>CM066207.1:34276739-36676739 GCA_033675395.1 Rhodiola chrysanthemifolia | reverse complement strand
GTGCTTGGGCAAGCCTTTTGAAATCTTATTCCAGCCGGTCGGCTGGTGTGTCCAATCGACCAACTCGATGTGGGCAGTTGTTGAGCTTTCTGAAGTCTTATTCCAGCCGGCCGGTTGGTGAGTCCAACCGATCGACTGGATGTGGCAAGTTGCTCTTTTGTCTGTTCTTTCATTCCAGTCGACCTGCTGGTTCAGGGTAAATTCTGAACCGGTCGGCTGGTGGGCCTTTTTGCCCACTTTTTGCTCTAAATTTTCAGATTTTCCCCAAGTGTTCTTATTTAGGCTTTGACCTTGAGGGAGACTCATTTTCTACCTGAAACGTAGATATAGAGGTCAAATGCCATCAAAATAACGTCGGAAACGACCCAAAACTATAGTGAAAATGGCTATTAATAAGTCGAAAACTCGACTTATCACATGCCACGTTCGACACCTTTACCATGCATGGATCCGTACAGCCACCCCAAATCACTGGTATATTCTTTGACATTTGGAGCTCTGGCCATCTTGGGCACCTTTACCGTTGCAAGACTCGGCACGTCCATCTTGACAGTCGCACCTCCACGAGGAAGGAAGCATCACTCGTGAGGCGTGAAGAGGAAGCATCCACGAGGGATGTAGGAAGCATCACGCGCGATGCGTGAAGAGAAAAGCATCCACGAGGGATGTAGGAAAATCCACGCGCAAGGCGGGACGAAGAAGAGAAAGAGGAAAAGAAGAGAGAAACTTATAAGAAAATTGGTGGCCCCGGGACTCCAACCCAGGGCGTAAGGATCTAACTATCTTAGGGTGGACTCCTTAATCAAAAGCCACCACCCCTGTTGGCATATATTATGTATTTTTAAATATGTCTGTTTTAATTTATTTTATTTACAAAAAAGTGCCCCGAATTATGATTGGGCGAGAGTGCTACGTGTCGAATTCTTAGGTGGTTTATAGTTTTTGTATTTAAATGTGGTTTTTATTTGATCCAAAACCAAATATAAAATTCTAACAATTGCCAACAAGGTGGTGGTTGAGTTGGTAGAACACTTGCCTTGTAATAGCAAGGTGAAGGGTTCGAACCCCACCGTGGCATTTTCACCTCCACAATTTTGTGGAGGGGTGTTTTCCGTCCCGCTTACGGGTGGACGCGTTGTTCCTCCCTCGTGGAGGTGTTCTTCGTCCCGCCTCGGTGTGAACGTGTTTTTCCTCTTTCGCGGAGGTGTTGTCCGTCCCTTGTGGACGTGTTGTCCGTCCCTTGTGGACGTGTTATGTTATGCAGGTGTTGCTTCCATGAAGTGTGGAGGTGCGTATTCAATCGTGGATTTTCAAGATAGAGGTGTCTTATAGTCTGCGCTTCAATGTGGACGATTCAAGTATTAATCCGGGTGGTGCCTTGTGTGTCTAGTGATTGTACCCTAATAACAAAGTGCTCATGTAATATGTATAAGATGTATTCGTATAGTACTTTTTTTTATATCAGATATATTCGTATAGTACTTGATTTGTATGAGATGTTGTAACCCACAATAAAAAAAATATAATTCTAACAATTTAATTGAAAGATAATATGTTTTCTCTTAAATTTGTTTTGAGAAATTTGTTCTAAATATTTTTGTTTTGCATTTATTTTCGTTAAAATTTTATGGGTGGGAAATTAAATTGATTCGAGATTGAAGGAGATGGTAATGGTAGCCAGCTGGTACTGCATTTTACAATAATTCTTATAATCTTTTCTCAATGGAAGTTGGTAGCATATCTGCATTAGGAATTGTACATGTACGAAGTGGAGATGATGTTACTAGATTCGTGTAAAAAGGAGGAGAGTATGGAATCAATTAGGGTTAGAATCTGTCTTGTGGGGTCGTATGATTTTGGTGAGCAATAATATCCATTTAATTATTGACCTGCAAACACAACACGACACAAGGGCTAGCCGTTGTGGAATTTCGGTCACTACAACAATTGACAACTACATTAGTTACTCAATTTCTAATAATAGTGTCAATAAAGTGGCGCTTAAGTCAGTAAAACACCTTTAATCAAAAAAAAAAAAAAAGTTAGTAGAACACCTGCGTCAAGGGTTCGGATTCCATCGTAATATTTTCTTTTTTATATCATTTTTTTATATTTTTTCTTCCTCATCTCATGTGAATGTCTGCACTCTGCAGGATCCTCTCCTCCGCAAAAGCGTGCTTATGTACTAATGTCTTACTATGAAGGGATGGGGTGCGTCGACATCAATGGATTTCATATGACTTATTTCAAAATTTAGTAATAGTGCTTAATTGATTCTTTTTGAGCGTGTCCTTGTAACATTATCTGAATTGCGTTTGAATTCATTTCGATCAACTACACTATAAGTTTGCAATAGTTATTGACAAAATTTTTATATTTATAAAAATGAATTTTGGTATGCTAGGTCAAATGATAAGATGTCTTACAAATGCATATAAAGATTACCCACTTTATTGACTCTCGAAGATGAAGAAAGGGAGTTGAGACCTGCCATGTCTCCCCCTAATTATCTCTTTTACTTCAAAATTGATCGCTGTGTCTGCAATGTCATACTTTTTGCTAATTAAATAATTAAACTTTGATTAGACCTGTCCTCTTTCTAATTAAAAATTTCTGTATTATAACTAAAGTATGATTTTTCCATGGGAAGAGCCGAAGAGGAGTTCAATATGAGCTTCAGTTGATAAAAGACTAATAATGAATTCATTAATAAACAAAAGAGAAAAGTATAGTATGAGGACCTGAACTTTTACTATTTTTCAATTTGTGGACTGAATTATAAAAAGTTCCAAACAAGGGGCGAACTATCAAACAATTTTCCAAACAAAGGGTACCATCTAACGCCGTTAAGATTTTCACTACGCCGTTAGTTAATAAATTAATATAAAATTTTAAAAAGATTTAAACAAATTTATAAAAAAATTAATATTTTTAATAAAAATGAATATAAAATTTTTAAAAAATAAAAATTAGATACTTTAGAAAAAAATTAAACACAAAATGAAAAATATTTTAAATTTTTTACGAAGTTCTCCTACAAATTATTCAAGAAAATATTAATTATTGTTCCTATCTAGTTTGAACTATATAGGAGGTATTAGGGATAAAATAATTTATATTTCTTTATATTAAAATTTAAAGTTTTCAATTTTTTATAATTTTTATTAATTCGTTTATTTTTTAACATTTTAAAAAGAGTTTGGAAATTTTAAATTTTTTTAAAATTTAAATTAATTTACTAACTAACATAGTTAACACCATCCAACGACGTTAGATGGTGCCCCTTGTTTGGAAAATTGTTTGATAGTTTGTCCCTTGTTTGGAAGTTTTTATAGTTCAATCCACAAGTTGAAAAATGGTGATAGTTCAGGTCCTCAAACTGTATTTTTCCCTAAATAAAAAGAATAACAGTTATGTTTCACACGGGAAATAAGTTATAAAATTAAGTTTCATTTAGATTTTAACTAGAACATAGAAAAAAAATACATCATAAGTGTTAAATATTAATTGTACTGAACCCATCAATAAAAAAAGTTATTTTCTAATGCAAACCTTGTCTTTTACGTAGGATACAATTCTAAAACAATATATAATTTATTTATAATTAGTATGTAAAATGAAAAAATATTTAAGTAGGAGTCATTTAATTTAACTATTCAATTTTCCAAACAACAAATAACATCTACAGCAATTGTAAAAACTTTTTTTTGATAAGAGCAATTATAAAAACTTTTTTTTGAATAGAAGGATAGAGATGACATGCATATAAAATTGAGTGAGGTGTACGTGTACCAATTGTAAGAAATACAAACTCATCAATCATTTTTGTATCGAAAAAAAAAACTCATCAATCAAATAAAAAGAAAACATAACATAAAGTTATCTACAAATATTTTTGAGATTTGGCACTGACTAGTAGGGTTTAGAGATCAAACCCTAAATAGCAACAAATCACAAAAATTTATGGAGATAATTAGCCATTATATATGACACCATCCATCAAACTTTTTATATACTACCCCTCAAGTAATAACTATTCACAAATTGCACCCCCTTATCAACATTCAACTGCTCTCTGATGTTACTTGTTGGCCTTCTGACTCTTTTAAGTCTTAACCTCTCGTCCTAATAATGGTAATAGTGCCTCTCCCCTGAGTTTGAATTTTGGTCAATGCCACCACCGCCTTGCCCGAAAGCCCTGGGCCGTGCGGTGAAACGCACGGCCTACACGCAAAATCGCCAACCGGATGTCTAACCGGTCTTACCGGTGGCATCAAAATCCTCTCATTTATGTCATTTATAGTCATGTCACCTTCCACACCTCCCGGCTTCACTAGAGCAAATGGGTACACATGAATTCTCTTAGCAGGAGCAGGAGCAGCCACTCCCTTGGCGCCCACCCGTCCCCGGGATTCCTCATTATCTAAAAATCATGACGCATTCAAAATCCGTTAAGGCGTAAATGGATCATGTAAAATGTTGTATCTTGAAGGTAACAAAAATGTAACATTCGTGTGAGGCAGTGTTAATCTTTGTACCTGGAGATGTTGTGGTGGGGACGAGGGATCGACTTGGGATGCTTTTGTCAGAAGCCGAGTGAGAAGAACAAGACGAGTTTGGAGGTTTTTCCAAATTAGATAGATTCATCTCATAGCTACTGATCAGCATGTTGGCTTCATCACCTACTGAGCTGCTCATGTGTTCATCTGCATCAAACACCATTTCGAGACAAAAATCAAAACCAGAGTTGCATAATTTTGCTGCAGAAACAGACAGACCATGAAGAAAGAAAAAAAAAACAGATTCTTATTGTCTAATTAAAAATATGCACCTGAAATCCTGTCAAGGTAATTTTGGTGATCCATCATCATCATCCAATTCAGATCTCCATTCAAGTCCCCCCAACTTATACAATTTGAATTATTGCTCCAGTAGCTCATCTGCAAGTCAAAAATTGAAAAAAAAAATAAAAAAAATATCATTAACAGAGCTTAAATGCCATTAATTGATCTTATAAATCAAATAGGTAATTAGTAATTTTGAATTTTGAAGCAGAAAAGAGTAACTGAAAAATCCACACCTTGTCAGAATGATGGTAGTTTGAGGAGGAACTTGGCTCATCAGCGTAAAGCAGCAACCGGCGGCGCTTGGCCGAACGACTACTGAACTCCACCAGTGCATCCTGTAGGTACCCAGTGGAGATGTTTTCAGAGTGGTAAGGAGAAAACATCATTGGTGGAGTATTCACCATGTCTCCGCCACAACCCCAGTCATCCATTGTTGATGCTGAAGAGAGTGATCGAGAAATGCAGTAGTGTGAAAATTCCATCAACAATTTGAATGTAACAAGTTGGAACAGGTAAAAGGGAGGGAGAGATGATATATATAAAACATGAAAAAGTGAAGATAAATGAGCAGAGTGGTAGTTATATAGTAGTAGTACCTGTTGACATGTCTGTGTTGAAAACTTGATGGTGGAGATGATCTAGGGGATTATTAGAGGGATAGAATGCATAGCCATTGTTGGAGAAAATTAGACCTGCTTGGGATGAGGATGATGATGACATGTTTATCATATGATGGATAGATGAGTGAGTGAGAGAGTCTGATTCAAGTGGCTGTGTTTTTTTATACAAGTAGAGACAAAGAGAAGGAAGCATCAGTCAGTCAGGTTAAGGGTGGATAAAAGTTGGGTTTGATTTTGTTGTGTTTTTTTATACAAAAATTGGGATTCTGTGAAGTGGCCTTTAATTTGATTTTGTCACGGACAATAATAACTATCCAATGTCATTAAACATGAAATCATTGATAATGGTTAATGACAATAATGGAAAGATGATGTCATTCAAAACGATATCATTCAAATACTCAAATTGATAGTTTTTTTGGACGGGAGCACCAAGCATTCCAATAAACAAACTACCCTAATTTGATTTTATCGTACCCTATTTTTTTTTAGCGACAAATCTGATTTATGATGCAAACTAGCTACAATTTAACGAATTATGTTACACTTCCTACGAACTGTGTCATGGTTTATCTAAGCAATCTATAGATCATTTTCCCGAACTATCGTATAGTTCGTAGGAAGTGTATCATAATACGTCGGTTTGTAGTTTACACGTTTGCACCTAATGTTTTTCTTGTAATTTATTATAGATTCGTTTATTTAGTGGAGTATAGAGTTAATCAAATACAAAGTATGTTTAAAATACAAATTATAAATTACTACAATTTACGTTATTCAGTGATTAAAAGTATCAAATATAAATTCATCGCACATATGTTTATTATATGATCATTTTTTTTAAAATTTTTTTTGTATATTATGAAAAGCAAGGAATATACAATCCAAGATCCGTACGTTTAGAAACATTTAGAGAGTTTGAGTCGTTGATATCCTTGTCATTTGACCAAAACTATGATCAATAAACCATTACCCCTTGTGCTATTTATTACATGATATCACACACATATTCTACTTTGAAATGTTATTGGTTTGATATCTTCACTAATATGCATACTTTATTTCTAAAGCCAGATTTGTATTCCAAGTGTCAACTGTAGATGGTTATAATCATTTTTTAGCTAGTAAATTTTTTATTTGAACTCTGAATTCAAACCTTTTTTTTTATTGGAGAATTCAAACCTATTGATATATTTATATGTATGGTTTGAAGTGGGTGAGGTTTGGAAGAATTTGAAAAGAGGGAGTTGTTATGATATGATGCCATGTTGCGGTGAAGAGAGGCAACCAAAACCAAATAATGATGATAAGGACACAATTGCTTTCCAATCAAAGACACAATTCAAATCCCACCTTTCACTTTATTAAAATGTTTTGTTCTCCATCTTTTTTCCTCACATTCTTCTTCTACCACCATTGTGTTTTCTCTATTTATTATGTCCTCTAGTATCACCTTTTCTTCTTGTCATGTTTCTTTTCTTAATCTCCTCTTCTTCTCTTTTTTTACCAATTGCTCCTGTTGAGTTGAGATTGAATCTACCATCAAGTGTTGCAAGGGACCACCAATGTTGGGACAACCTCAATTCCTTATCTTCCATAGACTTTGACCAGCTGCAATAATAACTACTGCTGTTTGAATAAGATGATTCTACTTAGAAAAGTAGTAGTTCAGCCTTTTTTTCCCCTACTGATGAGGTAACCATATGTCACAAATTTCATTTATTGATTGTATTTCTTGTAGAATTTCAGTTTTATATCAACACACTATTCAAATAATAATTATAAATTAACGGAAAAAAAATTCTAATATACTTAAAATTAGAATTTCACCTCCCTTTCTACACAATTTCATTTTTACTCGCTTTTTTTTTGTAAGACGGTGTTGCCAACTGCGACTTAGGCCCCATGTCTCTTTTGCGCATAAAAGTTACTGAATCTGCCAAATATAGCCACATAAGCATAAAACGATGTTAACAACAGCGCCTTATGTCAAAGTTGCCGTACATCTCAGCTGCTACGTAAAATTGGCTCTCAAAACCCTTGCGATCCGAGTCCGAAACATCTCATGTCCAACGTATCGAATTTTGAATCTGAGTTGTGAAAGTCCCGCTGATGATGGACGAATCAAGATATCAGAAATCTGAAAAATATGAGGATTTGGCGGTGACAGAGCATAATTCGAATGAATACGACAATAATCGCTACTTGTTCGAGAGTGCAGCATCTTGAGCATGTTCGGATAGACGACGCAGAATCTCCATCACAACCACTCGATCGGTGATTCGTTCAACAACGTTTGCAACAAAAGTCCAAGGCAAAACCAGAAATACACAACATCAGTTGTGGCGGTGGCTTGTTTTAGATTGCAGAGACGACGACCCCCGTCTACTGCGAATACGAGTTGTGGTGCTTCTCAACTCGTGGAGTAGTGGAGAGCCAATTTTGAGAGGCGTTTCTTGAACTGACATGACAACGTGGATACCAAAGTCGCCCGTTTTGGACTCAGACCTCTAGGGTTATGAGAGCTAATTTTACGTAGCAGTGGAGATGTACAACAAGGGAACACCGAAATTGAAATTTGGATTGATTTGATCTAAGACGCTGTTGTTAACAGTGTTTTAGGCTTGTTTGATTTTATTTTACTGATTCAACAATTTTTATGCGTAAAAAAGACAAAGGGCCTAAAGCGCGGTTGGCAACAACGTTTTAGAGTTAAGACGCCGCTGACAACAACGTTTTTAGAAAAAGTGAGTAAAAAAGAAAACCAATCTGGAAGATCAAGTAAAAAAGAAGTTAATTTTTAATTTTGAGTATATTGGAAATTTTTTCTAAATTAATTGAGTATCTGATTGCTACAATCAAAAAAATTTGATCGTTTTTTTCGGGAAAAAGATCAGGTCAGAACCATCACTTTTCGTCAGAAATTAGAACTTTTAATATCCGTACGATTAAATCATCTACGGTCCTTAATTTTAGCAAATACAATAATTATTTAATTACAATATATATATGATGAGAGGGCATATGAGTCAATTTGAAAAGTATTCACATGATCTTATACTGACAAAATCCCATGATTTTTGAACAAGCACTACAAATTTTTCCAAATTTTCCGTCCAAAACTTCCGTCTCAATAAAGTCATAAGAAATGGCGACGGTAAATAAAACGGTACATTTTCGATTCCATTCCGTCACCAAAAACATTTTCGAGGTATTTCCATTATAATTCCGTCAATATTAATTCCGTCGCTCATGAGTTCTCGGATTAGCGACGGAATATAAGTAACGAACAAATGACGGAAAGTACCCGCATATTTTATTCACATACATTCCGACATTTCCGTCATATATGCCAGCGCTTCATTTATAAGGCGCCGTTTATAATGTCAATTAAGACATCGCTTCAACACTGAATCGCTGTCTCATTTGCGAACCATATTTTCTGAATTTTTTTTATATTACTTTATTATCAATTTAGTTTAACGTGAATTTTTTTTATATTACTTTATTATCAATTTATTTTAACGTATAATCAATCAGCGTTACACAAATGATTTCAAATATAATTTAATATATAAAAACCATCACTTAGGGGTTAATTTGCGTTACAAATTAAATTCATTTAGATAAAGCACTATATATATATATATTATTTAAATCATTGAATACAAAGTTGTCACTAATTGATTTATAACGACATCGTGAGCAGTCGAACATTATGCAATCTACGGGTTGGTTGACAACGACAAAAGTGAATTCCTTCCTGTCCTTCGCATCGTACGATGATCATTGATGATCAACTTGCATGCATTCATAAAATTTCCCCGAATGCGACTGTCATATTGTGCATCCCAGGTAGCTATACTCTACAAGCAAATTAATCATTTGTAAGATCCGTTAACTTTAGTCATCCAAAGGAAAGTAAAACATTTCTCGAGTTCTTGTTTTGTACCTGAAACTCCTCGAACCATATTTCCTTGCTGCTGTCTGGGATCCTGGTCCATGATGCCCACGTTGCGTCCCAACATTTTAAGATGCATTCTTGAGCAATCCGTCGTTGAACATCGAATGGGAAGAAACTGTTACAGAAGTATGGATTACATAACGTGCCGCATTTATCAAAACAGACAATATGAAGAGAACAATAGTAGGTTGTTACTGGTGTCGGCCAATAGGCACAACGTGATCTCTACGAGCAAATTCGCGTGTATTGTCAGTGCCGTTAGTATCAGGTATACGTTAGTAAGTATCAGGTATACGTAAAACATCGCTTACCAATAAGGCGCTGACGTAAGCTCATAATAAACGGCGCCTTAAAAATGACACGCTGTCTCATTGGATATATTGTTTATATATTAAACAAATTTATTATTACCCGGGTATACTTGAAAACGGCGCTTAATTGATAAGCGCCGTATAAGGTATACTTAAAACATCGCTTACCCATAAGGCGCCGACTTAAGTTCATAATAAACGGCGTATACAAATGACACGCTGTCTCATTGGAAATTATAAACGGCGCCGTCCACTTTAAGCGCTGTCGAAAGTGCGAATATGCATTGATATTTTTTATTGTTACAAACAATCCCGTGCACGATACCATTTCCTTAATAAACATTTATTCCCGATTACATTGCTCTATATTATCAACAAAAACAAACACATTACATTGCCCAGCATTATATGTACAAAACATTTGGACCAATATACAGCATATATATGATGTGTTTTACACTGGATTATCTGCTTGCCGCAAATAATCTACCAATTCATTAGCAAAGTCGCACCTCATATCATTCAGGACATTGTTACCATACGAGTCCTCTCCTGATGGGAAAGCCTTGGAAAAAAGCGCACAGTTATCAAATTGGCATATACGTAGACTAATGGTTGATGCTCTATTACTTATCGGGGCATATATTTACCTGTCTGATGTCTTCATGAAGAGATCCATTGGTTTGATGAACAAACTTTGTTATGTCGCGCATATATTGCAACACATAGTAGCCACACACTTCAGTGTTGAAGGGCTGTCTGGGGCACTGAAATAAGAAATGATTTATAAAAATAAATCAAACGTATTAAGTAAAAGAATTCGGTCTATTCTGTTGTTATTTGTTAAGTCCATACCGTTACAATCCTCCACTGTATAGGTTCATCTGACGGGAGATTGAAGTATGTACGCAATCCCCTGTAACATTAGTGTAATTAATATAAGTTGTAGCACTTGTAGTATTGGTAAGAAATAGCGGATTAGCATAGTCGTTGTTACGTGTTGACGAAATTTTTTGCATCATCCATCGGTGGACTTGCGATTGGATCAAGCCAAAGGACCAAGCGCTTCTTGGGGAATATGACAATTAACATCCAATGCCACCTAATAAATATATATTTTAAATGTTATATTCGTATACAATGTATTTCATCGAAAACACAGATGAACACGGAAAATAATAACTTACTTTTTGGCATCGACGTAGGGGAGGAAGTAGCAAAAATTATGAACGTAGTCTGGCATTTGCAATCTCCTCTCGAAGCAAGCGACCCTCGTTTCTAGATCGACGGACGGAGTCATATGACTCGGTCTGAAGTATCCAAACCTAATGCCCGGCGGAATCTTATCGTGTATAACTCTGTTGCCATTTGAATAATTAAGTGTTCCAGTCAACAAAATTTCATTGTTAACAACAAATAATAATAAATAAATTAAAATTTACCCCATGTACACTTCAACCGCGGTTGCACTCAAAGCTTCCAATGAGGTGAAATGCAAAATGTCAGATTTTTCCAGTTGGATATAACAATCTTCACCGAAAACTTCGCTAGCAATGTACACCGAATAGATAGTCGACTTGGCCATCATTTTCGCGTGTTCGTACAAAAAACGACATATCATTGTCATTCCTTCAAGTTTAGCGTCGTCAAAACTGCTACATTGGAGTTTAAAAAATCTGTACTCGTCATATCCCTGTGCGGGAAAAAAAAAGGGAATGAACCTATTCACATTGATATGCTTATAGGTGTTTCTTATCATATAACAGAATTTAAGAATCAACTACCTTTTCATCAATGTCTACCAGACATTTCGGCCATCCCACAAAATCACCCAGTGCATCTGATACTTTCTCCATGCGCCCCAACTTCATTGGAAGCTCTGCCGACGGTTCAAGTTCAATCTCCACAACCACCTTCACCATCTCATCAGTCAGCTCTTGACACTGAACGAAGCGTCCTCGCATCACTCTGCCAAGTGCTACAAGTATCCTGCCCTGATCCGAACCTCCTCCTTCCACGTGCAGCAAGCATTTCTTCCCAACCTGAAATGGAAAAATTCAGACACATTTACGAAGTAAATTGAAATTTCGTCGTACTTTAATAAATTACGGAATATTACCTTGGGTATATCTCCAAATGGGTCATCATCGTACCCAATTTCAGGGCTATGACTCGTAAGAGCGTTCGAAGCGATAGTGCACTGTGTGGTCGACGAAGAAGATTGCTTCCCAAATACTTTTTTCCAACCTACCAAACACCCCACCCCCCGTGTTCGTCCAGGGTACTCGTCCTTTCCTATGGCCTCTGTTAATATGTCACGTCGACCATGGCATATAAATTTTCCTTCCCTCACTTGCTTCTCCAATTCATCCTGATACCGAAGTGAATGGACGTTCATGACAGTCACAGACAGTTACGTAATTATTTAACGTAAGCATAGAACTTACAATTTTGTCGGCAACCTCCCTCATATGGTCATTCACGTACTCTTTATTAGTCCTTTGGTGCCCCCTCTTCCAAACCTCATGCCTTCCAACATCGATGACAGGGTCATCCCCCGGGGATATTAAACCATGCGCCTCCATCTCTGCTAATTTTCTCGCGACAACATCCGCTTTTGCCTTTTTGTACCCGCCCCTGGACATAGTATGCGGGTACCGGTTCGATTTCGCTCGCGCAATGTTCAACTCCCTAAGTTTTTGTGCCTCGGGAGTCAGACGTTGTTCCACAAAGGTTTTCCATTGATCCGTATCAATGAACGGATACATCTGTCGTGGGTCCTCTCCTTTTTTCGGACCAAAAATGTACTTATTTGCCAGCTCACTCTTAAATTCTCTCCATATTTTAGCCGCTGCCCGCATCTCCGTTCTCTTTAACACCGTAGTTAAGTCATTCTGAGGCACATCAAATATTTTCTGCAGATTTAAATGAATGGTTAACACATGCAAAAGTATGAAGTTACCAATTAATCGTTTCACAGTTAATAATCCGAACCAAAGTCTCTTCCCACACCAACTCCCTCTGCTCCGGGCGTGCTAATGTCCATTTTTCATATGTAATTGGCATATGCTTTTTCGCAACCAGACCTGCATGTACCGAACGCACAGTTTAACGTATAAATACCACATTGTGCATTTAATATATTAACATACTGTATCATATTACCAATGTATGTTCTGAATAATTTCCCTACTTCACCGTTGATAGTTCCATCTGCTGCTATCGTGACCGGTTCCTTTGTGCCATCTTTATGCTTGTCAATTAAACTGGTCAGAAGGGTTGCACCCCTTTGTTTACGTTTCGATTTTTTCTTAACTGTCGCTGATGAGGCTCCGTCGAGACTACTTGGTGTGTTAACCATCGTCCCTACAATCTCATAGTTTCAAGCAGAATAATAATCAGGTGCCTGAATTGAGTACCCTGACTAAATGAATACATCCATACACCGGAGTCAAACAAATTTTCAAATTTACACGCAACCGTAACTGTGTCGCACTCCGCCGACAACTTATGCAAAACAGAAACAATAAGCGCCGAAATAGGATGACAACTATCATACCTGGTCGACAAAATCAAACCTCCGCGTGAGTGAATTCGTGCCGCGGGCGAAGAAGTCGGCGTAAACGGAATTTACCAGTGTGGTTAAAAAATGTGTTGAAATGTAATTTTTAGGGTTCTAGGGCGTTTATTATTCAGTCGCCGTGTTCACTTCACCTATAACGGCGCCTATATATTCCAGCGCCGTTATATTTTATTTCTCACGTCGCCTCTATATAAATGCGCCGTTTATTTTTACGAAG
Organism: Rhodiola chrysanthemifolia; assembly: GCA_033675395.1. Classification (NCBI taxonomy): domain Eukaryota; kingdom Viridiplantae; phylum Streptophyta; class Magnoliopsida; order Saxifragales; family Crassulaceae; genus Rhodiola; species Rhodiola chrysanthemifolia. Next base: position 36,663,197 of record CM066207.1, on the reverse strand, counting down.
GCAGCGCCTAAATTATAGCGCCGTCTCAATACATACATGCGACGTCGCTTCTGTACAAGCGCCGTCTTAAATGTCACGGAATATTACCTGAACTACGACTGAATCATATATCGTCCACCCTATAAGTAAACGCACTATCTCTTGTCCTTATATTTTTTCATCCCAACAATTTCATATAATGAGCTCGAACTCTGCAGTCGACCGTTTCTTTGCGGAGATGTCTGATGAAGAATCAAGCGGCGGTTCTGAAGGATATGTTTGTTCCGCTCAAGATGGATTCTATCCATGTGATAATGGCTCCGAATGTTTAGGAGAGCATAGCTTCAGTATGGAAAAATACAGATACGACGAATACAACAATAATAGACAATGTTCGTCTTCAATTACAAGTCCATGTGACGGTGGCGAAGAAGTTGACCAGCCGTCACCCCGTGGGTCAGATGGAAAGGAAGCACCAAAAACTCGTTGAATTTATGTAATTAACGTTCCACATAATCTGTACTAAAGTATCATAAACTATGTTATATATTGATGTGCAACGTATCTAATGAAGTTAACTACCCCTTTTCGGTTATAAATGCGCGTTTTACTTTTCGAAAGCGGGGAACGGACTACTATCGAATACGAGACGTATATTCTTTGTATGCACTATATATATAAAAGCACGTAAAAATTACTATCTAAAATTGAAACCCAACAATTTGTAAGATGAGCAAGAATTTTGAAGCTTAACGTATATGAGCAAGAATTGATCGACGATACCACCCACATATATCCAGAAATCAGACATGAGTATCCATGTATCAAAAAATTTGCCCAAAGCGATTTGACGATCACTATTTCCTTTTTTGTCTTGGTTTTTTTTTTGATATGATGTGACGATCATTCACTATTTCGTTGATTTTTTTTTCTTTTTTACAATATGATGTGACGATCATTATTGAGCGATGTCGGGTGACTGCATGAATCACAGCTTTTAATTTTTACTTTTTTGTTTTTGTCGTCTTCCGTGCTAATTGTTGACACCCATATATATATATATATGTATAGATAACATTAAGATAATTGAGACAAAATTTGGCAAACATATTTTATACGTGTTTATTCCTTTACATTTCCGTCACCACAAAAGGAAATGTAACTGACATTTAACGTAAAACGTTACATCATTGTTCCGTTACATGTCCGTCATCACAATTAATATTATATATATATTTTCTACGTCTTTATTCCTTTACATTTCCGTCACCACAAAGGGAAATGTAACGGACATTTAACGTAAGACGTTTCATCATTGTTCCGTTACATTTCCGTCATCAACAATGTTAGCCTTAATATTTATCCGTAGCATTAACTGAAGCGTCGAGTATTCGACGTGTTTCCGTCAGTTTGTGACGGAATAGAGCCTCTGCGTTGACTGAACATGCATCGTATTTATTACCTTCTTATCCACCTACTCTTCCAACCGTGCTATAAATAGGGGAATTTGCAAACAAATCTAAATATGGGCGTTTACAATCACCTGATCTAATTGTTCCGATTCCGTTGTTTCTTATGCTCGGACTTATTTTCTTTGAGAGTTCTTTTTGGATTTGCTGTACATGTTAATCAGCTGTATTATATATAGTGGTGTTTTGTGAACAGCTCCATTCTGTTCTACTCCGTCTTCTTCTGAATTTGTCGTTCCTATTGAGACATCGACTCAGAATAAGACAGAGTAGAGCATAATGGTGCTGCTCATGAGATGATAACTGCATATAATGTAGTTTGACTGACTTGTACAAGCAAGCCAAGAAGATCTATCAAAGAAAAAAAGTCTGACCATAAGTTCATAATTATGCGTCTACTTTCCGCCAATTTACCGTCACCTGGTACGAAAGCGCATTTTCAGTTCATCATTTCCACGGCGCTTATACGAAAAACGCTGTTACATTTCATCATTGCAACATCGCTTGTTATGAAAGCGCTGTTTCAGTGCATCATTTCAACATCGCTTGTACAAAAGGCGATGTCTCAGTTCATACGTTCAACATCGCTTACAAATAAGCGATGTCCTTTGGTTACCCACGACGGCGCTGCATGTATAGGCGCTGACGTTCATTGATATACAACGGCGCTGAATTTTAGGTGACTAAATGTACCGACAATAAATATTCAATTGCAAAACTTCGTCGAAATCTCGTTGTAATTTCGTCACTTAGCGACGGAAATTACCCGCCGTGTAGACGGAATATTGAACATAAACATTTGAATACCACTCCGTGACAGTGTTTATAATTATTGATAAGAACGAAAACTTAATGTTGCAAATGACTTATATATATACTACTTAGCAATTTGCACTGACCAAATATATTAACACCATCTTTCTTGCTTATATTCAACAACTGGTACAATTTATCAAATGGCTTCATTGCAATGGCCAATCTGTGACCGACCACTTGTGTGCTGATATTTGCTTCGGCGTGAGACACCATTTGAGGTACTCTATTTTAGTTTTGTTTCAAATCGCATTTTAGTATAAGCATATATATGGCATATTTATATGAAGAACGGAGATGGATGTACGAAGCGGGTGCCCATGGGGAATCATGTACCAATGATGTTTTCATCGCTGGGGTCAATAATTTTATTGGAGCAGCCGTCGCAAAAGGTTTCCTTGCCAGCGACAACTCAATCCGATGTCCATGTACAAAATGCAAGAACAAGCGATTCATCAATATAAGAATGATGGAAGCGCATTTGTATAAATACGGTTTCACACCAAATTACTTCAATTGGACCTTACACGGGGAAGATCTGGCAGAAATGCAGTACGTAAATAATACAGTCCCAACTCTACCCGAACCGACGACAAATTACCCAGTTTTTGGTAATGAAGAACAAATTTGGACTGACGAGGCCTTCCCAGAGATGGTTCCAGATATTGGCACAACAGATGATATTCCCGAGTCGTCGAACAATATTGAACATCAAACAGATAATTTCGAAGCAAACAGATTCTTCAATATGATAAATTCATGTGGGGAACCAGCTTACGAAGGTTGCACAACGGAGACGGAGCTTTCAATTAACATGAAAATGCTGGCAACAAAAGCTAACTACGGATTATCAGAAGGCGCATTTAACGCTGTTTGTGGAATGATGAAAAATCTAATTGGGGTGGAGAATAAGATCCCATCTTCATTCAAAGAGTCGAAAAAACTCGTATCCGATCTCGGCATGGGGTACCAAAGGATTGACGTTTGCGTAGGGGGGTGTATGATTTACTACGGTTGCGACGAAAGTTTGACAGAATGTCGTTTCTGCAAGGAAAGAAGATATCATCGTCCACGACGCACGGAAAGTTCTTCATCGTACCAACGAAATGCGAGGAGGCAAATGTTTTACTTGCCGATTATACCGCGTTTACAAAGACTTTTTTTTATCTCAAAGCCTGGCTAAAGAAATGACCTGGCACGCTTTACCCAAAGCAGACGTGAATCGCATGCTACACCCTTCGGACGGAGAATCTTGGATGCAATTCGATCGTTGTCATCCTCATTTTGCATCGGACGCACGTAACGTAAGATTGGGATTATGCACTGATGGATTTAATCCATGGGGTATGTCCACAAAACAGTACTCCGTTTGGCCTGTCATGGTAACAACATACAACTTACCACCGTGGTTGTGCATGAAAACGAGATTCATTTGGTTAACTATACTAATCCCTGGTCCGTCAAGTCCAAAGAAGCGGTTGGACATATATCTAAGGCCTCTTATTGATGACTTGGTTCAACTTTGGAATGTTGGGGTCGACACGTACGATGCTAATCGCAGACAGACTTTTACGTTGAGGGCAGCGCTCATGTGGACTGTATCTGATTTTCCTGCCTATGCAATGTTGTCGGGGTGGTCAACGCAAAGGAAACTCGGCTGTCCCTACTGTATGGAGGACACGAAGACATTCGTGTTGAAAAATGGAAGAAAAGTATCTTATTTTGGCTGTCACAGACGATTTTTATCAGAAAATCATCCATATCGGGGTGATGCTAGGAATTTTTACAGAGATCGAACCGACTTTGATGGTCCAGTCCCATTTCGTTCTGGTCAAGCAGTTCATGACAGGGTTAGGAACTTAAAATATATATGGGAGCAGCATATGAATGAGGTTTGCGACGGCTTCGGTGTCGAACACAACTGGACAAAGAAATCTATTTTTTGGGTACTACCGTACTGGGTGGACTTGAAGCTTAGACACAATCTAGACGTCATGCACATTGAAAAGAATTTTTTTGAGAATTTATTCAACACCATCATGGATGTTAAGGGGAAAACAAAAGATGACGGTGTGAAGTGTAGAAAAGATATCGGGTTTTACTGTCGAAGACCAGAATTGGAAATGAAAACTTGCCGGGGGCGTTTGGTAGCGAATAAGGCCAAATATCAGCTCACGCGAGAAGAACAGAAAAATGTACTTATTTGGGTGAAGTCTCTGATGTTTCCTGATGGATTTTCATCGAATTTGGGGAACAAAGTAGATCTGAGTGCACTAAAAATAGTTGGTTACAAGTCACACGACGCACACGTATTTATAGAGCGACTCATGCCAATTGCTTTCAAGGGGTTTTTACCTAATAAGATCTGGGAAGCTGTATCCGAGTTGTGTACATTTTTCCGAGATATATGTGCATCTTCCCTGCACGTTGAGCGAATGGAACACTGGCAGAACAACATATCGGTGACACTGTGTAAACTGGAGTCCATATTTCCCCCTTCATTTTTCGACTCAATGGAACACTTACCAATCCATTTGGCTGATGAGGTTGTACTTGGTGGACCAGTACATTATCGTTGGATGTATCCGTTTGAGCGTTTCATATACCGTCTTAAACAATTGGGCCATAAGGGAAACAGAGCTGAGGTGGAAGCCAGTATTGTTAACGCATACATACAACTGGAGACTTCGTATTTGGGGTCCGACTACCTAGGTCCGGATTTAACAACAACCGACCTAAGATACAAAAGAAACGAATTTGGGACATCAGATTTCGAGGACCCTCAGATTTCTATTTTCAATTACCCAGGAGTTGGTGGGAGCAAAAGTAAAAGGAGGGTATTGGACAACCGGGAATTTAAAAAAGCAACTCATTACATATTTAGCAACACCCCTGAACTTGAACAATATTTGGAATTATTTGAAACCGGCTTAAGACAAAGACGACCGCGCCTTAATGATCAGCAAATATACGATGCCGTATTGACGGAATTCCCAGAATGGCTGAATTCTCATGTAAGTATAATCAACTTACGGTTCGTTCCATCATTATGCGTATAAATTAAACTGTAGCACTTTTATGATTTAATTCTCTCCAGGTTTGGGAACTTGGAGAAACTATAGGACTGCCACAATGGATTCACTACTTGTCCACTGGATTCCAATCCGACGTTGCATGTTCGGCGACATACAAAGTTAACAACTACAAGTTTCACATTGAAAGCCACAGTGAAGGGAGGAACACGGTGAACAGTCATGTGTATGTGAAGGGAACGGAGGGTACAAACTACTACGGGGTGATTGAAGAAATAATTCATATGAGATGTAGGAGCAACCATCGCCTGAAGGTTGTCTTGTTCAAGTGTCGTTGGTATGACCCTCAGTTTGTTAGGTCATACCCGTCTAACGGGGTTGTCATCGTGAACACTCATAGACCATACCCCCATTACGACCCATACATTCTTGCCCAGCAAGCTGTGCAAGTTTACTATGTTACATTTCCAGGATTAGCATCGCAAAATAATCAGGGGTGGGTAGCAATTTGTCCTGTGAAACCAACAAACGCAATCGACATGGAGGCGGCGAATGTTCCGTTCCAAGATGATGGTGAAATGGAAACTGAGATGCCTGTATTAGTCAACGATATTGGATCCGTAGGGGACCTTGCTGATGATGAGGTGAATGAGTACGACACCGAAGAAGAAGACAGGAACGACGAGCACGTAGATTTTAATCCGGATACCGAAGAAGAGTCTGACGAATCGTCGTGAAGCAAATGAAGCAATGAAAAATCAGACCAAACGGACATGCAAGTCGACCTAAGAAAAAATGTGTACAGAATGTTGTGCTTGTGTATCGAATAACAAGTCTGATCTTTAATTATATAACTCTGATCAATTTTATCTTGAGTCTGGTCATTTATTTTTTCGCATTGCTATTCATTAATTCTATTTTAAGTATGACCATTCATATATGTTTTTAAGTCAGACATATTGTGCCTAGTCTGAGCATTCATTGTATTTTAAGTATGATTTAACCTAAGTTTCTCGGCCAACACTTCATGAACTTCTCGTGACTATGCACAATGGCAACACAAGAAGTTCATGAAGCGTTGTGCAGAGAAAATTAAGCAGTTTAAACAAATATCCGAAGGATTTTGGTGTCGTAGGTTTATTGGGTTTTACTCTCCCCTTATATAATCACTTGTGAATCCAAGTCAATGACATCGACCAATGTGGGATATTAGAATATTGAAATTTCAAATTGTCGCAATGTGGTATATTAAAATTTCAAAGCTTCAAAAATTTAGGTAGGATATTAATATTCTTTAGTAATAATGTATACGACATGGTTAATAAAATGTGAATGGGAAAAAGATTATGTATGTGTAATCATCAATTTTGTTATTTTAAATAATGGAAAGGGCTGGAACGTTTTGTGTTATGTAATTTTCTGGAAAAATGATAAGTAAACAGCGCCTAATATATGTACGCTGTGTAAAGTATCCATAAAACAGCGCTTCTGTAATAGACGATGTCATAATGCAATAAGAAAACAGCGCCTGTCTGAGTAGCGATGTAATATGGTACAAAAAAACAGCGCTTCGTAAATAGACGATGTCATATGGGACATTTAGCACAACGCTTATACGTTAAGCGCCGTATGAAATAAGTAAAATTCAGCGCCTATATACAAATGCGACGTAATATCAAAGTAAATCAGCGCTTTACAAAACAAGCGCTGTCATATTCATCTAAAAAAATCCCCGCCCTATTCGCCCGCGTAGACGAGTTAAAAAGTTTTGGTTAAAATAGACTAAATAAATATTGTTTTGGACAAAGCGAATTGAAATTACATGCGCAATGGAAAACCCTCATTATCCGTGTTAGAACACAATCGTCCGCCGTACGCCGCCGAGCTCGACAGCCGATTGTTGTGCCAATTGCATAAGCAACCTTGATAGCCCAGGTATGGGAAAACTAGTCGTCTTCCTCTTGTGCGCTTCAGTTGAGTTCGTGCCTCTATATTGTTCGGCTGCGGTTGTTTGTTTGTTCGAATCCAATTGGTATAAAAAGTGTGTCAAATGTTATGCGCGTGTGTCCGATTTCAGGCGCAAATTTGTTTGTTCGGCGTGTCTTAGTGTGTGTTTGTCTGTGAATTTCTGTACAAGAAATGTTCGAAACTGGTCGCCTGACAAATTGTGTTTATGTCCTCTGTGTTAGCTGTACGTGTTGTCATCATATGTTGATATCTGTTGATACAATCTGTTGGAACTTTCTGATAATGAAATGTCGGTAGCTCATCGTCCTTAGGTACCTTTGATACTATTCAGGTTAAATTAATGTTTGTCATATACATACTCGAATGGCTGCTGTTTTGGTTGAAAATGTGGTTACAAGAAGAAGATACAACAATGTGTTCTATCTGTGATTTGAAATTACTAATTTAAATTTTATGGCAGGGTAAATGGCACCACTCAAGCGAAATGTACAGGGGAAAAGGAAAACCGTGGCTGGTAGAGGGTCAGCACAAACGTGGCTAACTGAAATACGCCAACCAAGACAGCTGAGTCAGGGTGATCAACATCAGCCATCAGCTGGGGAAAACAGTCAAAATCGAGATGCGTACAGACCTTCTGTTCCGGTACAGGATCATATCCCTGCGAGACAAGGGGGTGAGGAAAGGCAAAGTACACCATCGTCAACCGGGGACAGACGTCCAAGTCCAGACCTTTACAGGCCTTCTATGCATGTACCGGACCCTACTGTGAATCCTATGGATGAAGACAGAGTCTTACCAGAAGTGGATGAGTACTCAATCGATGACCTGTTTCATATGGTGGGGGTGAACAGGGACGAGGATGCCGAAGAGAGGGCCTCACCTTCGGCATATGCTGACGATCATGATGACGGAATTCGGACAGATTTCGTTAGAGGAGGGACTTCGGCCGGTGGCGGAGTAAGTGAGGAGACTCCGTTGGGTTCAATGCCACATGATATTCGGCCTTGGATCACTCCAGCTGGGGATGACAAGTGAGTACTTTTATTGTACATAAATGTGTGCAGCTTGTTTATACTAACCATATTATAAATGTTACACCTTGTATTTTTTTCAGCTTTGACCCCCCTTCGGCTGTTAACAAAATCGGGCTTCAATGCATTGGACCTTGCTTTAAGATTGGTTGGACGACAGTGGAGACGTGTGATCCACAAGCTCCGGTGAAGTGGTTTCGACACTTCAAGGTAAAAGTGAAATTGTAGCAGTTGCATTATTTTTTGGGTAATTTCGTTTTCGATTACATAGTTTTGTGATTCTATGTAATGTATATGTAGAGCTTGTACCGGTGGGATCCCATACACACCGACCAAATTGAGGCCAACTTTAGGAAAAAGGCGGCTAAGATTCTACAAGATTCGTGGAGAGGTTTGCGAACCGGGAAAACCAAAGGCCCGAAATGGTTGACCAAAGATCACATAGATGCGGGAAGAGCTCGATTTAATACGGACCCATCATTCATAGCCCGCAGTGAAAAGAACAAGCAAACGTATGCTGCCAACCTTGCCAGATACGGCCCGAAATTGCACGCATTTGGGTCTAGACCGGCACACTTTCACCATGCGAAGATGGTAATAATTAAATTTTTACACTTAAATTTTTCACAATAAATTTATCATTAAATTGTTACACTAATAATTCAATTTTTACAGTTAAATTTTTTCACAACACATTATCATTAAATTTGCAGGAAAAGGACAATAAAAGACAAGTGTTGCTAACTGATATGTTTGACAAGAAATACAAGAGGCAGGATGGGACGTATCTGATACCCGATTGGGAGAACAAAAGGGTACACTTAACAAATTATATTTGTTTATTACATTTGTTTATTACAAAAGGGTACACTTAACAAATTATATTTGTTTATTACATTTGTTTATATCAGTGTAACACAATAATATGTTTCTTATTGTATTTTTTTATTACATAGACTCACAATTTTGACAAGATATTTGTACGAATGTGCAGAAACAGCTTGCTGATGCTGAAGCTCTGGTCCTGAAGGATCGCGTTGCAGATGAAAGGGTACCAGATGAAAAGCTGGTAGAGGCCGCTGCAACTGTCATGGGAGTTCACCCAAGGTCGGGGATACCGTATCTGTATGGTCCTGCAGCAACATTAGTGTCGGAACAGTACTCTTCGACGGGCAGCCAGTCGTGTGCCAGCGTGCAAGGAGCAACAAGGAGCCAATCATCGAACGATTACACTCAGGAGCTTGTGCCACGTTTAGAGCGCATAGAATCCCGACAGGAAGCTGATTTGAGGAGCATGCAACAACAGCAGGAGTCCCTGAGAGAGAGCATGGCCCAAATGATGCAAATGCAAGCTGCTATGATGAGGATGCTCAGTACTTCTGGATACCAGCCGCCCTCCAGTCGAAGCTCGGATGGAAACAACCATGATGGCCATCAGGAATCGAATGAAGACCGCAGAAATTAGGCATTTTAATTTTGTTTGATTCGAATTATTTTAATATAATTTCAAAATTCGATTTTTAATAGTTGATTTTGTTAAATCAAATTTAAATTAAATTTTGTTAAATTTTAATTTTTAATTAACAAAAGTCGAATTTAAATTTTCTTAAATTTTAATTTATAACAGACACAAGACGGTATGAAAATACGGATGTCGGAGTGAAGACGGGAACAATGACGGAACAAAGACGGTATGACGGATATCGTAATAACGACGGAATGTAGACGGAAAATAACGACGACGGAACGTAGATGAATTATTGCCGAAAATATATATTGACGGAATTATGCCAGACAAATGACGGCAACGTGAGTACCGTAATATAGACGAAAGATTGACGGAATACCATATTCAAGGAATATAGACTGAAAGTTGACGGACAATGTTTTACGTAACTGTGACGGAAAATGTCGACGGAAAATGTTTTACGTAACTTTACCGGACATATGACGGAACATAAACGGAATAATTTGACGTCGCCTATATATGAAGGTGCCGTTATATTAATCCTAAGGCAGCGCCTAACGTAAAGCGCTGTCTCAATACATATATTCAACGTCGCTTGCACAGAAGCGCCGTTCAAAGTGTCACGGAAAAATAACTGAAATACGACTGAATCAGATATCGTTAGTAGCGTAAAATAGACGAAAGCTTGACGGAATATATATCGAAGGAATATAGACTGAAAGTTGACGGAAAATACGTTAACGTAATATGTTCGGAGTGTAGACGGAAATTTTTTACGTAACTGTGACGAAATATCAACGACACGCAGACGGCATTACACGTACCGGACATATGACGGAATAGAAACGGAAAGGCGACGGAATAATTGGACTGAATGTCGACGGAAAATATTTACCGTCGGGAAAATTTCCGACATCATCGTGGTTGAAGGAAAGTTGACGGAAATTCACGTTTTTCCGTCAACTTTCCGTCCCTTTTCCTGCGCATGCTTGAAGACGAAAATTATGGAAAAATTAGTAGTGAAGATTTGATGACCCCGTACGTTTATCCGTAACAAAATTATCCTCGTGTGATTTTTGCAGTTGACGGTCGATGATAACAGTATGTTCGTGTTTTTTATCCTAAATTTTATGTTAAAGTTCTCAGTTGATCCTGAGTTCGTGATTTTGTTTTATATGTTCGTGGTTTTGATAAATACCGCAAAATCATTTATTAGTGGTTTTGCTTTATATGTTCGTGGTTTTGTTGTGGTTTTGATAAATACAACAAAACCACGATACATATGTTCGTCATTATATTCGAGTTTTTGATCTCAAATCTTATGTTAAAGTTCTCCAATCGGAGTTTGTAGTCGACTGATGAAAAGAACTTAGGGAAAACTACAAATTCATTACCTGAACTACCATTCCATTTCAAAATAAGTACCGAACTTTCAATTTTTTCAAATCAAGTACCGAGGGGTCAAATTGTAATAAGAAAAGTTGTAAAATTAACCCCGTTAAACCATTTAACCCTTTAAACGATTAATTATAAACAAAATAATTAAAATTGAATTTTTAGAATATGAATATTCTATCATTTAATTGAAAACATCATATTGCTAATTATTTTTTGCAATTTAATGTATAATTTAATTTTAAGAATTATATCCAAACAAACGCCGTTAAACCCTTTAAATGATTAAATTGAATTTTTTTAGAATTTAAATATTTTATTATTCAGTAATAAAATTGAAAACGTATATTACTTATTATCTTTGATTATTTATATACTAAAACTTCAAAAATACACCCGAACTAACCGGTAAAGTTCAATATTGTAATTATATTTAAAATTGTACAATATGTTGTTTTCAATTTGATCAATAATTGATCGGATATTCGAATTCTAATAAATTTAGTTCTTAATCATTTTTATTATTGAAATTTATGTATAATTAGCAAGTTGAAAAATTGTAAATACTTTGAGGGTTAGTTATCTATGACTTTGATTAAATATATAATTCTAATAGTGAAATTTTCCTATTTAGTTTGGATATATTTTATAAAATTTTATTATATCAAAAATTGTCAAAGATAATAAACAATATGATTTTCAATTTTATCATCAAATGATAGGATATTCATATTCTAAATAATTTAATTTCAATCATTTTATTTATAGTTAATAATTTAAAGGTTAAATGGTTTAACGGTGTTGATTTTACAACTTTTCTTATTACAATTTGACCCCTCGGTACTTGATTTGAAAAAATTGAAAGTTCGGTACTTATTTTGAAATGGAGTTGTAGTTCAGGTAATGAATTTGTAGTTTTCCCAAGAACTTAAGTAGGGCAGAGATGAGATCGGAGTTCATGAGTTTGTTTCGAAATCTTAGGGCTCGTAATATCTAAACGGATATTCACTCGATATTTTGGGGATTTTAAATTTAAAATATACATTATCATTTCCTAATATACCCTTTTTGACCATAAAATGATTAAAAGATTATTTAATTTGAATTAATCTTGATTAATCTAAACCGTTGAAACTATCATATCAATGGATATTAAAAGTTTTGATTTCTGACGAAAACAAGTGATTCCGACCAAAACTAATTTTTGGGGAGGAAATTTAGTATGACAAACAAGCAATCATTGCGCTTGAAAATCACGTCATGCTTACAGTCCTTAATCCTTATAGTTACAGGAAAATCCAGATATAGAATAAATATGCGAAGGAATCTTAAGTTTGATATTTAGGGTGCGTTGTCTTGAGCTAAACTTAAATTCAACAATATTTGAAAATTTTACTTGATTTAAATAGGAGAACCGAATTGACCCCGGTGATATATATATATTTTTTTTTTTGGGATAGAAAACATCACCTGTTAATACAGACACTGGGCACAGCCCAGCCCAGGAAACACCAGAAACAAAACCAAGCAGTAAAAGTAATAGACAGACACATCTTGGAATTGCTTCGAGGTTGGAGCTCCTCCATCAATCTTCCCTCGCCTTTCTTGCTACTTAATCAGCACTCCATTAGAGAATACCACTTGGTATATTGCTTCCACATTAAACCATCTCCAGTGCTGCTCGATCCCTTGCGCTTCGTGCTAATTGGTCCGCATATGCATTGCACGATAGATTCTCACCTCCCTGTAGCAGTTCTTCTCCATCAACTTACGGCATCTCGAGAGCGTCATGGACGTCATAGGGTCTTCCCTAGCACCCTGAAGAATGGTTTTGAAGACTTCTGCGCAGTCCATTATTTCAAAGATGACTTTAAGCACGGCCGTGCTGTCTCCCAGCTCAATTGCTCTGTATAATGCCCACTCTTCAGCTTCCCTAGCTACTTGATTTCACCCCAACCTTCCAATCAGCCTCTACTAGGATGCTCATCTCTTACACACATATTCATATCCCTGCTTCTTTATGTCTCTCATCCCAAGCACGGTCGACATTAAATTTTAAAAATCCTCTACTTGGTGGTGTGGTCTCCAACTTATATCTCCGCTGAAGTCAGTAACAACAAACGTACTGAAAGGGTTGTGAAAGTACCTTAACTGTTTCTCCAGCACTTTAGCCGCCACATATGGATTGTATGCTTCCTTGTAGGGGTGGCAAAATGGGTAGGCGGGCGGGTTGTAAACGGTTAGCGGGTTAAGCGGGTCAAATCCGTTAAACCCGTTTAACGTTAGCGGATTTAACGGGCGGGTTCTTAACGGATAGCGGGTTAACCGGGTTTATCCGGTTAACCCGTTTAGCCCGTTTAACATATTAAGTCTAAAAAGATTATACTTATTTCATTGTCAAATAATAAAATTATAATATGAGAGATTCCACAATGTATGACGACAATGATACATGCATCATCGTTGAACCAAGTCAATGTTGAATGATGCAAGTTGCAAGCGAAGAAACAGGTCAACTTGCTCAAAGTTTGAATGGAAACCGTCAACAAGCAAATGATAGGATATTATCCCGTTTAGCGGATTAAAAGCGTTAGCCGTTTAACCCACCTAACCTGTTTAACCCGTATAACCCGTTAACTTCGTCAAGCCTTTACTCTTTTCTTTAAAAATTTTTTACCAATAAACAAATTTTCATTAATTCAAATAATGAAAATCCTGATAAACCAATCTGCATCAAAACAAATTATAGCCTGATAGACATGTTGATTTGTGCTCTTCTAGTATTTCGAATTTTAAATTTTCTGGATTTTTGTTGTTGTTGAATAGCTAAAACAGCTAAACTATTAAAACACTTTTAGCTCATAAAATAATTGTAGATAATTTTTTTAAAAGGAAATTTAGTAATTTACTGTACACATGCATTGTTTTTTCATTGAAGTTTTGTCTAATTCATTTTCATAGCAAAATTCATTTTTCCGCACATAATAATCAAACAAAGAAGTTTGTTTGCTCGATCAAAACCAAAATTTTTTTTGTTAATTGTTAATAAGTTAAGCGGGTTGTTATAGGGTTAGACGGGTTATCCGGATTTTACCCGGATAACCCGTTTATAAAGGGGTTGTTAACGGACACGGGTTTACTAAACCCGTTTACTAATAGGGCGGTTAACGTGCTCGTTTTAACGGGCGGTTAACGTGCTCGTTTTAACGGGCGGTTAACGGGCGGGTTGACGGGCGGGTTGACGGGTTTAGGGTAAAATTGCCACCTCTACTTCCTTGCCATTTACTACCAAGTTCCTATTGAACCAAATCTGCCTTGCGCCTTGAATAATCATTGCCAACTCCACATTATCATAATTAAAAGAGCAAAACCATAGCCAATCCCCCAGGCATGTAAAACTAGTGATTTTTTTAAAAGAGCAAAACCATAGCCAAACTCCATTGCCAACTTAAATATATATATATAGTGTTTATATTTACATGTGATTTTTATTTGATTAAAGTGCAAATGACATTATCAGAATTCCAAGTTTGATGACAATAAAACAATGCAGTTATGATTTGTACAGGTTTTTTTTTTCAATCTATTAAAAGTACACATTTTTACATCAGATGTTTTGTTGTCAATGTTTTTTTTTACATTAATGTTTTGTTGTTCATTCATATAATATAACGTTTACAAGATTGATAACATCATTCATACGTGAGCCCATTTTCTACTGGGCAAGGCCAGTAACTCGACCAACATAATTAGAGCATGTACATCGGTTGGTTTTTGGAGGAGGTGCTACTTTGCTGGCGCTGGCCGCCGACGTGTAGGAAGTGTTGTTGTAATTTCGTGTGCAGCGGAGGCGAGGAGCTGCTCATTTGGGAGGAGGTGCAGGGGACGTGCGACAGTAGGAGCATGAGGTGCTGGCTGGATGCTTCAAATCCTATTTGTTTTAATTAAAAGATCAATGAGTCATGTCAGCAGCCCAAATAAAATTTAATTTAATGGCTCAAATCGGTATATTAATTAGGATTAAAATCTGTTTGGACTCTATGTAAATATATCATATAAAATCTATTTTTATCATTACCCAAATATATTAGATAAACTTTCTAAATATATCTCAATTTAAATAGATAAACTTTCTAAATATATCTCAATTTAAATTTCAGTCTTAATTTTATAATTCTTATGTCCAAATTGTGAATTTAAATTCTTATTTCAATTTCAATTGTAAAATATATCTCAATTTAATTGTGAAATTTCAGTGTCAGTTCACTTTGTGATTTCAATTTCAGTATATAATTTCAATTTAATTTTCATCAAATTAAAAAAACTAAAAAAACTATTTTTTATTCGATGAATAGTGTGAGCAGGTGCTAACGCCGCATAAATAGCTCGAATAGTACCTTTTACTCCCCGAGAAGGTTCTATTCGAGGAGGTGCTCGAAAGACCGCACCTCCTGAACGGGTGTATATATTCTTAAGCCCCATTGAACAACATCTCAAACCAAAACAATTCACAAATCAGTTTTTCTTTTATGTTTTTAAGATTTTTCAGAAACGCCATCAATTTTAGAAGCGCCGTCTACCTCTCCTAAGATTCCGACTCGTCAAATGATTAATCGTCGCGTAGCCGCCCATTCCGCTCGGACCGCCCAAGCACCGCTTAACCAACCGAAAATCGGCATATCAATTTGTCAATCCGATTTGGAAAAATGGAGCGGATAGAAGAAAAAAACCGGTTAAGCTAGAGCACTGTCCACGGGTCATATGTTTCTGAATTTTATTTATATTTTTATAACCGACTAAACTAAAAACTTGTAGTATAAAAAAACAAAAAACTAATAACAGACAGAAACACGAGAAACAGAGAAGTCTGGCTTCGACAAACCCTACTTTCTTCGTCAATTCAAACGCAAATCGGCAATCCCAAGCGGCTGTCTCGCCTCATCACGGGTCACGCTCCTATCCGGCGTTGCTTTCAAATTACCTGGTAAATTCAAATTATAGGGTTTGGGTTGTATTCGTTGTGTTCGATTGGTTGGACTTTTGTCTGTAGTAATTGTAAAGAAAGAGTGCTGCAAATCATTGATGACGAATGTTGAACTGACGAGAGAGCAGATGCTGCTTCGTACTTTTGAGCTTCGATTATTGAGGTGCACTCTTCCGCAGTCTTCGGATTCTGCTCTCATTCATCACAAGAACGCAGCCACCATTGGCCAGCATCATGTTCTTCAAGTAGTGATATCTAATATGGTTTCACTAATTGAGTCAGGAAAATATGCTGAGGCCCTTGCCTCCCCAGATATTTCTTCGCTCGTTTTCAAACTCGACTTCAAAACCTTTTATCAGAATACTGTTGATGCCGCCGACCAGTTTTATGCTGGGATAATGGAACATGTCGACTTGTTTTTTAAGAGCAACTCTTCTGTTGATGATACCCTCTATAGAGCTTTTCTTGTTATGACTGTGTCCATCGCCTCACTTCTTGCCTTCGTCCAGTGCAATTTGACTGGGTAAGTTGACAGAATAAAAGTGTTTTTATATAATATCTTTTGTATGATTTTTGAGTTGACTCCAGATTGTTTTTTAGTCCAGTCAAGGTGCTGCCTCCGTGCCCACTTCCTTGGATGGTTTCTCAGATTCCTGAATGGGAAAATTGGGCAAGGAATCAGATTATGTCAGCTGGCTCAGATTTGCTTGGAAGGTTCACTAACTTGCAGGTAATTTGGGAACTAGGATAGTGTTTTTCCTTAACTTTATACTCTCTTTTTTTGCCAGTTTCGTATGTATGGAACAGTGAAATATGCTGTATCTGTCATTTGCAGTACTTAGTTTTTGCGAAGATGTTGCTTACAAAGACTAAAGATTACTTATTTGGACAAACGGTTGAGTCACCTTTTGGCATAAGTACCATTTCATGGTGGTTAGCCAGGATCAACTTCATTCAACAAAAGATAATGGATGAGCGATCTTCATCATTGTTTGATTCATTACAAGTACTTGTAAACGAGACTTTGGACCACTTTGGCACCAAGGAAAAGGCGAGAAGTTACTGGGGAGATACTTATTGTCATGAGGAAGAAGTTTCTTGTATGACTGCTATGCTTCACTTAGAAGCTGGGTTTATGGATCAAACATATGGTCGACTTGATAAATGCAGGTATTCGTCAGTTATCAAATTATAGCTGGCCACAAAATTCATTTACTTGCAAACATGACTTTTTCCCCCATCCATAAGATATATTGTTATGACTTATGACGTGTCGAAAGTAAAGTAACTTAAGCAATTGTAATCTAATCCTATCATAGTAGTGAGTTTATTTATTCTATATTCTCATTCTATTGCAAGGCTTCATTTCCATTCTGCTGAACTAGAATCTGGGCTAGAGCTAGCTGTAACTGGAGTCCTAGGAGTGCGTACTGTACATCAGGTATATTCATTACTGGTCGCAGCTTTTTCGTATACGTTCTCCCTCAAATACATACGTTCATTATTTTATAGGAAGAAGCAAAGGCCCAACTGGTGCTGGTTACAAACAGTCGTGGCTCATCTATAGATAATCAAGGACCCTTCCATGATTCTTCTGATAAGCCAGGTCAAAGTAATGGTAATGGTACCTTGCAAGCCCATCAGTCTAAGACACTTGAGGCCTCAGACGTCTTGATGACCCCTAAATTAGTTGCATGTGGCAACTCTAAAGGAAATAAGGGATATACCCAAAATGGGCTTAAGTCGATGAAGCCAATCCAACAGGCTGTAGTTCTTGCACAGTGCCTCCTCATCGAAAAGAGCACTCGAAATGATGAAATGCAAAGTAAGTGGGCATAAGTAGCATTGATGTGGCTTAATATAGTATCCCTTAATGTCAATTATATAAAAAATTGAGGCTGCTAGAATTCCTATAAAGATACACTAATTAGTCACGGTACCAAACTTCAAGAACGTCATACTGTAAGACTATGCACAGAAAGCAGATATGCTTGTATAATGTATCTTGAATACAGGAGTTTGTGGTCTCCTGCTTATTTCATTGATTGTGTTGTCCCTTTCAACCTGTTTTATTTATTGATATGTTTTCTTTCTCAGGATGGGATATGGCTCCATACATAGAAGCTATTGATTCACAGCAGCATTCTCCATTCATTGTGAGTATGCAGCATTTGCTGATTCTTTCCTTCGTTCTTTTATGAAAATTTATCATTAGTGTTTGGTTTTGTACATATTCTGCTACTGGTGATAGCTTTTACCACAATGCCATTTGTTACTATTACACAAGATGAAACACATGGTCCATATCGGGTTCAGGCCTATTTTTGTTTACCTTATGATTCTGGGACATCCAGATTCGTTTCCTTTGTGACAACTTGCGGATACGCTGGGAGTCTACTCGTAGTCGTACGAAGGAGCGAGCACTGTTAATGATGGAAGAATTGGTATGTCGCCCATTTTATTACTGCGTAGTATATTATTAGTGGTTGAGGATACTTTGTTATGTCTTAATTGTGAGGAAATCCATACCTTAACTTGAATTTGGACCAGGCACATTGGTATAAATAAGAACCCAGGAGAGGCCCCTTGAATACCCATTTAATTACCTATAAAAGGAATCACTCATTTCGAGATTCCATGTTGTATCCCAAGCATCTATAAAAATTGTAACTTTAGGACATAATGACGCACTATATGTATCAATGGTCTCCAAGTTGCTGGGTGAGTGTCTTGGCAAATTGACTATTTATCAAATCATCTTCTATATGGAACCAAGTAATTTTGAATTGAATCCATAAATACAGTTTTCACGACCAAAACCTTCAAATCCTAATATAGGTCTTTACAATAGCTAATTAGCCAGGATTTAGTTGTTCTATTCCGCATCGTTCTAAGATTATTCAATGTGGTCTTCAGTGTGCTAAAGCTAAACTTTTTCATTTCCGCCAATTTGAGTACGTTACTTGTAATCCCTCAAATACCATATTCTAACTTTTACTGTAATTATTTAAATAATTCTATTAAATTGATCTCATATTTCATGTAATGTACTTGTCAGTTACAGTTTCTCACACTTCATGAGAGAGTGCAGGTTCAAAGTGTTTGTGAATTTTCATCGGAAGTGGCTGAGAGGATCCATACATGTTTTGGGGCATCTTTTCCTACGATACCTGCATTACGAAAGTATAACTATGCCTTCTTCTGCATCTTTGCCAGTGCAATTCAGCTTCATGCAAATGTGATGTTGCCTTGATAACACTGTCATTCACTTGATATCCCTTTCTCTTTTCTCCCAGAGAGTATGGAGAGTTATTAGTACGCTGTGGGTTGATCGGGGAGGCATTAAAGGTTTTTGAGGATCTAGAACTGTGGGATAACCTTATATATTGCTACTGGTAATCAGTTTTCCAATCTATGAAACTATTTCTACTGCCCTACTTTGCCTCATTGCTAATTGAAAATATGATGTGCATTGCAGTTTATTAGAGAAAAAATCGGTCGCTGTTGAACTTATTAATGCAAGATTATCTGTGACACCACATGACCCTAGATTATGGTAAGTAGTTATTTTTTTTTCCATAACTTACTAACTTGACTTCATAGTGGACGTGCAGCATACCGATACATGCAAATGTGGCTATTATTTTATTGATCTTTGCTTCTAGATTATATTACCTTGCAATTGTAAACTGGCATTTATGCAAAGGGTGCTTTCTGTTGTTTAAACTTAGTTGTAAATTGTAATCTAATCTTGATTTGACCGGAAAACTTGTTGTACATGTTAAACATCTTCTAACTTTATGTAAACCCAGGTGTTCATTGGGCGATGTTACAAATGATGATTCCTGCTTTGAGAAAGCTCTGGAAGTTTCCAACAACAAATCCGCCAGGGCTAAGGTACATATCATGCGAATGGGATATCTTTCTTAAAAAATTCTGGCATTTACTTTGTAAAATTTTGATGGCAGCGATCTCTTGCCCGTAGTGCATATGAAAGGGGAGATTATGAGGAATCGAAAGTCTTATGGTTAGTCTGCATTATTTACCTTTCATATCAATATGATATTCTGGCATGTTGATAACTTCTCCAACTTTTATGATCAGATGCTTTTGTTCTGGCCATTGACTTTTGATTTCTTACTGTGGTGTGTTAGGGAATCAGCCATGGCGATGAATTCTCTCCATCCCGGTGGTTGGTTTTCTCTAGGCTCTGCTGCGCTGAAGGTCACTTCCCTTTTCCTTCTATATATTGAATCTCTACATTGTCAAGTAACATCTGCACTCAAAGCTTTGACTGCCTCATCTACAAATATATCACATTGACTTTGTGGTGCGTAACATTGTTTAGGCTAGAGACATTGAGAAGGCACTAGATGGGTTTACACGTGCTGTTCAACTGGATCCTGAAAATGGAGAGGCTTGGAACAACATTGCTTGTCTGTATGTCTTTCACTTGATCAGAGCATATCTGTGTGTATATATTGCATTGCTTTCTCAACTTGGAGCACCTTCTGCTGCACTTAAAAACAGCATATTTTGTTGTTCATATACTACAATCACTTCAGTAAACCAACTTTTTATATCAAAATTGATTCTTCTTTCCATTGACTCTTTTCCTAAAATACATATTTAACATTATCTAGTCACCTGGAATCTTTATAGTACACTACATACCTTAGCGATCTTTCAGTTTGTTAAAAATTATATGGGTGGAACAAATACTGATATAATACTAGTACCGGTCAAGAGTTAGTAAACATGTGTGCATCATTTTTGTTATAATGTTAGCAGATGTTTTGATATGTAAGATCATGTCAATATCACAGGCACATGATTAGGAAGAAGAATAAAGAATCTTGTATTGCTTTCAAGGAAGCTTTAAAGTTCAAGTACTCTCTCTTTCTCTCTCTTCATTACCTAAATTTTAATTTGAATACTAAGCTTTATGCATCCTTGATGCTTCCTACATTTAAACTGAGTGGATTATTTGACAGGCGGAATAGCTGGCAGCTGTGGGAGAACTATGCTCAAGTTTCTGCTGATGTGGGCAATTTCACACAGGTTCAAGAATGTTCTCTTAGTTTTATAATTCTTCTATTATCTTGGTTGAATTTTATAGTGCGTGTGACTCGTGAGAAACCGAAATGAGTGACTGAATTAGGACCCCTAATATCCGTACATTTTCACATCTTGGTATGATGTTTTAGGTATCTTGAATCATATGATGATTGCCTAGTGTGATCCTTGGTCATTGAGTATTTTGATGATATTGATGTAGTTTGTTTTTCTTTGGGATTCTAGTATATAAACATGATCTCAAATATCAGTCCATAAACTTAACAAGATCCAAATTAGCTCAAGCCATGTAAAGATAGTAACATAACAAAAAAGTCGATCATAAATAATTTTTCCTACCCCTAGCACGCCAGCACATATGCCTAATTACATGTATGTGAAATGTATGAAAAAACAGTTGCACTGATATGTTGTTATTGGCACCTGGAGCATTAATGTTTATTTAGTGATTGTTCCTCTCAGGCACTGGAAGCGGTGCAAATGGTATTAGATCTGACAAACAACAAAAGGACTGATGCAGCATTATTAGAGTCAGTGATGGTAGAAATAGAAAAGGCTACTTCGAATCGGCAGTCTACCAATTTTGAAAATGTTGCTGACTTGTGTCAACCTTCTGATTCCATAAACGAATCAGCAAGAGCAGAACATTTGATCTTGAGTTCAAGGGAAATTGAAAACTTGCTGGAATTGATTGGAAAAATCCTGCAGAGGGTACATACATATTTCCCCTCCATCTGATTACTATTGATCATTAGCTTGCGCATCGATGCAGTGCCATTTTCTTATTTTAGAATACCTTCCGAGGGCACACAATAATTGAATGATCCTTCTTGTTTTCTAGCGTTTTTATTGGGTAATAGAGCCCAATAAGATTTGGCTTTTAGGAAGATGCATCTTACTGGACATTTGATTTGTGGGTTATCTATCTTATGATCTTTGTTTTTGTTTTGAATGAAGATAATTCGAAGTACTAGTGGCGATGGGGTTGTGTGGGGCTTATATGCAAGGTGGCACAAGCTCAAAGGGGACCTGTCAATGTGTGGTGAAGCCTTTTTAAAGCAAGTTAGATCGTATCAGGTATCTTGGATGCACACTGAAGTTATGTTTATAATATGTCATACCTCAAAACCGGCTTCCTGTTATTGATTTATGAGCTTTTGAATGCTTTACAGGGCTCAGATGTGTGGAAGGACAAAGAAAAGTTTAAAAAGTATGTGCATGCTTCATTGGATCTGTGTAAAGTATACATTGAGATTTTCTTGTCAACTGGGATGCGCAGAGAACTAATGGCGGCAGAAATGCACTTGAAAAATGTAATCAGACAGGTATGTGTTTTCCAGAAAATTTCCAATTCTGTATTCAGTCCTCTTTTACAAATCTCTCCTCCGCCTTTCAACTTCCATCTGACATGTGCGTCAAATTGTATCAGGCAATTGAATTTTCAGATACTGACGACTATAGAAGTCTTCAGGCTTGCCTTAATGAAGTGAAGAACCTTCAACCTGTTACCAATCCATCTTCCTGATGATTAAGTTTTGACATTCAAAGACTTGTGTCATATTGCCTTACATCTCTGAGTCTGGTATAATTTTGTAGTCTATATAATAATATATAGATAGCAAAACCTTAATTTTTGTAGGTAAGTAGAGAGTGGGATATATACTCGTGTTTAGACTCTGGGAAGCACGGAAATGCTGACCATGGCCACCTCTGGAAAGCGGGAGCTGTTGCCTTGTCAACAGTCAGCTATATGCGATAAACTAGGTTCATATTGGCTAATATTTATTGTGGTTTATTTTCTAATTTTGTTCCATAGAGATTGTATTGTATCTTGTTTGTTTTAAAACACAAGAAAATAGCCTCATGTACAATTTTGTGAAACTACCAAATATTTTTTAATTGAAATCTGAGCTATTTAGGGGCTGTTCTCTTGCACTTCGATACAGTTTTATTAAGTTCAGTACAGTTAAGTTAAACTCGATACAGTTTAATTAAGTTCAGTACAGTTAAATTAAACTCGATACAGTTTAATTAAGTTCAGTACAGTTAAGTTAAACTCGATACAGTTTAATTAAGTTCAGTACAGTTATATTAAGTTCAATACAGTTAAATTAAGTTCAGTACAGTTAAAACTTTTAGTTTATTTTTAATTAGTCAATTCAGTTTTTATAGTTTCCAACCCTATTATTCAAAAAATTTAATTTAATTTTAATTTTTTAAATAATTTTTGAAAAATCGTAAGATATATATGATATAACGGTTTTTCAAGTTTGTGTACACACCTCTTCGGAAACTATTGCATTCGTTTTAAAATGGAAGTAAACTTTTTTGCACTTGATATGAATTTAAAGAACATATGGAAATAAACATATGAATACGATATATATTTTACATAGAAACGTACAATGACGTTCATGTGCAGTGCAAATGGAAACATTTACATATCATCATCTTCATCCATGTTCATTTTCACTACATCATCTAGACAATTCTCAATAATTTGAAACGCTATTATGTTGCGTACTTGATTCATCTGCTCTTTTCGCTGTTTATCAAATAAATTTGAATCAGCTCTTCACAGCACGGTCTCATTAGGTAAAATGGGTATTGAAAAATTAAGCATGTGAATGAAGTTGTGCAAAGTGAAGGGAGCCGTAATTATATCATTTTGGCGCTCATCTAACACTTGAGGCATGACTCATGTGCAATATTTTATTACATAATATTATATTTTGTACTTTCTAAAATATAATCATAAAAATATACTTAAAATATACTGAATAAATATATATATATTTGTCAATTTCAGTAAAATTAAGTTAAATTAAATTCGATACAGTTGAATTAAGTTCAGTACAGTTAAATTAAACTCGATACAGTTTAATTAAGTTCAGTACAGTTAAATTAAACTCGATACAGTTTAATTAAGTTCAGTACAATAAAATTCCAGTGCAATGACGCTCAAAAGAACAGCCCCTTAAAAGTGACCTAAACTCAATCTAGCTATGCTAAGGCCGAATTTACCAACAATGAATACAATTAATAACGGAGAAATCTTCCGTGAGATGAACTTAGTCAACAGCAATCCGACGCCTGGCTTGGAACGACCTCCGACGATAAAGAGCACCTCCGATAAGACAAGCAGTGAGATGGCACTGCACACGCCTTAATCGATTCAATTGAGAACTGGAGAAGACTCAGCGAGGCTTCGAATGTCGACTGCGATTCTTGATTGCTCTAAGAATCACCCAGTCTCTTGTGATTGGTTTGAATGTATTGAATTCCCTTGTTCCCAATTTCAGCTCGACTTTAAGCTCTAGGAGAAGACGCATAAGACGACGTCGCTCAGCTCGAACTCAAAATCCAAACGTGCCAAGATGAAACGGTGCCGCTTCATTAAACTCGGAATCTCTCGCTTCTCGTAAAACGTTGTCGTCCCATTTATCCTTCGAATCTCAGTCTCGCGTCAACTCAAACGTACCGTTTGAGCTAGCCTGAACTCCAAACAGATGAGCAGAGCTGATCATCCTCCAACCTTCACAGGCTTCAAGCTTGGTCTTCTTAGCCATCAACAAACATACAAAGACAACTGAAACAACCTACTACATATGTTCTAGATGTTCATGACTCAAACCAATCCAAAGGAGTCCCTAGATGGACCCGACGCTAAGAGTAAGACTCTAGGACTCTAAGGCAAGTGTGCAGCAAAAAGTTTTACAAATGCCCTCCTGATGCAGACTTGTACCAAAACTAATCTAGCCTTGGGGAGCCAGTATCTATCATACCAGTGGATTATGATCATCACTGGTGTCCCCCTTCTCAGGCACCATTCTCCTCTCAAGTGACATCTCCAATGTGTAGAAACTCCCTGCAAAACACAAACTTTTGGGAAGGCACAATTTTTGTGCCAAAGTCAGCAGGGTTAGTTTCACCAGCAATTTTTGTAGCCACAACAGTCCTCTTTTCAATTTTGTGTCTTATGAAATGATACCTCACATCAATGTGTTTGGTTTTTTTTTTGTGATTGACTGGGTCTTTACACAAGTATAAGGCACTTTGGCTATCAATATTCATTATGGGAATGTATGCTGAGTTCTGAATTTCCCCTAGGATCCCTTGAAGTCAAATGACTTCTTTTATGGCTTCCACAGCTGCAATGTACTCAGCTTCAGTGGAAGATAAAGCAACAATAGATTGTTGATGGGATTTCCAACTTATGCAACTACTAGCCCATGTAAAATATAAGGTTGTGGTGGATTTTCTTGTGTCTTTATTGCTTGCAAGTGACATCTCTTGAAAATACAACCTTATAACCACCTGGCTGAATCAGTAAAATTTTATATCCTTTAACAACCATCAGGCTAACCAAGCAAAACATCTTTATCTGCCCTAGGATTTAATTTTCCTTGAGAGGTTTTACATAAACAGTGCATCTAACGGGTCTAAGGTGTTCTAAATTAGGTGGTCTCCCAGTCCACATTTCTTGAGGTGTTTTAAAGTCAATGGCAGAACTAGGGGATTTATTTATTTATTAAGTAAGCAGCATTGATTACCGCTTCACCCCACATAGAAGGCTTGAGGTCAGCACTAATGAGCATACATCTAAAATTTTCAAGTAGAGTTCTATACATCCTTTATGCAGTTCCATTTTGTCGAGGTGTGTAAGGGACTGTTAAGTGTCTTTTAATTCCATTTATGCTATAAAACTCATTAAAAGCATTGTTATAAAATTCTAGACCATTATCAGTCCTTAGGCATTTTAGTTTAAGGTATGTCTAATTTTCTACCATGGTTTTCCAGGTTTTTAAACTCTCATAGGCTTCATCTTTAGTTTAAGGAGAAAAACCCAGACCTTTCTAGAGAATTGATCAATTAGGGACAAGAAATAATTTTTGCCCCCAACTGTGGACACTTGAGCAGGGCCCCAAAGGTCTGCATTAACACACAAGAGGCCTTGCAACAGTGAAAGTTGAGGACTTGATATTATTCCTAGTTTTCTTCCCTAAAATACAATTTTCACAAAATTTAAGGTCTGAAAGTTTATCTTTGATTAGCCCAGTTTTTACTAAATGAGATAGACCCTTAGTGTCTATATGTCCAAGCCTAGAGTGCCATAGTTTAGTCAATAACTCAGGTTTGTCTTGGTTCTTAGTGAAGTTAATATTTTCAGGAGCAAAAACAACATGATAAAGACCTCCCCTGATGTAACTTTTAATTAGGACTCTACCATCCCTTAATTATTTCCTTCACACCATTATGAGTTACTATGCGACAGCCTTGTTTGTCAAATCTAGACTCAGATAATAAACTTCTTCTCAAGTTAGGGACCCAAGCAACACTAGTTATTGTTCTAAAAATTCCATCAAACATTTTTAAGGTCGCTTGACCCATGCCTTTAATTTTCAGTGAAGTGTTGTCTCTAACATAACATCACCACCATCAACAATTTTCAAAGAACTGAACAAAGATTTACAAGATGTAGCATGAATAGTGCAGCCAGAGTCAAGGATCCAAGAACTAGCATCAATCTTAGTAGAACACATCATCATGCTTATAAATAGTACCACTTTCACAAATATTTGAAAAACCATGATTAACATGTTGTTTTCCTTTACCATTTTCCTTTTCCTTCTTTTTCAATCTATAACAGTCTTTGATGAAATGCCCAGTCTTTTTACAGTAAAAGCATTTTTTAGAACTTTTATCAAAAGACTTTTCAGACGATGTAGTGAAAGGATTTTCAGTGGGTCTCCTAAAATTTCCCTGACCTTTTCCCTTAGTTTTAAAAACTATAAGTTCAAATTTAGGTTCACTTTTAACATCTACCTTAGAGGTAGTTTTGGTTTTGAAAACTCTTAAGGTTTCATTTTTCTTGGTGATGGCTTCAAGAATTTTATTTAATGAAATCTCATCTCTACCATACTGGAATTACATCCTTAAGGTTAACAAATTGAGAGGGTAGGGCATTTAACAGAATTACAGCTTGAAAAGTTTCTTTAGTTGTCTCCCCACAGAAGTCTTGGGTTAATTTTAAGAAAACATCAAGATTTTCATGAATTGACCAAGACAAGTTCATCTTAAAGTTGAACAATCTACACAATAGTGAGATTTTACCAGGCAAGGATTTAGACAAGAAAATATCATCAAGTGTATCTTAAAGAGTTTTAGGGTTAGTGATAGTTACAACTTGTCTGATGATACCATCAGACAGTGTCATCTTGATCTCAGCATGGGCTTGTTCTTGGAGTTCCTTTTTCCTATCAGCAGAGGTCCCAGCCAGCCACTCTTCAGTGACATCCCTCAGGCATTTTTCTGGTTTGGACATCCTTCATTTTAACTTTCCAGATGGAAAAATAAGTTGTTCCATCATAAGGTTGAATTCGTATGTCTCTCATTGTGCCTGAGAGACACACAGCAGAAGCAAATTAGCCCAATCCAAGGAAAATTTTCAAACCGTGTAATAGTGACAAGAATGTGAATTGAATCAATTCTGGTCACAACAACAGTTCAAGATCAGTGCAAGAAACACTGATAAACAACCTTTGGGCTCTAATACCACTTTGTAAATGTTAATTAATTAATGGATAAGTCAAGTTCCCTTTAAGTCCTAATCAATTTAAGTCAAATTGATACTTTGAGAACTTAATGAAAATAAGCAAGACACAAGATATACGTGGTTCGGGGGCTGCCCCTATGTCCACGAATGCCTCTAGGGGAGGAGGCGAGGATCAATCCACTAGTAATGAACGTTTGGTACAATTCTACACCAAGAACCCTAATAGAATTCAAAGTGACCTAAACTCAATCTAGCTATGCTAAGACCGAATTGACCAACAATGAACAATTAATAATGGCAAAATCTTACCTGAGATGAACTCAGTCAACAACAATCCGACGCACGGCTTGGTACGACCTCCGACGTTGAAGAACACCTCCGACAGCAGCTCTGATAAGATAAGCAGTGAGATAGCACTGCACACACCTTATTCGATCTAATTGAGAACTGGAGAAGACTCAGCGAGGCTTCGAATATGGACTGTGATTCTTGATTGTTCCAAGAATCGCCCACTCTATTGCGATTGCTCTGAATGTATTAAATGCCTTAGTTCCCAATTTCAGCTTGGCTTTAAGCTCTAGGAAGAAGACACATAAGACGACATCGCTCAGCTCTAGCTCGAAATCCAAACGCGCAAGGATGAAACGACATCGCTTCATTAAACTCGAAATCTCTCGCTTCTCGTAAAACGCTATCGTCCCATTTATCCTTCGAATCTCAGTCTCGCGCCAGCTCAAAATGACACCATTTGAACTGGCCTGAACTCCTAAAAGATGAGCAGAAAGCTGATGATCCTCCAACTTTCACAGACTTCAAGCTTGATCTTCTTGGCCATCAACGAACATACAAATACAAATGAAATAGCCTACTACATATGTTCTAGATGTTCGTGACTCAAACTAATCCAAAGGAATCCGTAGATGGACCTGGCGCTAAGCCTAAGTCTCTAGGACTCAAAAGGCAAGTGTGCAGCAAAAATCTTTACATGTCATAGTTTAATTTTTTTTTCTCCTAACGTATTCGTTTGGACATAGAGGTGTAAATGAGGCGATACACTCGCGAGCTGCTCGTGAACAAACTCGGTCCAAGCTCGGTCAAAGCTCGGCTCGATCTTAAACGAGCCAAGTACGAGCAAAAGTACGAGCAAGAGTACGAGCCAACTAGTGCTCGGCTCGTTTATGTTCGTGAACAGCTCGTTTATGTGCTCGTTTAAGTGCTCGTTTATATACTCATTTAAATATTCGATTAAAACTTACTTATATTGTTTGAAGCTCGTTAATGAGCTCGATTAAGGTAATTATATATATTTTTAAATATTTTTTAGTGAAAGTTCGATGAAGCTCGTTAAATACACGTAAAAACTCGGTTAAAGCTCGTTAACAATACATTATTGTAATAAATTAATTTAGTTGAAATACTCGTATAAAGCTCGAGCTCTAACTCGTGAAAAATTAAACGAGCCGAGCTCAAACACATATTTTTAATGCTCGAAAATACTTGGCTCGAACTTGAACTCGTCAAATTTTAAACGAGCCGAGCACGAACAATTTGATACTCG
Source organism: Rhodiola chrysanthemifolia (assembly GCA_033675395.1). Lineage (NCBI taxonomy): Eukaryota > Viridiplantae > Streptophyta > Magnoliopsida > Saxifragales > Crassulaceae > Rhodiola > Rhodiola chrysanthemifolia. The sequence continues at coordinate 36,633,868 of CM066207.1, read as the reverse complement.
GCTCGGCTCGTTTACATCCCTATTGGACATTATTCTATTATATATGTTAATATTTGACTTGCAAACTGAGTTAAGATGCATATAAATGCTATAAACAATAAATATTTCGACATGAACATTACGAAATACGATTTGGGTTTTCGAATCCAATCAGGTTTTTGCAGCAATTTATCAAATTCATTGACTATAAAATTAATAACAACATTAGAATGAAACAATATGCAGAATTTTTGAATAATTTGGAATTCAAATTTACCTTCGTTCACGCTTACGGTGCGCCTAGATCTATTTAAAATCTAACAGCAATGTTGATATAGCTAGGAATTGATATATGTGAAGAATGTTAGATGGTCGACAACGATGACGTAATATTGATGATGATCGTCAGATGATAAATGATCGGAGGAGCGTTCAAATGAGAATCCCTTTAAATTTCAAGAACTTGAGACCCCAATCTTCACCTTCCAAAATGCAAGATGCATTTTCCAAGATGCATTTTGGTGGTAACACATGTCCCATGTGCATTTTCCAAGATACATTTAATGCAAAGTCAAAACCACCTTTTTGACTTTGCTTTTTGGACATGTGTCAAATGAAGATTCAAAGATGCATCATGATCTAATGGTGATATTTGAGTTCTCAAGTTCTCGAATTTTTAAGGTTTCTCAACCGAGCGCTCCCCTAAATGATCGTGCTGATCACCTCGGCGATTAGGCTATATGAAGTTTGAGTGAAATTAATAGTTTGATATTTTCAATTTAATTCATTTCATTTTAAATAACAATATTACATGTGCACGATATTTTGTAATTTGAATGATTTTGATAATATGGGTGCTAGCTAGCTGATGTACTCATGAGCGACCCCGCAAGCATATTTGGTCAAAATTCGATCAAAGCTCGACTCGACTTTACAGGTCTAGTACAAGTATGATATTCATAATCGTTTATTAAGGTTGAATAAAGTGGTGCTTGACTCATGAACAACTCGTTTACGAACTCATAAATACTTGTTTATGAGCTCGATTAAAACTCGTACATGTGTCATTATTATGTAAGGGTGTAAATGAGCCGATACACTCGCGAGCTGCTCGTGAACAAACTCAGTCAAAGCTCGGCTTGATCTTAAACGAGCCGAGTACGAGCATAACTTTCAAGAGTACGAGCCAACTAATGCTCGACTCTTTTATGTGCTCGTTTAAATACTTGATTAAAACTTACTTATATTGTTTGAAGCTCGTTAATGAGCTCGATTAAGGTAATTTTATATATTTTTTAAAATATTTTTAGTGAAAGTTCGATTGAAGCTCGTTAAATACTCGTAAAAAGCTCGGTTAAAGCTCGTTAACAATAAATTATTGTATTAAATTAATTTAATTAAAATACTCGTATAAAGCTCGAGCTCGGCTCGAACTCGTGAAAAATTAAACGAGCCGAGCTCAAATACATATTTTTAATGCTCGAAAATACTCGGCTCGAACTCGAACTCGTCAACTTTTAAACGAGCCGAACACGAACAACCTGATACTCGGCTCGGCTCGTTTACACCCCTATTATTATGTAATCAAGTAAAGCTTGTATGTATACTCAATAAGTATTATCATTTATTTTAAATAAATTATACTAAGAATTTTATTGTGCTATTAGCCCAAAACCCTATACCCAGTAGACTTATATGATTCAATTTAATTCTCTGTTTTTTTTTATAATTAGACAAATGCTTGTAGAATTATTCCTTGAACTTCGCTTTGAACGATTGTATCGTAGCTTTTACTTGGATAGTGGTGAATACTAAAGCGAGCATTCAACTTATCAGTAAACAAGCGTCCTATTCTAATTATTTATGATCCTCTAATAGGACGTTGCACAATTGACGTTACATGTAAGTCAGAATTGCACCACCCTGGCTATACTTGTTCCATGCGAGAGTTCATTTCCCTTGCCTACGATGACCCTTTTTATTTTATTTTATATTTTTACCTAGTTTGCATTAAATTAAAAATTAGAAGGCAAATAATACAAGACTTGCAAATTAATTTAATTATTAGAATTTCCTAATAGGATCAATCCAGATCTCATGCGAAAGATGAGAATGTTGCTGAGTCAGAAGTGATCCATCTATCAAACGAATTGAAAGCTAGATCTATATCTATTTCGAGTATTCCAGATCGATTGCCATGACCCTTCGCATGATCGGGATGGTATGTCGCATGAAGTAAACAGTCTATCGCCTAAACTGATATTTATAATTAAAATTCAAAAACTACATGGGAATTTTGAAGTACAATATCTTAACGATTCCACCAATAAGTTCAACCATCTATATTTCCAAATTCGAGTCTAGTTTCTTACAAATTCAAGATGACGATTTCGAATATGAAATTTTGTGAATTCAAATACAACTTCATGCAAATTCATCAAACAAGTTCAAACTCTTAATGACGCAGTCGGAATCTCAAAGGATTAGCAAGCGCTAAATCTAGGATAGATGATCAAATTCACAAGCAATGAATTCTGAAATCCACCCTTCTGAACTCGATAAAGAGAAGGGCTGCATGAAAGAAAAATAACAAAGCTAAGGTTTTTTATTCAAATAAAAGATATAAAAGTTCTACAACCCGAGCGGGCTATAAATATGAAATTGCTAAAAACTTAAATAAGAAAGTTGCTAAAAATAATATGGAAAATTTTAACTCAGCATCCTACATCAGTCTCCTCCACTTCCAAATAACTCGACCCCAAGTTCTCTTCTAGATATAGGACCCCATCAGCCTTGGATGGACCATGCTTGAGAGACTGCATTTTGCTGTAAGTACCAACTGAGAACCTCTTTCTACGCAAAAGCACCATCACATCATCACTTTTCTTGATAACTTTGATCCTTCCGCACTTGTCAGCAACAACCTTGTTCTTCTTCCCGGTAGCCTCCCATATGACCTTGACAGCTTCCTTAACAACACTAATACAACATCGACTGAGCCGGTTCGACGACGTCGGATTTGGTTCCAATGTGTGCGCCCGCGTCGTACGGGACACGAATGCAGCATCGATTGAGCTGCCATGGTGCGGTTCAGTTTTGCAAAAATCAATTTTGATTTATTTAACTCTTCGATTTCTTTTTCAACACATTTGGTCATTGAACGGTTCAGTGTGAGAGACATTGAATGGTTTGGCTTGATGGAGTTAATAGGGCAATCTGAAAAGTTCGTCTTCACGAGACATTCCCTATAAATTGAAGCAACACTCAGAAACAAACAACTCTCCTCTTCAATAGTTTATATTCGTCTGAGTCTGTCGGGGACAGTCGAAGATCAAAACCAGTTCCATCGGAAAAGCTTGGTGCAGTCTGTTGCCGAGGATTGTTTTATCCTGGGAACCATATTGTCAGCGAGTCCCAGCACCTACGAGCGGCAATCATGCTTTAAGGAAAGCGTCTAACGTGACTCGATCCACAACCTACGGTTTACCATTGTTTAGTTTACATTCATATCTTCATCTGTGCTTATTTGTTTAGTAACTTCATTATAATCCGCTTGCTGCTCACCAATTTGTCCAGCAAGTTCCTTATAGGCCCAACAAGGAATGAAGAATTCTTTGTCCTCTGTGGTTGATTCGGATTCAATTTAAATTTTAACAGAATATGACTCCTCAAGAATGTGTGATTCAACGACCCCTTTATGTGACTTCTCCGACTCGACTCCCATTAGTCCAAATGTCCAATCTCTAATCTATGTGGAGGAGCAAAGGAAAAATAGAATTCAGTAGTACACTTTGATCCCCTAGCATTAGTACTTGAATGAGCTTGTTTGCTAGGCTCTTTGTGGTTGATTACTGAATTGCTAATCCAATTTGTTGTGAAGATTCAATTCATAAACCCTAATTTCGATTTTGAAATTGAGAAATTGCGGAAAGTAAACGACAATAAGATTTTATAGTGGTGCATCTCTAGGTGAGAGGCTACGCCACTCGAGCTCACTAGCTCAGTCCGATTTCACTATGTAAATGCTACGGAACCGACCGAATCGTCGCCGGAGTACAAGATCTGATTACAAGCTTTGAACCACGCCTATCAACTACGATCTCTCTGTGGACCGCGTTGCTGGCTCCGATCGAACGCCAAACTGAGCGGAATCACCTCGCAAGTTGAAGCCCTCAATCAATTTCCAAGTACGATCACAACTTGACTTCGAACGAGAGCGATTTCCGTCTTAGCTTCGATGAACCCTAATGAGCTCGATACGCAGCTTAAGTATGGATTTCTCCAGATGCAATCCTATCCGTCCAATTGCTTCTAATCCTACGCGTCCATTTCGAATCCGACTCGCGCCACAGATTCGTTCGATGTGGCACGCTCCGATTGGCTCGCGCTGCAACGAACTTCAACGGGTCGCAACAGACTCCACTAGCAACAGCAACGGCACTTGGGCTTTATCAACGACCCTCAAACCGCGTCTGTATTCGAACGGGCTTCAGCGACGACCGGTTCAGCTCTTCTGTGACGACCAACCTGACCTTTAGCGACGACTTCGAATCTCAGCAGTAAAATAGCAGCTTTAATTCTTCAATCCTCCACCTAAAGCAGCTATTACTTTTAAGCCACTTTAGGTCTTCAACTGAGCTCCGAACCATTTACATAGTGAACCAAACTGAGCTCTTCATTGCTTAACCTGCAAAACAGATCACTATACATACAAAAGTTTCAAGCAAAGCTTGAACTTGGTGTGAGTAAAAATCTTTGTTCCCATGTCTGCAGGATTGCTTTCAGTTCCAACCTTGTCCACAATAACATCACCATTTTCTATCTTATCTCTAACAAAATGATACTTAATATCAATATGCTTTGAACGTTCATGATAAACATGATTTTTACTTAAGCATATATCAGATTGACTATCACACTTAACAATGGCAGTTCCACTAAACAACTTAGCTTCACTTAACATACCCTGCAACCACATTGCTTCTTTCACAGCATCACATAAAGCTATATATTCAGATTCAGTAGACGAGATAGTGACTATGGACTGAAGTTGGGACTTCCATGAAACACAGCAAGCACCAAGAGTAAAGTATAAGGCAGTTGTGGATTTCCTAGTGTCTCTATCACCACCAAAATCAGCATCAACATATCCAATCAGTTTTAAATCATCTTGTCTTCTTTTATAACACAAACCAACATCCAATGTGCTTCTTATGTATGAAAATACATGTTTCAAGGCCAACCAATGCTCAGGTCCTGGGTTGGACATACATCTACTTAACAGTGATATGGCATATGACAAGTCAGGTCTAGAACTAATCATGACATACATGACAGATCCAATAGCATTAGCATAAGGTACACTTTCCATCTTAGCAAACTAAATATCAGATTTAGAACTTTGTAACTTGGACAGAATAAAGTGAGGAGCTAATGGCACTTGCACAGGTTTACAATCAAGACTACTAAACTTAGATACTATCTTCTCTAAGTAAGGCCTTTGATGTAGTTTTAGAAAGCATTTACTCCTATCTCTATCAATAACCATGCACAATATTTTCTTAACCTTTCCTAAATCTTTCATGTCAAATTATGAGCTTAACTGAGATTTCAACACCTTAATCTTATCAACTGACTTGCTTATCAACAAGATATCATCCACAAATAAAAGCATATAGACAGAACAATCATTAACAGATGCATAGTAGAAACATGGATCATAATTACTTCTCACAAATCCCAGCTTCAAGACATATGGATCAAACCTTTTATACCACAATCTTGGACTTTGTTTCAAACCATACAATGATTTTTTCAAGTAACAAACATGTTCAGGATATTTTTTATCTATAAAACCAGGCGGTTGCTTCATGTATATTTGCTCATCTAACTCGCCATGAAGGAAAGCAGTCTTAACATCAAGTTATTCAAGTTCTAAGTCATTTATAGCAACCAATGCAAGCATGATTCTAATAGTCTTAAACTTAGCAACTGGTGGAAATATTTCATGGTAATAAATACCTTCTTTCTGGGTGAATCCCTTAGTAACCAACCTTGCTTTATACCTTGGTGGATCTTCATCTTTGATCCTGAACAGCCACCTGAAATCAACCAGCTTATGGTGTTCTGGCTTTTTTACCAGAACCTAGTTTTGGTTAGTCTTATGAGACTCCATTTCATCAAGCATAGCAATCTTCCATTTCTCACTGTCCCTATGATAGCGCTAAAATATATGCATTTTACGCGACCTCTATGCTTATTGTTTCGATTGTTCTATTACGATTTCACTTGCTACTTGATGCTTTGTGGTTCTTTTTAGGCAAATTACTGAGTTTAAGCTGAGAATACAAGTAGGCAGTGATTTTGGGGCAAAACCGAGCATTTTGGAGCAAGAAAACACAAGTTGGAAGTCGGAGCGCAAATTTCTCAAGGTCATGCGTTCGCATGGTTCAAAGCATGCGCTCGCATGCATGTGCTTCGTTGCCCTGCTAGCCTTCGCAGCCTTGTGCGTTCGCACAGTTCACCTCATGCGGTCGCACAACCCAGACCCGTCGCAAGAAAATACCGTGCGTTCGCACGCATGGCTCTGCGCGCCCGCACTCGATCAAATTTCCCAGCCTGCAGGAGACCATGCGAATGCATGGTCAAAAGCATGCGAACACATGCGTTTGCGGAGAAAAAAATCAGTTTTTTTAGGGGAATTTGGATGGTTTTTGAGGGATTTTGAGTTTTTTTCTAAAAGAAGAGAGACGTGGGGTGAAAAAGGGAGAGTGGGCGGAGAGAGAGAACTCTCGGATTAAGTAAGGAAGAACTTCAACAACAAAGATCGAAGATCGGATCCTCTAGTATTCTTGAATCTCCATATCGGTTTTGAAGTTCTAAACTCTACTTTCTATATGGTTGTTTGCATTTTTATTGTTGACTTCGTTTGTAAACTCACCATGAGTGAGTAGTGACCTTGATTGGGGATCAATGGATCCCCTAGACATGTTTGTGACGTTATAAATACCTTGGATGCTAATGATTAATGAGTTTGCACATGAATCTTCTTCCTTTGAACTTAATTTCTCGAATTGCCTATAAGATGTTTGTGAAAAGTTCTCAATAGGAATTCTGCTTGATCTCATGCTTGATGTAGCTCATGTTGATCATCATGACTTCAATGAGCTAAATGAAGAAGCATTAGGATTTTGTGTTAGACGGGTAACTCTTTAACCTAATGAGAATTGCTTGAACTTAACAAGAACATGATTATCTAGCAAATAAAGCGCAAGTGTGAGGCTAGACGTTCATATTCTATAGTGCCAATAGAACGCGAGTATGAGGTACTATGCGAGATGTAACCTCTTTGTACTAAGTTGTAGCGCGAGTTGAACTTAGTACCAATGTTGCATAAGCCAATTTCTAAGCATGTGCATGTGATTTCATCATTGGTATCCCATTTCATTGTCACAATAATTGTCTAGGTGGAGAACTGATTCCTAGTCATCTCTTAGTTGAAAGTTAATCACTTTTAGTAGATATAATCTCACTTTTGGATAGTACCTTCTACTATCATCCTCTTAAGAGAACAAAAACCCCCCAAACCATAGACATTCTAGTCAGATCGTTAGCATTATTGGTTTAACCACCTATCCCTTGGGTACGACCTCGGTTCACCCCGAGCTAATACAAATGTTTTGATTGCCGTGACTCAGCATAAGTGTTTGGATTCTATTTGAATACTTAGCTATATTATCAATCGATCAAATGGCGCCGTTGCCGGGGATGGGTTAATTAACTAGGTGCTAATAGATACTTTAGTTTGTCTACTCTTCCCTTACTTGATAGTTATTGCTTGTTTTGTGCTTGAATTGTGTTTATTTCTCTTGCCTTTCATTGCTAAGAATTTCCTTTGTTCTTGCAGGCATTCGAATGATCACAAGATCCAAGGGACAAAAACATATAGAGCAAGGTTCAACGTCAAGTACTTCTCACCCTTCTCACCCAACCGCTAAGAGAGGGAGAGGTAGACCTCGAAGGAATCCTCCGCCTCTTGCTCCTTTTCCTCCTGCTTTCCAAAGTCCGAGACCTCGTCCACCTCCACTCCTAAATCCGATACATTATACACCACCCAGATTTAGAATGGAAGAAGTGGTACAGAATCCTCCCGGCCGACAGAATAACCTTGATGGTCATAATCCTTTACAGAATCCTCCCGTCCGATAGAATCCTCCCGCTCGTCCAAGGAACCGGAATGACCGAAACTATAGATATGATGATGAGGATAATGAGAGGCCTGTCGGGGATTACATGACCCCTACGGTTGAAGGGAGTGGTTCAGCTATAGTACCTCCGGAAGAGGATGCATTTGATTTTGATGTGAAGTCTTCTTTAGTCCACATGGTGACTAATGATCAGTACCACGGAATTGGAAATCCTTCTACTCACTTGGCTAATTTCCAAGAGTATTGCCGTACTTACAAGCCAAGAGATGTGCCCGCGGAGTATGTATACTTGAAGCTTTTTCCCTCTTCGCTGAACGGAGATGCAAAAGAATGGTTGCAAAACCAAGAAGCGGGATCTTTTAGGACTTGGAATGAGCTAGCGAATGCTTTTCTTGCCAAGTTCTTTCCACCGTCGAGAACAAAGAAGTTCACAGATTATATATTGACCTTTTCTTAGAGGGATAATGAGTTGTTTCATCAGGCTTACGACCGATTCAAGCACTATTTGAGGGAGTGCCCTCACCATAATTTTCGAAAGGCGGATCTTATGAGGTATTTTTATCTCGGCATGAACAAAGATGCCAAAAGCCAAATGGACACAGCTAGTGGCGGTGCGATCATGGATTTACCGACAAGCCAAGGATTCAAAGTCATAGATAAGATCGCTACAAATTCTGATAGGTACCAAGGAGTTGATCACAAGAAGATGGCTAAGTCTAGAGAAGATTCTTCCAGTTATGTGACTAATGATCAACTTGGTGAGTTGGTCAAGAAAATGGATAGTATGATAAGTATGGTTAATGCTTTGGATGTATCTATGATCTAGTACGAAGCACTCTACGAAGGCTTGTCCCGATGGGAAATACGAAGATGATGAGGATGTTTGCGAAGAGGCGCATTATGTCAATCAACAAAGGAATTATGCTCCAAATCCTAATCCTCCTACAAGAAACTATGAGCTTCCTCAAAGGAGAATGTCCAACAACCCCGGTTTCCCTTCTAAGCCTCAAGGGCAAAGTAACTACCAAGGGAATTACCAAAGACAAGGATATAGCTCCAACAAAAATCAAGGGCAGAATTCTTACTCTAATCAAGGCCAAAGTTCCAACCAAAATGAGGGGCAAAATTCTCAATATTCCAACCAAGGGAACTATCAAAAGCCTTATCAAGCCAAACCCCCTATGAATGACCATGGGACTTCTCATCAATAAGGACAAGCTTCTTCTAACACTCAAGATAATGCGTTGATGTCTATGATGGCGCAAATGTTAGAAAATCAAAAGGAGACTAACAAGAGGATGGAGCAATTAGAAGCTCATAACAAAATGCTTGAGAATCAAGTGGCTCAACAAGCCGTAGCTTTGAAGCAATTTGGGAAGCTCCCTTCTCAACAGGATGTAAATTCCACCGAGCATATCAATGCAATCACATTAAAGAGTGGAAGAGTCCTGCCCACTCCTCAAGGAAAACCGAGTCCTAATGACAAGGAGATAGAAGCGGAAGTTGCCAACGAAAATTCTGAAGTTGAACTTCAAGCTCCTACGGAAGAAGAGAAAAAGGAGGAAGAACCGGTTTTGACAAGGAAATATGTGCCAAAGATACCTTTTCCTCAAAGGCTCAACAAAAGCAAGCTAGATGCTCACTTCCAACTATTTGTAGGGCTGGGTTTTTGTACCGAAAACCGAAACCGAACCGATACCGAAACCGAACCGATCGAAACCGAACCGACCTCAAACCGAACCGAATTTCGGTTTATCTTACCGAACCGACTTATTTCGGTTCGGTTTCGGTTTTCATTTTGAATTTGATCGGTTTACCGAACCGAAATTAATTTTGAGAGCTAAACACTTGCCCAAATTAACCTGTTTCTTGCATTTGTTCTTTTGGTTTTTTTCAACCAAAAATTTCACCTCCGCATCACTCAAAGGCTCGCCAAGAACACTCTCCCTCATCTTCCTTCTCTTCTCCTCCAAATCGACCTCCTCCTTCCCATCGACCGACCTCACAGTAGGGTCCAACGCGGGAGCACATACGCCAGGCGGGATCAATCGAGGACGGCGGGCGGTACTGTGGTTTCTCCTTTTTGGGGGTTTTAGGGTTTGAATTGGGGGCTTTGAGGTCCGAGTTAAGGGTTTTGGGAGAAGGATGGTGGTGGTGTGAAGCCGTAGATGTCGCGTAGTCTGGAAGATGATTGCGGTATAGATGAGGAGATGTGGCGTGGGAAAAGAAGGTGGCTGGATTTCGGCCGGCGACAGAGACGGAGGACGATCATCTGAGAAGCCGATTTGAAAATTGAAAAAAAAAACACAAAATCGACTGTCGGTTTACCGATTGTCGATTTACCGACATATCGGTTCGGTTTTCGGTTCCGATTTTGACAAAACCGAAATATCGGTTCGGTTCGGTAAATGTCGGTTCGGTTCGGTTTTTTAACCGAACCCAGCACTAACTATTTGTGGAGATGTTGAAGAAGTTGTATGTCACTCTTCCATTCCATGAGGTAATCACTCAAAATCCTACTTATGCAAAGTTCTTAAAAGATATTGTGTCTAATCGTAGAGTTATTGAAGAATCTAGCATGGTAGCCTTGAATGTTGAGTGTAGTGCTATTGTTCAAAGTAGAATGCCTAAGAAGATGCAAGATCATATGTCTTTTTCCATTCCTATCTCTTTAGGAAAAATCGAAATTGATAGAGCACTGTGTGACTTGGGAGCTAGCATTTCTTTAATTCCCTATTCGTTATTTGAGAAAATTGATATGGGTGAGCTCCATCCTACTAATATTTCTTTGAAACTAGCCGATAGAAGCTCTAGAATTCCTAGGGGAGTTCTTAGGGATGTGCCTATTAAAGTTGGTAAATTCTTTATTCCCGTAGACTTCTATGTGCTAGAAATGGATGATGACCAAGAAACGCCCGTTATTCTTAGTAGACCTTTGCTTAACACCGTTGAGGCGGTCATTAGATGTGGCGAAGGGTCTATTGAATTGAAAATATTGAATGAGAAGTTAAAATTTTTTCTGAAAAATGCCATGAGAGCTCCTACTTCATCTTTTGAATGCAATGTGCTTGATATATCTTGCGAAAATCTCGAGCTACCATCTTTTGAGAGTGAAGTCATGAAGTTAGATGACTCTAGCATGTTCTTTACCTCATTGATGGATATGGAAGATGAAGAAATGTGCGACCTGACTTTGGCCGAAGGAGAGCAAGTATTGGATGCTCATGGAGCTAAAGAAGACCCTGTGCCGAGAGGTAAGGAATTCGAAGGAGAGTTAAAACATCTACTTTCGAATCTCAGGTATGAGTTTCTTGGGTCTAATTCTACTTACCCTGTTATAGTTGGTGCAACTTTGAATGAGCATGAAACGTCCAAACTTTTGCATGTTTTGAAAACTAATAGAAAAGCTCTAGGATACTCTGTTGATGATCTTAAAGGAATTAGCCCTTCATTATGCATGCATAGGATAAATCTTGAAGAGAATGCAAAACCTTCTAGGGAGTTTCTAAGGAGATTGAACCCTAAGCTTAGCGACATTGTTTTTAAGGAAATTACTAAGTTAAGAGATGCGGGCATCATTTACTCGGTTCCGGATTCGGAATGGGTGAGCCCCATCCATGTCGTCCCCAAAAAGGGAGGACTTACGGTTGTGCAAAACGATAAGGGGGAGTTAGTCCCTACAAGAACCGTTAATGGATGGAGGATGTGCATCGATTATAGAAAACTGAATAAGGCAACTAAGAAAGATCATTTCCTCATTCCCTTTATTGATCAAATGCTTGAGCGACTTGCTGGACATGAGTACTTTTGTTTCCTAGATGGTTATAGCGGATTCTATCAAATTCTCATTTTGCCGAATGACCAAGAAAAAACTACATTTATATGTCCGTATGGAACTTTTGCATTTAGGCGCATGCCCTTTGGGCTATGCAATGCGCCGGGAACGTTTCAAAGATGCATGATGTCTATCTTTAGTGACTACATTAAGAAATGCATGGAAGTTTTCATGGATGACTTCTCTATTCATGGAACTTCATTTGATGATTGTTTAACTAATCTTTCTCATGTTCTTGCTAGGTGCATTGAAACAGATTTGGTGCTAAATTGGGAGAAATGCCATTTCGTGATTCAAGAAGGAATCGTGCTTGGACATTTGGTGTCTAAAAGGGGGGTCGAAGATGATAAAGAAAAGGTTCAAGTCATTGAGCAATTACCACCACCGGAAAATCAAAAAGGAGTTAGAAGTTTTCTAGGCCATGCCGGCTTTTACCGGAGATTTATTAGGGACTTCTCAAAGATTGCCAAGCCATTAACTCGCCTCCTATGCAATGATGTGCAATTCAACTTTGATGAAGAGTGTTTAGAGGCATTTGAAAAGCTCAAGAAAGCTCTTGTATCGGCACCCATAGTGCAACCACCGAATTGGGATCTTCCGTTAGAGCTTATGTGCGATGCGAGCGATTTTTCTATTGGAGCCTTTTTGGGACAACGAGTTGATAAGAGACTCCATGTAGTCTACTATGTGAGCAAGGTGCTTGATAATGCTCAATTGAATTACACTACCACCGAGAAAGAGTTGCTAGCCGTGGTGTATGCTTTTGAAAAATTCCGACCATATCTTGTTGGGTCTAAGACGATTGTCTACACTGATCATGCCGCTATTAAGTATTTGATGGAAAAGAAAGATGCAAAGCCGAGACTTATTCGTTGGATTCTTCTTTTGCAAAGGTTCAATATTGACATCAAAGACAAGAAAGGGGTCGAAAATGTAGTAGCGGATCATCTCTCGAGAGTTGAGCTTTATGATTCAAAAAGGTTCTCGACACCTATAGAAGACTCTTTTATCGGAGAATATTTACTGAGTGTCAAAGATGATGCCCCATGGTACGCGGATTATGTGAACTACTTGACTTGCAAAATTCTTCCGAATGACCTTGATCATAACCGAAGGAGGAAGTTCTTGCACGACGTTTCGAGGTATTTTTGGGATGACCCGTTCTTGTACAAGCTATGCCCAGATGGAACATGTGTACCCGAAGAAGATATAAAAGGAATTATAGCTTGTTGTCATTCTTCTTCTTATGGTGGTCATGGTTCTCCTTCAAAGACCACAACTAAGATTCTTCAATCGGGATTTTATTGGCCCAGTATGTTCAAGGATACGTATGAATTCGTTAAATCTTGTAACGAATGTCAAAGAATGGGCAATATTGCTAGAAGGGATGAAATGCCTCAGAAATGCATCTTAGAGGTTGAAGTATTCGATGTATGGGGCGTAGATTTCATGGGACCTCTACCATCTTCGCAAGGTAATAGCTTTATTCTAGTAGCGGTAGACTACGTTTCTAAATGGGTTGAGGCCATAGCTTCCCCATCTTGTGATGCTAAAGTGGTAATCAAGATGTTTAAGAAGATTATTTTCCCAAGATATGGGGTTCCAAGAGCGGTGATAAGTGACAATAATTCTCACTTCAAAGAGAGAAGATTCGAGTCTCTGCTTAAGAAGTACGGGATATTCCATAGGTGTGCTACTCCATACCATCCCCAAGCAAATGGACAAGTCGAAGTATCAAACCGCGAAATAAAAAATATTTTGACAAAAACAGTTGGGAAGTCAGGGAAAGATTGGGCGTTGAAGATTGATGATGCCTTATGGGCGTATAGAACCGCTTTCAAGACGCCAATCGGAATGTCTCCATACCGGTTAGTATATGGCAAATCTTGCCATCTTCCGGTAGAGCTTGAGTACAAGGCCATGTGGGCTATCAAAGAGCTGAATTTCGATATGAAAGCTTCAGGAGAGAAGAGACTCCTTCAACTGAATGAGTTGGACGAAATTAGGTTGGACTCATATGAAAGTTCAAAAATTTATAAGGAGAAAACTCGGAGATGGCACGACAAGCTTATTCTGAAGAAAGAGTTCTCAGTAGGAGATAAAGTCTTGCTATTCAACTCCAAGTACAAGTTGTTTCCCGGGAAGTTCAAGTCTAGGTGGTTTGGACCGTATAGAATTCATAAAGTTTTCGATGATGGCCACCTAGAGCTAGTTGACAATCAAGGGAATGTGTTCAAAGCAAATGGGCAGAGAGTTAAAGTCTATCATGCTGCTGATGGAGATCAAAACACGTTGGAAGCACCCTCGTGAATGCTATCTGCAATACCACTAGAGAAGGGATCCCGCTCGGGACTTCTCTTAGTGTGCTTCTCGATATGTAAAGCCGCGGCTCCGTCTTAGCCAAGACGTTAAACTAGGCTTGTGAGTGTTTCTCCCCTGCTCTTTAAGTATATCTATTTTGATTGGATTTCTATTTGCTTCGTGCAAGAATTTGAGGATATGGACTATGCATGTGTGAATGCCTATATTTGATGATCGATGTGCGATTGGAATGCTTTTAGCATGATGTTTTCTTAACATATGCTTGGTGAATTTGATGTCTTGATAGGATACCAGTGTGGGGTTTTGAAATTTTGTGCATGAGTGCTGATGTACGATTTGAGTTTGGCTTAGCAATTCTTGTCAGTAATTCCATGCGTTCGCACAGTTTCATTCGTGCGTTCGCATGCCAAGCCTTAATTCTCATTTTGCCAAGCTCGCATAGTTCAATGCGCTCGCATTGCAAATCCTTGCCTCTGGAAATCATTGTGCATTCGCACACTCACTTATGTGCGCGCGCGTATCCCTTGAAAACTCGTCATTCTCAGTTGTCCGCAAGTTTGTGCGTTCGCACAATATCCTTTGTGCGTTTGCATGCGTCTATTAGCCTTTATACATAAAAGCCGACTTCAGTTCGAGCCCTAAGTCGTTCTCGATTTTTCAAACCCTCCGCCTTCTCTCCCCCGTCCGCTTCCGTCGCCCTGCCTTTTCTGACCAACCCCAGCCGTCGATTGCCCTCCAACACCGCTCTACTTCACTCGCCGTCCGTTTCTCCACCCCCAATTCCATCTACGAAACCCTAGTGCGTTCTCACAATATCCCAAATCACCGTTCCTATCCGATTCCTCCATGGGCAAGGTTAAAGTGACCCCCTCTTCTAAGAAGCCTTCCACGAGTCCCTCGAAGAGCCTAGGAACTTCAAAGCCACCAATTTCCAAGAGGTCCAAAGGAAAGGAGAAGAAGAGCCAAAAAAATTGAGATTTTGTATGTGAAATCTGATTCTGCAGGTAGACATTATGGCCGTACTTCTGATGATCCTATGAGGTACATTATGGCACCAAGCTCAGTTAGTAGAGCTGATGGAGATTTAGAAAGGGATACGCCTCCAACAACACCTCAAGCCGATAATTCCAACAAGTTCACTATGCCGAAGCCGTATGAGTTTGATCCGTTCAGATTCAACTATGAGAAGGACACTGCTTTGCATAAGGCACTTTCACACAAAGGTAAATGGCCAATCCCTCTCCTTTTTCCTGAAATTGAAGATTTGAAAGCTTTGGAGGTCTTTGATAAGATTAAATCGTTGCTTGGAAATAGTGGATTGAGTTTTATTTTTCGAGATGATCCTGGGTCGTATCATGAAGTAACTATGGAGTTTCTTAGCTCATTTAGTTCAGTGCATAAGCTTAGTAAGGATGAAGAAGAGGAGAAAGTTAAATCCTGGAAGTTTGCTATGGGTGATTATCAATGGGAGGTAGATTCTGAGGTTTTATGCGATTGGTTTAGATTACCTAGGGATGGTTTATTTCCTGAAGTGGTTGACGATGATATTTTTAAGTTTTGGAAAAAAATTTCGGGGCGTGAGTATACTAAGGAGGAGCAGCACAAGTCTACTAGCATTCGTATACCTATATGGAAGTTTATTCATAAATTCTTAGCGGGTATAGTGTTTGTTCGTACTGGCTATGATAGGCTTGTCACAAAACTGGAAATGATGCTTATGCTAATGATTGAGAGGGGGCAGAAAGTAGATTGGCTATGGTGTATTACTAAGGGTATTAAGGACAATCAGATTGTTTCTTCAAAGAACCGGGGTTTCGGAGGTGGTTCCTTTGTGACATGGATTGCGAGGAAGCTGAATTTCACATTTGGGGATATGGAGAGTGAAAAGCTAGGGCTCACTTTGAAGCAAATGAGGTCTAGACATATATTGGGTAATGGGCTGAATTGGAAAGATTGTGAGGAAGATAGTGAAGGTGAGAAAGATGATGAAGTTGAAGATGAGATTGACAGGGCTGCTGACCATGATATGCCCTCTTCCTCACATGCCATGCCTCCTCCTTCCCCTACTGACCCGAGACTTGATCTGATTTTATCACGCTTGGATGCCATTGCTAGAGTGCAAGATAAATTGGTGCGAAATCAAAATTTCCTTGCCACTTATGTTTCGGAGCACAATAAATGGGAGGAGAAGACTTTACTTGCCATTACCACTCACTTGGATATCTCCTCCAGTGTTGACTTGCCTCCTAGGTCCCCATTTCTGCCTAGATCGCCTTCGCCTCCATCTCCACCTTTGTTTCCTACTGCTAAGGGTAAAGAGAAAATGGGCGAGCCTTCAATGTTAGCTAAGGAGGGTGAACTTGGTGCTACCATCGACGAGATAGATCGTGCTGGTGATGTGAGAGTCGATGATCCCTCCACTGCTGCCACTAACCCAGATGAAGACAGTTCTACGCCAGATGAGGTGGATCTGGAAGATGATAGCGCTTGATTAGCATTCCTATATGTTGTCGTGCTTATGTTTTGTTTATGATGACTTGCGGATGATGATGAGTCTTTTGATGGTCTTTTGGGATGTAAACATTGTTGATCACTCTTATGATATGTGTTACATTCTTGATATGTGTTGAAGGTTGTATGATCATCTACGTGCGTGTTGGTTCATAGGGGTAAACAGATTTGTGAGTCTCATTTCTTTACGGTTTGTGCATTCGCACAATGCTATCTGTGCGTTCGCATGCCCAGTTTATTTCTACTTTGTGCTTTGGTCGCATGATTCCATGCGTTTGCAAGCGAAATCTGTGCCACTGGTTTCATTTGTGCGTTCGCTCAAACCCATTTCATGCGCGCGCATGCTTGAGTCCGGCACCATTCTAACTTGTTTTGGTGCGCTTTTGATAGATTTGGGCATTTGGCGTTCGATGATGTGTTCTCTTGATGAGCTATAAGTTGACTTGCATGATGTTGACATGTTTATGATGATGATTTCTTTACATTGTGTGCTTAACACTCTCATTTTTTACTCTCTTGTCTTATAGAGGAAAAAGGGGGATCATTAATCAAATCTTTTGTGCAAGTTCAGCCACCCAAGAACTAGACGCGCGAAGCAACATCTCTTATTTCGAAATGGCTACCTCCAACGTGAGAAGTTTTTCTTAACTTTCTCTTTGCTTTTCATGCTATTCATTGCTTAGAGACTAAGCAATTGCTAAGTGTGGGGTGCATATGTTTTGACTACACGAGATGTTTGTGCTTGCTTGCCGTGCTTTCATGTTTAGAATTCAATCAATTTGCACGTTTAGAAGAAAACACTTACACTACTATTACATTCATCCAAAAACTCGAATTTTAATGAAAAAAGAGTTTGGGCAAGGCTACATTTTCGAAAAATTTCATTCCTAATTCAACTAGTCGTGCATGATTTCACTTGATTGATCCTTTAGATGACTAATAGATTGGATTGTTGACTTTCATTCTTGAGGATCAAAGCATCTACTAGCACTTCTTTATCTTTTATTCTATGCTTTTTCTTGTTGAGACTAGAGAGTTGATCTTTGAAAGCATGAAATTGATTTTTTTTTTAAAAACCACGCATGCCATGATTGCCTTTAGGTGACCTTAGTGACCTTGTTTGTCTTGTGGATTCATCTTGTTGGTTTGTCATGCTCCATTTTTAACACTTAGCCCTTTGTCAAAGTTCTAAGTGTGGGGTCAAAAGAGGGCTTTGAAAAGAAAAACGAAGAGAAGAAAAAATGTGTAATAAGCCCCGAGTTTCTTCCTTATGGTTGATCACCATTAGGAAGTGAGTTTAAAGCATTATGTGCTAAGCGCCGAGGGTTAGGAAGGTAAGTTCCCCCTCGAAAATGCTTAGTACGGCCAAAGGCCATGCTACCCCTTAAAGTTGCACTTAGACTTGTTAATCGGCTATTCCACCATTCTCTAGCATGAAAACTAATGAGACAATTGAAACTTACTAGCAAGAATTCACTAAGGGACGAACCTCGTATTCTTTTATACTTAGGCATGATATGATTTGCAAATGTATATAAAAGCCTTAATGTTGAAACTCCTCTTCCCTTATGACTAAGTGACCTTTGCGTCCTAGGCTTGAGAATGAGTTCAATGTCATAAGCCAATGTACTAGCCTCCTTGCTAGCATTGGTGAGTGATTCAACAAGATTTGTTGGCGATTATTAGATTGTTTTTCTTGAAATCTTTGATATAGAAAATGACTAGAATCCTTGATTAAAGGTTTGTTAGTCTTTGTTTTGATTTGCTTGAATGTCATTATTCATGATTTTCCATAAGGATTTGAAGAGGTTTCATGTAGTGATTGAAATGCACATATCTAGCTTGAATACATTATGAACTTCATGGAAAACACCTTTCCCAGTGCTTTGACATTTGTGAACTTAAAACGCCTAATTGGATGGTTGTTCTTTTTGTGGGATTTGTGAGTATTCCCATGTCTGAAAACTCTCAGGAGACTAAAACTCCTCCACTAGGGTAGCCTAGGGGTTTAAAGGCTTGGTGCATTCGCTAAATGTACTCGTGTTACCTACGAAAGTGGTTAGTTAGAAGTAGGATTTGTTTCTTAGTGCTTTTAGTTAGTTTTCGTGACCATATGGGGTTTTCTTTGAACCGATCCTGAGTGAGTGAAGTGCATTATTGTTGTTGATCTCTATGATTAGTTTGCTCGGGACGATCAAACATTAAGTGTGGGGTGATTTTATAGCGCTAAAATATATGCATTTTAGGCGACCTCTATGCTTATTGTTTCGATTGTTCTATTACGATTTCACTTGCTACTTGATGCTTTGTGGTTCTTTTCAGGCAAATTACAGAGTTTATGCTGAGAATACAAGTAGGCAGTGATTTTGGGGCAAAACCGAGCATTTTGGAACAAGAAAACACAAGTTGGAAGTCGGAGCGCAAATTTCTCAAAGTCATGCGTTCGCATGGTTCAAAGCATGCGCTCGCATGCATGTGCTTCGTTGCCCTGCTAGCCTTCGCAGCCTTGTGCGTTCGCACAGTTCACCTCTTGCGGTCGCACAACCCAGACCCGTCTCAAGAAAATACCGTGCGTTCGCACGCATGGCTCTGCGCGCTCGCACTCGATCAAATTTCCCAGCCTGCAGGAGACCATGCGAACGCATGCGTTTGCGGAGAAAAAAATCAGTTTCTTTTGAGGGGAATTTGGATGGTTTTTGAGGGATTTTGAGTTTTTTTCTAAAAGAAGAGAGACGTGGGGT
The DNA here is from genome assembly GCA_033675395.1 of Rhodiola chrysanthemifolia. Lineage (NCBI taxonomy): Eukaryota > Viridiplantae > Streptophyta > Magnoliopsida > Saxifragales > Crassulaceae > Rhodiola > Rhodiola chrysanthemifolia. The sequence continues at coordinate 36,614,273 of CM066207.1, read as the reverse complement.
GAAAAAGGGAGAGTGGGCGGAGAGAGAGAACTCTCGGATTAAGTAAGGAAGAACTTTGATGAGTCGTATTTATATGACTCGTCGAGTCAACTAATCCCATCTATTTCGACACTTTTATATGCAAACAGTTACTTTCTGGTATGGTTTTGCATTTCAGGTGTTTCGGAAGCTCTAGGAGGAAACGTGCATAAAAGACGGCATTTTATGCCGAAAACATCACAATGGCAGATCAGACCTTTGGACGTTCGGCGGAAAGCTGGGAATGGACCGTTGATCAGAAAAATACGAGCTACATGGCGTTGCATATCTGACTTAATTCCCTACAACTCTCTAGTTCACACTAAGAGCATCCAAGGTCATTTGGAGGGTCAAATCGAGAGCCGAAGTCAAAACAGATGCGCAGAATGGATGATCTGTCTCCGAGAGGATCGCGGACCATGTGCATTTTAACTCGCCGCTAAAGTGTTCATAGTCCGCGCCATAAAGTGAACAGTGTCCGCGGATGAACAGTGTCCGCGGATGAATAGTGCCCGCGACGATGACGTCAGCAACGCGTTTTGATGACGTCAGCGAGTCCGAAAATTGGAAATTTCAGCCCAAAACAGACTTGGAAACCCAATTTACTATAAATAAGAAGCTTGGGCTAGGGTTTCCACTATGTAATATTATCATCAATCATTCTACGAAGAGGAGACGGCTCTGGAGAGGAGACGAAGCTTTCGACAAAGAGAAGAGATTTTCCTACTTTTAATTATGCGTCTTTTCATGATTATGTGTAGCTAAATCCTTAATTCAGTTTAGGGTTTCGCATGTTGTGACTATGTTTTGAGACTCTATTCTTAATGCTATTTTGTGTTTCTCTAGTTCTTGTGCTTAAATTAAAGGATTGAATTGTGAAGCTAAGTGGAGACTTGAAACGGTAAAGCTTAGCGGAACAATTCAACCCCTATCGTCAATGCTTGTTTGATACTGAAACGTGAAAACAAGTAGGACACCTGAATATAATATTGCCTGAAACGGATTATTAAATTTAGGAGAACTAGAAGTCTATAACCTGAAACGGAGTAGATTGCGGTGTATAACCTGAAACGGAGTACTTTAGGTTATAACCTGAAACGGAGTAACCACGCTTAGAAGCATGAAATTAGATCATTAGCAGTCCATGATAAACGTGTCACAATAGAAACCCTAGACTGAGTTTTCTCTCTGATTGAATCTTCGTCATTATTTCCTTGCTATTTTCTCTTTTGCACTCACAATCACTCAAAAACCCCTTCTTTCTTATTTTCAGTTACATACAGGAACAGCTTCAACAACACCAGCTCCCTTGGGTTCGACCCTTACTTACCACTATTCTAGTGTTTGTAGGGAAACATATAAATTTAAATTTGCAGGTAACAAAGATCGAAGATCGCATCCTCTAGTATTCTTGAATCTCCATATCGGTTTTGAAGTTCTAAACTCTACTTTCCATATGGTTGTTTGCATTTTTATTGTTGACTTCGTTTGTAAACTCACCATGAGTGAGTAGTGACCTTGATTGGGGATCAATGGATCCCCTAGACATGTTTGTGACGTTGTAAATACCTTGGATGCTAATGATGAATGAGTTTGCACATGAATCTTCTTCCTTTGAACTTAATTTCTCGAATTGCCTATAAGATGTTTGTGAAAAGTTCTCAATAGGAATTCTGCTTGATCTCATGCTTGATGTAGCTCACGTTGATCATCATGACTTCAATAAACTAAATGAAGAAGCATTAGGATTTTGTGTTAGATGGATAACTCTTTAACCTAATGAGAATTGCTTGAACTTAACAAGAACATGATTATCTAGCAAATAAAGCGCAAGTGTGAGGCTAGACGTTCATATTCTATAGTGCCAATAGAACGCGAGTATGAGGTACTATGCGAGATGTAACCTCTTTGTACTAAGTTGTAGCGCGAGTTGAACTTAGTACCAATGTTGCATAAGCCAATTTCTAAGCATGTGCATGTGATTTCATCATTGGTATCCCATTTCATTGTCACAATAATTGTCTAGGTGGAGAAGTGATTCCTAGTCATCTCTTAGTTGAAAGTTAATCACTTTTAGTAGATATAATCTCACTTTTGGATAGTACCTTCTACTGTCATCCTCTTAGGAGAACAAAAACCCCCCAAACCATAGACATTCTAGTCAGATCGTTAGCATTATTGGTTTAACCCCTATCCCTTGGGTACGACCTTGGTTCACCCCGAGCTAATACAAATGTTTTGATTGCCGTGACTCAGCATAAGTGTTTGGATTCTATTTGAATACTTAGCTATATTATCAATCGATCACCCTACCCTCTATGGCTTCCTGATAGGTATCAGGCTCATTCTTACTCTCTTTAGCAGCTATCAGGGCAGTGGAAACTAAATCAGCTTGGGAATATCTAGTGGGTATCCTAGGCTCTCTTCTAGGCCTATCTATGGCAAGCTGCCAATCTGCTAACACATCTTGGGTAGCAATCTCATATTCCTCCACCTGATCTACATTCTCAGCATGTTCATTAGGTTCATTCTGGTCATTGTCTGGTTTTTGTTGGGGCATATCTTGCTATAACTGGTGCTTTACCTGATCAAGCTGCTCATTATTTTCTGGGGGTCTATCTCAAACAGGGCTCTATCAGGTGAGGGTGTAGGGGAGGTCTCATTGTTGACTTTACTGTTATTCTTATATGGGAAGGCATTCTCATCAAAAATAACATCTCTACTGATTAGAATTTTAATTCCCCTAGCGTTCATGTCCCATAGTCTATACCCTTTAGTACCCATTGATCTTTGATAACATAAGAAGATACACTTAGTTGATCTAAGATCAAGTTTTCCCTCCCTAGTATGAGCATAAGAAGCACATCCAAAAATCTTTAACTCCCTAAGGTCAGGTTTCTTACCATTCCACAATTCCATAGGGCATTTAAAGTCAAGCATCCTATTAGGACTTCTATTAATAAGATAAGCATCAGTATATAATGCATCACCCCAAAAAGACTTGGGTAAACCAGAAGTAAACAACAAACATCTCAGTTTTTCAAATAAAGTTCTGTTCATTCTCTCAGCCACTCCATTTTGTTATGGAGTTAGCCTTACAGTCTTGTGTCTCAAAATACCATGTTCAATGCAGAAATTATCAAACTCAGCATTACAAAATTCCAATCCACTATCAGTCCTTAATGCCTTAACCTTTTTACCAATCTGATTTTCCTCTAACGGTTTCAAATCTTTAAACTTAGTGAAAGCCTCATTTTGGTTTTTAACAGGAAGGTCCACACTCTCCTAGAGTAGTCATCTACAATGCTAAGAAAATACCTATTCCCTCCATGAGTTTCATTAAACTCAGGTCCCCACAAATCAGCATGCAAATACTCTAGAATTGCCTTACTTGAGTAACTCCACTAGTGAACTTCAGCCAGTGCTGTTTGGCCAGGACAAAAGATTCATAAAAGGGTAACTGAGTCACCTTTTCAGCAAGGATGCCTTGCTTATTCAGGCACTCAAGTCCCTTCTGACTCATGTTTCCTAGTCTAAGATGCCACTTGGCAGTTGCATCTTAACAAACAACATGGCAGACTTCCTTAGTTACACCATGGTGTGAACCATCAAGTATATATACACTGTCAGCCTTATTACCAGTTAATACTTGCTTATCATTCTTAAACACAGTAATAACACCATTCATAGCAGTATAGGAACAACCAGAATCATCAAGAGAACCAAGGGAAATCAAATTTCTTCTCAGGCCTGGTACATATCTCACTTTGGTTAAAGTAACCAACTTGCCATTGTTTAATTTCAAGTTTATACTACCTATTCCCATGACCTTACACACATTATTGTTTCACATGTATACATTTTTGCTGGCAGTGTGAGCTAGTCCATCAAACCAGCGTTTGTTTGGGCACATATGAAAAGAGCAACCTGAATCCAACACCCATTCATCACCTAAATTCCCACTTGTGACAGTTAGAACTTCTGGTGATGAATTGCCATTGTCAGATGTCAAGGCCACATTATTTTTTCAGAGTTCCCATTGGTCTTAGGCCTAGCTAACCATTTGTGACAGTTTCTCCTAAAATGACCTATCTTCCCACAGTGATAACACTTAACTTGAGATGACTGACTTTGTTTAGCACTGTTATCATTGGCATTATAATTTTTATCAGACTTGGGCTTTTGTTGGAACTTATTTCTATTAGAGGGCTTACCAGACTTAACAAACAAACCAGAGGCAGACTTAGCTTTTTGATTTTTAAGCTCTAGTTCTCTAGTTTTCAAGGCAGCGCAAAATCTATCAAAAGTGGGCACATCACTAGTATACTGAAATGCATCCTTAACTACATGATATGAATCAGGAATAGAGTTCATCAAGATCATCACAAGACTAACATCATCAAGTGCATGTGTAGTATCCCTAAGCATTAGAGACATTTTCAAGAACTCATCCAAGTTTTCATCAACAGTCTTAGCAGCATTCATTTTAAAGGCAAACAGGGATGCTTTCAAGTATGATAGATTAGGTAGGACGAAAACCCTAATACAAAAGCATCGCTAAAATTGATATTCAACATCGTGTAACTTCCCTCTCTACCTCCTCTTTCTCTTGCTCTCGGTCTCGGTTAGGGGTTGGCAAATGGTCGGGCTTTACTAAAGCTTTTGCTAAGCCCTAGCCCTTTTCGCATAAGGGCCAGGCCGGGTCGGGCCCTGAGAAAATCATCGACCCTAAAGGTGTTATCGGCCCTTCATTTCTTAAGGATTCTCAAGCTAGGGCCGGGTTCAGACTAACTTTAGCCCTAAATGGATGACTAAATAATCAACAAATATTGTTATGAATATGTCGATATTGTAACAGAGAATCAACAACAATTGGCATAACCATCTTGTTATGATGAATATGAAAGCACACATTCTTTTTATGTCAAAATGTCCTTAAATCAATGTGTATGCAATTTTAAATCGGGCTTGTATTTCGGGTCAGACCTAATAATCGAAGTCTTAATCCGACCCTAGCTCATTCGAGTCGGGACATGACTTGCGTAGGGCTAGTGCCGAATTCGGGCCGCCCTAAGACTTATTTTAGCCTTGGACCAAAAGCTAACCCCTAGTCTCGGTAGTGATTCACTTGGGAAGTTTGAAATTAGATCCAAGGTTAAAGGGATTTCGAGATACCGTCAACCTCGAGTGGAAGGCGAATCTGTATGCAGCAAGCGACGAAGAGACGACTGAGGAATTGAGTCAGCAATGAGTGAAGGAATTTCCGAACGCAGGGTGTTTGAGACTCCGATGGCAGTTGTGATGCTCTTTAGATGCAAGATCTGAGGCGGTTGGTTTGTTTTTTAGCTTGTGCTGCTTGCTGCAACCGTGTATTATAAATTTCTAATTTCTTGTTTATTTTATGCACTTTACCTAATTTTTTGTTTACTTTTTGCACTTTACCTGTTTGTATAAATTAAATGCATAAGTGAAACTTCCTGAGATACTCATGTATCCCCGACAAATTTGATTTTTCAGGCCACCAACTCCACCTCTTCATCATAGGTATAGGTATAGGTATAGGTATAGCTATATTCCAAACGAGTGAGTTTTTGTTTACAAATCGGTTTGTGTAGTTGCATTTGTTGATCTAAGTCCAATTGTTGTTTAGTAAATATTTTCATGTAATGTCATTTCCTGCTATTGAGCATCAATTAAGTCATTTAATTTAAAGCACGGCCGAGTGAATCCAATGCAGTCCGAAAAATATAAGGGCTTAAGCCAACCCTAAGCCTTTGAAATTTAATAAAAGCCCAGCCCGATCCGACCCATGAACAGTAACATACCTTTTATTTTTTTGGTAAAACCGGACACTGGCTTAATAAATTTAGGAGTGGACTAACCCGACCCATCACATTACTGACCTCTATATGGATGTATACGTATTACTTTCTTGCCGTGGCCTGTGGGTGACGGTGACATGTTGAAAAAAATAGGATATTCAACATTTTATAAGAATGATGTCATTAAAATATATAACAATTCTGAGATTCAAAACTTAAATACAGTAGTTTTGAAATGGAATTTGGAAAAAAGCCAACTCTTTATAAGGCAGGTAAAAGGATGTCGTGCGGTTGAAGACGGGCTGTTTCTTTTTATCGGTACTCTGTCTTCCTCTATTCAGACCGCCCTTTTACATTACAACCCTGCCTAATAGAAATAAACGAATATTAAACAAAATAATCATGCTATAGCTAGGGATCGACATTTAGTCCTGTGCCAAAATAAGCCCTAGGGTGTTGAGATTAATAATCCTAAGCATGTTGATCGAGGTTGTTAAGTTGAGTTATAATAGGTGAGACTTAAAGGTGAAGGCTGGTTTGATTTGTGTAATTTGGATTGGATGGGAACCTAGGGTTCATATGAGTCTCATCTAAACTCTTGTGTATTTTTCTCCTCAATTAATAAAGCTAATAATTAACCTATATTCCGCAAATAACAATTGGTATCAGTAGCTTGTTTAATCTTGATAGATTCTCAATTCAATCTTGATTAACTGTGTAATCCTTGGGCATTACTCTGAAAATCTCCTTATAGAATAAGTTCTCTTTTGAACTGATCTGTGTTTCCTTTTCTCATGGCTGAAGGTACACACTTGAAGCCCTATGATGGAACCACAGATTTTTCACTGTGGAAAGCCAAGATGAAGGCAATCCTAATCAAGGAGAAGTGCTATAGAGCCATCTCTCAAGAATGGCTGGATCCTACATCTGCTGCAAAGAAGCAGGAAATTTGTGATATAGCTCACTCTGAAATCATGATCAGACTCAGTGATGAGGTACTTCGCCAAGTAGTAAGTATCACTGATCCTAAAGAACTATGGGATACCTTAGAGTCTACCTATCTAACTAAATCCTTACCTAGCAGAATTTCTCTATTGAGTAGTCTGTTTAATTTTAGAATGAACACCTCTTTGTCCATTCAAGAAAATCTTGATACATTTCTTAAGATGACTCAGGATTTAGCTAGGTGCAAGGATAAGATAGAAGAAACTCATAAGGCTGTGATTTTATTGAATTCTTTGCCTTCACAATTTGACATTGTAAAAGATGTAATTCAGTATGGTAGAGATGAAATTGCACTTGCTAAAATCACTGAGGTTATTGTGCAGAAAAATGAGTCTTTAAAGGTGTTTAAGGCTAAAGGCACAAGTAGAAATGATCATAAATCTGAAAGCAAGAATGAGGTTATGATGTTTAAGGGCAAACCTAAACAAAAACACAAAAAGAAACAACAACAATCAGCTACCCCTGCTGCCAAGCCAAACTCAGATGGTAATGAGAAGGCTGGCTCTAGACCACTTTCCCAAGTAAAGTGTTTTTACTGTGGAAAGAATGGTCATTATGCAAACACTTGCACTAAGAAACAGCATGATAAGGAACAAAACAATGGTCAAAACACTAAACAAAATGGTTTCTCAAATGTGTGTGAACATGGAAATCATTATAAGAATGAACTGTTGGTTGTTTCCTCCTCTAGTGATGCTGATTCTTGGATTTTAGACTCTGGTTGTACAATGCATGCACGTCCCTCTAAATCTCTGTTTGATACTCTGAAATTCTTTGATGGTGGTGAAGTAATTTTGGGTGATCACACTACCTTAAAAATTAAAGGCATTGGTTCAGTTCCTCTTGTAATGTTTGATGGTGTAACTAGGATCATTCAAAATGTTAGGTGGGTTCCCAACCTTAGGAGAAACCTCTTATCAGAATCTGTGTTTGATGATCTACACCTGAAAATTAATACAAACAATGGCATAAAAGAAGTAATCAAAGATGATAAAACTGGCATAAGGGCCATTAAAAAGGGTGGACTTTACTTTGTTGAAACATCACATGAACTGAATGCTGTTAATCACCATGCTGATAAAAATCAAACTGAAATTAAACAATGGCATGCAAGGCTTGGACACATAGGAAATAAGGGATTAAATAACTTAGCAAAATCTGGGATATTGACTTTTTCCCCTGCTGAGTTGACTTTTTGTGAAACTTGTGTTTTGAGCAAGAAAACTGCTCACCCTTTTCCTAAATCATCTTACAAGGCTGTCAAGCCTCTTGAGTGTGTCCATGCAGATTTATGGGGGCCATCTCAGGTCCCAACCATTGGTGGAAGGTATTACTTTCTATCTTTGACTGATCACTTCTCTAGGAGAGTATGGGTGTATCTGCTAAAGCATAAACATGAAGCTTTTGATCACTTCAAACATTGGAAAGCCATGGTAGAGAACCAAACTGGCTTGAAACTGATTGCACTAAAAACAGATAATGGCTTAGAGTTTTGCAACAATGAATTTAATCTGTTTTGCAAAGAACATGGTATTTAAAGGCTCTTAACAGTTCCTGGTACCCCACAACAAAATGGCACAGCTGAAAGAATGAATAGAACTTTGTTAGAAAAGGCTAGATGCTTGTTACTTAGTTCTGGTATGAAACATTCTATGTGGGGTGAATCTGTCATGACTGCATGCTATTTGATCAATAGGAGTCCATCATCTGCCATAGATTTTAAGACACCTTTTGAGATGTGGTTTGGCAGGAAGCCTAGCTTAACTCACTTAAGACCATTTGGTTGTACAGCTTATGCCCATGCTTCACAGGGTAAGCTTCAACCAAGGGCTCTTAAGTGTGTAATGCTGGGATATCCTGAAGGAACTAAGGGCTATAAATTGTTGCTGATTCAGTCTGGTGGTTATAAAGTTATAGTGTCTAGATCTGTGACATTTAATGAGAGTGATTTTTATTTCAAGTCAAGACTGACATCTCAAACTGAGCAAGTTTCAGGTTCTAACAATGAATCTGTAGAGGACTTTGTGCCCAGAACTCACAGAGCAGACCCTCCTGATGAAGCTGATGATCAAGAGGAATTTGATCAAGGAGTGATGCAGGATATTAATCCAGATGATCAAGGTCATCACCCTCACCAATTAGGTGGGGGGAGGTAACAAATCCTGAACATGATCAACCTTTCAATTCTGAAAATATTGGGAACAGTGGAACTGTGATTACTGATGATGTTATTGATCATGTTGTTGATGATTTGCCTCCTGATATTGCTGTTGATGCTGAACATGTTGAGAATGATCATCCTTTAGCCAATTATGTCCTAACTAGGGATAGGGAACCTAGAACTAGGATGGCTAATAAGAGATATGCTGATTATGCTACAAATGTGCTTGAATATGCATTGTTGGTGTCTGAAATGATAAAACATGATATATATGTTCCTGAAACATTTGAAGAAGCTGTGAATTGCAAGCACGCAACTGAATGGATTAATGCTATGCATGATGAAATCAAATCCATGAATGACAATAAAACTTGGAAACTGATTCCTTTGCCTAAGAATGCTAGAGCTATTGCATGTAAATGGATTTTCAGATTAAAAGATGGTAACAGTCCTGCTGAACCTCCAAGGTTTAAAGCAAGGCTTGTTGCTAAAGGTTTTTCACAAAAAGAAGGGATTGACTATAATGAGATCTTTGCACCAGTTGTTAAGTACAAGACATTAAGACTTTTGTTAGCTATGTCAACCGTTTTTAACTGGGAAATAGATCAAATGGATGTTAAAACTGCCTTTTTGAATGGAGACCTAGAGGAAACTATCTATATGAAACAACCAAAAGGTTTTGTTGATAGGAAATTTCCTGAGCATGTTTGTCACCTGAATAAATCCATATATGGCTTAAAACAGTCACCTAGGCAATGGAATAGGAAGTTTGATGCTTGCATGACTGATCTGAGTTTTTCTAAGAGCAAATATGACTCCTGTCTTTACTTGAAGAATATAAATGCTAAATACCCTGCCTTTGTTCTGCTATATGTTGATGACATGCTCATTATAAGTGATTCTAGACTTGTTGTTAATAGCATAAAGTCTGATATTAAGAAACACTTTGATATGAAGGACATGGGTGAAGCTAAAAGAATTCTGGGTGTTAGAATAACTAGGGACAGAAATAAGAGGATCATGTACTTGTCTCAAACTGATTATCTTGATAAGGTGCTAGACAAGTTCGAACTGAAAAATGCTAAACCATCTCTTGTGCCCTTAGGAGGGCATCTTGAATTAACCAAGCATGATTGCCATGTTTCTGATGAAGATAAACTGAAAATGAGTAAAGTTCCATATGATGTTGCTGTGGGTTCAGTAATGTATGCTATGCTTTGTACTAGACCTGATTTGGCTTTTGGTGTAAGTGTCCTTAGTATGTTTATGTCTAACCCAGGAGATAAACATTGGACTACTATAAAATACTTGCTTAAGTACATTTCAGGAACTAGAAAACTAGGTCTGATCTATGGTTCACATGCCCCTAAGACTGAGTTATATGGCTATGTAGACAGTGATTATGCTAGTAATAAGGATAACAGAAAATCCACAACTGGTTTCTTCTTTACATGAGCTGGGAATTGCATTTCTTGGAAATCTCAGTTGCAACCTATTGTTGCTCTGTCCTCAACTGAGGCTGAGTACATATCAGCAACTGAGGCATCCAAGGAAGCTATTTGACTAAAGGGTATTTTACAAGAAATTGATAGAAATACTTATGTGCCTATTGTCTATATGGATTCCCAAAGTGCTTTGTGCTTGTGTAAAGATCCCGTCTATCATGAACGTTCTAAACATATTGATGTGAGGTACCATTTTATTAGGGATATGATTGAATCAAAGGAGTTTGAGATCAGAAAAATCCTAGGGGATAAGTATCCAGCAGATTTTGGGACTAAAATTGTGACTACTAACAAGTTTCAGTTTTGTAGAGATGCTTTGTTTATAGGAGCTGTGACTTGAAGCAGTCCCTCTTCAGCATCTGGTAAGGTCAGGTATTGTCCTGCCTTAGCTTAGTTTGTCTCAGTTATTTTTCTCTTCTCAGGTTTGTTTTTTAAAGCCCTTTAGGTTGTATTAGCTTTGTAAGAACATGTTAGGATTAGAAGGGCATTTGTTGAGATTAATAATCCTAAGCATGTTGATTGAGGTTGTTAAGTTGAGTTATAATAGGTGAGATTTAAAGGTGAAGGCTGGTTTGGTTTGTGCATATTTTGGTTTGGTGCTTTAGTTGGAATGTGCAGGTTTTGGCTATAAGTCTGAGAAACAAGTCTGAGATGCATTTCTGCTGAAGGCCGAACGACGTCGCTTTATGCAAGGCGGGAGTTTTGGCTGTGAGGCAAACGACATCGTTCCACTAAACCGAAGAACGCGCGAGTGACCGGTATTTCCGTTATTCTCGGACGACGTCGTTTCATGCATCTTCTCCATTCGTTTAAAAGCCAGCGAAACCCAGCTAGGGTTTCTTAGTCCGATTTTGGGGTTTTCGAGTTCAAGAGAGAATCAATTCGATTACGAGCGCGAGAAGTCAGAGATTGACCGGCAGTGAGTGATTCGAAGCTGAGCGTGCGTGATTGAAGACTCGAGTGCGAGGATTGTTCGACCAAAGCCGTAGTTCGTGCTGCTGCAGGGCAAGCTCGTCGGAGGGATTCCGGGAGCGCAACCAGGCTATCGACAGAGGGCTTTGAGTCGAAATCGCATAGGGAAGTCGCTGTTCTTTTGAATTTGAGTTTCATTGGCTGATTTGTGTAATTTGGATTGGATGGGAACCTAGGGTTCATATGAGTCTCATCTAAACTCTTGTGTATTTTTCTCCTCAATTAATAAAGCTAATAATTAACCTATATTCCGCAAATAACAATTGGTATCAGAGCTTGTTTAATCTTGATAGATTCTCAATTCAATCTTGATTAACTGTGTGATCGAATATTAAATAAAATAATCATGCTACAGCTAGGGATCGACATTTAGTCCTGTGCCAAAATAAGCCTTAGGGCGCCCCGAGCCCGGCCTTAGCCCTACATAAGCCGATTTAAAATCGTATATTTTTTGATTTAAGAACGTTCTTGATATAAAAAGAATGTATTTTTTCACATTCATTAAATCTCACACGTACAAACTAGTAGTATTTGAGTTTAAAGAGTTATTTGTCGATTAATTAGTCATTCATTTAGGGCCGAAATTAAACCGAACCTAGCCTGAAAAGCCATATGAAACGAATGGTTGATAATGATTTTATGACTGATGAATTTTCTCAGGATCTGCCGTAATGTGTAAAGAGCTAGGACTAGAACTCACCAAAAACCATATTCAGTCTGATCTAGTCCTTTGCCGACCCCTCGGTACATCATAATTATTCAAAGCAAGGCCACCGGACGACAGCTGGCATCAAAATCAAATGGTTGATTTCAAGATTAAGGAAAAACATAAGTCTAAGTCTACCTTTGATTACACGTAAAATAAAAGGCAACTGACCGACAGCCCAGCGGATCAAATTGGTCCACTGGCCATGTGATCTCCAACCAACTAGTAAAATATGAATAAATGAAAATGAATTAATACAGAATAAAGTCTGTTGAAAAAAAACACGTAAAGAAAAAGCAAACTAGGAGTAAAATTGCAGCAATAAGCCAACCGACATCTCCAAAACCAAACAAGTCAGTATCCACACACACTCACTCTCTCTCTACAACTACATTAGCTTCGACTCTGAGCATTTTGAGGACTATTGAATCAGTGAAAGCAGACCAGTCAGGTCAGATCTAATCGATCTCCTACTCCTCGTCTTCAGCTCTCAGTGACTCCAGATCTAAAATGTACGGTCGGGATTGGGGAGGCCCACTCGAGATTGCCGCTGATTCCGCCACCGACGATGATAGAAGCCGCAATCTTCAGGATTATGATCGGGCCGCTCTCTCTCGTCCCCTCGACGAGACACAGCAGAGCTGGCTTCTCGGCCCTGGCGAACAGAAGAAGAAAAAGTACGTCGACCTAGGATGTGTAATAGTCAGTCGCAAGATCTTCATCTGGACCCTCGGTACCCTACTCGCAGCTGGATTCCTTGCTGGTTTCATCACACTGATTGTCAAACTCGTACCTCGCCATCACCACCCACATCCCCCTCCCGACAATTATACTCTTGCGCTCAACAAGGCCCTTATGTTCTTCAATGCCCAACGCTGTGAGTCCTCTTGTCTTTTCGTAGTTTCCCACTCAACTCTATTAATTAAAATTATCATCTTTCTTGTACATATTCACATCATTCACGCTATTTAATTTAGTGTGACTACTATTATTGGAAGGCATCTGACACGTATCATATTAGATGTAACTTTGTATTAAATGCAACTTTGAAAGGGCAACTTTGAGCTCTCCTCGTTTATTTTATATTCTTCCTAGCAAAGCATCATTAATTAAAACATCAAAATACCTGTTTGTTTTCACTTCTCATCGTTTTTGTATCTTTCAATTACAGCAGGAAAGCTTCCTAAACATAACAATGTCTCTTGGAGAGGTAACTCGTGTACAGATGATGGCAAATCCGATCCTTCTTGGACTCTAACCAAGGATTTAGTTGGTGGTTATTATGATGCTGGAGATGCCATTAAGTTCAACTTCCCGTCATCCTTTGCCATGACCATGCTCAGTTGGAGTGTTATTGAATATAGTGCAAAATATGAAGCTGCTGGCGAGCTTAACCATGTCAAAGAGATCATCAAATGGGGCACCGATTACATCCTTAAGACTTTTAACTCCACTGCTGATTCAATCGACAGGATTGCTGCTCAGGTATCTATTTTGAATGATCATTCTGTGTGTTTTTTTTTTGTATCCTGATTCCTACTTTGAATGATTGTTATCTACTAGTGCCCATTTCAGTTCTGTCTGAGTTCTTCAGTATAAGGAGCTAAGAAATGATTACTTAGTTCTAACATGATAACACATTTTATTAATTCATTTTATATCCCAACTTCTCATTTTTATTTTTAATCTTATGTAGGTTGGAGTTGGGGATACTTCTGATGGAAATACCTCCCCAAATGATCATTACTGTTGGATGCGGCCCGAAGACATTGATTACATTCGACCCGTAACCGACTGTCATGGTTGCTCAGATCTTGCTTCGGAGATGGCTGCAGCTTTGGCTGCTGCATCCATTGTTTTTAAAGACAACAAGGCTTATTCGCAGAAACTTGTTCATGGTGCTGGAACTCTATTTGCATTTGGTAGGGCTCAGCGAGGTAGATATAGCGTTGGAACGGAAGCTGCTTTATTTTACAATTCCACAAGTTATTGGGATGAATTCATATGGGGTGGAGCATGGCTTTATTATGCAACTGGGAATTCGTCGTATCTTCAGCTCGTAACAAATCCTACCCTTGCTAAACATGCTGGTGCTTTTTGGGGAGGACCTGACTATGGTGTGTTTAGCTGGGACAACAAGCTTGCTGGTGCCCAAGTAAGTTTCGTTTCCGGATATTAAATAACCTGCTACACCTTTCATCATAGGCCCAAATCTAGGGAATTAAAAATTTCAATGTGCTGGTTGTATTTTTGTCTTTCGGAATTCTTGTCCTTCTTAAATTTATACTTGGTTGTGATGATCTTAGTAAAGAGTTGAGGTTACAAGATCACTGCTATGTGTTTAACGAAAGAACACATAAAAAATGGAGTATATTTGTTTTTGACGTTTTCAATCCTTCAATTCCCTCTTCCCAGCTGTGGATGTTCATTGTTTGTAATAGTAGATCCTGACAACTATCAGATAAAAACATGTCGAATTAGAGCACAAATCTCAATCATTTTCGGTGTTCGAATACATCAGTCATTAATTGATGATTGCTTGCCAACTAGGTGCTCTTGAGTCGTCTACGATTATTCTTGAGTCCAGGATACCCATACGAAGAGATGTTGAGGACTTTTCACAACCAGACCAGTATTGTCATGTGCTCATACCTACCATACTTCACGAGTTTTAACAGAACTAGAGGTATTACAGTTCACATTTGAGTGGTTGTACCATATTTACATAAGATCAACACTTATTGATCTTGTAAACCTCTTATAGGTGGATTAATTCAACTCAACCATGGAAGGCCTCAGCCCTTACAATATGTGGTAAATGCAGCTTTCTTAGCTACATTATTCAGTGATTATCTCGAGGCTGCAGACACGCCTGGATGGTATTGTGGTCCAAACTTTTATTCGACAGACGTGCTGCGAGATTTTGCGAAAACTCAGGTGAGATGAGTCTGTTTCTAGATACTGTTGTAACTTGTATGGTCAACAGACGGAAAGAAAACCTTCTTTCCGAGCTAATATTTGGTATAATTCCGTTTTTATAAACCTAGTGTTCTTGTATCTGGGCAGATGGATTACATACTTGGCAAGAACCCCAAGAAGATGAGTTATATTGTGGGCTTCGGTGACCATTACCCAAAACATGTTCACCACAGAGCTGCTTCAATCCCAAAGAACAAGATCAAGTATAACTGCAAAGGAGGATGGAAATGGAGGGACTCTTCAAAGCCAAACCCTAACACGATTGTTGGGGCGATGGTTGCAGGTCCTGACAAGCATGACGGCTTTCGTGACGTAAGAAGTAACTATAATTACACAGAGCCTACTCTTGCTGGTAATGCGGGTTTAGTGGCTGCACTTGTGGCACTATCAGGAGACAAGTCATTTGGGATAGACAAAAATACCATCTTCTCTGCTGTACCTCCCATGTTCCCTACTCCTCCACCTCCTCCTGCGCCATGGAAACCTTAATTGATATATTATGCTCGTCTTCTACCCGGTTTTCGCTTGTTTCACTTAGTGAATGCCAAAGTTGTGGAAGAGACAAACTTGATGTACTATACACCTGTAATAGGATTTGCTACAGTCAGGAATGCTGAGTTTTGTACTGTATTATGGGAGTTAGAACTTAGAAGGTTGGCTTAAGAAAAAAACATAAATGAATACTTGTTTTTCAGTACTAAAATCTTACATAGTTGGAAGTATGCCCTGTAAATCAAAATTCATGTTCGGTACATCATGATATGAAGATGCTGAAAATCAGAATGCAGAAATGAAAGGATCGAAAATATTTTCAGCCATTGTTATGTCGAATTCGTTGAAGTTGATTTCGGATTTCTAAACCCTCACTACCAGTGTTATTAAAATCGGACCGGACCGGCCAGTTCGACCGGTTGAACCGAGAACCGGTCATCGGACTGGTTCGGTTTTCTTATCAGACCGATTTACATTCAACCCGGTCAAGATCCGGTTGACCCGGTTTTTCATTAAAATTGTGATTTTATCGGTTTAATCTGTTCGATTTAGTCTGAAAAATTATTTATTTAATTTTGACTTGGACAAGACTCGAACCCAACCCTCTCTTAATAGTTATTTTCTTTCCTTCCACTAGGCTAAAGATGATTGTTATTTTATTATTTGTTTCAATAATGTATATTCATTTATCAAATCTATAAAAGTTATTACTTATTATCAATTTAACTAGAAATTCAATTAGTCTTATAAATCACTTATTGTTGTGACTTGCAAATTAAGACTAAAATTGTTATTGTTGTTCTATTATTGATTTGTACTTTATCAAATTCTAAATTTGTTCTGGTATGTTGTTGTAATCGGATCATAAACACGTAATATTTATTCAAGTCATAAATATGTTAAATTATAATATCATATATAAATATTTTATTTTTGTAATATGTGCGGGTCAATCCGGTTCAACCCGGTTGAACCATTGACCCTGTGACTTGACCGGAACGAACCACGAGTCGGTTTTAATAACACTGCTCACTACTCACTACTCACTACTCACAATATGATGGTGATTTGTTTCCCTTGAATGTGCATTCTTGTGAATCAATATCATTGATATCCCTTGTCTATCTAAGTTTCTAAGTATTTTCATTGAAATACCTTGGATTAAGTTTTAGCAAGCACTTTTAAAATTTCACGAAAAACTTAGGCCATTTGTATGCTCCTTGGTGACTTGAGCTTTTCTAATATAGTACCTTACTTATGATTTTTTTCCCGCGCATTCCATACATTCATTGAACATATTGTCAAGTTTTAAGCGTGAAGTCAAAATAGGGCGAAAAATAGGCCCCAACAAAAATAATAGCTTCATTTTCATGGTCAAAGAGGGCAAAGCCCCGACTAAAAACTTTCTCGAAGGCCAAGAGAAGTTTTGTTTCAAAATGATACAAATGTCGGGGGGGGGGGGGGGTTAGGAAGAAAAGTTCCCCCTCGAAAGAATTTGTAGGCCAAAGACCATTTGAAAAAGAAAATAAGGAACACTTAAAACTTGACTTTATGTTCTCTCATCATTCTACATTTGCGCGGGTGCATCATTCGTAGTGTGTGCTAGTTGGATTAACTCTTGGACGATCCTTGTGCTTGCACGGGAACTCTCATTTGGTCTATGCTCGTTTTCTAAGAACTCGTAGTGTCGAACTCATCTTCCCTTATGGATCACGGCTTAAGCGCCTAAGACTTGGGAATGAGCTCCACGTCGCGAACCAATGGAATAGCCCTAGCTGGCATAGGTGAGCGATTGACACTCTTTTGTGCAAACCAACAACTTTGCCTCTATTGTATGGCCTTGAAAATGAGTAGATCATTATATTAGACATTTGATACCTCTAGTATTTATGATCTTGAATGCACAACCTCATGGGTACTTAAATGGTTCAAAAGTTCTTTTGATGATAATGTGACGGTAGTCCTAGTTTGGGGTAAGGGATTTGTTTTGAGAAATCCTCGTCTCGGTTAAACACTCTTGAATTCATTCTCACGGGATAGGTGCATTTGGGATTTGTGAGTATTCCCTTTTCTAAAAACTCTCACGAGACTATAACTTGTCCACTAGGGTAGCCTAGGGGTTTAAAGGCTTAATGCATTTGTTAAATGCATTCGTAACGCTTACGAAAAGGAGCTAGTTAGGATGTACATACTTTCATTTTCCTACGAATAACATGTTTAGGAATAATGATCGAGACCTTGTGAAAGCTAGTGAAGCAAATAGACGAAAAACATAGCACCACTAGCATTTTCGCCATTTGCATGACATTGACATATTTGCATACTTTGTTCGGGACGAACAAAACTTAAGTGTGGAGTGTTGATAAGTCGAGTTTTTGACTTATTAATAGCGGTTTTTCACTATAGTTTTGGATCGTTTCCGACGCCATTTGACCTCTATCTCTACGTTTCAGGTAGAAAACAAGTCTCCCTCAAGGTCAAAGCTTAAATACGAAAGCTTGGGGAAAATCCGAAGCTTTAGAGCAAAAAGTGGGAAAAAGGTCCACCAGCCGACCGGTTGGAATCTACCCTGAACTAGCTGGTCGGCTGGAATGAAAGAACAGACAAAAGAGCAACTTGCCACATCCAGTCGGTCGGTTGGATTCACCAGCCGACCGGCTGGAATAAGACTTCAGAATGCTCAACAACTGCCCACATCGAGTCAGTTGGTTGGACACACCAGTGGCGGGCGTCGTTGTACCCGTCAAAAATAATTTGTTTCTTTTATCTCCCCGGCAACGGCGCCATTTTGACAGGCGTCGTTGTACCCGTCAAAAATAATAATTTGTAATCCGACTAGCAAGTGGTAAGTCGGGTCGTATCCACAGAGATTGATCCGAGAATCTGTTCACTAAATATTCAAACAAGTAATTGAAAAACACAAACACAAGCAACAGTTATCACGTATTAAGAAAGCAATCGTCACACGAATTCAGGTATGTAATATCAAAGAGAAGTGCAAGCTAGAACTTTCGACTGTGATGCACGACTAAATCATTGACAAATCCGTTTTGATTCCTAATGTTCTACAACTTAGAGCTCCCCCGCTAAGGTTATACTCCCTGTTCTAGTTCTAGTACTTAATCTCGCGCTAGCGATAATCAAGACCCTAACTCGCTAGAGTTGCATGAAGATTTGAACAAGTTGTCCTAGGGTGTTTAATCCTAGTGGTATATTACTCGTGTCCTAGTTTGCTATCCCCGCTAGGTTGCTAGTAAACTTGACAATTGAAATCAACAAACAAACAAGAGCTCCCCCGCTAGGGTTCCACTCATGCTAGCACATCAATTCCATGAACATAGTATAGTAATATGATGCAAAACATAGAAATCAATAGAAGTCTCAAATCAATACATCACAATTTGGAGTTCTAGCCTACACATATGAGTTTAGCTACTCATCGTAATGGAATACATCATCAAGTATTTTGAATAGAATGAATTGAAAATACTGTTGACGAATCCTTCACCAATCTGCATCTCCACTCTAATACTTGAATCCAGCAACGAATCTCAATCGAAATCCTACTCCAAGAACTCTTCTTCACAAACCGAACTTCGAACGACTAACCCTAATTGAATCTGATTTCTCCTCCTGATTCCAGAGCCAGCCGCCCCTCTTCTCTGTCCCCTCGAGTTCTGTGTTACTCCCTTCGAGATTGCAAATGAGAAATAATGATTTCGTCTGCCAGCTGGCATCCGCGGACGTCTCCTTCATTTAGTCCCCGCGGACGTCTCAACAATTATGATAAATCAGTAGACGTCCGCGCCCTTAATTCTTCAGACGTCCGCCCCCAAGACTGAGTCAGCCTTCAAACACTTGGACTTCATTCCTTCGATGCAAAACATCTTCTACAGGCTCTCTTTAGCCGATATTCCTTCCATGGTCTCCGAATGTACCTGAGAACGAAAACTACACACAGGTAGTGAAATAACATACATGCAAACACTAAAAGACAGGGTTTAAACACATAAAATAGTCGTACAACTACGACTCATCAAACTACCCCACACTTGAACTTGTTCGTCTCGAACAAGAACAAAGCCACAGAAAGAACTACAACGTACTAGTCATGTCAATCCTTACATCTCAATCCTAAATCCATTCTATAATCCTATCATGCTCAAGATTCTAACAATGCGAGCAAACATAGATGTTTCGATACTTGTTACCTCGCGAGTTGAAATTCAAATGACCTTGGATGATTGGGAGATAGTCCCCTATAGGTACCACAGACATTGCATTCTTTTCTGAGTTTTGGTCTTTTGATTGAGTCAGCGGCTTTCTCTGACACGTGATTAATTCACCGCTTTCATACCGTTGAGCTTTGAATTCCTTAACTTGTATGGACTTTGATAAACGACACATCTTGCTTGAATCAATCAGATTTTGATTTTTTTCTTACTTGATGGTTTGCCTTCGGCTTTTGAATTTGTTTCTTGTCCCCATAATCATTTGCGCCCTTGAACCACTCCAATCATAGCCTCCGAATAATAGCATAGGAGTGCGTCCCGCTCTTTTCTCATCCTCGTCTTTTCTGCATGAGGTAAGGTAGGGGTTACCCACCCATTCCCAGCTACTTCGACTAGAGATGGACAGTTTGTTTTCTCTGTGCCGCCACCACTGCGAACGCATGAATAAACTTGTATACTTGGTGACGGAGCTACTCTCAGGATTAGGCTAGTGAAGCGTCAACCTCCACCGCTTTTCTCAATCATCAGAACCAAAAATCAGAATTTCCTGCAACTTGCCGTACCTTTCCGGGACATTTATGTCAACTCCACATCCCTGCATATCACAACTCACAAGAACAAAGCATCGAAAATTTTGAAATTTTGCATTTTTAGTCAAATGAGCACAATAGTTATACAAAGCTGGAAATAAGATCTCGACATAGAAGGAAAGCATAGCAGTACATCATCAGTTCATCACGACACATGACATGCGACTGACTCAACAACATCCCACCCCACACTTAGATGGACCTGTGTCCTCACGGTACAATTCAAGAGATGAGATGCATAACAAAACAGACTCAAATAAAAATAAAGATAGAGGAACTGGTAATCCCCTAATAGTCTGGTTCTGGAAAACGTGCTCATTTAAATTCCGCGATGTACCGCGGACGTCTCCTACATTTCCTTCCGCGGACGTCTGAATAATTAGCTTAATTGAGTAGGCGTCCGCGCCCTTAATTGATCAGACGTGTGCCCACACCACTGAGTTGAATTCCTTTCTTCATTCTTTCACCTGAAACCACCAGAAACAAAGATGCACTCGGGGCGCATTATCAGGGTACCAATTCCACTAACTAATCTACTAAAACATGTGTAAAGTAAAAAAACACACCGGGTTGCCTCCCGGTAAGCGCCTTTGTTTTACGTCCTTGGCTGGACATTACCTCTTTAGGGATCACAAGTTAGGATCCCATGGATGCTCCAAGTCAAACTTCTTTATCCCCTTGTGATGCTCATAGCCCTCATCGAGTGGTGCTCTCGTGTCTCTCCATCCTGGTTTCCATCCAAACGTGCCATTTCTCGGTCGCTTCCTCATGTATGGACGATCGGAATCCTCGTGAACATGGAAGTTTGATGTCTTCCCAGCAACCGCAAGTGACAACAAGCGTGTTCCCATGTCATTCTTGGTCCTTTTGGCCAAGAGGATTGATTGTCCCAGAATGAGTGCAAGAGGACCGTTAGCGCTGGCATCTCCCATCTGCAAAATATAAGAGTCAACATCACGGGTGATTGTGAGAGTACCTGCGTCCTTACACTTTTTGGGTGGTGCTACTTGACTTGCTGCAACTGGGCGCTCCATCGTTGGATCATTTTGCTCATTCCTCGCCTCCAATCTACCTCCTAGCTCATCTTTATCGATCGTGTGGTCCTTAGGAGCTATTACCTGCATTGGGAATAGTAGAGGGGTGTTAGGAATTGGAGTGTAAGAAATTGAAATTTCCTTATCAGAATCTGGGGGACCCGCACACGTCTCCTGATTAACCCCCGCGGACGTCTTCTGATTTTCCAGTAATTCAACAGGCGTCCGCGTCGTAATGGTTTAGACGTCCGCCTGCTCCACTGAGGGCGAATCTTCATTCAGCTCTTCTTCTCGCCTTTCGTAAACGGCGCTGGCCATTTGAGACACTTGCTCCTTTAGCTCGGTAATGACTCCAGCTTGTTGGCCCATCTTTTGAGCGAGTTCTTTGAACAAGCCTCTCATTTCCTCTCTAAATTCCTTGATATCTTCAGCGTCCTCATCCAACCTAGTGCACCAAGGTGCCTCATTGCTATACGGCGCATAAACTCCTCTCATAGTGCGTCCCGGATCCCGACGCCTAGGTAACTGTCCATATCGGTTTCCTCCACCGAGGTATTCTCGATCCAACATCATCCTCGTAATCCTCGTGTCTAGTTGCACAAGATCTAGCATACTCATTCACAAATTTCTGACTTCTGGGGGGGGGGGGGGGGGGTGGTAGTCTTCGATTAACACCGTCGTCATAAATTGGTTCACCATAATAGGAAATACATAGCGAACCATAAAACCAAACAAAAAAATTAAAAAAAACTAAAAGAAAGAAATACTTAGTGAGATTCTTCGTTACCAATCCCCGGCAACGGCGCCATTTTGGCGGGCGTCGTTGTACCCGTCAAAAATAATTATTTTCTTTTATCTCCCCGGCAACGACGCCATTTTGACAGGCGTCGTTGTACCCGTCAAAAATAATAATTTGTAATCCGACTAGCAAGTGGTAAGTCGGGTCGTATCCACAGAGATTGATCCGAGAATCTGTTCACTAAATATTCAAACACGTAATTGAGAAACACAAACACAGGCAACAGTTATCACGTATTAAGAAAGCAATCGTCACACGAATTCAGGTATGTAATATCAAAGAGAAGTGCGAGCTAGAACTTTCGACTGTGATGCACGACTAAATCATTGACAAATCCGTTTTGATTCCTAATGTTCTACAACTTAGAGCTCCCCCGCTAAGGTTATACTCCCTGTTCTAGTTCTAGTACTTAATCTCGCGCTAGCGATAATCAAGACCCTAACTCGCTAGAGTGGCATGAAGATTTGAACAAGTTGTCCTAGGGTGTTTAATCCTAGTGGTATATTACTCGTGTCCTAGTTTGCTATCCCCGCTAGGTTGCTAGTAAACTTAACAATTGAAATCAACAAACAAACAAGAGCTCCCCCGCTAGGGTTCCACTCATGCTAGCACATCAATTCCATGAACATAGTATAGTAATATGATGCAAAACATAGAAATCAATAGAAGTCTCAAATCAATACATCACAATTTGGAGTTCTAGCCTACACATATGAGTTTAGCTACTCATCGTAATGGAATACATCATCAAGTATTTTGAATAGAATGAATTGAAAATACTATTGACGAATCCTTCACCAATCTGCAGCTCCACTCCAATACTTGAATCCAGCAACGAATCTCAATCGAAATCCTACTCCAAGAACTCTTCTTCACAAACCGAACTTCGAACCACTAACCCTAATTGAATCTGATTTCTCCTCCTGATTCCAGAGCCAGCCGCCCCTCTTCTCTGTCCCCTCGAGTTCTGTGTTACTCCCTTCGAGATTGCAAATGAGAAATAATGATTTCGTCTGCCAGCTGGCATCCGCGGACGTCTCCTTCATTTAGTCCCCGCGGACGTCTCAACAATTATGATAAATCAGTAGACGTCCGCGCCCTTAATTCTTTAGACGTCCGCCCCCAAGACTGAGTCAGCCTTCAAACACTTGGACTTCATTCCTTCGATGCAAAACATCTTCTACAGGCTCTCTTTAGCCGATATTCCTTCCATGGTCTCCGAATGTACCTGAGAACGAAAACTATACACAGGTAGTGAAATAACATACAGGCAAACACTAAAAGACGGGGTTTAAACACATAAAATAGTCGTACAACTACGACTCATCAACCAGCCGACTGACTGGAATAAGCTTTCAGAAGGCTTGCCCAAGCACATCGGCTCACCTGGCGAACCGATCGGCTTGATGATTACAACAGAAGAACTCTGGATTTCAGCCACCAGCCGACCGGCTGAGAAATTGGGCATTCGGCCAGCCGACCGGCTGGGAAATTGGGCATCAGGCCAGCCACCGGTTGGACTTGCTACTTCAGGGTTTTCTACCCTAGGTTATAAATAGAAAGAGGGGTTTTTGACCTAGGGGTGCTGGGTTCTTGGGGAGAAGAAGATCAGAAAAAGAGGTCAAACCAAGGTCATCAACTAACGATCCAACCATGGAGAAGAAGAGAAGATCAAAGGGAGATTCAAGGATTAACAATCCTCCTTCCTTTACACTTTTCCATTCTCTTTGTTGTTGCTATAAACTCTACTCACACAATGTTCTCTTACATGATGTGTGAGTAGTGATCTTATGTTTTGAGGGTGTTACAACCCTCCTTGATACTCTATGATCATGTATACTGATGAGCCGTATTTATACGACTCATCGAGTCATCAAATCCCATCGATTTCGGCACTTTATCATGCAAACAGTTACTTCTTAGTGTTGTTTTGCATTTCAGGTGTTTCGGAAGCTCTAGGAGGAAACGCGCTTAAAAGACGGCATTTTCATGCCAGAAGCATCACAGTTGAAGAACAAAGCCAGAGGAGCGTCGTGAACAGTATTTTTCGGCTCGTGAACAGTAATTCCGGCATGAACAGTGTCCGGGATGAACAGTAATTGGTGGGTTTTACTGTGTTATTGATTCGTATAATTATGGTCCATCAAGTGATTTTCGGGAAATTTCCCAATTTCGTCCTTGGCGGTTTAGAGGCTCCTAGAACCTCCTGGAAGAATCTGGAAGACTTGTTGGCCAAGTTAGCTTACATACCAAGCAAACCGGATTTGGAAACAAACGAGATCATGCCTGGCCCATATTTAGACTATAAATAAGACCTCTCCCCAAGGCCAATAATCATCCCACAATCGAGCATTCCTTCTCACAAGCGAGCTCACCTCTCCTCCTCTCGGCTGAAACCGTCCGGCGTTCCTAGCATCCTCGGCACTCAGCCCTCACGGCCCGGTCCTTAGTCCCACTCGGCATAGAGAAGTCACCTTGTTCCTTTTTTATTTATTATTTTGCTTTAATGGCCATGTGTAACTAAACCCGTTATTCGGGCTAGGGTTTTAATTTATTGTGACGAATGTTTTGAGATTCCATGCTTAATATTATTCTTGCATTCTACCAGTTCTTGTGCACATTAATTTCGGTTTGAGTTGCAAGTTTAAGTGGAGACCCGAAACGGTAAAGCTTAAGCTGGGCAATCCATACCCTCTTTTTACCGCTTATTTGATACTGACCCGTTAAAATAAGTAGACGCACTAAACCAAATATAACCTGACCAGGAGTATTAGGTTTGCTAGAACTAGAATTCTATAACCTGACCAGGAGTAGATTGTGGCGTAGTGATTTAACGGTCCTACCTTAGGTTATTACCTGACCCGGAGCAACCACACTTAAGAACGCAGAATTAAATACTTAGAAATCAAGGATAAACCAAGTCACAATTAAGAAACCCTAGTCTGAATATTCTCTCTCATTGATACACACTCGTTTTATTTCCTTTTTACACTGTTTCCTAAATTGCTCAAACCCAACTGTTTCCTTTTTACAGAACAACAAGTAACCATCTAGCTCCCTAGGGTTCGACCCTTGCTTGCCGCTGTACTAACCCATAGCCAAGAGTAGGGAAAAATATAAATACAAATTTGCAGGTACCGACGACGCCTGTCATATACACATTGATTCAATAATCTATGATGTTAAATTCATTTTCACTAAGTTCTTCATTTATGACACGCTACTAAGTATTTGATGAAATGCCTAAGTGATATGTTGATCATAAAACTTGACCTAAGTATCGATAGACCTTAGGAAAGGTTTGGATGTAGTGAATATGATCTTTTCTATGGAATTGAAGTGAACTAGCTTTATGTTTATTGCATTTATCACCTTGGGAGATGTTCCAAGGATGATAAAGGCAATGGAATGAACCAATACCTTGATGAAGTGAGGTTCTAGTTAAGAGGGTTTGGCTAGGAATAGATTCACACGGAAGTTGGTCTACCTTAGTCAAAACTAGGTTCAAAACTATTTGACACGTTGATTTGCATAATTCTTGTATACGTGATTGATGACAAATGCCAAGGAGGGGAGTAACCCCTCGAAACTTCTCTTATATATCTTTTATCTCTAATTACTCACCACTTAGGATTTAGATACACACCTTATACATTTTTGGTTAGAATGGACAAACAGAAACACAATCTCATATAATACATGTTCTTGGCTTGCTCCTTTGGGTTCGACCCAGTCTTACCGGTCTTATAAATTGTTTTTGACCTAAGAGATTCTATTCATTTGCGTGGGAAAATCTACATCATTCATGAAGTGCTCATTTGCGAGGCAAGACGTGCAATTTTTAGGTCACATCATCAAAGAAGGAAAGCTTATGATGGACAAGAGTAAGGTGAAGTCCATCGAGGAATGGGAGGCCCCGAAGAAGATTACCGAGTTGCGCTCATTCCTTGGATTGGTGAATTATTATCGAAGATTCATCCAAGGATATTCGGTGAAGGCAGCGCCCTTGACGGATTTGTTGAAGAAGGGCAAGCCTTGGGAGTGGACGGCGAGGTGCGAAGAAGCATTTCAGAGTTTGAAGAATGTAATTATGGAGGAACCGGTATTGGCCCTACTGGACTGCACCAAGCCTTATGAAGTCCACACCGACGCCTCCGACTTTGCCATTGGAGGAGTGCTTGTATAAGAAGGTCATCTGATTGCCTAAGAGAGCCAGAAGCTTAATGAGACGGAGCGTCGATATACAGTCCAAGAGAAGGAGATGACAATCGTAGTCCATTGCCTGCGAGTTTGGAGATATTATTTGTTGGGTTCGAAGTTCGTGGTGAAGACCGACAACGTGGCGACGAGTTACTTCAACACCAAAAAGAAGCTAAGTCCCAATAAAGCAAGGTGGCAAGACTTCTTGGCAGAATTAGATATGGTATTCGAGTAAAAGTCGGGCAAACTCAATGTTGTGGCGGATGCTTTAAGTCACAAGGCGGAGCTTGCGGCTATTTCCCAAGTCCAAGGAGATTTGTCGAAGAAGATCCAAGAAGGACTTGGACACGATCCCATGACCAAGATGTTGGTGGACTTGGCCAAGGAAGGAAAGGCGAATCGCTTTTTGCTAGAGGATGACCTACTTTACACGAAGGGGCGGCGGATTTATGCACCTATGTGGGAAGGACTAAGGTGTAGCATTGACGGAGCGCACTGCACTGTCGTTAAGGTGCAGTGTTCTCTGTACAAATAAATTTATAATATCCGCTACTCGCGACTACACTACTGGGTAGTAAGTGGTAAGTAGGGGTCGAACCCAAGGGAATTAGGGGGATAAGTGGTTCTTTAAGTTGGACGATTTTGGGATTGGTTGGTTGGTTGGTTTTAGTACTGGAAAGTAAACTGATAATTATTAAAAGAAAACGTTCGGTTTCAGGGGCCTTGTATTATATCCTGTTTATCATTGACCCTTAGTGAATCTTCTAAGTATTCAAACGTGTATCAAGGCCTTTTCCGGCGCTCGATTTGCCACACTTTCTAGTCTTTTGCAAAAGTGTGCATAAGTGAATCAAGGCCATTTCAAGCACTCGACTCGCAACACTTTTTGCAGAAAACGTAAGACCCTTGTTCTACTTAGACTAGCACCCCATTTCAAGGTATACTAGTCTATGTGCATCCATTTGGTCCCTTTGGTCCAGTTTCCAAATGGTTTTTTAGATAGATTGAACTCCTCGGATAAGCTTGCCCATTTGGTCCCTTTGGTCCAGTTACAAATGGTCCACTTACCCGAGTATGATCACGAACCCCCAAGGAAGAGCTTGCCCATTTGGTCCCTTTGGTCCAGTTACAAATGGTCCACTCAACCTTGGAGATTCTAATCTTATATATGGCACATAGAATAAGTTTTGAATACACAGACGAGACACTAAGTTAATAGTCTAAAACATTTTATAATACAAGTTCACCCCTTTTACCGAACGACTAGTTTAGCTACTATTTATCGCGCTAAACATTATAAAAACAGTAAATTAAATACAAAGAAAGACTTACAACCGTTGAAGCGCCAAGGAAGCAAGCTTTATTTCCAAAACCACACTTACAAAATTTAGAGAGAGAAGTGAATTACAATTTTTGGATGTTTGAAATGAGGAGGAGGAGGGTTGTATTTATAGCCAAAAGGGGAGGAGATGGGTGGTGGAGATGGTGGCAAGTGTCCTTTGATCCAAGGGTTGAGGAGGAGGAGCA
This sequence comes from Rhodiola chrysanthemifolia, assembly GCA_033675395.1. Classification (NCBI taxonomy): domain Eukaryota; kingdom Viridiplantae; phylum Streptophyta; class Magnoliopsida; order Saxifragales; family Crassulaceae; genus Rhodiola; species Rhodiola chrysanthemifolia. The sequence goes on along the minus strand of CM066207.1, from coordinate 36,586,231 downwards.
AGGAGGAGCTGCCACATGGGGGGTGGAGGAGCAGCCGGTCACATGGAGGAGCAGCCGCCGGTAGCAGGTGGTGGAATGGGGAGGAGCTCCTCCCTTGGCCACCTTCAAGGGTGGTTGCCGGTCATCTTGTCCAAACGTGCATTTTGATAGTTGATTTGGAATGTCCAAGTGATTCTAAGACTAATGGTCGAGCCAGCATTTCCAAATTCCATGGTTTGGTCGAGCAATTTGGTCTTGATGCCTATGCGCGAGGCTTTTACTTGGAATTGGGCCAATCTGCTAATCTGCTCGAGCGTTTTGTCCGGGAAGCGAGATTGTCCGACTTGTTGGGCATTCCAAACATCTTGGTCGAGCCAGAATCTCCAGATGCATCCGTTGGGTCGAGCGACTTGGTTTGGGTGCCAATGCGCGCCGGGCCTTTGCATTTGCATTGAGCTAACTGCCAATCTGCTCGAGCATTTGCCTTGGAGTCTCGATAACTTCCACCTTATTTTCCATTTGGAACATTTTGGTCGAGGTGGAATTGTCAGATGAGGTGGTTTGCTCGAGCGACTTGAATTGAGTGCTTGGTTAGCTCGGCGGAGAGCCTGGAACTGCCTCAACCGGTCGGGTGGTTTCTGCGGTATTTTCTCACCCGGTCGGTTGAGTCTTCAATGCAAATTCCTCTTTGACTTGATTTGTTTGGAGTGATTCCATGTCAGGATCCTTGAGATTTCTTCAGTCAGCGTCTGATCTTGACCTTGGAATAACTCTAAACATCTTTTCAGCGTAAAATCCTCTCCTTAGCGTGTTTTCTCTCTAAGCGCCAAAATACCCTGTAGAAATATATCGGTACTAACAAGCAAAAGTTAAATAGACCAACAGTCTAATTAAGGGGGTTTTACGGTGTTTATGATTCGTATAATTTGGGTCCATCATATCACCCCACACTTTTAGTTGTTCGTCCCGAACAATGCTATTAAAGGGCGGCATTCTAAGTTGGCTTTGGAATATGAAAATCAGACTGTGGGACTCGATTTATCCTAGTTCATGCATTACTTACTTATTACCAAATTGAACTGTATAAATAAATAGAAGAAACTTAATACTTGTACCTCCGTGCCGAGATGCAAATTGTTCCGGATGTCTCGGGAGATAGCCCTTTTTAGGTTCCTGGACTGCAACTTCGGGACCGTCTCGCACTATATGGTTTCCTTGTAGCTTTCTCTAGCACGTGATTTGGTTCGGGTTTCACTGGTTTGAGTACTTTGATTTTTTTCTTTTGGCGAGGGACTGCTTTTGTAGTGAATCGGCCTTTGGCCTTTGATTTGACTTTTTTGAGTACTTCACTTTTTTGTTCGGTTAAAACCTTCACAATGTTGGGCCTTTGGCCTCTTGATTTGCTTCTTCGAGCTTTTCGCCTTTTTGTGGCTTTGCTAGTCCATTTTCTCAAGCCTTTTTGGGAGGTCCAATCATCGCCCGCAAGCCTATGGAAATACCTCCCCGCTCCTCTCATCGTTGTTGTTTCGCGCGGGTCAAGATGAGGGTCGCTCATCTATTTTCTCGGCTACTTTAACTAGAGAGAGGACGGTCTGATTCCCGTCCTCGCCTTTTTTTTCTTTTTGCATAAACACTGCATGGCGGAGATGACTTCAATCTTCACTGGAACCCGAAGTGCAGCCTCCACTGACTTCGAAAACCATATAGTTTGATCTGATCCTTTGATTGCTTCCCAAGCCTTTCTAGGGCGATTTATGTCAACTCCACATCCCTAGTTAATCTCAGCACAAATGACAGATGAAAAGTTACGTTCTAAGTTTTTAGACAGTTGAATTTTCACAAGGTAAATGCATGAATTTCGGTTTATCTTTTTCACATTCTTAAGTTCATATTTTCAAAAAGATACTATTACTAAAAAAAAGAAAACAGCAAGCATGTTATTTATATACAAAGGTGGTTCTCACCCCACACTTTTGAACGAAGGCGTGCCTTAGCTCAAAAGTCATGCAAGCTAATATATATATGTGAGAATTATTAAGACAGAAAATTAAATGACAGAATTTAAATGACAGAAAGTAAGATAGTGTCGGGTTACCTCCCGACCAGTGCCTTTGTTTAACGTCGTTGGCTCGACGATACCTCGTTGTGGATTACTGGTTTGGGTCCCATGGGTGGCTTAGGTCGAATTTTTCCACCGTTCCTGTGTTGCTTCTTGCCTTGCCTTTTCCCGATTTCTTGCGAGATGATGTGTTTGGGTTGGAACTCCATGGTTTTGGTGGTTTTTCTTTCCATTGTTTCTGAGAAGGTGACGGATTTTTGACCATATCTGCTGGTCCATCGAGCCGTGGCCTTATATTTCTCCATCCCGGCTTCCATTCTTTTGGGCCATGTCTTTGTCGCTTCTTCATGTTCAAATGGTTGGCACCTTTGCAAGTTTGGAAGTTCAGCATTGTGCCCTCAAATATAGGCGACATCAAGCATGCGCCCCTGCCAAGCTTCTTTTTTGTGGCAGCGGAGATGGGTTGTCTTGGAACAAGTGAGTTTTCCGGGCCGCTTTGTTGAGTTGTGGTGAGTGAGCGCTCCATCATTGGCTTTTCTTGCCCTTGTTTTTCCTCCAACTCCCCTTGCACCTCATCATCATTGATTCCATGATTTTCGGTGGCTATGATCTGCATAAAACATGAAGGGTCAAGTTGGGGTTTTTCGGCCATGAGGACCGGGCTTTTCTCGACCAGCTCGCTAATGAGGACCGGGACTTCAGTTGGCTCGGCAGTGAGGACTGTGTAAGACTCGGCTGGTTCGGCAATGAGGTGCTGGACTGGCGTGATTTCCTCGGGTAGATTGGTAATGAGGACCTGGCCTGATTTGGGCAGTTCTTCTTCTAACTCCCAGGGGTAATCTGAGTGGAGCTCTTCTTCAAGCAACCATGGGTCCTCATCCTCGTCATTCATAAGGTCTCCGGGGGCAATCACACTGAGGTCCGGGTCTGAATTAGGCAGCTCGGCTGTGAGGTTCGGTTCTGATTTGGGCAGCTCGGCGGTGAGGACCGGGACTTCCTCGGGTGCTTCTTCCTCGGGCTCGTTCTGCACTAAGTCCGCCTTCACCGTCGGTGCCTTATCTTCAGTTTGGTGCATTGACCCTCGTTTTAAGCTCTCGGCCAAATCATCAATGAGGTCCCAGGTTTGAGACATGGTGAGATTCATCACCGAACCTCCCGCTGTATCATTAAGGATAGACCGCTCAAGTGGCTTCATTCCACGAAGAAACCTTTGGAGAAGAACAAAGTTCGTGAATCCATGGTGCGGGCAGCTCGAAACAATGATATCGAAGTACGTATAGTACTCGTCCAAAGTTTCGTCCCGGGATTGCTCAAGGTTGATAATCTTCTCGCGGGTTTCAAGTCGGAGAGATGGCGGGGAAAACTCTTCTAGAAATTTGGCTTGTAGATCCCCATAATCGCCTTCATAAGCAGCACATGAGTAATACCATTCTATTGCGGAGTTAGTTAAAGAAAATTTAAAGCATTTAAGTTTAAACCCCTCTAGCGATTCATTTTTAGGCCTCATGTGGCTGCATATGGAGTGGAACGTATGTGTATGCTTCATGGGATCTTCTCCAAGAGCACCTCCGAATTTGGGGAGACGGTTAAGCATCTCAAACATAAGGTTGCTGCCCCCATCATTCCAAGGTTCTATGTCGTAGTATGAAGACATGGCGAATTATGTATAACAAACAAAAGAACAACTATCCATTTGCTAATTCCCCGGCAACGGCGCCAATTTGACGGAGCGCACTGCACTGTCGTTAAGGTGCAGTGTTCTCTGTACAAATAAATTTATAATATCCGCTACTCGCGACTACACTACTGGGTAGTAAGTGGTAAGTAGGGGTCGAACCCAAGGGAATTAGGGGGATAAGTGGTTCTTTAAGTTGGACGATTTTGGGATTGGTTGGTTGGTTTTAAAGCTACCAGCTAAGTGATTGATTGGTTGGTTGGTTGGTTTTAGTACTGGAAAGTAAACTGATAATTATTAAAAGAAAACGTTCGGTTTCAGGGGCCTTGTATTATATCATGTTTATCATTGACCCTTAGTGAATCTTCTAAGTATTCAAACGTGTATCAAGGCCTTTTCCGGCGCTCGATTTGCCACACTTTCTAGTCTTTTGCAAAAGTGTGCATAAGTGAATCAAGGCCATTTCAAGCACTCGACTCGCAACACTTTTTGCAGAAAACGTAAGACCCTTGTTCTACTTAGACTAGCACCCCATTTCAAGGTATACTAGTCTATGTGCATCCATTTGGTCCCTTTGGTCCAGTTTCCAAATGGTTTTTTAGATAGATCGAACTCCTCGGATAAGCTTGCCCATTTGGTCCCTTTGGTCCAGTTACAAATGGTCCACTTACCCGAGTATGATCACGAACCCCCAAGGAAGAGCTTGCCCATTTGGTCCCTTTGGTCCAGTTACAAATGGTCCACTCAACCTTGGAGATTCTAATCTTATATATGGCACATAGAATAAGTTTTGAATACACAGACGAGACACTAAGTTAATAGTCTAAAACATTTTATAATACAAGTTCACCCCTTTTACCGAACGACTAGTTTAGCTACTATTTATCGCGCTAAACATTATAAAAACAGTAAATTAAATACAAAGAAAGACTTACAACCGTTGAAGCGCCAAGGAAGCAAGCTTTATTTCCAAAACCACACTTACAAAATTTAGAGAGAGAAGTGAATTACAATTTTTGGATGTTTGAAATGAGGAGGAGGAGGGTTGTATTTATAGCCAAAAGGGGAGGAGATGGGTGGTGGAGATGGTGGCAAGTGTCCTTTGATCCAAGGGTTGAGGAGGAGGAGCAAGGAGGAGCTGCCACATGGGGGGTGGAGGAGCAGCCGGTCACATGGAGGAGCAGCCGCCGGTAGCAGGTGGTGGAATGGGGAGGAGCTCCTCCCTTGGCCACCTTCAAGGGTGGTTGCCGGTCATCTTGTCCAAACGTGCATTTTGATAGTTGATTTGGAATGTCCAAGTGATTCTAAGACTAATGGTCGAGCCAGAATTTCCAAATTCCATGGTTTGGTCGAGCAATTTGGTCTTGAAGCCTATGCGCGAGGCTTTTACTTGGAATTGGGCCAATCTGCTAATCTGATCGAGCGTTTTGTCTGGGAAGCGAGATTGTCCGACTTGTTGGGCATTCCAACATCTTGGTCGAGCCAGAATCTCCAGATGCATCCGTTGGGTCGAGCGACTTGGTTTGGGTGCCAATGCGCGCCGGGCCTTTGCCTTTGCATTGAGCTAACTGCCAATCTGCTCGAGCATTTGCCTTGGAGTCTCAATAACTTCCACCTTATTTTCCATTTGGAACATTTTGGTCGAGGTGGAATTGTCAGATGAGGTGGTTTGCTCGAGCGGCTTGGTTAGCTCGGCGGAGAGCCTGGAACTGCCTCAACCGGTCGGGTGGTTTCTGCGGTATTTTCTCACCCGGTCGGTTGAGTCTTCAATGCAAATTCCTCTTCGGTTTGATTTGTTTGGAGTGATTCCATGTCAGGATCCTTGAGATTTCTTCAGTCAGCGTCTGATCTTGACCTTGGAATAACTCTAAACATCTTTTCAGCGTAAAATCCTCTCCTTAGCGTGTTTTCTCTCTAAGCGCCAAAATACCCTGTAGAAATATATCGGTACTAACAAGCAAAAGTTAAATAGACCAACAGTCTAATTAAGGGGGGTTTTACGGTGTTTATGATTCGTATAATTTGGGTCCATCAAGCATCATCCGGGAGTGCCATGATATGAAGTGGGCAGGTCATTCGGGGCAAAAGCGGACTAGAGCTTTGGTGGAAGCTCAATACTAGTGGCCAGAGATGACGGATGAGATCGAGGCCTACGTGAAGACTTTTCTCGTGTGCCAACAAGACAAGTTGGGGCCTTTTGGAGTCGTTGCCCATACCTAGTCGACCATGGGAGAGTGTTAGCATGGACTTCATTAGTGCCTTGCCAAAGTTTGACGGATTTGGGAGCATCATGGTCGTGGTGGATCGATTTTCTACGCATGGGACGTTCATACCGGCACCTCGGGATTGCAACGCGGAATAGGCAGCCCACTTGTCCTTCAAGAACGTAGTGAAGCTTTGGGCTTGCCTCTGCACATAGTGAGTGACCGAGACCCTCGCTTTACGGGAAAGTTTTTGGACGGAGCTCTTTAAGATTTCGGGATTGGAGTTACACTTTTCGACGAGTTTCCATGCACAAATCGACGGCCTAATGGAGAGGGTCAACTTTTATTTCGAGCTTTACTTAAGGCACTTTGTGAGTGCCAATCAAAGAGATTGGGCGAAGCTCATGGACGTGGCGCAATTTTCCTACAATTTGCCCGATCATACTTAGACAAAGCGGCGAAGAAGATGAAGAAGTGGGCGGATAAGAAGAGGAGGCATGTGGAGTTCCGCATTGGAGACTTGGGGCTTATCACGCTTAATTTGGATCAATGGAAGCGGCGCGGAAACCTCCAGAAAAGTTTGATGAGGCGGTACGAAGGACCTTGTCCCATTATACAAAAGGTCGGAAAGGCATCATACAAGGTCGAGTTACCGCCTACCTTGAAGAAGATACACCCCGTCTTCTACGTGAGTTGCTTAAAGTCGTATCATGGAGACGAGGAAGATGCATCGAGGGGTAAATCTTTGAGGGCACCACCATCCATCCTCACCTCATTCGGCAAGAAGGTTGACCACATTGAGGTGAAGAGAGTCGTAAGCAGGCGAAAGAGTCATCCCCGAGTACCCAATACTTAGTATTTTGGAAGGGACTTCCAGAGAGCGAGGCGAGTTGGGAAGCCGTCGAGTCCTTGTGGCAGTTCAAGGACAAGATTTGCGACTTCGAAGAGGTATCGACAAGGACGTCGACGAATTAGGTGGGGGAGGATGTCACGACCCGATTATTTTTGCGCTCAATAATTGGGGGTTTCGCCCGGCCATAACAAGGCATTTCTTGACTAAGTGTTCTACCCCAACACTTAGCCAAATTTGGAGACCCTTTTAGAGATGGACTTGAAGGAGGAAGAAGCCCAATAGATGGAAAAGCCCGAGCCCTAGCCCGATATCTAGAAGGCAATGAAAGAGTGTGGAAGATCATGGAAGCTTATGGAAGATGGTGGAAGGGTCTACTACTTGTAAATATCATAGATATTTATGTAGGAACACTCTAGAGTGTAATCATAGCCGTAGGATCGAATCAATCTTGACCGTCAATTGAGGAAGTGTAAGTGTATATATAGGTGAGGGGTCATTGCCTCCAAACCATCAAGTGAAATACAATCAAGCATTCTCCAAGAGTTTCTCTCTCTCTAAGCATTCTTTCGGAGTTCTTTGGCCCTTGTTGTCCAATGGTAAAAGAGAAATGAGAATGAAAGTATTTTTAGTTTTTCAAAAGAAATGAAAAGGAATTTATAAGACTCGTTATCAATAGGATTTATAAACTTTCAAATGCAGACAAGAGATTAAATGTCAATAGCGTTTCAAACTCTTGACATTAAATCTATCCGATGTTGTTGTCTTTTACTCAGTTAAAAATAATTTAGTATATCCTAGGTAAGTTCAGGGTCATCTAAGGAGCTACAAGCATGCTTATTACCAAAAATTGAGACATAAAGTATATCATGTTTTACCAATGTAAATAACGCTTAAACATATGAATCACTTGTGATAAAACTTGCATGTGGGCTAAAGTCCTATTCAAACAGATTTATAAAATGAACATATGGTGAATCATTAAATTAAAAAAAAATCTTAACTCATGTGGGCAGATTAAGAAACTTAATCTAATACTCACCCTAATTAATCATACAAATATGTTTATATTTCCGGTGGGTAAATCTCATCATACTAGTTATGATTAATCACAAACAATATTTAGTATCCACATGTGATTTGGAAGTTTTAACAGCTAGAGGTGCTGTGGCTTAGTTCCTAATTAATAAAATTTTAAATCACTCAACATTACTTAATATACATTCAACCCGAATGTACATATAACATATTTTCCATACTTACAAATACAACATGCTCAAAATAGTTGTACATATATTAGATATACATCTAGATAACATTATTATAGGACACAATAAGCATGTTATTTTCCAGTATGAAAACAACAACGTATGCTCATCATCCTCAATTTCATTCATATTTCTAATAATAATACATGTAACATGTTCTAGTAAACGTACTAAAATTTTCATGCCAAAATCATACATGTGCGGATGTGCATGTCAATCACGTTATTCATAGTTTCATAAAACATGAAATTTTCATGCAACATGTTGTCTAAAAGCATACAGCCAAACTATGCATAATTTCAGAAGATATAAAATCTGATTTCAATTCATCCGACAAGGCAGAGGGAAACATGCTCTGATACCAAATATAAATCAAAATTCATGTTCAGTACATCATGATATGAGCATGCTGAAAATCAGAATGCGGAAACATAAGGATCGAAAATACCTCCAGCCATTACTATGTCGAAGTTGAAGTTGATTTCAGATTTCTAAACCCTCACTACTCACAATATGATTGTGTATTTTTTTTTGAATGGAGAGTATGCTTAGTGAACCATGAATCAATCGTAGTCATGTCCTTCTTATATAGTGGTTTTTCCATCAAAAATTTACCTAGAACATGATCTAGTAATGGTTGATTTTTTTACTGAAAGTGGGGAGATGTGGCGGTAACTTTTAAGTCCATAGAACTAACCGTTGTTAGAAAATGGACCACTAAGGTTATTTTCATTTATACTCAATATGAAAATTCTAACATGCCCAATTATACGATAAAGTTCTGTTGTCATTTCTAGACTAGCAACTTACTTAATTCTGAAGTATAACAAGTATACAACACCTATGAGTAGAATATATAAAGTAGCACCTCATATTATCAAAACAAAAAATAAAGCACCACCTGCAAATATGTTTTCCCAATCAGACACTTACTATCCAGATACATGTTCAGATCATAACTAAAAGTTGATGTGGAGTGTCTTTGAAGAGAAATGCTTCAAAGAGGGCATCTGCCGTCTATAGATATATGATCCTTGTGTTATAAATTTCCAAACAAAACTTTTGGACATCATATACAGTTATAAGACTATCCACAATGGTTTAAGCATTCAACACCCTACATTTTAACTTCTCAACACTCCATATCATTTTTCTCTGTCTTATTGTAGCTATTAGCTACTGATGATCTTTCAAATTTAAAAGTCAAAATTCGTTGTCTGGTGACCGCAACAATTTACAGAATAGCCAATATCTCTACCAGGGCTGCAAAATTGTAAATATATGATAAAGGTCGGAGGAAAAAACACAACCGTCAATCATCTCAGATTTTTGAGTAACTTGCTGTGCAGCTTGGACTGCTGGCTGCTTGATTGGTCATCTCAAGTTTAGAATAGAATCGTCAATACTAACCGTTGATGTCACATTGTCAAAAAATGCAACTCTAATTTTTATGAAAATGCCAAAAGGATCATTTAAAATTCAAGAATGTCAACCTTTTTTCCCTTAATTTCTTTGAGGCTCTTGCTCAGTTTAATAGTCCAAATTCCAAACTACTCTAGCCTTGTTAGCTACATCAAAGCCTCTTGATGATCCTTTCAAATGTGGAAAATTTCCAAATTGCTTAATATTGAACGTTGCTTTCCCAAATTACTCAATCTCCAGATTGGTTTCCTAATTTACACTAGTTTTCTAAGACGTCGTTGTCAACGGCGTCTTAACATTTAAACGCTCTAGCCAACAGCGGCTTAAGCCTCGTGGCGTTTTTGCGCCAAAATACGCAGTCATGTGGCATAATATTACCAAACAAGCCTAAACCGCTGTTGGTAGCAGCGTCTTAACTCAAAACGTTTATATGCAATCTCCCACATCGTCAATTTTACACCAATCCACTGGAAAGCTCATTTCTGCTGCAACAAAATTGCAAGGACGAGTAGAGGTGTGCAAAGAGCACAAGCCATGGTGGATACACCTGAGATCAAGTCAGCTCCGATCATGCCCCGACCGCCCATCTCCTGCCCACCTTTGCAGTACAACTCCCCTTCGCTCTCCCGATCCCCGCTCCTCTCCGGTGTAGCTGCTGACAACAACGTCGTTACTAAGGTAAAGGTAGAGGAGGTTTATTACTCCGCTTGGGAGTCCTATACGCAAGGCTATGCGTATGACGAAGCTTGACCCGCAAGATGCTTGGCTTCCCATCACCGAGTCGAGAAATGGAAACGCCTTTTACACTTCGTTCCATACCCTCTGCTCCGGTATCGGTATCCAGGCCCTCGTCCTCCCCGTCGCCTTCACCGTTCTTGGCTGGTATGTTCAACTTTTTTCAGCTCCAAATGCTCTGTTTTGTGTTCTGTTTTTGCTCTGTTTTTACTAATGTTATTTTTTTTTATCAGGACTTGGGGTTTGATAAACTTCACAGGAGCATTCATCTGGAAACCCTACACACTTTACCTACTAGTTCAGCTTCATGAATAACAAGAAACCGGGATGCGATACTGCTGGTATCTCCAGCTCTGTGGCGCGGCGTTTGGGGAGTAAGCAGGAAAATTCATGGCACTGTTTCCAGTAATGTATCTATCAGGAGGAACTTGCACAGCCATCATGATCCTCCGTGGCTCAACCAGGAAGCTATTCTACCAGAATTCGATGTATATTAAAATCAGAGAAAGCAGAAGAGGAGCTCAAGGGATGGATGGACAGAGCACTGTGGGAGAATTACCCATTTTAAGTTAAAACGATGCTACCAACAGCGTTTTAAGTTAAGGCGATGTCTCCAACAGTGGTTTAGGCTTGTTTGGCAATATTATACCACATGACTATTTATTTTGGCGCAAAAATGCTACGAGGCTTAAGTTGTTGTTGGCTAGAGTGTTTTAATGTTAATTGGGAAACCAATCTGGAGATTGAGTAAAAATGGAACTCAATCTTCAATTTTAAGCATTTTGGGAAATTTTCCTTCAAATGTCCAGTATAGCTGTCACTGACAACTGATGAACTTGTGGTATCTCAGCTGGTTCTCGTCATCATTTGCACATAAGGCACCATTCAGGTCTGTAAATGCATAACCAAAAACAAAAACAAAAACGGAAGGGGGTAAGAGAAGTTGCAAAAGCAGTATATTTAATAATAGAAGATTGCTTTAGAAAACTTAATCTCAGATTGTTCATTGAAGATAACTAGGGGTCACCGATGGGCTAGGTGTATTCGACATTATGCCTATGCGAATGTGAGCCCCGAGTCTGTGCGACCAAAAATAAATAAATATCCCGTTATTGTTCTTAGGGTCGGGCAGGCCTCAAAAAAATTTATATGCCTCAAGGCCCTGAGGCTGAAATTGTACAAGGTCTAGCTTAAAACAAAAAAATATCACAAATATGTAAAAACATTTTTTTGTGTTCTTCCATGTTATTCTTCAGATTAGGATATTTATGGGTTTTATTATAACCGAAAAGGAAATAAACCTTTCTTATGAGTAGCTGAGAGGGTCTTCCTCTGGATCTTCTTCTGCGAAGTCATTCTTTAGCTGAGTTATCCTTCTTTCCTTTCGTTTACTTTCATGAGATGGTCATGGTTCTTCCCATGCGTCTCGCAAGACTGCTTCTTTGTCATCCCAATTGAATGGTATTGCAATTGATTGCATTCAACATCTCTCGCCGGATCATTTCAGGTTTGGATGGTGAAGTTGCTAGGCAAAGGCAGTTGTAACTTATATCGCCCACACTTATCTAATCTAAGATACGAAATAATGCGCTACAAGATATTTTGAGTAAAGCACTACTAACTCTGTCACAATTAGCCAATTCGAGTAAACCTTATCCACAAAACGTGTATTGCATTAATTCATATGATTAGTATTCGAAAAATGTGTTCAATAAAAAAAAGTGCATCTAGTTCTCTCACTACTAGCTATTAAGACTACCTTACTTCTTTTAAAATGTCGTCGCTGGGACTACTCTCCACTAGGGGTGTAAATGAGTCGATACACTCGCGAGCTGCTCGTGAACAAGCTTGGTCAAAGCTCGGCTCGATCTTAAACTAGCCGAGTACGAGTAAACGAGCCGAGTACGAGCCAACTAGTGCTCGGATCGTTTATGTTCGCGAACAGCTCGTTTATATACTCGATTAAAACTTACTTATATTGTTTGACGCTCGTTAAGAAGCTCGATTAAGGTAATTTTATATATTTTTAAATTTTTTTTTAGTGAAAGTTCGATTGAAGCTCGTTAAATACTCGTAAAAAGCTCGGTTAAAGCTCGTTAACTATAAATTATTGTATTATTAATTTAATTAAAATACTCGTATAAATCTCGAGTTCGGCTCGAACTCGTGAAAATTAAACGAGCCGAGCTCGAACACATATTTTTGCTCGAAAATACTCGGCTCGAACTCGTCAAATTTTAAACGAGCCGAACACGAACAACCCGATACTCGACTCAGCTCGGCTCATTTACACCCCTACTCTCCACTCATTGCTCGGAAGCTTCTTCAATGCTTTCGAGTGCTCCGCCTCCTCTATTGGAACTTGCTCTTTGAATTTGACGAAGTGTACTCGATCGAATTCAATTTGTTTTTCAAATGAGCCTTGAGCTCCTTTTATAGGCACAAAATTCCTAGGAGGCGACCCCACCGTAAGAAGGAGACATCTCTCCTACGCGACACCTTCGTGGGTGTTGTCGTGATTTGTCTGTTTGTTTTATCTTCAGGGGAGGCAGCGCTTCCTTAGCAAGGCGGCGCCTCCTAGTCAACTTTGGTTAACATTGGTCCCTTTTTACCTATTTTGCATGTTTTTGTGTTCTTACTCTCTTCTAGTCCATATGGGCAAAAACACTTAGAAAAACATTAGAGCAACAAAAGTCATTCAGAAAGGTACCAATATATGCAAGTAATGGAGCCTAAAAAGTGATATAAATTTGCCAATCAGAATACTCCACACTTAAAATTCAATCGTTCCGAGCGAATAAAAAAAGTAAAGGCAAAAGAGAATTTCTTCAAATGATTGAAATTCAAAAATACCCCAAAAAAGTCCTGACTCACTTTTACATAATTCGAGGATGCATTTAGCATATACATCAAGCTGTTAAATGGAATACCTACAAATATGATGATGCAACTAACCTATGTCCTATATGAAGCATGTTGTGCAATGGTCACAAAGAAATATGAATGAAAGTATTTTCAGTTTTTCAAAAGAAATCAAAAGGAATTTACAACACTTGTAAGGCGGTGCCTCTAGTAAACTTTTGTCTGTTTTTGTATATTTTCATGTTCTTACTCTCTTCTACTTCACATGATCTGAAATACTCAAAAGAACATTGGAGCGATAAAAGTTGTTTGAAAAAAATACCAAAATCTACATGTAATGGAGCCTAAAAAGTGATATAGAAAATGTCGATCAGATTACTTCACACACAAAATTCATTTCGCCCGAACGAATAAAATAAAGGTAAGGAGGCGAATTTCTACAATTTTTTAAGATTCAAAGATATCTATAAAAGGGAAATCCTAACTCACTTTTGCATGAATCGAGTATGCATTTAGCACATACATATGGCCGTTAAATCCTAATGGATGTGAGTTGTCGTCCTGAAGGAATTTTAGTAAATGGAACACCTACAAATCCAATGATGCAACTAACGTATATGAAGCATGTTGTCCAATGGTAAAAAAAAGAGAGAATGAAAGTATTTTTAGTTTTTCAGAAGAAATGCAAAGGAATTTATTAGACTCGCTATCAATAGGATTTATAAACTTTCAAATGCAGACAAGAGATGTTAATAGCGTTTCAAACTCTTGACATTAAATCTATCTGATGTTGTTGTCTTTACTCAGTTAATTTTTTTATTATAGCCTAGGTAAGTCCAGGGTCGTTCAAGTTGCTACTAGCATGCAAACTAATATAGTATTAGTTTCTAGTAATTTATTCTAACCATTTTCGCTATACAACTTAGAGTCTGGCTAATAGAAGCACGAGATTAATCGCTAGGCAAGGGTAGGTGTCACGTATATTGTCCATACTTAACTAATCTAAAATACTAAATAATGCGTTATAAGATAATGGGAGTAAAACGCTAATAACCCTGTCATGATTAGCCAATTCTAGTAAACCTTATCCACAAAATATGTATTGCAATATCTTATATGATTAGGATTCCAGCAATGAGTTCTAGTCAACAAGAAACATGCGAGCGAAGCGCTACTAGTTCTGTCACTACTAGCTATTGAGACTACGTTACTTCTGGCAGTCTGTCGCCCTAGGGCTACTCTCCACTCTCAGTTCGGACACTTCTTTAATGCTCCTGCACTACTACAAGAAATGCATTATGCATCAGTTCCAAAAAATGCATTATGCATTGGTTCGTCTTTAGGCTTTCTGTTTTCAGGGAAATCGATGCGTAAAGTACATATTAAGCATCGGTTTTTGATGAACCGATGCATAATGTTTACTTTATGCATCGGTTTGGAAAACCGTTGCTTAAAGCTAAACATTACGCATCGGTTCTAAAAAATCGTTGCATAATATACACTTATGCATCGGTTTATTAGAACCGATGCATAAAGTGAGTTAAAAAAAGACTTAGGTTTTATTTTGAAATATCGTAAGTCCTCCTGCTTCTCGACGCTCTCCGCTTGCTCAGACGCACCCTGTCCCCGTCGTTCCTCAGACGCACCCTGTCATTGCCCGTCGTTCCTCAGACTCACCCCTTAACTGCCCCGTCGTTTCTCCGAAATATCACCTGTCGCCTCGCCCTCAGTCCGCACATCTGTCGCATTGTTTCATCTGCTCACCGTCCCTCACTGTTCCTTACTCCGATTCAGCAGGTTAGGGTTCTCAATTTGCGTCATGTGACTTAGGTTAGGGTTTATCTCCTGCAAAATTTGAAAAGTGAATGTTTTGGCATTGTGATTGTTTGGATATATGAAGTTATATTTATAGTAACTTGTTGTTGAATATGTTTGTTCTCGATTTCTTACTTGTATTCGTTGACTGCTTGTAGTTATTGTTTGTCGATTTGCAAGAGAAAGCTTCTCCTCTCCAACTTGAATTTGTGAGGTGAATTATCTTTTTTGGCTCTATCATTGTTGAATGACATGAATAACTAATTGGATTCATGTATGCTTATAGCTTTATTTTAAAACATAGATTCCAACGGTAGTACTCGTATACGGTGGAAGTTGCATCTTTTTTAATCCTTCGAACATCATTTCATATAAGGTATTCTATTGTGTTAACTGTTTATAGTTTTCGAACTTGGACATTTCGTTTTTGTTGTTCTTTCATCGTTGAATGATGTTAATAACTAGTTGGATATGTTAATTTTATTGATATTCTTTTGTTTAGGGTTAACACTTAACATTTGCGATCTACATCCTCTTCCCTTTGGTGGTTCTTCGCTTCTTCAATTCCTGGTATTTGATGGTTATCAATCTTTCTTATTTTCCTATTAACATGGAGATTTGAATTTATTTTTCCTTGTTTACTAATTTGTTCTTATTGTTTATAGCTCTAGTCCGTACTTGTTGCACACCCACCATTAAGATTCTTCTTCGCGAGCTTCTATTCTAAGGTAAACCGCACGATTAAATTAATCACTACTTCTGTTTCCATTCATGTTGTGCACGATTTTTGTTGGGTAACTCATTTAATACTTTTTAATTGTTGGAGTGATTGTAATTCACTGAAATGAAATTTTTTGTTGGTGTAAATAAGTAGTATGTAATATGTAACTAAGATACATTTTTGCTTTTGAGTTCTTGTAAGTTTTTGAGTTATGCAATATGATAATGGTAATTATATGACATTTGATATAATCTTATTCTAACAATAATATTTACATGTTTCATGTAGTGGATTTATAATGAATCGAGAGTGGGTGTCCGGTAATAGGTTGAGTCAGGAGTACGAAAAGGGGATTATCGATTTTTGTGCATTTGCGTCGTCTTATGCGTCTAGAAACAACATTGAATGTGTCTTTTGTCCGTGTATGGGTTGTTGGAATTACAAAAAGGTCAAATCGAAGAAGTTACATAAACACCTTTTGTTAAAGGGGATTGACCCACGATATATATAAGGTGTGGTATATGCATGGCGAGGTTGAACAACAAAACTTTGAGCCTCCACCTGTAGAAAGTTTGCCGGAGGATAATGATGATTGGGAAGAGGATAATCTAATTGAGATGGTTAACAATGTCGCCAATGACTTTGTTGATACGCCACATGTTTTCGAGTCGTTGAGGAATGATTCTGAATTACCATTGTATGAAGAGTGTTCCAAATATACAAGACTATCGGCAACGTTGAAGTTGTTCAATTTTAAAGCGAAAAATGGATGGAGCAACAAGAGTTTCACTGAATTATTGGCGTTGGTAAAAGACATGCTTCCTGAGGGAAACAACCTACCTAACCGTACTTACGAGGCTAAGAAGGTTATGTGTCCCATGGCCTCGAGTACAAAAAAATACATGCTTGTCCCAATGATTGTATCTTGTATCGAAATGGTTTTAGTGATTTCAAAGAATGTCCAGTGTGCAAGGCTCCTCGCTACAAGTTAAACAAAGAACCGAAAGGTAAATCTAAAGGCACTCCTTTGAGATATTATTTGCTGACACAGAAGATTCTAATAATATGCGTTGGCATGCTGATGGTTGCACAGTCGTTATGCGCAATCGTCAAGAATAAATTTATAAGTGTCCGCTACTCGCGACTTCACTACTGGGTAGTAAGTGGTAAGTAGGGGTCGAACCCAAAGGAATTAGGGGGATAGTTGTTCTTTGAGGGGATTATTCAGCGAGAGAGCGTGTTTTAGGTTGGTTGGTTGGTTTTAAAGCTACCAGCTAAGTGATTGATTGGTTGGTTGGTTGGTTTTAGTACTGGAAAGTAACTGATAATTATTACAATTAAAAGAAAGCATTCGGTTTCAGGGGCCTTGTATTATATCCTGTTTATCATTGACCTTTAGTGAATCTTCTAAGTATTCAAACATGAATCGAGGCTATTCCTAGCTCAAGACTTGCAACATCGTCTAGCCTTTTTAAGGTCGTAGAGCACTTATTCTACTTCAACTAATTCCTCCTTCCGCAGTATCTTAGCCTTATGTGCATCCATTTGGTCCCTTTGGTCCAGTTTCCAAATGGTTTTTTAGATAGATCGAACTCCTCAGATAAGCTTTGCCCGTCAAAGCATCCACTTACCCGAGTATGTTCACGAACCTAAGGAAGAGCTTTGCCCGTCAAAGCGTCCACTCAACCTTGGAAGTTCTAATCTTATATATGGCACATAGAATAAGTTTTGAATACAAAGACGAGACACTAAGTTAATAGTCTAAAACATTTTATAATACAAGTCCACCCCTTCTACCGAACGACTAGTTTAGCTACTATTCATCGCGCTAAACATTATAACTAAGGAATTGGAAATTAAAGACAGTAAATAAATATTAAAATACTTACAACCGTTGAAGCGCCAAGGGAGCAATCCTTTATTTCCAAAACCAAACTTACAAAACTTAGAGAGAGAAGTGTTTACAAACTTATGGATTTGATTTTGATTTTGTGATGATACAAATGAGGAGGAGATGAGCTCCATTTATAGGGAGGAGAAGGGAGGAATGGATGGAGGAGATGATGGCATGTGTTTTTTGATCCAAGGGAGGAGAAGGAGGAAGAAGGAGGAGGCGCCACATGGGGGGGAGCAATAGCCGCCGGTTGCCGGTTGTGGGGAGGAGGAGCCGCCGGTCATGGAGGGGAGGAGCTCCTCCCTTGGCCACCTTCTCTTCAAGTGGTCGGTCACCAAGGCAAATGGATGAGTTTTGTGAGTTTTGTGCAGTCTTTTCACAAAACTATCAGTGTGTTTCGTCCCGGGCTGACTTGATTCCTCTTCTGCTTAATTTGTTATGAGTGATTCAACGTCAGGATCCTTGATATTTCTTCAGTCGGCATATGATCTTGACCTCGGAATGACTCGTAACATCTTTTCTGCTTTAAAAGCTCCTCTTTAGCATGTATTCTCTCTAAGCTCTGAAATACCCTGTAGAAATATATCGGAACTAACAAGAAAAAGTTAAATAGACAAAGTGTCTAATTAAGGGGGTTTTACTGTGTTTATGATTCGTATAATTTTGGTCCATCACATGCTGAGAAACGTGTTGTTGATACGAAAATGCATCATCCAGTAGATTCACTGCAATGGGCTAAAGTAGACAACACATTCCCAGTGTTTGGAGCAGAGTCTAGAAATTTACGGCTGGGCCTTAGTACTGATGGGGTGAATCCACATGGAAATCTCAGTAGTCAGCATAGTACATGGCCTGTGATTTTGGTTATTTACAATCTACCTCCCAAGTTAACCATGAAGCGTAGGTATATGATGCTTTCTTTGTCGATATCGGGTCGTCGGCAACCTGGAAATGATATTGATGTATACTTGGCTCCTCTGATAGATGATTTGAAGCTTTTATGGGACGAAGGAGTACGCACATATGACGCATCGAGGCAAGAATATTTCAATATGCGTGCTATGCTGATGTGTACGATCAATGACTTCCCAGCTTATGGTAACTTTTGCGGATATAGTATTAAAGGGTACAAAGCATGTCCTGTATGCGGGGAAGGGACACATGCACCCCATTTAAGCAATTGTCGAAAAATGGTTTATATGGGACATCGACGTTTCTTACCAAGACATCATCCTTACAGGCGAAAGAAAGTTGCCTTCAATGGTGAGACTGAACACGGAATAGAACCGCAACCGACTTCTGGTGATGAAATACTTCAAAAAATTCAGAATATTACAAATCGATTCGGGAAACCTAATTCGCGCACCGAAAGTGCTCCATGGAAGAAGCGGTCAATATTTTTTGATCTCCCTTATTGGCATTCTCTTGACATCAGACATTGTATTGATGTGATGCATGTTGAAAAGAATATAAGTGAAAGTCTGCTTGATAGTTTATTAAACATTCCTGGAAAGACAAAAGATGGAGTTAAAGCAAGACTCGATATGCTGGAGATGAATATTCGTACCAAATTATCACCAGAACCTCGAGGGCAGCGTACATATTTACCACCGTCGTGCACCACTCTCCCTAAGAGCGAGAAAACTAGTTTGTGCAGATGTCTGAGGGGAGTTAAAGTTCCATATGGGTTCTCTTCAAATATTGCCAGCTTGGTTTCAATGAAGGATCTGCGGTTGAATGGCTTAAAATCTCATGACTGTCATACATTGATGCAACAACTCCTGCCTATTGCAATCAGAGGTATACTATCTCCCAAAGTAAGGGCAGCTGTACAAAGACTTTGCGTCATTTTTAGCTCTTTATGTGCTAAGGTTATTGATCATCAGAACTTGATGGACTTCAGGAGCAGATAATTGTTACACTTTGCCAACAAGAGATGTTTTTCCCTCCCAGCTTTTTCGATATAATGGTGCATCTTACTGTTCATTTGGTGCGTGAGCTTCGAATTCTTGGACCAGTTCATATGAGATGGATGTATCCTTTTGAGAGGTATATGAAGGTTCTAAAGAGCTATGTGAGGAATAGACAAAGTCCCGAAGGATGTATAGTGCAAGGATACATAGCTGAAGAGGCTGTTGAATTTTGCACTAACGTTTTGGGAAATACAACTGCAGTTAGGGTTCCAAGGCCACGTCATTTTGATCGATTTATGGGAAAAGGCACAAGTGGACATCAACTGATGCCTCAGTCATTTGATGAGTTAACGAAAGCTCATTTCTATGTACTGCAACATATACCTGAAATAACACCTTTCATCGAGGATCACATAAACATATTGAGGAGTACATAACGAGGAAAATCTGAGCAGTGGTTGCAAAAAGAACACAGTCGGTCATTTTGTAATTGGCTAAGCAGTAATGAGGTTTTAAATAATCAGACCAACTCTAAAGAAGAATCTGATGACTTAGTGAAGTGGCTTATGGCAAGCCCAAGACCTATTGTACACACGTGGAAAGCTTATGATATTAACGGATTTTTTTTTCAAACAAAAGATCAAGATGAGCACACCGTTGTGCAAAATAGTGGTGTCACACTTGTTGCCGAAACCACTCATGTTTCTAGCGCTAGAGATCGAAATCCAATATCTGTCCCTGTCAATTATTTTGGGTTTATCCAAGAAATATGGGAGTTGGATTACGTAAAGTTTCGAGTACCCGTTTTTAAATGTAAATGGGTTAACAATTCGGCGGTTCATATCGATGAATTTGGAATGACATTTGTCAATTTTCGAAGAGACGGTTATAAGGATGAGCCATTCAATATGTCCGAACAAGCAAGACAAGTATTTTACGTCAAAGACCCTTCGAACAACAATCAGTTTGTTGTGCTAAATGGAAAATAACAAGTAATCAGTGGTACATCTGAAGAGATGGCTGAGGATTGCCTACCCGTTTGTACGACAGTTCCAGTGGACAACGACGACAGCGAAGTTGATGATGAAATACAGTTGCGAGAAGATCGCGGCGAAGGAATATGGATTGAAAAAGAAACTTAATTTGTGTGTATGTTGTCTATGCTACTTATTTCGTTATCACATGTCATTTTATTTGTTTAATAATCGTGTGCATTTATGTATTCATATATTTAATGTGTTTAATCTGACATTTAATGTGGCTCCTTTACAGAATCATGGCTAGCAGTAGCAGCAGCAGCAGTGAGGATGACTTCTGTGTCTCTTCCCGCACACCGGGACACAAGAAATGCCCTGTATACATGGCGCAGTTGATTAAGCAACACACAGTGGGTGGTACCAAGATCACGATCAACTTCGATAGTAAGGGTAATCCCAAAGGGAAGAAGGGAGACACTTGGAGGAGCTTCTTGGGTATGGTGGCTCGTTCTCGAATTCCTATCACCCACAACGATTGGAGGAAAGTTCCTGGCCATTATAAGGACTCTTTGTGGAGAGATGCAACTGTAAATTTTTCTTTAATTAAAACTTATACTTGTTTGTGATGTTGATTATTTGTTGTATTAATTATAAATTGTTATATGTCTATTTAGGTAATTTTTGAGGGATGTGAGCCGCATAAAAAGCATGAGTTGAAGGTCACTGGTAGCACGTGGAAGAGTTTCAAGACAAGACTAGCAAACAAGTACATCCACGGTGACAAGGCAAATGAAGATCCTTTGGGTGAGTATCAGTTTCTTGACAAAGAGACCTGGAGGACATTTAAGGAGCATAGGCTTCTGAAAATGCTATGAAGTTAAGAGAGTAACAAAGAGCTTGTTAAGAAGAATGTATATGCGCACATCCTTGGTCGAGGAGGCTATAGAAAACTTGAAGATAAATTGATAACTGAGAAAATAGCCGAGTTATTTGCGCAGGGCGCAATTGAAGAGGTGCAGTCTTCTAATGTCACTATAGAGATACATGAGATGTGGAAGAGGGACGAAAAATGAAAAACGACGAGTTCGTCACCGAGGCATCCCAGCGAGTGGCAACAAAGATTGTAAGTCATTTCTTATGTCAATTTCAATAGTTAATATCATACACTAACTTTTGGTATTTAATGATTGTTAATAGGATGAGTTAGTGGCAAGGTCCTCTCAAGGTCAGTTCTCATCTAAGAATCGACGACATGACATACTGACTGAGGCGATTGGGACGCCCGAGCCCAAAAGACGTACCCGAGGAGTCGGGTCACACATTCCGTGGAGGGTTGGGTTACCGATCTCCACCTCCTCGGGTGGCACACCCAGTTCAAGTAATATTCGGTTAGATCCGTCCGATCACTTCAGCCGTCACTGTCCCGTTGATTCAGACCCGTGGAAGAACATATCAGAGGTACATTTACAATTATTAAATTTATTATTTATGTTGGTTAAATGTATGTAATACTTTTTGTGTTGGTTTACAAATAATTACTTCTACTAACAGGGTGGCCTGAAGAGCCTATTATACATCGAGGGGACACTTGAAGGTGACAAACAGCTTGTGGCTCTCGATCGAGTCGTAAATGGTCGTTTTGTTAACTTTCGAGCAATACCCGAAGATAACGTGAAAGTGAAGGTCGATATAGCACTTTATCGAGGTCGAGGTGCATCATTTCCAACACCCCATCCAAGCACTCGAATGTTCTAGCTGCAGTTGACCATCACGTGGCATGGCCGAAAGACTTGGTCGTTGTCGATAAAAGGGTGAGATAATCAAAGATTATAACTTCATTTGCTTCATTGTGTTATATTAGACATAAAATAAGATATTTAATCTTAACGGAAATTTAACATGCAAGCATATGACATACACTTATACGAGTCTTTGCCACTTACTAGCGATGATTATGTAGATGAATTGTCCGTGGACTGTCGACTTCTATGTGACGTGTGGAAGAACCTGAGTAGAGATACGATTGTAGTACACGCCGACGCTGAGGTGTTCGGTGACGACTACGATATCGTAGTGGGTGAAGAGGAAGTCACGGATCTATTAAAGTTAAAAGCGTTGGGGAACTCAACATCTGAGTTACATATATGGTAATATTTATATTTTTAATCCTTTTTTTGCAATTATTCTTTGTAGTTAACACAAGTTTTTACTTTGTAGTTATTTACACGATCAGATGCTTCGTTCGGATATTAAGTTTGGTTTTTTTATTCCGTTTTTAATGACCCCAACCATGGAGAAAAACGAGAGATTGGCGATGTTTGTAGGAAGATTGAATATGCCACACAAAGACCAACTTTTTTGCTACTTCCTCCCTTATGTTGATCACATATTGTGAGTTCATCACTTACTTTATAAGTTGTTAACTTCGGTTCTGAACACATTTGTTTTTAAGTTAGTGGGTTTTTTTAAGTGGCATTGAATGTTATGCGTCATCTTTCCGAGAGAACATAAAGTTCTTTGGCTTGATTCATCGACAGAAGAGAAGGATATAAACCCTGATGCAAAGAGTTGGTGGAGACGTAAGTTGGGAAATTACTTTTATCTTATAACTTGTAATGAAAGTCACTAATTACATTATGGTGTTTGTTTTAGGGGATTAAATCGATACTACCAAGAATGTGAACCGAGGAGTACACGTAAAGTAGAGTGGAAGATAGTTATGGTATTCACAAATTAGACATTTTTATTAAATATTTTTTTTCATTTATAAAGTATGTTAACTGAGATTCGTGATCGTGCAGTGTCCAAGACAACCACCTGGCCATTTATGTGGTTATTATGTCCTTCAATATATTCGGGACATTATAGCATTTGTACGGGCTAATAATGGTGCGGAGGTTGAAGACATTAACCAAGTGAGCTTTTTAGAGATATATTTACATATGTTATTCATTTAACTGTTTACTTGTTGATTGTTGATTTAGTTCTCTTGTTTTCACTCTTTAATTGTTGATTTAGCTTTTTAGAGCTTTTTAGAGGTTAATCGTTGATTTAACTTTTTAGAGCTTAATCGTTTTCACTCTTTAATTATTGATTTAGTTCTCTTGTTTTTTTTATAGTATTGTTTTCCTAATGGAGTAGAGTCATACGAACACAAAAAGATTCTTGAAGTTCGGGATGAAATCTCCAGCTACCTACGTGACTAAGTGACCAATCATTTCGCGGTATAGGACATTAACTTAGACACATTTGTTATGTAATATTTTGTGGCATTTTTGTACCAAACAGACAAATATATGTGTATGAATGATTGTATTGCAGAATATCAGTGAAATGATGTTCTGAATGTAAGCTGCATTGTATTTAAAAATTGGAACAGCAGGGTATATTTTGGATGTTTAATTTCAGGTGGATTTGAGCTTTTGTAAAGCCAAATCTGCCACTTTTTTTTTTGAAGGATTATGCATCGGTTTTCAAAGAAATCGATGCATAATTTCCCGAACCGTTGAACATTATGCATTGGTTTTCCCTGAACCGTTCTTCAAAAACCGATGCATAATGTTCAGATATTATGCAACGGTTTTTAATGAACCGATGCATAATGTGCAGACATTATGCAACAGTTCATAAATCAACCGATGCATAATGTGCATCGTTTGTAGTAGTGCTGATTGCTTCACCTTGTTTACTGAAACTTGCTCGCCGTACTTGATGAAGTGTTTTCGATCGAATTTAAGTCTTTTTTGGAATAAGCCTATGAGTTCCTTTTATACTCACAAAAATTGAGAGGAGGCGACATCCCCGTAGGCACGTTGCGCCTTTGTCGCTCTGAAATCTTGACTCTTTGTTTTATCTTCAAGGGAGGCGGTGCCCTCCTTGGCCAAGCGGCGTCTCGATGCTCTTTGAGGTCTTTTGCCTTTTGTCTCATCTTCAGAGGAAGCAGCGCCTCCTTATGAAGGTGGTGGCTCTGGTCAACTTTGGTCTATTTTGGTCTGTGTTTGCCTATTTTTGTGTTCATGCTCTCTTCTAGTCCGTAAGAGCTATAACACTAAAAAAGAACATTATAGCAACAAAAGTTGTTCGAAAATGTACCAAAATCTATATGTAATGGAGCCTAAAAGAGATATATGTTTATATATAATGCCGATCAGAATACTCCACACTTAAGATTAGTTTCGTCCGATCGGATAAAATAGATGCGAATTTCTGCAATTTGTTGATATTCAAAAATAACTTGAAAATGGAGATCTTAACTCAGTTTCACAAGAATCACAGATGCATTTTGCATATGTGTCAAACCGTTGAATCCCTAGGCTACCCTATCGGAGGAGTGTTGTTTCATCATTGTTTTTAGGAAATGAAATACCTAGAAATCTAATGTAACTAGTTTAAATGATGCATGTTATGTAATGCTCACAAAGAATTAAGAACCAAAGTATTTTAGTTTTTCAAAAGAAAGCAAAAGAATATACGCGACTCACTATCTATAAGATTTACTAACTATCAAATGCAGACAGAAGATTAAATGCTTATTACGTTTGAAACTCAAGACATCATTTCTATAATATGCAATTTTTAACTACCAAAATATGATTTTGACTTCCACACAATTCAGAGCTATTCTTCTACTTGCCTTTGCTACCAAGAAGGATAGTAGATGTGCATGTTAGCTCAAAGCTCATTCTCAAGTGCAAGTGTCTCGATCTATTAAGAGAAGAGGAACAAAAATTCAGTATAAACAAGACATATTTCAACCTAAGTTTATTCATGTGAAATGATATCTCTATGTTTAAACATAGGTAATAGAGTGTACAATTTGTGAAGTACAAGTCCTACGTAAAACTATTTGTTCTTTAATAAGGACTTACCTCCGTAGCTAGTGTTTACATCATTATTTTCCCTGTTTTTTTTTTCTTTAGTAGAGACTTGCCTCCCATATTAATAATTTTTTCTTTTCTTTTTAGGGTCAAATTTTCAACCTCGTTATTTTTAGGTAGTCTCCTAGTTACGGACTACACACTTGGGACTTGATCATATTTCATAAAGATACAAGAGAAAAACCAGATACTTTTTTTTAAAATAAGCTAGGCTGGGCCAACCGAATTTTATTAGATAAAATGTGCAAATGGCCTGCATAGTGGCTTATACAATGGATTCGGCGCGGACGCCTCAAAGAGGAAAGATCCTTTAGTGCCAGCAAGTTATAAACTAGCGAAAGCTGCTGTCCAAAACTCACAAATGAGAGAGGAACTGAACATATGGCTAAGGCGGATTCACTGAAAAATATGAGTGGATACAAATGTTAGAAAAAAAATGCGAGGGCTTGAAGAGCAAGTGCGAGGCGGGGTAGGGAGTAATAATATTTTTGAGATGGAACGAGGATTGGCATGCCGCAACCTTGATGTATTTACTGAAATTTGGTCGATGTTGATGCTTGGAAGTTATTGATGAGCATAAATCTTGACGATATTTATGCTTCACATTTAGTCGATTTTCGATCATCTTCCTTATTTATATGAGCTCTCACTCTATGTTTTGATTCTTTTAGGTGAAAAAATGAATCCAAGGCGCAATAGAGTGTTTTTGGGAATCTTGGCCAAAACAGTGCAGAAATAGAAGGATTGACATCCCTACTTGTCATGCACGCCCAGAGCTCATACGGTATCCAAATGCATTGATCGTTGGCTTGTTGGAAAGCTGAAATAAAGGGCTACAACTTTGTAGTTTGGACCGAGAGCAGATTATGTTGTTAAAGGTGCCAAACATTGGAGCCAAATGGCCTCTATCACTAAGCGCTTGTATCGCCGGTGTCACTTATTTAAGCGACACGGGTGATACTAGCTTGACAAAAATCAGTTCTCTGGTTTTTCTTGTGTCACTTTTGCGTGATACAGCTGATACGGCTGACACAAGCCAGACGGGCAAAAATGCAATTTTGGCTAAGTTTTGGAAAAATGCGAAAAGGCATATTTTGAACAAAAGGAAAAGAGGAGTCTTCAGCCGCGATTAACATCACCAGAATACTCCACATCTTACCATGCCCACACACTTGGAGACGACGAAAAAGAGAGGAGGGGGAACAAAAACGCAAGGATTTATGATCGGATCGAGGATTGAGATTGAAGGGAGTTATCAACATCAATTGGAAGGGTGTAGTACTTCCTTTTTCTCGTTTGTAATTCTAGTCCCGTTCATGAACATGATTTGTATTTCCGTGACGATGGATTGTGAGTAATGACCCATATTTTTGGGTCCTACGAATCTTACTTGACTATGAATCGTTTAGTAAATTTATTTAGCATGATTTGGATTGTTCTACATGGTTTGTTTTTTACTTAGCGCTCAAAACCCAGCGATCACTAGGTGTTTGAGAAAATGCCTAAGTGCATTGCATTGAGACGTTTAGCCAATAGCGCCGAAAGGGTGAGGTTAAATGTCCGACTATTAAGTAAAATACACGTTACGAACTCGGTGACTACGAGAGTAGCCCAAGTTTATAGCGGGAAAGGCTAGTTTTAAGACAAGGACTCCCCATGTTTACGCGACGAGAGTTGGTAAACATCGGCGAGTTACTTGATTCGAACCAATAGCGCCGAAAGGGTGTGGTTCGTAGTTTAAGGTACAATTCCAATTTGAACCAATAGCGCCGAAAGGGGGAGGTACTTACTTGGACTGTGCGGCTATTTTCCAATCAATATAGGCAAATCCTTGCATGCTAGTTAATCAACTCGATTCTAATGTCAGGTAAGTGAAGTTGTTCCCCGAAATACTTCTCGAAGTTCGTTGAAACCTTATCTTACTTTCCTGCATTGTTAGATTGATTAGCTTTTAAAACCAAAACAAAACACTCGATTCCGACTAGGATAAATAGAAGCTCAACCTTACATAGTGCATAAGTTTAAACTTGCTCCCTTGGACGATCCGGTTCTTACCGGCATTATAAATTATTTTGACGCTCAAAATACAACACGTCAAAATGGAAGATAATCGATAATCGACATACAAAATACTAGGTGTTTGAAGAAATGTATAAGTGCATTGCGTTGTGATATTAAGTCAATAGCGCCGAAAGGGAGAGACTTGGGATCCGACAATTAAGTAAAATACACGTTATAAACTCGGTTACTACGAGAGTAGCCCGAAATTTTAACGGGAATGGCTCGTTCTACGACAAGGACTCCCCATGTTTACGCGACGAGAGTTGGTAAACATCAGCGAGTTTCTTGATTCGAACCAATAGCGCCGAAAGGGTGAGGTACGTCAAAGAAAGAAAGGGTTTTCTGCCGGGATTGAGCATCACGAGGTTTTTGGAGGGACGCTTCTTCAAGGAAACTTCACGACAAAAAGACTCGAGGAATCGATCGGAATCAAAGGGATTGCAATTTGAAGGGGGACAACATCATCTACTACATCAAGGTCGTGATTGTTCTTCGTAAATTTTGTAATTTCAGATCCGAACAAAACATGAGTTGTATGTTCACTCCATGGATAGTGAGTAGTGACTTTATTTTGGGGTCCTACGAATCTTGTCTAACTATGAATCATTGAATAAAACAAATACTTGCATGAATTGATTTGTCATATTCGATTTGTATTTTACTTAGCGCATTGCGTTAACGAAATGTCGAAGTGCATTGCGTTGTGATATTAAGTCAATAGCGCCGAAAGGGTGAGACTTGGTATCTGACAATTAAGTAAAATACACGTTATAAACTCGGTGACTACGAGAGTAGCCCGAAATTGTAACGGGAAAGGCTCGTTCTACGACAAGGACTCCCCATGTTTACGCGACGAGAGTTGGTAAACATCAGTGAGTTTCTTGATTCGAACCAATAGCGCCGAAAGGGTGAGGTTCGTAGTTTAAGGTACATTTCCAATATAAACCAATTGCGCCGAAAGGGTGAGGTTCATACTTGGAGTGTGCGGCTATTTTCCAATCAATATAAGCAAATCATGCATGCTAGATAATAAAACTCGATTCAAATGTTAGGCAAGTGAAGTAGTTTCCCAAAATATCTCTTGAAATCAACAACTACGTTTCTTACTTTTGTTTATTTGCAATTTTAGGAATCAATCAAAATTCGATTTGGATTAGGATAAGTAGAAATTCAACCTTAAATAGTGCAAAAGTTTAAACTTGCTCCCTTGGACGATCCGGTTCTTACCGGCTTATAAATTGTTTTTGACATACAAAATACAACAAGTCAAAAGGGCGCCGTTACCGGGGAGCAACGCATTAACTTGTCATTAGCCTAGGTTGTGTGGATATCTCGACTAGTCTTGTAAATATTTTCTTTTTACTTTGTATATTCTCAACTCAGATCCCTTACTAACTTTTGGTCTTTTTATTTTGCGAGGATGTATTCATACAATCAACAAGTCGCATACGATGAAGGATACAACCAAGAGGAGGAGCAACTAAATTCTTACTGGAAAGAACATGGCTACCCAACAAAGTATTACACTCCAAATTGGGATGACCAAGAGGAAGAGCAACCAAACTTTTATTGGGGTGAAAACGAATATCCAACACATTCCTACTCTCAAAATTGGTATGATAGCCAAAGTTCATTTGAAGAAGACTCCTACCACCTATATCCTGAAATTCCTCAACCTAATAATGGACTCTCCAACATGGAAATGATATCCATGCTTCAAGCTTACCAAGCCAAGGTTGCCCAAGACAATATGAACATGCAACAAAATTTCCAAGATGTGATCCAGCGCTTAGATGAGCTCGCTGCCCAAAACCAAGTGTTAAGCAAATTGGCAACGAGTAATTGAAGATGGGAACTTGGATGATGAAGAAGAGGTTTACGAAGAAAAAGTCTTTGAATCAAGTGAGGATAATGTGTTGAATTTCTCTTTTGAGAAGCCCGGCCAAGCTATCAAAGAGATATATGAAGATGATTCAAGTATAGAAGACTATAATTTTCGGACACTTTCACTTCCACGAGTGGTAATTGAAAGTGAGCTTCAATCTATTGATGAGGATGAAATAGAGCAAGAGAACATTGGGCCACGAGGATTCGGATTGTATGAAGACTTTGTTGATGTATACATGGATGCTACAAGAGATCAACCTCGCAGAAAAGAGAATGTACGTTTTGAGAGGGATTTGGAGGATTGGGCACCCAAAGTTGTTATTGAGAAACTCAAGGAGGGTGTGCCCATCAAGCTCGAGACGAGTTTTGAAGATCCTTTCTTCATCACGCCGTCTCGAGATAAGTTTTGGAGCTTCCTAGCACATTTTGCAAAATCATTAGGAAAGAGCTCCCACAATCCCTCCATCCTAAAGAGCATAACACCTTCAAAGGGGTTGAGTTCACATTTAAACGTCCACCGTAGACTTGATGGACGGAAATTCAAATGAGATTTGAAGGTGGATTGACGGCTCAAGCATCGTAAGCCCCGCGAGAAGTTATTTGAGCAAAGGACTTCTCCGAAGCGAATCCATGGGGCGCTTTGCTAGTCTCGCCAAGACGTTAAACTAGGTCTTCGAGGGAAGTAAAACCATTTGTAAGATGCGTTACCGAATTTATTTTGCACTCACACAACTACTCGCTATACGCTTTTGATTTAAGTGTGGAGTCCCTAATATGATACATTTTGTACTTGTGATATCTTCTACTAATATCTATCAAGTGGTCACTTGTATGTTTTATAGATTTTGTTGTCATATGCGGGAAAGGAAGAGCAAACAAATGATCCACGCTCCACGTGCTACAATTTCAGGGAAGCCCTTTGCACTGCACTTTTTATTTCTATATATTTATCGCTTAGGGACTAAGCTTCCTCTTAAGTGTGGAGTGGGTGTCTAGTGCATTCTATTAAAAATATCCATGTTTAGGCACTTGCACTTTTGATGCACTAGCTTATATTTGAGTACTCGAATTTCCAAGGCATTCGCATTACCCCATTACTCGACTATCTAGTTTCATTGCTAATGACTTGATTTTGAATCTAGGATCACCATGACTTTTATGAGTGCATAATTCCTAGTCGTCAATGTTGTTGTTATCTTTTGTCTATCTAATGATTCAGGCAACCTTTTTGCATCACTTGAACATTGAATTAGCAAACATGAAAATACTTTTCTTCTCTTCGAAAACTAGTCATTGCTCTTAGGTGATCTTTATTCTTTCACATTGTATGCACACACCATTTATATCCTTAATACATTGCCAAATCTTAAGTGTGGAGTCAATATGCATAAATTTTTTTTTGTATATGCAAGCACAAGCCAAAATAAGGCAAGCTACAAAAAAAAGAGAAAAGCAAAACGTTTTTGCAAGCACAAGCCAAAATAAGGCAAGCGATCAAAAGAAGAAAAAAAATTGTGAAGCATATGGTAGGCAAAATGACTGGAAAAAAAAGGAAAGAAAAAAATGAGGCACACACTTAAGTTTGGCAATGTCCTTTCCATCATTCCTTTTATTGTGTATACATTGTGATTTGAGTAGAGGGATGACCCTTGTATTAGTACATGAGCATGACTTTGTTCGAGATAGTTTTGAAAATGAAGTGTCAAACTCCTCTTTCCTTATGGATTATGGACTCAGCTCCCAAGACTTAGAAATGAGTATTGTATCGTTAGCCCATGGACTATCCTTCTTGATAGCATAGGCGCGCGATTGGCACGCTTTTTGTGTTTCTAAGGATCATGTTTTGAGTATCTTGCAAAGAGGTTGAATGAATTGTTAGGTTAGCCATTTGATAAGTCTAATATTGATTGTCTTTGAATGTGCATCTTTATAGAGTCATTGGTGGTTCAAAATTCTTTTGAAAAGGAGTTAGTCTTTGACTACTATTTCAGTTGATGTGCATGAGGTATTCGTTGCGTATTCCCTAGATAAATGAGGAACTATCTTGTTCATGCATATAGCTAGTTGCATTTGGGATTTGTGAGTATTCCCTTTTCTGAAAACTCTCACGAGACTACAACTCGTCCTGTAGGGTAGCCTATAGGTTTAAAGGCTTGGTGCATACGCTGAATGCACTCGTGTTCCCTACGACAATGGTTAGGATTAAGTTCATGTTTGTTAGGGACGAACAAACTCTAAGTGTGGAGTGTTTTGATGAGCATAAATCTTGACGATATTTATGCTTTACATTTAGTCGATTTTCGATCATCTTCCTTATTTATATGAGCTCTCACTCTATGTTTTGATTCTTTTAGGTGAAAAAATGAATCCAAGGCGAAATAGAGTGTTTTTGGGAATTTTGGCCAAAACAGTGCAGAAATAGAAGGATTGACATCCCTACTTGTCGTGCATGCCCAGATCTCATACGGTGTCCAAATGCATTGATCGTTGGCTTGTTAGAAAGCTGAGATGAAGGGATACAACTTTGTAGTTTGGACCAAGAGCAGATTATGTTGTTAAAGGTGCCAAACATTGGAGCCAAATGGCCTCTATCACTAAGCGCTTGTATCGCCGGTGTCGCCTATTTAAGCTACACGGGTGATACTAGCTTGACAAAAATCAGCTCTTTGGTTTTTCTTGTGTCACTTTTAAGTGATACAACTGATACGACTGACACAAGCCAGACGAGCAAAAATGCAATTTTGGCTAAGTTTTGGAAAAATGCGAAAAGACATATTTTGAACAAAAGGAAAAGAGGAGTCTTCAGCCGCGATATACATCACCAGAACACATACAACCACGCCCGACACCTGAAGACGACCAAAAAGAGAGGAGGGGGAATGAAAACGCAAGGATTTACGATCGGATCGAGGATTGAGATTGAAGGGAGTTATCAACATCAATTTGAAGGGTGTAGTACTCCTTTTTCTCGTTTGTAATTCTAGTCCCGTTCATGAACATGATTTGTATTTCCATGACGATGGATTGTGAGTAGTGACCCATATTTTGGGGTCCTACGAAGCTTACTCGACTATGAATCGTTTAATATATTAATCGTTGCATGTTTTGGATTGTTTTACATGATTTGTATTTTACTTAGTGCATAAACTCAGCGATACATACTAGGTGTTTGAGAAAATGCCTAAGTGTAAAGCTTTGAGACGTTAAGCCAATAGCGCCGAAAGGGTGAGGCTAAATGTCCGACTACTAAGTAAAATGCACGTTACGAACTCAGTGACTACGAGAGTGGCCTGAGATTGTGACGGGAAAGGCTAGGATTATGAAAAGTACTCCCCATGTTTACGCGACAAGAGTTGGTAAACATCAGCGAGTTTCTTGATTCGAACCAATAGCGCCGAAAGGGTGAGCTTCGTAGTTTAAGGTACAATTCCAGTTCAAACAATTAGCGCCGAAAGGGTGAGGTTCTTACTTGGATTGTGCGGCTATTTTCCAATCAATATAAGCAAATCCTTGAATGCTAGTTAATAAACTCGATTCTAATGTTGGATAGGTGAAGTAGTTCCCCGAAATACTTCTCGAAGTTCGTTGAAACCTTATCTTACTTTCTTGCATTGTTTGATTGATTAGCTTTTAAAACCAAAACAAAACACTCGATTCCGACTAGGATAAATAGAAGCTCAACCTTACATAGTGCATAAGTTTACACTTGCTCCCTTGGACGATCCGGTTCTTACCGGTATTATAAATTGTTTTTGACGCACAAAATACCACACGCCAGTTATCTTTTTAAACATTAGAACTTTTGTATTTTGATGGTTGTTTGGAAGTTGAAACTTATAGTTTGAATAAGGATCGGGTTCGAAGTCCATATTCCTGTAAAAAATTAAAAATAATCACATCCCTTGATATTGTGGTTTTGATGGATGGGATTAAGTGAAAATAAATATGTGTAAATTCAAATTTATATTAAATTAGGGGCAAATATGGTATAACACATCTAACCACAAGTCTCTCTCTCCTCCTCTCGATAAAAAACTCAAATATCTATCGCCATTGCTCCAAATCTCGAGATCCATGGATTCCACCAAAACCCCCAAAACTCACAACCACAAGCCATCGCCACTCTCCGACAATGCTGTCATTAACCGACTCGAGGAAGTTGTCACAAGTAGGTTCAGCGGTGACGAGGGCGAAGCCGAATCTGAATCCGGAGAAGTAGTGGTGATGGAAGAAGTTCTACGAAGGGGAGATTGTGAAGCTGATTTACGATACCAGTAAGGAGAAGACGAGGAGGAAGGAGGAGGCGGTGAACGGAGAGAAACATCGATGCCAACAACAGCACGTTGTGGAGGAAGAAGAACTCTACAAATTATAGTCCACTTTTGACAAACTGTGACATAATTTGTCAAAAGTAAATTATAAATCGTTAGAGTTCTTCACGAATTATGTTATAGTTCGTTAAAAGTGGACTATATAATTCGTTAATATTTGTAATCTCAATAAATCAAATGACCACCCACCTCCGATATTTTCCACCAAAATAGACTCTGACGTGTTGGATTTCTTTTTCTCCAATGCAGCGTCTCTAGCACAATGCACAACCTTCTCCCAAACAAATACAAATTCTGCCGAGAAGCTAGGGTTTCTGATTTTGTGCGGTTTGCAGTTTAAAACTAAATACAGCAAAAGGCACAAACTCAGTTGGAAAAGTGATTCAAAAATGTCGCGGAGAAGCAACGGTAACCCTTTGCCACTTTTCCATTCAACCTTCTCCAACGCACCGTCGAGAATCTGGGGTTTCTATCGAGAAATACAAATTGTTTTTGAATGGAGTTTATCTTTTTGGTCAACTATCACTACTACAGAACATACATTATGCATCGGTTATAAAAATGGCTTATGCCCTTCAAAGGGAGAGATACACGACTAAAATTCAGTTAAGCATTCATTTAATCTAATTAATATATTATGAAAATCAATGGTGCTGATGAGTTTGTATTTTTTACGAATTTTGGGCTTTGTACCGGATCTGCTCTTATAGTTTAATCATTTGAACTATGTATTTGTAATTTGAAAGCAATCCACGTAATGGTGGTTCTTTTATGTAATTTATTAATTTTATATGTCACTGCCTTTTTTAATTCTCTTATGTAATATGGAATTTAATTCCTTTACATTGTTTACGCAACATCGAAATCTGTTACAAATAAAATTCTAAAACTTAATTCGGTCGCCCATACATATGGTTCAGTTGCCTAAAGGCTTGGCGACAGAGACTTTTTTTTTTGATAAGAAAAACGCCACAAGGGCTACAAACAGGAGCAGCTGCCCACGAAGGGCACCACACCCAAGAAGGGCACGACAACAACAAGCTGGCCGACTGACCGCAGTAGCCGACATTACAAACCAAATGGATTACTGACGTAGCGCACTGCACTGTCGTTAAGGTGCAATGTCTCTGTGCAAAAATAAATTTATAAGTCCGCTACTCGTACTCTACTATTGGGTAGTAAAGTGGTAAGTAGGGGTCGAACCCAAGGGAATTAGTGGACAGTTGTTCTTTCGAAAAGAGGAAAATAAAATAAGACAGTTGGGGGTTGGTTGTGATTTTAGTACTGAAAAGTAAAGTGCTGGAACAGTCAAGTTCAATATCAACTGAGCAACATACTTTTGGCACTGGCCGCACGCTGTATTTCAAGCGCAATGCGTGCCAAAGTTATGTTGGATTGATGTTGAACAGATCTGTAGTAAGCGTACTGAAAAGTAAATTGCGGAAAAATAAATGACTGAAAGTAAAGTGCTGAAAGTAAGTGCTTGATGGACAAGTCTTGCGGAAATTAAAGTGCTTGAAGGACAAGACTTGCGGAAATTAAATTGCTTGAAGGACAAGACTTGCTGAAAGTAAGCAGTTGATATGGACTGAAAGTAAAGTAACAGGTGATATTGCAATTAAAGGAAAAATTCGGTATCAGGGGCCTTGTATCATAGTCTGTTTATCATCGACCTCTAATGATCATACTAAGTGTTCAAAGATGTATCAAGGCTATTTCTAGCACATGACTTGCCACATCATTTAGAACACTTGTTCTATTTAGACTAATTCCTCCTTTCGAAGTATCTTAGCCTTATGTGCATCCATTTGATCAATCAGTTACGATCAACCAAATGGTGTTTAAAAGAGGTCGAACTCCTCAGATAAGCTTTGCCCGTTAAAGCATCCACTTACCCGAGTATGTTCATGAACCCCACGGAAGAGCTTTGCCCGTTAAAGCATCCACTCAACCTTGGAAGTTCTAACCTAATATATGGCACATAGAACAAGTTTTGAACACAAAGAGGCACTAAGAGAAGGGTCTAAAACATTTTATGATACAAGCACACGCCTTCAACCGAATGAAGGGTTTAGCTACGAATATCCATGGAACAGGACATCATAGCTAAGTACTTGAAAAGTGAAGGTTTTTGAAAGACAGTAAAGTAAAGTTTTTGAAAGTAAAGACAGGAAAGTAAAAGGAGAGTACTTCAAGAACCGACAAGAGTACTCAAGAACAACTGTAAAGCTTTTGATATCAAAGAGAAGTGTTTACATGGATTGTGCTCTCAATCTAGAGAGATAAGTGAAGGATTGTGGGATGGGATGATTGTTGTGAATGGGATGATTTACAAAGGAGGGGAAGATGTCTATTTATAGGCTAAGGGGAGGAATGAGAAGACACCACATGGCATGAGGGGAATGGAGAGCTCAAAAGCCATCGGAGGTGAGTCATCTCTCCCCATAGTCGCCGGCCACATGGCTTGAGAGGAGAGGTGGAGGGCTTAGCCGCCCATGTGGTGGAGGAGGGGAGTGGTTGTGAGGTGTTTTGTGATCTTTTCACAAAAGCCATCGGGTCTTTTCAGCTCCGGACAGACTCTGGTTGCTCTTCGGTTGGACTTGTTTTGAGTGATTCCATGTCAGGTTTATGAAAGTTGTACAGTCGGAATCTGGTCGTGTCCTGGAGTGACTTGTAATTCATTTTCAGCTTTAAAACTCCTCCTTAGCTTGTATTCTCTCTAGACTTCAAAATACCCTGTAGATAAATATCGGAACTAACAAGCAAAAGTTAAATAGACAAAGAGTCTAATTTGGTGGGTTTAACTGTCTTAATGAATCATATAAATATGGTCCATCAGATCACCCCACACTTTTAGTTGTTCGTCCCGAACAATGCCATTTAAGAGATGTGCATACAATCCAAAAAACTTCGAATATGAAAGTGAGATTGTGGGACTAGATTTATCCTATTCATGCATTACTTACTTATTACCAAACTAAACTGTGTAAATACTTAGAAGAAACTTGATACTTGTACCTTCGAGCCGAGATGCAAATTAATTTGGATGTTTCGGGATATAGCCCTTTTTCGGCTCCTGGACTGCATTCTCTGGACCGACTCGCACTATATGGTTAACTTGTAGCTTTTTCTAGCACGTGACTTGGTTCGGGTTTCAAGGAGTTGAGATCTTTGATTTCTTCTTGGTGAGGGACAGCTTTTGAAGTGATTTGGCCTTTGGCCTTTGGCCTTTGATTTTGAATTGGAGCTTCTTCACTTTTGTTTCGGTTAAAACCTTCACAATTTTGCCTTTTGATTTGACTCTTTGAGCTTTTGCTTCTTTGTGATTTGCTAGTCCATTTTCTCAACCTTTCTTTGGGAGGTCCAATCGTCGCCCGAGAGCATATGGAAATACCTCCCCGCTCTTTCTCATCCTCGCCGTTTCGCGCGGGTCAAGATGAGGGTCGCTCATCTATTTTCCCGGCTACTCTGACTAGAGATAGGACGGTTTGATTCCCGTCCCGCCTCTTGCATACACGCTGCACGGCGGAGATGACTCTGATCTTCTTTGAAACCCGAAGTGCAGCCTCCATGACTTCGTAAACCATATAGTGAAATTCAGTCCTTCGATTGCTTGCCAAGCCTCTCTAGGGCAATTTATGTCAGCTCCACATCCCCTGTATATCTTAGCACAAAGGGACAAATGAGAAGTTACATCCTAAGTCTTTATACAGTTGAATTTTCACAAGGTGATTGCATGAATTTAGATCTATCTTTTTCACATTCTCAAGTTCATATTTTCAAAAAGATAATATTAAGGGAAAAGGAAAAGAAAAAGCATGTTAAACTAATTATGTACAAAGGCGGTTCTCACCCCACACTTTTGAACGAAGGCGTGCCTCGCAGCACATCTTAATTCAAAAGTCAATTGCAAGCAAATATATACAGGCAAGGTGAGAATGACTTAAGGCAAAAACTAAATGACATAAAATAAAATGACTGAAAATAAGATAGGTGTCGGGTTACCTCCCGACCAGTGCATTTGTTTAACGTCGTTAGCTCGACAGTACCTCATTCCTGGATCATAAGGTGGCAGTGTCTCATAGCCTAATTGAACTTCCTTTCTAAAACCTAAAATATATATGTAGGATTGTGACAGGTAGTTTCTAAATTTTGTCAGAAACGGAGAATCTAATACGTAAAACCAGACGCTCCATTTTTTGAACTAGTCAAAAGATTTCTAATTCGTGATTTTATACAACATGTCCAAATTGAGAAAGAATTAATATGTACGCTCCCCAAATTATACAAATGAATGAATATCGGGACAATGATCTATTGACCCTAAGGGTAGGGGTCGACAATGGGCATGGTAGGGTCGGCCCTGCCCTTAATGAAAGGGCTTAGGGCCGAACATATGACATTTTGGAAGGGCTTTCGAAAAAATTAGGGCAGAGCAGGGTTTGCCTCAAAATGTCTGCCCTAGGGCCGGCCTTAGGGCCGAGCAGTGAAAGGGCTTTTAGGGCCGGGCTTATAAAATCATTATATAACATATCAATAAAAATTGTATTATTTTAATTAAGCGCATCAATAAAAAAAAGTACAAAGTCGCAAAAACATACATATTTTAATAATATTAATATAAGGTAAATAGATTATTACAATTAATTGCAAAAACATACATACTATAAAATTAATACATAAGTTTGAATTATATTATTTATCATTATTTGAAAATTATATATAAATATGTACTTAATTGACTAGTATATTATAATTTGATTTATTGAAAGTAAAATATGAAGGGCTTATCGATAGAGCTTTTTTAGGTCGGGCCGAGTAGAGCATTGTTAGGTCGTAATTAGGTCGGGCTTGTTTAGGGCAGATAGGGTCGGACTTTTTTAGGTCATAGTTAGGTCGGGCTCGAGGGCCGAACAGGACTTTGAAATCACGGTCTTTGTTCGACTTTCAACCTCTAGGGCTTAAACTCAGGGCCGGGCCGGCCATAGGACTCATAGGTCGTAGGGCTTTGTTTAGGACTTTTGAGCCCTAGGGCCAAATGTTGACCCCTACCTAAGGGTTACTAACCCTCATTATGTGAATGGTGACGTGGCAATTGTATGCTGATTCACCAATACTCAATTAATGTCCTCTTTAATGCTTGCTCCACTCCCTATAAATGTGTATAGAAACAGTAATTATGTATGGCAGTTACTACCACTTAGCATTTAATATTTCAAAAAGACACAAACACAAAACACATAGCATTTGATTTTGTTTAAATTAAAACTTGTATTTAATTGGTTAATCAATTTTTTATAGATACATTTTGGCATAAAACCAGTTCGTAACAGAGAAACAACCGAAATGAACATGAATTCGTTTCAATCCGATTACATATAAGTATTTGAAACCTCAACTATTATGGCTCTACAACAAAAGAATATGGCTGGAGTTGGTTTCCTCAGTCCAGCTGTAAAAGAGACCTTTGTAAGACTTCATGAAAAGAGTTTGATATAATAAGGTGTTTATTTTTCATTCACGTTTATAAGCATGTGATCCAAAATTTCAAATAATTGTTTCATTATTTTTTTATATGCGACGACCATTTTCAACGTTAATAATATATGTTCATATCTCTTTTGTATTTTATTTAAGGATACTTGTATTATCATGGTTTGTCTCGTAGAGGTCATATTGCTATTATACAATCAAGATCATACCAAGAACCAGAAGACTTAGTCTTCCATCTATCTAAAATTTACTGTTTTAAAAACCGAAGAATATCCAATCAAAAAAAACCGAAGAATAGAAATCGATCAACAGGGCCAGATGAAGCTCAACTTAGAAATCTAGCTCCAACAACCTTTTTCAATGCGGAATTATTAGCTGAGACAAATGTTGCAATTTATTTGTCGGACTTGCTTTATGTTAAAATATATGTGAAAAATGATTAACTAATTAAATAAAAATTTCAACAAAAATAAATAAATATAAAATTACTTTGTATTTATCGTACTTTAGAATATTAAATATAATGTGAGGATAACAACTATCCATGATTATTGTTCAATACATATTTATGGGGAAAGAAATATACATTAAATAAAATAGCATTAAGTTATTAATGAATCGGCATACAACTGCCACGTCACCCTCCACATAGGAATGATTAGTAACCCTTAGGGTCAATAGATTATTGTCCTAAATATCGCCACATTTATTAACTGCAGGAACAAGATTTGACAAGTTTCAAAATGGTTAGTAAGCACAATAATGTAGTGTAGCTAGTGCCGGTCAATCTGTTAATATTAAAACTGAAATTGATGAGATTAGGACCTGACTGATTACACTTTCTCCAGGCATCTAATGACTGAACATCTCTCCAATTGTGGAAACTCCAAATCCAAAAGTCACCTTTTTCATTAAATTATTAGCCAGTGGGTGCCAAACCCTAGCTATAGAAAGAATTACTTGAATTATAATATCCCATGTACAAGTTGTGCGCCGATCGAAAATATCAATGACGAGCACAAAAGATTGAAAAACGAAGGCAATCGATATACACTGGTTCGGTACCTTCTGTGCCTACTCCGACAATCAAAATGAGAGCACTTTATTGAGGTTTGATTGAATTACAAATTCACAGTGTTACACGACGTTACAACGAATCAATGGAAACTAATCTCGCTAGCTAATTTCTCCAAGAACGAAAAACCCCAATTCTTTCAGAAACCCTAGCTGAGCGAAGAAAATGAGATGCAGAACGCAGGAGCTCGATATCAGATTTAAACCCAAGTGAAAACGACGACATGCCACAAGCCAGCTGGACTTAACAGAAATACCGAACCACACGTGACTCACGCTCAAACTCAATACCAAGCTAAACGAAGACGTATGCTTCTGGACAGAAAATCTAATATGCTTCAAACTGATTTTTTCCTCCCTGTATTTTCCCGGCCACTTACACTGATCAATCTCAACACTAAGAATCAGAACAACCAAGTAACAAAGCTCAATAAACACAGGCAATAATGGAGGTCAAGTTTATAATAATCTCCACCTTGAGCTCACATTTGTTACTCCTAATCCTTTCTCATTTGGCTCACCTGCTACTAACATTCCTTTAGCTGGAATAATTCCAGGCATAGCCTGAACTTATCGCAGTTGACAGGTTTGGTTAACATGTCTGCAGGGTTTTCCTCAGTAGCAATCTTCTCAGTGCTCACTTCTCCAGACTCAGTGATGTCTCTCACGAAATGCATCCTTATGTCTATATGTTTACTCCTCTCATGAAATACTTGATGCTTTGACAGATGAATAGCCCAATGATTATCACAGAACACTTTGACACTGCTTTGCTCAAATCCCAGTTCACCCAACAACCCTTTTAACCATAATGCTTCCTTCACTGCTTTTGTTATAGCAATATACTCAGCCTTTGTGGTGGACAAAGCCACAACTGACTGAAGAGTAGCCTTCCAATTTATAGCAGTCCCAAAGACTGTAAACACTATGCCTGACTGAGACTTTCTTGTGTCAATACTAGCTGCATAATCTGAATCACAATACCCTATAACCATATCTGATTCACCTTCAGCTCCACCATACATCAAGCCCTTCCCTGAACTGCCATTTAGATATCTCAATATCCATTTAACTGCTTGCCAGTGCTCCTTCCCTGGATTTGCCATGAACCTGCTTACAAGACTTACTGAGTGAGCAAGGTCTGGCCTAGTACAAACCATGGAGTACATCAGGCACCCAACTGCACTAGAGTAAGGAATCTCCTGCACCTGCCTGATATCTTCATCTGTCTGAGGACTTTGACTTTTATGTAACCTGAAATGATGCGCAATAGGAGTTAATACTGACTTTAAAGAACTCATTCCAAACTTTGAGATGACCTTTTCTGTGTAGTCTTTCTGATTCAAGAACAGGTAGCATTGCTTTCTATCCCTAATAATCTGCATACCAATGATTTTCTGAGCTGACCCCAAGTTTTTTCATCTCAAACTCTGAGCTGAGCTATCCCTTCAAACTCTGTATTTTCTTTATACTCTTACTAGCTATCAACATGTCATCAACATATAATAATAGGTAAACCCTTGAACTTGCTGATTGAATGCAACAATCATAAGAGGACCTGCAGTAACCTTGGGTAATCATAAATTCATCAAACCTCTTGTACCATAATCTTGGAGACTGCTTTAGCCCATACAGAGACTTTTTCAGTAAACAAACCTTTTCTTCTTAGTTTCCAACTGTAAAACCATCTGGCTGTCTCATAAAGATAACCTCATCCAATTTTCCATGTAGAAAAGTTGTCTTTACATCCAACTGTTCCAATTCCAAATCAAACTTTGCAATTATTGACAACATCACCCTTATTGATCTGTGCTTCACTACTGGACTGAATATTTCAGTGAAATCCACACCTTCTTGCTGAGTAAAACCCTTTGCTACAAGCCTTGCTTTCAACCTTGGCTTCTCGACCCCTGGTATGCCTTCTTTTCTCTTAAATATCCACTAGCTGACAACCAGTTTCTGTCCTTTTGGTCTATCCACAAGATCCCATCTGTCATTCTTCACTAGAAAATCCATCTCCTCATTCATTGCATGAATCCACAGTTCCTTGTCAACTGATAATATGGGTTGCTGATAAGAAGTGGGCTCACTAATCTAATATTTATGCAGCAATGATGAGCACAAAAGAGTGAAAAATGAAGACAATCGATATACCCTGGTTCGGCACCTCCTGTGCCTACTCCAGCAACCAAAATGAGGGCACTTTATTGAGCTTTGATTGAATTACAACTTCACAATGTTACACGACGTTACAACGAATCAATGGAAACTAATCTCGCTAGCTAATTTCTCCAAGAACGAAAAACCCCAATTCTTTCAGAAACCCTAGCTGAGCGAAGAAGATGAGATGCAGAACGCAGGAGCTCGATATCAGATTTAAACCCAGGTGAAAACTATGACGTGCCACAAGCCAGCTGGACTTAACAGAAATACCGAACCGCACGTGAAAGCACGTGACTCGCGCTCAAACTCAATGCCAAGCTAAACGACGTCGTGTGCTTCTGGACAGAAAATCCAATCTGCTTCAAACTGATTTCTTTCCTCCCTGTATTTTCCCAGTCACTTTCATTGATCAATCTCAACACTAAGAATCAGAACAACCAAGTAACAAAGCTCAATAAACACAGGCAACAACAAATGGAGGTAAAAAATTAGAGGTTGAAAGGTTGGTGCAAGACATGATGCGTGACGACATCATCCAACCTAGCAACTCTCCTTTCCCTACCCTCTAAAGTCTAAATAGTTCCCCTGCACCAGGAGGTCACAGGGGTAGGCATTTGACCCTAGGGTCAAAATGCCCTTAGGGTCACCCTTACTCTGCCCGATCTGTACTCTGCCCTATCATCGTACCCTGCTCATAAAGCCTAAGGCAGGATAAGGGTCACGAAAAAATAGACTCTGCCCTGCCCTACTACCCTAACCTCATACTCTGCCCTCCTACCCCATCATACCCTATCTAACCTACTATTTTCATTCATATTATAAGTTTTTCCTCAAATTATTCTTAAATTTATCCTATCGGACCCTACCCGACCCTACCTTACCCTAATTGTACCCTGCCCATAAGTACTCTGCAAGCATAGAAAAACTACTTTGCCCTGCCCTTACCCTGCCATGTATTGTTCATTGGGTCACGAAAAAACGGTCATACTATGCCCTTACCCTACCCATTAGGGTAAGAGTTACCATTACCCTGTCCATTGCCAACCCTAAAGAGGTGTGACCATATAAAAAATAGATGAAATGGTCAATGTGGAATAAATCACGCTTATGATTAGCAACTTTTTTCCATCTAAAAGGGGGACGGTTTTCCACCATAAAGCACCTGCATGTGCATGCAAGCTAAGCTTTAGACTTCAATCCAGGATTAAAAATCATATAGCTGTATTCCTCATATATCTAACCTAAACTAGTCTCATATATTTATTCCTTCTTATCTTTATTTCCATATCTTGGCATCAAGCTTTAGCTAGCTAAAGTAGCTAGATACCTGCATTTTTTTTAAAGGTATAATCAGTTGCCATTTTTCACGGATCAGGGAAGTTGGATTCTTTTTATTTTATTTTATGTGCAGGAAGTTATATTGTAACCACGCATCAGAAGCTCGATCACAACTTTTGCTTAAAAATTGAAATAAATGGAGAAAAAAAATGGATCTGTTTCTGTTACATTTGAAATCTTTCATTTAATGTGTTGCCTTCTCACCTAATTTCAGAAATTGAGAAGCATGATAATATAGCTAGTAAAGACATCAAAAGTCAAAATAGTTGGGGGATCAGGCAAGACGGATCCAGCTCCAGCAGCAGCCCCTCCTTTACCATCCATTCAATTTTACTCCAACTATCGCGTGTGCTCGATTAGCCATATGCTGAATGTTTTTGTTTTCATTAATCATATTTTTAATGTTCTTTATCAAGAGTGGTGTAGTTGTTGCATTCCTGTGAATTTACAACTAGGGGTTAGATATAATTAATGATGATTAGGGTTTCGGTATCAAAATTTCGACATACAGGCATCATATTGATCGATTCTACTGCTGAATATGACTGGAGATGATATGTTGTTTTTGTTTCATTATCTTTAATGGATCTTTCTGTTTGGCACAACTCTCTTTATTACAAAAAGTTGTTGCTACATGTTTGTATTCAAATTTGCTACGATACATGTTATTTTCCATATAATTATGTCAAATTTATCAGGAAGAGGTACGCTACTATTACGCAATGTCAACTGTCACAAAAAAAAACAACTAGTTGTGATGAGATAAAAAAAACTAAATATGTACATAGGAGCGATCAAATACATCACCATTATGTGGTACACTTATTGATTTTCATGTCAACATTTGTATTGTATCAAATGATTTAAATGATAAAAAATGTTAACTTTTTTTAATCTTCTTTTTAGAAATCATAAAGTGCAATTGTTTTATCTTTGACCAAAAATTCCAAAAGTGCACAACCCCTGTTGGAGTTGGTAAACTCCATGTGTGTTTTTATATGATACCCTCGCTAATACCGTTACT
Source organism: Rhodiola chrysanthemifolia (assembly GCA_033675395.1). Classification (NCBI taxonomy): domain Eukaryota; kingdom Viridiplantae; phylum Streptophyta; class Magnoliopsida; order Saxifragales; family Crassulaceae; genus Rhodiola; species Rhodiola chrysanthemifolia. Next base: position 36,541,609 of record CM066207.1, on the reverse strand, counting down.
TGAGTGCGTAGAAACTAGATTAAGTAATGTTGCCTCGACACCCAGCCATAGGTAGAGAATATCGGTCAAGATATTCTCGTAGGAAGATCTTCGATTTTAGAAGATCTGAAAATCTATCAAAAGATTTGATGTTCCAAAATTTGGAAAGAAATCAAAATACGTATGTTACAAATTAGGATTTGAGATCAAGAGGATATCAAGATTTAGTGACCTACCTTTTAGGAAACTGAAATATTCTGGATATAAAGAGAATTCGACAAGATTAGTATGGAATAATCTTGTCGAATATTTGATAAGATCATTATGGGATGATATTGTCCAATACGGAAGATCTTCTATTCAATATTTGGAAATAATATCTTCGATTTGCGGTTGGAACAAATTTAGGGTTTCCTGAAGAAAGTTCGAGATACAAATAGGAGGCGATGAGTACCTATATTGCTCGTTCTGGTCGGAGATTCTTGGCACCCTGAAGTTAATAACCGAGCGGCGGCCATAAGATTGGGGAAACAGTAGATCGGACTGAATGCGTACTTCAACGGGAACAAAAGAAAGGAGCCATATGTGCCTGAAGGAAGATGCTACTTCCAGCGCAGCTAATAGAAGAAGTGATCACAACATCGATTGGTCTAAAAGTATGACGATACATTTGAAAGTATGACATCTTTGTGTTTGTAACTTTTGTAATCAAGTAACATTATAATACAATAGCAATTCCGAAATCCTTATAGCGTTGCTAGAAACTAATGATTTTTCTCTCTGGTATTGGTTGAGGTACCGAAGTTTCCACTATAAGTCATTGTGTCTTTCGAATTTACTTTTTGCATCTTATTTCAGCTACTTACTTACCTAGCGAGCAACAAAGCCCTTTATTACTCACTACGAAACGCTAACTGCGATCCAAAAATTGGTATGAAAGCCAAGTTCCTAGATTTTGAGTTAGCTTTGCATGAAGAACGACGTGATCGATGACTCAGTTTGGAAAAAAAGAGCTGCAGCAGTCAGTCAAAGCCCGATTTCGACAAAAACCACACACCGCAAAAGATGAATCAATTTCGAGAATGCTTTCATCGAAATAAAAATCAACGCAACCGAGAGTTTAACTGAAAATCGTGCATCTACAAGTCATGAATTGAGTCATCGATGAAGCAGTTACCTGCTGGAATGCGTGAATCCGCAAAGCGAAACGAGAGCCGAAACGCAAAAAAACCTGATGAGCTAGAAGTTTTTGAGCGGATCGTAAGTCCAGCCGTTGCGAGGCTGAGGCTGGAAAAGGGTCGAGAACAACGGCCATTATCGGCGAAGATTTTACGACGAAATGGGAAGACGAAGATTCTACGGCGACCAATCTCCCAAGAGCGGCTTTGGATTTTGGACTGAGGAACCCTAGATGGCTACTTAGAAATACTGATTTCGTTGAGTTTATGCATCAGTTCGTGTAACCGATGCATAATGTTAAGCTTATGCATCGGTTATTTTAAACCGATGCATAATCTTACCTTTATGCATCGGTTTTGGTTGAACCGATGCATAAGCTTGACATTATGCATCGGTTTTAGCCCCAACCGATGCGTAATGTCGAAACCGATGCATAAGCTCAAACACGGAACCGATGCATAATGTCCCGTCAGTAGTAGTGGAAGTCGTCGATGCTGAAACCTGAAGATTATGACTGGTGGGCGGAACAATTCGAAGCAATAAATGATCACTAGATGGGCAACTCTGGAAGATTATAAAGCAAGGATCAGTACAGATTATGGACACAAAGGATCCCACCTAGGAAAAGAAAAGTGAAGAATATGATGATGCAGACTACAAGATTCTTGAAAAGAACATCAAAGCAAAGAAGGTTCTACACATGACTTAGTCCGATAGATTTGAAAAAGATGTTCCGCTACAAAACAACCAAAGAAATCCGGGATGCTCTGAAAAGACTCAACTCAAGGGAACGAAGAATAAGAAGAAGGACCGCATCCTAGCTGCTATGAAGGATTATGATAATGTCATCTAAGGTATGAATGAGTCCCTTGAATATTTCCTCTCACGATTTTAGAGTTACGTTGGAAAGATGGAGTTCCTAGGAGAGAGCTTCGTTAAATGGAAAGTCACGCATTACTTTCTCCAAGCCTAAAATTCCAAGTTGCATGCGATGGAACTAGCAAAAGGACATCAAGGAAGTCACCATTGAGAAACTTTTGGCAAGACTTCAAATCAATGATGAGAGATAAAAATAGCGCCAAGCTGCAAGGTGAGAACCAGACAAAAGTGAATCCAACACACTAATGATCGAGAGGCCTTCGAACTAGCCCAAGCAGATGATCAAGAAGAGTATTAGGACGCAGTTTTTATATACCAGGTGAGTAACCGCAGGTAATATTAGAGAAATTATGTTAATATGATAGGGTAGGGAAGGGTGAGTGTACGCATAATTTGAAGTTAAAATTTAAAATATTTTTATATAAAATGGTAAGGCAGGACAGGGTCGGATAGGGTAGGACATGGTAGAAAAAGCTAAGGCAATGTAAGACAGAGTAACCGAATAGAGTATGGAAAGAGGGAATGGTAGAAGGGCAGGGTATGATATTTTTCTGATGACCCTTACCCTGTCTAGGGTTTTAATAAGCAGGATACAAATAGAATATTAAGAGACATAACATAGTAGAGTAAGGGTAACCATAAGAGCATTTTAACCCTATAATCAAATGTTGAGCCTACTCACTGGTGATCTACTCTTCATATTTTACCCTACACTGCCACAAAAATAGTCGTACAGAAAAACTACCCTGAATCAACAATATGTTCCACAAGACCACAACTTGGACCAACTAGTCTTAGACGTTTCCTTTTAACCTCAAAGGAAGTAACTTATTAATTACCCAAAAACAAGTTAGCTGTATTAGTCTTCATTCATTTTCTAATCCATGAATTTAAGCTTGTTGACTATCATTGTCCATGAATATATAATAATGTGCACTGGTTTGATTAAAGATGTGTTTTGAGTGGAATTTTTATCCTACTGGGAAGGAAAGGACATATACTGATACACACAATGCTGAAAATGAATATAATCCAATAAAAAGAGGCCGAGATGTAGAGTGCTTTTTATTTCTTGTCACGGACTGCACGAACTCAAACGTCTCTATATATCACAAATTACGACGACACGTACAAGAGAGTGGGTTATGCACCAATCTGCCCCCTTTCAAACTCAAAACACCCAAATGCCCCTCTTGAACTCAAATAATTAGAATGTCCCTTTTTTTATGTTTTTGGTTTTGGGGAAATCAAGAATGTCAATTTGTAATATTCCCGGTTTCCCTAAAACCGGGAATGTCAATTTTCAATATTCTCGGTTCCTCTCAAACCGGGAATATATCAAAACATGCCCTTCATTCGTCCACGTTTCATCCACGCATGCCCTAACCCCGGCCACGTAATCTTTATTTATGTTCCTGGTATGAGAGAAACCGGGAATATTGAAAATTGATATTTCCGATTTCTTCAAAACCGGGAATATTACAAAAAGGGACATTCTGATTATTTGAGTTTCAAGAGGGGCATTTAGGTGTTTTGAATTTGAAAGAGGGGCAGATTGGTGCATAACCCCAAGAGAGTTATAAAGATTGAAAGAGAGAGTCAAAGCAGCAGTTGGGGAATTGAAATGTGCAATGATTTATCTTTTCAACTAGAAAGAATCACTTGAAGCACAAAACTAAACTATTGGAGAAAAAAAAGAGAGAATTTTCTTTGCTTCATCCGCTTTTTGTCTAAATATATACGTACAAAGATAAAATACATTGAGATGAGCGCTCAAATGAAATTTTTTTATTTTTTTGAGAACTTGAGATTTCAATCTTTACCTTTCAAAAGGTAAGATACATTTTCTAAGAAGCATTTTGGTGGTGACACATGTCCCATGTGCATATTCCAATATGCATTTAATGCAAAGTTAAAGCCACATTTTTTTACTTTGCTTTTTGATCATGTATCACATACAGAATCAAAGATGCATCATGATCTAATTGTGAGATTTGAGTTTCAAATTTTCGAATTTTTAAGGATTTTCAACCGAACGCTCCCCATAACATTAATATTTGTAGTGCTTGTTGTTCTTTTCTTGAAATCTCCAACCTCATTTAAGGCTGCCATCCTCTCCGTCTCCCTCCATCCATCCTGTGTATTAATTTATTGCCTGAAAGTATAAATTACTTCGTGCTGTTTTTTCACACCGTACCAGAAGGTGATCAAGCAGTTGGTAACTTTGTGGGGATTTATAAAGACCTATCCAGCAAGTTGGGTTAAATTAAAATACCCCAGGTTTGAGCTTTGAGGACGGTCCTAGGGTTGGGTTCAAAAGAATAGACCCGGTTCCGGTTGGTTTAGTTTTTTAGTTGATCTGTGAGATGGGGAGCTGTACTGGAAGAAGTGGTGGAGGGGTGAGACAGTATGTGAGGTCTAAAGTGCCTCGTCTGAGATGGACACCTGAGCTTCATAGCTGCTTTGTTCAAGCCATTGACACACTTGGTGGCCAAGAGAGTAATTAAGCTCCATCATTGATATGTTTTTATTTTATTTTATCACAACACAACAAAAATCCATGTCCATGTTTGTGTGAATTTCTTAAATAAACTACTTGTTGAGTTGGTTTTGAAACTTTCCTTTTATAGAAGCGACTCCAAAGCTTGTGCTGCAGTTGATGGATGTAAGAGGACTCACCATATCCCATGTCAAGAGCCATCTCCAGGTCTGATTTCATACTACTCTTTTATCAATATATCCAGAGAGTTTTGATATAAAGCAATGCAATACTATTACTGTTCACACCTCAATCAAGTTCAATAAAGATGAGCTTGTGACAACCTGTGCTTCTTCTGTGGCTTTTCTTTTCTACCTTTAGTTTGACTTTATTTTATTTTTTTTGCTGTTTGGTTTTTGATCAGATGTACAGAAGCATGAGGAGTGACTTGAGCAGACTAGGTATTCAGAAATCATCTCCATTATTGATGTACTTGCAACCATCTACATTTTTGACTTTCATGTGCAGTTTCTATCCTTCTTTTTTTTCTTTTCCATTTCCCCCTATTTTCTCACTTTGTGGAAATGTAAAGAACTGGTAGTGCATATGAAGATCTTTTCTCTGTGATTTCATGTGGGATAGGTCCTTAAACCAAGGCAGATGTAGCAGTTATTTGAATAATATCTTTGTGGGAATGCGATGAGATTTATCTCAGCTTCATTTATTAGCTCTGCCCTAAATAGATGGTATAGCCTACAAAAGCCAGCAACCTTTTAGATCCTCTACATGTAGCATCTTTTCATGAAAGCCTCATTAGCAGCCCCATCCCTTGATTACTCCAACTTTATTTTCGTGCATGCTGCTGATACAGCTGTGCAGTGCTGCACATTGATTACTTATTGCGCCTGTTTGATTGAATTTTATTTATTTTATTATTGATCTTGCACCTCATATATACGCAATAGCCCACCAACCATTCTTAACATTTAGATTTTGGACCTTTTTGGTTACTGTGACAACAGATTTGAACTCATCACATACTAGAAAACTCTCTTTAGAGGATCATGATGGAGATGGGGATGTAGAAGACGAGCAAGATCAAATGAACTTGCATGAGCATTCTCCGAACCCACCAAAGAGGTCAGTTAGTCAGTCAGAGTCTTTTCTTTATCCTACACATCTTTTAAAAAGCAATAAAAGCTGGAGCTTGCTCATTCCCTTTTGTATTGTCTTTTCACATTGTGCTTTTTATGCTTCCTAAGTAGTACAAAAATTCTTTTTATCTATCCTGTTATATTGCCTTTATTGTTGCATTACTTTTGTTGGGTGTCTCCAGAGACAGATTTGAGATGAGTGGTGCAAGTGCAAGATCAGTTTATGGGAATAGTCAGGATAGGCTAGAAGGAGGAATATATGACACATTTATCATCTCTGCTGGGCTATCCACCATGTTTCTCTCACAACATCCTTGCAACAGCAGTATCAATCATCCATTGGGATTTCCAGTTAAAGAATCTGATTCGTGTCAGGTGAATGCAAGCTGCGTTTTCTTCTTATACGTAAGAAACTTTTATATATTTTCTTGAACTGTGGGCTTGAGTGTGATTTTGACTCTCTTTGATCCATCAACTCTTTTTGAGTTTTATCCACATTATTTTAACTGTTTGGAATCTGAGCATGCTGCTAGGTCAAACAATGCCAAACCTCTCTCTTTAATTTTTCATTTCATTCAAATTTGTGGATTTAGATAGACACCCATGTGGCCTCTTGGAAGCTCATATTCACTTTTGAATATGTTTCAAAAATATTTAGTTAACAGTTCTCAAGGGAGAGATGACTAGGGCTACTTCTAATGGTTTTGAATATGGTGTGTGGTAGTGTATCAAAAAAAAAAGAAAAAAAGAATATGGTGTGGTATTGTACTTTACTGTACACATATGTGATGTTTTAGGCACAAAAGTATAAGCAGGCCATTAAGAATAAGATCACTCACACGCATATTTACGCTTTGGTAAGTTTAGGCTTGTTAAAGTGTCAGACAGCTAGCTGCTGCTGCATGGTCAAATTGTTTGATACTGTAGAAGAATTAATGCATCATCCAAAACCCTTATTCATTGTTTACAAACTTTTTTTTTCTCTCTCTATCAGTTTTGTCCTCTTGCCTAAGCAAATTTCTCAGAACATGTTCAGTGGAAAATTCTTCCATTCCTGTGGTCCATTAATTCCTGTACTGCATGCATGGGACCCTATTAGAATTCAGAAGGGTGTGGTCTCTCTTTATAGCTGTAAAACTCATTCTTCTTATTTTTATTATATTCTGCATACAGTAATTTACTTGTGCAGGTGAGCAGGTCTGTCAGCATTAGTAGCTACCCTTCATTTTGTAGGGCAATCACTTTTTTGACTTTATTTTGATAAATCACTTTTTTGACTTGGTTTTGCTAAAGCTTTTGATTATAAACTGCATGCATGTGGTTGTTTTATGTTTATTTTTGAGCAACTGTTTGTGTCTCAGTTGGTGAACCTGATGGAATAAGTGTTGTTCAAAAATAGACACAAACAGCAACATCTGTTGAATTTTTACATGGGTGCAGGTTCTCTTACATATCCCCAACATCTTGGGCCGGCGCATGCGTCCATAATGTAGCTCGTTGTTAGGACATATCTCAGTTTCTCACGCACACATTCATGTTGTAGGTTGTGAGCAAGGTGGATCATCAAAACCAACATAAAAGACGGAAGGTTGTAAGCGAGGATGACCTAGTAGGACTGTCGCTGTCTCTAGCGCTTGTTCATCCTTCTAGGAACAGAAGCATTGCGTCTTCAACAAGTGAAGCAAGCGAGACCGCCATATCATCTGCTTACTTGAAAGATTGCCCTAACTCCTTCACAGAGCATCACCCTATTAACCTTGACCTATCTATTTCCCTCTGCGGCAGATAATGTCATGTATCAAGGGCTACAAAAAACTTACGGATCCCTTTGGCCGCTTCCATTTTATCTTGGTTCCGCTCAGGTCCAACATCATGTCCACCTTAATGAGAATGCATCACTATTAATGTAATGCACAATTTGAGAAACAATACAATAAACCCTTGCACAGTATAAATTCATGTAACAGCAAAAATGTGTTGCATGAGTTGTTGGAGACTTTAATGTTTATGGACATGTTATTATGTTTAAACCTATAAGGGTAGTGTATTCTAGTGATTTGTGGCGATTTTGGCAAAATTTGAGGACGGAATAAGTGTCTCATCCCGAGAGTATAACGTCCAATTCCAAAGACCATTTCAGCTGTCCGCGCCCAAAGGGAAGATTAAGGGAGAAGTACGTAGCTTAAATGGTCTTCGGGCACGGTGCGTCTGTTAGGCAGACACAACTTTTTGCTCTGAGTCGCATCCTTTCTTCATGTCCGGTGACTTCCTATATATATGAGAATGTGATTCTCATATCGATAGATAGAAAATCATTCTGAGTAACTCACTTTCTCTCTTGCTTCCCAAAACATTATAACCCTAAAGTTTATATATCTTTAGCCGAGAGTAAGAAATTGTTTCGATTTGATTATTTCACTTTGAATTTCGTGAAACCCAGGGCTATTGTTAGGGACGAAATATTGATTTCCGAAAGCAAATTAACGCGATCAAATGCGGAATCCGAGTTGTTGTCATTGATTTTCCTGAAGAAGAGCTACTGAAGAAATCCTCCACTGATGTGAAGCTGCAATTTCAGACTGTTGTTTCTACAACTGCACTACTGCTATAAAAGACAAACAATACCTACAACTGTAATCAATATTTACTAATCAATGGCGACGGTTCGTGAGATGACATAAAATTTCCAGAAGCTAGAACAGTTAAAAAGGGACAAACTTCCGGCACTGGCAGAAGAAGATACATTTCTTGCTGACAAATCTGAAGGTGGACGTGCTGTCTACACCCATTCCTGAAGTTGGAAATGATGGACCTATGGAGTCTTTTAGGCATCGAAGCAAGCGAGAGAACGACGACTACATTACTAGAGGTCACATCTTAAACGGTATGTCCGATGCTCTTTTCAACATTTATCAAAATGAAGAGTTGATGAGTCGAGCTTTCGACTCGTTAAATGCCCATTTTCACTATAGCTTTAGTTTGATTCCGACTACTATTAGATGTCATTTGATCTCCTTTTCGTGCGTTTCAGGTGCAAAGCAAGATGTCTATGTGTCAAGAGCCATTGGAAGAAAACTCGGGAAAATCAGTGTTTTAGAGCAAAAAGTGGCAGTATTTGGTCTTCAGTCGATCGACTGGGAAGCTCCCCTGCTCCAGTCGATCGACTTAACAGACTAACAGGAGGTGTTGCAAATCGATCAGCGCCAGTCGACCGACTGACCCATTCAGTCGATCGACTGAAGAGTCCCCTGCCCAGAGCATGCAGATCACGTGACCATCAGTCGACCGACTGGACCTCAGTCGATCGGCTAAACAGACTAACAGGAGGTGCTACAAATTGAGTTCCCTCAGTCGATCGACTGGGAGCCTACCCTGTATCAGTCGATCGACTGAGAACCTGCTTGCCAAACGACTTTTCTTCCTCCAGTCGATCGACTGGGACATGAGCCCAACGCCAGTCGATCGACTGGACCTGCTACAGTACCGAATCTTTTCCGAGGCTATAAATAGAAAGAGGGAAAGTTGACCTAGTATCTTGGATTTTTCTGGAGAAAAGACAAAAGGAAGTGAGCTAAATCAAGGGTTTGAACATCATCTAATCAAGGAGGATTGAAGATCAAGGGAGTTCATTAGGATCATCAATCCTACTCTTTTCCCTCTTCCTTTCTCTTAGATTTTTTTGCTAAAACCCACACATCATGTTGTCTTACTTGATGTGTGAGTAGTCCCCCTTGTGTTTTGAGGGTTCTATGAACCTCCTTGGTACTCAATGATCATTGTATACACATTTGAATGGATCTATTGAAGTTGATTTCATTTTACTATGCTCTTCATGTTAGACATGTCTCTAAGTGTTTGATAAAATGCCCAAGTGACATGTTTATGTTAGAACTATGATCTAAGTATTGAAAGAGCTTAGTGATGGTTTGGATGTAGTAAAATTGAACTCAACCAACATTTATGAGAGTAAATGCATGGTGAGAGGTGAACTAGAATTTTATGCATGTGGCATTTATGAGAGTAAATGCTATATAGTGGATCAATACTCTTTAATTAGTGAGATCCTAGCTAAGATGGCTTGACTAGGATTAAACATGCATGGTTTGTTCGATTCTAGTCTAAGCTAGGTTTGAAACCTATCAACTCATAATTAACTAAACTCTTGTATGCATGATCATTGGGAAATTGCCAAGGAGGGGATTAATCCCTCGAAACTCGCTTTTAATTGAATTTAATCCCCTAAAAACCACTTCATTCTTGTTTTGAATCATTGATAACTCAATCACACTTGAATTTTAGGAATTAGCCGAGTAAGAAAATTTGATAGAACTAGCGTGTGATCCGTTTGCTCCCTTGGGTTCGACACCGGTCTTACCGGTCATCTATAAATTGTTTTTGACTAATTGCATTGCTAAAATACTACGACGTCAAAATGGCGCCGTTGCCGGGGAGCAATAGCTAGATTACCCCTAGGAAAATCATTTAGTGCTCCGACTATTCCATGTTTTTCTTTATTCTACTTGTTACTTGCATTTCTTGAACTTATTCACCACGCTCACTTGTTTTAATTGGTTTCTCTCATAGGTTCACTTCTTTTATGCCACCAAAGACCAAGAAACTTTCTCAAATAGCGGATAGAGATTTGAACCAACCTATTAGAGAGCTAGTTAATGTTCCCGTTACAAGGAGTAAGACCAAAGACAAAGGACAAACCTCTCACACTCAAGGAAATCTAGAAACCACCACTCAAGGCATGGGAGATAGAGACAATAGACTCCCTCCTCCACCTCCACCACCACATGGTCACCTACCACAAGTCCCTCAAGCTAGAAGGGTTCTCAAAGATTATGCTACTCCTACGGCCTATGGATATCGTTCCCCAATCCTCGCACCGGCGGTTGATAACCGAGATTTTGACTTGAAGACGTCCACTGTTCAAATGGTGCAATCCAACCAATTCTCGGGAAGGGACAATGAAGACCCTAATTCTCACTTGACAACATTTCTTGAAGTGTGTGCCACCTTCAAGATCAATGGGTTCTCGGAGGACGCTAAGCTTCTAAGGCTCTTCCCCTTTTCCCTCACGGGGAGAGCAAAGGATTGGTTGAGGAGTCAAACTCCCGATAGCTTCACGACTTGGGAGGAGCTCGCCGTGGCATTCCTAAACAAATACTTCCCTCCTTCCAAGACGGCGCACTATAGGAGCCAAATTACAAATTTTGTGCAAATGGATGGAGAGACGCTCTATGAAGCTTGGGAGCGGTACAAGGAATATCAAAGGCTATGTCCTCACCATAGTTTGGATGACCTTCTTCTATTCCACACCTTCTATCAAGGTGTGGACGGTAATTCTCGTCTAGCACTTGACACCGCTTCGGGCGGAGCTATAATGGACCTTGCACCACATGAAGCCTACGCGGTGATAGAGAAGATAACGAAAAACTACTTCATGTGGGGAAGTGAAAGAGGAAACCCAAGAAGGAGGCATGAAAGACATGAGGTTAAAGCGGTGAGCACAAGCGACTATGATGCTTTGAGAAAGGACTTTGATAGCCTCTCGGATGAAGTCTTCAAGTTGAAACACCCGGAAAGAGAATCTTCGACAAAGCAAGGGTGTGATATTTGTGAGGTCTACGAGCATGAGACCGTTTCTTGCCCTTTGGTTCAAAGGGATGTGCAAGGGTATGGAGAAGTGAATTTTGTGGGAGGAAACCAAGGAAGAGACTATGGAGGGAATGCCAATCAAGGGCAAAGCTCTCAAGCCAACTATACTACACCAAAGTTCTCTTCGGGATGGAGAAATCACCCAAATTTCTCCTACAAGACCACTAACCCCACTCGCCCCGACTTCGGATCCACACCTCCCGGATTTGGTCCTAAGCCTACTCAATCAAATCAAGGTTTCCAACCTAGGAACCAATATCAAAGTCAAGGACCGACTTTGCTTCAAAGGAATCAAAACCAAGGGCAACAATACCAAGCTCAAGCTCAAAAGACCTATCAACAAGTTGAAGCTCCCCCTCAAGCCTCCAATGAACCCTCCGGTATGGAGGCAATGTTGGCTAAAATCCTTGCACAACAAGATAGGGCAAGTAGGGACGTCCAAGCTCAATTTATGGACATGCAAACCAAGTTTGAAAGGTTGGAGACTCATAACAAAATGCTTGAGAACCAAATAGCTCAACAAGCCGAATCCTCTATAAGGGCACAAGGAAAATTACCGGCTCGACCCGACCAAGTGAATAGAGAGCATTGTAATGCGGTTACCTTGAGAAGCGGGAAAGAGCTAGAGGGAGAGCTACCAAAGAAGAAGAAAGTCTCCTTTGATCTAAGAGGCCAAGCTAGTGCCGAAATTGAAGAGTTGGATGAGGAGGTTCCTAACCCTCAAGTTGAGAAAGAGGGTGAAGTGGAAAAGGAGAAAGACGAACCTAGAGTATACACTCCTCCTATTCCATTTCCCCAAAGGCTAAAGAAGAAGGGCAATGACAAGCAATTCTCCAAGTTTGCCGAGATGATGAGGAAGCTCTATGTCACAATGCCCTTCACCGAGGTAATAACTCAAGCTCCATCTTATGCAAGATTTCTAAAAGATGTTATTACGTGCAGGAGAACAATCGAGGATGTTGACACGGTGTCTCTCAATGGCGAATGTAGTGCCATACTCCAACCGCGCATGCCCCCAAAGCTTGAGGATCCCGGTAGCTTCTCCATTTCATGCTTTATTAATGATATTAAGATTGAACGTGCTATGTGTGATTTGGGTGCAAGTATATCGTTGATGCCTTATTCTTTATGCAAAAAGTTGAATATGGGTGAGCCTAAACCAACTAACATGATTCTAAGGCTCGCGGACCGCTCCTCAAGATTCCCTAGGGGGGTTCTTAAGGATGTCCCGGTTAGAGTAGGGAATTTCTATATTCCGGGGGATTTTGTGGTGTTAGAGATGGAAGAGGACAATGAAATTCCCATTCTTTTGGGAAGGCCTTTCCTCTACACCGCGGGGGCTATATTTGATACTACTAAGGGGTCAATCACCATGAGAGTAGGAGATGAGGAAATTGAGTTTAATCTTGAAAAGGCACAAAAAGGTCCTAGTCCTACAATGACTTGTAATTATCTTGACCTAGTTGATGCATATGAATTGTATGATGTGCCTAACCTTTACATGAGTGGAATTGACCTTGATAATGAGCTTCCCGACATTGCCAATTGTTGGGCTATCTTGGAGGAAGAAAACGAAGAAGGAACTCTAAGCGACAAAGGTAAGGAGTCTTGTTCGGTAGAGCTAAAAGCTCTACCAACAAGCCTAAGGTATGAGTTCTTAGGCCCAAATTCTAGCTTGCCTATCATTGTGAATGCTTCTTTGAATGATGTTGAGACTTCTAAATTGCTTGATGTGGTTAGAGAACATAAGGATGCTATTGGCTACTCTATTGATGATTTGAAGGGAATAAGCCCAAACTTGTGCATGCATGAAATCAATTTAGAGAGTGATAGTATGCCATCTAGGGAGAGAGCTAGGAGGTTGAATCCTATTGTTGGGGAAGTAGTCAAAAAGGAAGTTCTTAAATTGCTTGATGCGGGAATCATCTTCCCCGTTGCGGACTCTAAATGGGTGAGCCCCATTCATGTAGTCCCCAAAAAGGGAGGGATGACCGTAGTTAAAAATGAGAAGAATGAACTAATCCCCACAAGAACGGTAACCGGGTGGCGTATGTGTGTGGATTATAGGAAACTAAACCAAGCCACTAGAAAAGATCACTTTCCCCTCCCTTTCATTGACCAAATGTTGGAAAGACTAGCTAAGCATGACTATTTTTGCTATCTTGATGGATATAGCGGATTCTTCCAAATCCCTATACATCCACAAGATCAAGAGAAAACCACCTTTACATGTCCCTATGGAACATTTGCCTATCGGCGAATGCCCTTTGGACTATGTAATGCGCCGGGTACCTTTCAACGTTGCATGATGGCTATTTTTTCCGAGTTTATTGAAAAGATTATGGAAGTATTTATGGATGACTTTTCTGTGTATGGTTCGTCTTTTGATGATTGTTTAGCTAATTTGGCTAAAGTGTTGAAAAGATGTATCGAGACGAACCTTGTACTTAATTGGGAAAAATGTCATTTTATGGTGCAGGAGGGGATAGTTCTTGGTCATTTGGTCTCTAAAAGGGGAATTGAAGTGGATAAAGCTAAAATAGAGGTTATGGAAAAATTGCCACCCCCAAAGGATGTCAAGGGCATAAGGAGTTTTCTAGGCCATGCGGGGTTTTATAGGAGATTTATCAAGGATTTCTCGAAGATTGCAAAGCCTTTAACAAACCTTCTATGCAATGACACCAAGTTCCGGTTTGATGAAGATTGCTTGTTGGCCTTTGAGAAGTTGAAAGAAGCATTGATTTCGGCCCCAATTATCCAACCTCCAAGATGGGACTTGCCCTTTGAGCTTATGTGCGACGCAAGTGATTATGCCGTTGGGGCGGTTCTTGGGCAAAGGGTGGACAAGAAACTTCATGCCATTCACTACACAAGCAAAGTGCTAAACGGAGCTCAATTGAACTACACTACAACGGAAAAAGAGCTCCTTGCTATTGTGTATGCCTTTGACAAGTTTCGTTCATACCTAGTGGGATCAAAGGTTATAGTATTCACCGACCATGCGGCAATCAAGTACCTCTTGGCGAAGAAAGACTCTAAGCCGAGATTGATAAGATGGATTCTATTGCTCCAAGAGTTTGATATCGAGATCAAAGATAAAAAGGGAGTAGAAAATGTGGTAGCCGACCACCTATCAAGGCTAGAGGAAAATGAAGAGATTGAAGAGGATACTAGGCCCGTGGATGACTCATTTATTGGAGAGCAACTTATGAGAGTTGAGGCGGAGGCCCTCCCATGGTACGCGGACTTTGTAAACTTCGTGGTTTGTGGGATTATTCCTCACGACATGAACCACCATCAAAAGAGGAAGTTCCTATCCGAGACCAAGAGGTACTATTGGGATGAGCCCTATCTATATAGGCTATGTGCGGATGGATTATATAGAACTTGCGTCGCCGAAGAAGAAATGAGAGATATTCTTTACCATTGTCACTCTTCCCAATATGGAGGACATGGTAGTGGAGCAAAGACGGCGTCCAAGGTTCTACAAAGCGGTTTTTATTGGCCAACTCTCTTTGGTGATGCTTACGAATTTGTGAAAGCTTGCGATCAATGCCAAAGAACGGGAAGCATCTCAAAAAGGCATGAAATGCCCCAACAAAGCATCCTCCCGGTCGAGATATTCGATGTATGGGGCATAGATTATATGGGTCCCTTCCCATCCTCATATGGGAACCAATACATATTGGTCGCGGTTGATTACGTCTCCAAATGGGTTGAGGCCGTCGCCTCCCCTACTTGTGATGCCAAGGTGGTCACAAAGCTCTTCAAGAAGATTATTTTCCCTAGATTTGGAGTTCCAAGGACCGTCATTAGTGATGGCGGTTCACATTTCAAGGAAAAACATTTTGAGGCCTTGCTTCGCAAATATGGAGTTAGTCACAAGGTTGCTACGCCTTATCACCCACAAACTAGTGGGCAAGTGGAAATTTCGAATAGAGAAATCAAGGCAATCTTGGAGAAAACCGTGGGAAGCTCAAGGAAGGATTGGTCATCAAAGCTAGATGACGCTTTATGGGCCTATCGTACGGCATTCAAGACCCCTATTGGAATGTCTCCCTATCGCCTTATTTATGGGAAGCCATGCCACTTGCCGGTGGAATTGGAATACAAGGCGATGTGGGCAATTAAGATGTTAAATATGGACTTGCAAACGGCGGGAGACAATAGGGTGCTTCAACTCCATGAGTTGGAAGAGATAAGGAATGAAGCCTACGAAAGTGCTAGGATCTATAAAGAGAAGACCAAGAAATGGCACGACAAGAGAATATTTCGTTGTGAATTCAAGAAGGGAGAGAAGGTCTTACTCTTCAATTCTAGGCTCAAGTTATTCCCGGGAAAATTGAGAAGCCGGTGGAGCGGTCCATTTATTGTCCACAAGCCTCACGAGGATGGACACGTGGAATTGCTCAACAATGATGGGACTACCTTCACGGCAAATGGGCAAAGACTAAAGCATTATAGAGAAGGCGTTCGGGGTGAGAAAAATGTGACTCACCATTTGACCGACCCTTAGAGAGCCTCTATCCGCTTGAGGAGGGATCCTAGCTATGGACTCCTCAAGTGTGTTTCTTAGTGAGAAGAGATTCGGCTCGGTCTTTGCCAAGACGTTAAACTAGGCACCTCACGGGAGGTACCCCGGTTTGTGAGTTGTCTATCTATGCACAAGTAATTTTCATATATGTGTAGCATGCAAATTGTGAACTTGTCATGTGGCTTGGTGATTGGGATGATTCTAAATGCATGACTAGGTGTGTGTGACGGGATATAAGGCTTGCATGAAATTTCTTGATGATGGTGGCATTCTAAGTGTGGAGTGTTGATCCTAGCTTGTTTGTTTAAGAATCGTATGTTTATGTGCTAGTGATTGCTAAGGAGAGCGTGCCTTGATTATACATGACATTTTGAGTGGTGTCCACTTGATTTTGAGTAAAAATTCAGAGTGTGGAGTCGGGATTCATTTGGAAAAGGAAAATATTTCTCAAGCAGAAATTCGTTTTCAGTCGATCGACTGGAGGCAAGCTTCAGCCCAGTCGATCGACTAAACGTTGTTTCAGGAGCCCTTGTTTTGTGCGCATTCGCAGTCGATCGACTGGGCTCTCAGTCGATCGACTGAACATCTCTTATCTAAACTTCATTTTCTTTCCTTCTTCTTCATTCGACCAAACCCGCCGAAACCCTAAATTCGAATTTTCATCCTCCGATCCGAACTTCCGACCACCACCATCCTTCGCCGCTCCTCTCCCGTTCAAACCGCCTTAGCCTCGCCGCCCATCCCGTTCAAACCGCCCTCAAAACGCAGTGCCAGCCGTCCGAAATCGGATTTCCGATCGGAAATCACCACCGACGCCGATCTCCCTCCTCCGCCGTCCATTCCGCCCAATCCAACCGCCTATCTACTCCTCACTGCCCCGCCTTCAAACCCCAGCCATCAATTTCACCCCCCAAAGCCTCCCGGAAAAACCCCAGATTTTGCCCTAAACCCGACAGATTTTCCCCTCCCAGTCGATCGACTGAGCCACAAGTCTCACCCCAGTCGATCGACTCGATCAGAGTTCAGTGCCTATTGTGAGTTTTTGCTCAGATTGACTTGGTCTTCCATTTCCAGTGCACTATGGGTCGTGCCAATGCATCGTCCAGTTCGAAAGCAAAGGGAAAAGAGATCGCTCACGAGCCCTCGCTCGATGAGCAAATTGACGACTTCACACTAGAGGGCGAGGACGCTACACCTCTAGTTACCCGCAAGAGGAGGTTATTGAGGACCTCGTTAGCCGACCATGTCTCGGGCTCAGATGAAGAGGTTGAAGCCATGCCGGTTTCCCCTGCGCCTCCAAAGAAGAAAACGCCTCAACCGAGGAAACCGGCGCCGAAGAAGAAGGCGCCAGTGCCTGCTAGACCTAGTGCACCCCCGCGCCCTGCTGCTGCGCCTACCTCCATGGCCTTAGTGCCAATTGAGCCTCATGAGGGGCCTTATGAGGGACCGATGCCCATTACGGTCCCGTACCCGTTCTCGGCCCCCTTGGTCTTCAGGGACGAGAAGCACCGGACTCGTCACACCACTATCACGACGAAGAAGAAGAAGGCCATCCCGACATTGTACCTAGACATGGGCTTGCTTCGTAGCATCGACGAAGTGGTAGCTACTGAGGTACAATCTCGTCTCACACAACATGGTTTACCTTTTCTATTTTGTGATGATCCGGGCTCCTACCAGAGATTAGTTGAGGAGTTCTTGTGCTCGTTTGAGTCGGTTAAGGAGAGAGTGGGGGAGGATGGAACCTCAGTTTATTATTGGAAGTTTGTTTTGGGGGGTAGAGATTTCCGGATCAGGGAGAGTACGATCCGAGAGTGGCTTGGCTTTCCACAGCCTGCGGCATCGCCCCGGGTATTCTCTGAGCACGACCAGTCCAGGCTTTGGAAGAGGATTTCCGGTAGGAATGAGTGGTTCGTGTCTTCATATAACTCTTCTGCGATCGTTGACCCGGTTTGGAAGATTATGCACCACGTCATTGCTATTGATTTTAATACGAGGACAGAGAGGGGTAGGAAGGTTACTTTCCCAGATATGGACCTCATGGTTGCCATGGATCACGGGGAGGCCATTGATTGGCTAGTGGTTCTTGCAAACCGGTTTGAGACCGTTTTAAAGCCGAGTACGAGGAACAAGAGCATGGGAGGTGGCTCCTTGATTACATTGATAGCCCAAAGGTGTAACTTTACCTTTGGCCACGAGGGTTGCGAGACCCCTTCTAGGAGCAAGCTTGACATAGACTTGATGAAGAATATGCATATGGTCAAGCGGGACGGTAAGACATGGAGCAGTGACCCGTCGCCTCATGTGGAGGATCTTGTGACCGCCGCTGCTGCGCGGAGGAGAGCCTTCAAGCAACGAAACCCGCTCTATTGCCTTACCCACCTCACCCCCTCACCCGCTCCCTCGCCTCCTGGCTCGCCTCCTCCTCGCCCTCCCGCAGATGAGGAGCTTCCTCCAGCAGATGAGGAGCTTCCCCCAGTGGAGCCCGCCGCCGAGATTCCCCCTCATGTCGCCGATGATTCAGCTGAGTGGCGACAGAGGATCACCTCTGATATTGCTGACCTGAAGGGCGGCGTGGCTGACTTGAGGAGTGGATTGACTCGCCTTGAGGACTTTGTCCGAGAGTCTAATGCGAGAGCTCGCCACGAGTGGGAGTGGCTCCGTGCTACATTGTCATCCATGACGGGAGGTTCTAGTGCACCAGTAGCGGCTCCGTCAGTGGGCTTAGAGCCATCTGCCCCGCGTGCCGCCTCGCCCATGCCTTCATCGCCTCCCACCAGACCTGACGCTCCTGCTGTTCCTGACATTCCATTTGAGACCGGTGGTGATCCAGCTAGAGACGAGGCTACATCTTGAGCTTGTATTGCAGTTTGATCTCACTTTTGTCTATCATTTGACGCTTTCTCGCTTAGATCATGTACTTGGATGTTAAGTCGCCTTTTGGCGCAATTTTGGATGATGTATGCCATCTTGTGTGATATACTCTTGATTTGCCTTTGGTTGTATGTCGCCTTTTCTATGATATTGACGGTGTTTACCATTTATGTTGCTCAATCCACAGGATATATATTTCCATGTTCTCACCATGCCCATATTCACCGTCTTTATCTACATTTGCAACCACAAAGTTACTTCTCACTCCCAAGAGTCTTATCACCAAGTCTACAACCGAGGGGAGTTCCTATGCGCCTTTGCCTTTGTTTTATCATTCTTTGCGCTTAGGGACTAAGCTTGAATTAAGTGTGGAGTGGTTTGATGCGCATAATTCACATTATTGCATGCCATACATATCATTTCTAGATGGACACTTGCACTCTTGCACTTTGCCCCAACATGAGAGTGTTTTAACCACAAAGGCTTATGATTTTCAACTCTAAATCCCTATAAATCACAACTAGCCTATTTGCCACATTTACCGACCTAGTCCTTTGAGCATGCATTCTTGAGAATCAATATCATGGCTATATCTTATCTATCCAACCTTTTAAGTATTCTCATTGCAACACCTTTGATCAAGCTAGCAAACACTTTTAAAATATCATCGTGAAAAACTTAGACCACTTGAATGCTCCTTGGTGACTTGAGTGCTCTAACATAGTGCTTTGTTCATGATTGATTCCCGCACATTCCATACACTTTTTGAACATATTGTCAAGTTTTAAGTGCGGAGTCAAAAGAGGGCGAAAAATAGGCCCCATAAAAAAAAAAAAAATGTTTGCGGTCAAAGAGGGCAAAGCCCCGACTAAAAACTCTCTCAATGATCATGAGAAGTTTTGCTCCAAATATACAAATGCCGGGGGTTAGGGAGGTAAGTCCCCCCTCGAAAGCATTTGTAGGCCAAAGGCCGTTTCAAAAAGAAATAAGAAGCAATTAAAACTTGACTATATGTTTTTCCCTCCATTCTTCATTTGTGCGGGATTCATTCATTTACAATGTGTGCTTGTTAAAACGACTCTTGGACGACCCATGTGCCTTGCACGGGAGCTATCATTTGGGCTATGCTTGTTTATTGAGAAACTCTAGTGTCGAACTCCACTTCCCTTATGGATTACGGCTTGAGCGCCTAAAACTTGGGAATGAGTTCCTAGTCGCGAGCCCTTGGACTAGCTCTAGCTAGCATAGGTGAGCGGTTGACGCTCTATTGTGCAAACTATAAGCCTTGCCTCGATAGTGTTGCCTTGATTATGAGTAGAACTTGGGATGAGACATTTTATAGCCCTAGTGTTGATAATCTTGAATGCATGTCCTCAAAGGTACTCAAAAGGTTGAGAAAGTTCTTTTTATGATATTGTGGCGCTAGTCTAGCTTGGGGTGAGGGATTGGTCTTGAATAATCATAGCCTTGGTTGAGCACTCTTGCATTCACTCTTATGGGACATGTGCACCTTTGGGATTTGTGAGTATTCCCTTTTCTGGAAACTCTCACGAGACTATAACTCGTCCACTAGGGTAGCCTAGGGGTTTAAAGGCTTAATGCATACGCTAAATGCATTCGTAACGCCTACGAAAAGGAGCTAGGTAGGTTGTACATACTTGTCATTTACCTTTCAAATAACATGTTTAGAAATGAAGATCGAGACCTTGTGAGATCTAGTGAGGCAAATGCACGAAATACATAGCACCACTAGCATATCGACATTTGCACTTCCTTGGCACATTTGCATACTTTGTTCGGGACGAGCAAAGCTTAAGTGTGGAGTGTTGATGAGTCGAGCTTTCGACTCGTTAAATGCCCATTTTCACTATAGCTTTAGTTTGATTCCGACTACTATTAGATGTCATTTGATCTCCTTTTCGTGCGTTTCAGGTGCAAAGCAAGATGTCTATGTGTCAAGAGCCATTGGAAGAAAACTCGGGAAAATCAGTGTTTTAGAGCAAAAAGTGGCAGTATTTGGTCTTCAGTCGATCGACTGGGAAGCTCCCCTGCTCCAGTCGATCGACTTAACAGACTAACAGGAGGTGTTGCAAATCGATCAGCGCCAGTCGACCGACTGACCCATTCAGTCGATCGACTGAAGAGTCCCCTGCCCAGAGCATGCAGATCACGTGACCATCAGTCGACCGACTGGACCTCAGTCAATCGGCTAAACAGACTAACAGGAGGTGCTACAAATTGAGTTCCCTCAGTCGATCGACTGGGAGCCTACCCTGTATCAGTCGATCGACTGAGAACCTGCTTGCCAAACGACTTTTCTTCCTCCAGTCGATCGACTGGGACATGAGCCCAACGCCAGTCGATCGACTGGACCTGCTACAGTACCGAATCTTTTCCGAGGCTATAAATAGAAAGAGGGAAAGTTGACCTAGTATCTTGGATTTTTCTGGAGAAAAGACAAAAGGAAGTGAGCTAAATCAAGGGTTTGAACATCATCTAATCAAGGAGGATTGAAGATCAAGGGAGTTCATTAGGATCATCAATCCTACTCTTTTCCCTCTTCCTTTCTCTTAGATTTTTTTGCTAAAACCCACACATCATGTTGTCTTACTTGATGTGTGAGTAGTCCCCCTTGTGTTTTGAGGGTTCTATGAACCTCCTTGGTACTCAATGATCATTGTATACACATTTGAATGGATCTATTGAAGTTGATTTCATTTTACTATGCTCTTCATGTTAGACATGTCTCTAAGTGTTTGATAAAATGCCCAAGTGACATGTTTATGTTAGAACTATGATCTAAGTATTGAAAGAGCTTAGTGATGGTTTGGATGTAGTAAAATTGAACTCAACCAACATTTATGAGAGTAAATGCATGGTGAGAGGTGAACTAGAATTTTATGCATGTGGCATTTATGAGAGTAAATGCTATATAGTGGATCAATACTCTTTAATTAGTGAGATCCTAGCTAAGATGGCTTGACTAGGATTAAACATGCATGGTTTGTTCGATTCTAGTCTAAGCTAGGTTTGAAACCTATCAACTCATAATTAACTAAACTCTTGTATGCATGATCATTGGGAAATTGCCAAGGAGGGGATTAATCCCTCGAAACTCGCTTTTAATTGAATTTAATCCCCTAAAAACCACTTCATTCTTGTTTTGAATCATTGATAACTCAATCACACTTGAATTTTAGGAATTAGCCGAGTAAGAAAATTTGATAGAACTAGCGTGTGATCCGTTTGCTCCCTTGGGTTCGACACCGGTCTTACCGGTCATCTATAAATTGTTTTTGACTAATTGCATTGCTAAAATACTACGACGTCAAGAGTCCGCTAAGGAACTCTGGGATTCTCTTGAATCCAAATACATGGGCGAGGACGGCCTGTGATGGAGCAGTTCCATGAGATACAGTGTATCCTGGAGCAGTTTGCTCAACACAAGTTGAAGATGGATGAGACCATCTCGATGTCAAGCATAATTGACACCACCGGCTTATAAAGACTTCAAGCACATGTTGAAGCACAAGAAAGAGAATCCTATGCCTGAATTAGAATAATACGATTGTCTTATCCACTTCGGATTTCGCGACAACCCTAGGCTATTGATATGGGGCGAACTACCGATTTCGAAAAGCGATTGCGCGATTCTATCGTTATCCGGCATTATCATTGATGGTCGTATTTGAAGAAATTATCCATTGAAGAAGACAATCACCAACAAACGAAATCGGTATTCTGAGATTGATGGCGACGGTTCGTGAGATGACAAAGAAAAATTTGAAGTAATAATTTTTCACCATTATCAAAAGTGTGTTGCTGCAACTGGGGGAGGTGGAGTTTTTTTTGAAGCAAGGAGCCATAAAAGATAGGTTACTACTACTTCGAGATAAGAAACACGACAGGGCGAAGAGAGTGACCATACTGGTTGACACACTCCCCTGGTGTTGTTCCCCCTCCCGGATTCAAGTCCCTACAAATATTACAACTCCTCCTAATAGGGAAAAAGAAAAAAAAAGAAAAAGAGATAAGAAACACGGCTGCTTGCGCATTAAAAGGTTGTTTCAATTAAAAATTGGATTTGAATAATTTATTTGTTTAATTCTGTTTTGTGTGGTGTAGAAATACACTTTCAACCTCAGGCACGATGATTTGCAGAATCATCTGGATTCGATTCAAGAATCGATCAACCATTTTTCGAAGGAGCTCTCTGGTCCTTATACGGGGATGAGTGCGTGTAACGAATTGGACGAGGTTACTAATTCATTTGCAGCGTGACAAGCATATTTTTAATATTTTATAGTTGTCAAGTTACAAGTTTTAGGGGTCCAGTTGCAGTCAAAAATAATTTATAAACCTCGGTAAGCCAATGATCGATCCAAGGAACAGACGCGTGCGTGTACTAGTATGCAAGTAATGTATTCAGCTACTCCTATAGGAAAAATGTTTAGTTATTACTAAATCCTATGTGACACTGAAATTAGGAAAGGTTTGAGTCGATCAGAGAAATAATTCCAAGATCAAACTTCACCCGTGCCGACCATACTATTCATGTGATAATGTCATGCAATCCAAATATGCCATCAAATATGAAAATAAACCAAAATAACATTAGACAAGCCGCCCATCCACGGATCATTGTCTAAATTAACCTAGATCGTTGAACGCCGCCCATCCACGGATTATCAACAATTTCGATTTATTAAGCCTAGGGTTTTCCAAATACTAACTATTCCACTACGTACTTGTTATACCATCGCCGCGGATGCGCGCGCGTTGTACTTATAGATACCTACAAACTATCAGCGTAGCTACCGTAGTCTAGTGAAACAATTAATATTAACTCTCCTTTTAGGTCATATACTATCAGTATAGCTACTTCGACCTAACATCAATTCTACTTGATCTGGTTAACTACCTCAGACCCATCCATTTTTTGGTGTTTAACCTAGTTTCGTTAATACAAGAAAACATCAAACCAATGTATAACGTGTACGAACAATAAAATTAAGCGTATTAGAATTGAATAATTCGAATGGCAATAATGAAAAAATGTTTCTATAAATCACATGAAGAGTTGGGTAAAAGCACGAGATCCGTAGGATCTCGGAATAAAATGACTACTCACGATTCATGGCTATCAACCACAAATATATATATGAAAAGATTAGAAACGAGGAAACCATGTTTTGATGAAGTGTAGCCTCGAATCTTGGTCTTTCTTGAGCTCTTAGTCGTCCTCCTTCAATCTAGGTCAAAATCGATCCCCAAAGTCAGCGTACTCAAAAATTGGTCCAAAATTGACGACGGCCCCGTGACAGAGGGTGTGTCACGGGTTTCTCAACTTTGCACATGCTTGGGCACGTCCCGTGACACTACTGATATCCCGTGACACCCAGGAGTGTCACGGGACCTGACTTGCGTTTTTTATTATGTTACATTATATTTATTTTCTGTAGCTGCAAAATTTTATTATTATGTTACATTATATTTATTTAATTTTGACTTGGACAAGACTCGAACCCAACTCTCTCTTAATAGTTATTCTTTTCCCTTCGGGGACATCCGATTTAATTGAAACGATACAGAGGAATCTGGATTATGTGGTCTGATGAATTTAAGGTGACTACAATGGCTTTATCTGATCAACAGATTTCTGTGAAGATTGTGAATGACCTGGAGGATTCTGTGATGATTTGTAGTTTTGTGTATGCTTCTATTGGTATCAATCTTAGAAATAATTTATGGGATGAGCTTGGGGATTTTTGTCAACAAGTCTCTTCTCCATGGATGATTATTGGTGACTTTAATGCTATTGCTTCTTGGAGTGAAAAAAGAGGTGGTAATAAAAAGAATGGCAAGTCCATAAGATTATTCAATGAGTTCATGGCCAATATTGGAGTTTCTGATGCAGGTTTTGAAGGGTCCCCTTTCACCTAGTCCAACAATCAAGATGGTGCTAGCAGAATTTGGGAAAGATTGGACAGATGTTTAGTTAATGGTCTAGCTATGGTCAAATTCCCCAACTTGAAGGTATCTCATTTGACTAGATTGACCTCAGATCATTGCCCTCTTCTCCTTAGCTTTGAAGGGAAGATCAAAAGGGGTAAGAGAGGTTTTAAATTTATGAAAATGTGGGCTGAGCACACAGATTTTATGAAGGAAGTGTCGAATGCTTGGGGAGGTAGAGCTCATGAGAATCCCCTCACTACAAAAAAAAACTTGATCGGTGATGACTTCGAGTCATCACAGAATGTCAAAAAGTCATCGCAAATATATTTATGTGATGACTTTTATGGTTGTCGCATGTCGTTGCAGTAGGTTCCCTCGCAGAAAGTTTTAGCGATGACTTTATCTAGTCATCACATTTGGTATTTGCTGCGATGACCACGAAGTTATCACATAATAATTATGTGACCACTTTAACTATCACAAATAGAAATTTCTGCAACCATTTAAGATGTCACAAAATCATTTGACGATCACTTGAGTCATTGCAAAAAGATTTTTTTGCAACCACCAAGATCATCACGGTAAAACGCTCTACGACCGCTGTGGTCATCGCTAAAAAGTAAAAACACTCGGAACATTTTTCATTTTTTTCAACAAAAACAGAATTTGCATTTTAAAAAAGACACTCATAAGTTCCAAAAATCCTGCAAATAAAAGCACAATTTGCATATGCAAATGTACAACATCTCTCAAGTGCAAACGAACATGTCCTATGCATGATCTAAGTATGTAACACTAGTTGCCAGTTTTCTGTAGAACAATAAGAGGTTGCTGGATGAGTGAAATCTGATAACCTAAATATAATCAAGCGTTAACTTAGTACTAGGCTTCCATACGCCTATTCATTTGGGTAGAGATCCTTGGTCATGTTGCTGGATGAGGGTTCCGTGCCAAAACAGCTTCTGAAATCTCCATTCGAAAGCGATGCAGATTTTTTGTGCAACCCCAAATCATCCACCATTTGAGCACTCACTCTTATCACCCCTCTTGGACACAAGAGCTTTTGAATCCTGCCAACTTTAAATCTTCAAGTTCTTCTCTTAGTGCCCTACATCTCTTCAATATTTCCTTCACACAAAAACACGTACTAAAATGTAAACAAAACACAAACTAACATGAAAACAACAAGCAGGCAAATTGAAAATTAAACAGACTCCTTCAAACCAAACAAGAAGCTCAACTGGATTTAACAAATTTGTAAACTTTAATAAATCAACCCACGAGGGACCATCAACTTGAAAACGTAAGTCATAGACCTATCATTAATCAGTTCACAACATGCTCACATAGCAGTTCAATACAAAAACTTCCAATTTCTGGAATCTACTTGAAAGTTATATTGAAGACTCGATGATATTGCTTTATCAAATCAACAATCTCGGGCTCTAGCAATGCGACAAAATAAACACCAAGTACGACATCGAACCCTAAAACACTAAATCAGGCGCATAAAACCCGAAATCCGAAACATCATATTCAACAACGGAAGAGAGCATACCACTAGCAAAGAGATCAAGTCGTGGTTAACAGATCTGGTCATGGCGACTCGAGGGATTTTGATTTGGTTGCAACTCAATAAACTTCAGGTTGTCCGTTTAGACGAATCCGGAAGGGTTGTCCGTTTAGACGAATCCGGAAGAAGCACAGGACCGGATCGCAAATGGAAACTTACCAGTGAAATCACAGGTTGATTTTGGTTTGATGATGCCAATGTTTGGCCTCATTCAGTATTTCTTTGGAGAAGTAGTCTTAACCCGCCAATACAATGTTTTCAAGGTAGTATTACGCCTTAAGTTAGGTAATACACATTATTTCTTTGTATTTTTAAAGTAATACACAACTTTGGATTAGTCATCACATTTTTTACTATTATGTGATGACTTTTTTAAGTCATCACAATTTTTGGTCGCAGATTAACAGATTTTTTGTAGTGCCTGGTGAATTTTGCTCTCAAACTCAAAAGAACTAGAGATTGCTTAAACAAGTGGAACTGAGAGACCTTTGGTGACATTAATTGATGAACTAATTCTTTTTCACCTCTAGAATAGTATCAATGAAGAGAGCATCGAATGTAGTAGGTCAAAACATTTATAAAGACCGGTAAGACCGGGTCGAACCAAGAGGAGCAAGCCAAGCACATGCACTATGTAAGACCGTGTTTCCGTTTGGCTACTCTAAACCAAAAATGTATGAGGGAGTGTGTCTATTCTAAATCCTATCTGGCGAGTAATTAGGGATAAAAGATAAGTAAGAGGTGTTTCGAGGGGTTATTCCCCTCCTTGGCAATTTCCCAATGATCACATACACAAGTGTTAAGTCATTTTTAGGTGTTAATTGGTTTAGAACCTAGCTTAGACTAAGATAGACAAATTCTCATTTGAATCTAATCCTAATCAAGCCATCCTAATTATAACCTCACTTTCTCAAGATATTGATTCACTCTATAGCACTACTATCCTTGGAACCTCTCCCAAGGTAATAAATGCTATAGGCGTTAAGCTCTAGCTAACCACACATCCATGCATTTACTCTCATAAACACTAGAGATATGATCATTTCCACCATATCCAAACCATCACTAAGCTTTTTCAATACTTAGGCCAAGTTTTAAGATTCAACATGTCACTTAGGCATTTTATCAAACACCTAGAGTGCATAACATTCATAACACAAGAGAAAATGAAATCAACACCATAGATTGTATATTCAATGTGTATACATGATCATAGAGTACCAAGGAGAGTCATAAGACCCTCAAAACACAAGATCACTACTCACACATCATGTAAGACAACATGGTGTGAGTAGGATTTATAGCACACAACAAGTAGAATAGGAAAAGATGTAGAGGAAGGAGGGTTGTCAATCCTTGAACTCCCTTTAGTCTTCTCTTCTTCTCCTTAGTTTGATCTTTTGATGATTGATGACCTTGGTTGAGCCTCTTTTCCAATCTTCTTCTCCCCAGAAACCTCCACACTTTAGGTCAAAAGCCCTCTTTCGATTTATAGCTCCAAAACTGAAATTTCTGGGTTTTTGATCCAGTCGGTCGACTAGGTTGGGTGATATTTCAGTGCCTTCTGGGATTTCATTGAGTCGGTCGACTGAGAGGGCCGTTTTGGTAGTCTTTGCGTCCGAATTTGGTCTTGGCGTCAACTGGAGAGTTGTAGCCATTTGAGTTAGCTTTCCAACGAGCTTTGAATCAACCAATGCAGACATCGTATGCGCCCTGGGTGTCCAAACCAAGCTGCAAAGGTCAATCTGCTCGGTTTTGCCCCGAAATCTTCGGTTTTTCCCCGAGTTTTTGTATTTGGGCTTTGACCTTGAGGGATACTTGTTCTCTACCTGAAATATAGAGATAGAGGTCAAATGACATCAAAATAATGTCAGAATCGACCCAAAACTATAGTAAAGAATGGCCATAAATCAGTCGAAAACTCGACTGATCATTAATAAAAGGATCACTGAGGGTAACCAGAACCTCAGTTTCCTGGAAAATCAGCTACAAACATATTGGAATGAAGTTGTTAATCAGAATATCAAGGCGGTGATGCAGACTCTTAATGATTTACTGAGATTTCAGTTTGGTATGCTGGAGGAAAAGACCAAGGTTAGTTGGCTCAAAGAGGGAGACATGAACTTTGCTTTTTTTCCCATGCTGTTGGGTTGTGGAGCCTGATTAGGTTATTGGGCTGGTCCAGTTTAGGAAGTCCATAATTTGGCAGTGAGGTTTAGGGTTTCTATTTCCTAATTAGATAATTAGGGTTTAGATGTTACCCTATTTTAGACCCGGCAAGTAAACCCTAAACCCTCCAACCCGTCCATTAACCGCCCTATTAAACCCGTCCATTAGCCCGCCCTTTTAATAAAAGGGTTTAGAAAACCCTTGTCCATTAAGAACCCTTTTATAAAAGGGTTCAAGGGTTTTTACCCGGATAACCCTCCAACCCTTTAACAACCCTTTTAACTAACATTATAATAAAAAAATAAAAAAAATAAAACACGAACTTCGTATCGGTTGAGTCTATGTATGTTGTTTTCAGTGATTCCGCGTCGTGTTTTATTTTTCAAAATTCTTATCGATCCACTTTGATCGTGTCTATAAAAGATATAGAACATATCTGATTTAAAATTTATTTAATTTTCCATTTAATGAGTTAAAAGGGTTAATAAATGCTTAAATGAGTTAAAAGGGTTAAAAAGGCTCTTAAAGGGTTAAAATGACTCTTAAAGGGTTGAAGAGTTAAAAGGATCCAAAGGGTTAAAAGGGTTCTTAAAGGGTTGAAGGGTTTTACCCTTTTAACCCTTGTCCATTAAGAACCCGTCCATTGAACCCTTTAACTTAAAAGGGTTTTATAAGGGTTCAACCCTTTTAACCCTTGTCCATTAAGAACCCGTCCACTAACCCGCCCGCCCGCCCTATTTGCCACCTCTACCCTATTTATACCTGATGGACCATATTTATATGATTCATTAACAGTTAAACCCACTAAATTAGACTCTTTGTCTATTTAAATTTTGCTTGTTAGTTCCGATACTTACATACAGGGTATTTTGAAGTCTAGAGAGAATACAAGCTAAGGAGGAGTTTTAAAGCTGAAAATGAATTACAAGTCACTCCAGGACACGACCAGATTCCGACTGTACAACTTTCATAAACTTGACATGGAATCACTCAAAACAAGTCCAACCGAAGAGCAACCAGAGTCTGTGCGGAGCTGAAAGGACCCGATGGCTTTTGGGAAAAGATCTCAACTCACACTCACCCACTCCCCTCCACCTAGCCCGGCGGCTTTGGCCATGGAGAAGCCATGTGGCCGGCGGCTTTTGGGAGGAATGACTCACCTCCGATGGCTTTTGGCTCCTCCACCCATCCCTTGCCATGTGTGAGCTCTTCTCCTCCCTTGTGACAAGTGTATGGCTCTCATCCCTTCACCTTGCCTATAAATACCAAGCCATTCTCACTTGTATCATCATCCCATCCCACAATCCTAAAATCCACAATTACTTATCTCTCTAGATTGAGAGCACAATCCATGTAAACACTTCTCTTTGATATCAAAAGCTTTACAGTTGTTCTTGAGTACTCTTGTCGGTTCTTGAAGTACTCTCCTTTTACTTTCCTGTCTTTACTTTCGAAAACTTTACTTTACTGTCTTTTAAAAACCTTTACTTTTCAAGTACTTAGCTATGATGTCCTGTTCAATGGATATTCGTAGCTAAACCCTTCATTCGGTTGAAGGGGTGTACTAGTATCATACAATGTTTTAGACCCTTCTCTTAAATGCCTCTTTGTGTTCAAAACTTGTTCTATGTGCCACATATTAGGTCAGAAATTCCAAGGTTGAGTGGATGCTTGAAATGGCAAAACTCTTCCGTGGGGTTCGTGAACATACTCGGGTAAGTGGATGCTTGAAATGGCAAAGCTTATCTGAGGAGTTCGACCTCTTTAAAACACCATTTGGTTGATCGGAAATGATTGATCAAATGGATGCACATAGGCTAATATACCTTGAAATGGGGTATTAGTCTAAATAGAACAAGTGCTCTATGCCTTGAAATGGGCTAGACGGTGTGGCAAATCGAGTGCTTGAAATGGCCTTGATAATTTTTTAAACACTTAGTATGATCATTAGAGGTCAATGATAAACGGACTATGATACAAGACCCCTGATACCGAATCTTTCCTTTAATTGCAATATCACCTGTTACTTTACTTTCAGTCCATATTAGCTGCTTACTTTCAGCAAGTCTTGTCCTTCAAGCAATTTCTTTCTGCAAGTCTTGTCCTTCAAGCACTTTAATTTCCGCAAGTCTTGTCCTTCAAGCACTTTAATTTCCGCAAGTCTTGTCCTTCAAGCACTTCATTTTTCAGTTATTTACTTCCAGTACTAAAATCACAACCAACCCACGCTACTTTCACTACTAAAATCACAACCAACCCCCAACTGTCTTAATTTCTATCTTCGAAAGAACAACTATCAACTAATTCCCTTGGGTTCGACCCCTACTTACCACTTTACTACCCAATAGTAGAGTACGAGTAGCAGACTTATAAATTTATTTTTGCACAGAGACATTGCACCTTAACGACAGTGCAGTGCGCTCCGTCAAAATTGGCGCCATTGCCGGGGAATTAGCTTCAGATTAGTTGTTCTTTTCTTTTGTACCCGTTTCTGCATAACCATGTCTCGTGAAGGAAGCCACCATGACTATCAGGATGACGACGAGATGAACCTGTACGATCGAAATAATGAAGCGCTACCTCCATTTCCAATTCTCGACGATCCGGAGCAACTCATACGAAACCAAAGAGCTCGTGAAAGGGAGGCCATCCGGAGAAACCAAGGCCTGCCCGAGGACCGAAATGAAGCTGGTCCAATGCAACCCCCTAGACATCCCCCACCCCCTCAACCTCGACAAGTGCCAATGCGAGAACCCGTCTTTGATGACTACTATGGGGATAACAACTACCGTGCACCTACTATGGGAGAACTTAATGCCCCAGATTTCGAAAATCAGCCGTGGTGCATTTACGAGGGCCCTGAACTGGAAAACATTACCATCAACGCGTCAGTGGCCCACAGCTTGCCCAAGTTCTCAGGAGCTCATGGAGAATCTGCGACGACTCATCTCCAACGCCTACATGGCATTTGCCAAAATCTAAAGCCCAATCGAGTAAATTTAGACGACTTCAAGTTGAAGGCTTTCTACTTTTCCCTCATTGACTCGGCGAACGACTGGTTCCTTTCACTGCCTTCGGGAAGCATCAGAACATGGGCTCAGATGCAAAAGAAATTCCTGGACAAATACTACCCAGCGGGAAGAGCAATGCAAGTGAGGAGGCAACTGCAGGACATCAAGCAGGGGCCCAATGAAACCATGTACGATTACCTGGAGAAATTCAATCACCTGGAGAGAAGCTGCTGCACCCTTGGACTGCCCGAGAAACTCATCATTGAATACCTCATTGATGGATTGAGACCCTTAGACAAAATGCTCCTGGATGCCTCAGCTGGAGGATCCATGATGAATCTATCACTGAATGGCATAAGGAATCTCATCACCAACGTTGCTGAAAATGCCCGATTCAGAGAAGAGACAACTCGGCAGGAAGAATTTTTCCCGAACAAAGAATGTGGCAAAGGCTGAAGAAACACCGAGGAACTCTATGCCAGAGGAGATTAAACAAATGAAGGAAATGATGGTTCAGATCCTACGAAGGCAGCCAGCTCCAGTAAAACCTTACGAATTCTGCAGTTCTACAGACCACAAAACTGACGCATGCCCAACATTAATAGTAGAAGAACCGGGAGAAGTGAACACAGTGATAGGATACCGAGGATACAACAACAACAACAGCAACGACAGAGCCGGACCAAGCCGACAGTATAATCAAGCGACCAATTCAAGCTGGCGAAACGACAACCATCCTCCGAGGGAGACACAACAAGCCGCACCGCAATTAGCTCAGTCATTCTACCAACCTCCCCACCGGCAGTACAACCAGAACGCTCCATCAGCAGGCCAATATCAACAGAAGGGACAAAATCAGTACCAAGCCAACTCGAGCAATCACCAAGGACCAAACAAGTCGCTTGAAGACACAATGAAGGAACTCGTAGGAAGCGTAAATCAATTGGGTAATTCGTTTAACCAGTTCCAAGCAAAAACTGATGGGGCAATTTCAGATTTGACCAAACAAATGTCCCAGCTCGCCACTTCAATATCCGCACTTACTAATGAGCCTGGCCGACTACCTTCACAAACCATTCAAAATCCGAAGGGAAATGTTAATGCTGTGACCCTTAGGAGTGGGAGAAAGCTTGTCGCCAAACCTATGGAGCAAGAGGAGGACAAAAGGCCCGAGACTCTCGAAACTCTTAAGCAAGACGCAGCCGAGGAAGAGCAGGACGCAGCCGTAAAAGAAGGGGACGCGCCCGAAGAACACAGACCCGGCCCGGTTCCTGCGTTAGAGGAGCACGAGGAGCGCCCAGTGCCCAGAACCGAGACCCCCAAAATTAGCACAGCACTTCCATTTCCAGTACCTGCTCGCGTGCAAAAACAACATGTCATGGATGAAGACGTGTTTGAATTGTTCAGCAAGGTCGAAATCAACATCCCCCTCTTGGAAGCCATCAAGCAAATCCCTCGATACGCTAAGTTTTTAAAAGAACTTTGCACCAACCGGAGGAGTACTAGATATGATCAAGAGCTGATGAGTAGGAACGTGTCGGCTGTCATACAACGAAAGGTGCCCCCCAAATGCGGAGATCCGGGAACCTATACCATTACATGCACAATTGGCAACATCCGGATCGAGAACTGCATGCTGGACCTTGGAGCATCAATCAACGTGCTTCCCTTCTCTATCTACTCATGCCTTAGGATTGGACCACTCGAACCCACCGGTCTCACTATCCAGCTAGCAGACCGATCTTGCAAACAACCTGAGGGCAAAATAGAAGACGTCCTGGTACAAGTAGGAGAATTGGTGTTTCCAGCAAACTTCTACGTCTTAAAAATGGAGAATGGCGGACCAACAGACCATGCACCTATCCTTCTCGGCCGTCCATTTCTCAAAACATCAAAAATGAAAATAGACTGCGGAAGTGGGATGCTCTCAATGGAAGTAGAAGGAGAGGTCTTCAGCTTCGACATATTCAGAGCAATGAAGCATCCCATGGAATTCGAGGAAGTGCACGCTCTCGACACTATGGACGACCTGGTCCAAGAAGTTCAACCAGAACCAAGAGTAGATCCCTTAGAAGCCATACTCAATGGAGCCGAAAGCTCATATGAATTGACCGAAGACTTGCATGAAACGCTAGCCCACTTAACAATCTTGGAACCTCTCACACCAGGATATGAAGTCAACGAGGTAAAATTATTCAAATCCAATACCTTTCTGCCCTCAGTGATGCAAGCTCCCAAAATAGAATTGAAACCCCTGCCCGGACATCTGAAGTACGCATTCCTAGGAGATAATAACACACTCCCGGTAATCATCAAGAGTGGCCTGGAAGCAGGCCAGGAACATAGTTTGATAAAAGTGCTAAGACAACACAAGTTGGCTATTGGATGGACTCTAGCCGACTTGAGAGGAGTTAGTCCAGCTGTATGCATGCACCGTATTCTACTTGAGGATGGAGCAAAGCCATCAAGAGAGCCTCAACGACGACTCAACCCAATCATGATGGAGATCGTCCAAAAGGAAATACAGAAGCTACTGGATGCGGACGTTATCTATCCCATCTCGGATAGCCAGTGGGTGAGTCCTGTTCACATGGTACCAAAGAAAAGTGGGATCACAGTTCATGAAGATGCCGAAGGAAAAATGGTGACAACAAGGGTCAAGAACGCCGTCACTAGAAAAGACCATTTCCCTCTGCCGTTCATCGATCAAATGCTAGACCGACTGGCGGGCAAGCCATACTTTTGCTTCCTGGACGGGTTCTCAGGCTACAACCAGATCCCCATAGCGCCTGAAAACCAAGAGAAAACTACCTTCTGATGAGTCGAGTATTCGACTCGTTAATGCCCGTTTTCACTATAGCTTTAGTTCGTTTCCGACAATTATTTGATGTCATTTGATCCCCCTTTCGTGCGTTTCAGGTACAAAACAAGATGTCTCAGTGTCAAAAGCCAATAGAAGGAAACTCGGTGAAACTCGGAGATTAGAGCGAGAAGTGAGCAGAATTGGTCCCCAGTCGATCGACTGGGAAGCTCCCCTGCTCCAGTCGGTCGACTGGATGGAGCGTCAGGAGAGCCTGCAATAAATGTTTCCGCAGTCGATCGACTGGACCTTTCAGTCGATCGACTGGCGAGTACTTCTTCTAAGAGCATGCAGGCCACGTGATCTCAGTCGGTCGATTGGGACTCCAGTCGGTCGACTGGATGGAGCATCAGGAGGACCAAAATTTCACATTACCGCAGTCGATCGACTGGGAACCTACCCTGCGCCAGTCGATCGACTGGGATTCTGCCAACCAAACGACAATTCTTCATCCAGTCGATCGACTGAACCACAGGCACAACGCCAGTCGATCGACTGGGACTGCTACAGTACCGGAATTTCAGCGAGTCTATAAATAGAAAGTGATAAGTTTGACCTAGCATCTTGGCTTCTTTGGGGAAAAAGACAAGGAAAAGTGAGCTTAATCAAGGGATCCATCATCATCTAATCAAGGGGGATTGAAGATCAAGGGAGTTCATTAGGATTAATCATCCTACTCTATTCCTCTTCTCTTCTCTTAGATTTTGTTAGAAACCCTACTCACATCATGTTGTCTTACATGATGTGTGAGTAGTCCCTTTGTGTTTTGAGGGTCTTATGATCCTCCTTGGTACTCAATGATCATTGTATACACATTAACATGCAATTTATGAAGTTGATTTCATTTTACTATGGTTTCCACTTTGGACATGTTGCTAAGTGTTTGATAAAATGCCTAAGTGACATGTTTGTGTTAGAACTATGATCTAAGTATTGAGAGAGCTTAGTGATGGTTTGGATATAGTAAAATTGAACTTAACCAACATTTATGAGAGTAAATGCATGGTGAGAGGTTAACTAGAACTTTATGCATATAGCACTTGTGAGAATAAATGCTATATAGTGAATCAATACCCTTTAATTAGTGAGATTCTAACTAAGATGACTCGACTAGGATTGGACTTGCATGATAGTTTGTCTAGTCCTAGCCTAAGTTAGGTTTTGGACCTATCAACTTATAATTAATCGAACTCTTGTATGCATGATCATTGGGAAATTGCCAAGGAGAGGAATAATCCCTCGAAACTCGCTTTTAATTGATTTTAATCCCCTAAAACCATTTCACTACTTGTTTTCATCATTGATAATCATCATCACACTTGAATTGAAGGAATAGCCGAGTTAGAAATTGATAGACCTAGCGTATAATCCGTTTGCTCCCTTGGGTTCGACACCGGTCTTACCGGTCATCTATAAATTGTTTTTGACTAATTGCATTGCTAAAATTTACAACGTCAAAATGGCGCCGTTGCCGGGGAGCAATAGCTAGTTATCCCTAGGAAAATCATTTAGTACTCCGACTATTCCATGGTTTACTTTATTTACTTTGTTACTTGCGATTCTTGAGCATATTCGGTATTCTCACTTGTTTTAATTGTCCTCCCCTCGTAGGAAATCTCGTTTATGCCACCAAAGACAAAGAAGGTTACTCAAGTTGTGGATAGAGATTTGAATCAACCGATAAGAGAATTCGTTAACCCCTACCCTACAAAGAGTAAAACAACAAAAGACAAGGGAACGACATCGAACACTCAAGGAAATCAAGAAACCACCACTCAAGGCATGGGAGATAGAGATAATAGACTCCCCCCTCCACCTCCACCACCCCAAGGTCGCCTACCACAAGTCCCTCAAGCTAGAAGGGTTCTCAAGGATTATGCCACTCCTACGGCCTATGGATATCGTTCCCCAATCCTCGTACCGACGGTTGATAACCGAGATTTTGATTTGAAGACTTCCACGATCCAAATGGTCCAATCCAACCAATTCTCGGGAAGGGACAATGAGGACCCTAATTCTCACTTGACAACATTTCTTGAAGTATGTGCCACCTTCAAGATCAATGGGTTCTCGGAGGACGCTAAGCTTCTAAGGCTCTTCCCTTTTTCCCTCACGGGAAGAGCAAAGGATTGGTTGAGGAGTCAAACTCCCGATAGCTTCACGACTTGGGAGGAGCTCGCCGTGGCATTTCTAAACAAATACTTCCCTCCTTCCAAGACGGCCTACTATATGAATCAAATCACAAACTTCTCACAATTGGATGGGGAAAACCTCTATGAAGCATGGGAGAGATACAAAGAGTACCAAAGGCTTTGCCCCCATCACAACCTCGACGATCTCCAAGTCTTCCACACCTTCT
The DNA here is from genome assembly GCA_033675395.1 of Rhodiola chrysanthemifolia. Lineage (NCBI taxonomy): Eukaryota > Viridiplantae > Streptophyta > Magnoliopsida > Saxifragales > Crassulaceae > Rhodiola > Rhodiola chrysanthemifolia. Next base: position 36,504,940 of record CM066207.1, on the reverse strand, counting down.
ACCACGGTGTCGATGGTGCCTCACGACTTGCACTGGACACCGCCTCGGGGGGAGCTATATGGATCTAGAACCACATGAAGGATATGCGGTGATAGAGAAAATCACGAAAAACTACTTCATGTGGGGAAGTGAAAGAGGAAACCCAAGAAGGAGACATGAAAGGCATGAGGTGAAAGCGGTGAGCACAAGTGACTACGATGCTTTGAGGAAGGACTTTGATAACCTCTCGGATGAAGTCTTCAAGTTGAAACACCCAGAAAGAGAACCTTCGGCAAAGCAAGGATGTGATATTTGTGAGGTCTACGAGCATGAGACCGTTTCTTGCCCCTTGGTTCAAAGGGATGTGCAAGGGCAAGGCTATGGAGAAGTAAATTTTGTGGGAGGAAACCAAGGTAGAGATTATGGAGCTAGTGTCACTCAAGGCCAAAACTCTCAAGCTAATTACACTACACCAAGGTTCTCTTCGGGATGGAGGAATCACCCTAATTTCTCCTACAAGACTACGAATCCCACTCGTCCCGACTTTGGAGCTACACCTCCCGGATTTGGTCCTAAGCCTACTCAATCTAATCAAGCTTTCCCACCAAAGAACCAATTCCAACCTAGGAACCAATATCAAGGTCAAGGACCGACTTTGTTTCAAAGGAACCAAGACCAAGGGCAACAATATCAAGCTCAAGCTCAAAAAGCCTACCAACAAGTTGACCCTCCCCCTCAACCTTCTAATGAACCCTCCGGTATGGAGGCAATGTTGGCTAAAATCCTTGCACAACAAGAGAGGGCAAGTAGGGACGTCCAAGCACAATTGATGGACATGCAAACCAAGTTTGAAAGGTTGGAGACTCATAACAAAATGCTTGAGAACCAAATAGCTCAACAAGCCGAATCCTCTACAAGGGCACAAGGAAAATTACCGGCTCGACCCGACCAAGTGAATAGAGAGCATTGTAATGCGGTTACTTTGAGGAGTGGGAAAGAGCTAGAGGGTGAGCTACCAAAGAAGAAGAAAGTCTCCTTTGATCTAAGAGGCCAAGCTAGTGCCGAAATTGAAGAGTTAGATGAAGAGGTTCCTAACCCTCAAGTTGAGAAAGAAAGTGAGGTGGAAAAGGAGAAAGATGAACCTAGAGTATACACTCCTCCTATTCCATTTCCCCAAAGGCTAAAGCAGAAGAGCAATGACAAACAATTCTCCAAGTTTGCCGAGATGATGAGGAAGCTCTATGTCACAATGCCCTTCACCGAGGTAATAACTCAAGCTCCTTCTTATGCTAGATTTCTAAAAGATGTTATCACTTGCAGGAGAACAATCGAGGATGTTGACACGGTGTCCCTCAATGGCGAATGTAGTGCCATTCTTCAACCGCGCATGCCCCCAAAGCTTGAGGATCCCGGTAGCTTTTCCATTTCATGCTATATTAATGACATTAAGATTGAACGTGCTATGTGTGATTTGGGTGCAAGTATATCGTTGATGCCTTATTCTTTATGCAAAAAGTTGAATATGGGTGAGCCTAAACCAACTAACATGATTCTAAGGCTCGCGGACCGCTCCTCAAGATTCCCTAGGGGGGTTCTTAAGGATGTCCCGGTTAGAGTAGGGAATTTCTATATTCCGGGGGATTTTGTGGTGTTAGAGATGGAAGAGGACAATGAAATTCCCATTCTTTTGGGAAGGCCTTTCCTCTACACCGCGGGGGCTATATTTGATACTACTAGGGGTCAATCACCATGAGAGTAGGAGATAAGGAAATTGAGTTTAATCTTGAAAAGGCACAACGAGGTCCTAGTTCCACAATGACTTGTAATTATCTAGACCTAGTTGATACCTATGAATTGTATGACGTGCCTAACCTTCTCATGAGTCCGATTGATCTTGATAATGAGCTTCCCGACTTGGCCGATTGTTGGGCTATCTTGGAGGAAGAAGGTGAAGAAGGGAGTCAAAGCGACAAAGGTAAGGAGTCTTGTTCGGTAGAGCTAAAGGCTCTACCAACAAGCCTAAGGTATGAGTTCTTAGGCCCAAATTCTAGCTTGCCTATCATTGTGAATGCTTCTTTGAATGATGATGAGACTTCTAAATTGCTTGATGTGGTTAGAGAACATAAGGATGCTATTGGCTACTCTATTGATGATTTGAAGGGGATAAGTCCCAATTTGTGCATGTATGAAATCAATCTAGAGAGTGATAGCTTGCCATCTAGGGAGAGAGCTAGGAGATTAAATCCTATTGTTGGTGAGGTAGTAAAGAAAGAGGTTCTAAAATTGCTTGATGCGGGAATCATTTTCCCCGTTGCGGATTCCAAATGGGTGAGCCCCATTCACGTTGTGCCCAAAAAGGGTGGAATGACGGTGATTAAAAATGCTAAAAATGAATTGATTCCCACAAGGACCGTAACCGGTTGGTGAATGTGTGTAGACTATAGGAAACTCAACCAAGCCACTAAAAAGGATCATTTCCCACTTCCATTTATTGATCAAATGTTGGAAAGGCTAGCTAAGCATGACTACTTTTGCTATCTTGATGGATATAGCGGATTTTTTCAAATCCCTATTCATCCACAAGATCAAGAGAAAACCACTTTTACATGTCCCTATGGAACATTTGCCTATCGGCGAATGCCCTTTGGACTTTGTAATGCGCCGGGTACCTTTCAAAGATGCATGATGGCTATATTTTTGGAATTTATTGAGGAAATCATGGAAGTGTTCATGGATGACTTTTCTGTTTATGGTTCCTCTTTCGATGATTGCTTAGCCAATTTGGCAAAAGTGTTGAAAAGATGTATTGAAACGAACCTTGTGCTTAATTGGGAAAAATGTCATTTCATGGTGCAGGAAGGGATAGTGCTTGGTCACTTGGTATCGAAGAGAGGAATCGAGGTGGACAAGGCAACAATAGAAGTTATGGAGAAATTGCCACCTCCGAGGGATGTCAAAGGGATAAGGAGCTTCCTAGGCCACGCCGGGTTCTATAGAAGATTTATCAAGGATTTCTCGAAGATTGCAAAGCCTTTAACAAACCTATTATGCAATGACACCAAGTTTCGGTTTGATGAAGAGTGCTTGGTGGCCTTCGAGAAGTTGAAAGAGGCATTGATTTCGGCTCCGATTATTCAACCCCCTAGATGGAATTTACCCTTTGAACTCATGTGCGACGCAAGTGATTATGCTATTGGGGCGGTTCTTGGACAAAGGGTGGACAAGAAACTCCATGCCATTCATTACACAAGCAAAGTTCTAAATGGAGCCCAATTGAACTACACTACAACCGAAAAAGAACTTCTTGCTATTGTGTACGCCTTTGATAAGTTTCGTTCATACCTAGTGGGATCGAAGGTTATAGTATTCACCGACCATGCGGCAATCAAGTACCTCTTGGCAAAGAAAGATTCCAAGCCAAGATTGATAAGATGGCTTCTATTGCTCCAAGAGTTTGATATCGAGATCAAAGATAAAAAGGGGGTAGAAAATGTGGTAGCCGACCACCTATCAAGGCTAGAGGGAAATGAAGAGATTGAAGAGGATACTAGGCCCGTGGTTTGTGGAATTATTCCTCACGACATAAACCACCATCAAAAGAGGAAGTTCCTATCCGAGACGAAGAGATACTATTGGGATGAGCCCTACTTATATAGGCTATGCGCGGATGGATTATATAGGACTTGCGTCACCGAAGAAGAAATGCGGGACATTCTATACCATTGTCACTCTTCCCAATATGGAGGACATGGTGGTGGGGCGAAGACGGCGTCTAAAGTCCTACAAAGCGGTTTTTATTGGCCTACTCTTTTCAGTGATGCCTATGAGTTCGTCAAAGCTTGCGATCAATGCCAAAGAACGGGAAATATCTCAAAGAGGCATGAAATGCCCCAACAAAGCATCCTCCCGGTCGAAATATTTGATGTATGGGGCATAGACTATATGGGCCCTTTCCCGTCTTCATATGGGAATCAATACATATTGGTCGCGGTTGACTACGTCTCCAAATGGGTTGAGGCCGTCGCTTCCCCTACTTGTGATGCCAAGGTGGTCACAAAGCTCTTCAAGAAGATTATTTTCCCTAGATTTGGAGTTCCAAGGACCGTCATTAGTGATGGCGGTTCACATTTCAAGGAAAAACATTTTGAGGCCTTGCTACGCAAGTATGGAGTTAGCCACAAGGTTGCTACACCATATCACCCACAAACTAGTGGGCAAGTGGAGATATCAAACCGAGAAATCAAAGCAATCTTGGAGAAAACCGTGGGAAGCTCAAGGAAGGATTGGTCATCGAAGCTAGATGACGCTCTATGGGCCTATCGTACGGCGTTCAAAACCCCTATTGGAATGTCTCCCTATCGCCTTATATATGGGAAACCGTGCCATTTGCCGGTAGAATTGGAGTACAAGGCGATGTGGGCAATTAAACTATTGAATATGGACTTACAAGCGGCGGGAGATAATAGGGTCCTTCAACTCCATGAGTTGGAGGAAATAAGGAATGAAGCCTACGAGAGTGCTAGGATCTATAAAGAAAAGACTAAGAAATGGCACGACAAGAAAATCTTTCGTCGTGAGTTCAAAAAGGGAGAGAAGGTCTTACTCTTTAACTCTAGGCTCAAATTATTCCCGGGCAAATTGAGGAGCCGATGGAGTGGTCCATTCATTGTCCACAAGCCTCACGAGGATGGACATGTAGAGTTGCTCAACAATGATGGAACCACCTTTACGGCAAATGGGCAAAGGCTAAAGCATTACAGAGAAGAAGTTCGGGATGAACAAAATGTGACTTACTCTTTGACCGACCCATAGAGAACCTCTATCCGCTTGAGGAGGGATCCTAGCTAAGGACTCCTCAAGTGTGTTTCTTAGTGAGAAAAGGATCGGCTCGGTCTTTGCCAAGACGTTAAACTAGGCCCTCACGGGAGGTACCCCGGTTTGTGAGTCGTCCATTTATGCGCAAGTAATTTTCATATATGTGTAGCATGCGTTTCGTGAACTTGTAGCTTGGCTTGGTGATTGGGACGAATTTTAAATGCATGATTGGGTGTGTGCGACGTGATATAAGGCTTGCATGAACTTTCTTGATAATGGAGGCGTTTCAAGTGTGGAGTGGTGATCCTAGCATGTTTTATTTGAAAATCGTATACTTATACGCTAGTGATTGCTTAGGAGAGCGTGCCTTGAATATATGTGATATTTTGAGTGGTACTGATTCTTGATGGTGAGTAAAAATTCTAAGTGTGGAGTTGGGGATTGGATGAGAAGCAGAAAAATTTCAAAGCTGAAAACTAGCTCCAGTCGATCGACTGGCCTATGCCCATTCTTCCAGTCGATCGACTGAAAGGAGCATCAGGAGGGCCTCATTTTTCACTTTCCGCAGTCGATCGACTCGTCTCCCAGTCGATCGACTGAGAGTTACTTATCCAAAAACCACAACTCCCCTTCGTTCTTCTTCATTTCTTTCACCCAACTCAACTCCCCAGTCGCCCGACTCAACCCCACCTTCGACCAACCTCCACTCAACTCCGTCCGACGTTCCTCCACCACCACCCCGTCACCCTTGCCTCGCCATCACCTCTCCAGCCAATCAACCAGCCAGCCGAGCCTCCGCCATCTACATCTCCGATTCGATCGGAAAACCCCCACCTTGTCCGATCTCCTCCGTCCGGCCTCCCCAGCACCCGCTCGACCATCCCTCCTGCTCGAAATCGGCCCGCCTACAAACCCCTAGCACCAATTCCAACTGACGAAGCCGATTGACAAAAATCCAATTTTCGACCTAGATTCACCAATCCCGTCGATCGACTGGAGTTGAGGGCATAGACCAGTCGATCGACTGAAACTCAGTTCAGTTCAGAACCTCAGTCTCTTTTTGCAGTCCATTGCGATCATGCCTAAGGGGCCTTCCTCCTCCAAATCAAAAGGCAAGGAGATAGCCCATGAGATCCCTCGTAATGCTCCCATTGATGATCACATTGAAGGTGACGAGGATGATAGGCCTCTTGTCACGCGCAAGAGGAGGTTGCTGCGGACATCATTGAGAGACTCTAGCTCGGCTTCGGAAGAGGAAATAGATGCAGCACCACCTTCTCCCACTCCGCCTCCCACGAAGAAAAGCAAACCTTCCAAAGGCGCCCCCTCCGCACCGAAGAAGCCAAGGAAGAAGAAAGCCCCGGCTCCTCCAATCCCGCGAGTGCCATCACCTCCTGTGCCCAGAGAGCCCTCCCCTGCTGCAGCTCCACCATCCACAGCCATTGTGCCGGTTGAGCCTCACGAGGAGCCTTATGAGGGACCGATGCCCATACCGGTCCCGTACCCCTTCTCGGCCCCCTAGTGTTTAGGGACGAGAAGCACCGGGCTCATCACGCTACCATCATTTCGAAGAAGAAGACGGTCATCCTGACGCTATACTTGGACATGGGATTGCTTCGTGGCATCGACGAAGCAGTCACAGACGAGGTACATTCTCGCCTCACTCAGCATGGCTTGTATTTTCTGTTTATGGATGATCCGGGTTCCTACCAGAGGGTAGTCGAAGAGTTTATATGCTCGTTCGAGTGGTTGCAGGAGAAGGAGGGGGAGGATATTGTTTATTATTGGAAATTTGCTTTGGGGGGCCGGGATTTCCGGATTAGGGAGAGTTTGATCCGAGATTGGTTGGGATTCCCACTGCCTGAGGCGTCACCCCGGATATTCACTGAGCACGACCGGTCCCGATTTTAAAAGAGGATTTCCGGGAGAGATGAGTGGTTCATATCATCGTATAATTCTTCAACCATCACTGATCCGGTTTGGAAGATTATACACCACGTCATCGCGGTTGGGATTAATACGAGGACGGCGAGGGCTAGGTCGTTTACCCTCCCGGATATGGACCTCATGCTTGCTATGGAGCACGGGCAGGCCGTTGATTGGCTAGCCAGTCTTGCAGATCGGTTCGAGACTGTTGTGAAGCCGGCCACGAGGAATCGGGGCATGGGAGGTGGCTCCTTGATCACATTGATAGCCCAAAGGTGTAACTTCACCTTTGGCCACGAGGGCTGTGAGGCCCCTACCAGGAGCGTGCTTGACTTAGCTCTTATGAAGAACATGCACATCGTCAAGCGGGATGGCAAGACCTGAGACAGTGATCCGACACCTCATCAGGAGGGGCTTGTGACCGCTGCTGCTACGAAGCGGAAGATGTTCAAGCAGCAGAACCCCCTCTATTGCCTTGCCAACCTCACTCCCTCACCCCCCGGCTCTCCTCCTCCTCCCCCTCACGCAGATGCGGAGCCCCCTCACGCAGATGAGGAGCTTTCCCCAGTGGAGCCCGCTGTCGACATTCCCCCTCCAGTCGTAGATGATTCAGCTGAGTGGAGATAGAGGATCACCTCCGATATTGCTGACTTGAGGACGGGTTTGACACGCCTTGAGGACTTCGCCCGAGAGTCTGATGCGAGAGCCCGACGGGAGTGGGAGTGGCTCAGATCTACAGTCCAGTCCTTCATCAGTGGCCCCAGCGCTCCTTTCATCCCGTCTGCTGCTCCGGAGTTCTCTGCTCCTCGTGGCGCCTCCCCCTTGCCTACCACGCCAGCTTCTAGAGTAGGGGATGCGGGCACATCACTCCCTGAGGGCACGATAGTGCGAGAGAGTTCCATTAGAGCGGAGGGCTCGCGATACACTGGCGCCACTATAGAGCGAGAGGATTCTGCTAGAGAGGAGGGAGTTGGAGATTCTGCTAGAGATATCACTCGAGGAGGAGATGAGGCTACATCTTGAGCTTGTATTGCATTTTGATCTAACTTTTGTCTATCATTTGATGCCTTCTTGCTTAGATCATGTGCTTGGATGATTAAGTCGCCTTTTGGCGTAATTTTGGATGATGTATGCCATTTTGTGTGATGTACTCTTGCCTTGTCTTTGGTTGTATGCTACATTTTCTATGATATTGACGGTGTTTACCATTTATGTTGTTCAACCTACAGGATATACATTTCCATATTCTCATCATGCCCATATTCACCTTCTTTATCTACATTTGCAACCAAAAGGTTATTTCTCACTCCAAAGAGTTATGTCATCGGCTCTACAAACGAGGAGAGTTCCTATGCGCCTTTGCCTATATTTTTATCATTCTTTGCGCTTAGGGACTAAGCTTGAATTAAGTGTGGAGTGGTTTGATGCGCATAGTTCACATGTTTGCATGCCATACATATCATTTTGAGATGGACACTTGCATGCTTGCACCTTATCCCTACATAAGAAGTGTTCTTACCATATAGGCTTGTGACTATCGATTCTTAATTCCTATAAATCGCATCTAGCCTATTGGTCACATTTATTTGATCTTGAGCTTAGAACCGACCTAGTCCATTGAATGTGTATTCTTGAAAGCCAATATCATTGCTATCCTTCGTCTATCCAACCCTCTAAATATTTTCGTTGAAATACCTTGGATCAAGTTATAGCAAGCACCTTTTAAAATCTTCGTGAAAAACTTCGACCATTTGATAGCTCCTTGGTGACTTGTGTTTTCTAGTTTAGCGCCATGCTTATGTTTGATTCCCGCACATCCCATACATTTTTTTTGAACATAATGTTTGCGGTCAAAGAGGGCAAAGCCCAGACTAAAAACTTTCTCAAAGTACAAGAGAAGTTTTGATCAAAATATACAAATGCCGGGGGTTAGGGAGGTAAGTCCCCCCTCGAAAGCATTTGTAGGCCAAAGGCCGTTTCAAAAAGAAAATAAAAAGCACTTAAAGCTTGATTCTATGTTTTCCTCCATTCTTCATTTGTGCGGGACTCATCATTTGCATTGTGTGCTAGTTAGAACGACTCTTGGAAGATCCATGTGTTGCAAGCCCATGGATTATGGCTTAAGCGCCTAAAACTTGGGAATGAGTTCCTTGTCGCAAGCCCATGGACTAGCCCTAGCTAGCATAGGTGAGCGTTTGACACTCTTTTGTGCAAACTAAACTATGACTCTATTGTATCGCCTTGAAAATGAGTGGAGCTTTGGATGAGACGATTGATAGCTCTAGTATCGATGACCTTGAATGCACAACCTCATGGGATACTTAAATGGTTCAAAAGTTCATTTGATGATATTGTGATAATGGACCTAGCGTGGGGGTGAGGAATTTGTTTTGAGAAATCATAGCCTCGGTTGAACACTCTTGAATTCATTCTCATGGGATAGGTGCATATGCGATTTGTGAGTATTCCCTCTTCTGAAAACTCTCACGAGACTATAACTCGTCCACTAGGGTAGCCTAGGGGTTTAAAGGCTTAATGCATGCGCTAAATGCATTCGTAACGCCTACGAAAAGGAGCTAGTTAGATTGTACATACTTGTCATTTTTCTTTCAATAACATGTTTATAAATAATGATCGAGACCTTGTGGAACCTAGTGAGGCAAATACACGAAAAACATAGCACCACTAGCATTTCGGCATTTGCACTTCCTTGGCATATTTGCATACTTTGTTCGGGACGAGCAAAGCTTAAGTGTGGAGTGTTGATGAGTCGAGTATTCGACTCGTTAATGCCCGTTTTCACTATAGCTTTAGTTCATTTCCGACGATTATTTGATGTCATTTGATCCCCCTTTCGTGCGTTTCAGGTACAAAACAAGATGTCTCAGTGTCAAAAGCCAATAGAAGGAAACTCGGTGAAAATCGGAGATTAGAGCGAGAAGTGAGCAGAATTGGTCCCCAGTCGATCGACTGGGAAGCTCCCCTGCTCCAGTCGGTCGACTGGATGGAGCGTCAGGAGAGCCTGCAATAAATGTTTCCGCAGTCGATCGACTGGACCTTTCAGTCGATTGACTGGCAAGTACTTCTTCTAAGAGCATGCAGGCCACGTGATCTCAGTCGGTCGATTGGGACTCCAGTCGGTCGACTGGATGGAGCATCAGGAGGACCAAAATTTCACATTACCGCAGTCGATCGACTGGGAACCTACCCTGCCCCAGTCGATCGACTGGGATTCTGCCAACCAAACGACAATTCTTCATCCAGTCGATCGACTGAACCACAGGCACAACGCCAGTCGATCGACTGGGACTGCTACAGTACCGGAATTTCAGCGAGTCTATAAATAGAAAGTGATAAGTTTGACCTAGCATCTTGGCTTCTTTGGGGAAAAAGACAAGGAAAAGTGAGCTTAATCAAGGGATCCATCATCATCTAATCAAGGGGGATTGAAGATCAAGGGAGTTCATTAGGATTAATCATCCTACTCTATTCCTCTTCTCTTCTTTTAGATTTTGTTAGAAACCCTACTCACATCATGTTGTCTTACATGATGTGTGAGTAGTCCCTTTGTGTTTTGTGGGTCTTATGATCCTCCTTGGTACTCAATGATCATTGTATACACATTAACATGCAATTTATGAAGTTGATTTCATTTTACTATGGTTTCCACTTTGGACATGTTGCTAAGTGTTTGATAAAATGCCTAAGTGACATGTTTGTGTTAGAACTATGATCTAAGTATTGAGAGAGCTTAGTGATGGTTTGGATATAGTAAAATTGAACTTAACCAACATTTATGAGAGTAAATGCATGGTGAGAGGTTAACTAGAACTTTATGCATATAGCACTTGTGAGAATAAATGCTATATAGTGAATCAATACCCTTTAATTAGTGAGATTCTAACTAAGATGACTTGACTAGGATTGGACTTGCATGATAGTTTGTCTAGTCCTAGCCTAAGTTAGGTTTTGGACCTATCAACTTATAATTAATCGAACTCTTGTATGCATGATCTTTGGGAAATTGCCAAGGAGAGGAATAATCCCTCGAAACTCGCTTTTAATTGATTTTAATCCCCTAAAACCATTTCACTAGTTTTCATCATTGATAATCATCATCACACTTGAATTGAAGGAATAGCCGAGTTAGAAATCGATAGACCTAGCGTATAATCCGTTTGCTCCCATGGGTTCGACACCGGTCTTACCGGTTGACAGATCCCACTGCACTGTCGTTAAGGTGCAGTGTTCTCTGTACAAATAAATTTATAATGTCCGCTACTCGCAACTATACTACTGGGTAGTAAGTGGTAAGTAGGGGTCGAACCCAAAGGAATTAGGGGGATAAGTTGTTCTTTAAGTTGGATGATTTTGGGATTGATTGGTTGGTTTTAAAGCTACCAGCTAAGTGATTGATTGGTTGATTGGTTGGTTTTAGTACTGGAAAGTAACTGATAACTATTATAATTAAAAGAACGTGCTCGGTTCCAGGGGCCTTGTATTATATCCTGTTTATCATTGACCCTTAGTGAATCTTCTAAGTATTCAAACGTGCATCAAGGCCATTCCAAGCACTCGATTTGCCACACTGTCTAGTCTTTTGCAAAAGTGTTCGATAGTGTATCAAGGCCATTCCAAGCACTCGATTTGCACACACCGTCTAGACTTTTGCAGAAAACGTAAAGCCCTTGTTCTATTTAGACTAATACCCCATTCCAAGGTATACTAGCCTGTGTGCATCCATTTGATCAGTCATTCCCGATCAATCAAATGGTGTTTTAGAGAGGTCAAACTCCTCAGATAAGCTTTGCCATTCCAAGCATCCACTTATCCGAGTATGTTTACGAACTTCCACGGAAGAGCTTTGCCATTCCAAGCATCCACTCAACCTTGGAAGTTCTGGCCTAATATATGGCACATAGAACAAGTTTTGAATACAAAGACGAGACACTAATTTAATAGTCTAAAACATTTTATAATACAAGTCCACCCCTTCTACCGAACGACTAGTTTAGCTACTATTTATCGCGCTAAACATTATAACTAAGGAATTGGAAATTAAAGACGGAAATAAATATCAGAATACTTACTACCGTTGGAGCGCCAAGGGAGCAATCTTTATTTCCAAAGCCAAACTTACAATTTTAGAGAGATAAGTGATTTTTGGATGAGGATGGGATGATACAAATGAGGAGGGGATGCATGGTATTTATAGCCATAAGGGGAGGAGATGGGTGGTGGAGATGGTGGCAAGTGTCTTTGATCCAAGGGAGGAGGAGGAGGAGCAAGGAGGAGCTGCCACATGGGGGGAGGAGAAAGCCACCGGTCATATGGAGGAGGAGCCGCTGGTAGCAGGTGGTGGAATGGGGAGGAGCTCCTCCCTTGGCCACCTCCAAGCATGGTGGCCGGTCACCTTCTCCAAACGTGCATTTTGATAGTTGATTTGGAATTGCCAAGTGATTCTAAGACTAATGGTCGAGTCAGAATTTCCAAATTCCATGTTTTGGTCGAGCAACTTGGTTTTGGTGCCTATGCGCGCGGCCTTTACTATGGAATTGGGCCAACTGCCAATCTGCTTGAGCGTTTTGTCTGGGAAGCGAGATTGTCCGACTTGTTGGGCATTCCAAACATCTTGGTCGAGCCAGATTTGCAAGATTCGTCGGTTGGCTCGAGCTATTCGGTCAAGGTGCCTAGTGTACGTGGAGTCTTTGCTTGGCATTGGGCCAACTCTCAATTGGCTCGGGCATTCTCCTTGGTTTTCCGACATTGTCCACTTTATTGTCCATTTTAAACACTTTGGTCGAGGCGGAATTGTTAGATGAGGTGGTTTGCTCGAGCAACTTGAATCGAGTGTTTGGTCAGCTCGGCAAAGGGCCTGGATCTGCTTCATCCGGTCGGGTGGTTCCTGCGGCATTTTCTCACCCGGTCGGTTGAGTCTTCAATGCAAATTCCTCTTCGGTTTGATTTGTTTGGAGTGATTCCATGTCAGGATCCTTGAGATTTCTTCAGTCTGCGTCTGATCTTGACCTTGGAATAACTCTTAATATCTTTTCAGCGTAAACTCCTCTCCTTAGCGTGTTTTCTCTCTAAGCGCCATAATACCCTGTAGAAATATATCGGAACTAACAAGCAAAAGTTAAATAGACAAAGTGTCTAATTAAGGGGGTTTTACGGTGTTTATGATTCGTATAATTTGGGTCCATCATATCACCCCAAACTTTTAGTTGTTCGTCCCGAACAATGCTATTAAAGGGCGGCATTCTAAGTTGGCTTTGGAATATGAAAATGAGACTGTGGGACTCGATTTATCCTAGTTCATGCATTACTTACTTATTACCAAATTGAACTGTGTAAATAAATAGAAGTAACTTAATACTTGTACCTCCGTGCCGAGATGCAATTTGTTCCGGATGTCTCGGGAGATAGCCCTTTTTAGGTTCCTGGACTGCAACTTCGGGACCGTCTCGCACTATATGGTTTTCTTGTAGCTTTTTCTAGCACGTGATTTGGTTCGGGTTTCACTGGTTTGAGTACTTTGATTTTTCTTTTGGCGAGGGACTGCTTTTGTAATGAATCGGCCTTTGGCCTTTGATTTGACTTTTTTTTGAGTACTTCACTTTTTTGCTCGGTTAAAACCTTCACAATGTTGGGCCTTTGGCCTCTTGATTTGCTTCTTCGAGCTTTTCGCCTTTTTGTGGCTTTGCTAGTCCATTTTCTCAAGCCTTTTTGGGAGGTCCAATCATCGCCCGCAAGCCTATGGAAATACCTCCCCGCTCCTCTCATCGTTGTTGTTTTGCGCGGGTCAAGATGAGGGTCACTCATCTATTTTCTCGGCTACTTTGACTAGAGAGAGGACGGTCTGATTCCCGTCCTCGCCTTTTCTTTTCTTTTTGCATAAACACTGCATGGCGGAGATGACTTCAATCTTCACTGAAACCCGAAGTGCAGCCTCCACTGACTTCGAAAACCATATAGTTTGATAAGATCCTTCGATTGCCTGCCAAGCCTTTCTAGGGCAGTTTATGTCAACTCCACATCTCTAGATAATCTCAGCACAAAGGACAAATGAAAAGTTACGTTCTAAGTTTTTAGACAGTTGAATTTTCACAAGGTAAATGCATGAATTTCGGTCTATCTTTTTCACATTCTTAAGTTCATATTTTCAAAAAGATACTATTACTAAAAAAAAACAGCAAGCATGTTATTTATATACAACGGTGGTTCTCACCCCACACTTTTGAACGAAGGCGTGCCTTAGTTCAAAAGTCATGCAAGCTAATATATATATGTGAGAATGATTAAGACAGAAAATTAAATGACAGAATTTAAATGACAGAAAGTAAGATAGTGTCGGGTTACCTCCCGACCAGTGCACTTGTTTAATGTCGTTGGCTCGACGATACCTCGTTGTGGATTACTGGTTTGGATCCCATGGGTGGCTCAGGTCGAACTTCTTCTCGGTAGCTCTTTTGATTTGCCCAAAGAACACATATGATAGCGGGCTCAGTTCTGCTCTCCCTTGATCCCGAGGCTTCTTTTTCACATATCCCCGAGAGAGCGAGGACTCCTTGACCATAGCTGCTGGTCCTTCAAGTCGACCTCTCTTGCTTCTTCTTCCGGGTTTCCATTCTTTGGGCCCATGTCTTTCCCGCTTCTTCATGTATGGCCGGATGGCATCTTTGCAGCTTTGGAAGTTCAGTCTTTTGCCATGCGACCTTAAGCATGCTCCCATGCTGACCCTCTTCTTTGTGGCAGAGATGATTGGCCGTCCTTGATCCTTACACATTTCAGGAGACTCTTCTTGGCTTGTGACGAGTGGGAGCTCCTTCGTTGGCTGTTTTGGCTCATGCTTCTCCTCCAACTCGCCTAGCACTGCATCATCATCGATCACCTCATCTCTGGTGGCTGTGATCTTTATAGAACATGAAGGGTTATGTAGGGGCTTCTCGGCCATAAGGACAGGGCCTTTCTTGAGCAGCTCTTCAGTGAGGACCGGGCCTGCCGTGATTTTCTCGGTCAGTTCGGCAGTGAGGTCCAGGTATGTCTCGGCTGGTTTGGTAGTGAAGTCCGGGACTTCATTTGGTTTGTCAAGTAGGGCCGGGACTTCCTCGGGCAGATTGGTGATGAGGACCGGGCCAGATTTGGGCAGTTCTTCTTCGGTCATCCAAGAGTCCTCATCCTTTGTCGGCTCCGTGGGCGCCAATATTGGCTCCTTTAGAGTCGCCTCCACATCCATTACTGCCCTTGTACTGATGTCTTCTCTCGGTTTTGTTACGGGCAAGCTCATAATGGGTGTGGTGTCGGGCTCGTTCTGCACTGAGTCCACTTCCATCGTTGGTGCCTTATCGTCAGTTTGGTGCCACTGACCCTGTTTTGTGTTCTTTGCCAAATCATTTATGAGGCGCCAGGCTTCAGCCACGGTTAACTTCATGAGTGAACATCCTGCTACATTATTAAGTCTTTTCCGCTCAAGTGGCATCATCCCAATGAGAAATCTTTGAAGAAGATCTAAGTTCGTGAATCCATGGTGCGGGCAGCGCGTCACAAGGGAATCAAAGTACCATAAGTACTCGTCCAATGTTTCGTCCCGGGATTGCTTAATGTTGATGATCTCTTCGCGGACTAAAATTTGGAAAGATAGCGAGAAAAACTACTCATCGTACCAAGGCTCGTTTTCGTAGTAGGAAGACATGGCGGATTATGTATAACAGAAAAAAGAACAACTATCCGATGGCTAATTCCCCGGCAACGGCGCCAATTTGACAGATCCCACTGCACTGTCGTTAAGGTGCAGTGTTCTCTGTACAAATAAATTTATAATGTCCGCTACTCGCGACTATACTACTGGGTAGTAAGTGGTAAGTAGGGGTCGAACCCAAAGGAATTAGGGGGATAAGTTGTTCTTTAAGTTGGACGATTTTGGGATTGATTGGTTGATTGGTTGGTTTTAGTACTGGAAAGTAACTGATAACTATTATAATTAAAAGAACGTGTTCGGTTCCAGGGGCCTTGTATTATATCCTGTTTATCATTGACCCTTAGTGAATCTTCTAAGTATTCAAACGTGCATCAAGGCCATTCCAAGCACTCGATTTGCCACACTGTCTAGTCTTTTGCAAAAGTGTTCGATAGTGTATCAAGGCCATTCCAAGCACTCGATTTGCACACACCGTCTAGACTTTTGCAGAAAACGTAAAGCCCTTGTTCTATTTAGACTAATACCCCATTCCAAGGTATACTAGCCTGTGTGCATCCATTTGATCAGTCATTCCCGATCAATCAAATGGTGTTTTAGAGAGGTCAAACTCCTCAGATAAGCTTTGCCATTCCAAGCATCCACTCAACCTTGGAAGTTCTGGCCTAATATATGGCACATAGAACAAGTTTTGAATACAAAGACGAGACACTAATTTAATAGTCTAAAACATTTTATAATACAAGTCCACCCCTTCTACCGAACGACTAGTTTAGCTACTATTTATCGCGCTAAACATTATAACTAAGGAATTGGAAATTAAAGACGGAAATAAATATCAGAATACTTACTACCGTTGGAGCGCCAAGGGAGCAATCTTTATTTCCAAAGCCAAACTTACAATGAGAGATAAGTGATTTTTGGATGAGGATGGGATGATACAAATGAGGAGGGGATGCATGGTATT
Organism: Rhodiola chrysanthemifolia; assembly: GCA_033675395.1. Classification (NCBI taxonomy): domain Eukaryota; kingdom Viridiplantae; phylum Streptophyta; class Magnoliopsida; order Saxifragales; family Crassulaceae; genus Rhodiola; species Rhodiola chrysanthemifolia. The sequence goes on along the minus strand of CM066207.1, from coordinate 36,488,558 downwards.
TATAGCCATAAGGGGAGGAGATGGGTGGTGGAGATGGTGGCAAGTGTCTTTGATCCAAGGGAGGAGGAGGAGGAGCAAGGAGGAGCTGCCACATGGGGGAGGAGAAAGCCACCGGTCATATGGAGGAGGAGCCGCCGGTAGCAGGTGGTGGAATGGGGAGGAGCTCCTCCCTTGGCCACCTCCAAGCATGGTGGCCGGTCACCTTGTCCAAACGTGCATTTTGATAGTTGATTTGGAATGGCCAAGTGATTCTAAGACTAATGGTCGAGTCAGAATTTCCACATTCCATGTTTTGGTCGAGCAACTTGGTTTTGGTGCCTATGCGCGCGGCCTTTACTATGGAATTGGGCCAACTGCCAATCTGCTCGAACGTTTTGTCTGGGAAGCGAGATTGTCCGACTTGTTGGGCATTCCAAACATCTTGGTCGAGCCAGATGTGCAAGTTTCGTCGGTTGGCTCGAGCAATTCGGTCATGGTGCCTAGTGTACGCGGAGTCTTTGCTTGGCATTGGGCCAACTCTCAATTGGCTCGGGCATTCTCCTTGGTTTACCGACATTGTCCACTTTATTTTCCATTTGAAACACTTTGGTCGAGGCGGAATTGTTAGATGAGGTGGTTTGCTCGAGCAACTTGAATCGAGTGTTTGGTCAGCTCGGCAAAGGGCCTGGATCTGCTTCATCCGGTCGGGTGGTTTCTGCGGCATTTTCTCACCCGGTCGGTTGAGTCTTCAATGCAAATTCCTCTTTGGTTTGATTTGTTTGGAGTGATTCCATGTCAGGATCCTTGAGATTTCTTCAGTCTGCGTCTGATCTTGACCTTGGAATAACTCTTAATATCTTTTCAGCGTAAACTCCTCTCCTTAGCGTGTTTTCTCTCTAAGCGCCATAATACCCTGTAGAAATATATCGGAACTAACAAGCAAAAGTTAAATAGACAAAGTGTCTAATTAAGGGGGTTTTACAGTGTTTATGATTCGTATAATTTGGGTCCATCACCGGTCATCTATAAATTGTTTTTGACTAATTGCATTGCTAAAATTTATAACGTCACCTTCACCTGCCCATTCGGCACATTCGCCTTCAGAAGAATGTCGTTCGGCCTATGCAATGCCCCGGGAACTTTTCAAAGGGTAGTGACCAGCATTTTTTCAGATATGATCGGAGAATGCATTGAAGTGTTCATGGACGACTTCACCATCTATGGAGACACATTTGACGCATGCTTAAACAATTTGAGCACGGTTTTGGCACGATGTGTGTCCATGAACTTAGTGCTCAATTATGAGAAGTGCCACTTCATGGTAACACACGGAATAGTCTTGGGACATATCGTCTCACAAGAAGGCATGGAAGTGGACAAAGCAAAAATCGACCTGATCATGACTCTACCATATCCATCCACGGTCCGAGACATCCAATCATTCCTTGGCCATGCAGGATTCTACCGACGATTCATCAAAGACTTCTCCAAAACGGCGCTGCCTCTAACCACTCTTCTCCAAAAAGAAGTCCCTTTTGAATTTACTAATGCATGCAAGGAGGCCTTTGATAAACTGAAGAAAGCCCTCACTAGCACATCCATCGTTCAAACACCGGATTGGGAACGACCATTCGAAATCATGTGCGACGCGAGCGATTATGCCGTAGGGGCAGTGCTCGGCCAAAGAATAAACAAAAAATCGGTAGTCATCTACTACGCTTCAAAGACCCTAGATTCAGCCCAACGAAACTACTCCACCACCGAAAAAGAGCTCCTAGCCGTGGTGTTTGCCCTAGAGAAGTTCCGAGCCTACTTGCTCGGAGCAAAAGTAATTGTCTTCTCGGACCATGCTGCCATCCGGTACTTAATGAAGAAGAAGGAAGCCAAGCCAAGGCTCATACGGTGGATCTTACTACTGCAAGAGTTCGATGTGGAGATAAGGGACCAAAAGGGGATTGAGAATACTGTGGCCGACCATCTAAGCAGGATTGTCCGAAAGGAAGAAGAGGGGCACATAATCGAGTCATTTCCAGACGAGCACCTCTATGCAGTCTCAACCAAGGTACCGTGGTATGCCTCGATCGTCAACTACCTTGTAGGAGGTACATTTCCTCCTTTTACTAAAGCACAATGCATGAAACTTAGGCATGATGCTAGACATTACTTATGGGATGATCCTTATTTGTGGAAAATAGGAGCAGATCAAATACTTAGGAGATGCATCCCCGATAATGAAATAGCTTATGTTATTAGCTTTTGCCATGAGTTTGCATGTGGAGGACACTTCGGGCCTAGGAGAACCGCTAGGAAAATCCTAGATAGCGGCTTCTTTTGGCCGAGTATATTTAGAGATGCCTATGAGAAGTGTAAAAAGTGCGATAGGTGTCAAAGAGTAGGAAATGTGTCAGCTAGAAATGAGATGCCTCAAATACCCATATTAGTCAAAGATGTTTTCGACATTTGGGGTATTGATTTTATGGGACCATTCCCAGTTTCATGTGGTTATACTTACATTTTAGTTGCTGTAGATTATGTTTCAAAATGGGTAGAAGCTAAGGCCACAAGGTGCGACGATGCAAAGACTATCATAGATTTTTTGCACACTAACCTGTTTTGAAGATACGGGGTACCCAAGGCCATAATCAGCGACCAAGGAACTCATTTCTGCAACCGCATGATGGCTGTCACCTTAAAGCGCTACCATGTCCACCACCGAACGTCCACGGCATATCATCCCCAAACCAATGGTCAAGCGGAGATCTCCAACCGCGAAATCAAAGGTATTCTAGAAAAAATGGTGAAGCCAGGTAGGAAAGATTGGAGTCAGAGGCTAGATGAAGCTCTTTGGGCTTATCGGACTGCATACAAAACACCAATTGGAACCTCCCCCTTTCGGCTTGTTTATGGGAAGGCATGCCATCTCCCGGTGGAGTTAAAACATAAAGCTTACTCGGCACTCAAGAAATGCAACCTGGACTTGAAAACTGCCGGATTGGATCAAAAACTTCAGTTATGCGAGCTAGAGGAGTTACGGCTCGAAGCCTATGAAGGGCAGTCAGACTACAAAGCCAGGACAAAACTGTACCATGACAAATTCATCCTCCGCCGCTCATTTGAGAAAGGACAACAAGTGCTGGTGTACTCCTCACGACTGAAGTTAATGCCCGGGAAACTTAAATCTAGATGGACCGGCCCCTTCACAATAACTAAAGTGTTCTATCACAGCGAGGTTGACTTAACTCCGCAAAACTATGACCTAGCCAAACCGGCAGACATCGTGCCTATCTCGGATGTGAGTACACAAATTTCTGACCTGCCAAGAGAAACTATAAGAGTAGCAAGACCAGTAGCTATGGTCAAAAATTCCTTACCTTCTCAGAGACAATGGAAGGAGAAACCACCGAAACAAAGGAGTCCTGACCCGAGCACATCATCCCACAAGAACTCGGGGAGAGTCAAAGCCAGAATCAACGCAGGAGCCGCGGCAAAATTCGACCTGAGCCACCCATGGGATCCCACCTTATGATCCATGAATGAGGTACTGTCGAGCTAACGACGTTAAACAAATGCACTGGTCGGGAGGTAACCCGACACCTATCTTACTTTCAGTCATTTTATTTTATGTCATTTAGTTTTTGCCTTAAGTCATTCTCACCTTGCCTGTATATATTTGCTTGCAATTGACTTTTGAACTAAGATGTGCTGCGAGGCACGCCTTCGTTCAAAAGTGTGGGGTGAGAACCGCCTTTGTACATAATTAGTTTAACATGCTTTTTCTTTTCCTTTTCCCTTAATCTTATCTTTTTGAAAATATGAACTTGAGAATGTGAAAAAGATAGATCTAAATTCATGCAATCACCTTGTGAAAATTCAACTGTATAAAAACTTAGGATGTAACTTCTCATTTGTCCCTTTGTGCTGAGATATACAGGGGATGTGGAGTTGATATAAACTACCCTAGAGAGGCTTGGCAAGCACTCGAAGGACTGGATTTCACTATATGGTTTACGAAGTCTGTGGAGGCTGCACTTCGGGTTTCAGTTGAGTCAGAGTCATCTCCGCCGTGCAGCGTTTATGCAAGAGGCGGGACGGGAATCAAACCGTCCTATCTCTAGTCAGAGTAGCCGGGAAAATAGATGAGCGACCCTCATCTTGACCCGCACGAAACGGCGAGGATGAGAAAGAGCGGGGAGGTATTTCTATATGCTCTCGGGCGACGATTGGACCTCCCAAAGAAAGGTTGAGAAAATGGACTAGCAAGTCACAAAGAAGCAAAAGCTCGAAGAAGCTAATCAAAGGCCAAAAGCCAAACTATGTGAAGGTTTTAACCGAAACAAAAGTGAAGAAACTCAAATTCAACATCAAAGGCCAAAGGCCGATTCACTTCAAAAGCTGTCCCTCACCAAAAGAAATCAAAGTGCTCAACTCAGTGAAGCCCGAACCAAGTCACGTGCTAGAAAAAGCTACAAGTTAACCATATAGTGCTAGTCGGTCCAGAGAATGCAGTCCAGGAGCCGAAAAAGGGCTATCTCCCGAAACATCCAAATTAATTTGCATCTCGGCTCGAAGGTACAAGTATCAAGTTTCTTCTAAGTATTTACACAGTTTAGTTTAACCCACCAAATTAGACTCTTTGTCTATTTAACTTTTGCTTGTTAGTTCCGATACTTACTGATGAGCCGTATTTATACGACTCATCGAGTCATCAAATCCCACCAATTTCGGCACTTTATCATGCAAACAGTTACTTCTTAGTGTTGTTTTGCATTTCAGGTGTTTCGGAAGCTCTAGGAGGAAACGCGCTTAAAAGACGGCATTTTCATGCCAGAAGCATCGCAGTTGAAGAACGAAGCCAGAGGAGCGTCGTGAACAGTATTTTTCGGCTCGTGAATAGTAATTCCGGCATGAACAGTGTCCGGGTGAACAGTGATTTTCGGGAAATTTCCCAATTTCGTCCTTGGCGGTTTAGAAGCTCCTGGAAGGTTCTGGAAGTCTCTAGAAGACTCTGGAAAACTTGCACAAGAAGTAACTTAGAGATCAAGCAAAGTCAATTTAGGAAACTTTTCCTAATTTGTCTTTTGGGCCACCGATTTGACCTAGTCCAAGAGGGATTTCGTGCCTCACTCAATCCTATAAATAGAGGAGCAACTCAGCCATTCAAATCATCCATCATCATAGAATCGAGAGCTCATCTCTCAATTCAATCATCTCGGCTCATTGGCTCGGCGCACGCCTAGCTCTCTCGGCACACGTCCCTGCTCTCTCGGCTCATCCGTCCTCATTGCTCTCGGCACATCAGCCCTTGCTCAGCCGCACCTCAGCCCTCACGGCCCGGACTTCAGTCACTCTCGGCACTAGTGAAGTTTACTCGTTTATTTATTGTTTTTGCCCTAATGGCCATGTGTAACTAATTCCATTATTCGGGCTAGGGTTTACTCGTTGTGACGAATGCTTTTGAGACTTGGTTTTTAATGCTATTCATGTTTTACTAAATCTCGTGCATAAATCCCATGAATTATTGCTAGACTAGGTGGATACTTTGTCGTAAAACTTAGTTGCGCAATATTTCTATATTTATCATCTATCTAATACTTTGTCGTTTGGATAGGTAGCACGGCTAGGTTAGATAACACCTTTGTCGGGTTATTAAACCTAGGGGAATTAAAAGCTTAACACCTTTGTCGGGTTAAGTGGTGGAGTAACACTTTTGTCGGGTTACTTGGGTAGGCACCTTTGTCGGGTCAACCACACTTAAAAACTATGAATTGGAATATTAGAAGTCAATGATAAAACAAGTCACAATCAAACCCTAGTCTGAATACTCTCATCATTATTATTCACTCACTTTATTTCCTTATTCGCACTTGTTTCCTAAACTGTTTACTCTTACCCAATCGTTTACTTCCCTTTCTTACAGAACAAGTAGTAACCATCTAGCTCTCTAGGGTTCGACCCCTTACTTACAGCCATACTAAGCCAAGAGTTGTGGACATTATAAATACAAATTTGCAGGTACCGACGACGGCCTGTCAAATTTTGGCGCCGTTGCCGGGGACCTACGCACGGTGAAATTGTTCTTTTCCTTTTTCAGTTTTGTTTTTAGTTTTTTAGTTTTTCGGTATTACAACAAAACTGCAGGATTCAAGCTACTAGTGACCGAGTTCAGCCCATAACAACGAGGAGATCACAAATCACCAGCGTCGCTCGTGACACGCAGCGTTCTTCGTCCATTCGAGAATTTTGCGTAGGATTGCTATCCATCGGGGGTAGTTTCACATCTTGAATACATTGTGTCGAGAAAAATAAGCTTTCGAGGATTCTGTCACCAAGACTTACGAGTCTAAGGAGATTGGTTTTTAAGTGAGACCGTTTGTGACTCCACCAATTTCCTGGGAATCCTTCATTGTCTTAATTTCTTTGACATAATCCTTTCATTTTGTGACGAACTCACGTTGCGATATAAGTTTCTGCCAAAAGACGGCAGGCACGGTTGCACGGTTACCATGTCTCATGCAGGTAGCCGCGTAGGCGACAACATCAACGAAGAAGTGGAGCAGGGCATCCGGAACATGGAAGGGGCGCTCCCACAACACGACGAGCAAGGCCCGATAAGACAGAATGGAGAGATCAGGGGGGCTGCCCCGGGACAACTGCAACACCAACCGCTCCAACCACCATTCCAACCTCAACCGTACCAGCCCTATCCACAATATCAACCGCAACCATATCAGCAGTACCCGCCACCACCATATCAGCCATACCCGCAACCACCGTATCAACAATATCCACAACTTCCATACATCCCACACCAGCAATACCCACCACCCCCGCGGCCACTACAACAGCCGGCCGTCAGAGAGGATGATCACGAGGAGGACGACGATCCAGAGCCAACCATGGGAGAGCTCTCGGCCCCCGACTTCAGAGACCAAGCTTGGTGCATCTACGAAGGGCCAGACCTCGAAGCCATCACCATCAACACCTCGGTCGTCCATCACCTGCCCAAGTTCTCGGGAATGAAAGGAGAGTCAGCCACAGGACATCTGCAACGCTACCATGGCAGTTACCAGAACCTCAAACCATACGGAGTCGGAGTGGACGATTTCAAATTGAAAGCATTCTATTTTTCACTTACAGACTCGGCAACTGACTGGTTTCTATCTTTGCCTTCAGGTAGTATCTACACATGGGACGAGATGCAGAGGAAGTTCCTCAACAAGTACTACCCAGCGGGCAGAGCGATGCAAGTCCGAAGGCAGTTGCAAGAGCTCAGGCAAGGACCCAACGAGACCATGTACGAGTACGTGGAGAAATTCAACGCCCTGGAGAAGAGCTGCTGCAATCTTGGACTCCCAGAGAAGCTGCTGGTAGAGTATATGCTAGACGGACTGAGACGACTGGACAGGAAGCTACTAGATGCCTCGGCTGGGGGCAACCTTATAAACTTGTCCCCAGCAGGTGTGAGACGCAAGATCATGGCAGTGGCAGAAAGTGAACGGTTCCAGGACGAGTCCAATAAAGAAGAAGAATTCAGTCGAACCAGGAACGTGTCGAAGGTTGAGCTCCCATCCAATGCAATGGCCGAAGAGATCAGGCAGCTCAAGGAGATGATGCAGCAAGTGATCAGAAGGCAACCAGTCCAGGTCAAGCCGTGCGGTTTCTGTGCTGCCACGGACCACAAAACAGACGAGTGCCCAACCATAGTGGAGGATGACCAGGCCGAAGTCAACGCAGTAGGCGATTACCAGGGCCATAGCAACCAGACTGGGCCAGTCCGACAGTATGGACCGACCGGGAACCAGCAAGGAGCGAACGGGCCGCACTGGAGGAACAACGATCAGAATAACCACTTCCAGAGGGAGCCAGCACAGCAGCCCGTACCTCACCAGGCCCAACCGTACTACAAGCCTCCGTTTCGCCAGCAGCAAGGACAGAATGGGCCGAGTCAGTATCAGCAGAACCGCAATCAGTCAGGCCCGCACCAGCACAGCTCGAGCAAGTCCTTAGAAGATGTTGTGAAGGACTAGGCCGCATCAGTTCACCAGTTCCAGGCCAAAACCGATGGGACTTTAGCAGAGCTGGGTAAACAGATGTCCAACCTAGCCCAGACAGTTTCTGAGCTGAAGGGAGATTCAGGAAGACTCCCATCACAGACAGTGCAGAATCCAAGAGGGAATGTCAGCATGGTGGAAGTAGTTGACGTGGACGCAGCCTTAAAGGAGTCGGCTTATTGGGTGAACAAGATGCTCAACACGAAGGCAAGGGATAGTGAGGACGAGCCTAGCTCAGATTACACCAGGCCTACAGAAGACTTCGGCCTGCTAGCATCCGAAGAAGAACCGGCTGAAACACTCAGCCCAGACATGCTCAAGGCATCCGAGCCAGGCCCGGTCCTCGTGGCCGAGAAGTCCGAAACTCACGGTTCTTCATGTGCCATGCAGGTAGCTGCTCCCAAAGGCTGTATGACCGACAAGGACGAGCTAGAAGGTAGGTTGGAGACGAGGCCTAAGCAGAACGGCCCCATAATGGAGCACCCACTCACTACGAGCCATGAGGCACCGCCAGGAAAGAGTAAGGACCCAGGTGCCTTCACGGTCACCTGTGGTATTGGTGAGGCTCAGATACATCACTGCTTAATTGATTTGGGTGCTGCTGTTAATGTCATGCCTTATTCCTTATATTGCTCGTTAAAACTTGGCCCATTGAAACCGCCTAAACTGTTAATAGAACTGGGGGATAAGTCATGTACTCGGCCTAATGGTTTGCTTGAAAACTTAACCCTCCGAGTAGGAGACCTTTTTGTTCCTGCAGATTTCTATGTTGCAGATGGGCGATGCTAGAGACGACAAACCGCCAGCACTGATCTTGGGACGTCCATTCCTCTTCACCACAAGGACGAAGATTGACATGGGCTCAGGCTTATTGTCACTTGCGTTTGGTGGCACGACATCAGATTTCTACATTTACGGGGATGATGACCGTCCATGCATAAAGAAACCACCGGACAAAGTGAACACATCATATCTTGGTACCCTAGTTCCTGACCTACCGAATGAGACGGCGCATGAGACTGGACCAGCAGCTATGGTCAAGGTGTCCTCGCGGATTCGAGGGAATGTGAAGGCGAACCCGCCTGATCAATGGAGAGCAGATCCGAGCACATCTTTACACGGCAATTTCGGGCACATTGAAGAAGCAGCTGAGAAGAAGTTTGACCTCACACGTCCATGGGATCCTAACTTGTGATCCCTAAAGAGGTAACGTCGAGCCAACGACGTAAAACAAAGGCGCTCGCGGGGAGGCAGCCCGGTATTTCTTTTTTACAGTTTTATTTATTTGGTTTTCTGTTTATTTGAGTCTTGGGTCATACTCATCACATTGTACTTGGGAAAGAAGATGATTTTCATGCAGGGGACAGAGCGCACACGGCTGGGAATCCAACCGCATGCCATTTGAGGTATTTGCGTAAGACTGTTATCCAACGTGAGTAGTTTCACACCTTGAATAAATTGTGTCGAGAAACATAAGCTTTTAAGGATTCTGTCACCAAGACTTACGAGTCTAAGGAGATTGGTTTTTAAGTGAGACCGTTTGTGACTCCTCCAATCTCCTGGGAATCCTTAATTTGTCTTAATTTCTTGACATAGCCCTTTCATTTTGTGACGAACTCACGTTGCGATACAAGTCTCAATGGTGCTCTTCGAGGACTCAAAGGAGAATAATCAGTTGTTTCCGAGCATCACGCATCGCACGAGGGAAGTGTCTGTCCAACCTTACTTTCGTCTTATTTCCCTTTTGTTTGTTTGTCATGCATAGTCGTGTCTAGAGCTTAAGTCGTGCCGTGAGGACACGGCTTATTTCAAAAGTGTGGGGTGGGAGAGTCAGTCATCGAGTCAGCTCGTTTCGCATAATTTTTAAAATTTTGTACATGTTTCTTCACTATTCCCTAGACTTGCGGTATTGGAAAATGATAAGGTGAAATAGATAGAGGCGATTATATGCATGTCTTTAGTGAAATCAGACTTGTGCGATTACATGTGATCTTAAAATATTGCATGCCTTTGTTAGTTGAGATAAACAGGGATGTGGAGTTGATGGAAACGCCCTAGAGAGACTTGACAAATCGTTCAAAGGCCGAACTCAAGATATATGGTTATGTGGATCTCGTGGAGGCTAGCACTTCGAAGCAACATAGTACGAGTCTGCTCCACCACTGCGGTATCCTTTGCGGTTGGTCGGGACGGGAATACTTCACACCGTCCAAGCTCTAGTCCAAGTAGCCGGGAAAATAGACAAGCGACCCTTGGCTTGACCCGAGTCAAAAGGACGATGATGAGTGAGAGCAAGTAGGTTCGAGCAAGTCACAATCCGCACCACAAAGTAACAAATCCATCATCATTGTGAAAGTTTACACCGAAATCAAGTGAAGAGCACAATTGATACATCAACCCGAGACACTATAGCTGGCCGAAAAGCACTCAACACTTTGAAGCTCGAATCAATCACGTGCAAGAAAAAGCGACGAAGCATAACCATATAGCAAGAGTTCGAGTCCGAGAATGCGGTTCATGGGTCTAAAAAGGGCTATCTCCCGAGACATCCGAATTGATTTGCATCTCGGCCCAAGGGTAACACGTGTCATTAACCCATGTTTTCGCACAAGGCTATTAGTAACGAGCATGCATAGAAAGCGAAATCCAGATTAACCGAATCATGTTCATATAGCATGTCTAGGATGCCGAAGCATTGTGGTGTTTACAGTTTTCGTTCCTCTTATGACCTAGTCCTTGTTCGGGACGAACAAGTTTAAGTGTGGGGTGGTTTGATGAGCCGTATTTATACGACTCATCGAGTCATCAAATCCCACCAATTTCGGCACTTTATCATGCAAACAGTTACTTCTTAGTGTTGTTTTGCATTTCAGGTGTTTCGGAAGCTCTAGGAGGAAACGCGCTTAAAAGACGGCATTTTCATGCCAGAAGCATCGCAGTTGAAGAACGAAGCCAGAGGAGCGTCGTGAACAGTATTTTTCGGCTCGTGAATAGTAATTCCGGCATGAACAGTACTCGTGAACAGCACTCGTGAACAGTGATTCCAACATGAACAGTGTCCGGGTGAACAGTATTCGGGTCGTGAACAGTGATTTTCGGGAAATTTCCCAATTTCGTCCTTGGCGGTTTAGAAGCTCCTGGAAGTCTCTAGAAGACTCTGGAAAACTTGCACAAGAAGTAACTTAGAGATCAAGCAAAGTCAATTTAGGAAACTTTTCCTAATTTGTCTTTTGGGCCACCGATTTGACCTAGTCCAAGAGGGATTTCGTGCCTCACTCAATCCTATAAATAGAGGAGCAACTCAGCCATTCAAATCATCCATCATCATAGAATCGAGAGCTCATCTCTCAATTCAATCATCTCGGCTCATTGGCTCGGCGCACGCCTAGCTCTCTCGGCACACGTCCCTGCTCTCTCGGCTCATCCGTCCTCATTGCTCTCGGCACATCAGCCCTTGCTCCGCCCTTGCTCAGCCGCACCTCAGCCCTCACGGCCCGGACTTCAGTCACTCTCGGCACTAGTGAAGTTTACTCGTTTATTTATTGTTTTTGCCCTAATGGCCATGTGTAACTAATTCCATTATTCGGGCTAGGGTTTACTCGTTGTGACGAATGTTTTTGAGACTTGGTTTTTAATGCTATTCATGTTTTACTAAATCTCGTGCATAAATCCCATGAATTATTGCTAGACTAGGTGGATACTTTGTCGTAAAACTTAGTTGCGCAATATTTCTATATTTATCACCTATCTAATACTTTGTCGTTTGGATAGGTAGCACGGCTAGGTTAGATAACACCTTTGTCGGGTTATTAAACCTAGGGGAATTAAAAGCTTAACACCTTTGTCGGGTTAAGTGGTGGAGTAACACTTTTGTCGGGTTACTTGGGTAGGCACCTTTGTCGGGTCAACCACACTTAAAAACTATGAATTGGAATATTAGAAGTCAATGATAAAACAAGTCACAATCAAACCCTAGTCTGAATACTCTCATCATTATTATTCACTCACTTTATTTCCTTATTTGCACTTGTTTCCTAAACTCTTTACTCTTACCCAATCGTTTACTTCCCTTTCTTACAGAACAAGTAGTAACCATCTAGCTCTCTAGGGTTCGACCCCTTACTTATAGGCATACTAAGCCAAGAGTAAGTGGACATTATAAATACAAATTTGCAGGTACCGACGACGGCCTGTCACTTACCTACAGGGTATTTTGAAGTCTAGAGAGAATACAAGCTAAGGAGGAGTTTTAAAGCTGAAAATGAATTACAAGTCAGTCCAGGACACGACCAGATTCCGACTGTACAACTTTCATAAACCTGACATGGAGCTGAAAGGACCCGATGGCTTTTGGGAAAAGATCTCAACTCACACTCACCCACTCCCCTCCACCTAGCCCGGCGGCTTTGGCCATGGAGAAGCCATGTGGCCGGCGGCTTTTGGGAGGAATGACTCACCTCCGATGGCTTTTGGCTCCTCCACCCATCCCTTGCCATGTGTGAGCTCTTCTCCTCCCTTGTGACAAGTGTATGGCTCTCATCCTTTCACCTTGCCTATAAATACCAAGCCATTCTCACTTGTATCATCATCCCATCCCACAATCCTAAAATCCACAATTACTTATCTCTTTAGATTGAGAGCACAATCCATGTAAACACTTCTCTTTGATATCAAAAGCTTTACAGTTGTTCTTGAGTACTCTTGTCGGTTCTTGAAGTACTCTCCTTTTACTTTCCTGTCTTTACTTTCGAAAACTTTACTTTACTGTCTTTCAAAAACCTTTACTTTTCAAGTACTTAGCTATGATGTCCTGTTCCATGGATATTCATAGCTAAACCCTTCATTCGGTTGAAGGGGTGTACTAGTATCATACAATGTTTTAGACCCTTCTCTTAAATGCCTCTTTGTGTTCAAAACTTGTTCTATGTGCCACATATTAGGTCAGAACTTCCAAGGTTGAGTGGATGCTTGAAATGGCAAAACTCTTCCGTGGGGTTCGTGAACATACTCGGGTAAGTGGATGCTTGAAATGGCAAAGCTTATCTGAGGAGTTCGACCTCTTTAAAACACCATTTGGTTGATCGGAAATGATTGATCAAATGGATGCACATAGGCTAATATACCTTGAAATGGGGAATTAGTCTAAATAGAACAAGTGCTCTATGCCTTGAAATGGGCTAGACGGTGTGGCAAATCGAGTACTTGAAATGGCCTTGATACACTTTTAAACACTTAGTATGATCATTAGAGGTCAATGATAAACGGACTATGATACAAGACCCCTGATACCGAATCTTTCCTTTAATTGCAATATCACCTGTTACTTTACTTTCAGTCCATATCAGCTGCTTACTTTCAGCAAGTCTTGTCCTTCAAGCAATTTCTTTCTGCAAGTCTTGTCCTTCAAGCACTTTAATTTCTACAAGTCTTGTCCTTCAAGCACTTCATTTTTCAGTTATTTACTTCCAGTACTAAAATCACAACCAACCCACGCTACTTTCACTACTAAAATCACAACCAACCCCCAACTGTCTTAATTTCTATCTTCGAAAGAACAACTATCAACTAATTCCCTTGGGTTCGACCCCTACTTACCACTTTACTACCCAATAGTAGAGTACGAGTAGCGGACTTATAAATTTATTTTTGCACAGAGACATTGCACCTTAACGACAGTGCAGTGCGCTCCGTCAATACCCAACTGATTATTGTAATTGTATCCAACATCATAGTGAAGAAAACCCTGGCTTGGTAGTGCCCCCCAGACGTAGTCACGGTGTAGTGACGAACTGGGTATCAAAGTTTGGTGTCTTCGCATCATTCCTTTTGTTTTTCTCTCGGCATCGCTGCTTGCGCGATCCTAACAGCTGGTATCAAGAGCTTGGGTTGTAGCAGTCATGCAGAGAGATGGAAAACATCCGGTAGAGAAATTTGATGGGTCGGATTTCGTGTTCTGGAAGATGCGGATTGAGGATTACCTGCATGGTAGTGAGTGGTACCTACCTGAAGTCGGTAAGAAACCAGAGGGTATGAAAAACGGCGTGTGGGAGCTGTTGGACAGGAAGCAGATGTTGGATCAGCAGTCAACGTTGTATGGAAAACTAACCGCGGCGAACAAGGTTCACCAGATGCGGCAGCCTTTCGATCTCAAGATGGCAGAGGGTGTAGTAGTGGCTAAACACCTAAGCAAGTTTAATATGACAATCGCGTAGTTGAGCTTGATTGATATTAAGTTCAAGGATGAGGTGCTAGCCTGGATATTATTATCTTCTTTGCTAGAGAGTTGGAGAGGGACGGTTACAACCACAAGGGCGACAGTACGAAAGAAGAATTTGCTATCAGTTGGGCAGTTTGACGAAAATGGTTATGAGGTAACCTTCAGCTGCAAGAACTGGAGGATAGCAATGGGAGCCAGGGTCATAGCTCATGGAAAGAAGAATTTGTTATCAGTTGGGCAGCGGGATGAAGACGGGTTTAATGTAACCTTCAGCTGCAGGAACTGGAAGATTGCAAAGGGAGCTAGGGTGATAGCTCAAGAAAAGAAGGAAAGAACGTTGTACAAGGTGAGGAACGTTCGGAACGGCATCACAGGTTCAGGTGGGAACAGTGATGCAGATTTGTGGCATTGTCGTTGTGGTCACATGAATCAGAAAGTTTTGCAGTGTAGCAAAACTTTGAAGAGGAAGAAGTTGAAATTGTGCATTGCTTCAACGGAGCTCAAGACGTGAGCTGAGGGCTTGGCACTACCGGCTGCATGGGTTGTTCAGGACGAAGACAATTATGATTGGAATCAGTCTCCAGGTGGGAGATTGTTGGGTTGTGGAGCCTGATTAGATTATTGGGCTGGTCCAGTTTAGGAAGTCCATAATTTGGCAGTGATGTTTAGGGTTTCTATTTCCTAATTAGATAATTAGGGTTTAGATGTTACCCTATTTATACCCAACTGATTATTGTAATTGCATCCAACATCATAGTGAAGAAAACCGTGGCTTGGTAGTGCCCTCATACGTAGTCACGGTGTAGTGACGAACAGGGTATAAAAGTTTGGTGTCCTCGCATTGTTCCTTTTGTTTTTCTCTCGACATCGCTGCTTGCGCGATCCTAACACATGCTTCTATTAAGGCCAGAAGAGCTCAAAACACTATCAAACTGGAAATGGAAGATGGTCACCTTACAGATGAAGAAGATTTTATTGGTAATAACGCTGTCTTAAGTGTACAATAAACAGTGCTTTATAAACAAGCGTTGTCTATTATGTACTTTAGACAGCGTCTGTTTACAAAGCATTGTCTTATGTCTACACTTTAGACAACGCTTGACCAGAAGCGCTGTCTATTAGTACTTTTAGACAGCGCTTTTCCATAAAGCGATGTCGTATGTCTATCCTTTGGACAGTGCTTGTATCAGAAGTGCTGTTTAAACTTAACCTAAAATTACAGATATTGAATTACCTATCTCCTCTTCAATCGAAAATCACTCTTCTCAGCTTACACAGTCGAAAACTACAAGAATTTGAATTCTTACCATCTTCTTCGACCGCGCCACCACTGAATTCGTTCTCGCCGTTGTGTCCATCGTTGTCTTCAGTTATGTCGATTCATTTTTGTCATTCTTCAATTTAGGGTTCTCGTCATTCTCATAGATTCGTTCTAGTCGTGTTCTCATAGATTTAAGTGTTTCTTATTTTCTTTTTGAAATGGCCTTTGGCCTACAAATGCTTTCGAGGGGGAACTTTTCTTCCTAACCCCCGGTATTTGTATCATTTTTGAAGCAAAACTTCTCTAGCTTTGAGAAAGCTTTTAGTCGGGGCTTTGCCCTCTTTGACCCCAAAAACTTTTTGTTGGGGCCTATTTTTCGCCCTCTTTTGACTCCACACTTAAAACTTGACAATATGTTCAAAAAGTGTATGGAATGTGCGGGAATCAAACATGAACAAGGCACCGTGTTAGAGGACTCAAGTCACCAAGGAGCATTCAAAGGGTCTAAGTTTTTCATGAAGATTTTAAAAGGTGCTTGCTATAACTTGATCCAAGGTATTTCAACGAAAATACTTAGAGAATTGGATAGACAAAAGATAGCAATGATATTGGTTCTCAAGAATACACATTCAATGGACTAGGTCGGTTCTAAGTTCAAGATTCAATAAATGTGACAAATAGGCTAGATGTGATTTATAGGGATTTGAAATCGATAGTCACAAGCCTCTGTGGTTAAAAACACTCTTGTGTTAGGGATAGAATACATGAATGCAAGTGTTCATTCAAACATGGTAGGCATGACATGAAATGAGTGACCTATGCGACTACCCCACCCACACTTAAAACATAGCTTAGTCCCTAAGTGCAAACAATAAAAAGAATGAGAATAAGGCGCATAGGAACTCCCCTCGTTTGTAGATGTGCCCCACCAATAGAAAAGATGTCATTGTGCTAAGCTTGATAATATATGATGCGAATAACTTCCTTGATACAAGAATACATGATAGGTTAAAAGCAACAAGTGACATACAAGGTCATGCAAAACGCAAGTATGGGCAAGAGAGCATCACAAGTCACATAATAACATCATGGCATAAGTTTGATAGAGTTCAAACAAGGAAGTTGATCCACACCCTCCAAAATATGCACAAAGGTTCCTAAGTGCCCCAAATTTGAAACTAGAGTCATAGCATGATATAAAAAAAATATTTCCACTCTAGTCAACTTCAAGAAGGCACATGAACACTAGGGGGCGACATCATCATTCATTGAAAAATCAAGGGAAAAGTGGAGGGGCTTGGCAATGTGAAGTGGAATTGGAGTGAGTAGACCTCACTCCACACTTAAAATTTGACCCAATAATCATACATTTCACATTCCATATTTAGAGCCTAAGCCACTCAAAATCATACAAAACATTTAAACATATAAAAGAACAAGAATGAAACACTTACAAACCGGGTTACCTCCAGCGAGGGCCTAGTTCAAAGGAGTCCTGACCCGAGTACAACATCCGGCAAGAAGTCAGGAAGAGTCAAGGCAAGAAACAACACAGGAACAGTTGCGAAATTTGACCTGAGCCACCCATGGGACCCAAACCAGTAATCCACAACGAGGTACTGTCGAGCCAACGACGTTAAACAAGTGCACTGGTCGGGAGGTAACCCGACACTATCTTACTTTCTGTCATTTAAATTCAGTCATTTAGTTTTAAGCTTGCATGACTTTTGAACTAAAGCACGCCTTCGTTCAAAAGTGTGGGGTGAGAACCACCTTTGTATATAAATAACATGCTTGCTGTTTTCTTTTTTAGTAATAGTATCTTTTTGAAAATATGAACTTAGAATGTGAAAAAGATAGATCTTAGTTCATGCATTAACCTTGTGAAAATTCAAACTGTTTAAAAACTTAGAATGTAACTTTTCATTTGTCCTTTGTGCTGAGATAAACTAGGGATGTGGAGTTGACATAAACTGCCCTAGAGAGGCTTGGCAAGCAATCAAAGGATCAAATCAAACTATATGGTTTTCGAAGTCAGTGGAGGCTGCACTTCGGGTTTCAGTGAAGAATGAAGTCATCTCCGCCATGCAGTGTTTATGCAAAAAGAAAAGAAAAGGCGAGGACGGGAATCAGACCGTCCTCCCTCTAGTCAAAATAGCTGAGAAAATAGATGAGCGACCCTCATCTTGACCCGCGCGAAACGACAACGATGAGAGGAGCGGGGAGGTATTTTCATATGCTCGCGGGCGATGATTGGACCACCCAAAGGAAAGGCTTGAGAAAATGGACTGGCAAGTCACAAAGAAGCAAAAAGCTCGAAGAAGAAAATAAAGAGGCCAAAGGCCCAACATTGTGAAGGTTTTAACCGAACAAAAAAAAGTGAAATACTCAAAAAAGTCAAATCAAAGGCCAAAGGCCAATTCACTACAAAAAAGCAGTCCCTCGCCAAAGAAGAAAGAAATTAAAAAGGCTCAACTCAGTGAAACCCGAACCGAATCACGTGCTAGAGAAAGCTACAAGAAAACCATATAGTGCGAGATGGTCCCAAGATTGCAGTCCAGGAGCCTAAAAAGGGCTATCTCCCGAAACATCCAATATAATTTGCATCTCAGCACGGAGGTACAAGTATTAAGTTTCTTCTATTTATTTACGCAGTTTAATTTGGTAATAAGTAGTAATGCATGAATTAGGATAGATCAAGTACCACAGTCTAAATTTCATATTCCAAAACCAACTTAGAGTGCCGCCCTTTAATAGCATTGTTCGGGACGAACAACTAAAAGTGTGGGGTGATATGATGGACCAAAATTATACGAATCATAAACACAGTAAAACCCCCTTAATTAGACACTTTGTCTATTTAACTTTTGCTTGTTAGTTCCGATATATTTCTACAGGGTATTTAAGAGCTTAGAGAGAATACATGCTAAAGAGGAGCTTTTAAAGCAGAAAAGATGTTACGAGTCATTCCGAGGTCAAGATCATATGCCGACTGAAGAAATATCAAGGATCCTGACGTTGAATAACTCATAACAAATTAAGCAGAAGAGGAATCAAGTCAGCCCAGGACGAAACACACTGATAGTTTTGTGAAAAGACTGCACAAAACTCACAAAACTCATCCATTTGCCTTGGTGACCGACCACTTGAAGAGAAGGTGGCCAAGGGAGGAGCTCCTGCCCTCCATGACCGGCGGCTCCTCCTCCCCACAATCGGCAACCGGCGGCTTTTGCTCCCCCCCCATGTGGCGCCTCCTCCTTCTTCCTCCTTCTCCTCCCTTGGATCAAAAACCACATGCCATCATCTCCTCCATCCATTCCTCCCTTCTCCTCCCTATAAATGGAGCTCATCTCCTCCTCATTTGTATCATCACAAAATCAAAATCAAATCCATAAGTTGTAAACACTTCTCTCTCTAAGTTTTGTAAGTTTGGTTTTGGAAATAAAGGATTGCTCCCTTGTCGCTTCAACGGTTGTAAGTATTTTAATATTTATTTACTGTCTTTAATTTCCAATTCCTTAGTTATAATGTTTAGCGCGATGAATAGTAGCTAAACTAGTCGTTCAGTAGAAGGGGTGAACTTGTGAAATTATATCCCCTGTTCAAGCAAGTGTTCTAGGTCGTGTTTCGATAGACCTTGAACTCTCTCCACAACAGTTCAACAAACAGATCAAACAGAACAGTAAAACTGGAGCACGCACAGGTTGATAACCCAGTTCGGACAGGCCTACTCTGGGGGGTTTCCCACACCCGGAAAAAGGGACAACAAATCTTTATTACGAGTATAGGGTTTCCACAGGGACTTACACTTACACCTTGTAATAGCCTCACCTCAATACTCCGTCTCTCAGATTTGCAACCGAGGTTCACCGCAATTCCCCTGATCCCCTTCGTTCAGAACCTGCAGTCCGAACGTTCTCGACCTTCTCCAGAAGCTCGGATGCTTTCTCTCGAAAGCTTTGATCACCTTTGTTGTGTGCGGCAGTTGATACGCTTCAGACAGTCTGAGTTGCACTTGAGCAGACTGCACTTGCACCGATGTATTCTCAATGAGAAAACACAACCGGCCGTCGCTTTCTTCTTCTCCAATCAGCAGGGTATGCTCGTGTGTATTTGATCTTTGAAAGCAATGGAAATTAGGGTTGCCTTTGCATTGTATTTATATGCTCGGACGAAACCCTAATTCGCACAAGATAATCCCATCAAATATTTCGGAAAATATTCCAGAATATTTGATGCATATCTTTCACAAATCCTTGGAAGAATATACGAAGTCGTCTTCTTTCCCAAGCAAGTCACGCCGTCTTCAATGTGCATATTCATTCGAATATCTTGCTCGAATAAGTCGCACGCCATCTTTAACTTGACGAAATCTTCGTGCCAATATCTTCCGGAAAATATCCTTGCGTCTGTTCCACGCTGTACATGAGTGCTAGGATATGTTCGAACTCCCCCTGAACTCCTGCTCGAACTGTCTAACCACGTTTTGCCAAACACATGCCACTCAAGGGAACATCAATCTCCCCCTTGGCATTTTGGCAAAACCAAATCTACTAGATAACTAGATCTATCTAACTATCTAGACAGTCGACAACCTTGAGGGAACAAAAAAAGTCACCACCTCAAAATACTCCCCCTTTTTGCCACAAATTGGCAAGGGGTCCGATCTAGTTCGAACAGCAAATCAAGTTGTGCCAGAACAAGCACGAAATAACTAAAGTTTTAAACGAAAACTGAGTTCAGAGAGATTGAAGTCAGTGGACCTTTATGCAGACACATCATCTGTGGCATCTTCAGAATCTGCATCATCAGATTCATCTTCACTTGGGTAGCTAAGGGCACGAGCAAGCTTATTGATGCGCCTGCGTTGCTCCTTGTCCGCAGCAATGATGGCATTAAGATCTCTGAGCAACTTGTTCCGCTCATCTCGGCCCATTCTGGCTCCCCCTCGACTGGACTCCGTCACAGCATTTCCTTTCTCCTTGAGATCGTTCACGTGATGCTCTTTAAACAACTTGTGGTCAACGATGAACTTGCTGGGAGCCTTTGAGAGTTGGTCAGGCGAGGCCTTCAAATCAGGAGCTTGATGGATGATCAGCTCGTATATCAGGGACGGGAAGCAAATCTGATGCAGAGATCTCATCGAAGTGGCATGTTCAGCAATCTGTTGGAACATTACTCTGCCCAGGTTGAACTTCAGTTTATTCCCTATCTGATAAAGCAGTTGAGCCATGTCCTTGTTGACCGTTGAGCGATGAGTAGACGGCCTCCAGTTGAAAACAGCAATGAAAAACAGCATCGAATAGAACGTAGAAAGATCCGCTGTATGCACAACTGACTCAGGCCTCCACTGAAGAGAGCCTGCAGTGATGGTGCTTACTACCTTTTCAAAATCTGACTCCACTTCATCAACAGCTGGGTCGTCCATGGCGAAGAATACATTGATCAGCTCAGGATCAATCTTGATCCTTCTCCCTATGACGTAGAAGACCCCATACTCAGATTCTCCAACAACCCCGAAGAGAGGGGGTAAGTTTGCCATGGTCTCACGTACCAACTGCTCATTGAAGGGTTTGCCCCTGGTCAATGTCCAAAACAGATCAGATTCTTTCAGAACCGTAATCACCTCCTTCCCTTTGTAACTGGACTCTACTAGCACCCTCTCAGGAATGATCTTCCTTCTCGACACACAGCTCCATTTCCTACTTGCATCACGGTTGACGAACCAAACTCCTCCCTTGACAATTCCCACTGGAGCTGAATCAGACTCAGGAGATGGAACTTTGCATCTTCCAGCATCCACTGAAACAGGGACAGGAGCTTCATGTTTTCTTTTCTTAGATGAAACAGCTCCCCCTGCCAGGTTGTCCTCCTTCGCAATCTCTTGGACTGTTCCCTTAGCAGATTTTTCAAACACCACCTTCTTCTTTCCCTTGTCCTTCTTTGGCCTTTTGAGAGAGATAAGAGGAGCAATAACTTGGTCAGCTTCAGACAACTTACCCTCCTTTGAGACTGGCTTCGCAGTATCCTCACGAACTGATCCACCAACATCCTCCATATGATCACAAAGAAGATCATCTTGAGTAACAGCTGGGACAAGCACAGACTCCTTAGCAACAACTGGAACTGAAGTACCACAAGATTCCACTCCTGGCTGAACACCAAAATCCTCTTTTTGCAGATTTTCAGCAAAATCATCAATATCTTTGAACACACTGTCCAGATCTTCATCTCCTTCCGCAACCTCAGGTTCTTCATCAATCACACCAACACCGTTTACTGATAAAACAGGCTTCATACTCACAGTCTCAGCAACTTCTCCTTCAGAGACTCCAATCTCCTCAGCCAACCCATCAACAGGAGCATCCTCCATTACCAACTTCCTCATGCTCTTCTCACCCTCATTAGAAATATCAGAGACCCTTCCTCTGATAGAGATGATCTTTGCCAGGCATTGTCTGGGAGAGGCAGCTCGGCGAGTTACCTTCTTTCTTTGAAATCCTCCTGGACGAACGAACCCGGAAGCTTGAATTTTCGCCTTCCACACATCTGAAATACCTGAGCCTCTTGTCACTGACAGCCTGGGTTCCGTTTCTTTAACAAACTTAGAAATTCCGTCACCCTTTTTACCAGCATCACAAGTCACAACCTTGCCCTTGTCAACACAAATCACAGCCCTCCTGGCTTCATCACTACCAGCCCTACTGGCTTCAGCACCCAAACACCCAATCTTCTCAACTCCCACAATTACTTCATCATTAATCACAGAATTTTTAACCACTGAGATATTCGCAGAGACAGATGGGAGAACAGGATTTACCTCCGATTGCGGACACGCTTGTGGAGAAGAAACCGCTGAGACTGTCTGAGGAATTTCAGCGGTGACCTCTTCGGCAGACTTTTCATGAAAAGGTGACGCCTTTTTCACCTTCGCAGCTTTGGATTTTGGAATCTTCGATTTCGTCGTCACCGCCTTTGAGGTCTGCATGCTTTCCTTTCTTTTCTCCGCGGATTTAACACTAGATTTTGCTGACTTCCTTGTGTTCACCATCGCCGTTTGCGGAGCAATCGAGTGAGAGATTTCCGATCTAGGGTTTCGGGGACGAGTGAGAGAGGACACGCTCAACAGTCGAGTTTTTGAAAATAAAATATCCTCCTGCCTTTTCGACTTCCTAATATACGCAAGCCGCTTAAAAAACGGTGTAAAACAAATCTTCTGGAATAAAGAAGATGACATTAAGTATTGTCCCATCTGTTCCAGCTCCCTTTCTTAGGTGGTCAGTCCAACTGTTGTAGCTGGGGATTCGCCTTTGACTGACCACTGCCTGGAACACTTAGTTCATGAAACCACGCACACCCAAGGAGGATCTGGGTGTTCCAAACCGTGGAATCTCATTCAATTTCTCATCCAGTGGAATGGCATTCATTCGTGGAAACAGTTCGAACTCCGTCTTCAACTGTGTTATCTTTTGTTCGAACTCTTTCTGTAACTGCGACACTCTTTGATCCAGCAGTCTCCTGGTGCACTTGCCAACATGGATTTGTGCGATTCTCCTATCTGACCTTGTGTGCAGGGTCTTATTCACTCCCCCTCGCATAACTCGATGTTTGGCTTGAGTAGACCGTGGCTTGTCAAGACTTTCGACTCCTATTCTGATGGTGTAACAGTTATTTGCCATCCTTGTGCCTTTCATCACAGAATCACCATTCTCGTCTAGAACCAAGCATGAGTCACGAGAGAATGACACATAGTGTCCATTGTCGCACAGTTGACTGATGCTAATAAGATTCATTGTCAGACCTTCAACCAGGAGGGTGTCCTCGAGTGCAGGGAGATCCGGAACCTTCAATGTCCCACAGCCGATCACCTGACTCTTCCTACCATCCGCGAAGGTGACAAACCGCATCTGCTCAACAGGTCTAATATGCGAGAGAAATTCAGAGTTACCTGTCATGTGGGCAGAGCATCCGCTGTCGAAGTACCAACTATTTTGCACTGTATCTCTTGAGGAGCAACAGGCCACCATGCATACTGTCTGTTGTTCCTTTGGTACCCATACCTGTTTCTGTCGAGGTTTGATCTGTTGTTTATGCCCTCGACGTTCAGCAAGAAACAGCCGACACTTGGATCTGATGTGTCCATCCTGAAAGCAGTACCAACATGTGCGCAAATCTTTCTTTTGATTGGAGATTGAACTGGAGTGAGCTTTGCCAGTCCTGCCTTTGGCTTTGTCTTGGGACAGATCCACTTTCTGTCTAGGGTGCTTTCTCACCTTCTGTTCAGGCATCTGTTCCGACACTGGTTTTGTTTTAACAAACGTTGTACCTTTTGAACTGCCTTCTCCCGTGAACCCCAAACCTCTATGTCCAGACTCCATTCTCTGAGATCCGAGAATATCATTTAAGTCTTTAGTGCCAGAGTTGAGCATTCTTACCGATTGTTTGAGGTGATTTAGTTCCTCCTTGATAGTTGAGTGCTCCATTCTTTCAGATTCTAGCTGAAGTTCCAGCTGTTCTATCCTTCTTAACTGGAACACCTCTTTGCGCTTCAGATCTGTGATGGTTTTTCTTAGACCCACCATGCCAACAGGATGAGTGTCACGGTCATTCTCCATTTCAATTTTCAGTGAGGAGACAGTACCTAAGAGCTCTGTTTTCTGAGCAAGGAGACACAGCCTTTCCTGTTTCAACTGAGCTAGACGAGTATTCAGAGAGTCTACCGTGCCTTCGAGCTCAACCTTCTGTGTAAGTAATATCTCAACCTCCTGCCAGACCTTGTCCTTATCCAAGGTGACGCTTGCAACTGTGTCATTCAGCTTTTTGTTAATCCTGATCAGAAGCAGCCACTTCTCATACAGATCCTTATATGTCTCACCCAGAGCCTCCTGCGTGAGTTCTTCACCATCACTGTCTGAGACATCTTCAGCCGAGAGTTCCAACAGAGGTAGAGCAGGTTTACTGGTGCTGCCGTAACCATCCAGAGTTGAAGTAAAGGCCACAAAGTTGGTGGTTGCACCTCCTTTATCTTCGTCTGACTCACTATCGCTGAAGCTCGCGACCATTGCCTTCCTTTTCATGAGAGTATTCGCACATTATGAAGCAATATGACCGAAACCTCTGCATTCATCACACTGAATTTCTTCCTTTCTTTTGTCAGAGGAGTCTTGCCTTGAGTCACTGGACCTTGATCTGTCGGACTTCCAGTTTCGGAAACCAGTTGATGAAGACTGACCTTGTTCTGGACCACGTCTATTTATCTTGCGCACCATTCTGCCGAAGTTTTGAGCCATCATGGCCAGTTGCTCAGTGGTGCAGCCAGCCTCCACTTTGTCTTCAGACAGTTCTGCTTTCAGGGCGATTCCCTTCATATCTCCGGTTTGGAAATCACGGTTAATCTCGTAAGTTCTGAGAGACCCCATCAGCTCGTCCAGTTTCAGTTTGGAGATGTCGTGCACTTCCTCAATAGCCGTGACTTTCATAGCAAATCTCGGAGGAAGTGATCTCAAGACTTTACTGGCCATCCTCTCTTCCTCAATCGGCTTTCCTAGAGCAGCAGCCTCGTCGGACAGTTCCAGAACTCTAGTGTTGTACTCAGAGATAGTTTCACTCTCGTTCATCTTCATCTCTTCAAACTTAGTAGTGACAATCTGCATTCTTGAGTTGCGAACTTTGTCCGTGCCTTCATATGCCGTTTGGAGAATATCCCAAGCATCCTTTGCTACTTCACAGTTAATGATCAACTTCATGACGTTCTCATCTACAGCCGAGAAGATTGCGTTCATCGCCTTAGAGTTTCCCATGGATGCCTTGTTCTCTTCTTCACTCCACAAGGTTTCTGGTTTCAGAATTGGTTCACCAGTGAGATTGTTCATCATAGGTTCAGTCCAACCTCTCTGAACAGTCATCCATGCTTTCTCGTCAAGGGATTTCAGAAAGGATCGCATCATGGGTTTCCAGGTGGCATAGTTCGATCCTTCAAGCAACGGAGGTCTGGTGATGCTTTGTCCTTCTTTCAGAGGCATCTTGAACAGTTCAGGATCCCACTCAGTGTGTCGAGTGTTTGCTCTGATACCAATTGAAATTATATCCCCTGTTCAAGCAAGTGTTCTAGGTCGTGTTTCGACAGACCTTGAACTCTCTCCACAACAGTTCAACAAACAGATCAAACAGAACAGTAAAACTGGAGCACGCACAGGTTGATAACCCAGTTCGGCCAGGCCTACTCTGGGGGGTTTCCCACACCCGGAAAAAGGGACAACAAATCTTTATTACGAGTATAGGGTTTCCACAGGGACTTACACTTACACCTTGTAATAGCCTCACCTCAATACTCCGTCTCTCAGATTTGCAACCGAGGTTCACCGCAATTCCCCTGATCCCCTTCGTTCAGAACCTGCAGTCCGAACGTTCTCGACCTTCTCCAGAAGCTCGGATGCTTTCTCTCGAAAGCTTTGATCACCTTTGTTGTGTGCGGCAGTTGATACGCTTCAGACAGTCTGAGTTGCACTTGAGCAGACTGCACTTGCACTGATGTATTCTCAATGAGAAAACACAACCGGCCGTCGCTTTCTTCTTCTCCAATCAGCAGGGTATGCTCGTGTGTATTTGATCTTTGAAAGCAATGGAAATTAGGGTTGCCTTTGCATTGTATTTATATGCTCGGACGAAACCCTAATTCGCACAAGATAATCCCATCAAATATTTCGGAAAATATTCCAGAATATTTGATGCATATCTTTCACAAATCCTTGGAAGAATATACGAAGTCGTCTTCTTTCCCAAGCAAGTCACGCCGTCTTCAATGTGCATATTCATTCGAATATCTTGCTCGAATAAGTCGCACGCCATCTTTAACTTGACGAAATCTTCGTGCCAATATCTTCCGGAAAATATCCTTGCGTCTGTTCCACGCTGTACATGAGTGCTAGGATATGTTCGAACTCCCCCTGAACTCCTGCTCGAACTGTCTAACCACGTTTTGCCAAACACATGCCACTCAAGGGAACATCAACTTGTATTATAAAATATTTTAGACTATTAACTTAGTGTCTCGTCTTTGTATTCAAAACTTATTCTATGTGCCATATATAAGATTAGAACTTCCAAGGTTGAGTGGACGCTTTGACGAGCAAAGCTCTTCCTTGGGATTCGTGAACATACTCGGGTAAGTGGATGCTTTGACGGGCAAAGCTTATCTGAGGAGTTCGATCTATCTAAAAAACCATTTGGAAACTGGACCAAAGGGACCAAATGGATGCACATAAGGCTAAGATACTTCGGAAGGAGGAATTAGTTGAAGTAGAATAAGTGCTCTACGACCTTAAAAAGGCTAGACGATGTTGCAAGTCTTGAGCTAGGAATAGCCTCGATTCATGTTTGAATACTTAGAAGATTCACTAAAGGTCAATGATAAACAGGATATAATACAAGGCCCCTGAAACCGAATGCTTTCTTTTAATTGTAATAATTATCAGTTACTTTCCAGTACTAAAACCAACCAACCAATCAATCACTTAGCTGGTAGCTTTAAAACCAACCAACCTAAAACACGCTCTCTCGCTGAATAATCCCCTCAAAGAACAACTATCTCCCTAATTCCTTTGGGTTCGACCCCTACTTACCACTTACTACCCAGTAGTGAAGTCGCGAGTAGCGGACACTTATAAATTTATTCTTGACGATTGCGAATAACCACTGTGCAACCATCAAAATTGGCGCCGTTGCCGGGGAATTAGCCGTCGGATAGTTGTTCTTTTTCATTTCCCTATGACACTACCCACTACGCATGCATGGACAACGCGATATCTGCCCCTGTTCGGAGGAACGGAGGGAGAAGACACAGTACAGCACTGCCGAAACTTCCACCACGTCTGCCACCACATCAAACCTGAAAATGAAGTGTTAGAGGAATTTAAGCTTAAATGCTTTAAATTCTCTCTAACTGACTTTGCCACGATATGGTACTACACATCCACCGCTTGCAGTGCAGAACGTTACGTAGATCTCTGCGTTCCATTCCTGAAGGAATTCTCCCCACCATCCTTACGCCAAGAAACCCGTGAGAAGATCATGTGCCTTCAACAATCCCGGGATGAGACCTTGGACGAATACTACACGAACTATGATGCCATCGTCTCAAGCTGCCCGCACCATGGATTCACGAAGAAAGTTCTTCTCCAAAAATTTCTTCGTGGGATGAGGTCCGAAGAGCTGGGAAGAGTTAACGAAGCAATGAGAAGATTGGCCGGAAACTTCACCATTGCAGACATGTGGAACCTTATAATTGGCCTGGCCGCTGCCACAAGACGAGTACCCCAAACTGACGAGGAAATGCAGATAAATGAAGCTGACCCTGAGGCAGACAAAGAAGAAACTACCGAGCCGTCAGAAGAGACTCCTGAACCATCAGAAGAATCAGATATGGAAAGCACCGGAAGCAACGAGGTTGGAGTCCAGAATACCACTGACGAACTGCCCAATTCATACCCGACTATCATTACCCGGGCAGCCGAGACTATCTACGACCAGTTCCTCACTGACAATCATAACGAGGCAGAACCAAGCCTTTTGAGGCTTTCCCGACTTTTCCCCTTGATCAATGAGCAAGTTGCAGAAAACTATAGGATCAATGAAGAAACTCAAAAGAGGATGGGAAAAGGGCCTCTGCAGAATGACTCCTCGATGGAGCAGTGTTACGCCGTAACTGGACTAGGCAGTCCCAAATACAAGAACTTCAAAAGGCTAGTAGTGAAAGGTCCCTCACCCCCTCCGGGGTACTGGAAAGAAAAGATCCCAAAACAAAGGAGTCCTGACCCGAGTACAACATCCGGCAAGAAGTCAGGAAGAGTCAAGGCAAGAAACAACACAGGAACAGTGGCGAAATTTGACCTGAGCCACCCATGGGACCGAAACCAGTAATCCACAACGAGGTACTGTCGAGCCAACGACGTTAAACAAGTGCACTGGTCGGGAGGTAACCCGACACTATCTTACTTTCTGTCATTTAAATTCAGTCATTTAGTTTTAAGCTTGCATGACTTTTGAACTAAAGCACGCCTTCGTTCAAAAGTGTGGGGTGAGAACCACCTTTGTATATAAATAACATGCTTGCTGTTTTCTTTTTTAGTAATAGTATCTTTTTGAAAATATGAACTTAGAATGTGAAAAAGATAGATCTTAGTTCATGCATTAACCTTGTGAAAATTCAAACTGTTTAAAAACTTAGAATGTAACTTTTCATTTGTCCTTTGTGCTGAGATAAACTAGGGATGTGGAGTTGACATAAACTGCCCTAGAGAGGCTTGGCAAGCAATCAAAGGATCAAATCAAACTATATGGTTTTCGAAGTCAGTGGAGGCTGCACTTCGGGTTTCAGTGAAGAATGAAGTCATCTCCGACATGCAGTGTTTATGCAAAAAGAAAAGAAAAGGCGAGGACGGGAATCAGACCGTCCTCTCTCTAGTCAAAATAGCCTAGAAAATAGATGAGCGACCCTCATCTTGACCCGCGCGAAACGACAACGATGAGAGGAGCTGGGAGGTATTTCCGTATGCTCGCGGGCGATGATTGGACCTCCCAAAGGAAAGGCTTGAGAAAATGGACTGGCAAGTCACAAAGAAGCAAAAAGCTCGAAGAAGAAAATCAAGAGGCCAAAGGCCCAACATTGTGAAGGTTTTAACCGAACAAAAAAAGTGAAATACTCAAAAAAGTCAAATCAAAGGCCAAAGGCCAATTTACTACAAAAAAGCAGTCCCTCGCCAAAGAAGAAAGAAATTAGAAAGGCTCAACTCAGTGAAACCCGAACCGAATCACGTGCTAGAGAAAGCTACAAGAAAACTATATAGTGCGAGATGGTCCCAAGATTGCAGTCCAGGAGCCTAAAAAGGGCTATCTCCCGAAACATCCAATATAATTTGCATCTCAGCACGGAGGTACAAGTATTAAGTTTCTTCTATTTATTTACTCAGTTTAATTTGGTAATAAGTAGTAATGCATGAATTAGGATAGATCAAGTACCACAGTCTAAATTTCATATTCCAAAACCAACTTAGAGTGCCGCCCTTTAATAGCATTGTTCGGGACGAACAACTAAAAGTGTGGGGTGATATGATGGACCAAAATTATACGAATCATAAACACAGTAAAACCCCCTTAATTAGACACTTTGTCTATTTAACTTTTGCTTGTTAGTTCCGATATATTTCTACAGGGTATTTCAGAGCTTAGAGAGAATACATGCTAACGAGGAGCTTTTAAAGCAGAAAAGATGTTACGAGTCATTCCGAGGTCAAGATCATATGCCGACTGAAGAAATATCAAGGATCCTGACGTTGAATCACTCATAACAAATTAAGCAGAAGAGGAATCAAGTCAGCCCGGGACGAAACACACTGATAGTTTTGTGAAAAGACTGCACAAAACTCACAAAACTCATCCATTTGCCTTGGTGACCGACCACTTGAAGAGAAGGTGGCCAAGGGAGGAGCTCCTCCTCTCCATGACCGGCGGCTCCTCCTCCCCACAACCGGCAACCGGCGGCTTTTGCTCCCCCCATGTGGCGCCTCCTCCTTCTTCCTCCTCTCCTCCCTTGGATCAAAAACCACATGCCATCATCTCCTCCATCCATTCCTCCCTTCTCCTCCCTATAAATGGAGCTCATCTCCTCCTCATTTGTATCATCACAAAATCAAAATCAAATCCATAAGTTGTAAACACTTCTCTCTCTAAGTTTTGTAAGTTTGGTTTTGGAAATAAAGGATTGCTCCCTTGGCGGTTCAACGGTTGTAAGTATTTTAATATTTATTTACTGTCTTTAATTTCCAATTCCTTAGTTATAATGTTTAGCGCGATGAATAGTAGCTAAACTAGTCGTTCGGTAGAAGGGGTGAACTTGTATTATAAAATGTTTTAGACTATTAACTTAGTGTCTCGTCTTTGTATTCAAAACTTATTCTATGTGCCATATATAAGATTAGAACTTCCAAGGTTGAGTGGACGCTTTGACGAGCAAAGCTCTTCCTTGGGATTCGTGAACATACTCGGGTAAGTGGATGCTTTGACGGGCAAAGCTTATCTGAGGAGTTCGATCTATCTAAAAAACCATTTGGAAACTGGACCAAAGGGACCAAATGGATGCACATAAGGCTAAGATACTTCGGAAGGAGGAATTAGTTGAAGTAGAATAAGTGCTCTACGACCTTAAAAAGGCTAGACGATGTTGCAAGTCTTGAGCTAGGAATAGCCTCGATTCATGTTTGAATACTTAGAAGATTCACTAAAGGTCAATGATAAACAAGATATAATACAAGGCCCCTGAAACCGAATGCTTTCTTTTAATTGTAATAATTATCAGTTACTTTCCAGTACTAAAATCAACCAACCAACCAATCAATCACTTAGCTGGTAGCTTTAAAACCAACCAACCAACCTAAAACACGCTCTCTCGCTGAATAATCCCCTCAAAGAACAACTATCCCCCTAATTCCTTTGGGTTCGACCCCTACTTACCACTTACTACCCAGTAGTAAAGTCGCGAGTAGCGGACACTTATAAATTTATTCTTGACGATTGTGCATAACGACTGTGCAACCGTCAAAATTGGCGCCGTTGCCGGGGAATTAGCCGTCGGATAGTTGTTCTTTTTCATTTCCCTATGACACTACCCACTACGCATGCATGGACAACGCGATATCTGCCTCTGTTCGGAGGACCGGAGGGAGAAGACCCAGTACAGCACTGCCGAAACTTCCACCACGTCTGCCACCACATCAAACCTGAAAATGAAGTGTTAGAGGAATTTAAGCTTAAATGCTTTAAATTCTCTCTAACTGACTTTGCCACGATATGGTACTACACATCCACCGCTTGCAGTGCAGAACGTTACGTAGATCTCTGCGTTGCATTCCTGAAGGAATTCTCCCCACCATCCTTACGCCAAGAAACCCGTGAGAAGATCATGTGCCTTCAAAAATCCCGGGATGAGACCTTGGACGAATACTACATGAACTATGATGCCATCGTCTCAAGCTGCCTGCACCATGGATTCACGAAGAAAGTTCTTCTCCAAAAATTTCTTCGTGGGATGAGGTCCGAAGAGCTGGGAAGAGTTAACGAAGCAATGAGAAGATCGGCCGGAAACTTCACCATTGCAGACATGTGGAACCTAATAATTGGCCTGGCCGCTGCCACAAGACGAGTACCCCAAACTGACGAGGAAATGCAGATAAATGAAGCTGACCCTGAGGCAGACAAAGAAGAAACTACCGAGCCGTCAGAAGAGACTCCTGAACCATCAGAAGAATCAGATATGGAAAGCACCGGAAGCAACGAGGTTGGAGTCCAGAATACCACTGACGAACTGCCCAATTCATACCCGACTATCATTACCCGGGCAGCCGAGACTATCTACGACCAGTTCCTCACTGACAATCATAACGAGGCAGAACCAAGCCTTTTGAGGCTTTCCCGACTTTTCCCCTTGATCAATGAGCAAGTTGCAGAAAACTATAGGATCAATGAAGAAACTCAAAAGAGGATGGGAAAAGGGCCTCTGCAGAATGACTCCTCGATGGAGCAGTTTTACGCCGTAACTGGACTAGGCAGTCCCAAATACAAGAACTTCAAAAGGCTAGTAGTGAAAGGTCCCTCACCCCCTCCGGGGTATTGGAAAGAAAAGATCCCAAAACAAAGGAGTCCTGACCCGAGTACAACATCCGGCAAGAAGTCAGGAAGAGTCAAGGCAAGAAACAACACAGGAACAGTGGCGAAATTTGACCTGAGCCACCCATGGGACCCAAACCAGTAATCCACAACGAGGTACTGTCGAGCCAACGACGTTAAACAAGTGCACTGGTCGGGAGGTAACCCGACACTATCTTACTTTCTGTCATTTAAATTCAGTCATTTAGTTTTAAGCTTGCATGACTTTTGAACTAAAGCACGCCTTCGTTCAAAAGTGTGGGGTGAGAACCACCTTTGTATATAAATAACATGCTTGCTGTTTTCTTTTTTAGTAATAGTATCTTTTTGAAAATATGAACTTAGAATGTGAAAAAGATAGATCTTAGTTTATGCATTAACCTTGTGAAAATTCAAACTGTTTAAAAACTTAGAATGTAACTTTTCATTTGTCCTTTGTGCTGAGATAAACTAGGGATGTGGAGTTGACATAAACTGCCCTAGAGAGGCTTGGCAAGCAATCAAAGGATCAAATCAAACTATATGGTTTTCGAAGTCAGTGGAGGCTGCACTTCGGGTTTCAGTGAAGAATGAAGTCATCTCCGCCATGCAGTGTTTATGCAAAAAGAAAAGAAAAGGCGAGGACGGGAATCAGACCGTCCTCTCTCTAGTCAAAATAGCCGAGAAAATAGATGAGCGACCCTCATCTTGACCCGCGCGAAACGACAACGATGAGAGGAGCGGGGAGGTATTTCCATATGCTCGCGAGCGATGATTGGACCTCCCAAAGGAAAGGCTTGAGAAAATGGACTGGCAAGTCACAAAGAAGCAAAAAGCTCGAAGAAGAAAATCAAGAGGCCAAAGGCCCAACATTGTGAAGGTTTTAACCGAACAAAAAAAAGTGAAATACTCAAAAAAGTCAAATCAAAGGCCAATTCACTACAAAAAAGTAGTCCCTCGCCAAAGAAGAAAGAAATTAAAAAGGCTCAACTCAGTGAAATCCGTACCGAATCACGTGCTAGAGAAAGCTACAAGAAAACCATATAGTGCGAGATGGTCCCAAGATTGCAGACCAGGAGCCTAAAAAGGGCTATCTCCCGAAACATCCAATATAATTTGCATCTCAGCACGGAGGTACAAGTATTAAGTTTCTTCTATTTATTTACGCAGTTTAATTTGGTAATAAGTAGTAATGCATGAATTAGGATAGATCAAGTACCACAGTCTAAATTTCATATTCCAAAACCAACTTAGAGTGCCGCCCTTTAATAGCATTGTTCGGGACGAACAACTAAAAGTGTGGGGTGATATGATGGACCAAAATTATACGAATCATAAACACAGTAAAACCCCCTTAATTAGACACTTTGTCTATTTAACTTTTGCTTGTTAGTTTCGATATATTTCTACAGGGTATTTCAGAGCTTAGAGAGAATACATGCTAAAGAGGAGCTTTTAAAGCAGAAAAGATGTTACGAGTCATTCCGAGGTCAAGATCATATGCCGACTGAAGAAATATCAAGGATCCTGACGTTGAATCACTCATAACAAATTAAGCAGAAGAGGAATCAAGTCAGCCCGGGACGAAACACACTGATAGTTTTGTGAAAAGACTGCACAAAACTCACAAAACTCATCCATTTGCCTTGGTGACCGACCACTTGAAGAGAAGGTGGCCAAGGGAGGAGCTCCTCCCCTCCATGACCGGCGGCTCCTCCTCCCCACAACCGGCAACCGGCGGCTTTTGCTCCCCCCCATGTGGCGCCTCCTCCTTCTTCCTCCTTCTCCTCCCTTGGATCAAAAACCACATGCCATCATCTCCTCCATCCATTCCTCCCTTCTCGTCCCTATAAATGGAGCTCATCTCCTCCTCATTTGTATCATCACAAAATCAAAATCAAATCCATAAGTTGTAAACACTTCTCTCTCTAAGTTTTGTAAGTTTGGTTTTGGAAATAAAGGATTGCTCCCTTGGCGCTTCAACGGTTGTAAGTATTTTAATATTTATTTACTGTCTTTAATTTCCAATTCCTTAGTTATAATGTTTAGCGCGATGAATAGTAGCTAAACTAGTCGTTCGGTAGAAGGGGTGAACTTGTATTATAAAATGTTTTAGACTATTAACTTAGTGTCTCGTCTTTGTATTCAAAACTTATTCTATGTGCCATATATAAGATTAGAACTTCCAAGGTTGAGTGGACGCTTTGACGAGCAAAGCTCTTCCTTGGGATTCGTGAACATACTCGGGTAAGTGGATGCTTTGACGGGCAAAGCTTATCTGAGGAGTTCGATCTATCTAAAAAACCATTTGGAAACTGGACCAAAGGGACCAAATGGATGCACATAAGGCTAAGATACTTCGGAAGGAGGAATTAGTTGAAGTAGAATAAGTGCTCTACGACCTTAAAAAGGCTAGACGATGTTGCAAGTCTTGAGCTAGGAATAGCCTCGATTCATGTTTGAATACTTAGAAGAGTCACTAAAGGTCAATGATAAAAAGGATATAATACAAGGCCCCTGAAACCGAATGCTTTCTTTTAATTGTAATAATTATCAGTTACTTTCCAGTACTAAAACCAACCAACCAACCAACCAACCAATCAATCACTTAGCTGGTAGCTTTAAAACCAACCAACCAACCTAAAACACGCTCTCTCGCTGAATAATCCCCTCAAAGAACAACTATCCCCCTAATTCCTTTGGGTTCGACCCCTACTTACCACTTACTACCCAGTAGTGAAGTCGCGAGTAGCGGACACTTATAAATTTATTCTTGACGATTGCGCATAACGACTGTGCAACCATCAATGGGATGGTGAACTCTTGGATATTCTCACTCGAATGATCTTGAGATGTGCTAGTAGCGTAGGATAATTCACTTAAGTGTTCCATCTCGTCTCCGTTACAAGGTTCACCGTCCCGCTGATGAGCCGTATTTATACGACTCATCGAGTCAGCAATTCCCACCAATACGACACTTTGTCATGTGAACATTTACTTGTTAAGTGCTATGTTGCATTTCAGGTACTTTGGAGGGTCTAGGAGGAATCGGGCTTAAAAGATGGCATCTTAGGCCAAAATCACCACAAGACATTATTGGCCCACACTTGAGTGCAAGCCAAAACTGGCCCACTTGCAAAACCTTAATCATTTGGCTCATGCCAATCCGTTTTGGCTACTTCCAGAGCAAGAGTGGCACCCAAGTCAAGAGGAAGCCTTGATGGTTCTAGAAGCATCTCATCATTTGGCTCATGCCAATCCATTTGGACTTGTGCCACTCCAAACTTGGTGCCCAAGACAAGAGAAACCCTAATCTATTTCCTATAAATGAGTCCCTTGTGTGCTTCATTTTGGTGTGTGCCTCATTGGGGGTTCCCAACCCCACAAATCTCTCTAGAAATCGGATCACTTGGAGCTTCTCTCTCTTGTTCTTTATTTTCGGCAATAGAAAGCAATCTTTTACTTTCAAGCATTTCCCTTACTTTCTTGTATTACTTTCCTCTACTCTTTCCCATGGCTATTGTATTCCTTCTCATGAATACTAGTAGCTAAATCCCTCATTCGGTTTAGGGATTCATACATTGTGGCAAAGTTTTGAGACCCTTTACTTAATGCTATCTTGTGTTCTTGTGGTGTAAGTGCTTGAAATGGCCTTACTTCGGGTTATGTCTTGAAATGGAGTAACCACACATATGGACACAAGATTAGATCATTAGAGGTCGATGATGAACAAGCCACAATAGTATTGTCAACACATTTTGAGATTCTTTTCTTAATGCTACTTTGTGTTTACTAGTTCTTGTGCCATTATCGGTTGAACAACAAGGCCAAGTGGAGGCTTGAAATGGCAAAGCTTAGCCGAGTATTTCAATCCAGATTAGACAACGAAACCAAGTGGAGGCTTGAAATTGCAAAGCTTGGCCGAGTAGTCTAGTCCTTCTATTAGCCGTTTGGTTGAATCTGAAACGTGAGATCAAACGGTTGCACTTAGACTAATACATCTTGAAATGGAGTATTAGTTTTGCTAGAACTAGAAATCTATATCTTGAAATGGAATAGATTGTGGTGTAAGTGCTTGAAATAGCCTTACTTCGGGTTATGTCTTGAAATGGAGTGACCACACTCACGAACACAAAGTAAGATCATTAGATATCCATGATGAATGTGTAACAATAAATCCCTAGACCGAATACTTCTTTTGACTGTTACTTTTCGCACTTACTTTTGCATTTACTTTTTGCACTTACTTCCAATTACTTGCAACCCCCTCCCCCAATTGTCTTTTCTTCTTCATTATTTTTGCAAGAACAACAAGTAACCATTACAACTCCTCTGGGTTCGACCCCTACTTGCCGCTTTACTAATCCATAGTAAGCCAAGAGTAGTGGACTTTATAAATGTAAATTTGATAGGCCACGATGACGGCCTGTCACCCGCCCTTCATTAAAAACTTGGGTCGCGACTCTCCAAAACATACTTCCCCTTCTTGATCCCGTTCTTCTCTTGAGGCATTAGATTCAAGGACATCTTTTTCTTCGAAGACCTCCTCTTCCTCACCCAAGTTCTCAATGTCAATTGCTTGTTGTGCCATCTTAGCTTGAAGCTTATCCATCCGAGCATCCATCCATCTCCATCACTTGAGCTTGCACATTTTGATTGAATTCCATCAAGTCTCTATGCACCATCTCTTGGTTTGCATGGAGTGTGGCAATCATTGATTCTATATTGGAGGGCTCACTTGAGGGTTGAGGAGGTTGAGGGTATTGAGGGTAGGAGTGTTCAACTTCAAAGCCTTGGCTAACGTCCCAATTTGGAGGGTAGGTATGTGATGGATGCCAAGAGTTTTCCCAATTGGCATTTGGTTGCTCCTCCTCTTGATAGTATCCCTCATTAGAAAAGACTTGTTGGTTGTGGTTGTACATCCAATAGTCTTCACAATGGGCATTTGGTTGATCCTCTTCATAAAAATCTCCATTGTGCATGGCTTGTTGGTTGTAGTGATTCATCCTCGCAAAAAAAGATTATCTTAAGTTAGTAAGAGATATGAGAGAATAAGAAGAATATACAAGTATAAGAAAAAAAAACAAAAATATTCACAAGAATAGTCGTAACTTCCACACAACCTAATCTAGGGATGTGCTAACTAGTTGCTCCCCGGCAACGGCACCATTTGACAAACTATTCTTTTTCACCTCTAAATAGTATCAATTAAGAGAGGGTCGAATGTAGTAGGTCAAAACATTTATATTAACCGGAAAAGTACCGGGTCGAACCCAAAGGAGCAAGCCAAGCACATGCACTATGTAAGATCGTGTTTCCGTTCGGCTATTCTAAACCAAAAATGTATAAAGGTGTGAGTATATTCTAAATCCTATGTGGCGAGTAATTAGAGATAAAAGATAGATAGGAGGTGTATCGAGGGATCACTCCCCTCCTTGGCAATTTCCCAATGATCACATACACGATATTCGAACATTTCATGGTAGTCAAATAGTTTTGAACCTAGTTTAGACTAGGGTAGACCAACTCTCATTGAATCTATTCCTAGCCAAACCTTCTTAGCTCGAACCTCACTCCATCGAGGTAGTTGGTTCATTCCATAGCGTTTATTAGCCTTGAGACATCTCCCAAAGAAATAACTACCATGAACTCGGGGACTAGTTCACTTCCTACCCATGCATTTACTCTCATAAACACTAGATAAGATCAACAATGTCTATCGATGCTTAGGTCAAGTTTTGAGATCAACAATGTCACTTAGGCATTTCATCAAACACTTAGTAACATGTCATAAATGAAGAGCATAGAGAACATGAAATTGACACGATTAGATGGGATAGATTGATGATTCGCTCAATGATTAACTCCAATGAATTAAACATTCAATCCTTAGTCAAGCATCCATATCCTAAGGTTCATTTGCATGATTCAAGATATAGATCATTTTCTCCATCCTAGAACTGTCCCCAAGGGTTTCCAAGTCCTAGGTTCAAGTTTTAGTCTAAGTTGTCACTTTGGCATTTCTACAAACACCTGGAGTGCAATAACATTTCATAACACAAGAGAAGATGAAATCAACAATCAATCATATGAATATCAATGTATATTGTGATCAAAGAGTACCAAGGAGGGTTTAAACACCCTCAATACATAAGGTCACTACTCACACCTCGTGTAAGACAACATGGTGTGAGTAGGTTATGAAGCACACAACAAAGGGAATGGAAAAGTGCAAAGGAAGGAGGATGGTTAATCCTTGAACTCCCTTTTGATCTTCTCTTCTACTCTTAGGTTGGATCTTTTGATGATTGATGACCTTGGTTGACCTCTTTTCTTGATCTTCTTGTCCCCTAAAACCTCCACACTTGGTCAAAAACCCTTGCTTTCTATTTATAGATCCGGCTATCAGAATCTAAGTTTTTTGATCCAGTCGGTCGACTGGCTTAAGCTTGACACCCAGTCGGTCGACTGGTATGTGTAGAATTTGCTGAGCTTCTGAGTTTTTACACAGTCGGTCGGCTGGACTTCTCAGTCGACGGACTGGGGCCTGTTTGGTGGTTTTCCCGTCCGCATTTGGTCTTGGCGTCAACTATAGAGTTGTAGCCCTTTGAGTGAGCTTTCCAACAAGCTTTGAATCAACCAATTCGGACACCGTATGCGCTCTGGACGTCCAAAACAAGTTGCAGAGGTCAATATACTCGGTTTTGCCCCGAAACTCCTTGTTTTGCGCTGAAACTTCTGTTTTTCAACCAATCTTCATATATAGGCCTTAACCATGGGGGA
Organism: Rhodiola chrysanthemifolia; assembly: GCA_033675395.1. NCBI lineage: Eukaryota > Viridiplantae > Streptophyta > Magnoliopsida > Saxifragales > Crassulaceae > Rhodiola > Rhodiola chrysanthemifolia. The sequence goes on along the minus strand of CM066207.1, from coordinate 36,449,590 downwards.
AACTTGTTTTCTACCTGAAATGTAGAGATAGAGGTCAAATGACATCAAAATAATGTCGGAAACGACCCAAAACTATAGTGAAGAATGGCCATAAATCAGTCGAAAACTCGATTGATCAGTTACTGTTTTTTCATTTCGTGAACATTGGTCAGAAGAAGCGTCCAAGCACTAACGGTTCGCCATTGTCTTCTAAGATATCTTCTCCTTTACCTAAGTAAGTTACATGTGCCATTATTTAACGTTTGGATTTGAATGATCGAAAGTGTGTCATTGAATTGTTTATGTTTCTACTTGAGTATAATTTTGATAGTATATCATATAATGTTCTTGTTAATTTGGTGGTATTGTGTAGTGGATGTCCATATGTTGTTGCTCGATATTGTTTGTGTTCCATCCTTGCAATTGATGTATTATGAACAAATTTAATTGTATGTACAAGACTTGTTAGATATACTTGCTTGAAAAATAAATATACATGTTACTTTTGCTTTTACTTTTCTTTTGGTCCAATATAAACATAGGTTGCAATCAATTCATATTCTTAATCAACACTATACATATAGTTTGATGACAATGGACCGAGCGTGCATGTCAGCTAACCATCTAACAGATGAATACGAGCAAGGAATTCATAGTTTTTGTCATTTCACGAGGTTATTCATACGTGCATGCGTTGTTGGAATAATAAAAATGTTAAAGTCGGTGAATTGGTAAACCACCTATTGTTAAGCGGTATCAATCCCAATTACAAAGTATGGTGTATGCACGGTGAGTCTGAACCATGAAACGATGCACCTCAAGTAGTGTCGCCACAAATGGATAATTTAATACGGAATGGGAAGATGACGATTTGATTGATGTGGTTAACAATGTTCCCGAAGAGTCGACTGTCAGGCCGCAGGTGTTGGAGTCACTGAGAAATGACTCTGAACTTCTGTTGTACGAAGGTTATACAAAGTTCACCAGACTATTATCAGTGTTGAAGTTGTTCAACTTGAAGGTAAAAACGGTTGGAGTGATAAGAGCTTCACTGAACTACTGACACATCACCGGCAAGAAGATACATTGCTGTTTCAGTGACTGTATTTGTACCAAAATGATCATAGTGATTTGGTCAAGTGCCCGGTGTGTAAGGCTTCCCATTATAAGCCTAACAAGGGACCGACAACTAATTTAAAAGGCTCTCCGGCCAAGGTTATGTGGTATCTTCCAATAATACCAAGGATTCAAAGGCTATATTCTGATCCTGAAGATGCAAAACATATGAGGTGGCATGCTAAGAAACGTATTGTTGACAAAAAATGCGACATCCTGCTGATTCACCGCAATGGGTCAATGTAGACAAAAAAAATTCTTCGACTTTGGATCTGAATCTAGAAATATATGTTTCGGCTTGTGTACTGATAGGGTCAATCCACATGGGAATCTTTGCAGCCAACATAGCACGTGGCCTGTGATGTTGGTTATGTACAAAATAGGGAGAAGAACATTGCTTGTGCAAAATCGAACCCGTACCAGCATACACTGTCTCGAAGCGGGTACAAGAAGGCTAGGGCGGATCTCCTTGCAGAAAGGAAAGCCCAGATGGAGTCTTAGGGTTTATTAGCGGAGCGGGATGAGCCTTTCATCCACGTTGAGAGGCATGAGGTATGGAAGAGGGATCACCTCAAGAAGAATAAAGAGTACGTGAGTGACTCTTTGAGGGAAGTGGCGGTAAAATTGTAAGTGGTTTGTTTACATTAATATAGTAAATAGTACCCCCTAACTTTGTGCGGCCATGATGAATGTAATATGATTGATATCAGGATGAACTGCAAGAGTAGGCCAGTGAGGGAAGATTTAATTCAAAGGGTCGAAGAGACATATTGGCGGAGGCCACAGGAAAGGATGAGTACACTGGACGCACACGGGCGGTTGGGAGTGTGGTAGGTTGGACGAAGGCATTCGGGAAGCATTCTTCCTCGTGCAAAACACACTCCACTATCAGTTCGCACGTGCCTACGCTTCAGAGCCGCACAGTGGTTCCGATCCAGACCCATTCGGAGATATACCCAAGGTATTATGCAGTCATTAAAATAATAAAGAAAGTGCAATTTACTTCAAATATATTGTACTAATAAATTTTTTTGGCAATATCAGGTTGAAAGGAAATGCATACTACACGTGGAAGGAGGTTTGGAGGGGGGGGGTAGGCAAATCGTGGCACTTGGCAGAGTTATGGCTGGACGATTTGTTCACTATCGAGAGTTGGATGATGAGATGGTGAAGGTGATTTTAGACAATGCGATCAAGCCATCAGCAGAGCTACCAGAGCAGTTTGGGGAGATCGAGAGAGTATCCTATGCAGTGCGGGCATTTGTGGGTTGGCCGAGATGGCTCGTAGTCATTGATGAAAAGGTAAGGAAGTACATTCAGTTTTATCACACTAACAACTCTCTTTTATTTTATTTACTTACTCGCTTGATCGATATTTTAACTTCGGATAGGGATATGATGAGTTCAGATTCTTGAAAATGCAACCCAGCAGTTTTTGCGATGATAATACGAGCAGAATGTCAATGCATTGTCGCTTTCTGTACGAGCACGCTAGCATGGTGGCTAAATCGACTCTGTATTCGGCGTACATCAGTAGCGAGGTATTTGGAGAGGATTGCTATGTTGATCTGAACAGAGATTGTATTCTGGAGTTTACCAAGTTGAAAGCTTTCGGCGCATCCGCATTTGAGGTTTACATAAGGTAATTACTTATTTGATTATTAAGGGGTTATAAGTTTGAAAAAAGTTTACTAACGTAATCATATGCCCGCATATGTATCCACGATAAGATCCAACATTCAGGCATATAGTTTGGATTCTTCTGATCGAGTTGTATGATCCCGTCCGAGGACTTCAAGGTGAGGGTGGAGTTACTCTAGAGGAGATTGAGAATGCCGAACTATGGTCCTAATTTTTGCTACTTCCTACCGTATGTCAATGTTAGAGAGCAAGTGAATAATTTTCTTTTTGCATGTTGATTTTGTATGAAATGCATGTTGTACTAATATATAATGTGTCAAATGTTTGTTAGGTGGCATTGGATGTTGGCGGTCATTTTCCCTACGAAGCGAGAACTATTCTAGTCCACTTTTATTTAGCATTACTACACCTGCTACAACTTGATGATATTTCCTTAATGTTGCAGGAGCATGAGTCTGTACTTCAACATTCATCATTCGCAAATAGAATGGATGACTGTGACCGTATTGAAATAACAAATTATAATTATTTTGAAATTTGATCTTTCATAGTCAATATGTTTCGTGTGATTATAACTCATTTTCATTTTCAGTTCCCAATATAGTCCTTAAAGAGTGAAGTATGTGGCTACTATGTCATGCAATACATTCGCGACATAACCAAGTTCGGTCAAGGTACCAATGGATCGCTTGAGGACGACATCGGACAAGTAAGTATATTCCGAGACTTGATTGATCATTACCAATTAATTGAGGTGTCCATAAACTTTCTAACTTTTGATATTTTTTCAGTGTTCCCCTATAAGACGACAACCCTATGATAACGATGTGCTAGATGATATAAGGGATGACTTTGCAACTACGTTGATTACTACGTGCGGCAAGTATATCATCCGGTATAAACATTTTGTATCATTTGCTCGAATGTTGTTGTGAGACTAAAACGGGTCAAGTATCGAAACATTTGGACATGTATGAATTCAAATGTGTTGTAATGTTGAGCAAATAAATGTAATTTTTTGTTCTGCAAATGTAACTGTGTTTCAGCAAATTAGCAAATGTATTTGGTTTTGGTTTTGATTGTGCAGGGGGGAATTGTATGGATTCCAGGACACCTGCCAATTTTTGTCAAAATTATAGACAACGCCAATTTTTATCGAAATTATATACAACGCGTCATACACAAGTGCTATCTTATGCCGACACTTTAGATAGCGCTTGGACATGAAGCGTTGTCGAATGTGTCACTTAAGACAGCGCTTGAACATTAAGCGATGTCGAATGTGTCACTTAAGACAGCGTTTGTGTCCCGTATAAGTGATGTCCCAAAACTTTAGATAGGACTTAAACGTGAAGCGTTGTCTAAAGGCTCGACATAAGACAGTGGTCGAATAGACAGCGCTTCGTGAAGCGCTGTCTAATGGTCCAAATAAGCGCTGTCTAAAGGCCTTTCGGTACTAGTGGCATATCCTAGAGTTCACTTTCATGACTAAGATATGTATCATTTCTCCATACTAAAACTATTCCCCAACTCTTTCAAGTCATAGGTTCAAGTTTTTGTCTAATTTGTCACTTAGGCATTTTATCAAACACCTTGTAGCATAGCATTTTCATAGCACAATAGAAAATGCAATCAACAGTCATGCACATGAATTTCAATGTATATACAATGATCATAGAGTGCCAAGGAGGGTCCTAGAACCTCAAAACACAAGAAGTACTCACACATCATCATGATAATATGTTTTCACTGCAGAACAACAAAGGGGAGGATAGATGAGTAGAGAAAACCCAAGTAGAAGACTAGATGCCTTCCTTGATCTTCCCTCTTCTCCCCCAAGCAATTTATGATGTTGAGTCTTCCTTGGCCTTTTTCTCCTACTTTTTCTCTCTAAAAACCACCTCTGGTCAAAACCCTCTCTTTATATTTATAGTATCGAGTCCAAAAATCAGGCACAACGACTGTACTGGGGCGAGTACCAAAGTAGGCAAACTCGCAGGCAGACTTGTACTCAGGCGAGTACTACTATCTGAGGGTGCGATGGTGCAGGAGAAGCTGGTACTCGGGAGGGTAAGGCGTCGTACTCGGCCGAGTGACATGGTTAGAAGAATTTTTCGAGTTTTCAGGGTAGGTTCGGCACTCGGGCGAGTCACATGGTCACTCGGGAAAGTACTATGCTCAGAGTGATTTAAATTGACAAATCAAGGGTGTACTTGGGCGAGTACGCCAGTGGCCAATTCATACTTTGTCGAGTACGACTCTATAGTGCTGACTTATCCCTGAATATCTGATATTTCGTGCAAACTCGATCTTTAACGGCTGGACATTGATGGAGAGTCATTTTGTACCTTAAATGTACGGATAAGGGTCAAATGACATCAAAATAATACTGCAAATGAAACAAAGCTTTGATGAAACGAAGCAAACAGTAAGTTAAAAACTCGACCTATCACTCCTACTACCAAGTACCCTTCAAAGACAGTGTCTTCAACCTCGTTCCGTGGACGATATCCATCACTCATACCCCCTCCAGTCCCCTTTGTTGGAGAGGGCCTCGTTGAACACAACAAAGACGAAGACAGTGTTGAGGAGGATGAAGACCATGTTGAGGAAGGTACCCCTGTTGAAACCCCTATTGAAGCCCTTGATGAGGATGTTGAGGAATCGCTGAGTATCCGGTGCACGAGGTCTTCTTCTCCAGGGAATGTCAAGTTAATTTGTCGTAGTTTTAAGATTTTAGTTGATTAGTAGTATCATGTTAATTTTATGTGTTGATATAATGTTAAAAGATCATTGCAATTTGCAATGAAAAATTTGCAATTTGTGGTTGTGTAAAAACTGTTTGATGTCTTGTGTAAAAGCTGAATATAGTTTTGCGTTGATGTACCTGGGTGCTTTAAGTAAGGATGAAGTGAATGCATTTTAATATAGTTTAAAATAACTTGTAATTGTTATCTTAAACTTTACATTAATGCTTAAGTGATTCTTATTATAGTTTTGTACATATTAATTGTGCAGTTTAACTGAGTATAATTTTGTGCAATTTATTTGGTATTTGGTTTTGATTTATGATTTAAATTGGACTTATACACAGGATCAGATGAATGCTGAAGTGAAGCAGATAATAGATGAACAATCCGATGACCCCAGCATGATCGCCGACTCCCTCCTCACTGATAATCAGCTAGAGATCATATCCAAAGCAGTCAGCTAAAAGAAAGGCATTCATATAACGAGAGTGGGTGGAAGCCTGAGGAGGCCTCCTCGCCCTAGAGGTGGGGCGTCAAACCATGACCTCTAAGAAGAACTTATTAAGGCGCGAGAGGAAGCCGCCAAAAAAGACGTTGAGTTTGAAGAGAGGCTAAAGGCACTGGAGGAGATGGTGCGAGCCTCGGGTTGGGGACTCTCTAAATTTCAAGAAAGTTGCCAAGGTTTTTGGATGGTCACTCGTATGAACTCTTCTTTTCGATGGTCACTAGCTTCTTTTAATCTATGTACTGAATGTTGGTACTGTTTAACTCTTTCAACTTGTTTGTGGTACTTTATGAAACAAGTTTATAATAGTGGTATTTAAATTTACAAAACAAGTACAATTTATGTTATCTTATCTGACTAGAATTACAAATAATCACCCAAAAGTAAACATATGCATCAGGTGAAAAACTAAAAGATCACTTAGGCGACTGAAAAAGGAGGAAAATGAACTTGTTGATATGTCGAGTTTTCGACTTATTATTCCCCATATTTTATGAAGGCTTTGATTTAATTCCAACATATTTTGATGTCATTTGATCCTTGTCTTTCACATTACAGGTACAAAATGACTCTTCATTAAAGTCAAGACCTCATAGACCAAAAGCATGAAAAACCAAAGTTTCGGGCAAAATGACCTTTTCAACTTATGTTGCATGCCTAGAGCGTATATGCTGTCCAAATGGGTCAATCGAGAGCTTGTTGGAAAGCTAAAGTAAAGGGCTACAACTCTCTTGTTGACTACAAGACCAAATTCGGACGTTAAGATCTGGGAAAAGTCACCAGAAGTCGTACTCGCTCGAGTACCGACCTGCCCTGAAAAATTGAAATTCTTCTGACCATGTCACTCGGCCGAGTACGACGCCTTACCCACCCGAGTACCAGCTTCCCCTGCAACATACACTCTCGGATAGCAGTAGTCGCCCGAGTACGATTCTGCCTGCAAGTTCGCGTACCACTGTACTCGCCCGAGTACGACTGTTGTGCCTGATTTTTGGACTCGAGACTATAAATAGAAAGAGAGGGTTTTGAGAAAAGAGAAAGTGGTTTTTAGAGAGAAAACTATGAGAAAAGGGCCAACGAATACTCAACATCAAAAAAGGATTGCTTGGGGGAGAAGCAAAAAAGATCAAGGAAGGCATCTAGTCTCCCTTTGTTGGGTTTTCTCTACTCATCTATCCTCCCTTTGTTGTTTTATGTTGAAAACAAGTTATCTTGATGATGGTTGAGTAGTTCTTGTGTTTTGAGGGTCTAGGACCCTCCATGGCACTCTATAATCATTGTATATACATTGAAATTCATGTGGATGATTATTGATTTCATTTTCTCTTGTGCTATGAAAATGCTATGCTACAAAGTGTTTGATATAATGCCTAAGTGATAAATTAGACTAAAACTTGAACCTATGACTTGAAAGAGCTAGGGAATAGTTTTAGTATGAAGAAAATGATTCATATCTTAGTCATGAAAGGGAACTCTAGGATATGGATGCTTGGCTAGGATTAAATGTTTAATTCATTGGATTTGGTTTGTAATGAAAGTTGTGGACTAAGTGGTGGTGAATTAAAGTGAGTCAATAATTTTAAAGGAGTGCGACTCCACCTTCGATGGTCTAAGGCTTGACGAACTGTCAACGAAAGTTGATTTCAATAAGTCTTAGACTAGGTCATTAAGCAAATCATCAATTACTGAGTTACTTGTATTTTATTATTAGAGTTGCTAAGGAAGAAATAACCCTCAAAACTCCTTTTATCCATCTTTTAATCTCTAATTACTTGCCACTAGGATTTAGATTCATATACCTTCTTCATTTTGATTATAATAGTCGAACAAAAACCTTCTTACATAGTGCATGTGCTTAAACTTGCTCCTTTGGGTTCGACTTGGTCTTACCGATAATATAAATTATTTTTGACTAGTTTAATACACCTTAAATCACACCGAATTTAGGGAGTATAAAAACTGCAACGTCACTTATGCATCTACACATTTTACACTTAATACATAACTAACGCGACTAACATAGTAAAAGATGTACTCATGTGACATATTTTTGCGACAATACGATGGTTTCCCAATATGACATCGTATCACTTATGCGACTTACCATGTGCTAGGCGGCTACATCTACTTAGTCACATAAGATTCCTTATGTCACTAGTGTGTTTTGGGTTAGTCGCATGGGACCTTATGTCACACGAGTAGTCGCATAAAGTCTTATGCGACTGGAAAAATCCTTTCGAGGCTATTTTTGGTCAGTGACAAAAATATCCATTTGGTGTAGTGTTCTTCTTGCAGTATTAGTGGTTCCAGCTCTCTTCTTAGAACCTTGGAATTTTCTTTTTCCTCATCGAAGCAAGACATTCAGGCTTCATTTGCCGATGATCAAAAACATAAAAAAAATATTTGTATCAATTCAGACATTATTATCTGTCCTAATAATCACATTCCAAACACATCAAATTGTTTAAACTGAATTGAATTAACTTATGATCGAATTAACATTGTTTCTAACTAATTACTTAGACTTTCTAAAAAAGAAGTTTAGACTTTCTTTACAAATTTCAAATTGGGATGTGAAATGAGTATAAATTGATCAAAAAGTAACTAAAAAGAAACATAAAATAGTTCGATAAGTACGTATCTAATCTAAATTCCGCTAAAAGCTCAGCTAATGAATTCGTAATTTATGCAGAACATATAAAATGGTGCCGTCCCATTGTCTAATAACACAACACATGATGGACACTTATGTAACATTGTTTGTGTTAGTGACATAAGGATTAGTCGCATAAGTGTCCTAGTGTGACTGAGAATAACAGTGCCATCACGTAAGGACACTTATGCGACTATACTTATGTGGCTGACCAAAGTTAGCGACATAAGTACACTTATGTCACCGACACTTACGTGACTGACTAAATTAAGCGGCATAGGTGTCCTTATGTGACTGACCCTTACTTCACTAACAATTAGTCAGCCGTTTAAGTCACTTTTGTGACAGATGTCAATTAGCTAGTCGCACAAGGATATTAATGAAAATGCCACGTCATGTTACGTAATTTGAAATCGTTGACTATTTCCGTTTGACCAACGTACGTTTGCATTTAAGTAGGCAGGTACACCCACAATTTACTTACGTGACTCTTGATACCAAAGTGTGCAGCATTTAATGAAGAATCATCAACTTTTCACCCATCTTTCTTCCTCCTTCATTCTTACTTTCTCCCCCACGACTGAAACTGAGTTTCAGCAGCTCCTCCTTTGAAGAACAGCTAGGTAACCATTTTAATTTGCATTTTGAGCTTCCATTTCTTAGTTGCATACTATCATACATCGAATTTCATGAAAAAAATTACTTTTATGTGTGTACTACTGATCAGTCGAGTTTTCGACTGATTTATGGTCATTCTTCACTATAGTTTTGGGTCGTTTCCGACATTATTTTGATGTCATTTGACCTCTATCTCTACATTTCAGGTAGAAAATAAGTTGTCCCTATGGTCAAGGCCTATATATGAAGATTGGTTGAAAAACAGAAGTTTCGACGCAAAACAAGGAGTTTCGGGGCAAAACCGAGCATATTGACCTGTGCAACTTGTTTTGAACGCCTAGGACGCATACGGTGTCCGAATTGGTTGATTAAAAGCTTGTTGGAAATCTAACTCAAAAGGCTACAACTCTCTAGTTGACGCGAAGACCAAATTCGGACGAGAAGACCACCACAAAGGTCCCATTCGGTCGACTGAAAGTCCAGTCGACCGACTGTGTAAAAAACTCAGCAGCTCCTCAGATTGTTTTTCTTCGTGACCTTTGCGACTTGTTTTGGACGCCCAGGGCGCATACGGTGTCCGAATTGGTTGATTCAAAGCTTTTTGGAAAGCTAACTCAAAGGGCTACAACTCTTTAGTTGACGGCAAGACCAAATTCGGATGGAAGACCACCAAAAAGGTCCCAGTCGGTCGACTGAAAGTCCAGTCGACCGACTCGATTAAACTTCAGGAGCTCATCAAATCTTGCACATTCCAGTTGACCGACTGGGTGTCAAGCTTAGCCCAGTCGACCGACTGGATGAAAAACTCAGATTTGAGGTCCAGATTTCAGCCGAATCTATAAATAGAAAGCAAGGGTTTTGGACCAAGTGTGGAGGTTTTTGGGGACAAGAAGATCAAGAAAAGAGGTCAACCAAGGTCATCAATCATCATCCAACCAAGGAGAAGATCAAAGGGAGACATTAGGATTAACCATCCTATTTCTATTCCTCTTCCATTCTCATTATTGTTGCTATAAACCCTACTCACACCATGTTGTCTTACATGATGTGTGAGTAGTGGATCTTGTGTTTTGAGGGTCTTATGACTCTCCTTGGTACTTTTGATCACATATATACATTGATATTCATATGGATGATTGTTGATTTCATTTTCTCTTGTGTTATGAATGTTATGCACTCTAGGTGTTTGATAAAATGCCTAAGTGACAACTTGGACTAAAACTTGAACTTAGGACTTGGAAACCCTTGGGGATAGTTCTAGGATGGAGAAAATGATCTATATCTTAAATCATGTAAGTGAACCTTAGGATATGGATGCTTGACTAAGGATTGAATGTTTGATTTATTGGAGGGAGTCATTAAGCGAATCATCAATTAATCCCATCTAATGGTGTCAAATTCATGTTCTCTATGCACTTCATTTATGACATGCTACTAAGTGTTTGAGGAAATGCCTAAGTAACATGTTGAACCTTAAAACTAGACCTAATAATCGAGAGACCTTAGGGATAGTTTGGATGTAGTGAATATGATCATTTCTACAGGATTGAAGTGCACTAGGTTCAATACTATTTGACTACCATGAAATGTTTGAATATCGTGTATGTGATCATTGGGAAATTGCCAAGGAGTAACCCCTCGAAACACCTCTTACTTATCTTTTATCCCTAATTACTCACCACATAGGATTTAGATATATACACTCCCTTATACATTTTGTTTTAGAATAGCCGAACGGAAACACAATCTTACATAGTGCATGTGCCTAGCTTGCTCCTCTTGGTTCGACCCGGTACTTTACCGGTATTATAAATGTTTTGACACTACATTCGATCCTCTCTTCATTGATACTATTCTAGAGGCTAAAAAGAAATAGTTCGTCAACTACCCCCACGCGGCTGAATTGTAATGTTGTGTTTGTTTTGTTTTGTGATCATGAAGTTGAACTTGACAATGGATAAGAGTTGGTTGGAGTTAGATAGAGGTGATTCACGCTAATTTCAAGGGCTTGTTGATTTTGTGGAGTATGCGAAGCGAAATGGGGAAAATACACAAGTGTGTCCTTGTAAAAGGTGTTTCTTGGTTAAAGGAAGACTTTCGTTGAGGGAGATGTTTATCCATTTGATTAATTATGGTATGATGAAGGGATACAAAACATGGACATCACATGGTGAAAAGAGTAATGAACCTTCGCCATACATGTTGAGACAACAATGGCTTGCGGAGAGGTATTGAGAATCAAGTAGTGGTGTTAAGCGTCAACAACCAAACCCGACCATGGATATTCTTCAAGATCAGTTTCCCTTTCAACATGAGGATCATATGAATATGAATGTAGATGATGTTGATTCAGAGAGCAGAATTGCTTATGAAACGTATAATAATTTAGTTAGCGAAGCTCAGACTCCGTTGTACAGAAGTTGTGACAAAACTGTACTCGAAATTATTTTGAGGGCTATGCAAATGAAAGTTGAGAGTAGATTGTCTGACAAGGGGTTTGATAAAATGCTACTTAACACTAAAGAAATTCTTCTACCGGATAACAACTACCCCGGTTCTTACAAAGATGTGAAGAAAATCTAAAGAATATGGGGTTGGGCTATGAAATCATCCATGCTTGCGAGCATGGATGCATATTGTACTACAAAGAGTTCAAAGACCATACTAGTTGCCCAGTTTGTGGCAAGGAAAGATACGCGCAGCGTGGAAGTACAAGCAAGGTTCCAAAGAAGACGGCCAAGTACTTCCCTTTGACTCCACGATTGCAGCGCCTGTATATGTCTCCACAAATTTTTGCACAAATGCGAGGGCACGCTAAAAGAGATGTTAATGATCCGGATTACATTACACATCCAGCAGATGGGGAAGCTTGGAAAAAATTTGACAGTGACTTTCCAGAGTTTGCAAGTGAGATTAGGAATGTCTGACTTGGTTTGGCAACTGACGGTTTTAATCCATTTGGAGCTTCGGGTCTGTCTCACAGCACTTGGCCTATCATTATTATTCCTTACAATTTGCCACCCCACATATGTATGAAAAAGGAGCTCAATATTCTATGTTTCTTGATATCAGGACCCAAGTCACCGGGAAAGTGCCTTAATGTTTTTATGAGGCCTGTTATTGATGAGTTGAAGAGTTTATGGCATGAGGGAGCATATGCCTTTGATCGTCGTGATGGCTCAACGTTCATTATGAAAGCAGCAGTGATGTCGACTATAAGTGACTTTCCTGACCTAGGAATGTCTGGAGGTGTGAAGACGAAAGGGTACAAAGCGTGTCCCATATGTCTAGATGAGATTGATGCTACCCATCTGACGGGAAGAATGTCATATCAAGGACACCGAAGATGGCTGCCAAAAGACCATGATTTGAGGTTCGTCGCATCCAAATTTAATGGAAAGACAGAGTTTAGGGATCCCCCCTCGTTGCTTTTGGGTCCCGAAACATTCCATCAGATTACAAGACATGAGTATTTCACTCTTAGCTTGCATCCGCAGTTCAAGCCTAGAGGAACTATTGAGAGACTATGTTGGACATATATGTCTATATTTTATGAGTTGTCATATTGGCAAGCATTCTGCCATCCCTATTCACTTGATGTGATACATATTGAGAAGAATGTTTTTGATATCATTATTGGGACTATACTTGGACTTGAGGGTAAGACCAAGGATGATGTTAAGGCTCAAAAAGGGTTTGAAGATCAAGGGGTACGTAGAAAGTTGTGGTTTAAACCTACCGGGTCAAGGAAAGAGAAGGTAGAGGTCCTTGAACTTATGTGAGATGCCAAATATCCGTCTGGATATGCTGGGAGCCTGCGTAATATGATTAATCTTGATGACAAAAAAGTTATTGCATTGAAGACACATGATTGTCACGTGATGTTGCAACGATTGTTGCCAATTTTCATTCGACCTTATCTACCGTTCAATGTTATTGATCCTCTTATATCATTATCACACTGGTTTCAGAGACTGTTGCAAAGAGTTAGAAAAGGAGGAAGTAAGACGTATAAAGTTGGAGATTGTTAAGATTTTGTGTCAGTTTGAGAGAATTTTTCCGCCAACATTCTTCACCATTATGGTACACCTCATGGTACGTCTACCTGATCAAATATTGTTAAAGGGGTGAACGCTTGTAGATTTTCACACGCAAATGAGTGCGATAGAATCTCTTAGGTCAAAAACAATTTATAAAGACCGGTAAGACCGTGTCGAACCCAAAGGAGCAAGCCAAGCACATGCACTATGTAAGATTGTATTTCCGTTCGGCTATTCTAAACAAAAAATGTATAAGGTGTGTATCTAAATCCTAAGTGGTCAGTAATTAGAGATTGATAGATAAGAAGAGTTTCGAGGGGTTACTCCCCTCCTTGGCATTTCCCATTGATCACGTATACAAGAATTATGCAAATCAAGGTGTCAAATAGTTTTGAACCTAGTTTAGACTAAGGTAGACCAACTCTCACGTGAATATTCCTAGCTAAACCTTCTTAACTCGAACCTCACTCCATCGAGATTGTTGGTTCATTCCATTATCTTTATCATCCTATGGTTGGGAGATAAATGCAATAGACATAGGGACTAGTTCACTTCCTACCCATGTGACGTGTGGTATTTTGTATGTCAAAAACAATTTATAATGCCGGTAAGTACCGGATCGTCCAAGGGAGCAAGTTTAAACTATTGCACTATTTAAGGTTGTATTTCTACTTATCCTAATCCAAATCGCCTTTTTTGGTTTGTTTCTAGAATTCAAAATAAATGAAAGTAAGAAAAGTTTTGTCGATTTCAAGAGATATTTTGGGGAACTACTTCACTTGCCTAACATTTGAATCGAGTTTTTATTATCTAGCATGCATGATTTGCTTATATTGATTGGAAAATAGCCGTACACTCTAAGTATAAACCTCACCCTTTCGGCGCTATTGGGTTATATTAGAGGTGTACCTTAAACTACGAACCTCACCCTTTCGGCGCTATTGGTTCGAATCAAGTAACTCGCTGATGTTTACCAACTCTCGTCGCGTAAACATGGGGAGTCCTTGTCGTAAAACTAGCCTTTCCCGTTACAAACTCAGGCCACTCTCGTAGTCACCGAGTTTATAACGTGTATTTTACTTAATAGTCGGATATTATGCCTCACCCTTTCGGCGCTATTGGCTTAATATCTCAATGCAATATACCTAGGAATTTCGTCAAACACCTAGTGTGCATCGCTTGGGTTTAAGCCCTAAGTAAAATACAAATCAAAATAGACAATCCAATTCATGCAATTTTCCATTTTATTCAACGATTCATGTTAGGAAAGATTCGTAGGACCCCAAAATAGAGTCACTACTCACTATCCATGGTAGTGACCATACAACTCATGTTTTTGTTCGAAACGAAAATTACAAGTTTTCAACGAAGAACAATCACAACCTTGATGTTGATGATGATGTTGTTGATCTTCGCTTTGTAATCCGTTTGATTCCGATCGATTTCCTTCGGTGATGTGTTGCAATTCTCCTCAATTTGGTCGACTAACTCTCCTCTCAAGATGCGGCTGCCCTCTCTTTTGTTTCTTTTCCATCTTTGCATTTTTGCCCTTTTTCCAAAAACTTAGCAAAAATTGTATTTTTGGCCCACTTAGCAATGTCACCTGATAAGTGACACAAGTGACACTATTTGGACCAGTGGCTTGAATTTTTCTCCTTGTGTCAACAATTCTTGACATAGGTGACATTGGCGCATATTGAGATGTCCTCTTGAGCTGAAGTTCTGACATCCTTAACGATTGAATCTGCTTTAGGTGTCAACTACAAAGTTGTAGCCCTTATTGACAGCTTTTTAACAAGCCAAAGATCGACGGATTCGGACATCGTATCAGTTCTGGGCGTGTGCTACAAGTATGGGTCAATCCACCTACATTTGCGCTGTTTTCGCCTAAATTCCACAAAATGCTTTATTTCGCTCTGGATTCGTTTCTCACCTGTAAAGCACCAAAATATAAAGTGAGAGCTCAATAGAATAAGGCAAATGATCGAACATCAACTAAATGCGGAGCATAAATATAGTTACGATTTATGCTCATCAAAACACTCCACACTTAGAGTTTGTTCGTCCCGAGCAAACATGACCTAAAAACTAACCACTGTCGTATGGAACACGAGTGCATTTAGCGTATGCACCAAGCCTTTAAACCTATAGGCTACCCTACAGGACGAGTTGTAGTCTCGTGAGAGTTTTCAGAAAAGGGAATACTCACAAATCCCAAACGCGACTAGCTATATGCATGATCATGATAGTACTTTAATTATCTAGGCAATGCGCAACAAATACCCCATGCACATCAACTGAAATAGTAGTCAAAGACTAACTCCTTTTCAAAAGAATTTCGATCCACCAGTGACCTTATAAAGATGCACATTCATAGACAATCAATATTAGAGTTATCAAATGGCTAACCTAACATTTCATTCAACCTTTTCGCAAGATACTCAAGACATGATCCTTAGAAACATTAAAAGCGTGTCAATCGGGTGCCTATGCTATCAAGAAGGATAGTCCATGGGCTAACGATACAAAACTCATTTCCAAGTTTTAGGAGCTAAGTCCATAATCCGTAAGGAAAGAGGAGTTTGACACTTCAATTTCAAAACTATCTCGAACAAGGTCATGCTCACGTACTAGTACAAGGGTCATCCCTCTACTCATGTCACATGCATACACACTAAAAGAAATGATGGAAAGGACATTGCCAAACTTAAGTGTGCGTCTCATTTTTTTCCTTCTTTTTTTTTCTTCAAGGCATTTTGCCCACGATATGCTTCACGATATTTTCTTTTCATAGCTTGCCTTATTTTGGCTTGTGCTTGCAAAAACTTTTTGGTTTTTCTTTTGTAGCTTGCCTTATTTTGGCTTGTGCTTGCATATAATTTTTTTTTGTTGGGGTCAATTTTTCACCCAAATTGACTCCACACTTAAGATTTGGCAGTGTACTAAGGATATAAATGGTGTGTGCATACAATGTGAAAGAATAAAGATCACCTAAGAGCAATGACTAAGTTTTCGAAGAGACGAAAAGTATTTCATGCTTGCTAATTTTATGCTCAAGTGATACAAAAAGGTTGCCTAAATCATTAGATAGACACAAGATAACAACAACATTGACGACTAGGAATTATGCACTCATAAAAATCATGGTGATCCTAGATTCAAAATCAAGTCGAGAGTAGTTGAAACTAGAAAGTCGAGTAATGGGGTAATGCGGAAGCCTTCAAAAGTCGAGTACTCAAATGTAAGCTAGTGCATCAAAAGTGCAAGTGCCTAAACATGGATATTCATACGAGAATGCACTACACACCCAATCCACACTTAAGAAGAAGCTTAGTCCCTAAGCGACAAATATATTGAAATGAAAAATGTAGTGCAAAGGACTTCCCTGAGATTGGTGTACATGGAGCGTAGATCATTGGGTTGCTCATTCCTTCCCGTATATGACGATAAAATCTATAAAACAAACAAATGACCACTTGATAGATATTATCAGAATATGTCACAAAGACAGTGTATGATCATAGTGGGAGATAGATAGAAACTGTGGTTGTAATGCAAAAGAAGAATCGGTAGTCAATGCACTAAGTACGTCAACTCATAGTAAGCAAGAAAAACAACCAGATTCAAGTAGGAATGGCCTGTCCTTATTCCGCCCTTACACAGCTAGTGAATGCACAATTGTTGAGGTTGTGCTAAGTGTATGTTAAAAATCTTGTCCTGCACAAACAGACCAACTTATTTATAAAAGGGAAATATATGAATTGGTTTCATCATGCGCCCTGTTTGAATGAACATGAGTTGAAATAAAAGCAAACATTGGCATTCCATACACAAGTTCAAAGAGCAACCAAAAACAAGTTCAAAATGTAGCAGCACAATACAATCAGTGTTAAAATATGGCCATAATAAAAACAGTGTGAAATGGAATGATTAGGAGTAGCAGGCTACTCGGATTGAGTGCTTGAGTCGGAGTCATAGATGTTGGGAGAAGATTTGCTGTGAGAGGGACCTGGAATATCAGCTGGTGGTGGAGGAACGACTTTAGTCGGCGGTGGCATCGGGTAATCATCAAAACCAGAGTCGTCGAAGTAACGTGTCCACGCGATGTATGCCTATTTCCGAAATGCCGCTGCTGTAGCTATCTCCTGCTCGACGGATTGGCGAAGCTGCTTATGTGATTCCGTAAGATGGCTTAATTGGTCTTTGACGTGCATCCAAGGCCCATCCCCATTCATTTTCTGCTTGGTGCTAGGAGTTCCAAAGCCCTCTGTTTGCTCATCACTCATCTTCCTCTTTCCTGAACCCTTGGGCGCCCTTGGGATGCGCTCATTGGGATGTTCAAATTTCCACAGCTTCCTCTCTGCGCGCGTCTTCAACTCAGGCAGGATTTCAACATGTTCCATCCATTTTAGTGTGTCGCTAGCCAGCATCTTCCTCGCCACCATGTGCTCAATGTCGAGGCGCTTCGCTTTCTGCCCCCAGACAAATGATTCACTCCATATCCAAAGCGCTTCGCTAGAAGCGTGACAAAGAAACCTCCTCCTATCCCTGTGTGCCCGGACTCGCTGATTTTGTAAGACGTGAACCGTTTTGTCAACACTTCCATGAAATCAATGGATATTCCCCGCTTGATGAATATCATCATATCGATATCTTCGCCTGAAACAAGACTAGCCTTATCTTTCCGCTGATTAACCACTTGCGCCACAATCTTATGTATAACTTTCCAAATGCCATCCTTAATGTTACTAGAATACAGATTGGGCACGAAAAACATGTCTAGGCCTGAAATCTCCTTCCAAAATAGAGTTCGCTCATAGTCATCACAACTTGGTACCTTCCCCTTCCAAGGGAAACCTAGAGCTTCACAGACACTAGCTCTATCGCAAACCTTATAACGACTGCCCATTGATGCATACCAGCTCTGTGTCCCCAACTTCACCCTGTTTTTCGAAAGACGCCAAAAACTCGCAAAGTATGCTCGGATATGTAAGAGCATTTTGATCAAAAATCACACCTAATCCGACTTTAGTGAGCAAGGACTTGACTTCAACCCAGATACGTAATTTGCTCAACGATGGTTCATGGGGCAGCATAGTTTCAAGGATTACCTTACCCTTGCGAAAATCCTCATAGAGCTTCAAGTCCTTCGGATTGAGTGACGGAGTTCCGGATGGGTAGGGGCGGCGAGCTACTCGATTGATTCGGCTCTTGGTTTTTGTGGACTTAGGAATAGGGTCGGCGGCAGGTGCGGTCGAGTCTGGTGGTGGAGGGTTGCACACGGGAGTAGGACTAGTTACCGGCGTGGCTGAGTGTGATCGAACAGGGCTTGCCGGTGGCGTCGGTGAGGCGGAGATGGAAATAGAGATAGGCGGCGCTGTCGATTTTGGAGGGGCAGATGACTTGTTGCATGCGGCTCTAGTGCGGGTTCGAGGAGGAGGCACCCTTGGGGGCTTGGTCGCGATCATTTTCCGACGGACCATGGTGGCGGAGGTGCTGATCGGGGAAGCCGATGGACAGAGGGAGGTGGTCGCGGGCGCGGCTGAGTCTGATCGGGTAGATGGAGAAAACGAAAAGAGAAGGCGAGGCTAGGGTTAGAAAATTCTGGCCCAATTTAGATTAAGTTTCCCTTATTAACGATTTTTTTTTTTGGAAACAAAATTCGAATTCGAAAATCCTGTGTCACTAATAAGCGACACTATTTAGACCAGAGAGCAGGAAAATGCGCTCAATGTCAATAATAAGTGACACAACTGACACTATTTGGACCAGAGAGCATGAAAATATGCCAAATGTCAGAAAATAAGTGACACAAGCGACACAGACGAATCAGCCCCAAATCCATACTTAGCCAACATTTGCGATTTTCCTTCTAACATGACTCCACCCTCCTTAAGCACCAATGGACTCCACACTTAAGTTAAAGGACACTCCAAATTATCATTCAAAAGACACTAGCAAGCGACTTTACTTCCCCACGAAGGCCTAGTTTAACGTCTTGGCAAGACCGAGCCGAAGCTTTGAGCAAAGTGTGTCAATCCAGAATTTAGTAGCTCAAAAGTGAACATCTACAAGGCTTATTTCACCACTCACTAAGTCAGGTGATGGTCCATAGTATAGCTTTACCCTTTGTCCGTTAGCCTTGAAGATTTCACCTTCTTTCGTTAGCAACTCAACGTGGCCATCATCAAATACTCTATGCACCTTCTATGGTCCAGTCCATCTTGTTCTCAACTTCCCGGGAAAAAGTCTCAATCTCGAGTTAAACAACAATACATCATCCCCTATGTGAAACTCTCTCCTCACTATCCTCTTATCATGCCATCTTTTGGTTCTCTCCTTGTAAATCCTAGCATTTTCGTAAGAGTCTAACCGTATTTCGTCCAATTCGTTGAGCTGCAAGATCCTCTTCTCCCCCGCTGTTTTCAGATCGAAGTTAGCCTTATATTCAAACTCTATGGGGAGATGGCAAGGTTTCCCATAGATGAGTCTAAATGGTGACATTCCTATGGGAGTTTTGTAAGCCGTTCTATATGCCCAAAGAGCATCATCCAATTTCGATGCCCAGTCCTTTCTAGAACTCCCTACCGTCTTCTCAAGTATAGCCTTTATTTCTCTATTAGACACCTCAACTTGTCCACTAGTTTGGGGATGGTAGGGCGTGGCAATCTTATGATAAACTTCATATTTCCTTAGAAGTGCTTCGAATTGTCTCGCCTTGAAATGCGATCCTCCATCACTTATCACCGTTCTTGGCACTCCAAATCTAGGAAATATTACTCTTTTGAAGAGCTTAGCAACAACCTTCGCATCACAAGTTGGGGATGCTATAGCCTCGACCCACTTTGACACATAATCCACCGCTACTAGAATGTAGTGGTTTCCATAGGGGTTGGTAATTTCTCTATTACCTCTATCTTGGCTTTATCCACTTCGATTCCTCTATTCGAAACTAGATGACCAAGGACAATACCTTCTCGTACCATAAAATGGCACTTCTCCCAATTAAGCACAAGGT
The DNA here is from genome assembly GCA_033675395.1 of Rhodiola chrysanthemifolia. Classification (NCBI taxonomy): domain Eukaryota; kingdom Viridiplantae; phylum Streptophyta; class Magnoliopsida; order Saxifragales; family Crassulaceae; genus Rhodiola; species Rhodiola chrysanthemifolia. The sequence goes on along the minus strand of CM066207.1, from coordinate 36,429,270 downwards.
CAGTTTCGATACATTTTTCAAGCACCCTAGACAAGTTCATTAGGCAAGAATCAAAGGTTGAACCATATACAGAAAAGTCATCCATAAACACCTCCATAGTGTTTTCAATAAAATCAGAGAATATAGCCATCATACATCTTTGGAATGTACCCGACGCATTACATAACCCAAAGGGCATTCGCCTATAGGCGTATGTTCCATATGGGCAAATAAACGTTGTTTTCTCTTGATCAAGGGGGTGGATGGGGATTTGAAAAAATCCGCTATAACCATCGAGATAACAAAAGTACTCGTGGTTGGCTAACCTTTCCAACATTTGATCGATAAAGGGAAGAGGGAAATGATCCTTCTTAGTGGCTTTGTTTAATTTCCGATAATCGATACACATTCGCCACCCCTTGACAGTTCGTGTCGGGATTAACTCATTCTTATCATTCTTGACAACTGTCAAGCCACCTTTCTTGGGTACAACATGAATAGGACTCACCCATTCAGAGTCGGGGATAGCATAAATAATGCCCACATCCCTCAACTTTGTTATCTCCTTGAAGACAACTTCACCAAGTTTGGGATTCAATCTTCTTTGCCTCTCTCTAGATGGTACAACACCATCCTCAAGCCTAATTCTATGCATGCAAATATCGGGGCTAATTCCCTTCAAATCGTCAATAGAATATCCAATAGCACCCTTATACTTTCTCAACACATGCAACAATTTAGACGTTTCATCCTCATTCAACGAAGAGTTCACAATCACTGGAAAAGTAGAATTAGGACCTAGAAACTCGTACCTTAGACTTGTTGGTAGAGCTTTAAGCTCTACCTCACAAGATCCCTTACCATTTGTCCTCATCTTGCTTTTCTTCAATAGCGATCGAATCTTCCACAAGCTCCTTGTCATCCAACACCAACATGTCCTCCACTAAATCACCTGGATTTTCATCACTCAAAATCTTGCAAGCGAGTTCGGTTAGTTCATTCCAAGAATAGTCATAACAAATATCAATCATGTTGCAATGCATAGAGTTGCTAGGATATTTGCACGCCTTCCCTATATGAAATTCAACTTTTTCTCCACCTATGTCAAATTCCAGAGAGTCATTCCCACAATTAATCACGACACTAGTAGTCTTTAGGAATGGTCTACCCAATATGATAGGAATCTCTTGATCCTCTTCCATTTCTAATACAAAAAAGTCAACGGGAATGTAAAATTTCCCTACCTTAACGGGCACGTCTTCTAGAACTCCCTTAGGAACTCTAGAAGAACGATCCGCTAGGCGTAAACGAATGGATGTAGGATTAAGAGTTCCCATATCAAGTTTCTTGCAAAGAGAATATGGCATCAATGAAATACTTGCACCCAAATCACACAAAGCATTCTTAATCATGATTTCCCCAATAGTGATAGGTATAGAAAAAGACCCCGGATCCCCAAGTTTCTTAGGCATGTGATTTTGAACAATGACACTACATTCGGCACTCAAATCTACCGAACTAACTTCACTAATCTCACGCCTATGAGAAACAATGTCTTTAAGAAACTTGACATAAGAGAGTATTTGGGTTATTACCTCGGTGAATGGAAGTGTCACATTCAACTTACGCATCATGTCAACAAACTGGTTGAAGTGTTTCTCGTCATTCCTCTTCTTTTGCCTTTGTGGAAAGGGCATAGGTGGCTTGTAAGGGGGTAGCTCTCTTGTGGCCTCTTTAGTCATCTCTTTTGGAGATGCATTGCTAGGTGTAGGGATCTCCTCTTCATTCTCCTCCTTGTCATCTTCACTGTTGGTAGACCTATGAGAATTAGTAGCTCTTGCTTTCGGTGTAGGAGACTCCAACACTTTACCGCTCTTAAGTGTGATGGCATTAATGTGCTCGGTTGGATGCAAATCCGGTTTAGAGGGAAGTTTCCCTTGTTGTCTCGACGACGAGCTAGCATGTTGAGCAATTTGGGTCTCCAACATCTTATTATGAGTTGCCATTTCATCCATTCTTTGGGTGAGTGCTTGGTACATCATCAAGCTATCTTGAGCGGCTTTTGCTTGATTTGCCACAAGATTGGCTAAGATATCGGTCATGGATTGATCTTGTGCATTTTGTTGAGGTGGGGCTTGTGGTTGTTGAGGGCTCATTCCTTGGTAATTCCCTTGTTGATGGTAACCTTGATAATTCGGCCTTTGTTGATATTGGGCTTTTTGTTGTCCTTGGCTAGATTGACCTTGTTGGAACTGAGGCTTATGCGCAAATCCGGGCGGTGGATTGTTCTTGTTGAATGGAATGGGTTCTTGAGTCTTATAAGAGAAATTCGGGTGATTCCGGTTGTTTTGAGGGTGCGCATTGTTAAAATTGGACCCATAAACGCCACCTTAATTTCTCCCCGTATAATTGACTTCTTCCACATTCTGAACTTCGTTGTTCGGGAGGCCATGAGGACATGAATCTTCTTCATGAGAAGAACTCGAACAGATGGAGCAAACCACTTGAGGTTGTTGAGCTTGCCCCATTTGTAGTGCGCTAAAGGAAGAAACTAGTGCATCGAGCTTCTTAGAGATGGCACGAACTTCCTCATTGGATTCCACTGCACTAACAATTTGTGTACCTCCATGTCTTTTAGGGTAACTTCTTTCACTTCCCCATAAGTGAGAATTTCTTGCGATTTTCTCAATAACCCTTTCTCCTTCGATTGGTAGAAGGTCCATTATAGCACCGCCCGCGTTTTGGTCCATTTGATTCCTAGCCTCGGAATCCATACCGCCATAAAAATTGTGGATGAGAGTCCACTTGTCCAAGTTATGATGGGGACATGATCTTTGAAGCTCCTTGTACCTTTCCCACGCTTCGTAAAATGTTTCACCATCACGTTGTGCAAACGTGTTGATTAGGCTCCTTAGCTTGGCGGTTTTTCCGGGTGGGAAATACTGAAGGAGAAAAGCTTGTGCAAGGTCTTCCCATGTGGTGAACGTCCCTGGTTCATGACTCCATAACCAATCTTTGGCTTTCCCCATAATTGAGAACAGAAAAAGCCTAAGATATATGGCTTCCTTTGGCACGTTATTGATCTTGAACGTGTCACAGAGCTCTAGGAACGATGCTAGGTGAGTGTTGGGATTCCCAAGCCCATTAAATGCATTCGCGGCGACCATGTTTATCAAAGCTGGTTTCAAATCAAACTGATGCGCAGCTACTGCGGGAGGGGCTATCGGTGATCGAAATCCCATGAGGTTGGGGGTCACATAATCCCTTAGTACCCTTTCATCTTGGGCGTCGGGATTATGGACCACTGACAGATGCTTGTCGTCAGAGCAAATGTACAAATAAATTTATAGTCCGCTACTCGCGACTACACTACTGGGTAGCAAGTGGTAAGTAGGGGTCGAACCCAAAGGAATTAGGGGGATAGTTGCTCTTTGAGGTGATTTATACAGCGAGGGAGCGTGTTTTAAGTTGATTGAGATTTTAGCGCGGAAAAGTAAGTGACTGGTTGGTTGGTTTTGGTTTTAGTGCGGAAAAGTAAATGACAGAAAATTAAATACTGAAAATACAAAGAAGACTTACAGCGAGTGATGCGTGATTGGCAAGTCCTCCGGATGATGAGTGCAGTTGATTAAGGCAGTTATACTAAGAAAGTAAGTGCAGGTGTTGTTTGATTTCAAGGAAAACATTCAGTTTCGGGGGTTTTGTATCATAGCCTGTTTATCATTGACCTTTAGTGATCCTTCTAAGTATTCAAACGTGCATCAAGGCCATTCCAATCACTCGATTTGCCACACTGTCTAGTCTTTTGCAACAATGTTCGAAAGTGTATCAAGGCCATTCCAAGCACTCGATTTGCACACACTGTCTAGACTTTTGCAAAAAACGTAGAGCCCTTGTTCTACTTAGACTAATACCCCATTCCAAGGTATATTAGCCTGTGTGCATCCATTTGATCAGTCATTCCCGAGCAATCAAATGGTGTTTGAGAGAGGTCAAACTCCTCAGATAAGCTTTGCCATTCCAAGCATCCACTTATCCGAGTATGTTTACGAACTTCCACGGAAGAGCTTTGTCATTCCAAGCATCCACTCAACCTTGAAAGTTCTGGCCTAATATATGGCACATAGAACAAGTTTTGAATACAGAGAAAAAACACTAAAGCAAAGTCTAAAACATTTTATGATACAAGTACACCCCTTCAACCGAATGAAGAGTTTACTTACGAATATCCATAGAGGTGGATACCATAGCTAAATACTCGGGGGTTTTTGAAAGACAGTAAGTAAAGGGGAATACTCAAGAACCAACAGGAGTATTCCCAATTTCTACTTGAATACTCAAGAACCAACATGAGTATTCTCTAAAACCGTTATAATACTCAAGAACCAACAAGAGTATTATTTCAAAACCAAACTTACAAATTGCCAAACTTAGAGAGATAAGTGATTTTATGTTGTGAATGGGATGATTACAAATGAGGTTTGGCTTGGTATTTATAGCCAAACTTGAGAGAAATGGAGGGTGGAGATGGGGGGCATGTGTTTTTGATCCAAGGGAGGAGCAAGGAGGAGATGACACATGGGGGGAGCCAAAAGTCGCCGGTTGGGGGAGGTTGAGCCGCCGGTTGCCGGTTGCAAGGGGAGGAGAAGGGTGGCTTTGGCCACCTCCAAGCAAGGTGGCCGGTCACCTTGGTCCATGAGTGCATTTTGACAGTTTTGTGCAGTCTTTTCACAAAACTATCAGTCCAATTTCGCTCCGTCTGACTTTGATTGTTCCTTGGTTGGATTTGTTTTGAATGATTCCATGTCAGGATCTTTAGATTTCTTCAGTCAGCGTCTGATCGTGACCTTGGAATAACTCGTAACATCTTTTCTGCGTAAAATCCTCTCCTTAGCGTGTATTCTCTCTAAGCTCAAAAATACCCTGTAGAAATATATCGGAACTGACAAGCAAAAGTTAAATAGACAAACAGTCTAATTTAGTGGGTTTAACTGTGTTTTTGATTCGTATAATTATGGTCCATCAGATCACCCCACACTTTTAGTTGTTCGTCCCGAACAATGCTATTAAAGGGCGGCACTAAGTAAGTTTGTTAAAATATGAAAATTAGACTGTGGGACTCGATTTATCCTAATTCATGCATTACTACTTATTACCAAATTGAACTGTATAAATAAATAGAAGAAACTTGATACTTGTACCTCCGTGCTGAGATGCAAAGTATTTTGGATGTTTCGGGAGATAGCCCTTTTTAGGCTCCTGGACTGCAATCTCGGGACCGTCTCGTACTATATGGTTTTCTTGTAGCTTTCTCTAGCACGTGATTCGGTTCGGGTTTCAATGGTTTGGTCTTTGATTTTCTTTCTTTTTGGCGAGGGACAGCTTTTTTGTAGTGAATCGGCCTTTGGCCTTTGATTTGACTTTTTGAGTGCTTCACTTTTGTTCGGTTAAAACCTTCACACTTTTGGGCCTTTGGCCTCTTGATTTGCTTCTTCGAGCTTTTGCTTCTTTGTGACTTGCTAGTCCATTTTCTCAAGCCTTTTTGGGAGGTCCAATCATCGCCCGCGAGCATATGGAAATACCTCCCCGCTCCTCTCATCGTTGTCGTTTCGCGCGGGTCAAGATGAGGGTCGCTCATCTATTTTCTCGGCTACTTTGACTAGAGAGAGGACGGTCTGATTCCCGTCCTCGCCTTTTTTTCTTTTTGCATAAACACTGCATGGCGGAGATGACTTCAATCTTCACTGAAACCCGAAGTGCAGCCTCCACTGACTTCGAAAACCATATAGTTTGATTCGATCCTTCGATTGCTTGCCAAGCCCCTCTAGGGCATTTTCTATCAACTCCACATCCCTAGTTTAGCTCAGCACAAAGGAACAAATGAGAAGTTACATTCTAAGTTTTTAAACAGTTGAATTTTCACAAGGTTGATGCATGAATTATGATCTATCTTTTTCACATTCTTAAGTTCATATTTTCAAAAAGATACTATTAAGAAAACAGCAAGCATGTTATTTAACTATATAAAAAGGTGGTTCTCACCCCACACTTTTGAACGAAGGCGTGCCTTAGTTCAAAAGTCATGCAAGCAGATATATACATGTGAGAATGACTTTAAACTAAATGACTGAAATTAAATGACAGAAAGTAAGATAGTGTCGGGTTACCTCCCGACCAGTGCACTTGTTTAACGTCGTTGGCTCGACAGTACCTCACTTAGGGATCATAAGGTGGGATCCCATGGGTGTGTGAGGTCGAACTTCCCCACGGCTGCCCTTTTGATTCGCCCAAAGAACTCATATGGCAACGGGCTAAGTTCTACTCTCCCTTGATCCGGTGGTTTCTTCTTCACTTATCCCCGAGAAGGCGAGGATTCCTTGACCATAGCTGCTGGTCCATGGAGCCGTGCTCTCTTACTTCTCCTTCCGGGTTTCCATTCCTTTGGCCCATGTCTTGGTCGTTTCTTCATGTTTGAATGGGTCGCACCTTTGCAATTCTGGAAGTTTAGTATTGTGCCATTGAACACGAGCGACCTTGAGCTTGTTCCCATGCCAAGCCTCTTCTTTGTGGCAGAGATGATTGGCCATCCTAGAACGAGTGAGTTTTCAGCCGACTTTTCTTGGCTCATGACGAGTGAGTGCTCCATCTTCGGCTCTTCTGGCTCATGTTTTGCCTCCAACTCCTCTTGCACCTCATCATTGATCACTTCATCTTCAGGGGCTGTGATCCGCATACAAACCGAGGGGACAAGTTGGGGCACTTCTACCACAAGGGCCGGGTCGTTCTCGAGCAGCACTTCAGTGAGGACCGGGCCTGCCGTGATTTTCTCGGTTAGTTCGGCAGTGAGGTCCGGGCATGTCTTGGGTGGTTTGGCAATGAGGTGCTGGACTGGCGTGATTTCCTCGGGCAGATTGGTGATGAGGACCGGGCCAGATTTGAGCAGTTCTTCTTTGGTCATCCAAGAGTCCTCATCCTTTGTCGGCTCCGTGGGCTCCAATATTGGCTCCTTTAGAGTCGCCTCCACATCCATTACTGCCCTTGTGCTGATGTCTTCTCTCGGTTTTGTTGCGGGCAAGCTCATAATGGGTATGGTGTCGGGCTCGTTCTGTACTGAGTCCACTTCCATCGTTGCTGCCTTATCGTCAGTTTGGTGCCACTGACCCTGTTTTGTGTTCTTTGCCAAATCATTTATAAGGCGCCTGGCTTCAGTCACGGTTAACTTCATGAGTGAACATCCCGCTACATTGACAGAGATGCTCGTCGTCGAAGCAAAACGTGCAAATAAATTTATAATGTCCGCTACTCGCGACTACACTACTGGGTAGTAAGTGGTAAGTAGGGGTCGAACCCAAAGGAATTAGGGGGATAATTTGCTCTTTAAGTTGGACAATTTTGGGATTGGTTGGTTGGTTGGTTTTAAAGCTACCAGCTAAGTGATTGATTGGTTGGTTGGTTGGTTTTAGTACTGGAAAGTAACTGATAACTATTACAATTAAAAGAAAGCGTTCGGTTTCAGGGGCCTTGTATTATATCCTGTTTATCATCGACCTTAAGTGAATCTTCTAAGTATTCAAACATGAATCAAGGCTATTCCTAGCTCAAGACTTGCAACATTGTCTAGCCCTTTTAAGGTCGTAGAGCACTTATTCTACTTCAGCTAATTCCTCCTTCCGAAGTATCTTAGCTTTATGTGCATCCATTTGGTCCCTTTGGTCCAGTTTCCAAATGGTTTTTTAGATAGATCGAACTTCTCGGATAAGCTTGCCCATTTGGTCCCCTTGGTCCGGTTACAAATGGTTCACTTACCCGAGTATGATCACGAATCCCAAGGAAGAGATTTGCCCGTCAAAGCGTCCACTCAACCTTGGAAATTCTAATCTTATATATGGCACATAGAATAAGTTTTGAATAGAAAGACGAGACACTAAGTTAATGGTCTAAAACATTTTATAATACAAGTCCACCCCTTCTACCGAACGACTAGTTTAGCTACTATTTATCGCGCTAAGCATTATAACCAAGGAATTGGAAATTAAAGACAGAAAATAAATATTGAAATACTTACAACCGTTGAAGCGCCAAGGGAGCAATCTTTATTTCCAAAGCCAAACTTTACAAAACTTAGAGAGATAAGTGAAATTTTGATTTGAGGATGATTTACAAATGAGATGGATGGGTTGTATTTATAGGCTAAGGGAGGAGAAATGGGTGGTGGAGATGAGGGGCAAGTGTCTTTGATCCAATGGAGGAGGAGGAGGAGCCGCCACATGGGGGAGGAGCAAAGCCGCCGGTCAAGGGAGGAGGAGCCGCCGGTTGCAGGTCACCATGGAGGGAGGAGCTCCTCCCTTGGCCACCTCCAAGCATGGTGGCCGGTCACCTTGGTCCATGCTTGCATTTGATAGTTGACTTGGAATGGCCAAGTGATTCTAAGATTAATGGTCGAGCCAGTTTTTCCAAATTCCATGTTTTGGTCGAGCAACTTGGTTTTGGTGCGTATGCGCGCGGGGCCTTTACTATGGAATTGGGCCAATCTGCCAATCTGCTCGAGCGTTTTGTCTGGGAAGCGAGATTGTCCGACTTGTTGGGCATTCCCAACATCTTGGTCGAGCCAGATTTTCCAGATGCATCGGTCGGGTCGAGCGACTTGGTTTGGGTACCTAAGCGCGCCGGGCCTTTCCCTTGGAATTGAGCTAACTGCCAATCTGCTCGAGCATTCTCCTTGGTTTTCCGACATTGTCCACTTTATTTTCCATTTGGAATATTTTGGTCGAGGCGGAATTGTCAGATGAGATGGTTTGCTCGGGCAACTTGAATTGAGTGTTTGGTTAGCTCGGCGGAGGGCCTGGAACTGCTTCAACCGGTCGGGTGGTTTCTGCGGCATTTTCCCACCCGGTCGGTTGAGTCTTCAATGCAAATTCCTCTTCGGTTTGATTTGTTTGGAGTGATTCCATGTCAGGATCCTTGAGATTTCTTCAGTCAGCGTCTGATCTTGACTTTGGAATAACTCTTAACATCTTTTCAGCGTAAAATCCTCTCCTTAGCGTGTTTTCTCTCTAAGCGCCAAAATACCCTGTAGAAATATATCGGGACTAACAAGCAAAAGTTAAATAGACCAACAGTCTAATTTGCTGGGTTTTACGGTGTTTATGATTTGTATAATTTGGGTCCATCATATCACCCCACACTTTTAGTTGTTCGTCCCGAACAATGCTATTAAAGGGCGGCACTCTAAGTTTGGTTTTGGATTATATGAAAATTAGACTGTGGGACTCGATTTATCCTAATTCATGCATTACTTACTTATTACCAAATTGAACGGTGTAAATAAATAGGAGAAACTTAATACTTGTACCTCCGTGCCGAGATGCAAATTGTTCCGGATGTCTCGGGAGATAGCCCTTTTTTGGTTCCTGGACTGCAATTCGGGATCGTCTCGCACTATATGGTTTTCTTGTAGCTTTCTCTAGCACGTGATTTGGTTCGGGTTTCACTGGTTTGAGTACTTTGATTTTTCCTTTGGCGAGGGACTGCTTTTGTAGTGAATCGGCCTTTGGCCTTTGATTTGACTTTTTTGAGTACTTCACTTTTTTGTTCGGTTAAAACCTTCACAATGTTGGGCCTTTGGCCTCTTGAATTGCTTCTTCGAGCTTTTCGCCTTTTTGTGGCTTTGCTAGTCCATTTTCTCAAGCCTTTTTGGGAGGTCCAATCATCGCCCGCAAGCCTATGGAAATACCTCCCCGCTCCTCTCATCGTTGTTGTTTCGCGCGGGTCAAGATGAGGGTCGCTCATCTATTTTCTCGGCTACTTTAACTAGAGAGAGGACGGTCTGATTCCCGTCCTCGCCTTTTCTTTTCTTTTTGCATAAACACTGCATGGCGGAGATGACTTCAATCTTCACTGAAACCCGAAGTGCAGCCTCTACTGACTTCGAAAACCATATAGTTTGATCTGATCCTTTGATTGCTTCCCAAGCCTTTCTAGGGCGATTTATGTCAACTCCACATCCCTAGTTTATCTCAGCACAAAGGACAAGTCCTAAGTTTTTAGACAGTTGAATTTTCACAAGGTAAATGCATGAATTTCGATCTATCTTTTTCACATTCTTAAGTTCATATTTTCAAAAAGATACTATTACTAAAAAAGAAAACAGCAAGCATGTTATTTATATACAACGGTGGTTCTCACCCCACACTTTTGAACGAAGGCGTGCCTTAGTTCAAAAGTCATGCAAGCTAATATATATATGTGAGAATTACTAAGACAGAAAATTAAATGACAGAATTTAAATGACAGAAAGTAAGATAGTGTCGGGTTACCTCCCGACCAGTGCACTTGTTTAACGTCGTTGGCTCGACAGTACCTCATTGTGGATTACTGGTTTGGGTCCCATGGGTGGCTCAGGTTGTATTTTGCCACCGTTCCTGTGTTGCTTCTTGCCTTGCCTTTTCCTGATTTCTTGCGAGATGATGTGCTTGGGTCAGGACTCCTTTGTTTTGGGATCTTTTCTTTCCAATACCCCGGAGGGGGTGAGGGACCTTTCACTACTAGCCCTTTGAAGTTTTTGTATTTGGGACTGTCTAGTCCAGCTACGGTGTAACACTGCTCCATCGAGGAGTCATTCTGCAAAGGCCCTTTTCCCATCCTCTTTTCAGCCTCTTCATGGATCACATAGTTTTCGTCGATTTGTCTATTGATCGAAGGGAAAAGTCGGGAAGCTTGCATCTTAAGGCTTGGTTCTGCCTCGTTATGATTGTCAGTGAGGAACTGGTCGTAGATAGTCTCGGCTGCCCGGGTAATGATAGTCGGGTATGAATTGGGCAGTTCGTCAGTGGTGTTCTGGACTCCAACCTCGTTGCTTCCGGTGCTTTCCATATCTGATACTTCTGACGGTTCAGGAGTCTCTTCTGATGGCTCGGTAATTTCTTCTTTGTCTGCCTCATGGTCAGCTTCATTTATCTGCATTTCCTCGTCAGTTTGGGGTACTCGTCTTGTGGCAGCGGCTAGGCTAATTATGAGGTACCACATGTCTGCAATGGTGAAGTTTCTGGCCGATCTTCTCATTGCTTCGTTAACTCTTCCCAGCTCTTCGGACCTCATCCCACAAAGAAATTTTTGGAGAAGAACTTTCTTCGTGAATCCATGGTGCGGGCAGCTTGAGACGATGGTGTCGTAGTTCGTGTAATATTCGTCCAAAGTCTCATCCCGGGATTGTTGAAGGCACATGATTCTCTCACGGGTTTCTTGGCGTAAGGATGGTGGGGAGAATTCCTTCAGGAATGGAACGCAGAGATCTACGTAACGTTCTGCACTGCAAGCGGTGGATGTGTAGTACCAGATCGTTGCGAAATCAGTTAGAGAGAATTTGAAGCATTTAAGCTTAAATTCCTCTAACATTTCATTAGCAGGTTTAATGTGGTAGCAGACGTGGTGGAAGTTTCGGCAGTGTTGTACTGGGTCTTCTCCCTCCGTTCCTCCGAACAGTGGCAGATGTCGTGTTGCCCATGCATACGAAGGGGGTTGCGTCATGAGGACATAGGGGGGAAAGAACAACTAATCCGATGGCTAATTCCCCGGCAATGGCGCCAATTTGACAGAGATGCTCGTCGTCGAAGCAAAACGTGCAAATAAATTTATAATGTCCGCTACTCGCGACTACACTACTGGGTAGTAAGTGGTAAGTAGGGGTCGAACCCAAAGAAATTAGGGGGATAAGTTGCTCTTTAAGTTGGAGAATTTTGGGATTGGTTGGTTGGTTGGTTTTAAAGCTACCAGCTAAGTGATTGATTGGTTGGTTGGTTGGTTTTAGTACTGGAAAGTAACATATAACTATTTCAATTAAAAGAAAGCGTTCGGTTTCAGGGGCCTTGTATTATATCCTGTTTATCATCGACCTTAAGTGTATCTTCTAAGTATTCAAACATGAATCGAGGCTATTCCTAGCTCAAGACTTGCAACATTGTCTAGCCCTTTTAAGGTCGTAGAGCACTTATTCTACTTCAGCTAATTCCTCCTTCCGAAGTATCTTAGCTTTATGTGCATCCATTTGGTCCCTTTGGTCCAGTTTCCAAATGGTTTTTTAGATAGATCAAACTTCTCGGATAAGCTTGCCCATTTGGTCCCCTTGGTCTGGTTACAAATGGTTCAGTTACCCGAGTATGATCACGAATCCCAAGGAAGAGTTTTGCCCGTCAAAGCGTCCACTCAACCTTGGAAATTCTAATCTTATATATGGCACATAGAATAAGTTTTGAATACAAAGACGAGACACTAAGTTAATAGTCTAAAACATTTTATAATACAAGTCCACCCCTTCTACCGAACGACTAGTTTAGCTACTATTTATCGCGCTAAGCATTATAACCAAGGAATTAGAAATTAAAGACGGAAAATAAATATTGAAATACTTACAACCGTTGAAGCGCCAAGGGAGCAATCTTTATTTCCAAAGCCAAACTTTACAAAACTTAGAGAGATAAGTGAAATTTTGATTTGAGGATGATTTACAAATGAGATGGATGGGTTGTATTTATAGGCTAAGGGAGGAGAAATGGGTGGTGGAGATGAGGGGCAAGTGTCTTTGATCCAATGGAGGAGGAGGAGGAGCAAGGAGGAGCCGCCACATGGGGGAGGAGCAAAGCCGCCGGTCAAGGGAGGAGGAGCCGTCGGTTGCAGGTCACCATGGAGGGAGGAGCTCCTCCCTTGGCCACCTCCAAGCATGGTGGCCGGTCACCTTGGTCCATGCTTGCATTTGATAGTTGATTTGGAATGGCCAAGTGATTCTAAGACTAATGGTCGAGCCAGTTTTTCCAAATTCCATGTTTTGGTCGAGCAACTTGGTTTTGGTGCCTATGCGCGCGGGGCCTTTACTATGGAATTGGGCCAATCTGCCAATCTGCTCGAGCATTTTGTCTGGGAAGGGGAGATTGTCCGACTTGTTGGGCATTCCAAACATCTTGGTCGAGCCAGATTTTCCAGATGCATCGGTCGGGTCGAGCGACTTGGTTTGGGTGCCTAAGCGCGCCGGGCCTTTGCCTTGGAATTGAGCTAACTGCCAATCTGCTCGAGCATTCTCCTTGGTTTTCCGACATTGTCCACTTTATTTTCCATTTGGAATATTTTGGTCGAGGCGGAATTGTCAGATGAGATGGTTTGCTCGGGCAACTTAAATTGAGTGTTTGGTTAGCTCGGCGGAGGGCCTGGAACTGCTTCAACCGGTCGGGTGGTTTCTGCGGCATTTTCCCACCCGGTCGGTTGAGTCTTCAATGCAAATTCCTCTTCGGTTTGATTTGTTTGGAGTGATTCCATGTCAGGATCCTTGAGATTTCTTCAGTCAGCGTCTGATCTTGACTTTGGAATAACTCTTAACATCTTTTCAGCGTAAAATCCTCTCCTTAGCGTGTTTTCTCTCTAAGCGCCAAAATACCCTGTAGAAATATATCGGGACTAACAAGCAAAAGTTAAATAGACCAACAGTCTAATTTGCTGGGTTTTACGGTGTTTATGATTCGTATAATTTGGGTCCATCATATCACCCCACACTTTTAGTTGTTCGTCCCGAACAATGCTATTAAAGGGCGGCACTCTAAGTTTGGTTTTGGATTATATGAAAATTAGACTGTGGGACTCGATTTATCCTAATTCATGCATTACTTACTTATTACCAAATTGAACTGTGTAAATAAATAGGAGAAACTTAATACTTGTACCTCCGTGCCGAGATGCAAATTGTTCCGGATGTCTCGGGAGATAGCCCTTTTTTGGTTCCTGGACTGCAATTCGGGATCGTCTCGCACTATATGGTTTTCTTGTAGCTTTCTCTAGCACGTGATTTGGTTCGGGTTTCACTGGTTTGAGTACTTTGATTTTTCCTTTGGCGAGGGACTGCTTTTGTAGTGAATCGGCCTTTGGCCTTTGATTTGACTTTTTTGAGTACTTCACTTTTTTGTTCGGTTAAAACCTTCACAATGTTGGGCCTTTGGCCTCTTGAATTGCTTCTTCGAGCTTTTCGCCTTTTTGTGGCTTTGCTAGTCCATTTTCTCAAGCCTTTTTGGGAGGTCCAATCATCGCCCGCAAGCCTATGGAAATACCTCCCCGCTCCTCTCATCGTTGTTGTTTCGCGCGGGTCAAGATGAGGGTCGCTCATCTATTTTCTCGGCTACTTTAACTAGAGAGAGGACGGTCTGATTCCCATCCTCGCCTTTTCTTTTCTTTTTGCATAAACACTGCATGGCGGAGATGACTTCAATCTTCACTGAAACCCGAAGTGCAGCCTCTACTGACTTCGAAAACCATATAGTTTGATCTGATCCTTTGATTGCTTCCCAAGCCTTTCTAGGGCGATTTATGTCAACTCCACATCCCTAGTTTATCTCAGCACAAAGGACAAATGAAAAGTTACGTCCTAAGTTTTTAGACAGTTGAATTTTCACAAGGTAAATGCATGAATTTCGGTCTATCTTTTTCACATTCTTAAGTTCATATTTTCAAAAAGATACTATTACTAAAAAAGAAAACAGCAAGCATGTTATTTATATACAACGGTGGTTCTCACCCCACACTTTTGAACGAAGGCGTGCCTTAGTTCAAAAGTCATGCAAGCTAATATATATATGTGAGAATTACTAAGACAGAAAATTAAATGACAGAATTTAAATGACAGAAAGTAAGATAGTGTCGGGTTACCTCCCGACCAGTGCACTTGTTTAACGTCGTTGGCTCGACAGTACCTCATTGTGGATTACTGGTTTGGGTCCCATGGGTGGCTCAGGTTGTATTTTGCCACCGTTCCTGTGTTGCTTCTTGCCTTGCCTTTTCCTGATTTCTTGCGAGATGATGTGCTTGGGTCAGGACTCCTTTGTTTTGGGATCTTTTCTTTCCAATACCCCGGAGGGGGTGAGGGACCTTTCACTACTAGCCCTTTGAAGTTTTTGTATTTGGGACTGTCTAGTCCAGCTACGGTGTAACACTGCTCCATCGAGGAGTCATTCTGCAGAGGCCCTTTTCCCATCCTCTTTTCAGCCTCTTCATGGATCACATAGTTTTCGTCGATTTGTCTATTGATCGAAGGGAAAAGTCGGGAAGCTTGCATCTTAAGGCTTGGTTCTGCCTCGTTATGATTGTCAGTGAGGAACTGGTCGTAGATAGTCTCGGCTGCCCGGGTAATGATAGTCGGGTATGAATTGGGCAGTTCGTCAGTGGTGTTCTGGACTCCAACCTCGTTGCTTCCGGTGCTTTCCATATCTGATACTTCTGACGGTTCAGGAGTCTCTTCTGATGGCTCGGTAATTTCTTCTTTGTCTGCCTCATGGTCAGCTTCATTTATCTGTATTTCCTCGTCAGTTTGGGGTACTCGTCTTGTGGCAGCGGCTAGGCCAATTATGAGGTACCACATGTCTGCAATGGTGAAGTTTCTGGCCGATCTTCTCATTGCTTCGTTAACTCTTCCCAGCTCTTCGGACCTCATCCCACCAAGAAATTTTTGGAGAAGAACTTTCTTCGTGAATCCATGGTGCGGGCAGCTTGAGACGATGGTGTCGTAGTTCGTGTAATATTCGTCCAAAGTCTCATCCCGGGATTGTTGAAGGCACATGATTCTCTCACGGGTTTCTTGGCGTAAGGATGGTGGGGAGAATTCCTTCAGGAATGGAACGCAGAGATCTACGTAACGTTCTGCACTGCAAGCGGTGGATGTGTAGTACCAGATCGTTGCGAAATCAGTTAGAGAGAATTTGAAGCATTTAAGCTTAAATTCCTCTAACATTTCATTAGCAGGTTTAATGTGGTAGCAGACGTGGTGGAAGTTTCGGCAGTGTTGTACTGGGTCTTCTCCCTCCGTTCCTCCGAACAGTGGCAGATGTCGTGTTGCCCATGCATACGAAGGGGGTTGCGTCATGAGGACATAGGGGGGAAAGAACAACTAATCCGATGGCTAATTCCCCGGCAACGGCGCCAATTTGACAGAGATGCTCGTCGTCGAAGCAAAACGTGCAAATAAATTTATAATGTCCGCTACTCGCGACTACACTACTGGGTAGTAAGTGGTAAGTAGGGGTCGAACCCAAAGAAATTAGGGGGATAAGTTGCTCTTTAAGTTGGAGAATTTTGGGATTGGTTGGTTGGTTGGTTTTAAAGCTACCAGCTAAGTGATTGATTGGTTGGTTGGTTGGTTTTAGTACTGGAAAGTAACTGATAACTATTTCAATTAAAAGAAAGCGTTCGGTTTCAAGGGCCTTGTATTATATCCTGTTTATCATCGACCTTAAGTGAATCTTCTAAGTATTCAAACATGAATCGAGGCTATTCCTAGCTCAAGACTTGCAACATTGTCTAGCCCTTTTAAGGTCGTAGAGCACTTATTTTACTTCAGCTAATTCCTCCTTCCGAAGTATCTTAGCTTTATGTGCATCCATTTGGTCCCTTTGGTCCAGTTTCCAAATGGTTTTTTAGATAGATCAAACTTCTCGGATAAGCTTGCCCATTTGGTCCCCTTGGTCCGGTTACAAATGGTTCAGTTACCCGAGTATGATCACGAATCCCAAGGAAGAGCTTTGCCCGTCAAAGCGTCCACTCAACCTTGGAAATTCTAATCTTATATATGGCACATAGAATAAGTTTTGAATACAAAGACGAGACACTAAGTTAATAGTCTAAAACATTTTATAATACAAGTCCACCCCTTCTACCGAACGACTAGTTTAGCTACTATTTATCGCGCTAAGCATTATAACCAAGGAATTAGAAATTAAAGACGGAAAATAAATATTGAAATACTTACAACCGTTGAAGCGCCAAGGGAGCAATCTTTATTTCCAAAGCCAAACTTTACAAAACTTAGAGAGATAAGTGAAATTTTGATTTGAGGATGATTTACAAATGAGATGGATGGGTTGTATTTATAGGCTAAGGGAGGAGAAATGGGTGGTGGAGATGAGGGGCAAGTGTCTTTGATCCAATGGAGGAGGAGGAGGAGCCGCCACATGGGGGAGGAGCAAAGCCGCCGGTCAAGGGAGGAGGAGCCGCCGGTTGCAGGTCACCATGGAGGGAGGAGCTCCTCCCTTGGCCACCTCCAAGCATGGTGGCCGGTCACCTTGGTCCATGCTTGCATTTGATAGTTGATTTGGAATGGCCAAGTGATTCTAAGACTAATGGTCGAGCCAGTTTTTCCAAATTCCATGTTTTGGTCGAGCAACTTGGTTTTGGTGCCTATGCGCGCGGGGCCTTTACTATGGAATTGGGCCAATCTGCCAATCTGCTCGAGCATTTTGTCTGGGAAGGGGAGATTGTCCGACTTGTTGGGCATTCCAAACATCTTGGTCGAGCCAGATTTTCCAGATGCATCGGTCGGGTCGAGCGACTTGGTTTGGGTGCCTAAGCGCGCCGGGCCTTTGCCTTGGAATTGAGCTAACTGCCAATCTGCTCGAGCATTCTCCTTGGTTTTCCGACATTGTCCACTTTATTTTCCATTTGGAATATTTTGGTCGAGGCGGAATTGTCAGATGAGATGGTTTGCTCGGGCAACTTGAATTGAGTGTTTGGTTAGCTCGGCGGAGGGCCTGGAACTGCTTCAACCGGTCGGGTGGTTTCTGCGGCATTTTCCCACCCGGTCGGTTGAGTCTTCAATGCAAATTCCTCTTCGGTTTGATTTGTTTGGAGTGATTCCATGTCAGGATCCTTGAGATTTCTTCAGTCAGCGTCTGATCTTGACTTTGGAATAACTCTTAACATCTTTTCAGCGTAAAATCCTCTCCTTAGCGTGTTTTCTCTCTAAGCGCCAAAATACCCTGTAGAAATATATCGGGACTAACAAGCAAAAGTTAAATAGACCAACAGTCTAATTTGCTGGGTTTTACGGTGTTTATGATTCGTATAATTTGGGTCCATCATATCACCCCACACTTTTAGTTGTTCGTCCCGAACAATGCTATTAAAGGGCGGCACTCTAAGTTTGGTTTTGGATTATATGAAAATTAGACTGTGGGACTCGATTTATCCTAATTCATGCATTACTTACTTATTACCAAATTGAACTGTGTAAATAAATAGGAGAAACTTAATACTTGTACCTCCGTGCCGAGATGCAAATTGTTCCGGATGTCTCGGGAGATAGCCCTTTTTTGGTTCCTGGACTGCAATTCGGGATCGTCTCGCACTATATGGTTTTCTTGTAGCTTTCTCTAGCACGTGATTTGGTTCGGGTTTCACTGGTTTGAGTACTTTGATTTTTCCTTTGGCGAGGGACTGCTTTTGTAGTGAATCGGCCTTTGGCCTTTGATTTGACTTTTTTGAGTACTTCACTTTTTTGTTCGGTTAAAACCTTCACAATGTTGGGCCTTTGGCCTCTTGAATTGCTTCTTCGAGCTTTTCGCCTTTTTGTGGCTTTGCTAGTCCATTTTCTCAAGCCTTTTTGGGAGGTCCAATCATCGCCCGCAAGCCTATGGAAATACCTCCCCGCTCCTCTCATCGTTGTTGTTTCGCGCGGGTCAAGATGAGGGTCGCTCATCTATTTTCTCGGCTACTTTAACTAGAGAGAGGACGGTCTGATTCCCGTCCTCGCCTTTTCTTTTCTTTTTGCATAAACACTGCATGGCGGAGATGACTTCAATCTTCACTGAAACCCGAAGTGCAGCCTCTGCTGACTTCGAAAACCATATAGTTTGATCTGATCCTTTGATTGCTTCCCAAGCCTTTCGAGGGCGATTTATGTCAACTCCACATCCCTAGTTTATCTCAGCACAAAGGACAAATGAAAAGTTACGTCCTAAGTTTTTAGACAGTTGAATTTTCACAAGGTAAATGCATGAATTTCGGTCTATCTTTTTCACATTCTTAAGTTCATATTTTCAAAAAGATACTATTACTAAAAAAGAAAACTGCAAGCATGTTATTTATATACAACGGTGGTTCTCACCCCACACTTTTGAACGAAGGCGTGCCTTAGTTCAAAAGTAATGCAAGCTAATATATATATGTGAGAATTACTAAGACAGAAAATTAAATGACAGAATTTAAATGACAGAAAGTAAGATAGTGTCGGGTTACCTCCCGACCAGTGCACTTGTTTAACGTCGTTGGCTCGACAGTACCTCATTGTGGATTACTGGTTTGGGTCCCATGGGTGGCTCAGGTTGTATTTTGCCACCGTTCCTGTGTTGCTTCTGGCCTTGCCTTTTCCTGATTTCTTGCGAGATGATGTGCTTGGGTCAGGACTCCTTTGTTTTGGGATCTTTTCTTTCCAATACCCCGGAGGGGGTGAGGGACCTTTCACTACTAGCCCTTTGAAGTTTTTGTATTTGGGACTGTCTAGTCCAGCTACGGTGTAACACTGCTCCATCGAGGAGTCATTCTGCAGAGGCCCTTTTCCCATCCTCTTTTCAGCCTCTTCATGGATCACATAGTTTTCGTCGATTTGTCTATTGATCGAAGGGAAAAGTCGGGAAGCTTGCATCTTAAGGCTTGGTTCTGCCTCGTTATGATTGTCAGTGAGGAACTGGTCGTAGATAGTCTCGGCTGCCCGGGTAATGATAGTCGGGTATGAATTGGGCAGTTCGTCAGTGGTGTTCTGGACTCCAACCTCGTTGCTTCCGGTGCTTTCCATATCTGATACTTCTGACGGTTCAGGAGTCTCTTCTGACGGCTCGGTAATTTCTTCTTTGTCTGACTTATGGTCAGCTTCATTTATCTGCATTTCCTCGTCAGTTTGGGGTACTCGTCTTGTGGGAGCGGCTAGGCCAATTATGAGGTACCACATGTCTGCAATGGTGAAGTTTCTGGCCGATCTTCTCATTGCTTCGTTAACTCTTCCCAGCTCTTCGGACCTCATCCCACGAAGAAATTTTTGGAGAAGAACTTTCTTCGTAAATCCATGGTGCGGGCAGCTTGAGACGATGGTGTCGTAGTTCGTGTAATATTCGTCCAAGGTCTCATCCCGGGATTGTTGAAGGCACATGATTCTCTCACGGGTTTCTTGGCGTAAGGATGGTGGGGAGAATTCCTTCAGGAATGGAACGCAGAGATCTACGTAACGTTCTGCACTGCAAGCGGTGGATGTGTAGTACCAGATCGTTGCAAAATCAGTTAGAGAGAATTTGAAGAATTTAAGCTTAAATTCCTCTAACATTTCATTAGCAGGTTTAATGTGGTAGCAGACGTGGTGGAAGTTTCTGCAGTGTTGTACTGGGTCTTCTCCCTCCGTTCCTCCGAACAGTGGCAGATGTCGTGTTGCCCATGCATACGAAGGGGGTTGCGTCATGAGGACATAGGGAGGAAAGAACAACTAATCCGATGGCTAATTCCCCGGCAACGGCGCCAATTTGACAGAGATGCTCGTCGTCGAAGCAAAACATGCAAATAAATTTATAATGTCCGCTACTCGCGACTACACTACTGGGTAGTAAGTGGTAAGTAGGGGTCGAACCCAAAGGAATTAGGGGGATAAGTTGCTCTTTAAGTTGGAGAATTTTGGGATTGGTTGGTTGGTTGGTTTTAGTACTGGAAAGTAACTGATAGCTATTACAATTAAAAGAAAGCGTTCGGTTTCAGGGGCCTTGTATTATATCCTGTTTATCATCGACCTTAAGTGAATCTTCTAAGTATTCAAACATGAATCGAGGCTATTCCTAGCTCAAGACTTGCAACATTGTCTAGCCCTTTTAAGGTCGTAGAGCACTTATTCTACTTCAGCTAATTCCTCCTTCCGAAGTATCTTAGCTTTATGTGCATCCATTTGGTCCCTTTGGTCCAGTTTCCAAATGGTTTTTTAGATAGATCAAACTTCTCGGATAAGCTTGCCCATTTGGTCCCCTTGGTCCGGTTACAAATGGTTCACTTACCCGAGTATGATCACGAATCCCAAGGAAGAGCTTTGCCCGTCAAAGCGTCCACTCAACCTTGGAAATTCTAATCTTATATATGGCACATAGAATAAGTTTTGAATACAAAGACGAGACACTAAGTTAATAGTCTAAAACATTTTATAATACAAGTCCACCCCTTCTACCGAACGACTAGTTTAGCTACTATTTATCGCGCTAAGCATTATAACCAAGGAATTGGAAATTAAAGACGGAAAATAAATATTGAAATACTTACAACCGTTGAAGCGCCAAGGGAGCAATCTTTATTTCCAAAGCCAAACTTTACAAAACTTAGAGAGATAAGTGAAATTTTGATTTGAGGATGATTTACAAATGAGATGGATGGGTTGTATTTATAGGCTAAGGGAGGAGAAATGGGTGGTGGAGATGAGGGGCAAGTGTCTTTGATCCAATGGAGGAGGAGGAGGAGCCGCCACATGGGGGAGGAGCAAAGCCGCCGGTCAAGGGAGGAGGAGCCGCCGGTTGCAGGTCACCATGGAGGGAGGAGCTCCTCCCTTGGCCACCTCCAAGCATGGTGGCCGGTCACCTTGGTCCATGCTTGCATTTGATAGTTGATTTGGAATGGCCAAGTGATTGTAAGACTAATGGGCGAGCCAGTTTTTCCAAATTCCATGTTTTGGTCGAGCAACTTGGTTTTGGTGCCTATGCGCGCAGGGCCTTTACTATGGAATTGGGCCAATCTGCCAATCTGCTCGAGCGTTTTGTCTGGGAAGCGAGATTGTCCGACTTGTTGGGCATTCCAAACATCTTGGTCGAGCCAGATTTTCCCGATGCATCGGTCGGGTCGAGCGACTTGGTTTGGGTGCCTAAGCGCGCCGGGCCTTTGCCTTGGAATTGAGCTAACTGCCAATCTGCTCGAGCATTCTCCTTGGTTTTCCAACATTGTCCACTTTATTTTCCATTTGGAATATTTTGGTCGAGGCGGAATTGTCAGATGAGATGGTTTGCTCGGGCAACTTGAATTGAGTGTTTGGTTAGCTCGGCGGAGGGCCTGGAACTGCTTCAACCGGTCGGGTGGTTTCTGCGGCATTTTCCCACCCGGTCGGTTGAGTCTTCAATGCAAATTCCTCTTCGGTTTGATTTGTTTGGAGTGATTCCATGTCAGGATCCTTGAGATTTCTTCAGTCAGCGTCTGATCTTGACTTTGGAATAACTCTTAACATCTTTTCAGCGTAAAATCCTCTCCTTAGCGTGTTTTCTCAAGTGGGTGCCTAAGCGCCAAAATACCCTGTAGAAATATATCGGGACTAACAAGCAAAAGTTAAATAGACCAACAGTCTAATTTGCTGGGTTTTACGGTGTTTATGATTCGTATAATTTGGGTCCATCATACATCATTAAGTCTTTTCCGCTCAAGTGGCATCATTCCACCGAGAAACCTTTGAATAAGATTGAATCTGGTGAATCCATGGTGTGGGCAGCTCGCCACAATGGAGTCATAGTACGCCAAGTACTCGTCCAAAGTTTCGTCCCGGAATTGCTCAAGATTGAGAATCTTCTCGCGGGTTTCAAGTCAGAGAGATGGTGGGCAAAACTCTTCTTGGAAACGGGCTCGCAGCACAAGATAATCATTTTCACCATCAGCACATGAGTAATACCACTTTAATGCCGAGTCAGTTAAAGAAAATTTGAAGCATGTCAGCTTAAATTCCTCTAACGTCTCATTCTCAGGCTTCATGTGGCGGCAGATGTGGTGAAAATGTTGGCAATGTATCACAGGGTCCTCTTCAATGGTACCTCCGAATTGGGGGAGACAGTTAATCATTTTAAACATAAGGTTGCTGCCCCCATTTTTCCAAGGTTCTATGTCGTAGTATGAAGACATGGCGAATTATGTACAACAGACAAAAGAACAACTATCCATTTGCTACTTCCCCGGCAACGGCGCCAATTTGACAGATGCTTGTCGTCAGAGCAAATGTACAAATAAATTTATAGTCCGCTACTCGCGACTACACTACTGGGTAGCAAGTGGTAAGTAGGGGTCGAACCCAAAGGAATTAGGGGGATAGTTGCTCTTTGAGGTGATTTATACAGCGAGGGAGCGTGTTTTAAGTTGATTGACATTTTAGCGCGGAAAAGTAAGTGACTGGTTGGTTGGTTTTGGTTTTAGTGCGGAAAAGTAAATGACTGAAAATTAAATACTGAAAATACAAAGAAGACTTACAGCGAGTGATGCGTGATTGGCAAGTCCTCCGGATGATGAGTGCAGTTGATTAAGGCAGTTATACTAAGAAAGTAAGTGCAGGTGTTGTTTGATTTCAAGGAAAACATTCAATTTCGGGGGTTTTGTATCATAGCCTGTTTATCATTGACCTTTAGTGATCCTTCTAAGTATTCAAACGTGCATCAAGGCCATTCCAAGCACTCGATTTGCCACACTGTCTAGTCTTTTGCAACAATGTTCGAAAGTGTATCAAGGCCATTCCAAGCACTCGATTTGCACACACTGTCTAGACTTTTGCAAAAAACGTAGAGCCCTTGTTCTACTTAGACTAATACCCCATTCCAAGGTATATTAGCCTGTGTGCATCCATTTGATTAGTCATTCCCGAGCAATCAAATGGTGTTTGAGAGAGGTCAAACTCCTCAGATAAGCTTTTCCATTCCAAGCATCCACTTATCCGAGTATGTTTACGAACTTCCACGGAAGAGCTTTGCCATTCCAAGCATCCACTCAACCTTGAAAGTTCTGGCCTAATATATGGCACATAGAACAAGTTTTGAATACAGAGAAAAAACACTAAAGCAAAGTCTAAAACATTTTATGATACAAGTACACCCCTTCAACCGAATGAAGAGTTTAGCTACGAATATCCATAGAGGTGGATACCATAGCTAAATACTCGGGGGTTTTTGAAAGACAGTAAGTAAAGGGGAATACTCAAGAACCAACAGGAGTATTCCCAATTTCTACTTGAATACTCAAGAGCCAACAAGAGTATTCTCTAAAACCGTTATAATACTCAAGAACCAACAAGAGTATTATTTCAAAACCAAACTTACAAATTGCCAAACTTAGAGAGATAAGTGATTTTATGTTGTGAATGGGATGATTACAAATGAGGTTTGGCTTGGTATTTATAGCCAAACTTGAGAGAAATGGAGGGTGGAGATGGGGGGCATGTGTTTTTTATCCAAGGGAGGAGACGGGAGGAGCAAGGAGGAGATGATACATGGGGGGAGCCAAAAGCCGCCGGTTGGGGGAGGTTGAGCCGCCGGTTGCCGGTTGCAAGGGGAGGAGAAGGGTGGCTTTGGCCACCTCCAAGCAAGGTGGCCGGTCACCTTGGTCCATGAGTGCATTTTGACAGTTTTGTGCAGTCTTTTCACAAAACTATCAGTCCCATTTCGCTCCGTCTGACTTTGATTGTTCCTTGGTTGGATTTGTTTTGAATGATTCCATGTCAGGATCTTTAGATTTCTTCAGTCAGCGTCTGATCGTGACCTTGGAATGACTCGTAACATCTTTTCTGCGTAAAATCCTCTCCTTAGCGTGTATTCTCTCTAAGCTCAAACATACCCTGTAGAAATATATCGAAACTAACAAGCAAAAGTTAAATAGACAAACAGTCTAATTTAGTGGGTTTAACTGTGTTTTTGATTCGTATAATTATGGTCCATCAACCACAAGTGGGTCTCGGTTATCCATGGTTCTTGTAGGTGTTTTTGGTTTGGTATTTGTCGAGGAAGAAGGTGAGCTAGAACTTTCCTTCTTTTTGGGCCTGACCTTGATCCTTGATTTTGGGGCAGGGGTTTCGTTGTTGGCAGCCAAACCGTAAGTCTTCTTAGATCGAAGTTGCATCAACTAGATAACCTGCACAAGACAAAAACAAGAACACCCGTGAAACGCAAGGGTCCAACAAAATCCAAAACAGGAAACAAGAACGAAAATAAATAAGAAAATTGTGTAGACTAGTCGAAGTATATACACAACCTAAGCTAGTGACTAGTTAATGCGTTGCTCCCCGGCAACGGCGCCATTTTGACGTGTGGTATTTTGTATGTCAAAAACAATTTATAATGCCGGTAAGTACCGGATCGTCCAAGGGAGCAAGTTTAAACTATTGCACTATTTAAGGTTGTATTTCTACTTATCCTAATCCAAATCGTGTTTTTTGGTTTGTTTCTAGAATTCAAAATAAATGAAAGTAAGAAAAGTTTTGTCGATTTCAAGAGATATTTTGGGGAACTACTTCACTTGCCTAACATTTGAATCGAGTTTTTATTATCTAGCATGCATGATTTGCTTATATTGATTGGAAAATAGCCGTACACTCTAAGTATAAACCTCACCCTTTCGGCGCTATTGGGTTATATTAGAGGTGTACCTTAAACTACGAACCTCACCCTTTCGGCGCTATTGGTTCGAATCAAGTAACTCGCTGATGTTTACCAACTCTCGTCGCGTAAACATGGGGAGTCCTTGTCGTAAAACTAGCCTTTCCCGTTACAAACTCAGGCCACTCTCGTAGTCACCGAGTTTATAACGTGTATTTTACTTAATAGTCGGATATTATGCCTCACCCTTTCGGCGCTATTGGCTTAATATCTCAATGCAATATACCTAGGAATTTCGTCAAACACCTAGTGTGCATCGCTTGGGTTTAAGCCCTAAGTAAAATACAAATCAAAATAGACAATCCAATTCATGCAATTTTCTATTTTATTCAACGATTCATGTTAGGAAAGATTCGTAGGACCCCAAAATAGAGTCACTACTCACTATCCATGGTAGTGACCATACAACTCATGTTTTTGTTCGAAACAAAAATTACAAGTTTTCAACGAAGAACAATCACAACCTTGATGTTGATGATGATGTTGTTGATCTTCGCTTTGTAATCCGTTTGATTCCGATCGATTTCCTTCGGTGATGTGTTGCAATTCTCCTCAATTTGGTCGACTAACTCTCCTCTCAAGATGCGGCTGCCCTCTCTTTTGTTTCTTTTCCATCTTTGCATTTTTGCCCTTTTTCCAAAAACTTAGCAAAAATTGTATTTTTGGCCCACTTAGCAATGTCACCTGATAAGTGACACAAGTGACACTATTTGGACCAGTGGCTTGAATTTTTCTCCTTGTGTCAACAATTCTTGACATAGGTGACATTGGCGCATATTGAGATGTCTTCTTGAGCTGAAGTTCTGACATCCTTAGCGATTGAATCTGCTTTAGGTGTCAACTACAAAGTTGTAGCCCTTATTTACAGCTTTTTAACAAGCCAAAGATCGACGGATTCGGACATCGTATCAGTACTGGGCGTGTGCTACAAGTATGGGTCAATCCACCTACATTTGCGCTGTTTTCGCCTAAATTCCACAAAATGCTTTATTTCGCTCTGGATTCGTTTCTCACCTGTAAAGCACCAAAATATAAAGTGAGAGCTCAATAGAATAAGGCAAATGATCGAAAATCAACTAAATGCGGAGCATAAATATAGTTACGATTTATGCTCATCACCATGCATTTACCATCGTAAACACTATATAAGATCATATTCACTACATCCAAAGCTTTCCTAAGGTCTATCGATACTTGGGTCAAGTTTTAAGATCAACATGTCACTTAGGCATTTCATCAAACACTTAGCTACATGTTATTTATGAATAGCATAGAGAACATGAATTTAACACCATAGATTATTGAATCAAATGTATATACATGATCATAGAGTACCAAGGAGGGTTGTAATACCCTCAAAACACAAGGTCACTACTCACACATCATGTAAGACAACATGGTGTGAGTCAGGTTTATATCAGCAACAAAGAGAATGGAAAAGTGTAAAGGAAGGAGGATTGTTAATCCTTGAGTCTCCCTTTTGATCTTCTCTTCTTCTCCTTGGTTGGATCTTTTGTTGATGACCTTGGTTTGACCTCTTTTTCTGATCTTCTTCTCTCCAAGAACCCAGCACTCTTAGGTCAAAAACCCCTCTTTCTATATATAGCTCGGGTAGAAAATTCCTGAAGTAGCAGGTCCAGCCGGTCGGCTGGCCTGATGCCCAATTTCCCCGTCGGTCGGCTGGTGGCTGAAATCCAAAGTTCTTTTGTTGTTCTTTTCCAGCCGGTCGGTCGGCTAGGTGAGCCGACCGGTTAAATATGTGCTTGGGCAAGCATTCTGGAAGCTCTTCTCCAGCCGACCGGTTGAGCTCTCAGGCGACCGACTGGCCAGTGAGCGGTTGGTGAGCCTTCTGAAGTTTTATTCCAGTCGGTCGGCTGGTGAGCCCAACCGACCGACTGAATGCTGGAGGTTGCTCTCATGTCTGCTCTTTCATTCCATCCGACCGGCTAGTTCAGGGTAGATTCAGAACCGGTCGGCTGGGAGTCCTTTTTCTGCCCACTTTTGCTCTAAATCTTTGGTTTTTCGCTGAGTTTTCGTACTTAGACTTTGACCTTGAGGGAGACTTGTTTTCTACCTGAAACGTAGAGATAGAGGTCAAATGACATTAAAATAACATCGGAAACGACCCAAAACTATAGTGAAAAATGGCTATTTATAAGTCGAAAACTCGACTTATCAAGGCGCCAATTCACTATAGTTGGATTTATCCGATGGAGAGGTATGACAGTTTTATTTTGTTAATTACATGCGCTTACATAAATTTGATAGCTTTTGAAAAAATGCTAATTTTTTCCTACTTTATGTAGACAATTGGCCATTACAAGAGGTATGTGAGGAATGCCCGATATCCAGAAGGATGTATTGCCGAACAATATGTAGCGCAAGAGTGTGTCATGTATTGTAAGTTGTGCATGGGGGAGATTGAAGATACAACAATAGAGCAAGACGAAGAAGAATACTGAAACATATCGGTAGTATCCGATGTCATCAAGCCGATGGGATACCTTAAAAGGAGGTAACTCCTAGATAATCAGATTGATGTGGCTCATCGGTGTGTTTTAGAAAATTGGAAGGAGGCTAGAGAAATTATTAACAAGCATGAGGAGAACTACTTTGAGGAAAATTCTTTTGGCGATAATGATTCAAGAATTGATGATTTTCATGTGCATTTCCTAGACAAGGTAACTTGTAAATTCAGAAATTTACAACATATTGTAGTGTATCATCCATTTCTATATAGTGTATTTCACATAATTAAGTGCACTAATGTTAATGTTACAATATTTATGTGCAGATGATTAACCTACAAAATGAAGGATCGGACAACTATTCCAAAGAGCTTCACATTTGGCAAGTAAGCCACGATGTCACAGTTGCTACGCATATTGTGTTGTCAATGGCTTGAAATATGTCGTGTGGGAGAAGGATCAACATATGAAGACCCAAAACATTAGAGTAATGATACTTGCAGGTAATTACATCATATTGTAGTGTATATTAAGTAACATTTCTTTTGTAACATCATGTATGTAATATTGAGCGATAATCATTTTGATGACACTATTTGTGAAGTCGCAGGAGCTATTAAATACTACGGGATTCTTCAAAATGTTATTGAACTCTAGTACGCCGAAGGAATGCCGGTGATACTCTTCCATTGCAAATGGTTCAATACCGACCCGGTAGATGGAAACATGAAGATGGACCATGGACTGCTCTCAATTGATACTTCTAACACTTGGTATGATGATGCTACATATTGTCTTGCAAAGCATGCACAACAAGTGTTCTACTTAGAAGATCCAAAGTTGGGAGATAATTGGAAAGTTGTGAATGTGGTTACTCAAAGAGGCACTGATAGTCACTCTTGCACGTGATTGATTCGAGCTTCAAAGTAATGGAGTGCTTTTCGGCCAGCTATAGTGTCAACGGATGGAATATTTCAATCGGCTACAAGGCACTCGATTTTGGTGTAAACTATCACAAAGATGATGGATTTGTTGCTTGAGGTGCGGATTGTGACTTGCTCGAACCTACTTGCTCTTACTCATCATCGTCCTTTGACTCGGGTCAAGCCAAGGGTTGCTTGTCTATTTTCTCGGCTACTCGGACTAGAGTTTGGACGGTGTGAAGTATTCCCGTCCCAACCAATCGCAAAGGTGACGCAGAGGCGGACCAGACTCGTACGATGTTGCCTCGAAGTGCTAACCTCCACAAGCTCTACATAACCATATATCCTGAGTTCGGTCTTTGAATGACCGGTCAAGTCTCTCTAGGGCATTTCTATCAACTCCACATCCCTGTTTATCTCAACTAACAAAGGCATGCAAAGATTTTAAGATCACATGTTAGTCGCACAAATCAATTTTCACCAAAGACATGCATGTAATCGGCTCAATCTATTTCACCATATCATTATCCAATACTGCAAGTCTAGGAAATAGTGAAGTATCATGTACAAAAATTTTAAAAATCATGGGAAACGTGCTGACTCTGTGCAGGGTGCAGTAAAATAGACGTGCTAACTCAATGACTGACTCTCCCACCCCACACTTTTGAAATAAGCCGTGTCCTCACGGCACGACTCAAATCTAGACTCACAATGCATGCAATAAATATAAGGGAAATAAGAAGAGAGTAACGTTGGACAGGCACTTCCCTCGTGCGCGCGTGACGATCAGAAATAACTGAGTATTCTCCTATGAGTCCTCGAAGAGAGCACCATCGAAGCTTGCATCGCAACGTGAGTTCGTCACCAAATGAAAGGTCTGTGTCAATGACATTAAGACGAATAAAGGATTCCCAGGAGGTTAGAGGAGTCACAATGGTCTCACTTAAAACCCAACCTCCTTAGACTCGTAAGTCTTTGTGACAGAATCTTTAAACGCTCATGTTTCTTGACATAATTTATTCAAGGTGTGAACTACTCACGTTGGATAACAGTCTTACGCAAATACCTCAAATGGCATGCGGTTGGATTCCCAGCCGTGTGCGCTCTGTCCCCTGCATGAAAATCAGCTTCTTTCCCAAGTACAATGTGATGAATATGACTCAGGACTCAAATAAATTGAAAACAAAATAAGAGAATAAGCTGGAAAAAAACGATAAAAGTGCCGGGCTGCCTCCCTGCGAGCGCCTTTGTTTTACGTCGTTGGCTCGACGTTACCTCTTTAGGGATCACAAGTTAGGATCCCATGGATGTGTGAGGTCATACTTTGCTCCAGCGACTCCTTCAATTTGCCCGAAATCCTCATGAAACGACGTGCTCGGGTTTGCTCTCCATTGATCGGGCGGCTTTGCCTTCACATATTCCCGAGATGGTGAGGACATCTTGGCCATAGCTGCTGGCCCAATCGTATGTACGGTCTGCTCTGGTAGGTCCGGAACTAGGGCACCGAAATCTGATGTGTGCACAATGTCTGGCGGTTTTCTCGTGCATGGACGGTCAGCATCCTCATAGACATAGAAATCTGATGTCTTTCCACCGAATGCTAGTGACAGTAAGCCTTTGCCCATGTCAATCTTGGTCTTGGTGGTGTGAAGGAATGGTCGCCCCAAAATCAGTGCTGGCGGTTTGTCGTCTCTAGCATCGCCCATCTGCAAGACATAGAAATCTGCAGGAACAAAAAGGTCTCCTACTCGGAGGGTTAAGTTTTTAAGCAGACCATTAGGCCGAGTACATGACTTATCCCTCAGTTCTATTAACAGTTTAGGCGGTTTCAATGGGCCAAGTTTTAACGAGCAATATAAGGAATAAGGCATGACATTAACAGCAGCACCCAAATCAATTAAGCAGTGATGTATCTGAGCCTCACCAATACCACAGGTGACCGTGAAGGCACCTGGATCCTTACTCTTTCCTGGCGGTGCCTCATGGCTCGTAGTGAGTGGGTGCTCCATTATGGGGCCGTTCTGCTTAGGCCTCGTCTCCAACCTACCTTCCAGCTCGTTCTTGTCGGTCATATAGCCTTCGGGGGCAGCTACCTGCATGGCACATGAAGAACCGTGAGTTTTGGACTTCTCGGCCACGAGGACCGGGCCTGGCTCGGATGCCTTGAGCGTGTCTGGGCTGAGTGTTTCAGCCGATTCTTCTTCGGATGCTAGCAGGCCGAAGTCTTCTGTAGGCCTGGTGTAATTTGAGTTAGGCTCGTCCTCGCTATCCCTTGCCTTCGTGTTGAGCATCTTGTTCACCCAATAAGCAGACTCCTTTAAGGCTGGGTCCACGTCCACTACTTCCACCATGCTGACATTCCCTCTCGGATTCTGCACTGTCTGTGATGGGAGTCTTCCTGTGTTGTCTTCGAGCCTTGAGACTGTTGTGGCCATCTGGGACATCTGTTTCTGTAAGTCGGTTATTGCTCCGTCGGTCTTGGCCATGTGCTGGGTCACAGTTGTTGTCAGTTCTTTCATCATCTCTTCAAGAGACTTGTTGGAGCCGTGATTACTCGGACCTGCCTGATTATTGTTCGGCCCTCTCTGCTGATACTGTCCAGGCGCATTCTGCCGAAACTGATGATGTGGGTGCTGGTAGGGCTGCTGGGTCTGCTGAGGCGCACCGTGTCGTGCTGGCTCTCTCTGGGCCTGATGCTACTGATTGTTGCTCTTCCAGGGCTGTCCGTTGACTCCTTGATTAGTCGTGGCTGCGCCATATTGTCGGACTGGCCCTGGCCGGTTGCCATAACCCTGATAATCTCCTACGGCATTGACCTCAGCCTGGTCGTCTTCCACTAAGGTAGGGCACTCGTCTGTCTTGTGATCTGTAGCTTCACAAAAGCCGCATGGCTTAGTCTGGACTGGTTGCCTCCTGATCACATGCTGCATCATGTCCTTAAGCTCCTTGATCTGTTCGGCCATGGCACTGACTGAGGGTTCAACTTTTGACACGTTTCTTGTTCGGGCATACTCGTCCTCTCTCGTAGATTCATCCTGGAACCGCTCACTTTCTGCCACTTCTTGTATCTTCTGTCGGACTCTGGCTGGGGTCAGGTTCATGAGGTTGCCTCCAGCTGAGGCCTCTAGTAGTTTCCTATCCAGTCTGCGAAGTCCATCTAGCATATACTCGACGACTAATTTCTCTGGGAGCTCAAGGTTGCAGCAGCTCTTCTCCATCGCATTGAATTTTTCCACGTACTCGTACATGTTCTCGTTTGGGCCTTGCTTGAGCTCTTGCAACTGTCTCCGGACTTGCATTGCACGCCCTGCTGGATAGTACTTGCTGACGAACTGCCTCTGCATCTGCTCCCATGTGTATATACTACCAGAGGGCAAGGATAAGAACCAATCTGTAGCAGCGTCTGTAAGTGAGAAGTAGAATGCCTTCAGTTTGAAGTCATCGACGTCGACTCCGTATGGCTTTAGGTTCAAGCATATCCCGTGATAGCGTGTCAGGTGAGATGTGGCCGACTCTCCCTTGGTTCCGGAGAACTTGGGCAGATGATGAACGACTGAGGTGCTGACTGTTATAGCGGCGAGGTCTGGTCCTTCGTAGATGCACCATGATTGGTCCTTGAAGTTTGGGACCGAGAGTTCGCCCATTGTAGGTCCTTCATTTTCGTTCTCCTCATCATCATCTCTAGCTACTGGCTGGCGTGGAGGTCTCTGAGGTGGTGGGTATGGTTGTTGTGGAAGGTATGGTAGTGGTGGATATTGTGGGTAGGGCGGTTGTGGATACTGTGGATATGGAGGTGGTGGGTACTGTTGATATGGGGGTGGATATTGTGGGTATTGCTGGTACGGTTGTGGTTGGATTGGTTGTTGTTGAAATTGTCCCGGGATAGCCCCCCGGATCTCTCCATTCTGGACCATCGGTCCCTGTTGTTGTGGCAGCACTCCTTCTCCGTTTCGGACAACCTGTTCTACTTCTTCATTGTGACTATTGCCACCAACTACACTGCCTGCGTGAGACATGTTACGAGAATAGCAAGCACCAAATATCAAGCGCCGAATAACAAGAACAGACTAGCAACAAAGGGTCCCCAGGAGATTGGAGGAGTCACATCGGTCTCACTTAAAACACAATCTCCTTAGACTCGTAAGTCTTGGTGACAGAACCCTCTAAAAGCTAGAAATTGAAATCGAAATAATCGGAAATCGGAAAGCAAGGCAGTTGAAAATAACGAACTAGGAGAATTCACCGAATAGCAAGAAATACGAAATAAACAAAAAAGAAATAAACGAAAAATTGAAAGAACAAAATTCACCGTGCGTAGCTCCCCGGCAACGGCGCCAAAATTTGACAGGTCGTCGTTGTACCTGCAAATCTAAATTTATATTTTCCTTACTCCGAACTGTGGGTTAGAACAGTGGCAAGCAAGGGTCGAACCCAAGGGAGCTAGATAGTTACTACTTTGTTCTGTAAGAGGGAAAAAGAAACGATTGGGTGAAAGTAATTGATTAGGAAACAGTAGCAAATCACGAAATCAACGAGGGTGTAAATATCAGAGAGAAATATTCAGACTAGGGTTTGATTGTGACTTGTTTTATCATCGACTTCTAACATTCTAATTCATAGTTTTAAGTGTGGTTGTCCCGACAAAGGTGACTTCCCAAGTAACCCGACAAAGGTGTTACGCCACGACCTAATTCCCCTAGGTTTAATAACCCGACAAAGGTGTTATTTAACCTAGACGTGCTACCTATCCAAACGACAAAGTATTAGATAGATGATTAATATAGAAATATGCGCAACTAGGTTTTACGACAAATTATCCGCCTAGTCTAGCAATAATTCATGGAATTCATGCACGAGAATTAGTAAAACAATGAATATAGCATTAAGAGTCAAGTCTCAAAAACATCGTCACAATGTATAAACCCTAGCCCGAATAATGAGTTTAGTTACACATGGACATTAGGGCATAAAAACAGTAAATAAAGAATGAGTACTTCACTAAACCGAGTGGGGAAGAGGGCTGGCCGTACACGGCTGAGGAACCGGGCAAGGAGGAGTCACGGTGGTGCGAGCGGCGGAGCAAGGACAAAAACCGGCGGACGTGTGGAGAGACTTAGGGTTTCGGACGTGGAGTAGGGAGGGGACTCGAATGAGTTTTTGGGATCCTTGAAACCCTTGATATGAGGCTGTATTTATAGAGAAAACTCAGGCCTCAAAGCTTCCAAATTGAAGTCAGTCCAAAAACGGTTTTAGGAAACATGTCCTAAAACCGATTTTGCTTGGTCTCTAAGTTTTCTTCTTCTGCAAGTCTTCCAGATCTGTGTAGAACCTTCTAGAAGCCTCTAAACCGTCATGCATGGAATTTGAATTTTTCCCGAAAACACTGTTCACGCCGGAATTACTAATGTCTCTACGAAACGCGGTACCCACTGAGTTCCGACTTCGGCTATGGATTTGTCCATCTAAACGACCTCGGATGCTCTCGGTGTGAACTAGAGAGTTGTAGGGAATTGAGTCATCTACGCAACGGCATGTGTTTTGTATTTTTCTGATCAGCGGTTCATTCCCAGCACTCCGGCGAAGCTCCAAAGATCAAATCTGCCACTGTGTTGTTTTTGGCATGAAAAGCCGTCTTTTATGCGCGTTTCCTCCTAGAGCTTCCAAATCACCTGAAATACGAAACAACACTAAAAAGTAACTGGAATTGGTGGGATTTGATGACTCGATGAGTCGTATAAATACGGCTCATCAGCATTTCAGCCGACCGGCTGGGAATCACCCCTACACCAGCCGCCGGCTGGATTATTGTTTCGGACCTCATTGCAATCGACCACTATCAGCCGGCCGGCTGAATATCGAGTCGCCCGGCTGGATCATGCGCATCATCTTCAGTGCAATCGGCAATGTTCAGCCGACCGGCTGACCTCTGCCCTGCACAATCCATCCAATCGGCAATGTTCAGCCGACCGGTTGAACATCCAGCCGCCCGACTGATATCTGCTACAGTGACGATTGTACCCGATGCTATAAATAGAAAGAGGCAATTTTGACCTAAGGACTTGGCATCTTGGGGGAAAAATACCAAAAAAAGCGATCAAATCAAGGGCATCCATCATCATCCAACCAAGGAGGATTGAAGATCAAGGGGAAACATCTAGGATTAACCACCCTATTTCTATCCTTTTCTCTTCTCTTTGTAGTTGTGCTTAAACCCTACACACATCATGTTGTCTTACATGATGTGTGAGTAGTTCCCTTGTGTTTTGAGGGTGTTTGTACCGTCCTTGGTACTCAATGATCATGTATACACATTCATCATGCAATTTATGGAGTTGATTTCATTTTACTATGATCTTTATTCTAGACATGTTGATAAGTGTTTGATAAAATGCCTAAGTGACATGTTTGCAATAGAACTATGATATAAGTATTGAAAGGGCTTAGTGATGGTTTGGATATAGTAAAAATGAACTCATTAATTGTTTATGAGAGTAAATGCATGGATGTGAGGTTGACTAAAACTTAAAACTTAAAGCATTTATTACCTTGGGAGATGTTCCAAGGATAATAGTGCTATAGAGTGAATCAATATCTTTAATAGGTGAGATTCTAATTAGGAGAGCTTGAGTAGGGTTAGACTTACATGATAGTTTGTCTATTTCTAGCCTAAGCTAGGTTTTAAACCTATCAACCCCTAAAATGATTACATTCTTGTATACATGATCGTTGGAAAATTGCCAAGGAGGGGAAGAACCCCTCAAAACTCTCTTTAATTGAATTGAAACCCCTTGAAATCATTTCATTACTCGTTTCTTAATTGATAATCACCTCATCATTGAATTTGAAGGAATAGCCGAGTTAAAATTTGATTCCCTAGCGTATAATCACGTTTGCTCTCTTGGGTTCGACACCGGTCTTACCGGTCAATTAGAAATTCTTTTGACTATACACGAAAAATACAACTGTCAAAATGGCGCCGTTTCCGGGAGCAATGGCTAGATTATCCCTAGGAAAAATCATTTAGAACTCCGACTATTCCATGTTTTTCTTTATTTGTTTTGCAACTTGTGATTCTTGAGTTTATTGCAATATTCTCACTTGTTTTATTTGTTTTCCCCTTGTAGGTTCACTTCTTTTATGCCACCTAAGACAAAGAAGCTTACTCAAATTGTGGATATAGATTTGAATCAACCGATAAGAGGATTTGTTAACCCCTACCCTACAAGGAGTAAGACAACCAAAGACAAGGGAACCTCCTCCAACGCTCAAGAAATCATTCATCAAGTCATGGGAGATAGAGATGGACTTCCTCCTCACCCTCCACCTCCCGCTCGACTACCACAAGGCCCTCAAGCTAGAAGGGTTCTAAAGGACTATGCCGCTCCTACGGCTTATGGATACCGCTCCCCAATCCTTGTACCGGCGGTTGACAACCGGGACTTTGACTTAAAGACTTGAACGATCCAAATGGTCCAATCAAATCAATTTTCGAGAAGAGACCACGAGGATTCAAACTCCCATTTGACCACATTCCTTGAAGTGTGTGCAACTTTCAAGATCAACGGATTCTCCGAAGATGCAAAACTCTTAAGGTTATTCCCCTTCTCCCTCACGGGAAGGGCAAGGGATTGGTTAAGAAGCCAACCGCCCGATAGTTTCACCACATGGGAGGAGCTAGCCGTGGCGTTTCTCAACAAGTATTTCCCTCCTTCCAAGACGGCTTATTATAGAGGTCAAATCACAAATTTTACACAAATGGATGGGGAAACACTATATGAGGCTTGGGAGAGATACAAGGAGTATCAAAGACTTTGCCCGCACCACAACCAAGATGACCTCCTTGTGTTCCACACTTTCTACCACGGTGTTGATGGTCCCCCGCGGCTTGCACTTGATACCGCCGTGGGAGGTGCTATCATGGAGCTTGAACCTCATGAAGGATATGCGGTAATAGAGAAGATCACAAAGAACTACTTCATGTGGGGAAGTGAAAGAGGGAACCCAAGAAGGAAAAATGAAAGGCATGAAGTAAAAGCGGTGAGCACAAGTGACTATGAGGCCTTAAGAAAGGATTTTGAGAACCTATCGGATGAAGTATTCAAGTTGAAACACCCGAAGAAAGATCACTCAACGAGTCAAGAGTGCGATATTTGCGAGGTTTACGAGCATGAGACCGATTCTTGCCCCTTGGTTCAAAGGGATGGACATAGATATGGCTATGAAGAAGCAAATTTTGTGGGAGGAAACCAAAGTAGAGAGTATGGAGCTAGTGCCACTCAAGGGCAAAATTCTCAAGCCAATTACACTACACCAAAGTTCTCCTCGGGATGGAGGAATCATCCTAATTTCTCCTACAAGACCACAAATCCCACTCGTCCCGACTTTGGAGCTCCACCTCCCGGATTTGGTCCTAAGCCTACTCAAGCTAATCAAGCTTTCCCACCAAAGAACCAATTCCAACCTAGAAATCAATATCAAAGTCAAGGACCGACTTTGCTTCAAAGGAACCAAAACCAAGGGCAACAATATCAAGCTCAAGCTCAAAAGCCTTACCAACAAGTTGACCCTCCTCCACAAACTTCAAATGAGCTCTCTGGTGTTGAAGCAATGTTTGCTAAACTCCTTGCTAACCAAGTTAAGATGCAAGCCCAAATAGAAAGGATAGAAACTCACAACAAGATGCTCGAGAACCAAATAGCTCAACAAGCCGAATCATCTACAAGGGCTCAAGGAAAATTACCGGCTAGACCCGAGCAAGGGCAAAGAGAGCATTGTAATGCAGTTACATTGAGGAGTGGTAAGGAGCTAGAGGGTGAACAACCAAATAGGAAGAAAGTTACTTTTGATCTTGGAGGCCAAGCTAGTGCCGAATTTGAAGAGTTAGATGAAGAGGTCCCTAACCCTCAAACCCAAAAGG
Source organism: Rhodiola chrysanthemifolia (assembly GCA_033675395.1). Lineage (NCBI taxonomy): Eukaryota > Viridiplantae > Streptophyta > Magnoliopsida > Saxifragales > Crassulaceae > Rhodiola > Rhodiola chrysanthemifolia. Next base: position 36,391,772 of record CM066207.1, on the reverse strand, counting down.
AAAAAGTAGTGGAAAAGGAGAAAGATGACTTACGGCCATACACTCCTCCTATTCCCTTCCCACAAAGGCTTAAGAAGAAAAGCAATGACAAGCAATTCTCGAAGTTCGCCGAGATGATGAGGAAGCTTTATGTTATCATGCCCTTCACCGAGGTAATCACTCAAGCTCCATCTTATGCACGATTTCTAAAAGATGTTATTACTTGCAAGAGGACGATCGAAGACGTTGACACGGTGTCCCTCAATGGAGAATGTAGTGACATACTCCAACCGCGCATGCCACCCAAACTGGAGGATCCCGGTAGCTTCTCCATTTCATGCTATATAAATGACGTTAAAATTGAACGTGCTATGTGTGATTTGGGTGCTAGCATATCGTTGATGCCTTATTCTTTGTGTAAGAAATTGAATATGGGTGAGCCTAAACCAACTCAAATGATTTTAAGACTTGCGGACCGCTCCTCAAGATTCCCTAAGGGAGTTCTTAAGGATGTCCCGGTTAGAGTAGGGAATTTCTATATTCCGGGGGATTTTGTGGTGTTAGAGATGGAAGAGGACAATGAAATTCCCATTCTTTTGGGAAGGCCTTTCCTCTACACCGCGGGGGCTATATTTGATACTACTAAGGGGTCAATTACCATGAGAGTAGGTGATGAGGAAGTTGAATTTAATCTAGAAAAGGCACAAAAAGGTCCTAGTTCTACCATGAGTTGTAATTATCTAGACCTTGTTGATACTTATGAAACGTATGATGTGTCTAATTTGCTTATGGATGAAATTGACGACCTTGATTATGAGCTTCCTAAGCGTGTTGATTGTTGGGCTATCTTGAATGACAAAGATGAAGAGGGTACTCAAAGCGACAAAGGTAAGGAGTCTTGTTCGGTAGAGTTAAAAGCTCTACCAACAAGCCTAAGGTATGAGTTCTTAGGCCCCATTTCTACTTTGCCTATCATTGTGAATGCCTCCTTGAATGATGATGAGACTTCGAGATTGCTTGATGTGATTAGAGAGCATAAAGATGCTATTGGCTATTCTATTGATGTTTTGAAAGGGATAATTCCCAATCTGTGCATGCATAGAATCAATTTAGAGGATGATAGTCTACCATCTAGAGAACATGCTAGGAGACTTAATCCCATTGTTGGTGAAGTGGTTAAAAAGGAAATTTTGAAAATGCTTGATGCGGGAATCATTTTCCCTATTGCGGACTCTAATTGGGTGAGTCCCATTCATGTGGTACCCAAGAAAGGGGGCATGACGGTGGTTAAAAATGATAAAAATGAGTTAATACCAACTAGAACCGTCACCGGTTGGCGAATGTGCAAATATTTTCGAAAACTTAATAAGGCCACTAAGAAAGATCACTTCCCACTTCCATTCATTGATCAAATGTTAGAGAGATTAGCCAAGCATGACTACTTTTGCTATCTTGATGGATATAGTGGATTTTTCCAAATCCCTATTCATCCACAAGATCAAGAAAAGACTACTTTCACTTGTCCCTATGGAATATTTGCTTGTCGGCGAATGCCCTTTGGACTTTGTAATGCACCGGGCACATTTCAAAGATGCATGATGGCTATATTTTCAGAATTTATTGAGGAAATTATGGAAGTGTTCATGGATGATTTTTCTGTTTATGGTTCCTCGTTTGATGATTGCTTGGCCAATTTGGCAAAAGTCTTGAAAAGATGTATTGAGACGAACCTTGTTCTAAATTGGGAAAAATGTCAGTTTATGGTGCAGGAAGGCATAGTGCTTGGACATTTGGTCTCAAAAAGAGGAATTGAGGTGGATAAGGCTAAAGTGGAAGTTATCAAAAAATTGCCACCTCCAAAGGATGTTAGAGGAATAAGAAGCTTTCTTGGCCATGCCGGCTTTTATAGAAGATTTATTAAGGACTTCTCAAAGATTGCAAGGCCTTTGACAAATTTATTGTGCAATGATACCAAATTCCGGTTTGATGAAGAATGCTTGGTGGCCTTTGAAAAGTTGAAGAAAGCATTACTCTCGGCGCCTATTATTCAACCTCCAAATTGGGATTTTCCCTTTGAGCTCATGTGCGATGCAAGCGATTATGCTATTGGAGCGGTGCTTGGAAAAAGGGTGGACAAGAAACTTCACGCCTTTCACTACACAAGCAAGGTCTTAAATGGAGCTCAATTGCATTATTCAACAACCGAGAAGGAACTCCTTGCTATAGTGTATGCCTTCGATAAGTTTCGTTCATACCTTGTGGGATCAAAGACTATAGTATTCACCGACCATGCGGCAATCAAATACCTCTTGTCAAAGAAAGACTCTAAGCCAAGGTTGATAAGATGGATCCTCTTGCTCCAAGAATTTGATAATGAGATCAAGGATAAGACGGGAGTGGAAAATCTCGTCGCCGATCATCTATCTAGGCTTGGAAGAAATGAGGAACTCAAAGAAGACACTAGCCTTGTAGATGACGCTTTCATTGGGGAGCAACTAATGAGAGTGGAAGCGGAAGCCCTCCCATGGTACGCGGATATGGTAAACTTTGTGGTATGTGGGATCATACCTCACGACATGAACCACCATCAAAAGAACAAGTTCTTATCCGAGGCAAAAAGGTATTATTGGGATGAGCCATTCTTGCACAAGCTTTGTGCGGGCGGGATATATAGGACTTGTGTCGCCGAGGAAGAGATGAGGAACATCCTATACCATTGTCATTCATCTCAATACGGAGGACATGGTAGTGGAGCAAAAACGGCGTCGAAAGTCCTACAAAGTGGATTCTATTGGCCTACCCTCTTTAGAGATGCTTATGAATTCGTCAAGGCTTGTGACCAATGCCAAAGGTCGGGAAATATTTCTAAAAGGCATGAAATGCCCCAACAAAGCATCCTACCGGTGGAAATATTCGATGTTTGGGGTATAGACTACATGGGTCCTTTCCCGTCTTCATATGGAAATCAGTACATATTGGTCGCGGTCGATTATGTCTCCAAATGGGTTGAGGCCATCGCCTCCCCTTCTTGCGATGCTAAGGTTGTCACCAAGCTATTCAAGACGATAATTTTCCCAAGATTTGGAGTTCCAAGGACCGTTATTAGTGATAACGGTTCACACTTTAAGGAAAAACATTTTGAAGCCTTGCTTCGCAAGTATGGGGTGAACCACAAGGTAGCAACGCCGTATCACCCACAAACTAGTGGGCAAGTGGAGATCTCAAACCGGGAAATTAAGGCGATTCTAGAAAAAACGGTGGGAAGCTCAAGGAAGGATTGGTCATCAAAGCTAGATGATGCATTATGTGCTTATTGTACCGCCTTCAAGACCCCCATTGGGATGTCTCCATATCGCCTCATATATGGGAAACCATGCCATTTGCCGGTTGAATTGGAATATAAGGCAATGTGGGTAATTAAATTCTTGAATATGGATTTACAAACGGCGGAAGAAAATAGGGTCCTTCAACTCCACGAGTTAGAAGAAATAAGGAATGAAGCTTATGAGAGTGCTAGAATTTACAAGGAGAAGACGAAGAAATGGCATGACAAGAGAATCTTTCGTCGTGAATTCAAAAAGGGCGAGAAGGTCTTACTCTTCAACTCTAGGCTCGAGCTATTTCCGGGAAAATTAAGGAGCCGATGGAGTGGCCCTTTCACTGTTCACAAGCCTCACAAAGATGGCCATGTAGAAGTACTCAACAATGACGGAACCATCTTTAAGGCCAATGGACAAAGGCTCAAGCACTATAGAGAACAAGCTCGGGATGAGCACAATGCAACTTATACCTTGAACGACCCATGAAAAAGCTACAATCCGCTTGAGGAGGGATCCTAGCAAAGGAATCCTCAAGTGTGTTTCTTGAGAAAAGATTCAGCTCGGTCTTTGCCAAGACGTTAAACAAGGCCCTAACGGGAGGTTACCCGGTTGTGAGTTGTCCATCTTTGCACAATTAGCTTCATATATGTTTGGCATGCGCGCATTGAACTTTGGATGTGAACTTGGTGCTAGGATGGTCTAAAATGCATGATTAGGTGTGCTTGGTGTGGAATTGTGCTTGCATGAAAACTATAGATGACGGTGATGTTTTAAGTGTGGAGTGTGTAATCCTAGCTTGTCCTTTTGTCAAATATCGTATGAATGCTAGTGATTTCTCGGTGGATTTGTATTTTGAATCAATTTGCAAAGGTGGTTTGGTTTAAGTGTGGAGTTGGGTTCAAGCTAGAATGGAAGGATCGTTGAAATCAAAATTTGGAAAATCGTTGAACCCAGTTTCCAGCCGCCCGGCTGCGCAGCCCCATATATCCAACCGATCGGCTGAAAGAACCTTTGGAAATCAAATGAATCGTCCGGTTTCAGCCGACCGGTTGACATTTGACTCGACCGGCTGAGATTCATTTAACCAAACTTCACTTTCCCATTGTACTCGTCAGGTTTCAGCTGGTCGGCTGAGAATTGACCCGACCGGCTCGCTATAAACCATTGAACTGACATTTGGCTCGTCCAGTTTCAGCCGACCGGCTGATAACTGACCCGACCGGCTGAAGTCAGCTTATCTAAACCTCTCCTTTCCCTTTTGAATTTCATTCCAAGTCGACCGAAATACACCCCACCCGACCTCAGCCGACCCCGAGCCCAGCCTCACCGTCCGACCGCCTCGCCTTCGCCTCACCATCGCCTCGCCATCTACAGCTATCCCGTCCGAGCATCCTTCGAATCCAAGCCGACTGCGTCTCCGACTCGCCGATAGGAAACCTTAGCCGATCTGCCCATCCAGCCATCAACCATGCCCGATTCTCCTCCCAATCCACTCGCCATCCTGAATTGCAAACCCCAGGCCCCGATTTTGCCCGCCAAACCCTTCGAAAAAACCAAAATCCCCGCCCTAGAAATCGACAGTCCAGCCGACCGGCTGAAACACAGGCCTCAACCCAGCCGACCGGCTGAACTCAGTGCTCAACAATCTCAGTTTTCCCATTGCTTTCCAATCATGCCTCAAGCTGGTTCATCCTCCAAATCCAAGGCAAAAGGCACATGAATTGCCAACGAACCGACAAGGGGCATTCGGATCGAAGAGCCGCACAATAGTGATGAAGATGACTTGCCCCTCGTCGCTCGCAAAAGGAAGCCGCTCAGGGATTCGCAGAGAGATTCCAGCTCGAGCGAGGGAATGGAACCCCACCCACCTTCGCCTCCACGCCCTAAGAAGAGCAAGGCTTCGAAGGGAACTTCCTCCACTACCAAGAAACCAAAGAATAAGGCCCCGGCTCCTCCCACTCATCGAGTGCCTTCCCCACCTATGCCTCCTATCCCGAGAGTACCCTCGCCCACACCAGCTGCACCCATTACTGCCCTTGTGCCCGTCGTGGCAAGAGAGGGCCCATTGAGAGGTCCACTACCATCTCCTACCCCTTATCCCTTTTCCGAACCTCTCACATTTATAAATGCTACACATGTGGAGAACTATGAGCGCATCAAGGAGAAGGGAAAGGTAGCCGTAGCGACCCTCTACCCCGACATGAGTTTTTTTGGGAAAAAGGTGGCACATGAGGTACGTCGTAAATTGAATCGTGCTGGGCTTGATTATGTGTTTTTTGATGATCCGGGATCCTACCAAAGGGTAGTGGAGGATTTTTTGTGTTCATTTGAGAAGGGTAGAGATGAGAAGGGTTATGAGGTTTGGAAGTTTGTGTTTGGGGGTAGGGATTTCCAAATCAAACAAGATATGATCCGAGAATGGCTCCATTTCCCGGTCGCTTTTCATGAGGAAGGTCGGTTCAACGAGCACCAGCAGAGTAGGTTCTGGAAACTGATCTCGGGCCGGCAATAGTGGTTTGCCCCTTCCTACAACTCTTCAACGATTACTGCACCAGCTTGGAAGGTGATCCACCACATTATCGCCATCAGGATAAATACCCGTACGGAGCTAGCTCGCTCGGTGTCCTATCCCGACATTAACTTGATGATGGACATTGAGTATGAACACACTCTTGAATAGCTTGACGTCCTCACCTCCCGATTTAAGAGCTTTGTTAGCAAGTCCTCGCGGAACCTTTCTTTGGGAGGAGGCTCCTTGATTACTTTGATTGCCATGGGGTGTAACTTCACCTTTGGCCATGAGGGATGCCCCAAGCCATCCAAGAGCATCCTTGATTTGTAGACCATGAAGACTATGCACCTTCTCAAGACGGATACAGTTACTTGGGAGGAGGACAAGAGGCCTCACAAGGGCGAGCTTCAAATTGCAGCAAGGAAGAAGAGAACATCCTACAAATTGAGGAACGAGCGCTATTGCCGATACAATCTCACCCCATCCCCCCTTCATCTCCTATCCCTTCTCCTCCCACAGCCACCGAGCATGAGCGTCCCATTGCTGAGGAGCCACCCACCGAGGAGCCTGATGTTGAGAGTGCTCCCCGAGCTAGTGGGGATTCGGCCGAGTGGCGAGAGCGAGTCTCCTCTGACATTGCTGATTTGAGGAGCGGGCTAGCCAGTCTTGAGGCCTTTACTAGAGCCGAGGCATTGAGAGCTCACCAGGAGTCGGAGTGGCTCCGTGCTACACTTTCATCCATGATCAGTGGGTCGAGCGCTCCAGTCCATGCCCCTCCAGTTGATCCACGACCTTCTGCACATCATGCCACCACCTCCTTGCCCTCCACGCCATCTACTAGACCCGAGGAGGCGAGCACACCATTTCTTGACGCTATGGAGGAGCTTGAAGGAGCCACCACCCCGAGAGGCGATGATGCTACATCATGAGTCCATGCTTCCTTTATTTTTTCACTTACGCATCTCTACTTTTGACTTGTTGCATTGGATGATGTTTTGAGATGTTAAGTCGCCTTTTGGCGCAATTTTGGATTATGTATGCCTTTTTGGTGATATTCTCTTTACTTGCCTTTGGTTGTATGCTACATCTGCTATGATATTGACGGTGTTTACCATTTATGTTGATTCACTCTACAGGACATTTGTTGACATATTCTTATCACGTCCAACTTCACCTTCTTTATCTACATTTGCAACCAAAAGGCTATTTCTTGCTCCCAAGAGCTATGCCACCGATTCTACTAACGAGGGGAGTTCCTATGCATATTTGCCTTTATTCTATGATTCTTTGCGCTTAGGGACTAAGCTTGAATTAAGTGTGGAGTGGTTTGATGCGCATAGTTCACATGTTTTTCATGCCATGCATATCATTTTTAGATGGACACTTGCATCTTTTGCACATAATCCCTACATGAGAGTTTTTCTAACCCCATAGGCTTGTGACTATCGATTCTTAATTCCTATAAATCACATCTAGCCTATTTGTCACATTTATTGGATCTTGAACTTAGAACCGACCTAGTCCATTGAATGTGTATTCTCGAGAGCCAATATCATTGCTATTTTTCGTCTATCCAATTCTCTAAGTATTTTCGTTGAAATACCTTGGATCAAGTTATAGCAAGCACCTTTCAAAATCTTCGTGAAAAACTTAGATCCTTTTGAATGCTCCTTGGTGACTTGATTTCTCTAACACGGTGTCTTGCTTATGTTTGATTCCCGCACATTCCATACACTTTTTGAACATATTGTCAAGTTTTAAGTGTGGAGTCAAAAGAGGGCGAAAAATAGGCCCCATTTCAAAAAAAAAATTGCGGTCAAAGAGGGCAAAGCCCCGACTGAAAACTTTCTCGTGCACGAGAAGTTTTGCTCCAAAATGGTACAAATGTCGGGGGTTCGGAAGGTAAGTTCCCCCTCGAAAGCATGTGTAGGCCAAAGGCCGTTCCAAAAAGAAATAAGAAACACTTAAAACCTGACTTTATGTTCTTCCATCATTCTTCATTTGTGCGGGATTCATCATTTGCATTGTGTGCTAGTTGGAATGACTCTTGAACGACCCATGTGCTTGAACGGGAGTTACCATTTGGTCTATGCATGTTTATTGAGAACTCTAGTGTCGAACTGCTCTTCCCTTATGGATTACGGCTTAAGCGCCTAAAACTTGGGAATGAGTTCCATGTCGCAAACCCATGGACTAGCCCTAGCTAGCATAGGTAAGTGATTGACAATTTTTGTGCAAACTAAAAACTTCACTTCTATTGTATTGCCTTGAAAATGAGTAGACTTTTGGATGAGACGATTGATAGCTCTAGTATTGATGACCTGGAATGCTCAACCTCAAGGGTACTCAAAGTGGTTCAAAAGTTCTTTTGATAATATTGTGACGGTAGTCCTAGCTTGGGGTGAGGGATTGGTTTTAAGAAATCCTCGCCTTGGTTGAGCACTCTTGCATTCATTCTCATGGGATAGGTGCATTTGGGATTTGTGAGTATTCCCTTTTCTGAAAACTCTCACGAGACTATAACTCGTCCACTAGGGTAGCCTAGGGGTTTAAAGGCTTAATGCATATGCTAAATGCATTCGTAACGCCTACGAAAAGGAGCTAGTTAGGTTGTATATACTTGCATTTACTTTTCAATAACATGTTTAGCAATAATGATCGAGACCTTGTGAAAGCTAGTGAGACAAATAGACGAAAAACATAGCACCACTAGCATTTCGCCATTTGCGTGCCCTTGACATATTTGCATACTTTGTTCGGGACGAACAAAGCTTAAGTGTGGAGTGTTGATAAGTCGAGTTTTCGACTTATTAATACCCGTTTCTCACTATAGCTTTAGTTCGTTTCCGGCGATAATTCGATGTCATTTGATCCCTTTTCGTACGTTTCAGGTACAAAGCAAGATATCTCAGTGTCAAAGCCTAAATATGAAAACTCGGGGGAAAACCAAAGATTTGGAGCGAAAAATGACCAAGGGCATTTCAGCCGACCGACTGGGTATCACCCCTGCATGTGTTATCATTTTAATATTTGATAAACTATTAAGATATCTTTATCATTAGATTGCTTTTTATATATACTAAAATATAATAAAATATATACCATAATAATATTTATATGATTATTAATTATTTAAACTATTAAAAAATAATAAATAGTAAAACAGATTAATCCCTGCCTATACCCCGATTAATCTTCAAAGACCCTTTCCGTCCGACTAACGCCTAGCAATTTTTACAACCTTAGAGCATCTGCACCGGTGCAATCTCCGCGAGGATTTGAGGTCGTCCTCGGACAACATTCTTGTGCAGCGAGGCAACCTTGGGGAGATCGCGACCTGGGCGAGGATTTCTGGACGAGATCGTCCTCCCAGAAATTCTCCGCGAAATCGGCTGGGAGATCGTCCTCCGCGAGTAAACCTCGCGCGTGACTCGCGTGAAATTAAAAACCCATTGTACAAAATCGATTAAATTGAAGACTCAAAACTCATTTGCGAAGCTTTTCGACATCAATGGAACATTTAAAAACCAGTCGATCGAACAATCGGCAGATTTGAGAAGATGATGAACAGTAACGAGATCCTCCGCGTTCGCTGGAGACATTAGGTCGCGTTCGATCTAGACATTAGACACTAATGTCTACAGAGGACGCGGCAAGGGCTTAATGTCTGAAGCGAACGCGTTGGGGAAGTTTCGCGCTATCGCAGTAAACGTTATTACCGCGTTCGCTTTAGACATTATTCTTAATGTCTGAAGAGAACGCGGCTATTAACGTCAAAGCCGGACGCGGCGGTCACTAAACTTTAAAAAAAAAGGACCAACGGTCTGATTCTCACCAACGGTAACACCAACGGCAACATTTCATCAACGGCAAAATTTGATGCAAAATTGCCTATAAATAACATCCTCCATTCCAACAACAATCACACCAAAAATTCTTACAACAATCTTTCTTTCTCATTAATCTCTGAACATATCTGCCCATTGGTGTATGTTCGAAGATGTGCAACTTTGCATATCTTATTGTCATCAATCGCTTGATCCAATTATCGGCGCCAAACAAAAAATCGATAAGTTGTGGGAAAAAGTTGACACCGATTTCCATTCAAATTGGGTAAGGGGAGAGGATGAAATAATGACAACCGATTTTCGTTCTAAAACTGCTCTTCAATCACGTTTCGCTAAGCTCAAGCCAAATTTGGTTTATTGGGGCTCTTGTATTACGTACGCTAGAAGAAATCAGGAATCGGGATGCAATTTGCAAGATGAGGTAAATTATTCGCGTAAATTGTTAAATGTAATTTTTACTTTACAATATATTGATTATGATTTTAAATTTTGAATATTTAATTGATAGATAAGGAAAGCACAAGTACGCTATGTGGGCAAAAATAAGAAAACATTCATACATTTTGATTGTTGGGAACAAGTACAAAATCATCCAACATTTGCAACTATTGAAGCAAGTACCCCCCATCTTACACATATCAAGCAAGTCCGGTAGTCGAGGAAGTGCATACACTTGACGTACCTCCAACTCCGTCCTTTGACATACCTCCAACTCCGTCCTGGGACGTACCTCCAACTCCGGAATTTTCTACACCCGAAAGCAATCCTGGAAGTTCCACGAGTCCGATTAGGCCGCCTGGAGTGAAACCGGCCAAGGAAGCTAGAAGAAAATGTAAGAAAGTAGCAAATCCTATGACATCCGAGGCTTTGATGACCATTACAGAAAATCAAACGAAATTTTTCGAGTTGAACAAAAGGGAAATGGAGGATGACCGCAAATTCAAAGAAAAAGCTTTTAAACTTGCAAAAATGGAGGAAGAAACGAAGATCATGCAAATGAATACAGATGTGATGACTCCAAAGTCCAAAAAATATTTTTCAAAGAGGAAGGATGCCATCCTTCGAGAGTACGAGGAAGACGAACCTACCAATGACCAAGATGCTTCTGGAAATTATTCAGACTGTTACCGTCCGAGCTTTTAGTTCATGTATTTTTCAATTCCTTTTACAATGTTATTTCCATTCAGTTATGTATTTTGCATTATTGTAATTTCAATTCCTGTTAAATTGATGTTATGAAAAACCAATTGAAATCTTGATCAATAATTCACATAAAAAACAAATCGGAGGGAAAAAAATTCAAAATTAATAATTTTTTATTCATAAATAGTAATAGGAAGATCTCCGCAAGATTGCATTGCTGCACAGAATATGCAGAAATGCTGTTACTGTTCACTGAATAGTAATAGAACTTCCTCAGTGAGGAAGTTCTCAGGGAGATAATAAGCTCCAACGGGTGCATATGCCCTTATTAATGCCCAAGTGAAATATGTCTCTATCTAGAGGCTTTTCTCCATTGACGATTTTGGCAAGATATAAACCTGCCGACAGGAAAACAGGGCCCACCAATTTGTTCAATCAAATATGCAGTTGATTATGAAGCCCTAGCTTTTGCACAAAAAGTTGTATCTCTGGTGTTTGTTGTATCCCTTGAGAGAATAATACTCCCTCTGTCCTTCAGTAGTTGTCCACTTTCCTTTTTGGGCGTCCTCTAATGTTTGTCCACTTTCCTTTTATATACATAACTCAATAATCAAATCAATCATCTCTTTCCTACCAAAAAAATTATTTTTATTAAAAATATTGTACTTTCCTTCACTTCCCCTCTCTTATTATTATTTATTTACTGTACGGGACCCACCTCCACATACACTCTCCTCCACTTTTCCTCTCTCATTGTCCTTTATTTGCTTTTCTTAATTCTCGTGTCCACTGTCCTTTTAGACAAACAAAGTGGGATGGAGGGAGTATATCATTTTGGCACCATGCAGAGAGATTTGCTCCTGCTTTTACATGGATCTTGCTTACATGATTCGACATGAATTGGAACTTGCACCACTACCGTTGATATGACCTTAATGAGCTTACAATAATGGCCACCATTTGATACAGTGGTTTTTTTTTGACAAATTAAAATTTTAATGTTACTGCACCATTTTTCGTTTTAGGCGACTGATTTTGCTGTAGTGGTATAAGTGTACGTTTTTCAAGAATCGCTACACGACACACTTACTGCATGTGTCGCATAATTAAAGGCGACTGAGTCGTATACCACAGACTAACGTGTGTCACTTAAGCGGTCTTAGGCGACTGGCGCGTATGCCACTGACCAACGTGTGTCACTTAAGCGGTCGTAGGCGACTGAATCCTATGCCACTAAATAACTGCGTCGCCTAAACTGTTGTAGGTGACTAACCTGTTTTTCCATATTAAAATTAGTCACTTAAGTATCAAAAGTTTATTTTCAAAAGTAGGTACATTAATAAGTCCCAACAATCCCACGCCAACTTTGTACGGGGTTTCTAGAAGCAGGATTGCAGGTAACTGATAGGGAATGTTAGTCGCCTAAAAAACTTGTCATTTAATGAAATAAAAATAACCTTGTTACACATTATTTTATTCGTGCTTAGTGTTAGGGTTCACTATTAGTTAACACAAGGGTGGTATATATGGACTCATTCAGTTATCACTTTCTTAATTCGACATTTGATAGACGATGACTTGATTCTGATACATATATTTTATTCGTGACATTAGATACATATAACATGTGTAACAAATTATTAAAAAGACACTTTCTGTTAAAGAAAGATTTAAATAATCATGTTGACTATCTACACCATTTTGTGTTTTAGGCGACCGAATCAAATGAGTCGCGCGCTCAAGTTTATTTTTAGTCGCCCAGGAACCTATGTGACTAACGGTCTGTCGCCCATGTACTGTGGCCCAAGTGTGCAAGCGACTGAACCTAATTTGCTCTGTCTCTTGGACTTTTGGCGACTGAATCGTATGAATATGTCGCTCAAATAGTTGGGCGACTGAAATTAAGGTCAATCACATGGGACTTTAAGTAACTTACTTCGCATGTCACATAAACATAGAAAATCCACTTTTCTGTTACATTAAACATCTTTATTTCATAATAAATTAAAACATGAACATGTTACATTATTAACCAGCATAGTAGATTGCTTTCAAAAAGATACATAATTCAACTGCAAGTTCCAAGCAACCATCAAAATACAAATATTCTAGTGTTTTGAAAAGTTAAGTTCCAAGCATGAGCTTCAAAGCGATCACTAAACTTCAGTAAAATATCAAGATCGCTGACAAGTGTCGTTTTACCTGTGCAAAAACATTTATAATTCCACTACTCGTGGCTCACTATTGGATTAGTAGAGCGGTAAGTAGAGGTCGAACCCAAGAGAGTCGTGTGGAGTAGTTGTTCTTTGAAAGCAGGAAAGAAAGTAAAGACAATTGGGGTTTGCAAATGGTTGAGAGTGAATGACGAAAGGTAAGGACGAAAGATATTCAGTCTAGGGTTTCTTCTTGTGACACATCCATCATAGACTTCAAATGATCTTACTTTGTGTTCATAAGTGTGGGTTTATTCCATTTCAAGACATAAACCCTAAAGTAAGGCCATTTCAAGCACTTACACCACAATCTACTCCAAAATCAAGACATAGACTTCTGGTTCTAGCTAGACTAATACTCCATTGCAAGACGTATTAGACTAAGTGCATCCACTTGATCTCCCGTTTCAGTTACAACCAAGCGGATTAAAGAGGGTTTGAACCACTCGGAAAAGCTTTGCCATTTCAAGCATCCACTTAACTTCGTTGTTCAAACCGGGATAATGGCACAAGAACTAGTTGAAACACAAAGTAGCATTAAGTTCAAGTCTCAAGATGCATACACAAGTATGAACACCCTTGACCGAATATAAGCTTAGCTACTTGTATTCATGTCAAAGAATACAATAGCCATAACAAGAACAAGGAAGAGTAAAGTAACCGAAACAAGAACAAGTAAAGGAAAGAGAGCTTTGGATTCAAGAACTTACAAGGAAAGTGAAGAGAGCATGAACAAGAACTTGACAAAGGAGATCACATGAACAAAGTAGAGAGCATTTCAACAACAAGGAAATGTTTGTGTATCGAGATGAGGAGAAGAGAGAGGAGCTCTCAACCCTTGGGTGGATCCTTAGATCCTTTGGTGGATCCTTAGATGGATGATTTGAACCTTCTCCCAAGTCCTCTATTTATAGCACTTCATAAGGCATCTTTGGAGTCTCCTTAGGCACATGGGAAAGTAGATCACACCTCACTTTAGACTTTAGGGAAAGGTATCACCATGTGGTGCACTTTGAGAAAGACATCTCCATGTGATGCACTTTGAGAAATCAGATTTCCATGGTGAATTCAGCACTGATGTAGTCGAATTCCATTGATTTGACTGCCCAAATGACCTCGTCTGCTCTCGGTGTGAACTAGAGAGTTGTGAGGAATTGAGTTATCTACGCGTGGGCATGTCGCCCATATTTTTCTGATCAGCGGTCAATTCCCAGCCCTCCGCTGAAGGTCCAGAGGTCAAATCTGACAGTGTGCTGTTTCTTCATTGTTCTTCTTTTAAATCCATGAAAGTGAAACCCACTTCTCTTTTCTTTTCTTTTTCTCCACCCATGTTCTTCTAACAAAAGACTTGGTGATAGTGGATGATAATGGAGAATATTGGGTGATAATGGAAATGCCTTTGGTTTCACTTTCCAAAAGGTGAACATCATGCCTCTCATTTCCTCCAAAGTGTGTCACAATCCATTCTTCTTTTTCTTCTTTCCATCGTGTGTCTTCTCTCCACCTCAAGAACACATAAGTTCAAATGTGTATGATTGTGGGTGAATCTCCCATGTGATGTTTTTGGCACAAAATGCCCTAATTAAGTGTGATTCCTCTTTAGACTCCAAAATTGCCTGAAATGCAAAACGACATTAACAAGCAAATGTTCGCATGATCAAATGTCATATTTGGTGGGTATTGTTGACTCGATGAGTCGTATAAATACGTCTCATCAAATCACCCCACACTTAATCTTGTTCGTCCCGAACAATATCTAGGATATAAGAGGAAAAACACATGAACACCACAAGCTCTTCGGCCCCTTAGACATGCATATGAGTTGCTAGTCTAGATTTCACCTTTCTATGCAAAATCCCTCGGTACTCAGATATTGTGCTAAGCAAAGAACTAGTTTGATACAGGTTACCTTTGTTCCGAGATGCAAACCAATTCGGATGAATGGGAGATAGCCCTTTTTAAACCACGAACTACACCTTTGGCTCCGGGCTTTGCTACATGGTTATACTGACTAGCTTCTTCTTGCACGTGATGTATTCGAGCTGATGGTCGAGTTCTTTTGTTGCTTGCTCGGACGGCTTTGAAGTGACTTGGCCTTCGGCCTTGATGTACGAATGATAGGATTTTTTCACTTTTTTTTTTCGGATGAAAACTCCACATTTTTGGCTGATTTTCTTTCTTTGAGCCTTGCTCCTTGATGTGAATTGCACGTCCAGTTTCTTTTTGAAGGAGGTCCAATCATCGCCCGCAAGCATATGGAAATACCTCCCCGCTCTTTTTCATCCTTGACCTTTTTGACGCGAGTCAAGATGGGGGCCCACCACCTATTTTCCCGGTTACTTCGGACTAGAGATAGGACGGTTGATTCCCGTCCCGCCCTTTGCATAAACGCTGCACGGCAGAGCCAACTCTAATCCATTCAAGCCCGAAGTGCTAGCCTCCACTGAGTCCTTATAACCATGTAACTCGTCCCGGGCCTTGAGTGCTTGTCGGGTCTCACTAGGGCGTTGCTATCAACTCCACATCCGTCTTTTATCTCGACACACAAGGGCACATAAGAGATTTAGATTCATATGCTTAGCACACAATTTTAAATTCACGAGGGAAATGCATGTAATTGGGTCCATCTATTTCACGCATTTAAGATCAATCATGCAAGTCTAGGAAATAGAAAGCAATCCCTACTTCAAAGTTTAATTCTAAAGAAAACATGCTGACACAACTAACAACTCACCCCACACTTTTGAACAAAGCCGTGTCCTCACGGAACAACTTAAGTTCAAAGACACGACTATGCATGCAAACAAACAATAGGGAAATAAGAAGAGAGTAAGGTTGGACAGGCACTTCCCTCGTGAGATGCGTGATGTTTGGAAACAGCTGACCATTCTCCTTTGAGTCCTCGAAGAGCACCATTGCGCCTGCCTTCTTTTGGTTGAAATTTGTATCGCAACGTGAGTTCGTCACAAAATGAAAGGACTGTGTCAAAGAATTTAAGACAAATAAAGGATTCCCAGGAAATTGGTGGAGTCACAAGCGGTCTCACTTAAAAACCAATTTTTTTAGACTCGTAAGTCTTGGTGACAGAATCCTCAAAAGCTTATTTTTCTCGACACAATATTTTCAAGATGTGAAACTACCCCCGATGGATGGCAGTCTTACGCAAACATCTCGGATGGCCTTGCGTGCTCGCTTGCGGTTGAATTCCCAGCCGTGTGTGCTTGCACAGTCTCCTCATGCGTTCGCATCTGTCCCCTGCATGAAAATCATCTTCTTTCCTAAGTAAATAAATCTATAGAAAAGAAATGTCGGGCTGCCTCCCTGTGAGCGCCTTTGTTTTACGTCGTTGGCTCGACGGTACCTCATTTAGGGATCATAAGGTGGGATCCCATGGGTGAGTGAGGTCAAACTTCCTCACGGCCGCTCTTTTACACCGTCCAAAGATCTCATGGAGTGATGTGGTCGGTTCTGTTCTCCATTCCTCCGGCGGTTTCTTCTTCACATATCCTTGAGAAGGCGAGGACTCCATAGCTGCTGGTCGTGGCCTTGTATTTCTCCATCCTGGCTTCCATTCCTTCGGGCCATGTCTTTGTCGCTTTCTCATGTACGAATGGTTGGCACCTTTGCAATTCTGGAAATTCAGTATTGTGCCATTAAGTGTAGGCGACGTCAAGCATGCGCCCATGTTAAGCTTCCTCTTTGTGGCAGCAGCGATGGGTTGCTTTGGAACAAGAGAGTTTTCCGAGCCGCTTTGAGTCGTGGTGAGTGAGCGCTCCATTGATGGCTTTCTTTGCCCTTGATCCGCCTCCAACTCTCCTTGCACCTCATCATTGATTCCATCATCTTTGGTGGCTAAGATCTGTATAAAACATAAAGGATTGAGTTGGGGCACTTCGACCACGAGGTCCGGACCTTTCTCGACCAGCCCGTCCGTGAGGACCGGGGCTGTCTCAGCTAGCTCGCCAATGAGGACTGTGTTAGACTCGGATGGATTGGTGATAAGGACCGGGCCTGATTTGGGCAGTTCTTCTTCTAACTCCCAGGGATAATCTGAATGGAACTCTTCTTCAGGCAACCATGGGTTCTCATCCTCGTCATTCATATGGTCTCCGGGGGCAATCATACTGAGGTCCGGGTCTATTTTGGGCAGTTTGGTACTGAGGTCTGGGTATGTCTCGGGCAACTCTTCAGTTAGGACCGAAATTGATTTGGGCAGTTTGGCAATGCGATCCCAGATCAGTTGTGTAGCCGCCCAGAATTCCTCATTTTCGACCTCGTCTTGGTGTATCGGGGCACTCATTTGCTGGATGCTAGCTGCCAATTCTTCCTCGTCCTTGAGTGGCTCGGCAATGTGGATCTGGGCTTCCTCGGGCATTTCGGAAATGTGTACCGGTACTGATTTGGACAGCTTGTTAATGAGGTCCCAGAGCTGGTTTGATGCTTCTTTTTGAGCCACCCATGATTTGTCGCTTTCGACCTGGATTTGGTGTACCATGTTGGCCAATTGCTGGTTGCTAGATGCCAGCTCCGTTGTAACGTCCTCGAGTGGCTCGGTCTGCTCTTGTATTGGTCTTGACCTCTCGGCCAAAACATTTATCAGGTCCCAAAGAGCACTTATGGTTAAGTCATAGACCGAGCCTCCAGCCGCCTCATTGAGCCTATCCCACTCATGTGACACCATTCCACCAAGAAATCTTTGAATAAGATCAAAGTCCGTGAATCCATGGTGCGGGCAGCTTGTCACAAGGGAATCAAAGTACCATAGGTACTCATCCAATGTTTCATCCCGGGATTGCTCAATGTAGATGATCTTTTCGCGGATTTCTCGTCGGAAGGAGGGTGGGTAGTACTCCTCTTCGTACCAAGGCTCACTTCCATAGTAGGAAGACATATTGGGCTGCAAAACAAAAACAAAAACAAACAAAAAGAACAACTATTCCGATTCACAACTCCCCGGCAACGGCGCCATTTTGACAAGTGTCGTTTTACCTGTGCAAAAACATTTATAATTCCACTACTCGTGGCTCACTATTGGATTAGTAGAGCGGTAAGTAGGGGTCGAACCCAAGAGAGTCGTGTGGAGTAGTTGTTCTTTGAAAGCAGGAAAGAAAGTAAAGACAATTGGGGTTTGCAAATGGTTGAGAGTGAATGACGAAAGGTAAGGACGAAAGATATTCAGTCTAGGGTTTCTTCTTGTGACACATCCATCATAGACTTCAAATGATCTTACTTTGTGTTCATAAGTGTGGGTTTATTCCATTTCAAGACATAAACCCTAAAGTAAGGCCATTTCAAGCACTTACACCACAATCTACTCCAAAATCAAGACATAGACTTCTAGTTCTAGCTAGACTAATACTCCATTGCAAGACGTATTAGACTAAGTGCATCCACTTGATCTCCCGTTTCAGTTACAACCAAGCGGATTAAAGAGGGTTTGAACCACTCGGAAAAGCTTTGCCATTTCAAGCATCCACTTAACTTCGTTGTTCAAACCGGGATAATGGCACAAGAACTAGTTGAAACACAAAGTAGCATTAAGTTCAAGTCTCAAGATGCATACACAAGTATGAACACCCTTGACCGAATATAAGCTTAGCTACTTGTATTCATGTCAAAGAATACAATAGCCATAACAAGAACAAGGAAGAGTAAAGTAACCGAAACAAGAACAAGTAAAGGAAAGAGAGCTTTGGATTCAAGAACTTACAAGGAAAGTGAAGAGAGCATGAACAAGAACTTGACAAAGGAGATCACATGAACAAAGTAGAGAGCATTTCAACAACAAGGAAATGTTTGTGTATCGAGATGAGGAGAAGAGAGAGGAGCTCTCAACCCTTGGGTGGATCCTTAGATCCTTTGGTGGATCCTTAGATGGATGATTTGAACCTTCTCCCAAGTCCTCTATTTATAGCACTTCATAAGGCATCTTTGGAGTCTCCTTAGGCACATGGGAAAGTAGATCACACCTCACTTTAGACTTTAGGGAAAGGTATCACCATGTGGTGCACTTTGAGAAAGACATCTCCATGTGATGCACTTTGAGAAATCAGATTTCCATGGTGAATTCAGCACTGATGTAGTCGAATTCCATTGATTTGACTGCCCAAATGACCTCGTCTGCTCTCGGTGTGAACTAGAGAGTTGTGGGGAATTGAGTTATCTACGCGTGGGCATGTCGCCCATATTTTTCTGATCAGCGGTCAATTCCCAGCCCTCCGCTGAAGGTCCAGAGGTCAAATCTGACAGTGTGCTGTTTCTTCATTGTTCTTCTTTTAAATCCATGAAAGTGAAACCCACTTCTCTCTTCTTTTCTTTTTCTCCACCCATGTTCTTCTAACAAAAGACTTGGTGATAGTGGATGATAATGGAGAATATTGGGTGATAATGGAAATGCCTTTGGTTTCACTTTCCAAAAGGTGAACATCATGCCTCTCATTTCCTCCAAAGTGTGTCACAATCCATTCTTCTTTTTCTTCTTTCCATCGTGTGTCTTCTCTCCACCTCAAGAACACATAAGTTCAAATGTGTATGATTGTGGGTGAATCTCCCATGTGATGTTTTTGGCACAAAATGCCCTAATTAAGTGTGATTCCTCTTTAGACTCCAAAATTGCCTGAAATGCAAAACGACATTAACAAGCAAATGTTCGCATGATCAAATGTCATATTTGGTGGGTATTGTTGACTCGATGAGTCGTATAAATACGTCTCATCAATCGCCCCATACCAAAGCTCGCTCCATCCGAAACATTATTGTTACTTCCTGCCCCTCCTCGCACTAGCTCTTCAAGCTCCCGCATTTTTCTTCTAACATTAGTATCCTCTCATCTTTTTTCAGTGAATCCTCCTTGGCCCTATTCAGCTCCTCTCTCATTTGTGAAGTTTGAGCAGCCACTTTAGCTCCACCTCTAGGGCGTGGAGGTTTCCTAAAAGATTTCCTAACACCAGAAATTCGGGTCCTTTTTTTCTCCCCAACTGCTTCACTAATGATAGCGAGTTGGATTTCCTCTGAGAGAGGTTCATCTAAGGAGCTCCCGCCTTCATCAAGCATATTAAGAACCTTGTTTTCCATTTCCTCCTTCACAAAATTTAAAAGAACTTTTAAACTACAAACTAAGATAGTTATACAACTACAAGATAAACCGATATGTATGCCACATAACAACCACTGCGAAATTATCATGACAAATCGCATCAATATGCATCACTAAGCATCATTATGCATCACTGTGAACTCATTACGACAAATGTCATCAAGTAGCTAGTATGTGGGAATGTGCACTTGAAGAAATTGTCCCACATTGCTAAGTGAGGAGAAGAATTGCTAGCTTATATATGATTACCAAACCATGACTCTCAAGCCTAGGCTTTTGAGTCAATATGGGGAGGTAGTTCCATATGAGTTATCAATTTCTATATGGTATCAGAGCTCACGTTGCGATCCGGGCCAAGTGTAATGGAGGAAAAGTTTCCAAATTGCTCAAAAATGAGATTTGCTTTCCAATTTTACTCAATTTTCATATTGGTTTCCCAATTTACACTAGTTTTCTAAGACGCTGTTCGAAACGGCGTCTTAAGCTGCGTGCATTTCTGCTTGTCAAATACCAATTATATGACATAATATTGCCAAAAAGGCATTAGACGATGTACCTAACAGTGGCCAAAACTAAGCCACTGTAGCTAACAGCGGTCAATATCATTTGACAAGCAGAAGGACTTGGTGATTGTGAAAGGGACGATGGACATGGAGTCCATACGTGAACTGCTGGAAAACAGATGAAACAGACGGTGGAAGTTGTACCTCGAAAGAAAAGTGATGGCAAGGAGAAGGAGACAGCTGAGACGAAGGTTGAAGCTGCTGGAGACGGAGGAAAGTAGCCTCCTCTGCAGGCTGAGTTCAACAGGATGACGATGATGCCAATGGCGATACCTCCTCATCCACGATATGGCTATGGATAAAGATATGGATATGGGTACAATGTCGGGCCATGTTCAAACCTTTTTAAACACAGATGCCATGATATGACGATGATGCCAATGGCGATACCTCCTCAAACCTTACATATGCCATGTTCACCTTTTTAAACACAACTGGATATCTTCGGACATCAATGGTGAGCCGAGTGAGCGGAGTGATGTGAACCTCGAACATGAGCTAGGTCGCATGAGGAGAACAAATAGTCAACTCCAAAGAAAACTAAAGGATTTTTAAGACGACAGTGATGAATTTCTGAAGACAATTTTGGACGTTGAAGGTAACCCGAAACTGAAGAAACTAAGGCATGTTGTGATGAGGACATCGATACAAGCTCAGCTAGATCCGAAGAAGAAGCTGCCCACATAGCAACCATGGAACGAACACCAAGAACAAGGTCAGGAACAAGACGTGTGAGAGAGCAGTTTATCAAGTCCATGAAAAGCCTCATCACTAAAGAAATGCAAGAGGACGTGCAAGAACTACACAAGACTCATACAACACCATTCTTGACGGTTCTTCAAGGAAATAAGGAATTTCCTTTGTTCATCATTTCAAGACAAGATCACGCTGCCTAAATAATCAAGGCGCAAAGAAATCACTAAATGGGTATGTGCTCCATTTGTGCTCTTTTTCCCTTGTTCAAGTTTTGTCCCAATGGGTTTTCTTGGTAAGGTTTTTAATGAGGCAAATGGTTCACATCATCATTGGCCCATTTAGTTGATCTTCCTCAAGCCCAGCAACATGAAGAATTCGACCAAGGAGTTCAAGAGTCATCCTTTCGAATTCAAAATTCGACCAAGGAGTTCAAGAGTCATCCTTTCGAATTCAAAATTCGACCAAGGAGTTCAAGAGTCATCCTTTTGAATTCAAATTCGACCAATGCTGCTTCTTTCTCTCTCCTTCATGCAGACTTTGTTGTTTTCTTTATATCTTCCTTTGTATCTCATTTTCAAAGTAACCTTTGATGAACTAAAAACGAGATTTCTCTCTTGCTTTTCTTCTGTGAATGAAGTAGCCGTCTTCTAATCTTCTTGTGAGCGATTCCTTGAAGTTAGAGTGTATCAGACTTATCATAGATCCTTTCCGCGGATCTGTCTGGCGTCTCTCGATCCACCCATCTATCCATTTCATCTCTTTGAACCTGTTGAGAGTGACCTTAGTCCAGCAACAGCTTCACCATCGATTTCACTTCACTACATCATCCCTTCATTCGAATCTATTGAGAGTGACCTAAGTCCAGTAACAGTTTCTCCATCGATCTATCCTCTTAGGCTCCAACTCGTTGGTTCCTATATCATTTGGTACCAGAGCGTAAACGCTCTTAATCGGGTTTATCTATCCCTTTTGTTTCAGTTCATTTCGTTTTGATGTTGCTGTTTTCGTAGATCCTAAGAAAAAGCCCATAAAAATTTCGTTTTGTTCTTTGTTACATGAGTTTTGTTAGATCTGCTCTAGATCTATTCTGTTTGCATCATAAGCAACTAGATCTAAGTGTTGTTAAGCACCTGCCCACAAAATTTCATCCTTGTTTTCAAGTTGTGTTTTTGACTTCCTTGAAACAGATATACTGCATCGATTTGTTCTTGTTTCTATTTCTGTCCTTTCAACTTCCTTTGCACTTGATCTATTGTTGTTGAGTGTGAGACAGGAATTTCGTGACTATGAGAGAACAAGGAGACGTGAACATAGCTTAGATGCTTGCTGCTATTCAAACTCGACTCCAAACTATGGGAGAACGCATAACTCGCATAGAACAACCACCACCAGCACGCCGAGGTCCCATTAGAAATGTGAATCCACCAAGAGAAAATCAAGAGGAGGATGATCATGATGAATCTGATGGTGACCCACCAGATCCTGATCCGAGGCCAAGGAGACAACGCAACCGTGATAGAGGTAGAGAAGATGATTGGAGGCACGAACACAGAGATATCAAACTCGTACCTCCAACTTTTGCTGGAAAAGTTAATCCCGATGCTTACCTTGATTGGGAAAGACGTATGGAGTACATCTTTGAGCATTACAACTATTTTGATCAAAGAAAGGTGTCTCTAGCTGCTGCTCAACTTACTGAAAGTGCCTTAGCATGGTGGGACAGAGATGTGTCCGAGAGAAGAAGGCATAGACATGGACAGATTACTAGTTGGGAAGACATGAGGTTTAGTATGAGGAAGAGATACGTTCCTGCATACTACTACAGAGAATTGCA
The DNA here is from genome assembly GCA_033675395.1 of Rhodiola chrysanthemifolia. NCBI lineage: Eukaryota > Viridiplantae > Streptophyta > Magnoliopsida > Saxifragales > Crassulaceae > Rhodiola > Rhodiola chrysanthemifolia. The sequence goes on along the minus strand of CM066207.1, from coordinate 36,368,568 downwards.
AAAGAAATTCAGGAAGCTTACTCATGGAGCCAAATCTGTAGAAGAGTACTTTGATGAGTTTGAAACACTTCGAAACAGGTTGGAGTGTGAAGATTCTGATGAGACTTTGATGGCACAGTTCATAGATGGTCTTCATGATCATATTGCTAGAAAGGTGGAGAGGCAGACTTACCATGATTTAGACGAGCTGGTGCACTTAGCTACTCAGGCCGAGCAACACATTAAGAGGAAGACTCTCTCAACTAGCCGTAGCAAGTCTGCTTGGAATCAGCAACCTCAGAAAACGTTAGACAAAGGAAAATCTATTGAAGTGGATTCCAAATTCAATAAATCTGCACTAGAAACATCTAAGAATGACAAACTAGAGCCTAGTAAGTTCCCTGCTCAAAGAACTTGAGATATAACTTGTTTTAAATGTCAGGGGAAAGGACATTATGCGAGGGATTGCCCAAATCAGAGAGTAATGATTCTAAAAGCTAATGGAGAGTATGAGTCTCAAGATGAAGCGGAGTACGAGCCAGAAGAGTCTGAAGAAGATGTTGTGGATTATGCTGACACCTGAGAACTTCTAGTTACAAGGAGAGCAATCAGTGTTCTCTTTGAGCCAGAAACTATTCAAAGAGAGAACATCTTCCACTCTCGTTGCACAGTCAATTCCAAGGTATGTAGCTTAATCATTGATGGTGGTTCTTGCACTAACGTGGCCAGCAAGTATTTGGTTGATAAGCTAGGTATCCAGAAGACAAAGCACCCTTGACCATATCGACTTAAGTGGTTGAATGATGATACTGATCTCAAGATCGCCGAGCAAGTTACTATACCATTCAGCATTGGAAAGTATGCAGACCAAGTTGTGTGTGACGTGGTTCCTATGCAAGCTGGACATCTGCTCTTAGGTCGTCCATGGCAGTTCGATAAGAAAGCACTACACAATGGCTGTACAAACTACTATACCTTTGTGCACAACAACAAGAAGCACAATCTCGCACCATTAACCCCAACAGAAGTGCATGAGATGCAACAGGCTATGTCCAAAGGAAACAAGCTAAGTAAAACCAACCTTTATGTAACACCTAATACTGTTTTTAAGTCACGAGAACAGGTGCTACTAATGGTCTTCAAAGAAGGGTTGTTTTCAGGTCAAGAAAAACAAGACTTACCAGCTGCTGTTCTAGAGCTTCTTGACAAGTTCACGGATGTGTTTCCGGAAGAGATTCCACCAGGATTGCCACCCATAAGAGGAATCGAACATCAAATCGATCTAGTCTCTGGTGCACCATTGCCTAACCGAGCTGCTTATAGAGTGAATCCAAAAAAAGCAAAGGAGCTGGAAAAGCAAGTTCGAGATCTGATGTCTAAAGGCTACATCCGAGAAAGCTTAAGTCCTTGTGCTGTTCCAGTGCTTCTAGTGCCTAAGAAAGATGGGACATGGAGAATGTGTGTGGACTGCCAGGCAATCAACAATATCACTGTCAAATATAGACATCCCATTCCCAGACTTGATGACATGCTAGATGAGCTCAATGGAGCAACAATCTTCTCAAAAATCGATCTAAGAAGTGGATATCATCAGGTGAGAATGAAAGAAGGAGACGAGTGGAAAACAGCGTTTAAAACTAAACAAGGTTTGTATGAATGGCTGGTTATGCCATTTGGACTCACAAACGCGCCAAGTACATTTATGAGACTCGTAAACCATATCTTAAGGTCATACATCTGTAAGTTCGTAGTAGTCTATTTTGATGATATCTTGATTTATAGTACCTGTCTTGAAGATCATTTGCAACATCTAGAACAGGTTCTAAAGGCGCTTTGGCTAGAAAACCTTTATGCAAACCTAAAGAAGTGTACCTTCTGCACTGATCAAGTTGTGTTTCTAGGATTTGTTGTAAGTTCACAGGGTTTGAAAGTCGATGAAGAAAAGATAAAGGCGATACAGGACTGGCCAACTCCAACTACGATTGGACATGTGAGGAGTTTCCATGGACTGGCTAGCTTCTACAGGAGATTCGTGAAAGATTTCAGTACTGTTGCTGCACCTCTCACTTCAGTAATAAAAAAGAAAGTGGAATTCAAATGGGGTCCAGCACAAGAGGAGGCATTCAACAAGCTCAAAGACAGCCTCACACATGCGCCTGTTTTGGTACTTCCTAATTTTGAGAAAACTTTTGAGATTGAATGTGATGCTTCTGGTACAGGCATAGGAGCCGTCCTAACTCAAGGAGGGAAACCAGTAGCATAATTCTGTGAAAAACTCAGTGGAGCTTCCCTCAATTACCCAATTTACGATAAGGAGCTCTATGCTTTGGTAAGATCTCTTGAAACTTGGCAACATTATCTACTGTCCAAAGAGTTTGTTATTGATACAGATCATGAGACGCTCAAGCATCTAAGAGGACAAACTACACTGAAGAAGAGACATGCTAAGTGGCTTGAGTTCGTAGAAACTTTTCCTTACGTGATCAAGTATAAGAAAGGGAAGGAGAACATTGTAGCTGATGCATTATCAAGGAGACACGCCCTAATCATTACAATGGAGGCTAAGATCATGGGTTTTGAGCATATCAAGAGCTCATACGGAACTGACCCTGATTTTCAAGAAATCTTCAAAGAAACAAGAAAGGCTGCTCGTGGAGCATTCTATCAACACAGTGGATTCTTGTTCAAAGATAAAAGGTTGTGCATCCCTCAAGGATCAATGAGAGAGCTACTGGTTGGAGAAGCTCATGGAGGAGGACTCATGGGTCACTTTGGCCGAGACAAAACATTGAGTGTGCTTATGGAGCATTTCTACTGGCCGCATATGAAAAGAGATGTGGAGAGGTTCTGCGCCAAGTGCATCACTTGCCTAAAGGCAAAATCCAGGTCACTCCTCATGGTTTATATATGCCTTTGCCTATTCCTAACCTACCTTGGGTAGACATCTCTATGGATTTTGTGTTAGGTCTGTGACGGAGACCACTGCACTGTCGTTAAGGTGCAATGTTCTCTGTACCAATAAATTTATATTTTCCGCTACTCGCGACTACACTACTGGGTAGTAAGTGGTAAGTAGGGGTCGAACCCAAGGGAGTCAGTGTGGATTAGTTGTTCTTTAATGAAGCTTATGCAGAAATTAAATGCGATTGGGGTTGAGTTTGAGTGTGATTTGAGAACTGAAAGTTAATTACAATAATAGACTGTAAGGAAAGGATTCGGTTTTAGGGGCCTTGTATCATATTTGTTTATCATTGACCGCTAATAATCATACCAAGTGTTCGAAGATGAATCGAGGCTATTCCTAACACAAGACTTGCAACATCGCGTAGAACACTTGAAATGATCATGCTAAGTATTCAAAGATGAATCGAGGCTATTTCTAGCGCAAGACTTGCAACACCATTTAAAACACTTGTTCTACTTTAGACTAATTCCTCCTTTCGAAGTATCTTAGCCTTATGTGCATCCATTTTGGGTTGTCTTTTCCGATTTACCCAAAATGGTGTTTGAGAGAGATCAAACTCCTCAGATAAGCTTTGCCATTTCAAGCATCCACTTACCCGAGTATGTTTGCGAACTTCCACGGAAGAGCTTTGCCATTTCAAGCATCCACTCAACCTTGGAAGTTCTGATCTAATATATGGCACATAGAACAAGTTTTGAATACAGAGATACTCTAAGAGTAGAGTCTAAAACATTTATAATACAAGTACACACCTTCAACCGAAAAGAGTTTAGCTACTACTAATCATGGCACTGGATATCATAACTACGAATTTGGAAAAAACAAGGGTTTTGAAAGACAGTAAAATAAATACGAGAAGACTTACAAAACCGTTGAAGCGCCAAGGATCAAGCTTTGATTCCAGAGTAAGATTATTACAATAGTAGTGCCCAAACTCTAGAGAGAAGTGAGAGCTTCTCTCACTAACTATGGTGGAGGATGTTTTGGAATGAGATGATACAAATGAGGAGGAGATGCCTCCTTTTATAGCCAAAGGAGAGGAGGATGGATGGAGGAGATGATTCCATGTGTTTTTGATCCAAGGGAGGAGGAGGAGGAGATGAAGATGTGGTGGAGGAGCCACCACATGTCACATTCCTATGGTGAGGAGGAGGAGCCGCCGGCGGCTTTGGGAGGAGGGAGGAGGAGCCGCCAAGTGGAGGAGGGGGAGTGGAGGAGAGGAGTTGTGAGGGAGGAGCCGCCCATGTGAGGAGGAGCCTCCCTTTTTGTGAGTTTTGTGAAGTTTTCACAAAACTATCGGTCCATTCCTACCCCGGACTGACTTTGGTTGTTCCTCGGTTGGATTTAATTTGAGTAATTCAATGTCAGGATCTTGATATTTCTTCGTTCAGCGTCTGATCTTGACCTTGGATTGACTCTTAATATCTTTTCAGCGTAAAATCCTCTCCTTAGTGTGTTTTCTCTCTAAGCGCCAAAATACCCTGTAGAAATATATCGGGACTAACAAGTAGAAGTTAAATAGACCAACAGTCTAATTTGGTGGGTTTTACTGTGTTTTTGATCCGTATAATTATGGTCCATCAGTCTGCCAAAGATCAACCACAAGGATTCTATCTTTGTAGTTGTAGACAGGTTCTCAAAAATGGCTCATTTCATTCCGTGCAACAAGACTAATGACGCTACTCAAACAGCTGATCTCTTTTTCAAAGAAGTAGTGCGTTTACATGGAGTGCCGAGGACCATTGTATCAGATCGTGACACTAAGTTCCTAAGCCATTTCTGGAAAACTTTGTGGGGAAAGTTGGGAACCAAACTGCTTTTCTCAACCACTTGTCACCCCCAAACAGATGGCCAAACTGAGGTAGTAAACCGTACTCTATCTACTTTGCTGAGAGCAACGATCGGTAAGAATCTAAGGAACTGGTTATTATGCTTGCCTTTCATTGAATTTGCTTAGAATCATGCTAAGCATTCTGGTACTAAATTTTCTCCTTTTGAGATTGTTTATGGATTTAACCCTGAAACTCCAATAGATGTTATCTCTTTGCCCCAAGCTGTTTACTCTAGTGAAGGAGAAACCAGAGCAGATTTTGTGAAGAAGCTTCATCAAAAGGTCACAAATAATCTGGAAGAGAAGACTGAGAAGTACAAACAACAAGCTGATAAGCACCGCAAGGAGGTCACATTTGAACCAGGAGATTGGGTTTGGTTACACGTGAGGCATGAGAGGTTTCCAGACAAGAGGAAGTCAAAGCTTGCACCAAGAGGAGATGGACCCTTTCAAGTGCTAGAAAAGATCAACGATAATGCTTACAAGCTTGATCTGCCAGGTGAATTCACCATATCTCACACCTTCAATGTTACTGATCTAGCTCCTTTTCATGCAGATTTAACTGTTATGAGGCCAGAACCTTCTCAAGAGGGAGGAGATGATGAGGACATCGATACAAGCTCAACTAGATCTGAAGAAGAAGCTGCCCACATAGCAACCATGGAACGAACACCAAGAACAAGGTCGGGAACAAGACGTGTGAGAGAGCAGTTTATCAAGTCCATGAAAAGCCTCATCACTAAAGAAATGCAAGAGGACGTGCAAGAACTACACAAGACTCATACAACACCATTCTTGCCGGTTCTTCAAGGAAATAAGGAATTTGCTTTGTTCATCATTTCAAGACAAGATCACGCTGCCTAAAAAATCAAGGCCCAAAGAAATCACTAAATGGGTATGTGCTTCATTTGTGCTCTTTTTCCCTTGTCCAAGTTTTGTCCCAATGGGTTTTCTTGGTAAGGTTTTTAATGAGGCAAATGGTTCACATCATCATTGGCCCATTTAGTTGATCTTCCTCAAGCCCAGCAATATGCAGAATTCGACCAAGGAGTTCAAGAGTCATCCTTTTGAATTCAAAATTCGACCAATGAGTTCAAGAGTCATCCTTTTGAATTCAAATTCGACCAATGTTGCCTCTTTCTCTCTCCTTCATGCAGACTTTGTTGTTTTCTTTATATCTTCCTTTGTATCTCATTTTCAAAGTAACCTTTGATGAACTAAAAACGAGATTTCTCTCTTGCTTTTCTTCTGTGAATGAAGTAGCCGTCTTCTAATCTTCTTGTGAGCGATTCCTTGAAGTTAGAGTGTATCAGACTTCTCATAGATCCTTTCCGCAGATCTGTGTGGCGTCTCTCGATCCACCCATCTATCCATTTCATCTCTTTGAACCTGTTGAGAGTGACCTTAATCCAGCAACAGCTTCACCATCGATTTCACTTCACTACATCATCCCTTCATTCGAATCTATTGAGAGTGACCTTAGTCCAGCAACAGTTTCTCCATCGATCTATCCTCTTAGGCTCCAACTCGTTTGGTTCCTATATCATGTTGCCAGTGACCTGGGCTGTAGATATGGTAGGCCACGTCCTCGGTACACTATCACTAATAGCTCCATCTCCGAAGAATTTGTCTGTTAGCTACAGCGGCTTAGTTTTGGTTGCTGTTAGTTACAGCGTCTAATGCCTTTTTGGGAGCCTCCTCCCAAAGAAAGATTCCGTGAGGACTTGCTAACAAAGCTCTAAAATCAGGAGGCGAGGACGTCAAGCCATTCAAGACAGTGTCCATACTCAATTTCCAGCATCAAGTTAATGTCGGGATAGGACACCGAGCGAGCTAGCTCCGTACGGGTATTGATCCCGATGGCGATAATGTGGTGGATCACCTTCCAAACTGGTGCAGTAATCGCTGAAGAGTTGTAGGAAGGGGCAAACCACTCTTGCCGTCCCGAAATCAGCTTCCAAAACCTACTCTGCTGGTGCTCGTTGAACTGACCGACCTCATGAAAAGCGACCGGGAAATGGAGCCATTCCCGAATCATATCCTTTTTGATTTGGAATTCCCTACCCCCAACACAAACTTCCAAACTCTATATCCCTCCTCATCTCTACCCTTCTCAAATGAGCACAAAAACTCCTCCACTACCCTTTGGTAGGACCCCGGATCATCAAAAAACACATAATCAAGCCCAGCACGATTCAATTTAATACGTACCTCATTTGCCACCTTTTTCCCAAGTATACTCATGTCGGGGTAGAGGGTCGCTACGTCTACCTTTCCCTTCTCCTTGATGCGCTCATAATTCTCCACATGCATAGAATTTGTGAATGCGAGAGGTTCGGAAAAGGGATAAGGGGTAGGAGATGGTAGTGGACCTCTCAATGGGCCCTCTCTCGCCACGACGGGAACGAGTGCAGTAATGGGGGCTGGAGCTGGCGCGGGTGAGGTCATTCGAGGCATGGATGGTGGTGGCACTTGATGAGTAGGAGGAGCCGGGGCCTTCTTCTTCGGTTTTTTTGGTGGTGGATGAGGTTCTTTTCGAAGACTTACTCTTCTTAGGTAGTGGGCGAGGCGAAGGTGGAGGAGATTCCATTTCCACGTCCGAGCTAGGATCCCTCAGCGAATCCCTAATTGCTTCCTTTTGCGAGCGAGGAGAGGCAAGTCATCCTCATCGCTATCATAAGGTTCCTCAATCCGAACGTCCCTTGTCGGCTCTTTGGCAATTCCCCTGCCTTTTGCCTTGGATTTGGAGGAGGATCCGGCTTGAGGCATTGTTGGAACGGATTGAACAACTGAGAGTTTTGAAGCACGAAACTCAGCCGGGTGGCTGGGAAGGCAGGGGATATTAGCCGGTCGGCTGGAGGTCGATTTTAGGGCAGGAATCGGGGGTTTTGCTGGAGGGCTTGGCGGATGAAATTGAAGGTAGGGGTTTGTAGGCGGGAGGACGGCGAGCTGATTGGTGGGTCGGACGAGGGAATACGGTGCCAGACGGAGGAGATCAGACCGGATGGGGTTTTCCGATCGAAATGGGTTGCGGGACTGATGAGCGTCTGGTGCGGCTAGGTTGGGACGGAGAGGCGCCGGCGAGGTGATGAGGTGAAGGCGCGGCGATGGCGAGATGGTCGGAGGGTCGAATGAAGGTTGGTGGTTGAGGTCGGGGTCGGGGTCGGCTGAGTGCTTCGGTCGGCTGGGAGTGAATGAGAATGAATCGGGGGAGAATAAATGCTTATTTGGTTAAGGAAAGTTCAGCCGATTGCTTTGGAAATGTGAGGTTTGGATAGGTGAATCTCAGCCGATCGAGTCGAATCTCAGTCGGTCGGCTGAATCTGTCCGAGTGTAATGAGGTGAATGGCAATGGGAATGCAAAGCTCAGCCGACCGGTTCGATTTCCAGTCGACCGGCTGAAATCGGCCGATTCAATTGATTTTCAATGGTTCCGCCGGCTAGGCGGCTGGATAGAGGGGGTTTCTCAGCCAGGCGGCTGGGATCTGGACTACAATAATTTCTTGAATTTTGATTTCAACTATCCTTCCATTCTAGCTTGAACCCAACTCCACACTTAAACCAAACCATCTCTGCAAATCGATACAAAATACAAATCCACCAAGAAATCACTAGCATTCATACGATTTTTGACAAAAGAGCAAGCTAGGATTACACACTCCACACTTAAGACATCACCATCATCTAGAATTTTTATGCAAGCACAATCCCACACCAAGCACATCTAATCACGCATTTAAGACCGTCCTAGCACCAAGTTCACATTCAAAGTTCAAAGTTCACATGCCAGACATATATGTAATTAATTGTGTATAGATGGACAACTCACAAACCGGGTGACCTCCAGTAAGGGCCTAGTTTAACGTCTTGGCAAAGACTGAGCCGAATCTTTTCTCAAGAAACACACTTGAGGAGTCCTTTGCTAGGATCCCTCCTCAAGCGGATTTGTTGCTCTTTCAAGGGTCGGTCAAAGAGTAAGTTGCGTTATACTCATCCCGAGTTTGTTCACAATAGTGCTTGAGCCTTTGTCCATTTGCCTTAAAGATAGTTCCGTCATCATTGAGTAACTCTACATGGCCATCTTCGTGAGGCTTGTGAACAATGAAAGGACCACTCCATCGGCTCCTTAGTTTCCCCGGAAAGAGCTTGAGCCTAGAGTTGAAAAGTAGGACCTTGTCTCCCATTTTGAATTGACGGCGGAAAATTCTCTTGTCATGCCATTTCTTTGTCTTTTCCTTGTAGATTCTAGCACTCTGATAAGCTTCATTCCTTATCTCTTCTAACTCGTGGAGTTGAAGGACTCTATTTTCTTCCGCCGTTTGTAAGTCCATATTCAAGTATTTGATTGCCCACATTGCCTTATACTCCAATTCAACCGGCAAATGACCAATCCTTCCTTGAGCTTCGATGGGGGTTTTGTAGGCGGTTCGGTAGGCCCACAATGCATCATCTAGCTTCGATGACCAATCCTTCCTTGAGCTTCCCACCGTCTTTTCTAGAATTGCTTTGATTTCCCTATTTGAAATCTCTACTTGCCCGCTTGTTTGTGGGTGATACGACGTAGCTACCTTGTGGCTTACCCCATACTTGCAAAGCAAGGCTTCAAAATGCTTTTCCCTAAAGTGTGAACCACCATCACTAATGACGGTTCTTGAAACTCCAAACCTCGGGAAAATTATCTTCTTGAAGAGTCTTGTAAGAACCTTGGCATCACAAGTAGGGGAGGCGATGGCCAATAGAATCCACTTTTTAGAACTTTTGATGCCGTTTTTGCTCCACTACCATGTCCTCCATATTGGGATGAGTGACAATGGTAGAGGATATTCCTCATTTATTCTTCGGCGACACAAGTCCTATATATCCCGTCCGCGCAAAGCCTATACAAGAATTGTTCGTCCCAATAATACCTCTTTGCCTCGGACAAGAACTTCCTCGTCTGAGGGTGATTCATTTCATTGGGTATGATCCCACATACCACAAAGTTGACCATATCGGCATACCAAGGGAGGGCTTCCGCCTCTACCCTCATTAGTTGCTCTCCAACGAAAGAGTCGTCTATAGGGCTATTGTCTTCCTTGAGTTCCTTATTTCCCTCAAGCCTAGATAGGTGGTCGGCAACTAGATTCTCCACTCGCTTTTTATCTTTGATCTCAATATCAAACTCTTGGAGCAAGAGGATCCATCTTAATAACCGTGGCTTGGAATCCTTCTTTGACAAGAGATATTTGATCGTCGCGTGGTCGTTGAATACTATTATCTTCGATCCCACAAGATATGGACGAAACTTGTCGAATGCATACACAATGGCAAGGAGCTCCTTTTCGGTTGTAGAGTAATGCGTTTGAGCTCCACTGAGGACCTTGCTAGTGTAGTGAATTGCATGAAGTTTCTTGTCCACCCTTTGTCCTAGTACCGCTCCAATAGCGTAATCACTTGCATCGCACATGAGCTCAAAGGGCAAATCCCAATTTGGAGGTTGAATAATAGGAGCCGAGACAAATGCCTTCTTCAACTTCTCAAATGCCATTGAGCATTCTTCATCAAAATGGAATTTGGTGTCATTGCATATAGATTTGTCAAAGGCCTTGTAATCTTAGAGAAGTCCTTAATAAATCTTCTATAGAAACCGGCATGGCCAAGAAACCTCCTTATCCCTTTAACATCCCTTGGGGGTGCCAAATTCTCTATAACTTCCACTTTAGCCTTATCCACCTCAATTCCTCTCTTTGACACCAAGTGTCCAGGCACTATGCCCTCTTGCACCATGAAATGACATTTTTCCCAATTTAGCACAAGATTTGTCTCAATACATCTTTTCAAGCCTTTTTCCAAATGGGCCAAGCAATCATCAAATGAGGAACCATAAACGGAAAAATCGTCCATAAACACTTCCATAATTTCTTCAATAAATTCTGAAAATATAGCCATCATGCATCTTTGAAAAGTGCCCGGTGCATTACAAAGCCCAAAGGGCATTAATTCGCCGGTAGGCAAACATTCCATAGGGACAAGTGAAAGTAGTCTTTTCTTGAACTTGTGGATGAATAGGGATTTCGAAAACTCCACTATATCCATCAAGATAGCAAAAGTAATCATGCTTGGCTAATCTCTCTAACATTTGATCAATGAATGGAAGTGGAAAATGATCTTTCTTGGTGGCCTTGTTAAGTTTTCGAAAATCTATGCACATACGCCAACCGGTGACGGTTCTAGTGGGAATCAATTCATTTTTATCATTTTTCACAACCGTCATGCCTCCCTTTTTGGGCACAACATGTATGGGACTCACCCAATTAGAATCTGCAATAGGGAAGATAATTCCCGCATCAAGCATTTTCAAAATTTCCTTTTTAACCACTTCACCAACAATGGGATTAAGTCTCCCCGCATGTTCCCTAGATGGCAAGCTATCATCTTCCAAATTAATTCTATGCATGCAAAAACTAGGACTTATCCCCTTTAGATCATCAATAGAATATCCAATGGCACCTTTGTGCTCTCTAATCACATCAAGCAATCTCAAAGTCTCATTATCATTCAAGGAGGCATTCACAATGATAGGCAAAGTAGAATTTGGGCCTAGGAAGTCATACCTTAGGCTTGTTGGTAGTACTTTTAACTCTACCGAACAAGACTCCGTACCTTTGTCGATTTGAGTTTTCCCTTTGCCCTCGTCGCTCAAGATAGCCCAACAATCAACGTGCTCGGGTAGCTCATTATCAAGATCAATAACATGTGTAGGCAATATAGGAATATCAAGTATTTCAAAGCCATCAACAAAGTCAATATAATTGCAACTCATGGTAGAACTAGGACTTTTTTGTGCTCTATCTAAATTAAATTCAATTTCCTCATCCCCTACTCTCATTGTTATTGTTGAACCTTTAGTCGTGTCAAATATAGCTCCCGCCGTATAGAGAAAGGGTCTCCCTAAAAGAATAGGGATCTCCGTGTCCTCTTCCATTTCTAGCACCACAAAGTCTCCGGGAATGTGAAAGTTCCCTACTTTGACCGGGACATCCTTAAGAATCCCCCTAGGATATCTTGAGGAGCGGTCCGCGAGCCTCAATGTCATTTGTGTGGGCATAGGTTCACCAATGTTCAACTTCTTGCATAATGAGTAAGGCGTCAACGATATGCTAGCTCCTAAGTCACACATAGCACGCTCTATTTTCACTCCACCAATATAGCATGAGATAGAAAAACTACCCGGGTCTCCTAGCTTTGGTGGCATGTTAGGATGGAAGATGGCGCTACACTCTTCATTGAGGGATATCGAATCAACCTCTTCAATTGTCCTCCTGCAAGTAACAATGTCTTTTAGAAATCGAGCATATGATGGGGCTTGAGTAATTACCTCGGTGAAAGGCAATGTCACATATAGCTTCCTCGTCATATCGTCGAACTTGGAGAATTGCTTGTCATTGTTCTTCTTCCTAAGCCTTTGTGGGAAGGGTATAGGTGGAGTGTATGGTTTAAGCTCATCCTTTTCTTTTTCCACTTCTTTTTCCTCTTGGGTTGAGGATTAGGGACCTCTTCATCCAACTCTTCAATTTCGGCACTAGCTTGGCCTCCAAGATCAAAGGAAACTTTCTTCTTCTTTGGTTGCTCCACCTCTAGCTATTTACCACTCCTCAACGTGACCGCATTACAATGCTCTCTTTGCCCTCGCTTGGGTCGAGCCGGCAATTTCCCTTGTGCCCTTGTAGATGATTCGGCTTGTTGAGCTATTTGGTTCTCTAGCATCTTGTTGTGAGTTTCTATCCTTTCTATTTGGGCTTGCATCATATCTTGGTTAGCAAGCAGTTTGGCAAACATTGCTTCCACATCAGAGAGTTCATTTGAAGTTTGTAGAGGAGGGCCAACTTGTATGTAGGGCTTTTGAGCTTGAGTTTGATATTGTTGCCCTTGGTTTTGGTTCCTTTGAAGAAAAGTTGGTCCTTGGCTTTGATATTGGTTCCTAGGTTGGAATTGATTCCTTGGTGGGAAGGCTTGATTATTTAGAGTAGGCTTAGGACCAAACCCGGGAGGCGTAGTTCCAAAGTCGGGACGAGTAGGATTTGTAGTCTTATATGAGAAATTAGGGTGATTTCTCCATCCCGAGGAAAACCTTGGTGTAGTATGGTTTGATTGAGAATTTTGGCCTTGAGTGGCACTAGTATCATACTCTCTACCTTGGTTCCCACCAACAAAATTTGCTTCTTCATAACCATATCTATGACCATCCCTTTGAACCAAGGGGCAAGAATTTGTCTCATGCTCATAAACCTCGCAAATGTCGCACCCTTGACTCGTTGAGCAATCTTTCTCCGGGTGTTCCAACTTGAAAACTTCATCCGAAAGGTTCTCAAAATCTTTCCTTAAGGCCTCATAGTCACTTGTGCTCGCCGCTTTTACTTCGTGTCTTTCTCCTTTCCTCCTTGGGTTCCCTCTTTCACTTCCCCACTGACGAACTATTTCTTTTTCACCTCTAGAATAGTATCAATTAAGAGAGGATCGAATGTAGTAGGTCAAAACATTTATAAAGACCGGTAAAGTACCGGGTCGAACCCGAAGGAGCAAGCCAAGCACATGCACTATTTAAGATAGTGTTTCCATTCGACTATTCTAAACAAAATGTATAAAGGAGTGTATATATCTAAATCCTATGTGTGGCGAGTAATTAGGGATAAAAGATAGATAAGAGGTGTTTCGAGGGGTTACTTCCCTCCTTGGAAATTTCCCAATAATCACATACACGATATTCAAACATTTCATGGTAGTCAAATAGTATTCACTACTACAGATAAGAGATTAGGCAACGGTTCCAATATTAGATTACGCAACGGTTATTGTTTACGCAACGGTTCTATAAACAACCGTTGCATACGGTATAACTTATGCAACGGTTCTAACGAAACCGTTGCATAAGTTATAAAGTATGCAACGGTTTATCAGAACCGTTGCCTAAGTTATAACCTATGCGACGGTTGTTTAAAACCGTCGCATAAGTTATACCTTATGCAACGGTTGTTTATAGAACCGTTGCATATATCTATACCTAATGCGACGGTTTCGTTAGAACCGTCGCATAAATGAAAACCTAAAATTAAAAAACACAAGTCTTCTGGGTTCTTTCCAATCCCGCTCGAAGTAATTTGTCCATATCCTCCGCTCGCCAGTCGAACTTCGTCGCTCTCACCGTCTCCGCGCCAGTCGGTCCGTCGCTCTCAGCCCAGTTCGTCGCCCCTCGTACCTCGTGTCACTGCCTCCGCTCCGCGACGTCGAACTCCCTCGCCCAGTCACTGCCTCCGCGACGTCGAACTCCCTCGCCCAGTCACTGCCTCCGCGCCGTTGAACATCTCGCCCAGTCACTGCCTCCGCTCCCTCGCTCAGTTGAATCTGAACGAATTTCGGTTAGTTCCCAATATGCCAAATGGTTCATATTTGTTAGTCACTATACTAGGTTTATTCGATTGCTTGTTTGTTGATTTGGCATTGTGAATAGCAAGAGGAATTTGCGTACTAGTTGTATTACTTGTTAGCCGAATAGCAAGAGGAATTTTAACAGCGTACTAGTTGGTTGATTTGGCATTGTGATTGTTTGGATATATGAAGGTGTATTATAGCAACATGTTAGCCGAATAGCAAGAGGAATCTGCACTGTTCTACGCAAGCTTCTATTTTAAGGTAAATTGCCCGATTAAACTAATTTCCTACTTATGTTTCCATTCAAATTGGATACTTGATATTTCTTCGTTTACTAACTTATTGTTGTTTATAACTTTATAGAGTCGACGCTGCATCCAACCTTTGGCTATTTTCTCCGAGAGATTCTACTCTAAGGTAAAATACACTATTTCTACTAATAATTATATCAACCATAACAATATATCTTTCTAACTATGAGTATATAATGCTTTATGTAGTTATGATGAATCGAGATTGGGTATCCGGTAGTAGGTTAAGTGTACAGTACGACCAAGGGATTATAGATTTTTGTGCGTTTGCATCTTCGTATGCGTCCAGAAACAACATTGAACGTGTTTATTGTCCATGTATGGGTTGCTGGAATAACAAAAAGGTCAAACCCAAGAAATTACGGAAACACCTTTTGTTAAAGGGAATTGACCCACAGTACAAGTTTTGGTATATGCATGGCGAGGTTGAACCACAAAATGTTCAACCTCAGCCCGATGAAAGTTTACCGGTGGATGATGATGATTGGGAGGAGGACAATATAATTGACATGGTCAACAATGTTGCCGATGATTTTGTCGCTAGACCTCAAGTTTTGGAGTCATTGAGGAACGATTCAGAATTACCATTGTACGAAGGGTGCTCCAAATACACAAGGCTATCGGCAACTTTGAAAATATTCAACTTGAAAGCAAAAAATGGATGGAGTGATGTAAGTTTCACTGAATTGTTAACTCTGGTGAAAGATATGCTTCCAGAGGATAACACCCTACCTAACCGTTGTTACGAGGCTAAAAAAGTTATGTGTCCGATGGGTATCGATTACGAGAAGATACATGCTTGTCCTAATGATTGTATATTATATCGGAATTCCTATAAAGATATGGTTGAATGTCCGGTGTGCAAGTCTCCTCGTTATAAGTTAAACAAAGAACCAAAAAATGGTTCCAAAGGCACTCCTTCTAAAGTACTATGGTATCTTCCACCAATCCCCAGGTTTCAGAGATTGTTTGCTAGCTCGGAGGATTCTGATAATATGCGTTGGCATGCTGAGAAACGTGTTATTGATACGAAAATGCGTCATCCTGCTGATGGGGCAGAGTGTAGAAATTTGGAGCAGAGTGTAGAAATTTACGCCTTGGCCTTTCTACTGATGGGGTGAATCCACATGGAAACCTCAGTACTCAGCATAGTACATGGCCTGTGATATTAGTTATCTACAATCTTCCTCCCAGGTTAACCATGAAGCGTAAGTATATGATGCTTTCTCTGTTGATATCGGGTCCGCGACAACCCGGAAATGATATTGATGTATACTTAGCTCCATTGATAGAAGATTTGAAGCTTTTATGGAACGAAGGAGTACGGACGTTTGACGCGTCAAGGCAGGAATATTTTAATATGCGTGCCATGCTAATGTGTACCATCAATGACTTCCCAGCTTATGGTAACTTATCGGGGTACAGTATTAAAGGGTACAAAGCTTGTCCAATTTGCGGGGAAGAGACACATGCACGCCATCTAAAGAATTGTCGAAAAATGGTTTACATGGGACATCGACGGTTTTTATCGAGGCATCATCCTTACAGGCGGAAAAAAGCTGCATTTAATGGTGAGACCGAACATGGAATAGAACCTCGACCGGCTTCTGGAGATGAAATACTTCAAAAAATTCATAATATTACAAATCGATTTGGGAAGCCCAATGCACGCACTGAAGGTACTCCATGGAAGAAGCGATCAATATTTTTTGATCTCCCTTATTGGCATACACTTGACGTCAGACACTGCATTAATGTGATGCATGTTGAAAAGAATATATGTGACAGTCTTATTGGTACTTTATTAAACATTCCCGGAAAAACAAAGGATGGATTGAAAGCTAGACTGGATATGTTGGATATGAACATTCGTACCAAAATAGCACCTCAAACTGAAGGAAAGCGTACATATTTGCCTCCATCATGCACAACTCTTTCTAAGAATGAAAAAACAATTTTGTGTGGATGTCTGAAAGGAGTTAAAGTTCCGTATGGGTATTCTTCGAATATTGCCAGCTTGGTTTCAATGAAGGATCTGCGGTTGAATGGATTAAAATCTCATGACTATCATGTATTGATTCAACAGTTGTTGCCTATTGCAATTAGAGGTGTATTGTCTCCTAAAGTGAGGTCCGCTGTACAAAGACTCTGCGCCATTTTTAGCTCTTTGTCTGCTAAGGTTGTTGATTCATCAGAGCTTGATAAACTACAAGACCAAATTGTTGTTACACTATGCCAATTAGAGATGTTTTTTCCACCTAGCTTTTTTGATGTAATGGTGCATCTTACTGTTCATTTGGTGCGCGAGATTCACATTCTTGGACCAGTTCATATGAGATGGATGTACCCTTTTGAGAGGTACATGAAGATTCTAAAGAGCTACGTGAGAAATAGACATCGTCCCGAAGGGTGTATAGTGGAAGGATACATAACTGAAGAGGCTGTCGAGTTTTGCACTAACTTTTTAGGAAATACAGCCGCAGTTGGGATTCCCAGGCCACGTCATATTGATCGATTTAATGGAAAGGGCATAAGTGATCAGAAATATAAGAACCCATCATTTGATGAGTTGATGATTGCTCATTTCTATGTACTGCAACATATGCCTGATATCACGCCTTTCATAGAGCAGCACCTAAACATATTAAGGAGTGCATTCCCAAGAAAATCCGAGCAGTGGTTACAAAAAGAACATAGTCGGTCATTTTGTAACTGGCTGAGATGTAATGAGATTTTAAATAATCAGGCCAACTCTGAAGAAGAGTCTGATGACTTAGTAAAGTGGCTCCTGCCGGGTCCTACGCCAACTGTATACTCGTGGAACGCTTACGACATTAACGGATTTTGTTTCCACACAAAAGCTCAAGATGACCAAACCGTTGTGCAAAATAGTGGTGTCACACTTGTTGCTGAAACCACTCTTGTTTCTAGTGCTAGAGATCAGAATCCAATATATGCTCCTATTAATTATTTTGGCCTCATCGAAGAAATATGGGAGTTGGATTACGTAAAGTTTCGAGTGCCTGTGTTTAAATGTAAATGGGTTAATAATTCGGCGGTTCGTACTGATGAATATGGAATGACGTTTGTGGATTTTCGAAGAGAAGGGTCCAAGGATGAGCCATTCATTATGGCCGAACAAGCGAGACAAGTATTTTACGTCAGTGACCCTGCTGATAACAACCATTTTGTTGTCCTCCACGGAAAACAACAACTAACCAGTGATGCATCTGAAGATCTAGCTGAGGAATGCATGCCCGTTTATACGATAGTTCCCGTGGAGAACGATGACAGTGAAGCTGATAATGAAATTCAACTACGAGAAGATCATGGAGAAGGAATATGGATTGATAAAGAAATTTAACTTGTGTATGTTATTTATTTATGACTTTTGTAGTTATTTATGACAAGTGTAGTTATTTATGACTTGTGTAGTTATTTATTTATGACTTGTGTAGTTATTTATTTATTTCTCGAGAATTGGTTTATTGATGAATTAATTTCATGTTTACAGGATCATGGCCATTTCACACAGCAGTAGTAGCAGCAGTGAGGATGACCATAATGACACTTCTGGTAAAGTTCCAAAGAAGAGAGGTCTTGTATATATGAGCAGATTCGTTAAGAGACACAAGGACGCTGGTACCAAGGCCACGGTTGAATGGGATAGAAGAGGGAATCCAAAAGGGAAGGTTGCAGACAATTGGAGGAGCTACTTGGGAACGTTGGTTCGATGTCGTGTTCCTATCGTACACTCTGATTGGAGGAAGGTCCCTAAACATTTTAAAGACAATGTGTGGAGAGAGGCAACTGTAAGAGCTTGTTTAATTCTAACATTGTATTTGTTTTAAACATGGTAACTAACTTTTGTATTAATTAAAACTTGTTTTATATATTTTCAGGCAATTTTTGATGGAGTCGAGGATCATAAAAATCAGGAGCTTAGCGCTGCGTGCAAGATGTGGAAACAATTTAAGTCACGCCTCGCACAAGATTACATCTACGGTGACGGAACAGATGAAGATGCTTTGAAAAAGTATTCGTACATTGACTCCGATCATTGGAAGACTTTTAAGGAGCAGAGGCTCTCCGAAGCTGCAAAGAAGTTAAGGGACACAAACAAGGATCTGGTCAAGAAAAATATATATCAGCACGTCTTGGGTCGAGGAGGATATAGAAAATTGGAAGAAGCAATGGCAAAAGAAAAAAGAGATGAGTTAATTTCTCAGGGGGCAATTCAAGAGGAACAAGCTTCTAATGTCTCTATAGAGAGGCATGATTTGTGGAAGAGGGGACGAATGAGAAAAAAGGATGAGTTCGTCTCTGAGGCATCTCAAGGAGTAGCTACAAAGATTGTAAGTTCGTTATGTGTGTTTTGACCGGCTAAGTTTTTTTAAATTATACACTAACTATTGGTAATTTTCTGAAATAATAGGATGATTTAGTGGATAAGACCGCTCGAGGAGAATTTTCATCACAAGGCCGACGTGACATATTGACGGAGGCTATTGGCACGGATGAGCACCCTGGACGCACTCGTGGACTCGGGTCACACATTCCATGGAGGATTGGATTACCTGGCTCTAGCTCTTCGAGGGTGACACCCAGTGCTAGTGCTATTAGCATTATTCCTCCGTCTGATCGACAGAGTCAATACTACTTCCCCCATGCTCCCACAGATACGAACCCTTGGAAGAGTATACCAAAGGTACTTGGAGATTTTTAAAGTCATCCTTTACTATTTGGTTTATATTTTTCTTACAAATGTAAACATCCGCTTGAATTATTTACGTTAACAGATTGGGCTAAGAAGCCTATTATATATCGAAGAGGGGCTTAATAATGAGAGACGACTAGTGGCTATCGGTCGAGTCATGAACGGTCGTTTGCTACGTGCTATACCACTGCCCGATGAAATGGTGAAGGTGAATGTCGATAGTTCTCTTGGTCAGATTAATGGACTAGCCATTCCCCATGGAGAGAAATTAAAGACAACACGAGATGCAGAGGAGAAATCAGACTTGGTTGCATGGCCGAAGCACTTGATTGACATCAACCCAAGGGTAATAAAATCAACTATTTGAACCATCTTCCATAATTTAATTTATCAAATTTTATTTGAATTATTTACTAACATTCAAAATTCAGGAATATACCATGCGACTATACTTCCACTTGCCACCGGCCTTAAATGATGAAGTAGACAATTACTCCGTCTACTGTCGATTTCTACACGACATGTACTCTAACTTGGGCAGAGACATTGTTAGAGTACGCATCGCTGACGAGTTGTTCGGTGACGACTACACTTCCATAGTGGGCCCAGATGATGTCCGTGATATATTCGCATTGAAACCGTTGTCGAACTCACATTGTGATTTGTATATAAGGTAATACTCTTGTCATTAAGTGTTCATCATTTCTTGCAGAAGGTCTAACTTTACATCTTTTTCATGTTGTAGTTCTTTATACGATCAAATGCTTGAATCAGAGGTTCGATTCGGGTTCTTCAATCACACGGCCGTGAGCCCTTCCAATGACGTACATGAGAGGATTGAGTCGTTTGTATCAAGACTCAATATGCCAGACAATGATCGCAATTATTGCTATTTTATGCCTTATATAAATGCTACGGAGTAAGTACATAAATTACTTGTACCATATTACCTATTTTTTGAAATATGGGTTTATGAATTTAGTGTGTTGATGTAGGTTTCATTGGATGTTGTGCGTTATCTTCCCCAACCAAGGTGTAGTCCATTGGTTCAACTCCTCAAAAGGCGCCACCGTTATACACAGCGATGCAAAAGCTTTAGTGGACTCGTAAGTTTCGAACTTACTATTAGTTTGTAACTTGCATTGACATTCACTAATTACGTATTGTTATTTATTTTAGGGGGTTGCAACGATACTATCAAGGATGTAATCCGAGGATTGATCGTCAAGTCGAATGGAAGATAGTGAAGGTACTATTTATAGAAAAGCATTCCTTTACTATACTTGTAATTTTCATTAATAAAGTGTTAACTGAGATTACTTATAATGCAGTGTCCGAAACAACCCCCAAAGACTAATTTATGCGGTTATTATGTTCTGAGAAATATTCGGGACATAATGGAATTTGTTCGTGCTAATAACGGTGCATATGTGGAGAACTTTGATCAAGTAAGAATGCTAGTCTCGTCTTACTCTATTAGAATGTTGACAAACATAGCTAGGTTGTGTGTTCTCTTATTTATTTTTGTTCTAAATCCATGTTCTACTTATGTTTGTTGTAAACCATGTTCTAGCTAAGTGTGTTCTAAATCCATGTTCTAGCTATGTTTGTTCTAAATCCATGTTCTAGTTAGGTTTATTCTAAATCCATGTTCTAGCTACGTTTGTTTCTAAATCCATGTTCTAGTTAGGCAAATTTGTTCTAACTCTATTTTTTTTTATATTCATGTTTTTCGTAATCTTATTTGTTATAGGTTTTTCCTAATGGGACACAAGCATATGAGTTGGGGAAGGTACAAGACGTGCGAGATGAGATCGCCGCCTACTTATACAACTACTTATTCGAACATAGTGTTTACATGTGAATATTATTTATATATGTGACGTTTGTATAAATCAATGTATATATGGATGGACTTGTATGAATGGTTGTATTTTGAGTAAAATGGAAGTGTTTCCATGTTTGGAAATGTGTAAAAGCAGGGTACTAAATTTGGTTTAGAATTTGTATTCAATTTTCAGGGGGATTTTGAGCTAAAACAGCTGAAACCTGCCAAATTTTTTCATATTTAGTGCAACGGTTCCACAAAAACCGTCGCATAAGAGCTACACTTATGCAACGGTTTGAGCACAAAAAGGGTGGTATAATGGTTCATCTTATGCGACGGTTCTAACAACAAACCGTCGCATAACCGTAACACTTATGCGACGGTTCTAACAACAAACCGTTGCATAATCGTAACACTTATGCGACGGTTCTAACAACAAACCGTTGCATAAGTTCCATACCTTATGCAACGGTTACAACACCAAACCGTTGCATAAGTGTCACGATTATGCGACGGTTTCAGGCAACCGTCGCATAAGGTCCATACCTTATGCGACGGTAGCTTATGCAACGGATGCGAAACCGTTGCATAAGCTACGTCAGAACCGTTGCATAAGGTCCCTTCTGTAGTAGTGATTGAACCTAGTTTAGACTAGGATAGACCAACTATCACTTGAATCTATTCCTAGCCAAACTCTCTTATAGCTCGAACCTCTCGGTTCATTCCATAGCAATAAAATACCATGAACTCGACTCCTAGTTCACTTCCTACCCATGCATTGTGGAAAACCTAGCCTAGACTAAGGTAGACCAATGTTTATGTTAATCTAGTCTTAGCCAAGCTCTCTTATAGCTCGAACCTCACTCGCTAGAGATAATTGGTTCATTCCATAGCACCATTATCCTTGGAATGTCTTCCTAAGGTAATAACTTCTATGAACTCGGGTCCTAGTTAACAACAAATGCATACATTGAATAGGATCACATTCTCTATTATCCAAACTAGGCATTTAATCAAACACTTAGTAGCATGTCACATATGAAGTGCATAGAGAACATGAATTTGACACCATTAGATGGGATTAATTGATGATTCGCTTAATAACTAACTCCAATAAATCAAACATTCAATCCTTAGTCAAGCATCCATGTCCTAAGGTTCACTTGCATGATTCAAGATATAGATCATTTTCTCCATCCTAACACCATTCCCAAGGGTTTCCAAGTCATAGGTTCAAGTTTTAGTCCAATTTGTCACTTAGGCATTTTATCAAACACCTAGAGCGCATAACATTCATAACACAAGAAAAAATGAAATCAACAATCATCCATATGAATATCAATGTATATATGTGATCAAAGAGTACCAAGGAGAGTCATTAGACCCTCAAAAGACAAGATCACTACTCACACCTCATGTAAGACAACATGGTGTGAGTAGGGTTTAATGGCAACAACAAGTAGAATAGGAAAAGTGCAAATGAAGGAGGATGTTACTCCTTGAACTCCCTTTAGTCTTCTCTTCTTCTTCTTGGTTGGATGATGATTGATGATCTTGTTTGACCTCTTTTCTTGGTCTTATTCTCCCCAAAAACCTCCACTTTTGGTCCAAAACCCTTGATTTCTATTTATAGCCTCGGGTGAAAAAACAGCACTGTAGCAGTTCAGCCGGTCGGCTGGTTTTGGGGTCGAATCCCAGCCGGTCGGCTCAAACCGAACGATTGCATGGTTTGTGCAGGGCAGGGCCCAGCCGGTCGGCTGAAGTTGGACGATTGTCATCAAGTTCTGCCCCTTTAGTCAGCCGGTCGGCTGACTGATTTCAGTCTGTTGGCTGAACCTGCCCAGGCCTTGTTGGTGGTCTTCCCGTCCGAATTTAGTCTTGGCGTCAACTAGAGAGTTGTAGCCCTTTGCGTTAGCTTTCCAACAAGCTTTGAATCAACCAATTCGGACACCGTATGCGTCCTAGGCGTCCAAAACAAGTTGAAACGGTCAATATGCTCGGTTTTGCCCCGAAACTCCTTGTTTTGCGCCGAAACTTCTGTTTTTCAACCAATCTTCATATTTAGGCCTTGGCCATGGGGGAAACTTGTTTTCTACCTGAAATGTAGAGATAGAGGTCAAATGACATCAAAATAACGTCGGAAACGATTCAAAACTATAGTGAAGAATGGCTATAAATGAGTCGAAAACTCGACTCATCACCCACATGAAGTAGTTCTTTGTGATCTTCTCAATCACCGCATATCCTTCATGAGGTTCAAGTTCCATCAACGCCATCAAGTGCAAGCCGCGAGGGACCATCAACGCCATGGTAAAAAGTATGGAATACGAGGTCATCCAAGTTGTGATGTGGGCAAAGCCTTTGATATTCTTTATACCTCTCCCAAGCTTCATAGAGCGTTTCCCCATCCATTTGTGCAAAATTTGTGATTTGATTTCTATAGTAGGCCGTCTTGGAAGGAGGGAAATACTTGTTAGGAAATGCAACGGCGAGCTCCTCCCAAGTGGTGAAACTATCCGGTGTTTGGCTCCTTAACCAATCTCTTGCTCTTCCCGTGAGGGAGAAAGGGAATAACCTCAAAAGTTTTGCATCTTCGGAGAACCCATTAATCTTGAAAGTTGCACAAACTTCAAGGAATGTGGTCAAATGAGAGTTTGGGTCCTCATGGTCTCTTCCCGAGAATTGGTTTGATTGGACCATTTGGATGGTTGAGGTCTTCAAGTCGAAGTCTCGGTTATCCACCGACGGGACAAGGATTGGGGAACGGTATCCATAGGCATTGGGAGCGGCGTAGTCCTTGAGAACCCTTCTAGCTTGAGGGCCTTGTGGTAGTTGATGAGGAGGGGGCGGAGGAGGAGGTCCATTTCTATCCCCCATGTCTTGATGAATGGTTTCTTGAGCGTTCGAGGTGGCTCCTTTAGCCTTGATTGTCTTACTCCTTGTAAGGTGAGGATTAACAATATCCCTTATAGGTTGGTTCAAGTCTCTATCCACAACTTTTTACCATGGCGTTGATGGTCCCTCGCGGCTTGCACTTGATACTGCCGCGGGAGGAGCTATCATGGAACTTGAACCTCATGAAGGATATGCGGTGATTTAGAAGATCACAAAGAACTACTTCATGTGGGGAAGTGAAAAGGGGAATCCACAAGAAAAGGAGAAAGGCAAGAAGTAAAGGCCGTGAGCACTAGTGACTACGAAGCCCTAAGGAAAGACTTTGAGAACCTCTCGGATGAAGTGTTTAAGTTGAAACACCCGGAAAAAGATCGCTCAACGAGTCAAGGGTGTGACATTTGTGAGGTTTATGAGCATGAGACCAATTCTTGCCCCTTGGTTCAAAGGGATGGTCCTAGTTATGGTTATGAAGAAGCAAATTTTGTTGGTGGAAACCAAGGTATGGAGTATGATGCTAGTGGCACTTAAGGCCAAAACTCTCAATCTAATTACACTACGCCAAGGATTTCCTCGGGATGGAGGAATCATCCTAATTTCTCCTACAAAACTACGAATCCCACTCGTCCCGACTTTGGCACTACACCTCCCGGGTTTGGTCCTAAGCCTACTCTAAATAGTCAAGCCTTCCCACCAAGGAATCAATTCCAACCTAGGAGCCACTATCAAAGCCAAGGACCGACTTTGCTTCAAAGGAACCAAAACCAAGGGCAACAATACAAAGCTCAAACCCAAAGGCCCTACCAACAAGTTGACTGACAATTGCAATTTATGTATAGTCAAAAGAATTTATAATTTGACCGGTAAGACCGGTGTCGAACCCAAGGGAGCAATTGGATTATACGCTAGGAGAATCAAGTTTTCAACTCAGCTATTCCTTCAATATTCAATGGTAAGGTGATTATCAATCAAGAAACAAGTAATGAAATGATTTCAAGGGGTTTCAATTCAATTAAATAGAGTTTCGAGGGAATACTCCCCTCCTTGGCAATTTTTCCAACGATCATGTACACAAGAGTTAAATTATCTTTAGGGGTTGGTTGGTTCAAACCTAGCTTAGGCTAGAGTAGACTAGCTATTGTGTGATCTATCCTAGTCAAGCCATCTTAATTAGAATCTCACTTTGTCAAGATATTGATTCACTCTATAGCACTATTATCCTTGGAACATCTCCCAAGGTAATTATTGCCATAGGCATAAAGCTTTAGTTAACCACATACCCATGCATTTACTCTCATAAACACTAGATATGTTCATTTCCACCATATCCAAATCATCACTAAGCTTTTTCAATACTTAGATCACAATTCTAAGATCAACGTGTTACTTAGGCATTTTATCAAACACTTAGCAACATATCATGAATAGAACACTTAGTGAAAATGAAATCAACTCCATAGATTGCAAATTGAATGTGTATACATGATCATTGAGTACCAAGGAGGGTTGTAAAACCCTCAAAACACAAGGAGACTACTCATACATCATGTAAGATAACATGATGTGAGTAGGGTTTAAGCACAACTACAAAGAGAATAGAAGAAGGATGATTAATCCTAATGTCTCCTTTTGATCTTCACTCCTCCTTGGTTGGATGATGATGGATGACCTTGATTTGATCTCTTTCTTTGGTATTCTTCCCCCAAGATGCCAAGTCCTTAGGTCAAAATTGCCTCTTTCTATTTATAGCCTCGGGTACAATCGTCACTATAGCAGATCTCAGCCGGCCGGCTGAGATGAAGGTGTTGATCTAGCCGGTCGGCTGAACTCGGTCGATTGGATGGATTGTGCAGGGCAGAGGCCAGCCAAGCGGCTGGATGTTCAGTCGGTCGGCTGAACATGACCGATTGCATTGAAGATGATGCGCAGGATCCAGCCGGGTGACTCGATATTCAGTCGGTCGGCTGATTGTGGCCGTGTGCATTGATCTTTGGTTCTCTAGCCAGCCGGTCGGCTGGGTCCTCAGCCGGGTGGCTGATAGTGGCCGATTGCAATGAAGTCCTGATCAATAATCCAGCCGGCCGGCTGGTGCAGGGGAAATTCCCAACCGGTCGGCTGAAATGCCCTTGGTCATTTTTCGCTCCAAATCTTCAATTTTTCCCCGAGTTTTCGTATTTTGGCTTTGACACTGAGATATCTTGTTTTGTACCTGAAACGTACGAAAAGAGATCAAATGACATCGAATTATCGCCGGAAACGAACTAAAGTTATAGTGAAAACGGGTACTAATAAATCGAAAACTCGACTTATCATTGACCCTCCTCCACAAATCTCGAGTGAACCCTCCGATGTTGAGGCAATGCTTGCAAAACTCTTAGCAAACCAAGAAGAGATGAGGCAAGAGTTGAAAGAGGTTAAGCAATGCAATCAAAGGTTAGAAACTCACAACAAGATGCTTGAGAACCAAATAGCTCAACAAGCCGAATCTTCTACAAGGGCTCAAGGAAAATTGTCGGCTCGACCCGAGCAAGGGCAAAGAGAGCATTGTAATGCGGTCACGTTAAGGAGTGGTAAAGAGCTAGAGGGGGAGCAACCAAAGAAGAAGAAAGTTTCCTTTGATCTTGGAGGCCATGCTAGTGCCGAAATTGAAGAGTTGGATGAAGAGGTCCCTAATCCTCAAACCCAAAAGGAAAAAGAAGTGGAAAAAGAAAAGGATGAGCTTAAACCATACACTCCACCTATACCCTTCCCACAAAGGCTTAAGAAGAAGAACAACGACAAGCAATTCTCCAAGTTTGCCGATATGATGAGGAAGCTATATGTGACATTGCCTTTCACCGAGGTAATTACTCAATTCCCATCATATGCTCGATATCTAAAAGACATTGTTACTTGCAGGAGGACAATTGAAGAGGTTGATTCGATATCCCTCAATGAAGAGTGTAGCGCCGTCTTCCATCCTAACATGCCACCAAAGCTAGGAGACCCGGGTAGTTTTTCTATCTCATGCTATATTGGTGGAGTGAAAATAGAGCGTGCTATGTGTGACTTAGGAGCTAGCATATCGTTGATGCCTTACTCATTTTGCAAGAAATTGAACATTGGTGAACCCATGTCCACACAAATGACATTGAGGCTCGCGGACCGCTCCTCAAGATATCCTAGGGGGATTCTTAAAGATGTCCCGGTAAAAGTAGGGAACTTTCACATTCCCGGAGACTTTGTGGTGTTAGAAATGGAAGAGGACACGGAGATCCCTATTCTTTTAGGGAGACCCTTCCTCTATACGGCGGGAGCTTTATTTGACACGACTAAAGGTTCAATAACAATGAGAGTAGGTGATGAGGAAATTGAATTTAATTTAGATAGAGCACAAAAAAGTCCTAGTTCTACCATGAGTTGCAATTATATTGACTTTGTTGATGGCTTTGAATTACTTGATATTCCTATATTGCCTACACATGTTATTGATCTTGATAATGAGCTACCCGAGCACATTGATTGTTGGGCTATCTTGAACAACGAGGGCAAGGGGACAACTCAAAGCGACAAAGGTAAGGAGTCTTGTTCGGTAGAGTTAAAAGCTCTACCAACAAGCCTAAGGTATGAGTTCCTAGGCCAAAATTCTACTTTGCCTATCATTGTGAATGCCTCCTTGAATGATAATGAGACTTTGAGATTGCTTGATGTGATTAGAGAGCACAAAGGTGCCATTGGATATTCTATTGATGATCTAAAGGGGATAAGTCCTAGTTTTTGCATGCATAGAATTAATTTGGAAGATGATAGCTTGCCATCTAGGGAACATGCGGGGAGACTTAATCCCATTGTTGGTGAAGTGGTTAAAAAGGAAATTTTGAAAATGCTTGATGCGGGAATTATCTTCCCTATTGTGGATTCTAATTGGGTGAGTCCCATACATGTTGTGCCCAAAAAGGGAGGCATAACGGTTGTGAAAAATGATAAAAATGAATTGATTCCCACTAGAACCGTCACCGGTTGGCGTATGTGCATAGATTTTCGAAAACTTAACAAGGCCACCAAGAAAGATCATTTTCCACTTCCATTCATTGATCAAATGTTAGAGAGATTAGCCAAACATGATTACTTTTGCTATCTTGATGGATATAGTGGATTTTTCCGAATCCCTATTCATCCACCAGATCAAGAAAAGACTACTTTCACTTGTCCCTATGGAACATTTGCCTACCGGAGAATGCCCTTTGGGCTTTGTAAGCCACCAGGCACTTTTCAAAGATGCATGATGGCTATATTTTTAGAATTTACTGAAGAAATCATGGAAGTATTTATGGATGATTTTTCCGTTTATGGTTCCTCATTTGATGATTGCTTGGCTGGCCAATTTGGCAAAAGTCTTGAAAAGATGTATTGAGACAAATCTTGTGCTAAATTGGGAAAAATGTCATTTCATGGCATAGTGCTTAGACACTTGGTGTCAAAGAGAGGAATTGAGGTGGATAAGGCTAAAGTGGAAGTTATAGAGAAATTGCCACCCCCAAGGGATGTTAAAGGGATAAGGAGCTTTCTTGGCCATGCCGGTTTCAATAGAAGATTTATTAAGGACTTCTCGAAGATTGAAAGGCCTTTGACAAATCTATTATGCAATGACACCAAATTCCATTTTGATGAAGAATGCTCAATGACCTTTGAGAAGTTGAAGAAGGCATTGGTCTCGGCTCCTATTATTCAACCTCCAAATTGGGATTTGCCCTTTGAGCTCTTGTGTGATGCAAGTGATTACGCTATTGGAGCGGTACTAGGACAAAGGGTAGATGACGTGTAGTTTTTTAGCACTTAGTCAAAAACAATTTCTAATTGATGACCGGTAAGACCGGTGTCGAACCCAAGGGAGCAAACGTGATTATACGCTAGGAGAATCAAGTTTTCAACTCGGCTATTCCTTCAATATTCAATGATGAGGTGATTATCAATCAAGAAACATGTAATGAAATGATTTCAAGGGGTTTCAATTCAATTAAAGAGAGTTTCGAGGGGTTCTTCCCCTCCTTGGCAATTTTCCAACGATCATGTATACAAGAATGTAATCATTTTAGGGGTTGATAGGTTTAAATCCTAGCTTAGGCTAAAAATAGATAAATTATCATGTAAGTCTAATCCTAGTCAAGCTCTCCTAATTTGAATCTCACCTATTAAAGATATTGATTCACTCTATCGCACTATTATCCTTGGAACATCTCCCAAGGTAATAAATGCTATAGGCTTTAAGTTTTAGTCAACCTCACATCCATGCATTTACTCTCATAAACACTTGATGAGTTCATTTTTACTATATCCAAACCATCACTAAGCTCTTTCAATACTTAGATCATAGTTCTAATGCAAACATGTGTCTTATGCATTTTATCAAACACTTATCAACATGTCTAGAATGAAGATCATAGTAAAATGAAATCAACTCCATAAATTGCATGATGAATGTGTATACATGATCATTGAGTACCAAGGAGGGTACAAACACCCTCAAAACACAAAGGGACTACTCACACATCATGTAAGACAACATGATGTGTGTAGGGTTTAAGCACAATCAAATGAGAAGAGAAGAGGAATAGAAATAGGATGGTTAATCCTAGATGTCTCCCTTTGATCTTCAATCCTCCTTGGTTGGATGGTGATGGATGCCCTTGATTTGATCTCTTTTTCTTGTATTTTTCCCCAAAGATGCCAAGTGTCTAGGTCAAACTTGCCTCTTTCAATTTATAGCCTCGCAGAAATTTCGCACTGTACCAGTCCCAGTCGGTCGAATGGGAAGTGCTGGTGGCTCAGTCGGTCGATGATGGACCATAATTATACGAATCAAAAACACAGTTAAGCCCACTAAATTAGACTGTTTGTCTATTTAACTTTTGCTTGTTAATTCCGATATATTTCTACAGGGTATTTTGGAGCTTAGAGAGAATACACGCTAAGGAGAGGATTTTACGCAAAAAAGATGTTACGAGTCATTCCAAGGTCACGATCAGACGCTGACTGAAGAAATCTAAAGATCCTGACATGGAATCATTCAAAACAAATCCAACCAAGGAATAATCAAAGTCAGACGGAGCAAAATTGGACTGATAGTTTTGTGAAAAAGACTGCACAAAACTGTCAAAATGCACTCATGGACCAAGGTGACCGGCCACCTTGCTTGGAGGTGGCCAAAGCCACCCTTCTCCTCCCCTTGCAACCGGCAACCGGCGGCTCAACCTCCCCCAACCGGCGGCTTTTGGCTCCCCCCATGTGTCATCTCCTCCTTGCTCCTCCCTTCTCCTCCCTTGGATCAAAAACACATGCCCCCCATCTCCACCCTCCATTTCTCTCAAGTTTGGCTATAAATACCAACCCAAACCTCATTTGTAATCATCCCATTCACAACACAAAATCACTTATCTCTCTAAGTTTGGCAATTTGTAAGTTTGGTTTTGAAATAATACTCTTGTTGGTTCTTGAGTATTATAACGGTTTTAGAGAATACTCATGTTGGTTCTTGAGTATTCAAGTAGAAATTGGGAATACTCCTGTTGGTTCTTGAGTATTCCCCTTTACTTACTGTCTTTCAAAAACCCCCGAGTATTTAGCTATGGTATCCACCTCTATGGATATTCGTAGCTAAACTCTTCATTCGGTTGAAGGGGTGTACTTGTATCATAAAATGTTTTAGACTTTGCTTTAGTGTTTTTTCTCTGTATTCAAAACTTGTTCTATGTGCCATATATTAGGCCAGAACTTTCAAGGTTGAGTGGATGCTTGGAATGGCAAAGCTCTTCCGTGGAAGTTCGTAAACATACTCGGATAAGTGGATGCTTGGAATGGGAAAGCTTATCTGAGGAGTTTGACCTCTCTCAAACACCATTTGATTGCTCGGGAATGACTGATCAAATGGATGCACACAGGCTAATATACCTTGGAATGGGGTATTAGTCTAAGTAGAACAAGGGCTCTATGTATTTTGCAAAAGTCTAGACAGTGTGTGCAAATCGAGTGCTTGGAATGGCCTTGATACACTTTCGAACATTTTTGCAAAAGACTAGACAGTGTGGCAAATCGAGTGCTTGGAATGGCCTTGATGCACGTTTGAATACTTAGAAGGATCACTAAAGGTCAATGATAAACAGGCTATGATACAAAGCCCCCGAAACTGAATGTTTTCCTTGAAATCAAACACCACCTGTATTTACTTTCTTAGTATAACTGCCTTAATCAACTGCACTCATCAACCGGAGGACTTGCCAATCACGCATCACCCGCTGTAAGTCTTCTTTGTATTTTTAATATTTAATTTTCTGTCATTTACTTTTCCGCACAAAAAAACCAAAACCAATCAAAAAGTCACGTAGTTGTTAGCACTAAAACCTCAATCAACCTAAAAACACGCTCCTTCGCTGTACAAATCACCTCAAAGAGCAACTATCCCCCTAATTCCCTTGGGTTCGACCCCTACTTACCACTTGCTACCCAGTATTGAAGTCGCGAGTAGCGGACTTATAAATATTATTTGTACATTTGCTCTGACGACAAGCATCTGTCAAATTGGCGCCGTTGCCGGGGAATTAGTTAATTAATCGGATAAGTTCTTTGAATCAACACGCGCTTCGAAACAACCATGTCTCGCGAAGGAAGCCACCATGACTACCAGGATGACGACAAGATAAACATGTACGATCAAAATGATGAGGTGCCACTTCCATTTATCGACGATCCGGAACAACTCATCAGAAACAGAAGAGCTCGTGATAGGGAGACCATCAGAAGAAACCAAGAACCGCCCGAGGACCGAAATGCAGCTGGTCGAGTACAACAACCCCCTAGATATCCACCACCCCCCCAACCTCGACAAATGCCACGACAAGAACCTGTCTACGATAACTACTATGGGGATAACAACCACCATGAACCTACTATGGGAGAATTAAACGCCCCCAATTTTGAAACACAGCCGTGGTGCATTTACGAGGGCCCTGAACTAGAAAACATAACCATCAACGCATCAGTGGCCCACAGCTTGCCAAAATTCTCAGGAGCTCAAGGAGAATCTGCCACAACTCACCTCCAACGCCTGCATGGAATTTGCCAAAATCTAAAGCCCAATCGAGTGAATATGGACGACTTCAAGTTGAAGGCATTCTATTTTTCCCTCATAGACTCGGCAAACGATTGGTTCCTTTCATTGCCTTCGGGAAGCATCAGAACATGGGTTCAGATGCAAGGGAAATTCCTGGGCAAATACTACCCAGCAGGAAGAGCAATGCAAGTAAGAAGACAACTGCAGGACATAAGACAAGGACCTAATGAGACCATGTACGACTACCTGGAGAAATTCAACCACCTGGAGAGAAGCTGCTGCACTCTTGGACTACCCGAGAAACTCACCATTGAGTATCTCATTAACGGATTAAGACCCTTAGACAAAATGCTCCTGGATGCCTCAGCTGGAGGATCCATAATGAATCTATCATTCAGAGGCATAAGGGATCTCATCACCAAGGTTGCTGAAAATGCTCGATTTAGAGAAGAGACAACTAGGCAGGAAGAATTTTCCCGAACAAAGAATGTGGCAAGAGCTGAAACACCGATGAGCTCTATTCCTGAAGAAATGAAACAGTTAAAGGAGATGATGATTCAGATCCTACGAAGACAGCCAGTTCCAGTAAAACCTTGCGAGTTTTGTGGTTCTACTAACCACAAAACTGACGCATGCCCAACATTAATAAAAGAGGAACCGGCAGACGTAAATGCAGTGGGAGGATACCAAGGATACAACAACAACAATGACAGAGCCGGACAAAACAGACAGTATGGTCAAGCAACCAACCCGAGCTGGCGTAACAACAACTATCCTCAGAAGGAAGCACAACCAGCTGTCCCTCAACTAGCTCAGTCATTCTACCAACCCCCCCCCCCCCCCCCCCCCACCGACAGTATAACCAGAACGCTCCATCAGCAGGCCAATATCAGCAAAAAGGACCAAATCAGTACCAAACCGGCCCGAACAATCAGCAGGAACCGAGCAAGTCGCTCGATGACACGATAAAGGAGCTCGCAGGAAACATAAATCAATTGGGTGCTTCACTACACCAAT
Organism: Rhodiola chrysanthemifolia; assembly: GCA_033675395.1. Classification (NCBI taxonomy): domain Eukaryota; kingdom Viridiplantae; phylum Streptophyta; class Magnoliopsida; order Saxifragales; family Crassulaceae; genus Rhodiola; species Rhodiola chrysanthemifolia. The sequence goes on along the minus strand of CM066207.1, from coordinate 36,335,534 downwards.
ACCAGGCGAAAACTGACGGGGCAATTTCAGAATTGGCCAAACAGATGTTCCAGCTCGCCACACAATGTCAACACTCTCCAATGAACCTGGCAGACTTCCTTCACAAACCATCCAAAATCCAAAGGCAAATATTAGCATGATAAGGAGGTCAAACATAACGGCGACACTAGGAGAAGTAGCACGATCCCCAACTTACAAACTCACAAGCAAGCACTTCACACGTAGGCATCGTCCTGATTGGAATCAAGAGGAAGACTGACCCAATGATGGCAAAACATGGGTCACGCATGCCGACAATGGACGGTATGCATTCACCGTCTGCATAACACCACCATCGATCATACACTCCGACATACCAGCATCTGGATGGGATGACAATAACAATTTAAGGTGGAACTCCCCAACTAATATTTATGCTTCAAAGCAAAATATTGAGAAGTCCAATTATACAAATCCTAAGCCAAGGAATGGTCAGAATTGCCCAACAATAGAAAGAGCCCTCACTTCAGATCATGAGTCACAACCGGAAAGAGATAAAGACCCAGGGGCCTTCACAGTCACCTGCGGTATTGGTGAAACCCAGATTCATAAGTGCTTAGTCGATCTTGGGGCTGCTGTCAATGCCATGCCTTCCTCCTTATACTACTTATTAGGACTTGGTCCATTGAAGCCACCCAGGACAAATATCGAGCTAGGAGATAAGTCGTGCATCCGTCCGGTTGGAGTGCTGGAAGATGTAATACTCCATGTGGGAGAGCTCGTCGTTGCTGCAGACTTTTATGTGATACAAACAGGAGACCAGCGAGAACGACCCTCCAATAATAATATTGGGACGCCCATTCCTCTACGCTACTAAAGCAAGAATCGATGTGGGCAAGGGCTCATTATCGCTTGAGTTCGGCGGCAAAATTGCAAATTTCTACATTGATATTAGCCGCACAGATACAAAAAAGCCGCCAGATATTATACCTATCTCAGATCGCGGTACACGGATTTCTAACCTGACACAAGAAACCGAAAAAGCAACAAGACCAGTAGCTATGGTCAAAGGCTCCCCGCCTTCTCAGAAACAATGGAAAGAAAAAAACACCAAAACCATGGAGTTCCAACCCAAACAAAAAATCAGGAAAAGGCAAGGCAAAAAGCTACACAGGAACAGTGGCGAAATTTGACCTGAGCCACCCATGGGACCCAAACCAGTAATCCACAACGAGGTACTGTCGAGCCACCGACGTTAAACAAGTGCACTGGTCGGGAGGTAACCCGACACTATCTTACTTTCTGTCATTTAATTTCAGTCATTTAGTTTAAAGTCATTCTCACATATATTAGCTTGCATGACTTTTGAACTAAGGCACGTCTTCGTTCAAAAGTGTGGGGTGAGAACCACCGTTGTATATAAATAACATGCTTGCTGTTTTCTTTTTTTTAATAGTATCTTTTTGAAAATATGAACTTAAGAATGTGAAAAAGATAGATCATAATTCATGCATCAACCTTGTGAAAATTCAACTGTTTAAAAACTTAGAATGTAACTTCTCATTTGTTCCTTTGTGCTGAGATAAACTAGGGATGTGGAGTTGATAGAAAATGCCCTAGAGGGGCTTGGCAAGCAATCAAAGGATCGAATCAAACTATATGGTTTTCGAAGTCAGTGGAGGATGCACTTCGGGTTTCAGTGAAGATTGAAGTCATCTCCGCCATGCAGTGTTTATGCAAAAAGAAAAGAAAAGGCGAGGACGGGAATCAGACCGTCCTCTCTCTAGTCAAAGTAGCCGAGAAAATAGATGAGCGACCCTCATCTTGACCCGCGCGAAACGACAACGATGAGAGGAGCGGGGAGGTATTTCCATATGCTCGCGGGCGATGATTGGACCTCCCAAAAAGGCTTGAGAAAATGGACTAGCAAGCCACAAAAAGGCAGGCCACAAAGAAGCAAAAGCTCGAAGAAGCAAATCAAGAGGCCAAAGGCCCAAAATTGTGAAGGTTTTAACCAAACAAAAGTGAAGCTCTCAAAAAAGTCAAATCAAAGGCCAAAGGCCAATTCACTACAAAAGCAGTCCCTCGCCAAAAAGAAATCAAAAAGACCAAACCATTGAAACCCGAACCAAATCACGTGCTAGAGAAAGCTACAAGAAAACCATATAGTACGAGACGGTCCCGAGATTGCAGTCCAGGAGCCTAAAAAGGGCTGTCTCCCGAAACATCCAAAATACTTTGCATCTCAGCACGGAGGTACAAGTATCAAGTTTCTTCTATTTATTTACGCAGTTTAATTTGGTAATAAGTAGTAATGCATGAATTAGGATAAGTCTAGTCCCACAGTCTAACTTTCATATTTTAAAAGCTTACTGAATGCCGCCCTTTAATAGCATGTTCGGGACGAACAACTAAAAGTGTGGGGTGATCTGATGGACCATAATTATACGAATCAAAAACACAGTTAAGCCCACTAAATTAGACTGTTTGTCTATTTAACTTTTGCTTGTTAGTTCCGATATATTTCTACAGGGTATTTTGGAGCTTAGAGAGAATACACGCTAAGGAGAGGATTTTACGCAAAAAAGATGTTACGAGTCATTCCAAGGTCACGATCAGACGCTGACTGAAGAAATCTAAAGATCCTGACATGGAATCATTCAAAACAAATCCAACCAAGGAACAATCAAAGTCAGACGGAGCAAAATTGGACTGATAGTTTTGTGAAAAAGACTGCACAAAACTGTCAAAATGCACTCATGGACCAAGGTGACCGGCCACCTTGCTTGGAGGTGGCCAATGCCACCCTTCTCCTCCCCTTGCAACCGGCAACCGGCGGCTCAACCTCCCCCAACCGGCGGCTTTTGGCTCCCCCCATGTGTCATCTCCTCCTTGCTCCTCCCTTCTCCTCCCTTGGATCAAAAACACATGCCCCCCATCTCCACCCTCCATTTCTCTCAAGTTTGGCTATAAATACCAAGCCAAACCTCATTTGTAATCATCCCATTCACAACACAAAATCACTTATCTCTCTAAGTTTGGCAATTTTTAAGTTTGGTTTTGAAATAATACTCTTGTTGGTTCTTGAGTATTATAACGGTTTTAGAGAATACTCATGTTGGTTCTTGAGTATTCAAGTAGAAATTGGGAATACTCCTGTTGGTTCTTGAGTATTCCCCTTTACTTACTGTCTTTCAAAAACCCCCGAGTATTTAGCTATGGTATCCACCTCTATGGATATTCGTAGCTAAACTCTTCATTCGGTTGAAGGGGTGTACTTGTATCATAAAATGTTTTAGACTTTGCTTTAGTGTTTTTTCTCTGTATTCAAAACTTGTTCTATGTGCCATATATTAGGCCAGAACTTTCAAGGTTGAGTGGATGCTTGGAATGGCAAAGCTCTTCCGTGGAAGTTCGTAAACATACTCGGATAAGTGGATGCTTGGAATGGCAAAGCTTATCTGAGGAGTTTGACCTCTCTCAAACACCATTTGATTGCTCGGGAATGACTGATCAAATGGATGCACACAGGCTAATATACCTTGGAATTGGGTATTAGTCTAAGTAGAACAAGGGCTCTATGTATTTTGCAAAAGTCTAGACAGTGTGTGCAAATCGAGTGCTTGGAATGGCCTTGATACACTTTCGAACATTTTTGCAAAAGACTAGACAGTGTGGCAAATCGAGTGCTTGGAATGGCCTTGATGCACGTTTGAATACTTAGAAGGATCACTAAAGGTCAATGATAAACAGGCTATGATACAAAGCCCCCGAAACTGAATGTTTTCCTTGAAATCAAACACCACCTGTATTTACTTTCTTAGTATAACTGCCTTAATCAACTGCACTCATCAACCGGAGGACTTGCGAATCACGCATCACCCGCTGTAAGTCTTCTTTGTATTTTCAGTATTTAATTTTCTGTCATTTACTTTTCCGCACAAAAAAACCAAAACCAATCAAAAAGTCACGTAGTTGTTAGCGCTAAAACCTCACTCAACCTAAAAACACGCTCCTTCGCTGTACAAATCACCTCAAAGAGCAACTATCCCCCTAATTCCCTTGGGTTCGACCCCTACTTACCACTTGCTACCCAGTAGTGAAGTCGCGAGTAGCGGACTTATAAATATTATTTGTACATTTGCTCTGACGACAAGCATCTGTCAGTCGACTGGAGGTTGAAAAGGCAATCTCGAGAAGTGATCTCCCAGTCGACCGACTGGTGCAGGGGAGCTTCTCATTCGACCGACTGCGTAAATGAAGAATGTGAGGCTCCTGAGTAGCTTGGCCAGTCGACCGACCGGTGACCTTAGTCGAGCGACTGGGCATCTGAAGCTCCTGGTCAGTCGACCGACTGGAGGGTCCAGTCGACCGACTGCGTAAGTGAAGAATGTGAAGCTTCTGAGGCCTTTCGCCAGTCGACCGACTGGTTCAGGGGAGCTTCCCAGTCGATCGACTGGAGGTCTTTTTGGCCAAATTTTGCTCTAGTCTTCGATCTTTCCCCGAGTTTTCGTATTTTGGCTTTGACATTGAGATATCTTGTTTGGTACCTGAAACGTACGAAAAGAGATCAAATGACATCGAATTATCGCCGGAAATGAACTAAAGCTATAGTGAAAACGGGTATTAATAAGTCGAAAACTCGACTTATCAACACTCCACACTTAAGCTTTGTTCGTCCCGAACAAAGTATGCAAATATGTCAAGGTCGTGCAAATGGCGAAATGGTAGTGGCGCTATATTTTTCGTCTATTTGCCTCACTAGCTTTCACAAGGTCTCGATCATTATTTCTAAACACGTTATTGAAAAGTAAATGCAAGTATATACAACCTAACTAGCTCCTTTTCGTAGGCGTTACGAATACATTTAGCATATGCATTAAGCCTTTAAACCCCTAGGCTACCCTAGTGGACGAGTTATAGTCTCGTGAGAGTTTTCAGAAACGGGAATACTCACAAATCCCATATGCACATATCCCATAAGAATGAATGCAAGAGTGCTCAACCAAGGCGAGATTTCTCAAGACCAATCCCTCACCCCAAGCTAGGACTACCATCACAATATCATCAAAAGAACTTTTGAACCATTTGAGTCACCATGAGGTTGTGCATTCAAGATTATCAATATTAGAGCTATCAAATGTCTCATCCAAAGTTCCACTCATTTTCAAAGCAATACAATAGAAGCGAAGTTACTATTTTTGCACAAAAGAGTGTCAACCGCTCGCATATGCTAGCTAGGGCTAGTCCATTGGCTCACGACATGGAACTCATTCCCAAGTTTTAGGCGCTTAAGCCATAATCCATAAGGGAAGAGGAATTCGACACTAGAGTTCTCAATAAATATGCATAGACCAAATGGTAACTCCCGTGCAAGCACAAGGGTCGTCCAAGAGTTAATCCAACTAGCACACAATGCAAATGATAAAACCCGCACAAATGAAGAATGGAGGAAAACATAGAGTCAAGTTTTAAGTGCTTCTTATTTTCTTTTTGGAATGGCCTTTGGCCTACAAATGCTTTCGAGGGGGAACTTTTCTTCCTAAACTTCTCGTGTACATCGGGAAAGTTCTTAGTCGGGGCTTTGCCCTCTTTGACCACAAAAACTTTTTGTTGGGGCCTATTTTTCGCCATCTTTTGACTTCACACTTAAAACTTGACAATATGTTCAAAAAGTGTATGGAATGTGCGGGAAGCAATCATAAGCATGGCACTAAATTAGAAAACTCAAGTCACCAAGGAGCAAACAAAAGGTCTAAGTTTTTCGTGAAAATTTTAAAAGTGCTTGCTAAAACTCAATCCAAGGTATTTCAAGGAAAATACTTAGAAAATTAGATAGACAAGGGATAGCAATGACATTGATTCACAAGAATGCACATTCAAGGGACTAGGTCGGTTCTTGGTTCAAGATCCAATAAATGTGACAAATAGGGTAGATGTGATTTATAGGGATTTAGAATTGATAGTCACAAGCCTATGTGGTTGAAAACACTCTCATGTAGGGATAATGTGCAAAAGATGCAAGTGTCCATCTAAAAATGATATGCATGGCATGCAAACATGTGAACTATGGGCATCAAACCACTCCACACTTAATTCAAGCTTAGTCCCTAAGTGCAAAGAATGATAGAATATAGGCAAAGGCGCATAGGAACTCCCGTTTGTAGAGCCGATGACATAACTCTTGGGAGTGAGAAATAACTTTTTGGTTGCAAATGTAGACAAAGAAGGTGTTTTTGGAACATGATAATGATATGTAGATGTATATCCTGGAAAGTGAACAACATAAATGGTAAACACCGTCAATATCATAGAAAAGTGTAGCATACAACCAAAGACAAGTCAAGAGTATATCACACAAAATGGCATACATCATCCAAAATTGCGCCAAAAGGCGACTTAACATCCAAGTACATGATCTAAGCAAGAAGGCATCAAATGATAGACAAAAGTGAGATCAAAATGCAATACAAGCTTAAGATGTAGCCTCATCTCCTCCTCGAGCGATCTCTCTAGCAGAATCTCCAACTCCCTCCTCTCTAGCAGAACTCTCCCGCTCTATCGTGGCGCCAGTGTATCGCGAGCCCTCCGCTCTAATGGAACTCTCTCGCACTATCGTGCCCCCAGGGAGTGGTGTGCCTGCCTCCCCTACTCTAGAAGCTGGCGTGGTAAGCAAAGGGGAGCCGCCACGAGGGGCAGGAAACTCTGGAGCAATTGGAGGGGCTACTGGACCACCAGAACCTCTGACCATGGATAATACTGTAGACCGGAGCCACTCCCACTCCTGGCGAGCTCTCACGTCAGACTCTCTAACAAAATCCTCCAGTCGAGTCAAGCCACTCCTCAGGTCGGCAATATCAGAGGAGATCCTCTGTCTCCACTCAGCTGAGTCATCTGTGGCAGGAGGAGGACTCTCAACCGCAGGCTCCATGGGTGGCAGCTCCTCATCCATGCGTGCCTCCTCAGGACTGGGAACTGGGGGCTCGTCGGATGGAGGAGGGGAAGGAATAGGAGAGGAAGGAGGGGATGGGGTGAGGTTGGCTAAGCAATAAAGGGGGTTGACTTGCTTGAAGAACTTCCCCCCGATAAGTCGCATAATCCTGAAGCTCCTTCTTGTGTGGAATGGTTGTTCTTTGAAAAGAAAGAAAATAAAAGTAAATACAGGTTGGGTTTGAGTGGTTTAAACTGAAAGTAATACTGTAAAGTAAATTACTGGAACAGTCGAGTTCAATATCAACCAAACAACATACTTTTGGTTTGTCGCACGCTGTATTTCAAGCGCAATACGTGCCAAAGTTATGTTGGATTGATATTGAGCAAGTCTGTAGTAAGCGTACGGAAATGTAAAGACTGAATAGTAAAGCACCTGAAAATAAGTGCGGAAAGTAAAGTGCTGAAAAGTAAAGTGCGTAAAGTAAAGTACTGAAAAGTAAAGGGTACTGAAAGTAAACATTTGATAATGAGACTGAAAGTAAAATTACAAGTGGTGCTTTGATTTAGGGAAGGATTCGGTTTTCAGGGGCCTTGTATCATAGTTCCGTTCATCATTGACCTCTATTGATCATACTAAGTGTTCAAAGATGTATCAAGGCCATTTCTAGCACTCGACTTGCCACACTGTCTAGTCCTTTTCAAGACATAGAGCACTTGTTCTAGTTAGGCTAATTCCTCCTTTCGAAGCAATCTTAGCCTATGTGCATCCACTTGATCAATCATTTCCGATCAACCAAGTGGTGTTTTAAAGAGGTTGAACTCCATGGAAAAAGCTTTGCTCTTTCGAGCCTCCACTTAACCATGTATGTTCACGAACCCCATGGAAGAGCTTTGCTCTTTCGAGCCTCCACTCAACCATGTATGTTCTAACCTAATATATGGCACGTAGAACAAGTTTGAACACGAAGAAGCACTAAGAAAAGGGTCTAAAAACGGTTTTATGATACAAGCACCCCCATTCAACCGAATGAAGGGTTTAGCTACGAGTATCCATGGAAGTGGATACCATAGCTAAGTGCAAGAAAAGTAAAGCAAACCGAAAAGAAAACAAGGAAAACAACAAGAAACCGAAACAAGAACAAGTGAAAGAGAACAACAAGTAAGTAAGGGAGAGGAGCTCCAAATCAAGACAAGGGAAAGTAAAGTGTGCTGCTGGAAAGTAAGAGCTTGAAGCTCAAGAACAAGTGAACAAAAGCTTTGAAAATCAAGAACAAAGTAAGAACAAAGTGTGTTTGTATTGAAAATGAAGAGAAGAGAGATAAGCTCTCAACTCTCTAAGGTTTGTGGCACACTTATTACATGAGGCAAGCCCTCTATTTATAGGCAAGGGAAGACTTGGGGGCTAAGTTTATGGCATGGAAATATCCCAAAAGCACTTCATTTTGATTGGTTTAGCCAAAAGCCATCACTAGGATATTTTAAGCAAAAAGCCATTGCTTGGATCTTTCAAGCAAAAAGCCATCTTTTAAGCCCGATTCCTCTTTAGACTCCAAAATTGCCTGTATACATAAAACGACATCAACAAGCACATGTTCGTATGACCAAATGTCTAATTTGGTGGGTTTGGCTGATTCGATGAATCTTATAAATACGCGCCATCAAATACCCCCACACTTAATCTAGTTCGTCCCGAACAAGTCTAGTCAAAGAGAGGAGCAACACCCTAAGTCCTAAATGTGAATGTGAGATGTAAAATTAGACTTCACCTTAGCATGCATAACTTACTTGCTTCCAAATGAAATTGTGCTCAAACATGAAAGTAACTAGATACTTGTTACCTTTGAGCCGAGATGCAAATTAATTTGGATGATTCGGAGATAGTCCTTTTTAGGCCTCTGAACTGCACTCTCAGATCCGATCTTACTATATGGTTATGATATTTGCTTCTTCTAGCACGTGATTGATTCGGGCTAATGGGCCGAGCTCTTTTTCTTTGTTTGTGTGGTTGGACAGCTTTTGTAGTGAGGTTTGGCCTTCGGCCTTTGATTTGACTCTTTGAGTACTTCACTTTTGCTTCGGTTTGATTTCACCATTTTGGCTGATTTTTTTCTTTCTTTTCTTTGCTCCTTTGATGAGATTTGCATGTCCATTTCTTCACTTTTGGGAGGTCCAATCATCGCCCGAGAGCATATGGAAATACCTCCCCGCTCTTTCTCATCCTTGCCTTTTTCGCGCGGGTCAAGATGAGGGTCGCTCATCTCTTTTCCCGGCTACTTTGGACTAGAGAATGGACGGTTTGATTCCCGTCCCGCCTCTTGCATAGACGCTGCATGGCGGAGTCCACTCTTCACCAATAAGCCCGAAGTGCAGCCTCCACAATCTTCACATAACCATAAAGTAAGGATCCGGTCCCTTAAGTGCTTGTCAAGCCTCTCTAGGGCATTTCTTTCAACTCCACATCCTACGTTATCTCAGCACACAAGGACAAGTAGAAAGTTAAATACACATGTTTTTACACAATTAAGTTTTCACAAGGAAATGCATGAATCGGGTCTATCTATTTTCACATCATGGAAGTGTATATTCTCAAAACATGATGTCTACTATGTACAACTATTACTTTAAATACCCCCACACATTTGAACGAAGCCGTTCCTCACGGAACGACTTAGTTCAAAACACAAAAAGCTAGTTAACTAAGAAAAGGAAATGACATAAGAGAATAAAAACTGAAAAAAAACTAGATATGCCGGGTTACCTCCCGGCAAGTGCCTTTGTTTAACGTCGTTGGCTCGACAGTACCTCACTCATGGATCATAAGTATGGATCCCATGGGTGCTTAAGGTCGAACTTCTTCTCGGCAGCTCTTTTGATTTGCCCAAAGAACACATATGGCAGCGGGATCAGTTCTGCTCTCCCTTGATCCGGAGGCTTCTTCTTCACATATCCCCGAGAAGGCGAGGATTCCTTGACCATAGCTGCTGGTCCATGGAGCCGTGCTCTCTTGCTTCTCCTTCCGGGTTTCCATTCCTTGGGCCCATGTCTTTGCCGCTTCTTCATGTTTGAGTGGTCGGCACCTTTGCAAGTTTGGAAGTTCGGTATTGTGCCTTCAAACATTGGCGACCACAAGCATGCTCCCATGTTAAGTCTCTTCTTTGGGGCTGAGATGAATGGTCGTCTTGGAACGAGTGAGTTTTCTGAGCTGCTTTGTTGGCTTGTGATGAGAGCGAGCTCCATCATTGGCTTTTCTTGTTCATGTTTTGCCTCTAACTCCCCTTGCACCGCATCATCATTGATTCCCTGATCTTCGGTGGCTATGATCTGCATAAAACATGATGAAGGGTTAAGTTGAGGTTTCTTGGCCATGAAGACCGGTTCTTTCTCGACCAGCCCGTCCGTGAGGATCGGGGCTGTCTCGGCTAGCTCGCCAATGAGGACCGGGACTTCAGTTGGCTCGGCAGTGAGGACTGTGCAAGACTCGGCTGCTTCGGCAATGAGGTCCGGGACTGGCATGATTTCCTCGGGTAGATTGGTGATGAGGACCGGGACTGAATCGGGCAGTTTTTCCTCTAACTCCCAGGGGCAATCTGAGTGGAGCTCTTCTTCAGGCAACCATGGGTCCTCATCCTCGTCATTTATATGGTCTCCGGGGGCAATCACACAGAGGTCCGGGTATGATTTGGGCAACTCGGCAGTTAGGACCGGGACTTCCTCGGACAGGTTGGAAATGAGGATCGGGCATGTCTTGGCTGGTTCTTCTTCGGTCATCCGCGGGTCCTCATCCTCTGCCGGCTCCATTGTAGGCTCTTCTTTGATGACTCTTGGCTTGAGCAACTCATAGATCCGGTTTGTAGCTTCTTTTTGAGTCGCCCTGAATTCCTCGTTTTCGACCCGGTTTTGGTGTATCGTGTTGAACAGTTCGTTGATCCGCATGGCCTGATCTTGTTTCGCGCTTCCTGCCATATCTTCTATCAAATTCCATAGATCACTCATGCTTAAGTTATTTACCGAGCCTCCCGCCGCATCATTAAGCCTATTCCACTCTTGTGGCATAATTCCACCGAGAAACCTTTGAAGAAGATCGAAGTTCTTGAATCCACGGTGCGGGCAGCTCAGCACAATGGAATCGAAGTACCATAAGTACTCGTCCAATGTTTCGTCCCGGGATTGCTCTAGGTTGATGATCTTCTCGCGGACTTCAAGTTCGAAAGATGGTGGGGAAAACTCCTCATTGTTCCAAGGCTCGCTTTCGTAGTACGACGACATTGTAAACTGCAAAATAAAAGAAAAACAAATAGAACAACTATTCCGATTTCACGACTCCCCGGCAACGGCGCCAAAATTTGACAACACGTCGTTGTGCACTGCAAAATTTACATTTATAGTTCCACTACTTTAGTGGCTCACTATTGGCTAGCAAGTAGTAAGTAGGGGTCGAACCCAAGAGAGTCAGTGTGGAATGGTTGCTCTTTGAAAAGAAAGAAAATAAAAGTAAATACAGGTTGGGTTGGAGTGGTTTAAACTGAAAGTAATACTGTAAAGTAAATTACTGGAACAGTCGAGTTCAATATCAACCAAACAACATACTTTTGGTTTGTCGCACGCTGTATTTCAAGCGCAATACGTGCCAAAGTTATGTTGGATTGATATTGAGCAAGTCTGTAGTAAGCGTACGGAAATGCAAAGACTGAAAAGTAAAGGTACTGAAAATAAGTGCGGAAAGTAAAGTGCTGAAAAGTAAAGTGCGTAAAGTAAAGTACTGAAAAGTAAAGGGTACTGAAAGTAAACAGTTGATAATGAGACTGAAAGTAAAATTACAAGTGGTGCTTTGATTTAGGGAAGGATTCGGTTTTCAGGGGCCTTGTATCATAGTTCCGTTCATCATTGACCTCTAATGATCATACTAAGTGTTCAAAGATGTATCAAGGCCATTTCTAGCACTCGACTTGCCACACCGTCTAGTCCTTTTCAAGACATAGAGCACTTTATTAGACGAACTAATTCTTTTTCACCTCTAAATTAGTATCAATGAAGAGAGGATCGAATGTAGTAGGTCAAAACATTTATAATGACCGGTAGGGTACCGGGTCGAACCCAAGGGAGCAAGCGAAGCACATGCACTATGTAAGAATGTGTTTCCGTTCGGCTATTCTAAAACAAAATGTATAAGAGAGTGTATATATCTAAATCTTATGTGGTGAGTAATTGAGGATAAAAGATAAGTAAGAGGTGTTTCGAGGGGTTAATCCCCTCCTTGGCAATTTTCCAATGATCATGCATACAAGAGTTCAATTAATTATGAGTTGATAGGTTTAAAACCTAACTTAGGCTAGGACTAGACAAACTATCATGCAAGTCTAATCCTAGTCCAGTCATCTTAGTTAGAATCTCACTAATTAAAGGGTATTGATTCACTATATAGCATTTATTCTCACAAGTGCTATATGCATAAAGTTCTAGTTAACCTCTCACCATGCATTTACTCTCATAAATGTTGGTTAAGTTCAATTTTACTATATCCAAACCATCACTAAGCTCTCTCAATACTTAGATCATAGTTCTGACACAAACATGTCACTTAGGCATTTGATCAAACACTTAGCAACATGTCTAAAATGGAAACCATAGTAAAATGAAATCAACTTCATAAATTGCATGGTAATGTGTATACAATGATCATTGAGTACCAAGGAGGATCATAATACCCTCAAAACACAAGATCACTACTCACACCTCATGTAAGACAACATGGTGTGAGTAGGTTATAGCAACAACAAGGGAATAGAAGAGGAATAGAAATAGGATGGTTAATCCTAATGTCTCCCTTTTGATCTTCACTTCTCCTTGGTTGGATGATGATTGATGACCTTGGATGAGTCTCTTTTCCAATCTTCTTCTCCCCAAGAACCTCCACACATGGTCCAAAAAGCTTGCTTTCTATTTATAGCCTCGAAAATGAGATTTCTGGGTTTTTGATCCAGTTGGTCGACTGGACATCCAGTCGGTCGACTGGATGGAGTGATTTTTTAGTGCTTCTGAGTCTCTTATCCAGTCGGTCGACTGGACTTCTCAGTCGACCGACAGGGGCCTGTTTCGTGGTCTTCCCGTCCGAATTTGATCTTGGCGTCAACTAGAGAGTTGTAGCCCTTTGAGTTAGCTTTCCAACAAGCTTTGAATCAACCAATTCGGAAACCGTATGCGCCCTGGGCGTCCAAAACAAGTTGCAAAGGTCAATATGCTCGGTATTGCCCCGAAACTCCTTGTTTTGCGCCGAAACTCAACCAATCTTCACATTTAGGCTTTGACCATGGGGGAAACTTGTTTTCTACCTGAAATGTAGAGATAGAGGTCAAATGACATCAAAATATCGTCGGAAATGATTCAAAACTATAGTGAAGAATGACGATAAATGAGTCGAAAACGTAAGTGCTTGATGGACAAGTCTTGCGCATTCCACCAAAGTAGGATTGATATTGAACAGGTCTGTAGTAAGCGTACTGAAAAGTAAATTGCGGAAAAGTAAATGACAGAAAGTAAAGTGCTGAAAGTAAGTGCTTGATGGACAAGTCTTGCGGAACGTAAATGCTTGAAGGACAAGACTTGCGGAAAGTAAGCAGTTGATATGTGACTGAAAGTAAAGTGACAGGTGATGTTTGAATCAAAGGAAAGATTCGGTCTCAGGGGCCTTGTATCATAGTCTGTTTATCATCGACCTCTAATGATCATACTAAGTGTTCAAAGATGTATCAAGGCTATTTCTAGCACATGACTTGCCACATCATTTAGAACACTTGTTCTATTTAGACTAATTCCTCCTTTCGAAGTATCTTAGCCTTATGTGCATCCATTTGATCAATCAGTTACGATCAACCAAATGGTGTTTAAAAGAGGTCGAACTCCTCAGATAAGCTTTGCCCGTTAAAGCATCCACTTACCCGAGTATGTTCATGAACCCCACGGAAGAGCTTTGTCCGTTAAAGCATCCACTCAACCTTGGAAGTTCTAACCTAATATATGGCACATAGAACAAGTTTTGAACAGAAAGAGCCACTAAGAGAAGGGTCTAAAACATTTTATGATACAAGCACACCCCTTCAACCGAATGAAGGGTTTAGCTACAATTATCCATGGAAGGGGACATCATAGCTAAGTGCTTGAAAAGTAAAGGTTTTGAAAGACAGGAAAAGTAAAGGTTTTTGAAAACAAGTACAAGAGAAAACTTGAGTACTCAAGAACCAACAGGAGTAGACTCAAGAACAGTAAAGAGTAAAGAAAAGCTTGAGTACTACAAGAACCGACAAGAGTACTCAAACTTGGAGCTTTCAATATCAAAGTAGTGTTTACATGGATTGTGTTGTAGAACCTAGAGAGCTTCTCTCACTAACCAAGAACTATGGGATGTTGGGAATGATTTACAAAGGGGAGGAAGCTTGGTATTTATAGGCTATGAAGAGGAGAAGATGTGGAGGAGGAGAAGACACTTGGCAAGAGGAGGGTGGAGAGCTCAAAGAGCCGCCGGGGTGAGGTGGAGGGGAGGGGAGCCGCCGCCCATGTGGCAAGGGGAGAGTGGTGGAGAGCTTTGAGATCTTTTCCCAAAAGCCATCGGGTCCTTTCAGCTCCGGTCTGACTCTGGTTGCCCTTCGGTTGGACTTGTTTTGAGTGATTCCACGTTAGGTTCATGAAAGTTGTACAGTCGGAATCTGGCCGTAACCTGGAATGACTCGTAATTCATTTTCAGCTTTAAAACTCCTTTTTAGCTTGTATCATCTCTAGACCTCGAAATAGCCTGTAGAACAAAAGTGGAACTAACAAGCAAAAGTTAAATAGACAAAGAGTCTAATTTGGTGGGTTTAACTGTCTTAATGAATCATATAAATATGGTCAATCACTTAGTTGTATTCAATCTCACTATTCTCGACCTCAACGAGAACCGTAGTACACACATGAATGCAATCCTCTACCAAATCATCGGTATTCGAACCAATTGGGCAATTCACTAATTGTTGTTTTCCATGCACGACAATAAACTGATGATTGACTGAAGGATCCTCCACGTAAAACACTTGTCTACCTTGGGAGGCCATCATAAATAGCTCATCCTTATAACTTTCTCTTCGAAAATCAACGAATGTCATTCCAAAAGCATCCACTCGTATAGCATAATTGTTAACCCATTTACATTTAAAGACGGGCATACAAAAGTGTGCGTAATCCAATTCCCATATTTCTTCAACAACTCCATAGTAGTTAATAGGAGCATGTACTGGATTTCTGTCTCTAGCGCTAGACATATGCGTAGTTTCAGCTAATAATGTAACACCGTTGTTCTGGGTAACGCTACGGTCATCCTGACTTTTTGTGTAGAAACAAAAACCATTGATGTCATATGCTCTATATGAATGAATGTTAGGGCGAGGTCCAACACTTAGCCACCTAATCAAATCGTTGTTGTCACTGCTCGTGTCAGTGCAATCATCTGCGACCCCATTTGTCTTCAACCAAGAAACAAACGATTTCTGGTGTTCTTTCTGCACCCACTGCTCAGGTTTAGCTCTATATCTAATACGTAGCATAGTCAAATGATGCTCTATGAATGGAGTGATCTCGGGTATATGTTGCAACACATAGAAATGAGTCATATTTAACTCTTTAAACGGCACGGTCATGATTCCATGACTTACTATCCCTTTACCGTGAAAACGATCAAAATGACGCGGCCTTGGTATACCAACGGGGCTAGTGTTTACCAAATAGTTGGTGCAAAATTCGATTGCTTCTTCTGCAACATAGCCTTCAACTATAGAACCCTCGGGCCGATTTCTGTTTCTCACGTAACCTTTTATGATCTTCATGTACCGCTCAAAAGGATACATCCATCTCATGTGAACCAGTCCAAGGATCTTAACCTCACGAACCAGATGAACCGTAAGATGCACCATTATATCGAAGAATGAGGGTGGAAACTACATCTCAAGCTGACACAGGGCAACCACTATCTGGTCTTGAAGAGTATCAAGTTCTGTCGGATCAATAACCTTAGCACATAACCAACTGAATATCACACATAGTTTTTGAACAGTTGCCCTCACTATTGGAGACACCATTCCTCTGATTGCAACAGGAAGGAGTTGTTGCATCAAAGTGTGGCAGTCGTGCGCTTTTAAACCAATCAGTTTGAGGTCCGTCATCGAAGCCACCAGAATTGTTTGATGAGAAACCATAAGGGACTTTAACTCCTTTCAAACAACCACAAAAGCCCGCTTTCTCGGATCTAGAAAGAGTGTTATAAGTTGGAGGCAAATATGTTCGTTGTCCTCGCGTTTTGGGAGCAAGTTGTGTGCGTATATTCATATCAACCATTTCCAACCTTACTTTGATTCCATCCTTCGTCTTCCCGGGTACATTCAATAATGTACCAATCACGCTGTCACAAATATTCTTTTCCGCATGCATCACATCAATAAAATGTCTCACATCAAGCGACATCCTGTACGGGAGATCCCAAAATATAGAACGTTTCTTCCATGGACCATGTTCGCTGCACTGATTTGGTTTCCCGAAATGATTTGCAAAATCACGAATCCGTTCAAATGTTTCAAAGCCAGAGGCAGGTTGCAGGGCGACTCTGTGATTTGTTTCTCCGTTAAAGGAAGCCTTACGTCGTCTATAAGGATGCGAAGTCGGTAAAAATCGACGATGTCCCATGAAACCAATCTTGCAACGGTTCCTTAAATTACGAGAATCTGCGGACACCGTCATTCCAAAGAAGCTTCAAATCATCAACCAGCGACGCCAGATACACATCAATATCATTTCCTGGCTGACGACACCCCGAAATCAATAAAGAAAGCATCATATACCTGCGCTTCATGTTCAACGAATGAGGTAGGTTGTACATAACCAATATCACAGGCCACGTGCTATGTTGGCTGCTAAGATTCCCATGTAGATTGACCCATCAATACACAACCCGAAACGTATATTTCTATATTCAAATCCAAATTCGGGGAATGTTTGGTCTACATTGACCCATTGCGGTGAGTCATAAGGATGATGCATTTTTGTGTCAACTATACGTTTCTCAGCATGCCACCTCATGTGTCAGCATCTTCAAGATCAGAATATAGCCTTTGAATCCTTGGTATTATTGGAAGATACCACAGAACCTTGGCCGGAGAGCCTTTTGAATTATTTGTCAGTCCCTTGTTAGGCATATAAAGAGAAGTCTTACACACCGGGCACTCGACCAAAGCACTATGATCATTTCGGTACAAAATACAGTTGTTGGGACCGACATGTATCTTCTTGTAGATGACGCCCATAGGACACATCACCTTCTTTTCCTCATAAGTACGACTCGAGAGGGTGTTCCCGTCCGGAAGCATTTCTTTCACTAGCTGCAGTAGTTCAGTGAAGCCCTTATCACTCTAACCATTTTTTGCCTTCAAGTTCAACAACTTCAACACTGATGACAGCCTGGTGAACTTTGTACAGCCTTCATATAGCGGTAGTTCAGAGTCATTTCTCAGTATCTCCAACAGATGCGGCCTGACAGTCAACTCTTCGGTAACATTGTTAACCATATCAATCAAAACGTCATCTTCCCATTCCGTATTACAATCATCCATTTGCGGTCAAACAACCTGAGGTGCATCGTTTCTTGGTTCAGACTCACCGTGCATACACCATACTTTGTAATTGGGATTGATACCGCTTAACAATAGGTGGTTTACCAATTCACCGACTTTAACTTTTTTATTATTCCAACAACGCATGCACAGACATTGAATGTATTCGGACCCATTTTGTTCGGCAAATAACTTCGCGAAATTACATAAAAAACTATGAATTCATTGCTCGTATTCATCCGTTAGATGGTTAGCTGACATCCACGCTCGGTCCATTATCATCAAACTATATGTACAGTGTTGAATAAATTGCAGCCTATGTTTTTTTTGGACAAAAGAAAAGGAAAAAGTGAGCAGTTCATGCGTAAATTAAAGTTTCACAAGCAAAAATATTTACAAACTCCAATACATATAATATGCTACCAACTTCTTTCATTATACTTCAACGATTTCATTCCTGATTATTTAACACAACAAACGACATATATACTTCAACTTCACAAAAGCACCAAATTAACTGGAACATTAGAATATGACAAACAATCAAAATTATGCATAAGTAGCAACATAACAAATTCCATGACACTTTCGATCACTCAAAATCAAACAATTAAATATTGACACAACTAACTTACTTAGGTCACAAGGAGAAGATCTCTTAGAATACAGAGGTGAATAATCACACTTGGCTCCTTCTTCTGAGCTATGTTCACGAAACAAAAGAAAATTAATGCATGCAGTTCAACACACAGTGCATCCACAACCATGAAAAACTTGCTAACAAAATTATTCAATTACCAATTCAAAGAGCCGAGCATGCTTAGATAGTTGGCCAGAAAAAACGAATAAATCAATAAAAAACACTGATGGGCATACCTTAAGACAACGATGAGAACACTGCAAGTTCTTTCTCGCACAATGAGATGGTCTTTGATCAGAAACGAGAGGTGGAGCAGGAGCGAGAACACAGATCGAACAAGATTGTTCTATACAAATTGACAACAATTCATGTAAGCATAATCAATAAACCAAAGATTCAGAAAAAAAAACAAATCGGGAACATCTGCAACACATTCGGATCCGAGTCAAATTCCATAAACGAAAACTTTGTACAAAAATTAAGTCAGTACCTACTAGTGAGAAAACTTTGAATCAACTCGGGAACAAGAGGTGGGGCGCTAGGTTCAAAGACGAACTGAAATCAAGTCGGGTTCAGTACAAACAGAAGCGAAACGTCGAGGACTGAAAAACGGAACACATGAAACGAAGCCTGACTCACCTGGAAAACACGACGACGACTACGAATCTGTTGGTAAGGGGTGGCGCGGTCGAAGAGGACGGTGAGAATTCGAAACTGAGAGGTAATTTCGACGACGGTGATTTCTCGGAGTGAAAAAAGTGAGAAGGATAATTTCTGATCTGAATTTTAGGTTAACATAAGACAGCGTTTCAAATCAAGCACTGTCTAAAGTAGACTTAAGACATCGCTTGGACAACAAACATTGTGTAAAGATAGGCATTAGATAACGCTTTTACAAAAAGCACTATGTAAAGTACGACATTAGACAGCGCCTTCTCTGAAGCGCCGTCTTAAGTCTACTTTAGACAGCGCCTCCTTGTAAAGCGTTGTCTTACGTTCTATTTAGACAGCGCTTAACCAGTAAGTACTATCTAATGTGTTGTTCTTTAAAGACAGCGCTTATCTAAAGCACTGTCTTTAGTGTGTTCTGTACTAGTGTGCCAACCGACTCAAGGAGGTACTACATAAGGTGATATCAGATACACAAAGTGCTTTTGTCCCAAACCGATTGATCACAGATAACATTTTTTAGCTCATGAATTACGTCATTATATTAAGTTAAAAAATGGCAGCAGACATGGGTATTGTTCATTGAAGCTAGATATGTGCACGGCATATGATAGAGTGGATTGGACATTTTTAGAGCAAATTGAACTCAAACTTGGATTTCCTGAGGAATAGGTTAGAAAAATTATGATGTGTGTTAAATCAGTTTCATTTTGCATCAAGATTAATGATTTTATTACGGATGAATTTTGGCCAAAGAAAGGTATTAGGCAAGGGGATCCGCTTTCACCGTATCTTTTTGTGATTTGTATGGAGTGGTAGGCTTGTACATTATCTGATTTTCAAGTACAAAACCAGCATGTGGATGTTAAAGTGACGCAGTCGGAATCTCGAAAGGAATAGCAAGCGCTAAACCTTGGATAGAATCGAATTCACAAGCATGAATTCGAACGAAAACTCTGGAATCTACCAGAAAGATAACTTTGGAATCCACCAGAAAAAGAATAGCAGAAGCTAGGGTTTTATTCAAATCAAAGTTGTGATTCTGAAACCCTAAAGAGGGTTTAAATAGAAAATTACAAAACCCTAATTTGGAAATAAAATCTAAATAAAAACTAAAAAAAGAAACTTGCTAAAAACTAAAATAAGAAAGTTGCTAAAATAAATAGAAATTTCTAAAAGATTTAATTCATAAATCTTTCTCAACCTCCTGCATCATTCTCCTCCACTTCCAAAGAACTCGACCCCGAGTTCTCTTCTGGATATATTACCTCATCCGCCTTGAATAGACTATGCTTGTGAGGCTGCATCACATCATCACCTTCCTTTAAAACTTTTACCCTCCCGCGCTTGTCAGCATCAACTTTGTTCTTCTTCTCCGTAGTGTTCAATCTAGCCTTAACATCTTTCTTGACTCCTCTACTCTTCTCATTCACCTGACAAACCTCATTCCTAGGAGGACCCCTCAGGCTAGCCAACCCAACAAATGTGAGGTTATTCTCTATGTAGGGGTAGTAATATGGATTAAGCAAAAGTTCATGCTCCGGGTGGTCCTCCCTGCCATCATATATTGCCAACGCTGCTAGGTCTTCCTTGTAAGCAAAACCCAAATATCTTAATGCATTTTATGACCGTTCATTTAGAGTATGTAGCCTATCCAATTTGACTGGAGTGTCATCAAGTAATTGCATACTTGAGCACCTTTCCCACGGATTTTCTATAGCTCCCTTCACCAGCAACGAGTTTTTTCCTGAGCTAGACTTCCCAATAGCTCCCAGAGATTTCCTGTAACGGTCAAACTCAAGAGTTGCAATTTGACGCACCATCTGACTCCAAAGATGGCAACAACCTGGAGTCTGACTGCCATCTGATGGTGAAGAATGATCAGCTCCTCCAGGAGATCCCACTGTCTCAACCAAAACCTTTAATGGTACTTCTGTAGGCATTCCAGTGGCCGTATATTGTCGGCCAGATTCTTCAATCCCATCATCATTGCAAACTGCCACAATCTTTGCAATTGTTTGTAGGTTTTTGCCCATTCGATCAACTGGCCAGTCATGGATTTTCCGTTGATCCATATCAAAAGATTAATCTACAGACCAGTCATTAATCTTACTAACTTCATCCTCAACCTCCTCAAAATTAGCAGACAGAATCCTCAGCATCGCCAGTTCATCAATATCTTCCAATGCCTCCTCCGCCACAACAACATCTTTATTCTTCGACTCAACCTCCTCACCTTCCTTCTGAATAGCAATAGTCATACGGGTCGGACACACATTGGACCTATGTCCATGTACACCACAACGATAACACTTATCACCGGATGGTTTAGTATAGGGGTTAGGTGGTTTCGGAACTGCTCCACCATTCGACTGAGAGCCTCCAGAACTGCCAACACTCTTACTCCCAGCGTGTTGTTCCTTCGCCCAATGATCATTATCATTATCATATCATATCTATTCTCTTCTTTCTCTTTATCATCGTCCACAGGATACACCTCAGCCGAGCTTGAGTCCTCAGCGATCACCGCATGATTACGCTCATCATGAGGAACTCTAACCGACGCTTCCTGATGAGTCGAATTCTCGACTCATTTATCTATCCATTCACGAAGAGTTTTGGTCCATTCTCGTTGCTCTTTTGATGCCATTTGACCCTCTTGGTTGTCATTTCAGGTTAGAAACTGAACTTACAGTTCCCGGGCTTAAGAATATCAATTCTCGCAGAAAACTGAAGTTTCGAGCCAAAAATGGAGGAAATCCCATGCAAAGCAATAGGCGCTCGCCCGAGCTCGCCATGACATCCGCTCGGGATCATCCGACGCTCGCCCGAGCGTGAGAAGACCCGACCGAGCGCCTCGTGACAATGACCATAGCTCCCGATATACTTAAGGTTTTGGCGTCCGAGCTTGCCCAGACTCGACCGAGTCTCTCTTCCATCACGCCAGCCTACGCTCGACCGAGCGCCCACAAGACCGGGCGAGCCTCAAATGCATCATGCTCGGCCTCACCTCAAGCTCGCCCGAGTCTTCACAAGCCCATCCGAGCCCCAGCGCATCTCCACCTCACGCTCGGTCAAGCGCCACCAAGCCCGGGCGAGTCTCACCTGAAAATCAGAATTTTTAAGTCGTGGCTATAAATAGAAAGCTTGTTTTTTGGGCAAAAATATCGAGGGTTTTGGAGAGAAGACAAGGTGTTTGAAGATCATCAATCAAGTTTGGAGCTACTCTAAGGATAGAAGGGAGACTTTCATCCTAGTTTCTTCATCTTCTTTGTTTGTATTTCATCATCCTTGTAAAAAACTACTTTTGATCATTATTGAATATGACTTGTGAGTAGTCCCTTCTAGTTTCTAGGGGTCCTATGGACCTCCTTGGTGTACAAACTCTATTATCTATTGAATATATGCTTGAATGAAGCTTTTGGAATGGTTGTGAATCACTTGGATTAAATGTCAACTTTATGCCCTCTAAGTGTTTGATAAAATGCCTAGGTGGTCTGGAAACATGAACTTGAAGTTGAGTATTCGAGAGAATGAGACTAAGAGTTCTAGAAAACAAGTTGATTCACCCTTGTTAGGTGACGATCACTAGCGTGACTCATCCTAGCATCGAGTTAGGCTTGGTCTTCACCGCTCTTGGATATTGATCATTCAACTAGCGTTGATGATTGAGAAACTTGAGTTGGACATGTACTAAAAACATCGAGAGATTGAAGCTCACGTGCGAGGTGCCTCTTCCTTAAATCAAGTAAAAACATCGAGAGATTGAATTTGATTTAATAGTCGCACGCCTTAATCTAAACATTACATTGCTTGTTCTTGCATGAAATTGTGCCTATCGAGAGTCTAGTATACCAAGGAGGGACGTAGTACCCTAGGAACGCTTTTTAAACCCTTGAAAACACCCTTTTCATTTCATTGCTTTCACTTAATACTTGATAATCAAAAATTCGAACAATCGCTTAGGGAATAGACTTATTGGAGTAAAATTGAATAGTGATCTTAGGTTTACACTTGCTCCTTGGACGACCCGGTACTTACCGCCCTTATAAATTGTTTTTGACTAAATATTTTGCTTTCGAATAACATACATTTGAAGTGCAAATATTACAACGTTCAAAATGGCACCGTTGCCGGGGAGCAACGAATTAACTTAAGGAACTAAAGTAGATTTTACAAGATTCGGACTAGTCCACTTGGTCTTCTTGCTATTACTTGTGTTGCATTTGTGGCTTAACGGATTCCTTTGTTCTTGTAGGCTTCGGTTGAATGCAAACGAGGTCGAAAGGCAAGGAAAAAGTGAACGCCAGTTTTGATCAAGCTTTGAAACATTTCTTGGATCAAGAGAGAGCCAAAGGTCAAGGCTCTCGCAATAAAAGGCAACCTCGTAAACGAAGACCACCACCTATGGAACAATGACCTCCCAGCGGGGAGAAGCCCTTGAAGGACTATTCCACTCCAAGCCTAGCCGATTTTCAATCGCCAATAGCTCCACCGGGAGTTAATGCACCTCAATTTGAACTTAAACTGGCATTGATAAATATAGTGGGCAACAACGCATTCACCGGGATAGGAAATCCCAATGCTCATTTGACATCTTTCCTCGAGCTATGCGAGACCTTCAAGATGAACAACGTGCCGAAGGAAGCAATATATCTAATGCTTTTCCCTTTCTCTTTAATGGGGAAAGCCAAAGATTGGCTATGGAGCCACGAACCTAGTACTTTCACAACGTGGGACGAGTTAGCTCAAGCTTTTCTTCTACAATACTTCCCACCGGGAAAGACTCAAAGACTCAAGAATTTGATCAAATAATTTGCACAAAGGGAAGATGAAACATTCCACGAGGCATGGGAAAGATTTAGGGAACTCCAAAGAGAATGCCCCCACCACAACATAGACAAGCCTACCCTCATTCAAATCTTCTATCAAGGCATGGACGCCGACTCAAAGAGGCAAATGGATCAAGCCGCGGGCGGGGCATTTATGGAGGTTCATCCCACACAAGGAGGGTCAATTATAGATAAAATTGCAAGGAACTCTCACTTATGGGGGAGCGAGAGGACCTACACCCCAAAGAAGCAAGGCAAGACAAGAGAGGTGGATGAAGTAGACTCGAGAGAGGATGTTCGCGCCCTCAACAAGAAGATAGATGCTTTAGCCACTTCCCTTAGTGCGCTTCATGTGAAACAATCTCAAAAGCAACCTCGAGTATGCGCCATTTACACAAGCCCCTCTCATAAAGAAGATGATTGCCCTCACACCTTCCCTCAAGAAGAGACCCAAGATGACGAGGACGTTAATTTCTTGCAAAGAAATCAAGCGAGCTATGGGAGAGACTGGGACCATCCCAATTTTTCATACAAGACAACCGAACCAATCAAGTATGATCCCAATTGGCGCCAAAAGAGCAATACTCCTCCCGGTTTCACCCCAAAGAACCAAGATTACCAAAGGCAAAATCAAAGCTATCAAAAGCAAACGTACCAAGGACAATCAAGCCAACCTCAACAACAAACTCAAACCCAACAACCACCTATGGAAGACCCCACTATGACTCAAATGCTAGCTACACTTATTGCGGGTCAAAATCAGGGGATTGAAGATCGAAACAAGCTAGCTCAAGATCAATTCAAGGCCTCCCAAGAAAATAAGTTCATGTTCCAAACAATCAACCAAAGGGTAGATGAGATGTCCACTCACCACAAGATGTTGGAGACCCAAATTGCCCAACAAGCTAGTGCCTCCACGAGATATCAAGGGAAACTTCCCTCCAAGCCGGATTTCCATCAAAATGAGCACGTGAATGCTATAACCTTGAGGAGTGGAACCGCCTACAAACCTCCTTCGCCCAAGGAAAAGGATACGAGCACAAGGATGCCCATCATCATTGAAGAGGGCGAAGAGGAGGTCGAAGAAGAAACCCCCACGCCAAAGGAAGTTCCCTCTAAGAGCTCAACGAAAAGAAGTCGCTAAAGATGCAACGAAGGAGCCTTCCCCTTACAAGCCTCCCATGCCATTCCCTCTGAGGCAACTAAAGAAAAACAATGAATCACACTTCCAAAAATTCGCGGAGATGATGAAGAAGATCAATGTGACACTACCAATCTCTGAGGTAATATCCCAAATGCCCCTTTACAGTAAATTTATTAAGGATATAATCTCTCATAGGCGTGAAATTTCTGAAATTAGCTCGGTAAATGTAAATGCGGAATGTAGTGTTATTTAGCAAAATCCTATGCCTAAGAAAGAGAAAGATCCGGGGTCGTTTTCAATTCCTATTACTATTGGTGATGTTAACATAAGCAAGGCGTTGTGTGATCTAGGTGCTAGTATTTCATTAATGCCTTACTCTCTCTATAAGAAACTTGATATGGGGACTCTCGTGCCTACCTCCATTAGTCTACGCCTCGCGGATCGCTCCTCTAGGATCCCTAGTGGAATCCTAGAAGATGTGCCCGTCAAGGTGGGGAAATTTTACATCCCCGTGGATTTCTTTGTCCTATAAATGGAAGTGGAGCGAGAGATCCCAATCATTTTGGGAAGAACATTTTTGAAAACTACTAAAGCGGTGATAAGTTGCATAAATGATTCACTAGAATTTGAAATAGGGGGAGATAAAATCAAGTTCTATCTAAGACAAGCATGCAGTGCCCCTAGTAATTCATTGGATTGCAACTTGCTTGATGTTTACAATGATTTTTCTTGTCATGAACTAACTTCTATTGAGCAAGAGCTATTAAGTGATGAAAGCATAGGTGATTCTATGATGGACTTATTGATGATGGACGATGAGGAACAAAATGAAGAAAAAGACGATGGGAACAGAGAAAGGAGAAGGTAAGGGACCTTGTGTGGTAGAGCTTAAGGCTCTACCTATGAGTCTAAGGTACGAATTTCTAGGTCCTAAATCTACCTTTCCCGTAATAGTGAATGCATCTTTAGAACGCGTAGGGGGGCTATTGGGTATTGATGAGTCGAGTTTTCGGCTCATTTATCGTCATTCTTCACTATAGTTTTGAATCGTTTCCGACGATATTTTGATGTCATTTGACCTCTAACTCTACATTTCAGGTAGAAAACAAGTTTCCCCCATGGTCAATGCCTAAATGTGAAGATTGGTTGAGTTTCGGCGCAAAACAAGGAGTTTCGGGGCAATACCGAGCATATTGACCTTCGCAACTTGTTTTGGACGCCCAGGGCGCATACGGTGTCCGAATTGGTTGAGTCAAAGCTTGTTGGAAAGCTAACTCAAAGGGCTACAACTCTCCAGTTGATGCCAAGACCAAATTCGGACGGGAGGACCACCAGTCGATCGACTGGGAGTCCAGTCGATCGACTGTTTAAACAACTCAGCAGCTCCTCAGACTGTGTTCTTCGTGACCTTTGCGACTTGTTTTGGACGCCCAGGGCGCATACGGTGTCCGATTTGGTTGATTCAAAGCTTGTTGGAAAGCTAACGCAAAGGGCTACAACTCTCTAGTTGACGCCAAGACCAAATTCGGACGAGAGGACCACCAGTCGATCGACTGAAAGTCCAGTCGACCGACTCGATTGAAACTCAGGAGCTCATCATATCTTGCACATCCCAGTCGACCGACTGGGAGTCAAGCAAAGCCCAGTCGACCGACTGGATGAAAAACTCAGATTTCTGCACCCAGATTTCAGCCGAATCTATAAATAGAAAGAGGGCTTTTTGACCAAAGTGTGGAGGTTTTTGGGGAGAAGAAGATTAAGAAAAGAGGTCAACCAAGGTCATCAATCATCATCCAACCAAGGAGAAGTGAAGATCAAGGGAGTTCAAGGATTAATCATCCTATTTCTATCCCTCTTCTATTCTACTTGTTGTGTAAAACCCTACTCACACCATGTTGTCTTACATGATGTGTGAGTAGTGGATCTTGTGTTTTGAGGGTCTTATGATCCTCCTTGGTACTCAATGATCATTGTATACACATTTGAATGGATTTATTGAAGTTGATTTCATTTTACTATGCTCTTCATGTTAGACATGTCTCTAAGTGTTTGATAAAATGCCTAAGTGACATGTTTGTGTTAGAACTTTGATCTAAGTATTGAAAGAGCTTAGTGATGGTTTGGATGTAGTAAAATTGAACTTAACCAACGTTTATGAGAGTAAATGCATGGTGAGAGGCTAACCAGAACTTTATGCATGTAGCATTTATGGGAGTAAATGCTATATAGTGGATCAATACTCTTTAATTAGTGAGATCCTAGCTAAGATGGCTTGACTAGGATTAAACATGCATGGTTTGTTCAATTCTAGTCTAAGCTAGGTTTTAAACCTATCAACCTCTTAAATGATTAAACTCTTGTATACATGATCATTGGAATTTGCCAAGGAGGGGAGTTACCCCTCGAAACACCTCCTACTTATCTTTTATCCCTAATTACTCGCCACATAGGATTTAGATATATACACCCTTTTACACATTTTTGGTTTAGAATAGCCGAATGGAAACACAATCTTAAATAGTGTGTGTGCTTGGCTTGCTCCCTTGGGTTCGACCCGGTACCCTACCGGTCATTATAAATGTTTTGACTTACTACCGACCCTCTCTTCATTGATACTATTTAGAGGTGAAAAAGAAATAGTTCGTCAAATGGCGCCGTTGCCGGGGAGCAACTAGTTAGCACATCCCTAGATTAGATTGTGTGGAAGTTCCGACTATTCTTGTGAATATTTTTCTTTTTTCTTATACTTGTATATTCTTCTTTTTCTACTCATATTCCTTACTAACTTCGTTTATCTTGTTTTGCGAGGATGGATCACTACAACCAACAAGTCATGAACAATGGAGATTATTATGAAGAGGAACAACCAAATGCCCATTGTGAAGACTATTGGATGTACAACCACAACCAACAAGTCTTTTCTAATGAGAGATACCACCAAGAGGAGGAGCACATAAATTCTTATTATCAAGAGCATGACTATCCGACAAGTTACTACACTCCGAATTGGGATGATAGCCAATGCTATGAAGTTGAAGACTCCTACCCTCCATACCCTCAACCTCCTCTACCCACAAGTGAGCCCTCCAATATAGAAGTCAATCTTGCTAAACTCCTTGTTAGCCAAAATGAGATGGGACAAGAATTGAAGGAAGTGAAGCAAACCCAACAAGATATGCATGGTCACATGGATATGCTTCAAGCCAAGTTGGCACAACAAGCCGTTGAATTTGAGAACTTAGAAGAGGAAGAGGAGGTATCCAAAGAAGAAGTCCTTGAATCTAATGCCTCAAGGGAAGAACGGGATCAAGAATTGGAGGATAAATTTTGGAGAGCCGCCACCGAAGCTTATTACAAGACAAGGGATGGTGAACCTTGTAATGAAGATGAGATGGAATGCAAAAGTGAAGCATCCTTCACTACTAGCACATCTCATGATCATTTGGATGAGAACGCACATGAGTTCACCATTCCATTAACGCTCTCCGATGAGGAATTCTTCAATGATGATGCCTCTTGCATAGAGGAAACAACTTTTACTGGTGAAGAAGAACTCCTCCCTCCCGGCACAAGCAAGTTTGAATGTGAGCCCGAACTTCTTGATGAGGATAAGATAGAGGAAGAGCCTATTGAGAGAAAAGGATCTCGGGGGTATGAAGACTTTGTTGAGGTCTATATGGATCAAGCTAAAGAGTCTTCTCGCATACAAGAAAACACAAGCTTAGAAAGGGATATTGAGGAATGGGCACCCATGGACATCATTGAAAGATTAAAGGAAGGTGTGCCCATCAAGCTCGAGACAAGTTATGAAGACCCTTTCTTCACCATTTCGTCTCGAGACAAGTTTTGGAGCTTTGTGCCTTATTTTGCAAGATTTTTGGAAGGAAGCTCCCATGACCCCTTTGTTCTAAAGGGATCTTCATATTTGAAGGGGTCATGCTCCCAAAGGAAAGTTCATTGTAGGCTTGATGGGAAGAAATTCAAATGGGATTTGAAGGTGGATTGACACTCCAAATGTCCAAGGCCCCGCGAGAAGGGATCCTAGCAAAGGACTTCTCGACGAGTGATTCTATGGGGCGCTTTGCTACGTCTTTGCCAAGACGGGAAAAACTAGGCCCTCGCGGGAGGTAACCCGGTTTGTAAGTATTTCATTCGTGTTCTTATATATGTTTAAGTGTTTGGCATGGTTTTGACTAGCTAAAGCCCTAAAGTGTGGAGTGTGATGTGTATGAGTAGTTGGTAAAATTTTAAGTGTGGAGTGAGTTCTACTCACTCCAATCCCACTTCACATCACCACACCCTCTAACTTTCCCTTGATCGTTCCATGCTTAATGATGTTGCCCCTAGTGCTCATATGCTTTATTGTTGTTTACTAGAGTGGAACTAAATTGTCATGCCATGCTATGACTCTAGTTTGACGTGTTCTTGGCACTTAAGATACCTTGTGCACATTATGGAGGATGTAGATCACTTTCCTTGCTTGTATTCTATGAAAGTTATGTCATGATGTTATCATGTGACTTGTGATGCTCTCTTGCTCATACTTGCGTTGCATGACCTTGTATGTCACTTGTTATTTTTAACCTATCATGTTCTTCTTGTCATCAAGGAAAGTTATTTGCACCATGTATGATTACGTTTAGCACAATGGCGTCTTTTCTATCGGTGGGGCACATCTACAAACGAGGGGAGTTCCTATGCGCCTTTATCTCATTTTCTTCATTGTTTGCGCTTAGGGACTAAGCTATGCTTTAAGTGTGGAGTGGGTAGTCGCATAGTTCACTCATATTATGCCATGCCTAGCATTATAGAATGAGCACTTGCATTCATGTACTTTATCCCTAACATGAGAGTGTTTTTAAAACCACATAGGCTTGTGACTATCAACTCTAAATCCCTATAAATCACATCTAACCTATTTGTCACATTTATTGGATCTTGAACTTAGAACCGACCTAGTCCATTGAATGTGCATTCTTGTGAATCAATATCATTGCTATCCCTTGTCTATCTAATTTTCTAAGTATTTTCGTTGAAATACCTTGGATTAAGTTTTAGCAAGCACTTTTAAAATTTTCACGAAAAACTTAGACCTTTTGTTTGCTCCTTGGTGACTTGAGTTTTCTAATTTAGTGCCATGCTTATGATTGCTTCCCGCACATTCCATACACTTTTTGAACATATTGTCAAGTTTTAAGTGTGGAGTCAAAAGAGGGCGAAAAATAGGCCCCAACAAAAAAGTTTTTGTGGTCAAAGAGGGCAAAGCCCCGACTAAAAACTCTCTCAAAGTGCTAGAGAAGTTTCGCTTTAAAAATGATACAAATACCGGGGGTTAGGAAGAAAAGTTCCCCCTCGAAAGCATTTGTAGGCCAAAGGCCATTTCAAAAAGAAAATAAGAAGCACTTAAAACTTGACTCTATGTTTTCCTCCATTCTTCATTTGTGCGGGATTCATCATTTGCATTGTGTGCTTGTTAGAATGACTTTTGGACGACCATGTGCTTGCACGGGAGTTATCATTTGGTCTATGCTTGTTTATTAAGAACTCTAGTGTCGAACTCCTCTTCCCTTATAGATTATGGCTTAAGCGCCTAAAACTTGGGAATGAATTCCATGTCGTGAGCCAATGGACTAGCCCTAGCTAGCATAGGTGAGCGGTTGACACTCTTTTGTGCAAAACTATTAACTTTGCTTCTATTGTATTACCTTGAAAATGAGTGGAACTTTGGATGAGACATTTGATAGCTCTAGTATTGATATTCTTGAATGCACAACCTCATGGGTACTCAAATGGTTCAAAAGTTCTTTTGATGGTATTGTGATGGTAGTCCTAGTTTGGGGTGAGGGATTGGTTTTGAGAAATCCTCGCTTTGGTTGAGAACTCTTGCATTCATTCTCATGGGATATGTGCATATGGGATTTGTGAGTATTCCCTTTTCTGAAAACTGTCACGAGACTATAACTCGTCCACTAGGGTAGCCTAGGGGTTTAAAGGCTTAATGCATACGCTAAATGCATTCGTAACGCCTACAAAAAGGAGCTAGTTAGATTGTACATACTTGTCATTTACCTTTCAATAACATGATTAGGAATAATGATCGAGACCTTGTGAAATCTAGTGAGGGAAATAGACGAAAAACATAGCACCACTAGCATTTCGAAATTTGCATGACCTTGACATATTCTCATACTTTGTTCGGGACGAACAAAACTTAAGTGTGGAGTGTTGATGAGTCGAGTTTTCGGCTCATTTATCGTCATTCTTCACTATGGTTTTGAATCGTTTTCGACGATATTTTGATGTCATTTGACCTCTATCTCTACATTTCAGGTAGAAAACAAGTTTCCCCCATGGTCAATGCCTAAATGTGAAGATTGGTTGAGTTTCGGCGCAAAACAAGGAGTTTCGGGGCAATACCGAGCATATTGACCTTTGCAACTTGTTTTGGACGCCCAGGGCGCATACGGTGTCCGAATTGGTTGAGTCAAAGCTTGTTGGAAAGCTAACTCAAAGGGCTACAACTCTCCAGTTGATGCCAAGACCAAATTCGGACGGGAGGACCACCAGTCGATCGACTGGGAGTCCATTCGATCGACTGTTTAAACAACTCACCAGTCGATCGACTGTTTAAACAACTCAGCAGCTCCTCAGACTGTGTTCTTCGTGACCTTTGCGACTTGTTTTGGACGCCCAGGGCGCATACGGTGTCCGATTCGGTTGATTCAAAGCTTGTTGGAAAGCTAACGCAAAGGGCTAGAACTCTCTAGTTGACGCCAAGACCAAATTCGGACGAGAGGACCACCAGTCGATCGACTGAAAGTCCAGTCGACCGACTCGATTGAAACTCAGGAGCTCATCATATCTTGCACATCCCAGTCGACCGACTGGGAGTCAAGCAAAGCCCAGTCGACCGACTGGATGAAAAACTCAGATTTCTGCACCCAGATTTCAGCCGAATCTATAAATAGAAAGAGGGCTTTTTGACCAAAGTGTGGAGGTTTTTGGGGAGAAGAAGATTAAGAAAAGAGGTCAACCAAGGTCATCAATCATCATCCAACCAAGGAGAAGTGAAGATCAAGGGAGTTCAAGGATTAATCATCCTATTTCTATCCCTCTTCTATTCTACTTGTTGTGTAAAACCCTACTCACACCATGTTGTCTTACATGATGTGTGAGTAGTGGATCTTGTGTTTTGAGGGTCTTATGATCCTCCTTGGTACTCAATGATCATTGTATACACATTTGAATGGATTTATTGAAGTTGATTTCATTTTACTATGCTCTTCATGTTAGACATGTCTCTAAGTGTTTGATAAAATGCCTAAGTGACATGTTTGTGTTAGAACTTTGATCTAAGTATTGAAAGAGCTTAGTGATGGTTTGGATGTAGTAAAATTGAACTTAACCAACGTTTATGAGAGTAAATGCATGGTGAGAGGCTAACCAGAACTTTATGCATGTAGCATTTATGGGAGTAAATGCTATATAGTGGATCAATACTCTTTAATTAGTGAGATCCTAGCTAAGATGGCTTGACTAGGATTAAACATGCATGGTTTGTTCAATTCTAGTCTAAGCTAGGTTTTAAACCTATCAACCTCTTAAATGATTAAACTCTTGTATACATGATCATTGGAATTTGCCAAGGAGGGGAGTAACCCCTCGAAACACCTCCTACTTATCTTTTATCCCTAATTACTCGCCACATAGGATTTAGATATATACACCCTTTTACACATTTTTGGTTTAGAATAGCCGAATGGAAACACAATATTAAATAGTGCGTGTGCTTGGCTTGCTCCCTTGGGTTCGACCCGGTACCCTACCGGTCATTATAAATGTTTTGACTTACTACCGACCCTCTCTTCATTGATACTATTTAGAGGTGAAAAAGAAATAGTTCGTCAGGTATTCCATTGATGACCTTAAAGGGATTAGCCCCGATATATGCATGCATAGAATTAAATTGGATGATGATGCTACACCAACCCGAGAGAGGTTGAGGAGATTGAACCCTACGTTAGGGGAAGTTGTCTTTAGGGAGATAACTAAGCTAAGGGAGGTGGGAATCATTTATGCCGTTCCCGATTCGAAATGGGTGAGCCCAATCCACGTAGTTCCGAAGAAAGGTGGCTTGACGGTAGTCAAGAACGAAAAGAATGAGCTAATCCCTACGTGCACCGTCACGGGTTGGCATATGTGTGTTGATTACTGTAAGCTAAATAAAGCCACTAAGAAAGACCATTTCCCTCTACGTTTCATTGATCAAATGCTCGAAAGGCTTGCTAACCATGAATACTTTTGTTATTTTGGATGGATATAGCAGATTCTTCCAAATTCCTATACACCCTTCGGACCAAGAGAAAACCACTTTCACATGCCCCTATGGAACCTATGCGTATAGGCGTATGCCCTTTGGGCTATGTAATGCGCCGGGAACTTTCCAAAGGTGCATGATTGCCATTTTCGCCGAATTCATTGAAAACACAATGGAAGTATTCACGGATGACTTTTCGGTTTATGGTTCCTCCTTTGACTCTTGTCTAGAGAACCTTTCAAGGATTCTTGACAAATGCATTGAGACCGATTTAGTCTTGAATTGGGAAAAGTGCCATTTCATGGTACAAGAATGAATTGTGCTTGGGCATCTTGTCTCTAATATGGTAATTGAGGTGGATAGGGCCAAGATTGAAGTAATTGAAAAACTTCCACCCCCTAGAGACGTTAAGGGAATTCGAATCTTCATTGGGCATGCCGATTTCTACCGACTGTTCATTAAGGATTTCTCTAAGATTGCCAAGCCATTAACCGATCTCTTGCATAATGATACACCTTTTGTATTTGATGATCCTTGTGCTAAAGCTTTTAAGAAGCTAAAGTTGGCCCTCATATTCGCTCCTATAATCCAACCTCCCGATTGGGAACTCCCCTTTGAGCTAATGTGCGACGCAAGTGACTATGCCATTGGAGCCGTTCTAGGGCAAAGGGTAAACAAGAAGCTACATGTGATCTATTACACGAGCAAGGTCTTGGACCAAGCTCAATCAAACTACTCCACCATGGAGAAGGAGATGCTAGCTATTGTCTACGCCTTCGAGAAATTTAGCAATACTTGGTGGGATCAAAAACCATAGTCTACACCGATCACGCCGCCATCAAGTACCTAATTTCTAAGTAAGATGCTAAGCCTAGGTTCATAAGATGGGTACTTCTACTTCAAGAGTTTGACATAGAAATCAAAGACAAGAAGGGAGTAGAGAACTTGGTCGCCGATCATCTTTCTAGACTAGAGCCTTTGAGAGAAAAAGCCTCAAGTGAGGAATTGCCTATTGGGGACTCCTTTGTTGGTGACAACTTGATGAGACTTGAAAATACAAATACTCCATGGTACGCCGACATAGTGAACTTCAAGGTTTGTGAAGTGCTTCCTCCGAACATAAACTACAATCAAAAGAAGAAATTTGCATATGATGCAAGAAGATTTTATTGGGACGAGCCCCATCTTTTCAAGCTTTGTTCGGATGGTATCTATAGAACATGTGTGGCCGACGAAGATATACAAGGAGTCTTGCACCATTGCCATTCTTCCCCTTATGGAGGCCATGTAAGAAGTTCAAAGACCGCGGCTAAGGTACTTCAAAGTGGACTCTATTGGCCATCAATATTCAAAGATGCTTACAACTTCGTGAAGGCTTGCGACAAGTGCCAAAGAAGTGGGATATCTCCAAAAGGGACGAGATGCCCCAACAAGTTATGCTAGAAGTGGAGATATTCGATGTATGGGGAATAGATTTCATGGGCCCTTTTCCCCCTTCCTATGGGAACTGCTACATTCTCGTAGCGGTCGATTACGTGTCTAAATGGGTTAAAGCTATAGCCTCCCCAACTTGTGATGCCAAAGTCGTAGCAAAACTTTTCAAGAAAGTGATTTTCCCTAGATTTGGAGTCCCACGAACAGTGATTAGTGATGGGGGATCTCACTTCAAGGAAATATGCGGTCTACCACAAGGTTGCTACACCTTAGCACCCTCAAACTAGCGGTCAAGTTGAAGTTTCGAACAGAGAGATCAAGGTTATCCTTGAAAAGACGGTGGGAAATTCTAGAAAAGATTGGTCCTCAAAATTAGATGATGCTCTTTGGGCATATAGGATCGCGTTCAAAACACCAATAGGGATGTCTCCCTTTAGGCTCATTTATGGGAAACCTTGTCATCTCCCGGTTGAACTAGAATACAAATCATTTTGGGCGGTTAGAGAATTGAATTTTAACCTGAAAACCGCCGGAGAGAATATGCGTTTGGACTTGAACGAGTTGGATGAAATAAGACTAGACTCATATGAGAATGCCAAAATCTACAAGAAAAAGCAAAACAAATGGCATGAAAAGAAGATTTTGAGGAAGGAGTTTAAGGAAGGAGACCAAGTCCAACTATTTAATTCAAGATTGAGGTTATTTCCGGGAAAACTAAAGTCAAGATGGACGGGGCCATTCAAAATTCAAAAGGTAATTGAGGACGGACATGTCAACTTATTCAACACAAGATGGAAAATTTTCAAAGCCAATGGGCAAAGACTCAAGCTATATCATGGAGTGCCCCAAGATCCCGAGAACACCAAGATCGCCCTACAAGACTTATCCGATTGAGGCCTCCTCAAGTGTCTTTCTAAATATTCTATGGGGAGATTCGGCTCGGTCTTCGCCAAGACGTTAAACTAGGCCCTTGATGGACCCAAATTATACGAATCATAAACACCGTAAAACCCACCAAATTAGACTGTTGGTCTATTTAACTATTGCTTGTTAGTCCCGATATATTTCTACAGGGTATTTTGGCACTTAGAGAGAAAACACGCTAAGGAGAGGAGTTTTACGCTAAAAAGGATCGCTCGCAATTTCTGGCCAGCCAAAGACCGAGAAACCCAGATCGCGCCCGCCGTCCAGCGCCCAGCGTCCAGCGCGCCTGCCGAGCTATTCGAGTCCAAATTCAAGTTGCCCGAGCAAACCATCTGATCTGACAATTCCGCCTCGACCAAAGTGTTTAAAATGGAAAATAAGGTGGAAGATGTCGGAAAACCAAGGAGAATGCTCGAGCAGATTGGCAGTTAGCTCAATTCCAAGGCAAAGGCCCGGCGCGCATAGGCACCCAAACCAAGTCGCTCGACCCGACGGATGCATCTGGAAAATCTGGCTCGACCAAGATGTTTGGAATGCCCAACAACGCGGACAATCTCGCTTCCCAGACAAAACGCCCGAGCCGATTAGCAGTTGGCCCAAGTCCAAAGCAAAAGCCTCGCGCATAGGCACCAAGACCAAATTGCTCGACGAAAACATGGAATTTGGAAAAACTGGCTCGACCATTAGTCTTAGAATCACTTGGCCATTCCAAATCAACTATCAAATGCAAGCATGGACCAAGGTGACCGGCCACCATGCTTGGAGGTGGCCAAGGGAGGAGCTCCTCCCTCCATGGTGACCTGCAACCGGCGGCTCCTCCACTCTAGGTGACCGGCGGCTTTGCTCCTCCCCCATGTGGCGGCTCCTCCTTGCTCCTCCTCCTCCTCCATTGGATCAAAGACACTTGCCCCTCATCTCCACCACCCATTTCTCCTCCCTTAGCCTATAAATACAACCCATCCATCTCATTTGTAAATCATCCCACCATCATCCACATCTCATACAAAAATCACTTATCTCTCTAAGTTTGTAAGTTTGGCTTTGGAAATAAAAGATTGCTCCCTTGGCGCTTCAACGGTTGTAAGTATTTCAATATTTATTTTCCGTCTTTAATTTCCAATTCCTTAGTTATAATGCTTAGCGCGATAAATAGTAGCTAAACTAGTCGTTCGGTAAAAGGGTTGGACTTGTATTATAAAATGTTTTAGACTATTAACTTAGTGTCTCGTCTGTGTATTCAAAACTTATTCTATGTGCCATATATAAGATTAGAATCTCCAAGGTTGAGTGGACGCTTTGACGGGCAAAGCTCTTCCTTGGGATTCGTGATCATACTCGGGTAAGTGAACCATTTGTAACCGGACCAAGGGGACCAAATGGGCAAGCTTATCCGAGGAGTTCGATCTATCTAAAAAACCATTTGGAAACTGGACCAAAGGGACCAAATGGATGCACATAAAGCTAAGATACTTCGGAAGGAGGAATTAGCTGAAGTAGAATAAGTGCTCTACGACCTTAAAAAGGCTAGACAATGTTGCAAGTCTTGAGCTAGGAATAGCCTCGATTCATGTTTGAATACTTAGAAGGTTCACTAAGAGTCAATGATAAACAGGATATAATACAAGGCCCCTGAAACCGAACGCTTTCTTTTAATTGTAATAGTTATCAGTTACTTTCCAGTACTAAAACCAACCAACCAACCAATCAATCACTTAGCTGGTAGCTTTAAAACCAACCAACCAACCAACCAAAAACACGCTCCCCCGCTGTATGACCATTTAAAGAACAACTTATCCCCCTAATTCCTTTGGGTTCGACCCCTACTTACCACTTACTACCCAGTAGTGTAGTCGCGAGTGGCGGACATTATAAATTTATTTGCACGTTTTGCTTCGACGACGAGCATCTCTGTCAAATTGGCGCCGTTGCCGGGGAATTAGCCATCGGATAAGTTCTTTAAATCAATACGCGCTCGAAACAACCATGTCTCGCGAAGAAAGTCATCATGACTACCAGGATGACGACGAGATAAACCTGTACGATCGAAACAATGAGGTACCACTTCCATTTATGGATGATCCGGAGCAACTCATTCGAAGCAGACGAGCTCGTGATAGGGAAGCCATCAGAAGAAACCAAGAACCACCCGAGGACCGAATTGCAGCTGGTCCAGTACGACAACCCCCTAGATATCCACCACCCCCACAACCTAGACAAGTGCCAAGACAAGAACCCGCTTTCGATGACTACTACGGAGATAACAACAACTACCGTGAACCAACATTGAGAGAGCTCTCGGCACCAGATTTCAGAGTTCAGCCGTGGTGTATCTATGAAGGCCCGGAACTAGAAAACATCGTCATCAACACTTCAGTGGCCCACAACTTGCCAAAATTCTCAGGAACTCGTGGAGAATCAGCAATGACTCATCTCCAGCGCTTACATGGGATTTGCCAAAACCTCAAACCTAATGGCGTAAACGTAGACGACTTTAAGTTAAAGGCGTTCTATTTTTCCCTCATTGACACGGCAAACGACTGGTTCCTTTCATTGCCTTCCGGAAGCATCAGGACATGGGCTCAGATGCAGAAAAAGTTCTTAGACAAATATTACCCAGCAGGAAGAGCGATGCAAGTAAGGAGGCAACTGCAGGACATCAGGCAAGGACCCAATGAAACCATGTACGACTACCTGGAAAAATTCAACCGCCTGGAGAGAAGCTGTTGTACCCTTGGACTGCCCGAGAAACTCACCGTGGAGTATCTCATTAACGGACTAAGACCCTTAGACAAAATGCTCCTGGATGCCTCAGCTGGAGGGTCCATGATGAATCTATCATTAAGTGGCATAAGGGATCTTATCACCAACTTTGCTGAGAATGCCCGATTCAGAGAAGAGACAACTCAGCAGGAAGAATTCTCCCGGACAAAACATGTGGCAAAAGCGGAGACGTCAATGAACTCTATGCCTGAAGAGATGAAGCAGCTAAAGGAGATGATGATTCAGATCCTACGAAGGCAGCCAGTTCCAATAAAACCTTGCGAGTTCTGTGGTTCTGCAGACCACAAAACTAACGCATGTCCAACATTAATAGAAGAGGAACCGGCAGAAGTGAATGCAGTAGGAGGATACCAAGGATACAACAACAACAATAATGACAGAGCTGGACAAAACAGACAGTATGGTCAAGCAATCAACCCGAGCTGGCGTAACAATAACTATGCTCAGAAAGACACACAACCAGCTGTACCTCAACTAGCTCAGTCATTCTACCAACCCCCCCACCGGCAGTATAACCAGAACGCTCAATCAGCAGGCCAATATCAGCAAAGAGGATCAAATCAGTACCAAATCGGCCTGCATAATCAGCAAGAACCGACCAAGTCGCTGGATGACACTATGAAGGAGCTCGCAGGAAGCATTAGTCAATTGGGTACTTCGTTACACCAATATCAGGCGAAAACTGACGGGGCAATTTCAGAATTAACCAAACAAATGTCCCAGCTCGCCACGGCAATATCAACACTCACTAATGAACCTGGCAGACTCCCTTCACAAACCATCCAAAACCCAAAGGCGAATCTTAGCATGATAAAAAGGTCTAACGAAAAGGCGATGCTAGGAGAAGTTGCACGATCCCCAACTTACAAACTTACGAACAAGCACTTCGCCCGTAGGCATCGTCCTGATTGGAACCAAGAGGAAGACCGACCCAATGATGGCAAAACATGGGTCACGCATGCTGACAATGGACGATATTCGTTCACCGTTTGCATAACACCACCGCCAATTATACACTCCGACGTACCAGCATCTGGATGGGATGACACTGACAATTTAAGGAGTGGGCAGAGTGACCCGACAATTACAAAAGCCCTCACTTCAGATCTTGAGTCACAACCGGAAAGAGATAAAGACCCAGGGGCTTTCACAGTCACCTGCGGTATTGGTGAAACTCAGATTCATAAGTGCCTGGTCGATCTTAGAGCTGCTGTCAACGCCATGCCCTCCTCCTTATATTACTTGTTAGGACTTGGACCATTGAAGCCACCCAGGACAAATATCGAGCTAGGAGATAAATCATGCATCCGTCCGGTTGGAGTGCTGGAAGATGTAATACTCCATGTGGGAGAGCTCGTCGTTGCTGCAGACTTCTATGTAATACAAACGGGAGAGACCAGCGAAGACGACCCTCCAACAATAATCTTGGGACGACCATTCCTCTACGCTACTAAGGCAAGGATCGATGTGGGCAAGGGCTCATTATCGCTTAAGTTCGGCGGCAAAATTGCATATTTCTACATTGACAATAGCCACACGGATACGAAGAAACCGCCAGATATAATACCTATCTCAGATCACGGTACGCAGATTTCCGACCTGCCAAAAGAGACCGAAAAAGTAACAAGACCAGCAGCTATGGTCAAAGCTCCTTCACCTTCTCAGAAGCAATGGAGAGAAAAAGTACCAAAACCATGGGGTTCTAACACGCACAAGAAATCGGGAAAAGGCAAGGTAAGAAGCAACACAGGAACGGTGGCAAAATTCGACCTGAGCCACCCATGGGACCCAAACCAGTAATCGACAACGAGGTATCGTCGAGCCAACGACGTTAAACAAGTGCACTGGTCGGGAGATAACCCGACACTATCTTACTTTCTGTCATTTAAATTCTGTCATTTAATTTTCTGTCTTAGTAATTCTCACATATATATATTAGCTTGCATGACTTTTGAACTAAGGCACGCCTTCGTTCAAAAGTGTGGGGTGAGAACCACCGTTGTATATAAATAACATGCTTGCTGTTTTCTTTTTTAGTAATAGTATCTTTTTGAAAATATGAACTTAAGAATGTGAAAAAGATAGACTGAAATTCATGCATTTACCTTGTGAAAATTCAACTGTCTAAAAACTTAGAACGTAACTTTTCATTTCTCCTTTGTGCTGAGATTGACTAGAGATGTGGAGTTGACATAAACTGCCCTAGAAAAGCTTGGCAGGCAATCGAAGGATCTTATCAAACTATATGGTTTTCAAAGTCAGTGGAGGCTGCACTTCGGGTTTCAATGAAGATTGAAGTCATCTCCGCCATGCAGTGTTTATGCAAAAAGAAAAGAAAAGGCGAGGACGGGAATCAAACCGTCCTCTCTCTAGTTAAAGTAGCCGAGAAAATAGATGAGCGACCCTCATCTTGACCCGCGCGAAACAACAACGATGAGAGGAGCGGGGAGGTATTTCCATAGGCTTGCGGGCGATGATTGGACCTCCCAAAAAGGCTGAGAAAATGGACTAGCAAAGCCACAAAAAGGCGAAAAGCTCGAAGAAGCAATTCAAGAGGCCAAAGGCCCAACATTGTGAAGGTTTTAACCGAACAAAAAAGTGAAGTACTCAAAAAAGTCAAATCAAAGGCCAAAGGCCGATTGACTACAAAAGCAGTCCCTCGCCAAAAGAAAAAATCAAAGTACTCAAACCAGTGAAACCCGAACCAAATCACGTGCTAGAGAAAGCTACAAGAAAACCATATAGTGCGAGACGATCCCGAAGTTGCAGTCCAGGAACCAAAAAAGGGCTATCTCCCGAGACATCCGGAACAATTTGCATCTCGGCACGGAGGTACAAGTATTAAGTTTCTTCTATTTATTTACACAGTTCAATTTGGTAATAAGTAAGTAATGCATGAATTAGGATAAATCGAGTCCCACAGTCTAATTTTCATATAATCCAAAGCCGAACTTAGAGTGCCGCCCTTTAATAGCATTGTTCGGGACGAACAACTAAAAGTGTGGGGTGATATGATGGACCCAAATTATACGAATCATAAACACCGTAAAACCCACCAAATTAGACTGTTGGTCTATTTAACTATTGCTTGTTAGTCCCGATATATTTCTACAGGGTATTTTGGCGCTTAGAGAGAAAACACGCTAAGGAGAGGAGTTTTACGCTAAAAAGGATCGCTCGCAATTTCTGGCCAGCCAAAGACCGAGAAACCCAGATCGCGCCCGCCGTCCAGCGCCCAGCGTCCAGCGCGCCTGCCGAGCTATTCGAGTCCAAATTCAAGTTGCCCAAGCAAACCATCTGATCTGACAATTCCGCCTCGACCAAAGTGTTTAAAATGGAAAATAAGGTGGAAGATGTCGGAAAACCAAGGAGAATGCTCGAGCAGATTGGCAGTTAGCTCAATTCCAAGGCAAAGGCCCGGCGCGCATAGGCACCCAAACCAAGTCGCTTCGGATGCATCTGGAAAATCTGGCTCGACCAAGATGTTTGGAATGCCCAACAACGCGGACAATCTTGCTTCCCAGACAAAACGCCCGAGCCGATTAGCAGTTGGCCCAAGTCCAAAGCAAAAGCCTCGCGCATAGGCACCAAGACCAAATTGCTCGACGAAAACATGGAATTTGGAAAAACTGGCTCGACCATTAGTCTTAGAATCACTTGGCCATTCAAAATCAACTATCAAATGCAAGCATGGACCAATGTGACCGGCCACCATGCTTGGAGGTGGCCAAGGGAGGAGCTCCTCCCTCCATGGTGACCTGCAACCGGCGGCTCCTCCACTCTAGGTGACCGGCGGCTTTGCTCCTCCCCCATGTGGCGGCTCCTCCTTTCTCCTCCTCCTCCTCCTCCTCCATTGGATCAAAGACACTTGCCCCTCATCTCCACCACCCATTTCTCCTCCCTTAGCCTATAAATACAACCCATCCATCTCATTTGTAAATCATCCCACCATCATCCACATCTCATACAAAAATCACTTATCTCTCTAAGTTTGTAAGTTTAGCTTTGGAAATAAAAGATTGCTCCCTTGGCGCTTCAACGGTTGTAAGTATTTC
Organism: Rhodiola chrysanthemifolia; assembly: GCA_033675395.1. Lineage (NCBI taxonomy): Eukaryota > Viridiplantae > Streptophyta > Magnoliopsida > Saxifragales > Crassulaceae > Rhodiola > Rhodiola chrysanthemifolia. The sequence goes on along the minus strand of CM066207.1, from coordinate 36,293,198 downwards.
AATATTTATTTTCCATCTTTAATTTCCAATTCCTTAGTTATAATGCTTAGCGCGATAAATAGTAGCTAAACTAGTCGTTCGGTAAAAGGGTTGGACTTGTATTATAAAATGTTTTAGACTATTAACTTAGTGTCTCGTCTGTGTATTCAAAACTTATTCTATGTGCCATATATAAGATTAGAATCTCCAAGGTTGAGTGGACGCTTTGACGGGCAAAGCTCTTCCTTGGGATTCGTGATCATACTCGGGTAAGTGAACCATTTGTAACCGGACCAAGGGGACCAAATGGGCAAGCTTATCCGAGGAGTTCGATCTATCTAAAAAACCATTTGGAAACTGGACCAAAGGGACCAAATGGATGCACATAAAGCTAAGATACTTCGGAAGGAGGAATTAGCTGAAGTAGAATAAGTGCTCTACGACCTTAAAAAGGCTAGACAATGTTGCAAGTCTTGAGCTAGGAATAGCCTCGATTCATGTTTGAATACTTAGAAGGTTCACTAAGAGTCAATGATAAACAGGATATAATACAAGGCCCCTGAAACCGAACGCTTTCTTTTAATTGTAATAGTTATCAGTTACTTTCCAGTTCTGAAACCAACCAACCAATCAATCAATCACTTAGCTGGTAGCTTTAAAACCAACCAACCAACCAACCAAAAACACGCTCCCCCGCTGTATGACCATTTAAAGAACAACTTATCCCCCTAATTCCTTTGGGTTCGACCCCTACTTACCACTTACTACCCAGTAGTGTAGTCGCGAGTAGCGGACATTATAAATTTATTTGCACGTTTTGCTTCAACGACGAGCATCTCTGTCAGCCCTCTCGGGAGGTAGCCCGTTGTAAGTGTTCATTTTGGTTCAAAGATTTTAAAATCCTTGGTTTGTGTGAGCTCAATGTGTTTGATGTACTTCGAATTGCTAATAAAGTGGCTTCATGTTTTTGAAGAGTGCGCAAAAATCTAAGTGTGGAGTAGAGTTTCAAGTAAAATGGCTCAACGCCAGACGCTTGCCTGAGCGCCCAAAGACTCGCCCGGGTCTCGCTTGCACCTTGCTCGGATCAATCTCGCGTTCGCCCGACTTCCCCCACGCCCGGTCGAGCTTCGGCATTTTATCTCGATAAGGAATTGTCGCCCGAGTCTTGACACGCACGACCGAGCCTCGACTGCAACTCACTCGGCACAACCTAACGCTCGCCCGAGCACTGCTACGCTCGACAGAGAATTTTTTACACCAAGCGCGGGATCATCTCGACGCTCGCCCGAGCCTCGCCTCCATTTCACTCGTGATAGTCCAGCGCTTGCCCGAGTTCGCCAAAGCCCGCCCGAGCGTGGACCGATTTAAAGACAGATTTTCCTTCTAGAATTTCAGATTATCGAATTGCTCTAAATCCTCACCCATTCGATCTCCACCGCGCTCTCCTCTCCATCCGCCGCACTCAACTCCTAGCCAGCCCCCTCGCTCGCTCTCCGTTCACCTCTCACTTGAACCTCGCTCGCTCTTCGCTCGCCTCGCTCAGCCACTCAATCCGAGCCCTAGCCATCACTCGCACTGCTCGCCTCCGCCCTCGATCAATTCCCGACGATGGCACGAACCAAAGGCCTAGAGAAAGCGAAAGAGAAAGAGAAGGAAAAGAAGAAAAAAACCAAAAATCCCACCCCTTGGTCCATTCCCGGTGCTCTTTCGATGCCATTTGACCCTCTTGGTTGTCATTTTAGGTTAGAAACCGAACTTACGGTTCCCGGGCTTAAGAATATCAATTCTCGCAGAAAACCGAAGTTTCGAGCCAAAAATGGAGGAACCATGCAAAGCACTAGGCGCTCGCCCGAGCTCGCTGATCAGTCAAGTTTTCGACTGATTTATGGCCATTCTTCACTATAGTTTTGGGTCGTTTCCGACATTATTTTGATGTCATTTGACCTCTATCTATACATTTTAGGTAGAAAACAAGTTTCCCCAAAGGTCGAAGCCAAAATATGAAAACTCGGGGAAAACTCGAAGATTTAGAACAAAACCGAGCAGATTGACCTTGGTAGTTTGTTCTGGACGCGCAGGGCCCATACGGTGTCCGAATTGGCTGATCTTAAGCTTGTTGGAAAGGCACTTCAAAGGGCTACAACTTTCAAGTTGACGCCAAGGCCACATTCGGAAGGGACGACCACCAAAATGGCCTGGGAAGGTTCAGCCGACCGGCTGACTAAAGGAGCCGAATTTGATGACAATCGGCCAACTTGAGCCGGCCGGCTGAACTGCTATAGTACCGGAATTTTCTACCCGAGGCTATAAATAGAAAGTAAGGTTTTGACCTAGGTGTGGAGGTTTTTGGGGAGAAGAAGATTGGAAAAGAGGTCCAACCAAGGTCATCAATCAACAATCCAACCAAGGAGAAGAAGAAAGCTAAAAAGGGAGTTCAAGGATTGACAACCCTCCTTCCTTTGCACTTTTCCTATTCTACTTGTTGTTGCCATTAAACCCTACTCACACCATGTTGTCTTATATAAGGTGTGAGTAGTGATCTTGTGTTTTGAGGGTCTTATGACTCTCCTTGGTACTCTTTGATCACATATATACATTGATATTCATATGGATGATTGTTGATTTCATTTTCTCTTGTGTTATGAAATGCTATGCAATCTAGGTGTTTGATAAAATGCCTAAGTGAGAACTTAGACAAAAACTTGAACCTAGGACTTGAAAACCCTAGGGAATAGTTCTAGGATGGAGAAAATGATCTATATCTTAAATCATGCAAATGAACCTTAGGATATGGATGCTTGACTAAGGATTGAATGTTTAATTCATTTGAGTTAGTCATTGAGCGAATCATCAATTAATCTCATCTAATGGTGTCAAATTCATGTTCTCTATGCTCTTCATTTATGACATGTTACTAAGTGTTTGACGAAATGCCTAAGTGACATTGTTGATCTCAAAACTTGACCTAAGCTTCGATAGACCGTAGGAATGGTTTGGATAATAGAGAATGTGATCCTATCTAGTGTTTATGAGAGTAAATGCAGGGGTAGGAAGTGAACTAGTCCCCGAGTTCATGGTATTTATTGCTTTGGGAGATGTCTCGAGGCTAATAAATGCTATGGAATGAACCAATTACCTCGATGGAGTGAGGTTCGAGCTAAGAAGGTTTGGCTAGGAATAGATTCAATGAGAGTTGGTCTACCCTAGTCTAAACTAGTTTCTAAACTATTTGACTACCATGAAATGTTTGAATATCGTGTATGTGATTATTGGGAAATTGCCAAGGAGGGGAGTAACCCCTCGAAACGCCCTCCTATCTATCTTTTATCTCTAATTACTCGTCACATTGGATTTAGAATATACTCACACGTTTATACATTTTTGGTTTAGAATAGCCGAACGGAAACACGATCTTACATAGTGTATGTTCTTGGCTTGCTTCTTAATGCAGAGCGAACGCAGAGAAAGACGGGATTAGGGAAAACCCTAGTTCTGTTTTTTTATTATTCAAAAGCTGCTAATGAAGATTACATGAGTTTACTTAAATAGGAAAATAAAACGAAGCCCTAATACGAAAATTACTAAAAACCGAAAATTTCTAAAAACATTAAAAATTCAAAATAAAATAGGAAACGACTCCGGAAGCCCAAAAAAGGCCCTACGTAACGAGCGAAGCTGGTGATTTCTGATCGTCACGTCGTTCTACTCAGAAAAAGGTATTATGGACTGAAATCAGACACCGGCGACTCAAATCCTGATATTTCGCCACAACCTTCGTTATCGCTAATCTGTCTGCATCACTCCTCTGGGTTCGACCCGGTACTTTACCGGTTAATCTATAAATTCTTTTGACTCTACGACGATCCTCTTAATCGACAAGTCGGGAGGGTAAAAATAGACCTAACAAAATGGCGTCGTTGCCGGGGAGCAACTAGTTAGCACATCCTTAGATTAGATTGTGTGGAAGTTCCGACTATTGTTGTGAATATTTTTCTTTTTCTTATACTTGTACATTCTTTTTTCTACTCATATCCCCTACTAACTTCGTTTATATTGCTTTGCGAGGATGGATCACTACAACCAACTAGTCATGCACAATGGAGATTATTATGAAGAGGATCAACCAAATACCCATTGTGAAGACTATTGGATGTACAACCACAACCAACAAGTCTTTTCTAACGAGGGATACTACCAAGAGGAGGAGCACATAAATTCTTATTATTAAGAGCATGGCTATCCGACATGTTATTATACTCCGAATTGGGATGATAGCCAACGCCTTGAAGTTGAAGACTCCTACCCTCCATACCCTCAACCACCAAGTGAGCCCTCATACTCGGACTCGATATTGGCCATGCTCCTTGAGATGAAGCAAGAAATGAGGGATCTTAAACTATCCACTCAAGATATGCATGCTCACATCGATACGCTTCAAGCTAGGGTGGCACAACAAGCAATGGACATTGAGAGCTTGAATGGGGAAGGAGAGATCTTCGAAGAAGAAGAAGTCCTTGAATCTAATGCCTCAAGGGAAGAACGAGATCAAGAAGGGGAAGATATATTTTGGAGAGTCGCGACCCAAGTTTTTAATAAAGGGCGAGATGGTGAATCTTGTAACGAGGACGAGATGGAATGCAAAAGTGAGGCATCCTTCACTACTTCCACATCTCAAGATCATTTGGATGAGAACAAACAAGAGTCCACCATTCCATCAACGCCACGTCTCTCCGATGAGGAATTCTTCAATGATGATGCCTCTTACATAGAGGAAATACCTTTCGTTGATGAAGAAGAATTCCTCCCTCCCGATACAAGCGAGCTTGAAGGTGAATCCGAACTTCTTGTTGAGGACAAGATAGAGGAAGGGCATATTGAGCGAAAAAGACTTCAAGGGTATAAGGACTTCGTTGAGGTGTACATGGAAGAAATTAAGGAACAACCTCGCATGCAAGAAGACAAAGGTTTAGAGAGGGATATTGAGGATTGGGCACCCAAGGAACTGATTGAAAAACCTGATGAGTCGAGTTTTCGACTCATTTATGGTCATTCTTCACTATAGTTTTGGGTCGTTTCCGACATTATTTTGATGTCATTTGAACTCTATCTCTACATTTCAGGTAGAAAACAAGTTTCCCCCATGGTCAAAGCCTAAACGTGAAGATTGGTTGAGTTTCGGCGCAAAACAAGGAGTTTCGGGGCAATACCGAGCATATTGACCTTTGCAAATTGTTTTGGACGCCCAGGACGCATACGGTGTCCGAATTGGTTCATTCAAAGCTTATTGGAAAGCTAACTCAAAGGGCTACAACTCTCTAGTTGACGCCAAGACCAAATTCGGACAGGAAGACCACCAAAAAGGCCCCAGTCGATCGACTGAGAAGCCCAGTCGACCGACTCGATTGAAACTCAGAAGGGTGTCCTATCGACCTTTGCAAATTGTTTTGGACCTGCAGGGCTCGTCCGATGTCCGATTTGGCTGATCTTTAGCTTGTTGGAAAGCTAACTCAAAGGGCTACAACTCTCTAGTTGATGCCAAGACCAAATTAGGACAGGAAGACCACCAAAAAGGCCCCAGTCGATCGACTGAGAAGCCCAGTCGACCGACTCGATTGAAACTCAGAAGGGTGTCCTATCGACCTTTGCAACTTGTTTTGGACCTGCAGGGCTCGTCCAATGTCCGATTTGGCTGATCTTTAGCTTGTTGGAAAGCTAACTCAAAGGCCTACAACTCTCTAAGAGACATCAAGACCAAATTCGGATGGGAACAAACCTAAAAAGGCGCCAGTCGATCGACTGGGAGTCAAGCTTAGCCCCAGTCGACCGACTGAGGGAAAAAGTCAGATTTTATGCCCAGATTTCAGCCGAATCTATAAATGAAAAGTAAGGGTTTTGGACCAAGTGTGGAGGTTTTTGGGGAGAAGAAGATTAAGAAAAGAGGTCAACCAAGGTCATCAATCATCATCCAACCAAGGAGAAGTGAAGATCAAGGGAGTTCAAGGATTAATCATCCTATTTCTATCCCTCTTCTATTCTACTTGTTGTGTAAAAACCCTACTCACACCATGTTGTCTTACATGATGTGTGAGTAGTGGATCTTGTGTTTTGAGGGTCTTATGATCCTCCTTGGTACTCAATGATCATTGTATACACATTAACATGCAATTTATGAAGTTGATTTCATTTTACTATGGTTTTCATTTTAGACATGTTGCTAAGTGTTTGATAAAATGCCTAAGTGACATGTTTGTGTTAGAACTATGATCTAAGTATTGAGAGAGCTTAGTGATGGTTTGGATATAGTAAAAATGAACTTATCAAGCATTTATGAGAGTAAATGCATGGGTGAGAGGCTAACCAAGACTTTATACATATAGCATTTGTGAAAATAGGTGCTATATAGTGAATCAACATCTTTAATTAGTGAGATTCTACATAAGAAGGTTTGACTAAGATTAGACTTGCATGATAGTTTGTCTAATTTTAGCCTAAGCTAGGTTTTAAACCTATCAACTCATAATTAATTGAACTCTTGTATACATGATCATTGGAAAATCGCCAAGGAGGGGATTAACCCCTCGAAACACCTCCTATCTATCTTTTATCCCTAATTACTAGCCACATAGGATTTAGATATTCACACCTTTATACATTTTGGTTAGAATAGCCGAACGGAAACACGATCTTACATAGTGCATGTGCTTAGCTTGCTCCTTTGGGTTCGACCCGGTACCCTACCGGTCATTATAAATGTTTTGACTTACTACCGACCCTCTCTTCATTGATACTATTTAGAGGTGAAAAAGAATAGTTCGTAAAATGGCGCCGTTGCCGGGGAGCAACTAGTTAGCACATCCCTAGATTAGATTGTGTGAAAGTTCCGACTATTCTTGTGAATATTTTTCTTTTTTTTCTTATACTTGTATATTCTTCTTTTTCTACTCATATCCCTTACTAACTTAAGTTAATCTTGTTTTGCGAGGATGGATCGCTACAACCAACAAGTCTATTCTAATGAGGGATACTATGAAGATGACTCCTACCCTCCATACCCTCAACCTCCTCACCCCTCAAGAGAACCCTCTAAATTTGAATCCAAAATTGCTACACTCCTTGAGCGTCAAGAGAAGATGAAGCAAGAAATTCTTGCAAAAGAAGCCCTTGATCCTAATGCCTCAAGGGAAGAATGGGAACAAGAAATGGAGGATGAATTTTGGAGAGCCGCCACCGAAGCTTGGCTATGGGATGGTGAAGAAGAACTCCTCCCTCCCGCTATAGAAGAGCCTAAATGTGAATCCCAACTTCTTGGTGAGAATAAGATAGAGGAAGAGCATATAGAGACAAAAGGATTTGAGGGATATCAAGACTTTGTTGAGGTTTTAAGGGAAGAAACTAGGGGACAAACTCGCATTCAAGAAGACAAAAGTTTAGAAAGGGAGATTGAGGGATGGGCACCTAAGGAAACAATTGAAAACCTCACGGAAGGTATGCCCATCAAGCTTGAGACTAGTTATGAAGACCCTTTCTTCAATACTTCGTCTCGAGACAAGTTTGGGAGCTTTGTGCCTTATTTTGCAAGATCTTTGGAAAGAAGCCCCCATGACTCCTTAGTTCTTAAGGGATCTTCATTATTGAAGGGGTCAAAATCCCAAAGGAAAGTCCATTGTAGACTTGATGGGAAGAAATTCAAATGGGATTTAAAGGTGGATTGACACGCCTAATCCAAGGCCCCGTGAGAAGGGATCCTAGCAAAGGACTTCTCAACGAGTGATTCTATGGGGCGCTTTGCTACGTCTTTGCCAAGACGGGAAAAACTAGGTCCTCGCGGGAGGGAAACCGGTTTGTAAGTGCTTCATTCTTGTTCTTATATATGTTTAAGTGTTTGACATGATTTTGAGTGGCTAAGGCCCTAAAGTGTGGAGTGTGATATATGTGATTAGTGGGTTAAATTTTAAGTGTGGAGTGAGGTCTACTCACTCCAATTCCACTTCACATCACCACACCCCTCCAACTTTCCCTTGATCTTTCTATGGTTAATGATGTTGCCCTTAGTGCTCATATGCTTTATTGGTGTTGACTAGAGTGGGACTAAATTGTTATATCGTGCTATGACTCTAGTTTGACGTTTTCTTGGCACCTAAGATACCTTGTGCACATTATGGAGGATGTAGATCACTTTCCTTGCTTGTATTCTATGAAAGTTATGCCATGATGTTATTATGTGACTTGTGATTCTATCTTGCTCATACTTGAGTTTTGCACAACCTTGTATGTCACTTGTTGCTTTTAACCTCTCATGTGTTCTTGTCATCAAGGAAGTTATTCGCATCATGCACATTCAAGCTTAGCACAATGTCATCTTTTCTATTGGTGGGGCACATCTACAAACGAGGGGAGTTCCTATGCGCCTTTATCTCATTTTATTCATTGTTTGCGCTTAGGGACTAAGCTATGCTTTAAGTGTGGAGTGGGTAGTCGCATAGTTCACTCATTTCATGCCATGCCTATCATTGTAGAATGAGCACTTGCATTCATGTACCTTATCCCTAACATGAGAGTGCTTTTAACCACATAGGCTTGCGACTATCGATTCTAAATCCCTATAAATCACATCTAGCCTATTTGTCATTTTTATTGGATCTTGAACTTAGAACCGACCTAGTCCTACGAATGTGCATTCTTGTGAACCAATATCATTGCTATCCCTTGTCTATCTAATTTTCTAAGTATTTTCGTTGAAATACCTTGGATTAAGTTTTAGCAAGCACTTTTAAAAACTTTTCACGAAAAACTTAGACCTCTTGTATGCCCCTTGGTGACTTGAGCTCTTTCTAATTTAGTGCCTTGCTTATGATTGTTTCCCGCGCATTCCATACACTTTTTGAACATATTGTCAAGTTTTAAGTGTGGAGTCAAAAGAGGGCGAAAAATAGGCCCCAACAAAAAAGTTTTTGTGGTCAAAGAGGGCAAAGCCCCGACTAAAAGCTTTCTCAAAGCTAGAGAAGTTTTGCTTCAAAAATGATACAAATGCCGGGGGTTAGGAAGAAAAGTTCCCCCTCGAAAGCATTTGTAGGCCAAAGGCCATTTCAAAAAGAAAATAAGAAGCACTTAAAACTTGACTCTATGTTTTCCTGCATTCTTCATTTGTGCGGGATTCATCATTTGCATTGAGCGCTAGTTAGAATGACTTTTGGACGACCCATGTGCTTGCACGGGAGCTATCATTTAGTCTATGCTTGTTTTATAAGAACTCTTGTGTCGAACTCCTCTTCCCTTATGGATTATGGCTTAAGCGCCTAAAACTTGGGAATGAGTTCCTTGTCGTGAACCCATGGACTAGCCCTAGCTAGCATAGGTGAGCGGTTGATACTCTTTTGTGCAAACTAAAAGCTTTACTCCTATTGTATTGCCTTGAAAATGAGTAGACCTTTGGATGAGACGATTGATAGCTCTAGTATTGATGATCTTGAATGCACAACCTCATGGGTACTCAAATGGTTCAAAAGTTCTTTTGATGATATTGTGATGGTAGTCCTAGCTTGGGGTGAGGGATTTGTTTTGAGAAATCCTCGCCTTGGTTGAACACTCTTGCGTTCATTCTCATGGGATAGGTGCATTTGGGATTTGTGAGTATTCCCTTTTCTGAAAACTCTCACGAGACTATAACTCGTCCACTAGGGTAGCCTAGGGGTTTAAAGGCTTAATGCATACGCTAAATGCATTCGTAACGCCTACGAAAAGGAGCTAGTTAGGTTGTACATACTTGTCATTTTCCTTTGAATAACATGATTAGGAATAATGATCGAGACCTTGTGAAATCTAGTGAGGAAAATACACGAAAAACATAGCACCACTAGCATTTCGACATTTGCATGACCTTGACATATTTTCATACTTTGTTCGGGACGAACAAAACTTAAGTGTGGAGTGTTGATGAGTCGAGTTTTCGACTCATTTATGGTCATTCTTCACTATAGTTTTGGGTCGTTTCCGACATTATTTTGATGTCATTTGAACTCTATCTCTACATTTCAGGTAGAAAACAAGTTTCCCCCATGGTCAAAGCCTAAACGTGAAGATTGGTTGAGTTTCGGCGCAAAACAAGGAGTTTCGGGGCAATACCGAGCATATTGACCTTTGCAAATTGTTTTGGACGCCCAGGACGCATACGGTGTCCGAATTGGTTCATTCAAAGCTTATTGGAAAGCTAACTCAAAGGGCTACAACTCTCTAGTTGACGCCAAGACCAAATTCGGACAGGAAGACCACCAAAAAGGCCCCAGTCGATCGACTGAGAAGCCCAGTCGACCGACTCGATTGAAACTCAGAAGGGTGTCCTATCGACCTTTGCAAATTGTTTTGGACCTGCAGGGCTCGTCCGATGTCCGATTTGGCTGATCTTTAGCTTGTTGGAAAGCTAACTCAAAGAGCTACAACTCTCTAGTTGACGCCAAGACCAAATTAGGACAGGAAGACCACCAAAAAGGCCCCAGTCGATCGACTGAGAAGCCCAGTCGACCGACTCGATTGAAACTCAGAAGGGTGTCCTATCGACCTTTGCAACTTGTTTTGGACCTGCAGGGCTCGTCCAATGTCCGATTTGGCTGATCTTTAGCTTGTTGGAAAGCTAACTCAAAGGCCTACAACTCTCTAAGAGACATCAAGACCAAATTCGGATGGGAACAAACCTAAAAAGGCGCCAGTCGATCGACTGGGAGTCAAGCTTAGCCCCAGTCGACCGACTGAGGGAAAAAGTCAGATTTTATGCCCAGATTTCAGCCGAATCTATAAATGAAAAGTAAGGGTTTTGGACCAAGTGTGGAGGTTTTTGGGGAGAAGAAGATTAAGAAAAGAGGTCAACCAAGGTCATCAATCATCATCCAACCAAGGAGAAGTGAAGATCAAGGGAGTTCAAGGATTAATCATCCTATTTCTATCCCTCTTCTATTCTACTTGTTGTGTAAAAACCCTACTCACACCATGTTGTCTTACATGATGTGTGAGTAGTGGATCTTGTGTTTTGAGGGTCTTATGATCCTCCTTGGTACTCAATGATCATTGTATACACATTAACATGCAATTTATGAAGTTGATTTCATTTTACTATGGTTTTCATTTTAGACATGTTGCTAAGTGTTTGATAAAATGCCTAAGTGACATGTTTGTGTTAGAACTATGATCTAAGTATTGAGAGAGCTTAGTGATGGTTTGGATATAGTAAAAATGAACTTATCAAGCATTTATGAGAGTAAATGCATGGGTGAGAGGCTAACCAAGACTTTATACATATAGCATTTGTGAAAATAGGTGCTATATAGTGAATCAACATCTTTAATTAGTGAGATTCTACATAAGAAGGTTTGACTAAGATTAGACTTGCATGATAGTTTGTCTAATTTTAGCCTAAGCTAGGTTTTAAACCTATCAACTCATAATTAATTGAACTCTTGTATACATGATCATTGGAAAATCGCCAAGGAGGGGATTAACCCCTCGAAACACCTCCTATCTATCTTTTATCCCTAATTACTAGCCACATAGGATTTAGATATTCACACCTTTATACATTTTGGTTAGAATAGCCGAACGGAAACACGATCTTACATAGTGCATGTGCTTAGCTTGCTCCTTTGGGTTCGACCCGGTACCCTACCGGTCATTATAAATGTTTTGACTTACTACCGACCCTCTCTTCATTGATACTATTTAGAGGTGAAAAAGAATAGTTCGTAAAATGCAAAGAGGGGATGCCCATCATTCTCGAGACAAGTTATGAAGACCCTTTCTTCACTACTTCGTTTCAAGACAAGTTTTGGAGCTTCGTGCCTTATTTTGCAATATTTTTGGAAGGAAGGTCCCATGACCCCTTTGTTCTAAAGGGATCTTCATTTTTGAAGGGGTCGTGCTCCCAAAGGAAAGTCCATTGTAGACTTAATGGGAGGAAATTCAAATGGGATTTGAAGGTGGATTGACACGCCAAATCCAAGGCCCCGTGAGAAGGGATCCTAGCAAAGGACTTCTCAACGAGTGATTCTATGGGGCGCTTTGCTACGTCTTTGACAAGAAGGGAAAAACTTGGCCCTCTCGGGAGGTAACCCGGTTTGTAAGTTGTTTCATTCTCATTCTTCTTGTTTAAGTGTTTGGCATGATTTTGAGTAGCTAAGGCTCTAAAATATGGAATGTGAAATGTGTGATTAGTGGCTAAAATTTTAAGTGTGGAGTGAGGCCTACTCACTCCAATTCCACTTCACATCGCCAAGCCCCTTAGTGTTCATGTGCCTTCTTTGAGTTTCCTAGATGAGGACTATCTTGTTATACCATGATATGAGCCTAGTTTCACATTTGGGGCACTTAGGAACTCATGTGCATATGATGGAGGATGTAGATTACTTTCCTTGTTTGAATTCTATGAAACTTATGCCATGATGTTATTATATGACTTGTGATGCTCTCTTGCTCATACTTGCGTTGCATAACCTTGTATGTCACTTGTTACTTTTAACATCTCAGGTGTTCTTGTCATCAAGGAAGTTATTTGCACCATGTATGATCACGTTTAGCACAATGGCGTCTTTTCTATTGGTGGGGCACATCTACAAACGAGGGGAGTTCCTATGCGCCTTATTCCCATTCTCTTTATTGTTTGCGCTTAGCGACTAAGCTATGTTTTAAGTGTGGGTGGGGTAGTCGCATAGTTCACTCATTTCATGCCATGCTTATCATTGTAGAATGGACACTTGCATTCACGTATCTTATCCCTAACATGAGAGTGTTTTTAACCACATAGGCTTGTGACTATCAAATCTAAATCCCTATAAATCACATCTAGCCTATTTGTCACATTTATTGGATCTTGAACTTAGAACCGACCTAGTCCCTTGAATGTGTATTCTTGTGAATCAATGTCATTGCTATCCCTAGTCTTTCTAATTCTCTAAGTATTTTCGTTGAAATACCTTGGATTGAGTTTTAGCAAGCACTTTTGAAACTTTCACGAAAAACTTAGACCTCTTGTATGCTCCTTGGTGACTTGAGTACTTCTAACTTAGTGCCTTACTTATGATTGTTTGCCGCGCATTCCATACATTCCTTGAACATATTGTCCAGTTTTAAGTGTGGAGTCTAAAACAAAAGAGGGCGAAAAATAGGCCCTAACAAAAAAAAGCTTCATTTTCATGGTCAAAAGAGGGCAAAGTCCCGACTAAAAACTTTCTCAAAGCGCTAGAGAAGTTTTGCTTCAAAAATGATACAAATGTCGGGGGTTAGGAAGAAAAGTTCCCCCTCGAAAGCATTTGTAGGCCAAAGGCCATTTCAAAAAGAAAATAAGAAGCACTTAAAACTTGACTCTACGTTTTCCTCCACACTTGATTTGTGCGGGATTCATCATTTGCATTGTGTGCTAGTTGGAATAACTCTTAGACGATCCTTGTGCTTGCACGGGAGTTATTCATTTGGTCTATGCCCGTTTTCTAAGAACTCATAAGTGTCGAACTCCTCTTCCCTTATGGATTATGGCTTAAGCGCCTAAAACTTGGGAATGTGTTTCGTGTCGCGAGCCCATGGACTAGCCCTAGCTAGCATAGGTGAGCGATTGACACTCTTTGTGCAAACTAAGAACTTTACTTCTATTGTATAAAATGAGTAGACTTTTGGATGAGACGATTGATAGCTCTAGTATTGATGATCTTGAATGCACAACCTCGTGGGTACTCAAAGGGTTCAAAAGTTCCTTTGATTATATTGTGATTGTAGTCCTAGCATGTGGTGAGGGATTGGTTTTGAGAAATCCTTGCCTCGGTTGAACACTCTTGCATTTATTCTTATGAGATAGGTGCATTAGGGATTTGTGAGTATTCTCATTTCTGAAAACTCTCACGAGACTATAACTCGTCCACTAGGGTAGCCTAGGGGTTTAAAGGCTTAATGCATACGCTAAATGCATTCGTAACGCCTACGAAAAGGAGCTAGTTAGATTGTACATACTTGTCATTTACCTTTCAATAACATGTTTAGGAATAATGATGGAGACCTTGTGAAATCTAGACGAAAAACATAGCACCACTAGCATTTCGACCTTTGCACGACCTTGACATATTTTCATATTTTGTTCGGGACGAACAAAGCTTAAGTGTGGAGTGTTGATCAGTCGAGTTTTCGACTGATTTATGGCCATTCTTCACTATAGTTTTGGGTCGTTTCCGATATTATTTTGATGTCATTTGACCTCTATCTATACATTTTAGGTAGAAAACAAGTTTCCCCAAAGGTCGAAGCCAAAATATGAAAACTCGGGGAAAAATCGAAGATTTAGAACAAAACCAGGCAGATTGACCTTGGCAGATTGTTCTGGACGCCCAGGGTGCATACGGTGTCCGAATTGGCTGATCTTTAGCTTGTTAGAAAGGTACTTCACAGGGCTACAACTTTCAAGTTGACGCCAAGGCCAAATTCGGAAGGGACGACCACCAAAAAGGCCTGGGAAGATTCAGCCGACCGGCTGACTAAAGGAGCAGAACTTGATGACAATCGGCCAACTTGAGCCGACCAACTGGTCCCTGCTCAGCACAAACAATGCAATCGGCCAACTTCAGCCGACCGGCTAAATGTTCAACCCCAAACCAGCCGACCGGCTGAACTGCTACAGTACCAGAATTTTCTACCCGAGGCTATAAATAGAAAGCAAGGTTTTAACTTAGGTGTGGAGGTTTTTGGGGAGAAGAAGATTGGAAAAGAGGTCCAACCAAGGTCGTCAATCAACAATCCAACCAAGGAGAAGAAGAAAGCTAAAAAGGGAGTTCAAGGATTGACAACCCTCCTTCCTTTGCACTTTTCCTATTCTACTTGTTGTTGCCATTAAACCCTACTCACACCATGTTGTCTTACATAAGGTGTGAGTAGTGATCTTGTGTTTTGAGGGTCTTATGACTCTCCTTGGTACTCTTTGATCACATATACATTGATATTCATATGGATGATTGTTGATTTCATTTTCTCTTGTGTTATGAAAGGCTATGCACTTTAGGTGTTTGATAAAATGCCTAAGTGAGAACTTAGACTAAAACTTGAACCTAGGACTTGGAAACCCTAGGGAATAGTTCTAGGATGGAGAAAATGATCTATATCTTAAATCATGCAAATGAACCTTAGGATATGGATGCTTGACTACGGATTGAATGTTTAATTCATTTGAGTTAGTCATTGAGCGAATCATCAATTAATCCCATCTAATGGTGTCAAATTCACGTTCTCTATGCTCTTCATTTATGACATGTTACTAAGTGTTTGACGAAATTCCTAAGTGACATTGTTGATCTCAAAACTTGACCTAAGCATCGATAGACCTTAGGAATGGTTTGGATAATAGAGAATGTGATCATATCTAGTGTTTATGTGAGTAAATGCATGGGTAGGAAGTGAACTAGTCCCCGAGTTCATGGTATTTATTGCTTTGGGAGATGTCTCGAGGTTAATAAATGCTATGGAATGAACCAATTACCTCGATTGAGTGAGGTTCGAGCTAAGATGCTTTGGCTAGGAATAGATTCAATGAGAGTTGGTCTACCCTAGTCTAAACTAGGTTCTAAACTATTTGACTACCATGAAATGTTTGAATATCGTGTATGTGATCATTGGGAAATTGCCAAGGAGGGGAGTAACCCCTCGAAACGCCCTCCTATCTATCTTTTATCTCTAATTACTCGCCACATAGGATTTAGAATATACTCACACCTTTATACATTTTTGGTTTAGAATATCCGAACGGAAACACGATCTTACATAGTGTATGTGCTTGGCTTGCTCCTCTGGGTTCGACCCGGTACTTTACCGGTTAATCTATAAATTCTTTTGACTCTACGATGATCCTCTTAATCGACACGTCGGGAGGGTAAAAATAGATCTGTCACTCGCCATGACATCCGCTCGGGATCATCCGACGCTCGCCCGAGCGTGAGAAGACCCGACCGAGCGCCTCACGACAGTGACCATAGCTCCCGATATACTTAAGGTTTTGGCGTCCGAGCTTGCCCAGACTCGACCGTGTCTCTCTTCCATCAAGCCAGTCACGCTCGACCGAGCGCCCACAAGACCGGGCGAGCCTCGAATGCGTCATGCTCGGCCTCACCTCAAGCTCGCCCAAGTCTTCACAAGTCCGTCCGAGCCCCAGCGCATCTCCACCTCACGCTCGGCCGAGGGCCACCAAGCCCGGGCGAGTCTCATCTGAAAGTCAGAATTTTTAAGCCGTGGCTATAAATAGAAAGCTTGTTTGTTTTTTGGGCAAAAATATCGAGGGTTTTGGAGAGAAGACAAGGTGTTTGAAGATCATCAATCACGTTTGGAGCTACTCTAAGGATAGAAGGGAGACTTTCATCCGAGTTTTTTCATCTTCTTTGTTTCTATTTCATCATCCTTGTAAAAAAACTATTTTTGATCATTATTGAATATGACTTGTGAGTAGTCCCTTCTAGTTTCTATCCTTGTAAAAAGCTATAATTAGAATGGTTGTTAATCACTTGGATTAAATGTCAACTTTATGCCCTCTAAGTGTTTGATAAAATGCCTAGGTGGTCTAGAAACATGAACTTTAAGTTGAGTATTCGAGAGAATGAGACTAAGAGTTCTAGAAAACCAGTAGATTCACCCTTGTTAGGTGACGATCACTAGCGTGACTCATCCTAGCATCGAGTTAGGCTTGGTCTTTGCCGCTCTTGGATATTGATCATTCAACTAGCGTTGATGATTGAGAAACATGAGTTGGACGTGAGCTAAAAACATCGAGAGATTGAAGCTCACTTGCGAGGTGCCTCTTCCTTAAATCAAGTAAAAACATCGAGAGATTGAATTTGATTTAATAGTCGCACGCCTTAATCTAACCATTACATTGCTTGTTCTTGCATGAAATTGTGTCTATCGAGAGTCTAGTACACCAAGGAGGGACGTAGTACCCAAGGAACGCTTTTTAAACCCTTGAAAACACCCTTTTCATTTCCTTGCTTTCACTTAATACTTGATAATCAACAATTCGAACAACCACTTAGGGAATAGACTAATTGGAGTAAAATCGAATAGTGATCTTAGGTTTACACTTGCTCCTTCGACGACCCGGTACTTACCGGTCTTATAAATTGTTTTTGACTAAATATTCTGCTTTCGAATAACATACATTTGAAGTGCAAATATTACAACGTTCACTTCCTTCTGGGCTCTCCTCCCTCCATCGTTCTGATTGACTCTGGTCGTGAACTCAGCCACCTGATTTGTCAAAGCAGCCAGGGTTGCGGTAAAACCCTCATAAACCATCTCCAAATCTGCCTTGGTTATTGGTTGATTTGTCATACTGATCAAGCTAGAAGAGAGATAGGGAAAGACCTGCTCCTGATACCACCTGACGCAGTCAGAATCTCGAAAGGAATAGCAAGCGCTAAACCTTGGATTGAATCGAATTCACAAGCGTGAATTCGAACGAAAACTCTAGAATCCACCAGAAAGATAACTCTGGAATCCACCAGAAAAAGAATAGCAGAAGCTAGGGTTTTTATTCAAATCAAAGTTGTGTTTCTGAAACCCTAAAGAGGGTTTAAATAGAAAAATATAAAACCCTACTTTGGAAATAAAATCAAAATAAGAAACTTGCTAAAAACTAAAATAAGAAAGTTTCTAAAATAAATGGAAATTTCTAAAAGATTTAATTCATAAATCTTTCTCAACCTCCTGCATCATAAAGTATGCCGGGGAGCTCCTAATATTTCTCATCTTTTCTTTGCCGATGACTGCATTTTATTTCTCAGAGTCACTATTCATAATATTTTGTTAGTAAAAAATATTTTTGAGAAAATATGAATTGATATTAGGGCAGAAAGTAAATTATGTGAAATCTGAAATATCTTAGCCTTATGTGCATCCATTTTGGGTTGTCTTTTCCGATTTACCCAAAATGGTGTTTGAGAGAGATCAAACTCCTCAGATAAGCTTTGCCATTTCAAGCATCCACTTACCCGAGTATGTTTGCGAACTTCCACGGAAGAGCTTTGCCATTTCAAGCATCCACTCAACCTTGGAAGTTCTGATCTAATATATGGCACATAGAACAAGTTTTGAATACAGAGATACTCTAAGAGTAGAGTCTAAAACATTTATAATACAAGTACACACCTTTAACCGAAAAGAGTTTAGCTACTACTAATCATGGCACTGGATATCATAACTACGAATTTGGAAAAAACAAGGGTTTTGAAAGACAGTAAAATAAATACGAGAAGACTTACAAAACCGTTGAAGCGCCAAGGATCAAGCTTTGATTCCAGAGTAAGATTATTACAATAGTAGTGCCCAAACTCTAGAGAGAAGTGAGAGCTTCTCTCACTAACTATGGTGGAGGATGTTTTGGAATGAGATGATACAAATGAGGAGGAGATGCCTCCTTTTATAACCAAAGGAGAGGAGGATGGATGGAGGAGATGATTCCATGTGTTTTTGATCCAAGGGAGGAGGAGGAGGAGATGAAGATGTGGTGGAGGAGCCACCACATGTCACATTCCTATGGTGAGGAGGAGGAGCCGCCGGCGGCTTTGGGAGGAGGGAGGAGGAGCCGCCAAGTGGAGGAGGGGGAGTGGAGGAGAGGAGTTGTGAGGGAGGAGCCGCCCATGTGAGGAGGAGCCTCCCTTTTTGTGAGTTTTGTGAAGTTTTCACAAAACTATCGGTCCATTCCTACCCCGGACTGACTTTGGTTGTTCCTTGGTTGGATTTAATTTGAGTAATTCAATGTCAGGATCTTGATATTTCTTCGTTCAGCGTCTGATCTTGACCTTGGATTGACTCTTAATATCTTTTCAGCGTAAAATCCTCTCCTTAGCGTGTTTTCTCTCTAAGCGCCAAAATACCCTGTAGAAATATATCGGGACTAACAAGTAGAAGTTAAATAGACCAACAGTCTAATTTGGTGGGTTTTACTGTGTTTTTGATTCGTATAATTATGGTCCATCAATATGCAGTATTGAATTTTGATGATGTGAAACAGATGATGCTGATTAGATGTGTTCCTCTCGTGAAATTTGAATTGTGCTTTTACATGTGAACTTAACCCACTACGTATCCTTCTGAGTTGAGATAAACAAGGATGTGGAGTTGAGAGAAATGTCCTAGAGAGACTTGACGAAGCATTCAAAGGACCGAATTTCGAGTTATATGGTTATGTGGATTTCGTGGAGGCTAGCACTTCGAGACTTATTGGTTCAGAGTTAGCTCCGCCGCTGCTGCGTTTATGTAGGTAGGAGGGACGGGAAAACAGACGGTCCTATCTCTAGTCCGAAGTAACCGGGAAGAAGATGAGCGACCCTCATCTTGACTCGCGTAAAAAAGGTCGAGGATGAGAAGGAGCGGGGAGGTATTTCCATATGCTTGCGGGCGATGATTGGACCTCCTTCAAAAAGAAAAAAAAGAAAGGACAAGCAACTCAAAATAAAGGAGCAAAGCTCAAGAAGAATCAGCCACGTTGTGAAGTTTCATACAAAAAGTGAAGTACATCATTCATACATCAAGAGCCAAAGGCCAAAGAAAGTCACTACAAAAGCTGTATTATAAAATGTTTTAGACTATTAAATTAGTGTCTCGTCTTTGTATTCAAAACTTGTTCTATGTGCCATATATTAGGCCAGAACTTCCAAGGTTGAGTGGATGCTTGGAATGGCAAAGCTCTTCCATGGAAGTTCGTAAACATACTCGGATAAGTGGATGCTTGGAATGGCAAAGCTTATCTGAGGAGTTTGACCTCTCTAAAACACCATTTGATTGCTCGGGAATGACCGATCAAATGGATGCACACAGGCTAGTATACCTTGGAATGGGGTATTAGTCTAAATAGAACAAGGGCTTTACGTTTTCTGCAAAAATCTAGACGGTGTGTGCAAATCGAGTGCTTGGAATGGCCTTGATACACTATCGAACACTTTTGCAAAAGACTAGACAGTGTGGCAAATCGAGTGCTTGGAATGGCCTTGATGCACGTTTGAATACTTAGAAGATTCACTAAGGGTCAATGATAAACAGGATATAATACAAGGCCCCTGAAACCGAACACGTTCTTTTAATTATAATAATTATCAGTTACTTTCCAGTACTAAAACCAACCAATCAACCAATCAATCACTTAGCTGGTAGCTTTAAAATCAACCAATCAATCCCAAAATCGTCCAACTTAAAGAACAACTTATCCCCCTAATTCCTTTGGGTTCGACCCCTACTTACCACTTACTACCCAGTAGTGTAGTCGCGAGTAGCGGACATTATAAATTTATTTGTACAGAGAACACTGCACCTTAACGACAGTGCAGTGGGATCTGTCAGGGACACTACTACATTGAAAATCATGGGTATTGGGACTGTTCCATTGAAAATATTTGATGGTAAAATAAGAATTTTGCAGAATGTTGCTTGGGTGCCAAATCTGAGAAGAAATCTAATTTCTGAATATGCATTAGAGGATAAAGGCTGTCAAATAATTTCTAAGAATGGGACTAGGGATGTCTTAAGAGATAACCATGTTGTTATTAGAAGCATGAGGCTAGGTGGCTTGTATCATGTTTCTTTGTCCCCTGAACTGAATGTTGTGCATGTTAGTGATAAGAATCTTGATGAAACTAAGTTATGGCATGCTAGGCTTGGACACATTGTTAATAAAGCCTTATTTCATTTGTTTAAAAATGGACTGATTAAGAAAAAGCCTTGTGATATTGAATTCTGTGAAATCTGTATACTTGGGAAGAAAACTGCACATGCTTTTGGTAAATCAAAGATGACTGTTAATGAAAAGCTTGAATATGTGCATAGTGATCTTTGAGGCCCTGCCCAATTATCTACTGCTGGTGGTAGGAACTATTTTGTGTCATTTGTTGATCATTACTCTAGAAGGGTGTGGATTTATTTACTGAAATCAAAAACTGAGGTGCTTGATTGCTTTAAATCCCGGAAATTATCTGTTGAAAGTGAGACTGATCTGAAAGTTAATTGCTTGAGAACTGATAATGGCCTTGAGTTTTGTAACAAATTGTTTAATGATTTCTGTGCTGAAAATGGCATTAAAAGACACTTAACTGTTCCATATACACCACAGCAAAATGGAATAGCTGAAAGAATGAATAGAACACTTTTAGAGAAGGCTAGATGTATGCTATTTAGCTCAGGCCTTAAGAGTTCTATGTGGGGTGAAGCTGTAACTTGTGCTGCATATTTGATTAATAGATCCCGTTGTTCTGCTATTGAGTTTAAAGTGCCCCTTGAGATGTGGTTGAATAAGAAAATTCACTTAGATCATTTGAGACCATTTGGGTGTACTACATATGCTAAAGTATTTGAAGGAAAACTGGAACCTAGGGTCATTAAAACTGTCATGTTAGGCTATCCTAGTGGTTGTAAGGGATATAAGTTGCTTGTTATACAACCTGGTGCATATAAAGTTATTAGAGCAAGGTCTGTTACCTTCAATGAGAAGGACTTTCATTTTAAAAATCTAATAACCTCTGCACCTCCTGTTTCAGGCACCTCCCAAGAGACCATAGACTTCATCCCATCTGGGTAATTCCTGGGAAACCAGGGAAGACCAAATGGTGATGTTGCAGGGGAGTCTAGATCAGCAGGATCACAAGGATCAGGAGGGCATTTGGACCTGCACACCCCTCCTCAGGTAAGCTTGGGAAACCAAGAGGAAGGAGGGAGTGATCATGAAGAGGACTATGGGAGTAACTTACCACATCAAATAGATGGGGACCAGCTAAGTCTTCCTAGTTCTAGTACTAATAGGAATGCTAGTCATTTACCTGTTAGTCATAATGATATTGATGTGCATGGTGCTTCCCAAAGCAACAGTGGTGGAGGCACAAATGTTGTTAGCACTGATTTGATAGTGTATAATCCTCCTGTTGTGTATAATCATACTGATTTGACTGTGAATGCTGCTGCTAGTGCTCATATTGATAATGATTTATCTGACTATGTGCTAGCTAGAGATAGGGAACCTAGGACTAGAATTCCAAACAAGAGATATGCCAATGTTGCTGAATTTGCTAACATCGCTGAATATGCTATGAATGTTGCTGAAAAGATGAAATATGTTGTGCCTGAAACTTATGATGAAGCTATGAAAAGTAAGGATAGTGATAAATGGAAACTTGCAATGAGTGAGGAGATTCAGTCCATGTTTAATAATGGGACTTGGGAACTTGTTCCTAAGCCACCTGGGGTTAAAATCATTGGTAGTAAATGGGTGTTTAGGATTAAAGAACCTAATTCCCCAACTGAACCTCCTAGATTTAAGGCTAGGCTTTGTGCAAAAGGTTTTTCACAAAGGGAGGGCATTGATTACAATGAGATTTTTGCTCCTGTTGTGAAATATAAAACATTGAGACTTCTTCTTTCTATGACAACTATTTATGATTGGCATTTACAACAAATGGATGTTAAAATTGCTTTTCTACATGGGAACCTAAATGAAACAATTTATATGTCTCAAGCTATAGGTTATGTAGATCATAAATTGCCTGATCATGTTTGTCTGCTAAGGAAATCCATTTATGGCTTGAAACAATCACCTAGACAGTGGAACATTAAATTTAATGAATGCATGATGTCTCTTGGCTTTGCTAGAAGCAAATATGATACTTGTTTATATTTGAAAAGACTCAAGTCTGGTCTGATTCTTTACTTGCTGCTGTATGTTGATGATATACTGATTATGAGCAATTCTGAATCTGAGATATCTAAGATGAAAAAGCAACTGAGCTCAAACTTTGACATGAAGGACTTAGGCATTGCTAAGAAAATAGTAGGCATGAACATTGTGAGAAACAGACCAAAGAAACTGATGTTTTTATCTCAAGCTGAGTATATTGATAAAGTCCTTAAGAAATTTAGTATGGATGATAGCAAACCTGCCATGATACCCTTAGGAGGGCACTTAGTCCTTAGTAAAGAAGATTGTCCTAAAGATGAAACTGCTAGGAAGAAAATGAGTTTGATTCCTTATGATGTTGCAGTTGGTAGTGTGATGTATTGCATGCTATGTACTAGGCCTGGTCTTGGTTTTTTAGATAAGTGTTCTAAGTAGGTTCATGTCTAATCCAGGGGAAAGTCATTGGAATGCTATGAAATTTTTACTGAAATATCTGAATCATACTAAGAATCTTGGACTTGTCTTTGCTGCTCATGGGAACAAACCTGATTTGATTGGATATGTTGACTCAGATTATGCTAGCAATAGGGATACTAGAAAGTCTACAGCTGGATTGTTTTTTACTTGGCATGGTAATTGTGTGTCATGGAAATCCCAGCTGCAATCAGTGGTAGCTTTGTTTTCCACTGAAGCAGAATATATTGCAGCCACTGAAGCAGCTAAGGAAGCTATGTGGCTTAAGGGTCTATTATCTGAAATGGAACAATGTTCCTATGTGCCTTTGATCTATTCTGATAGCATGAATGTTTTGCATCTTTATAGAGATCATGGTTATCATGAAAGAAGTAAACATATTGATGTTAAGGTTCACTTTATTAGGGATATAATTGACAAAGGTGTTATTAGAATTGATAAAGTTCTTGGCGATGAAAATCCTGCTGATTTGGGGACCAAGGTTGTGCGTTATGTTAAATTTGAGTATTGCAGGAAAGCCCGTAATGTGGGCAAGGTGACCTGAAGCTGAGGCTGGTCAATGGGGAATGGGGCAATAGCTGGTGGAATGCAGCTGTTGCAGAGCATGGGAAGATTGAACAAAGGAATACAAGATCAAGCAGATTAGGAGGACAAATTGTAAGATTGTAATCTACTTGATTGGTACATTTCGAGCACAAACCATTAGGTATAGATAGACTTCGAGCAAGCACAACGAGAGTAGTCAAGTTTCTGGGTTTGAGCAGCCAGTATCACGGGTCTGGAGGAAGTGTCACGGGTCATGACATAGAGGTCGAAAAGCTTCTCAGCAATAAACGTGCCGTAACATCCGTTACAAGTAGGAGTGTCATGGCCTGGAAGGCCTTGTCACAGCATCTGCAGACTGGAGCTGTCTTGAAGTAAAACGGCAGCGTAAAGGCAAGGCGCGAGAGTTTGGTAATTTCGTTGAGGCCAAACGTTGGCGTTTTGGACGAAACGAAGACTTCAGCTTTAGTGGAACGACGTAGCTTCAGTTGGGCGCGTAGTTGACCGGTTTGACCGAGAGGCAAAACGTCTGCGTTTTGAAGCTGGACAACATCGAGCTATAAGACATCTGGGATTTGGGAATTAGAGCAATTAATTTCAAAATCCGAAATCCGAGAGCGATCGAGCGATTCTTCAAGAATATCATTGAGTTCGTGTTCGAGTAGAGCGATTCAAGTTGCCGAAGCATTGAGCGTGGTTCGAGTAATCACTGAAGGCGCAATTGAAGCTTGGCTGAAGCTTGGAGCAGCTGGTAGCCGTGGGACGAGACTGGTCGGAGCGGCGTCGGTCGTCGATTCACAGGGGCTATCAGAGGGGGCTGAAATCCCTCCACACTCGTCTCTACTGTTGTCGTTTGCTTGCTTGCTTTAGTGTCGATGTATAAACTGAATTTTTGGTTTTTGCTTGTTGAACATCAGGAGAGTTACTCCTATGCTTGTATCTTTTGATTCAATCAATAAGAAAACCTAATTCCCTTATACAAACATATAACAGAATTTGAATCTAATACTGCGAGAAGGCAACACAATGACAGATATATTAGCTTAAATGGCAATACCTAGAAGCTTGTCTGATTATTTAGATGTGTAATTTGTGTTTGATTCTTACATTCTAGCGTCGTTTGTCTTGATTGTGTTGTTTGAACCATATTTGATGTTTATATCAAAACAAAATTCCTATACAAGTACATTAGTACTATTGTTAACACGTGGAGTTTTTATCTCATTTTCCTCATTTTGAGTTTGGGGTTTATCAAACAAGGCGAACGAGTTTCACATATCTCGTTTGCCCCGTTTATAGTAAAACTAATAGGCGGGGCACCAGTGTTCCTCATTTTCGCAAAATATCAATTTCCGCGTACCAGTATTTTGCAGAAATGAAACGTGTCGGTAATTAACGTGGTCCACATAGGTCCTAAACGCGCCACATGTTCTTTCTAATAAAATACCGGTACGGGGAAACCGATATTTTACAAAAACGAGGTACCCGCCCACCGATTTTATTAAAAACAAGACAAACGATATATGTCAAACATGTTTGTTCTATTTGAGAAATGTGAAGCTCAAAATTGGGCGAAAGGGAGAAAAACTCCAGCATGTGCCATAATTTTTTAATAAATTGAATTTAGACAATAAACATATTGTTATTTGAGCAGGCCAATTTAGACTTATGGTGATTAGAATGGTTAGTAGTTATGTAATTACGAATTTGATCAGTTTTGTAATTAAAATGAGATATTAAAGATATAATTCAGAGTTGCCGATGAAATTCATAACCGGCACTTGGTGCTCAAAATAATGTAGCTACTGCTCAAAATTGCACATAAAATTGCATTGACGACAGTAGTTGCTAAAACAGCAGGGTTGTCGCTGCACGTGCTCTAAGTGATGTGAATTTAATGATAAAACTACTATGGTTACAAACGAATATGAAACCTACATCATGTTAACCTTGACTGTTTTTTACTTAATTGTATGGATTTCAATCATATGATATGTGATTCGCCCGGTCATCTGACCAAGGAGGGTCGCTTTGGCTTAGTCCTAAAAGTTGATAACCTTTTTAATATTGTTAATTTAGAGTACGGTTCAAGAAAAACCACTATTATATATGTAAACTAAAAATCGGATTTCAAGTTGACACGTGTCCAATTTCGTCGAAATCTCGGATATAACACGGAGGGGCATTATAGTCATTTCACATATCCCGAATTTCAAATCAGACTTAAATTGGAATGATCATACTTAAAATGTTCAGACTTGAAATGATCAGACTTAACTTGCAATGATCAGACTTAACTTGCAATGATCAGACTTAACTTGCAATGATCGGACATAATAATCAGACTTAACTTGGAATGATCAGACTTAATTGGAATTATCAGACTTAACTTGGAATGATCAGACATAATAATTAGACTTAACTTGGAATGATCAGACATAATAATTAGACTTAACTTGGAATGATCAGACTTAACTTGCAATAATCAGACTTAACTTGGAATGATCCGACTTAACTTGGAATGATCAGACTTAAAATGATCATACTTGAATGACCAGACTTAAAATGATCAGACTTGAAATGATCAGACTTAACTTGCAATGATCAGACTTAACTTGTAATAATCAGACTTAACTTTGAATGATCAGACTTTACTTGGAATGATCAGACATAATAATTAGACTTAATTGGAATGATCAGACTTAACTTGGAATCTCAGACATAATAATCAGATTTAACTTGGAATGATCAGACATAATAATCAGACTTAACTTGGAATGATAAGACTTAATAATCAAACATAAAACAATAATATCCAGACTTAAAACAGCAATATCCAGATTTAAACAGCAATATCCAGACTTAAAACAGCAATATCCATACTTAAACAGCAATATCCAGACTTAAACAATAATATCCAGACTTAAAACAGCAATATCCAGACTTAAACAGTAATATCCAGACTTAAATAAGTAATGTACAGACTTAAATTGGTGATGTCCCGCCTTAAATGGTAATGTACATACTTAAAAACAGACTTAGATAGCAATATCCAGTCTTAAGTTAAGTCTGGATATTACTGTTAATGTCCAGACTTAAAATGGTAATGTACAGACATAAAAACAGCCTTATAAAACAAAATGTACAGACTTAAGTTAAGTCTGAATATTACTATGTAAATTTTTAGGATGATTATACTCTCGCATGTTATGTATTTTTAAATAAATCCGTTTTAAATTTTTTTATTTACAAAAAGCGCCCCGAATTATGATTAGTCGAAATATACACGCGGCAAAATTTTATCAAAATTTTAATTTTTATTTATAATCTTAAATTTTATTTGATCCGTTTTCTTTATATATAATTGATAAGAAAAGCACTCAAATAAGGCATAGTTTTTTTAAGACGGTGAGACAACTTACTTTGTGAGTTCAGATGATATCTAATTAATACTAGTTGTTATTACTCTTAAAAGTATATTATTTTATTTGTATACCGTGATGAATACTTCTCTTACATATTGTGATGGATACTTCTCTTATATATTGTGATTTATTTAGGTCTAAATTGTTAGATTATCAAACTTTAATATCAAGCTAATATCTTATCAAAAACAAATTCAAGCTAATATTGAATTTTCATTTCGGTCACACTGTTTCATTGTGACACTTTTCTACCATGGAGTGACTTTTTCGATATTTTATTATGGGAAAAGTTTTAAAATTGTACTTGCACTACCACTACATTTCAGATTAGTTTTTTTTTAAAATATTAGATACCCAACTCTTTTAATATTTTGATTTAGTGACTTTTGAACTAATTTGCACAAATAAGCATACTAACAAACACCATCAACTTGTAATGGTGTATCTAAAACTAATAACTTTTGATAATAACTTGTAAGTAAAAAAAATCAGGTGCAAACAACAAATAATCGAAGAATTATGGTTCACTTCCTATGAACTATGACATGGTTCGTAGAAAGTGTACCATAATTCGTCAGTTTGTAGTTTGCACCTGATCTTGACTTTAACTTGTAAATACTAACAAACACCGTCAACTTTTGAATCCTTATGGTGCATCCAGGACAAGTTTACTTATAAAGACTTGAAAGAAAAATCATTTAATTCTTATTCTAACTACAAATATACGTTCGCCATAAAATTAGGGATGCAAAAAATTGGACCGGACCGTAAAACCGGACCGAAATATTACAGGTCGGTCCAGGACCGTAAAAATCCGGATCCGGTCCACGATCCTGATTTTCAAAAAATTCCGGTCCACCGGTCTGTTTTATTCCGGTCCGGTCCTCGGTCCATTTTTCAAAAATTTACGCCATCGGTCCGGTACAGTCCTCGGTCCACTTTTTCAAAAAATTCTGATCCACCGATCCGGGTCGGACCGAATGTGCATCCCTATCATAAAATGGTGCGCTACAAGTTCAAAGTTTCAAGAAAATTTGAAGTTCATTGATAAAATTTGTACAAATTTTAACATCAACTTCTACATGAAATCATGTCTGATAATATGAAGTTCATAAAATTTAATCATTTCTAACTGTGTTTATATCATGATTCGAGTTTAACCATTGAAATGTTTTTGAAGAAGCTTGGTGTACAAAAGCTTTGTGCTTTGTTTGTTATACAAAATTAAAATAAAGTAAAATTTTAAACAGCACAAATGTTCCCTTAAAGTTTTTCTGGAGAAAATTCCTTTATCGTCAAATTTTATACTTTTTTCCATTAAATTTTAGACGATTCCAATGTAGCGCCTAAAGTGTAAGAAGAAGAAGAAGAAAGACATTTCCTTAGTTTTAAAACTTTTTTATTTTATTAAATAGAAATTCATATATTTACAGAAAAGAGTATAAAATTTTCACTAAATGATAGGCCATACAACACTTGTATATGAGCTAATGATAAAGAAAATATGCATATAGACAAATCTTAAAGGAAAATCTTTCATGTTTACAAGTTAGTTGATTTTAATATGGCTATTATAGTTGCAAATGGTTCTTTACAAGTTAACGGCGTTTGTTAACATGATTAACTCATTGTGTGCAAATTAGTTGAATAGTAGCTAAATTAGAAATTCAGATAGTCCGATATCTAATTTGAAATGTAATAGTAACAAAAAAAAATTCTTTGAGTTTCCCTTTATCCCATTCTGTTTAAATATTTAAAATTTCGAACTTCATCTTCATGTTATTACGGATGAAGAGAAGATTTTTTGATGTTCTAGAATGCGTCAGCTTCATTAATAAGTTTTATAAGTTGATCATTTGTTCACAGTTGTTAATTGAATCGATGCGACTTGTTGGAAATAAATGAAAGCTCATTAATCTGCCGTCATTATCCCATGACATTATTGAATAGTTTTTACTTAATTAATTGAAATAGATAGTAAATATGATTTTATTAGCTTTTAAAGTGCAAACAAAAGTACATAAGAAAACATATTAATTTTACAAGTGTTATGAAACCGACTAAAATAACTAAACTTTAATGGAAATGGAGCACTTGAATAAAGAGAGAAGGAGGAGATAAAAGGTGTAAAAGGATGATCTTATTTACTTCATCCAAGCATGCTATTTATAGCACAAGTGAGGAGACAACTTTGCCCAAATTTTGGCTTGACAAGCTTGTTGCTTGTTGTAGGATGTAATAGGGTAGGGGGTAAAACATGTATGAGCATTCCACACATTATCCTTTCATAACACTCCCCCTTGGGATGCTCATTTTATGTGTTCATGCTGCCTCATTAAAAACCTTACTAGGAAGAACCCAGTGGGATAAAACCACAGTAAGGGAAAAAGAGTGCAACCATGTAGAGCTCCCCTCATCTTGACATGGGTGATTTCTTCATAAATCTCGTAGCTTTCGCATTCCGATGTCATGAACATGTTTTCTGAGTACCGAAGTTGGGAGAGCCTTTGTCAGAAGATCTGCTGAGTTGTCACAGGAACGAACATACTGAAGGCTGATAACATTGCTCTTTTCCAGCTCTTGGGTAAATGAAAAGAACTTCGGAGGGATATGCTTTGTTCTATCACTTTTAATAAATCCTTCCTTCATTTGAGCAACACATGCAGCATTATCCTCATAAAGTGTGATTGGATCATTTGCTGGTAGAAGACCGCTTGTAGTTCTGATATGTTGTGTCATGGATCTCAGCGACACACATTCACGACTTGCTTCGTGTAATGCGATGATCTCAGCGTGGTTTGATGATGTTGCAACGAGTGTTTGTTTCTGAGAACGCCAAGAGATTGCAGTTCCTCCACATGTAAATACATAGCCAGTCTAGGACTTCGCTTTATGTGGATCTGACAAGTAACCTGCATCTGCATAACCAATCAAAACTGGTTTTGTATTGTTAGGATAAAATAATCCTAAGTCAATCGTTCCTTGAAGATAACGAAACACATGCTTGATTCCATTCCAGTGTCTTTTGGTAGGAGCTGAGCTAAACCTGGCTAATAAATTAACAGCAAAAACTATGTCAGGTCGAGTACAATTAGCAAGGTACATAAGAGCTCCAATCGCACTGAAATATGGTACTTCTTGACCAAGAATCTCTTCAGATTCTTCACATGGACGAAATGGATCTTTGTCTACATCAAGGGATCTAACGACCATTGGGGTACTTAATGAGTTTGATTTATCCATATTGAATCTCTTTATTATCTTTCTCGTGTAATTTGATTGATGCACAAGTATTCCACTTTGCATATGCTCAATCTGTAATCCGAGACAATATCCCGTTCTCCCAAGGTCTTTCATTTCAAATTCCCTTTTCAAGTAAGATATTACTTCATGAATCTCTTCATTCGTTTCAATGATATTCAAATCATCGACATAGACAGCGATAATCACACACCCGAATGTTGTTTTCTTAATGAAGACGCAAGGGCAAAGAGGGTCATTGACATATCCCTTTTGCAACAGGTATTCACTTAACCGGTTGTACCACATGCGTCCGGATTGCTTTAACCCATATAAAGATCTTTCTAGTTTGATCGAATATCTTTCTCTGGGCATTGATCTTGATGTTGCAGGCATCTTGAATCCTTAAGGAATTTTCATGTAAATATTAGTATCAAGCGATTCGTATAAATAGGCTGTAACAACATCCATAAGGTGCATTTTTAATTTCTCATGGACTGCTAGACTGATAAGGTATCGGAACGTAATTCCATCCATCACAGGAGAATACGTTTCTTCAAAGTCGATACCAGGTCTTTGAGAAAAACCTCGTGCAACAAGGCGAGCCTTGTATCTCACAATCTCATTTTTTCGTTTCTCTTTCGGACAAATACCCATTTGTATCCAACGGGTCTCACACCTTCAGGAGTGAGCACTATTGGTCCAAAGACCTTGCGCTTGTCAAGCGATTTTAGTTCAGCATCGATTGCCTTTTTCCAATCAGCCCAATCGTGTCTGTTTTTACATTTAGTCACTGACTGAGGTTCAGGATCCCCATTATTTTCGTCCATGACTTCATATGCCAGACTATAAGAGAATGCATCATTGATGGCCACATTTCGGTTCCATCTTATACCAGTATTGGCATAATTAATCGAAATTTCTCGATTCTCCTCGTTGTGTATTTCTACAGGAGTATGTTCTTCCATTTTGGAGTCATCTTGTATCTCTACTTCTTTTCTTTTCGAAGGATTTTTATTTTTAGAACCAGGTGGCCTTCCACGCTTTAGGCGTGTTGTGATTTCATGAGTGACTTTATTTTCAAGCTTCCCTTTCGGGACTTCAATTTGAACTGGAGCATTCTCAGCTGGTATGTGAGATTTAGTCACTCTCTTTGTGTCTGTAAATGCATCAGGAAGTTGATTTGCTATTTCTTGCAAATGCAAAATCCTTTGTACTTTCCCTTCACAATCCTTTCTGTAGGGATCAAGATGCAATAATGTTGGTACAGACCAAGTAATTTCTTTTTCCAACTGTTTTCTTTCTCCCCCTAATGTTGGAAACTTTTTCTCATCAAAATGGCAATCAGCAAAACGAGCTGTGCAGACATTACCAGTTTGAGGTTCTAGATATTTAACAATAGATGGACTTTCGAAGCCTACATAAATGTCAAGACTTCTCTGTGGTCCCATCTTTGTTCTTTGGGGTGGTGCAATAGGCACATAAATAGCACAACCAAAAATCCTTAGATGGGATATATTTGGTTCCTGACCGAATACAAGTTGTAGTGGGGAGTACTTATGATATGCACTCGGTCTGATGCGAATTAATGCCGCAGCATGTAATATTACATGACCCCATACCGAAGTAGGGAGCATTGTTCTCATTACCAAAGGCCTAGCAATAAGCTGAAGGCGTTTGATCAGTGATTCGGCCAGACCATTTTGTGTATGGACATGAGCAACAGGATGCTCAACCGTAATCCCAACTGACATACAATAATCATCGAATGTCTGAGATGTGAATTCACCAGCCTTATCAAGTATGATCTTCTTGATTGTATGATCAGGAAATTGAGCTCGTAATTTGATTATTTGAGCAAGCAATTTTACAAATGCCATATTGCGGGTTGATAACAGACATACGTGTGACCATTTGCTAGAGGCATCTATCAATACTAAGAAGTATCGAAATGGTCCACATGGTGGGTGAATAGGCCCACATATATCAGCTTGAATTCGTTCAAGAAACATAGGTGATTCCGCTTCAACCTTTCCCGGTGAAGGCCGTATGATCAGCTTTCCTAGAGAACAAGCTTTACATGGGAAAACATTTCCTTGAGGGATCTTTTGATCCTTCAGTGGATGCCCTTGTGAATTTTCAAGTATTCTTCGCATCATAGTTGAACCAGGATGACCCAATCGGTCATGCCATGTGGTTAGTGCTGAAGGTTTGATAACTACCATATTTGACTCAATTGCATTCAAATATGTATAATGCAATCCGGTAGGGAGCATTGGTAGTTTTTCTAAAACACATTTAGTTCCAGATTTATATGTTGTGAGTAACATATATTTCATGCTATTTTCAGTTATAGACTGAGTATCAAATCCATGAGAATATATATCATTGAAACTTAACAAGTTTCGTTTGGACCTTGGTGAAAATAAGGCATCATTTATCGTAAACTTTGTGCCATTCGGCAATGTAAAGTTTGCCTCGCCAATTCCCTCAACCAGGTCTGCAGGACCTGATATTGTATTCACAATTATTTGTGTTGGTTTTATCTTTGAAAAATATCTTTTGTCCTTCAGGATAGTGTGCGTTGTCCCACAATCAAGTATGCAAATTTCTTCAATGTTAATCTCTTTGTTGGCTTGATGATTGTCTTTGTCCATATTAAAACTTTAAGTAAAAACAAAGAATATATTAAGAAAGGTAATGGAATAAAACATTGTACTAGTTTATTTCAGATCTTAAAAGAAAACATGCAGATAAACATCGGACAACTTGGCTTCATTCCCAAAAAAGGGGATTACATAGTCCCATCATATGTGTGCTCATTGAGGTTGACACCCAGATTCACAAAATCGGATGCATCACAGTGGGTGGAGTCATTTATCGGGTTCACAATGAAGTTGACTTCCTTCCCCTTCCCCTTTTCAAATTTCTGATAGAGCTCGCATAAGTGCTTTGGAGCTCGACAGACTTTAGCCCAATGGTCTTTGGTCCCGCATCTGAAACAAGTAGTTTCATAACCTTTCGAGGGGCTGGGGTCATTTTCCCTTTTGTAGGGATTCTTATGATTCCTCCCATCTTGATGGTTCTTGTGGCCATATTTGGTAATCTTATAAGGTGAATTATGAAAATAACCACCTCGACCACGTCCTTGACCACGACCTCGACCTCGCCCACAACCTTGGCTATGCTCTCGACCCTGAAGATGATCTCTATGTTCAGTTCTGTTGAAACGAACAGCATTCGCTTCAGGAAATGCCTTTGAGCCAGTCGGGCGAGATTGATGGTTCTTTATGAGCAGCTCATTATTTTTCTCCGCGATGAGGAGACAAGCAATCAGTTGTGAATACCTTTGGAAACCCCGCACACGATACTGTTGTTGCAGGGTCACATTTGATGCATGAAATGTGGAAAAAGTCTTTTCCAGCATTTCATCATCTGTTTTTATATCTCCGCAGAACCTCAAATGAGTTACAATTCTAAACATTGCAGAGTTGTATTCACTGACTTTTTTAAAGTCTTGGAACCGTAAAGGGGTCCATTCATCGCGGTAAATTGGGAGCATCATAGCCTTTTGATGGTCATATCTCTCTTTGAGATTTTTCCACAGTTCACATGGTTTTTTCACTGTGAGGTACTCATTTTTTAGATCCTCATGTAAATGACGGCGAATGAAAATCAAAGATTTTGCCATGTCTATTTCTGAGGGTTTATTTCCCTCCTTGATTGTCTCAATGAGACTCATTGATTGCAAATGTATTTCTATGTCCATTGTCCAGGACATGTAATTGGTCCCATCAATGTCAAGGGGACTGAAGTCTAGTTTCACCAAGTTTGTCATGATGTTAACTAAAACAAAACAAGTAATTTTTATTAATTCAAGATATACAAGTCTACAAATAGTGTAAAGAAGAAAAAGGCATACATGAATCCTAGCATTGCTAAACAATCATAAAATTCATCCGGTGTTAGATCCCCGGTGAAATTATAAATATTGAGTACTACAATAATTGTTGCAACAAAGACCAATAGTAAGCTAGACATTTTATTGCTTTGGAAATTTTGAGTGTGTTTGAAGTGTGAAGTAGAAGAGAAAATGTGATTTAGTGTAGTTGAATGAAAACATATTTATAGGGAAAAAAACTAGCCGTTTATAGCCGTTATGTTACCGTTGTGTATGGGTTAATTCATGCTAAGATTTAATTAGAAACGTAATGCAATTAATTACCATGTGAGGATAGACATGTATAGTATAAATGCTATTAACCATAGGAATGAAGTAGTAAAATAATTGTAATTCACATCATATTATTTTACGGTGGCTGAGCCTCCTTTGTATAATAATATGATGTTATACAATAACAAGTAATAAACATAAAAGTTTATACATGAAATAAGTAAATTTGTGGTTCACATCATACTATTATACGGTGGCCGAGCCTCCTTTGTATAGTAGTATGATGTTATACAATTGCGAGTAATAAGCAAAAAAAAATGTAATACATGAAGTAAGTAAAGTTTGTAATTCACATCATATTACTTGGTATAGTAATATGATGTTATACAATGAACATAAAAACATAAAAGTAAATTTGTAGTTCACATCATATTACTTGGTATAGTAATATGATGTTATACAATGATAAATAATAAACATAAAAGGCTTCAATGTATGATTTATTATACTTACGGTTTGGAGCTTACGTGATGAAAACGTAGAGCGTTCGTGCTGATAGGTTATCAAATAGTGCCTTGGTCAGTGTGCCCAACAAGCTATAGAACGACCCTGAATCAGCCGAGCCACCGACCTCGCCCACCCTGAATGAGCGTTCTATAGCTTGGTCTCCTTCTCTCTTTATTCAACTTCATCGCTGCCGCACCGTCCATGGCTCAAGCTCCAAGCTTCGACGCAGGTACATATACAAATAATTAAATTCCAAAATTCTAAATCATGCATATTCCCATTCTGCCGTAATTCAAAAGTTCTGTTTAAACTGTTGTAAACCATCTTTCAAAGTGCTGCCTAATTTCTAAATCATGCATATTCCCAAATATCAGATGCGTTCCTCTCAAACACGGTAATTTCTGAACTAGTGTTTTGTATTGGTTGATTAGATTTTGTTTTCGATCTGAGATTTGAAGTTTGGTTTTGATATCTGGGTTGTAGGGAGAGCTTGAGTTGGCGGGGGTATTTGTGGTGGTGCTGGTGGCCTGAGAGAGGCCAGA
Source organism: Rhodiola chrysanthemifolia (assembly GCA_033675395.1). Lineage (NCBI taxonomy): Eukaryota > Viridiplantae > Streptophyta > Magnoliopsida > Saxifragales > Crassulaceae > Rhodiola > Rhodiola chrysanthemifolia. The sequence goes on along the minus strand of CM066207.1, from coordinate 36,257,654 downwards.
TCAAAGGATGACATGAAAATTGTGGTAGTGATTTTGACATGATAATTGTTTCATAATCCATTTCACTGTGATAGAGCATCTTTGACTCGAATTGGCAGGAGCTGCATCATTGGTTTCATCTTACAAATGAAGTTCTTAATCGTCTTAAGGAATATGAAACTTAGTGGATGTGAACCTGCAGACTGCAAATTTGGAAATCAAAAACTGAAATGCTGGATACATGAACTTCAGATTTTTTGTGTGGTCTTTGTGAATACTGTATCATTTTTGACAAATAAGCCGATACTCACACTTGGTGAACTTAAGAATTGTAAAGTGAACTTTATAGTTTTTTTTGTCGCCAATTGATGAACTCTATATTTGTATTGTGAACTTCATATGAACTAGGTGAACTTTATATTTATATTGCGAACTCTATATTTGTATTGTGAACTTCATATGGACTAGGTGAACTTTATATTTATATTGCGAACTCTATATTTGTATTGTGAACTTCATATGGACTAGATGAACTTTATATTTATATTGCGAACTCTATATTTGTATTGTGAACTTCATATGGACTAGGCGAACTTTATATTTATATTGCGAACTCTATATTTGTATTGTGAACTTCATATGGACTAGATGAACTTTATATTTATATTGCGAACTCTATATTTGTATTGTGAACTTCATATGGACTAGGTGAACTTTATATTTATATTGCGAACTCTATATCTCATCAGCTTCCTTAGTCGAGCCCCTCTCCTTTCTGACCTTTCCTGATTCACCATCTTCCGTTCCCTCTCACACTATATCTCATTCTCCTCAGGACTACACTCATCGTTCGGGAGCTGAGGTTTCTGAGACTCCACCTTCACCCATTGTGCCTTCGTCGCCTATTGCACCATCTTCTTCTGCTGTACCACCTTCCCTTGATGTGTCACCTTCTTCTGATGTGTCATCTTCACCCATTGTGTCATCACCGTCTGATGTGCCTTCCTCTCCCATTATACCATCTCCTCCGGTGGCTCCATCTCGGTATGCTCTTCGAGATCGCCGGTCAATTCGCCCTCTGACACGTTATGATGTCGCTGCCGTTACTCTTGCTGAGCCGACCTCCTATCGTGATGCTATCCTTCACCAGGAGTGGCAACACGCGATGGCAGAAGAACTGGCCGCCTTTGAGCGGACTGGTACTTGGGAGGTGGTTCCCCCTTCCATCTCATATTCGTCCTATTACGTGTAAGTGGATCTATACAGTGAAGACCCGCTCTGATGGTTCCCTTGAGCGCTATAAAGCTCGTCTGGTGGCTCGTGGTTTTCAAACAAGAGTATGGGCGTGACTATGATGAGAAGTTTGCGCCTGTTGCCCGCATGACCACCATTCGCACCCTACTTGCTGTAGCCTCTGTCCGTGAGTGGTCCATCTCTCAACTTGATGTAAAGAATGCTTTTCTTAACGGTGAGTTGAGAGAAGAGGTTTATATGAGACCACCACCAGGATATTCTATCCCCGACGGCATGGTCCTTTGCCTTCGTCGCTCCCTCTATGGTCTTAAACAAGCCCCTCGGACTTGGTTTGAGCGTTTTTCCTCTGTTGTCACCGCTGCAGGCTTCACCGCTAGCGACCATGACCCAGCCTTGTTTATCCATACTTCCACTCGTGGACGGACACTCCTCCTCCTTTACGTTGACGATATGCTTATCACTGGTGATGACCATCAGCATATTGCCTTTGTCAAGGAGCGCCTTAATACACAGTTCCTTATGACGGATCTCGGTCCTATTCGGTACTTTCTTGGTATTGAATTCTCCTCTACTCTCGAGGGATTCTTCCTATCCCAAGAGAAGTATATTCGCGATCTTCTCGATCGGGCTTCTCTCAATGATCAGCGCACTGTTGATACTCCCATGGAACTTAATGTTCACCTTCGTCCCACCGATGGTGAGCCTCTTGAGGACCCTACTCGTTATCGACATCTTGTTGGTAGTCTGGTGTATTTAGGAGTCACTCGTCCGGATATTTCATACCCTGTCCATATCTTGAGTCAGTTCGTATCTGCGCCCACTCATCTCCATTATAGTCATCTCCTTCGGGTCCTACGATATCTTCGTGGATCCATCTCTCGCCATCTTTTCTTTCCTCGCTCTAGTTCTTTCCAACTCCGAGCATACTCTGATGCGACATGGGCTAGTGATCACTCGGATCGTAGATCTCTTCTGCCTATTGTGTTTTTCTTGGTGGTTCTCTCATTGCCTGGAAGACAAAGAAGCAGACAGCAGTTTCTCGCTCGAGTGTTGAGGCGGAGTTACGAGCGATGGCGTTATTGACGACAGAGGTTACTTGGCTTCGGTGGTTGCTTGAGGATTTTGGGGTTACTGCTTCTGGACCGACTCCTCTCTTCTCTGACAGTACAGGTGCTATTAGCATTGCTCGCGATCCGGTGAAGCATGAGCTCACCAAGCATATTGGTGTGGATGCTTCGTACATGAGGTCACAGGTACAGAATCAGATTATTGCTCTTCAGTATGTTCCTTCGGAGATCCAGCTTGCAGATTTCTTCACGAAGGCACAAACTAGAGCACAGCACAGCTTCTTTCTCTCCAAACTCAGTCTTATTGATCCACCATGAGTTTGAGGGGGTGTTAGAGAATATATTATTCTCATCAGATATTCATAGCACATATACTGTACATTCTCTCATTATTGTGTTTACCATACACATCTATCCTGTACTGTATATATTGACGTATTCGTCACATATCAATACACAATTCATATTCATAACACATCCAAGGGGTTGAACCGTTGACCTTCGCTAGTTGGTTGTTAATCAAGTAGGTTGCCATTTATATACATTTTTTAGTTTCTTTTGTTATTTGAGCCCCTCTCTTCAGCGCATAATAAAGATTTACGGCATTTCTCTTTTATAGATGAAATATGAGGTTCATTTAAATAATATAATTCTATATAATTTTTTGAAACATGAGCCTCATACACATTGGGCGGTTGGATTGGACTATTCCAACCTTATTAACATGTAGAGCCGGCCCTGGAAATATTGTCCTCTAATTCTGAAATACTATTGTCTTGCTCAAGACTAGATTAATGTGATGTTCGAATTGAGACTTGAACATCTTATCAGACTGTATCCAAAAGAAACAATGCACACACACGATGTAATACTCAGTTCCGAAACCAGCCTACTCTGGGGGGCTTCCCACGCCCTAAATGATAGCAAATTTTATTAAAAATTTAGAACTGTGAATGGTCTTACAGTTACAATCTCTCGAATGTAATCGCCTAGCCTCAAACACTTGTTCCACGATTTGCGATCTTGAGGACATGGGTTTATTGTGAGGACGTAGGGACAATTTTAGGCCATTGGATCAAATGATCCAACAATCCTCTTTTATCCAACTGAACAACTGAACCTCATTTTAGGCCATTGGATCAAATGATCCAACAGTCCCAAGATCTCTTTAAAATGTCGCAAAAATTTTACTTTCAATAGGGATTCGAACCTCATACACTCTATGTGTTAAGCCCTTTTCTACCAACTGAACAATAGAGCATTTATGTTGGATTTAGCAAACATTAATATTTAATATTTGAAGTTGATTATTTGATTTAATATCTCAATTAAGTATGTTTTATTATTTAATCGCACTCGACTCCGCATTATTTAAATCTAAGTTAACTTATTTTTCAACAACTAAGCTATAAAAATAAAATACAATATACATTTATTAATTAAAATAAACTCCAATTAATTTAAATTATATTATTAATAATTAATATGTAATTTATATTAAAAAATTTGACTACGCTCAAATAATATATTTTTTTGGGACCCCTGTCGAAAGGCGCTGGATCCGCCACTGAAAAGAAGGGACCCTTACTCTTACTTCGTCACCAAAATAAGATAAACCTCCGTACCAAGAAAGAGGCCAGATTGAGTGCTGGTAACAGAAAGATAAATGGAGGTTGAGGGGAGCACATATTTCAGGGAAATATTTGTTAGCGTCAATTACAATGAAGAGAAAAACTAGCCATGATGGCATTTCTCTTTTACCTAACAGAAGGTCACACTAACATATGCATCCATTTCAAAAGGTAAGGCAGGCAGTGGGTTCGTTGTTAAAGTTGCCAGTCTATAGGACTCATCCTCACTTTCTCAAGAATCTGGTTTGTCCGAGAGAAATGCCTGCAATTTTAAAACGAAATTGATAAACACCAGTTCAATAATCTTGACTTCTCTGCTGAGTACAAAATTGTCTGAAATCATGCCTACAAAGTTCCAACAGGCGCTCATGATGATTATTCAGGCAACAAAACAGAAAAAAAAAAAAACAAGCGTGCTGGTTTAGTCTAGACCAAACAGCCGACAAATTGGTCTTTATTGTACCATTTCTTGGCCACCAATTGTCTCCATGTATGTTGTTATTGTATATGATTTTTACAAGTAAAGAAGAAAAAAAAAAGGTGTGTAAACATCAAAAGTATTGAGAACCAGCTAAAATTATTAGTCTACTAGGAACAAGAGAACTACTAAAAAAACGTGAATATATTGGGTACCCCAATAACATATAGTTTTTACTAAAAATGAAACAACTTGTTATAACGGAATTGTGAGTAACTCACCTGCACCCAAAGAACCCTCTATTAGCAGATAAGCCAGAAGGATGAGCTGCTTTGAGGATATGATGCTTTGTCACGTTGATTAATCTGAACAAGATCAGATATGAGATGGTGATGTAAGATAAAAAGTCCGATTAGGAAAGCATAGCCAGAAAAATGAAATAAGAAAATTTGGTATAACAGTCGTCATTTAACAATAGAGACTCTTCATAAAAACAGCAAACTGGAAAGAAAAAAAAGAAGGGAAAATCTGAAATTTTGGGGAAAAGTCAATGAGTCAACTTGATCATAACATCGACCATGTAACACTGAGAAATAATGATGAGAGGATTGTAATCTGTATAGTGATTAGTCAACAACTGTAAACACCTGGATTTCTCCTGAGCTGATCTTCCCCATAAGAGGAATACAACCCCTTCTCTTTCTTGAGAAACAGTCCTAATTACGGCATCCGTGAACATCTCCCATCCTTTTTTTGCATGAGAGTTGGCTTGATGCTCCCTAACTAAAAATTAAGAGATGAAATTCAGCAAACATTATTGATTACAACCTTTGTCTGTGCAACGAAAGTCATACTTAGTTCTCATCAAGCTACGTTCAAATATAATGGCCAGCTTGTCATTATACAGTTTACAAGCAAATCTCCTCCTAAACTACTCGACGTAGAAAGGTAACCTAAATCAGGGTGAAAGTTTACCAGTCAAAACAGTGTTAAGCAGCAAAACGCCCTGCAAGATGATAAACAATTGAAAAGAGAGAATCAGCCATGGTAAGAATATATGCCTCGATTACAAAAAAGTTCAGTTAAAGGATTTGTTTTAAGTGGTTGCAGTTTTGTTATACCGTGATTCGTTGGTGGTCTGTTTGGGTTCATAGAGATAGACATTCATTATTGTATAACTTGTTTGGGAACCGTGTGATGTAAAGAAGTAGCATTTCTACTACATGGAACTCCAAAGTTCCATATTTTTACCTGCACAGCCCATCTCTCCAAGTTCCCATGGGATGGAATGGAACATCCTAGGTCTTGTTTAAGCTCCTTGAATATATTTACCAAACTTGACGGGGCTTTCACTCCTTCCGGAACAGAAAAGGCAAGACCCATTGCTTGGCCTGGACCATGATACGGATCCTACAAGTAACTATACCAATTAGTTTTAGTGCACCTTTCAAACAAAATCATTTCAAAGTGATGTAAAGAGACCGAAACACGCTGCGAGCTAAATTACACGCAAAACAACTGGTTAGTTACCTGTCCAAGAATCACCACCTTGACGTGATCGAGCGGAGTGGAGTTTAGAGCATTGAAAATCAAATGCTGGGGAGGGTAGACAGGAACACTACCACCAGTAACCTCTTTCTGAATAAAATGTGTGAGACCTTCCAAGTAAGACTTCTGAAGCTCGTCAGCAAGTGCTTTAGACCAAGTCCCCTCCACCATAAGGTCCACCAAATTCACACCATTTCCACCACCAGCTAACATGTAAACACAACCCATCAAGAGAACCCTAAAACATTTATTACTACAAAAAGGCACCAACTTTATAATCATAACAGTAAGGAAAACCTTTAGATTCCGAAACCCTTAGGCATATCTTGAGATTGCGTTTCGATTTCGCGAGATTTTTGTTGAACTCAATCTTCGATCTTTGAGCCGGTGTGAGCGCCGACGGAGACCCTTGAGTAGAATCTTCAGGCGAGTTGGAGATCGAAGCCCTTGGAGAGAGTTTCATCCGCTTCGCGGCAGGCTGGGACAGGTCCATTAGGATTTTCGGCGAAGCTGCCATTGCAAGGCCACAGCGGTTTATGGTTGGAACACGAAAAGACCAATTTATAGGACAACCTACGACGAGTGCGAGGTAGACCCCTCTTCAGCTACCAAAAAGACTGGTACACCGGGCCGAACCAAAATCGGACGCTGAGTCCCATCACTCAATTTTCAGACGAAAAAGGCGACACCTTTACTGCAATTGGAGAAATGGATACTTCACAACCGGCTAGGGTTAGGCTTTCGGATATTCTGCCGTATGACGGGGTTGCTGACGTGTCGTACTCCAGGGCGGTGGAGGAGTTGTCGGGGTCGCTGATGAGGCACAACGCTGTGGTGCTAGAGCTTGGAATTGAAGATCGAGCTTTGATGAGGTGTGGGTTGGAATCTGCCAGGATGTACTTTACATCCTATAATGGTCAGAGTTTTGGTGATGGAGGACGGAGTGGGGGGAAAGGGAGCAGAGGTGTTTATATGTATAGAGCAGGAAGGTAAGCTTCCAGATTTTTTCATCTGTTGGATTTTTGTATCTCACATTTGCATTGGTTTCAAGCATTGTGAATGCTTCATCTTCTTTATGCAAAACTTGCACCTAGTCTTCGTGTAGCTGTTTTGGTGGTTATAAACTCGGATATACTTGGGAACTACTTGTTGAAAGATGCTAATATGTATTACATCTGGATTATGTCATGGATCGATGGAAATGTATCTGGTATGATCCGCTTTTTTACTTTTCTTGTGATATTATAGGATTAGCAGCCTTATTGTCTAAGATTATGTCGCTTTTAGATGATCCGAGCACGGTGATACATGAATGTTATTATTGGCACCATTGTAACTTTTATGCAGCATGGATAGGATGACATGCATACATATTACTGACTTTTACGCGAGTGATTTCCATTTATGTGCTCGTTGATGGATCAAATACAATGACTAATTGTTTTCTTATCTTTCTTCATTTACGATTTTTGTTACTTGAGCGACTAGCAGTACTGAGCGTTGTTATTGACCCTCAAGGGACATTTGATAGAGGCTGAATGATACTGACATTTTTAAAATTCTCGACTCTCTTCATAGGGCTGTGGAAGATGGGGAGTTGCCTCCCCCATGTATGATGGATATATTCACTTGCATGGGCAAGGCTGCACGGGCTTCTCTTAGTGCCATAGCGAGGCATCTTCGTCTAAGGAGCGAGTGTGTGTTATGTATAATGATGCGATATTCAGCAATCTATGAACTGAGTTGACATTGTAAAAAAAATTTCTGACAAACATGCATTTGTTTCTCAGTATCTTTAACCAGTTACTAGATGATGCTCCATTGCCTGCTAATGAGATATCATCATCTGTTCTTGTGGCATCTTGCTCTCAATCACTGCTAAATGGAAAATTGGGTTTTGTTGGGGCAGAGACGCCATCGAGAAACGGTGAAATTGAGAAAGGGCTATTGACATTGATTGCATCTGATACTGCGTCTGTTCAGGTACTTAGTGGCAAAAATTACTGCATCTTTTGGTCTACTGTACTTTTACTATTTAGTAGTAACTCAAATGTTCTCTACAGGTGTGTGACCCTAATGGTCACTGGTATCTAGCGGATATTGGCTCATCTCCTGGTGATCTCTTACTTATAACAGGTAAGGCCCTGAGCCATGTTACCGCTGGCCTTCGTCCAGCAGTGTCATTTAGAACTTTGGACTGCTCCAAGAGCTCGACAAGTTTCGGAAGGTGCACTTCTCTAAGTTTCTTTTAGAACAAGGTCTCCGAGATGTTTTAGGCAGTATAATTCTAGTAATTGCCCGTATACATTTTTGTAGGACTACACTGTCGTATAGGCTCATGCCACAAAACAGCGCTGTATTAGACTGTTCTCCCATTGCTGCAGCTGGTCATGTCATTCCTCAATGTTATGTACCGATTCCCTTCAGTCAGTTTATGGAAGAAATGATACCTGAGGAAGATTTCAGCATTACGCAAGCAAATAACTTCGTAAGTTATTTGAATATAGGGAGTCATACTTGTTATTATCTATGATGCCTTTAAGTTTCCTTCACCCGTAATTTCTCTAGGTTACCCATCCATAGATCGTCTCATTGTCTCAGTTATTGGCCTTCACAGTGAGCATGGGCATTTTTATACTCAGATACAAACTGACATACGAGCTAATATTACTTGAATATTGAAACAATAAAAGTTCATTGGTGGATTCTGCTGGCCTGAAAAGGGAATCCCCTTTAAGTTTCAGTAATTGCATTTCACAGGTTTCTGAAAACAATTCCAACGCAGAAGCATCTCTAAGAAGTGTTCTGTCAGATCCTCTCACGTGAGTTAGATATCTTTGCTGCTCTATTTGTTTCTGTACTGCTATAACTTTACCAATATCGCGCTTTTGCTTTCTAATGTTAGAGGAACATTCCTTGAAGATGCAATGCTTGTTTCATGTGGTCACTCTTTCGGTGGTATCATGCTGAGAAGGGTTATTGAGATGGTAAGTCGGATTTTTTTTCTCATAGCTTACAACTGAAAAAGAAATTGTAAGGAATATACAAACAACTATCATATTGGATTGTTATGCACTTGTGCCATCAGTCATGTCTCTTTTATCTTATGTCACAGTCAAGATGTTTGCAGTGCAATGCAGAGATTGAGTCGAGCACTTTGGTTCCCAATCTAGGTCCTTTTCAAACTTCCACCTCTTTATATCGTAGTAACAAGTATCACTTTACACATGCAAATATCTATTTTTATTTATTTGTTACGCTTTAGAAGAGAATTTGTCATGGGCTGTTTTTTTAAAGGTCATCAATCTATTTTGACAGCTGTAAGAGCTGCTGCTGCAGCTTTGAAGCAGGACGAGGAATGGAGACTTTTCCATAACACATCACTTCGTAAACGTAAGAAAGAATTTGGGGACCTATTAGATCCAACAAGAAGAAAGGTAGGTTTATTGTTGGCTATGGGCCTCCATATTTATCAGAAGGTCAATTTTTTGACGCTGTAGAGAACAAAATATGCCTGGAAAGTTTGCATGTATAAAGTTAAGGTAATCAGTTTTATTTGAATTCTGAGGGTAATCAGTTTTATTTGAATTCTCTATAGACTTTTGTTTTTGTCAGAATTGTTATGTGGATTTGTTTAAGATGATATTAGTATGTGATCCTTTCTGATTAAAAAAAAAAGTTAAGGTTTTTGATATATGGGTTGTCTCGATTGAACTCCTCATTTGTGGACTTTACATTACGCTGGGTGCTACATTGGAGCATCAACAGTTTCAGTAAAATCTGGAATCGTTTTTGCATTACTTTCCTGTACCGTGGTGTACTCAAATGTTATGCCTAAATTTGTAACTACCTGGCGCTCCTAATTAACTATTCTTCAATATCCTAGTCGAATGATTCTTGTTAATGCTCATATATTTAAAGTTGGTTAATTTTGACTATCTGATGCTCTTTAGGAGAATGGAGATGGCGATGATGCCTTGCATAGAGTAGTGCAGTATCCATTTTCCGTGAATGAAAAAGTAGTTATCCAGGTGAGCTATTTTTCCACCAATATTTGCAGGCATCCGCATGAAAATAGGGAGTTAATATTCTCATTTGCTGTATCTGTAAAGGGAAACAAAAGAACACCGGAAAAATTAGTAGGAAAGGAAGCAGTGATCGCATCTCAGTGTGTAAACGGCTGGTTAGTTGTTCCCTTCTTGTTCTGCGTCAGTAGCATCCCTTATATTTAAGCAACCTGTTTCAGTGGCTGTGTTTAATAAATTATTAATGAAATTCCAACCGTGCCTAAATTTTTTATTATTTACTGACAGGTATTTGCTCAAGATAATTGAGAGTGGGGAAAGAGTCCGCTTACAATACCGGTCTCTACGGAAAATGCCAACATCTGAGAGTGCAGACAGATTCCAAACACAGCCAATAAATAACTGAGCTGTCACTAGTCTGATGCGAAGCGCGCTGCAGCAAAAACAGTTTCCCTCCACAGTTACTAGTTAGACAATAGTTAGCTAGTTGTTGTGTACAGACTTTTTATGTAATCTGTATGACAGGGTCAAGGGAGAAGGGTATGTTATGTAAAATGTGTGACCAGGGACGGACGCACTTGGAGGGCATATTGGGCCCCTACCCAAGTACTTTTGGCCCAGTTTTTTTTTTTTTTTTTTTTTGTAAATTCCCAAACTGCAATTTCATACCTTGTTTAGGTCAAAAGAACAACCAGATACGGACGCACACGCACTTCCAAGTTCCATTGCCGCTGCTTCAATCATACTACTGGCTACTAGATTGCTTGAGCTGGAAAGCCGCGGTTGAAAATGGTTGGCATTTTGGCCGGCTGATCAATTGCGAGATTTTCTCTTTAACTGCTTGGAGTTTAATTAGATGGCCGGCGCTGATCTGCTCTTTATTTAGGGCGAGCTCGTTCTCTTTGAATAATTTATTTTTGTGGAAAACGCGTCGAATGTAACCTCTGTCATCCCTCATCCGTGAGCTGTGAGCATGTGATGTTGATTAATATATTGCTCAAGTAGTCAACAGGTTTGTTTTGGACCAAAACTTTTGGTGAATTTTGTTGTTTATTGTTTGTTTCTAGTGATGTTGATTAATATATTGCTCAAGTAGTCAACAGGTTTGTTTTGGACCAAAACTTTTGGTGAATTTTGTTGTTTATTGTTTGTTTCTAATTGTAGTGAAAATTGTATGATTAATCTCATTATTGTCTTATTAGCAATTAACTATCCATACCCATTAGATAATGGTTGGCATGATTTGATTACAAAGGTTGCAGCATTCTCTTGTGAGCATGATATTATTATGCCTGACATGTCTTTACCTTACAAGAGAGGCGCAAGAAGGAATGGAATGAACATCACAAATGAGCACTATTTTCGGGTAAATGTACTTTACGCCGTGATTGACAGTCAGATGGCGGAGCTTGATAATAAGTTTACAGAGAGTTCTATAGAGATTCTTGTCCTTAGTGCATCATTTCATCCGCGCAATAATTTCCAAGCATTCAAAGTTGAAGATGTGCTTCTACTTGCTTCGAAGTTTTATCCTTCTGACTTTTCTGAACATGATATGGTTGCTCTAAATATTGAGTGTGGGTTCTTTGCACTAAGTATTCCACGGGATCTAAGGTTTGCAAATTTGAATTCTATTTCTGATGTGTGTCGGCTTTTGGTTGAACATGGGAAGTCAACATTTTATCCTATGATATATCGGTTGATATGTCTTATTTTGACTCTTCCGGTATCTACAGCAACAACAGAGAGGGCACTCTCATCAATGAACATCATCAAGAGTACACTCAGAAATAAGATGAATGATGAGTTTCTCGATGATCTCATGGTTCTTTATGTCGAACGTACATTTGCAGATTATATTAGTAATGATGCTGTGATTGCTGAATTTGAAATGAGTGGAGTTCGTAGGGTAAAATTTAGTTAGTTTTGCATTTTGTACATTTATAGGGTTTTGGTTTATGTCCCCCTATAACATGTTTTGAAAAAGGCGTGAGGATGAGCCTCCCATTGGGTTCCAAACCTCAAAATTTTTTTTTTTTGCCCAACCAAGATTTCATTCCTGCGTCCGTCCCTGTGTGTGACATCAAAGGACACACTTAAAATCAGCTGCAAATCGTCTTTTTGCTGTGTGATCAGGAGAGATAGGAAAAGCTTTCAGTTATGCTTGTTTTTGGTAGAAATGTCCTGGCGTTACCTTTCTTTTTAAAATCATTTTAGACGAATGTTGCATTCAAATTATTATTTATGACTTGTCATTTTGTCAACTGATGAAAAGAGAAGCTGGTCATCAATTGTTTTTTTTTTTTGATAGAAAGACGCCAAATGACTACAAATCCAGGACTCCGCCTGAAACGGGCACACGAAACATAGCCGACATAATAAGTCGACACTCATTACACAAATGAAACGACCAAGTGCTTAGCTAAAAGTCCGGTCGTACCCGGCACTATCTATCATCCGGTTTGACCCGGTCACATCTACCCGGTTCTTACCCGGTCAGATATTCAACCCGGTTTTTATCCGGCCAAAAAACCCGGTTTTAACCCGGAAACAACTACACCCGGTTCGCCCGGCAACAGTACAAACCTTAAACTACAACTACCCTACAGAGTTATGAAAAAACATGAAACTAAAGCCTAACCTGCAACTAAAAAACAAAGAAACGCAAGAATCCCACAGTCAAAGCCATACGGCTCAAGTCCAACCGACCAGCCATTCGACCCCACCAATATACAGCAAAACTTCCCCACTGCCGCCCTCCGGAGACACAGCAACCAGCCCCCGAACCAAGATGACCCCGCCCCGGACCACCCGCCGCTAACGCCATCGGGAAAGCAGAACAAGCGGCACCCGACTGAGCTCCGACCGACCGCCGAGGAGAAAAGGGATGAGGGCTGCCGTGGGATTTGATCGAAACACCCAAAAAAACAACAAAACACTCCGCCGGAAGCCCCTGCCGCCTTCGTCATCTCCACCCTCCCCCACCGACGTCAGCAGACCCGAGAAGGGCAGCGGACAACCGCAGAAAGGGAAAAGAGACGAAGGAGGAGGACTTACCGGGGGAGAGGGCCGCTTCCACGCTCTTCTTCGGAGAACTTCTACTCGGTTCGGGGGAGAAGCTGGTCATCAATTGTGTTGTAACAACTTATGGAGTTTAAAAAGTAAGTCAAAAAAAATAGTTAATAGAAAAATTTAATGTGATACTATTTTTTGTTTTCCCTGCTCTGAAACTTTGCCCACCATTTTAAGTGTCTATCCACTCACTCGATTACCAACTATGTTGTTGGCAGTGTGATATTACTTTTTGCCAAAAGGACAATTATGAAATTTATTGCTAGACCCAAAATCAAAATGAAAATCAAGAAAGTCAGTGACAATAGCTGAATGATTTCTAAATGAAAGCAAAAACAAGAGAAAAGCTAGACAACAACAAGGGTCTAAGAAATGCAAGCCATCTTCCAAAGATTATAATCAATCTTCCTCAGCTTCAGCGTTCTCAAGAACGGCTTGTTCAGCTTCCTGCACTTCTTTCTCAGTCTTCCTGCCTTTCTTGCATTTGTAGTAGACACTCATGAATGTTCCAACAGCCAAATACTTCCTCCTAGCCTGCTCATAAAGCTCAGCATCGAACATTCTCCAGAAGTTTTTCTCATCCAGTTCAGAGACTGCATACTGAGGCTGGAAGCCGTGATTCTCTATCAACCAGTTCTCAAGTCTGCGAACTGCCTCAACTCCATCAAACACCTCTCCTCTCAACACCGGGCCTGGTGCATAATATACCCCGATATCAGTGTACATTTGTGCATAGGATGTGTCCCCTTGCCTGCGATGATGCTCAAAGCCTGGTTCTGGGTAGATCATTGTCTTTACAGGGAGCTTGAATAGTCTGTGCGGGCACAGCCAAATCGGATATACCTACAATATTGAACGGTTCATACACAAATGCAAATCTGTTTTAACTTCTCTACTTTAGCTGTAAAACCATTTTTATTTTTAATTCTATGAAACCAGCAAGTAAACTCTAGACATGCTTAGACCTCAAGTTGGACACATGTATAATAGTAAAATGATCAAAAAGGCTGGTTTAAGTGATTTTGTACCTCCATTTCACGGTCAACCCACTCCAGTGCATCACCGACTTTGTAAAGGGGAACGAGCATGTCTTGGATGACGTGCATCTCATGGTAATAGTTCCTGATCGCTTCACCTTGAGTTGCCTTAAGCAATGAAACTTTCGGTGGCATCAACCAACCAAATAAATACCTAAACCAAAACTGATCGCCAAAAGGAAGAATAAGCTTTCCTTCCCAGTACAAGCACCTAGTGTGCCTATGGTAATAGTCTCTTGTCGGAATGTATTCCACAAATTCACCCTTTTTCAATGCTGTCTGAGCGTGCTGATAGAACCACGGTTTGTACCACCATCCGACGGAGTTAATTTTATTGCCTTTTTTCTTAGCTTCTTCTTTTGACGCATATCTTCCGGTCATGCACACACCTTCAGTTGGAGTGTAGATCATGGTTTCAACAAAGTCAGGCACCTTTTCAGGATTATCTTGGTCTCCATCTCTTGGAGCAAATGAGTCCACATATGCTTGTGCAAGATCTTGAAGACTTCCGACCACTGGTTTGTATGTCAGTTTCATGTATTCCTTTATTGGTATCAATTTGATCTCAGCAGACACGAGGAGCCCGAGGGTTCCCTGCGACCAGGGAATCGCATAAAAAAGATCTTGGTACTCATTGTCTTTGGTAGCTCTAACAACTCTTCCATCAGCTAAAACAATCTCATATGAAACAACTGTGTCAGAAAACAGACCATACAAATGGGAGCTTCCTTCAATCCCGTAACCGTTAATGAGACCACCAACAGTCAGATCATCAAGTTCAGCTACTACTGCTAAAGCTAAATTCAACGGGACAGTAGCCCTGGAGATTTGGCCCATGTTAACAAGAGGCTCTACTTTTGCAATCATTCTCTTCTCATCAATCTCAAGAATGTTTCTGAAAGCTGAAAGATCAACTTCAAAATGCCGAGCCCTCTTGTAGTCGACATTCCTCATTCCTACAGCAATCCAAGGTTTGCGGGCTGTGCACACTAGTCCATCTTTAGAGGCATTTCTTTGTTTAAGGCGCTTCACCACCTTGTCAACATTTTCATCATGTTCCTTTTGGCGCTTCTTGTATGACTTCAGTTCAGATCGAACATCTCCAAGGTATGTGAGGAAATAAAGAGTGAAGGAGATAGGAAGGACTACGAAAATGACAATGATCCATCTAAAACTGACAAAGTAGTCCACCCAAAT
The DNA here is from genome assembly GCA_033675395.1 of Rhodiola chrysanthemifolia. Classification (NCBI taxonomy): domain Eukaryota; kingdom Viridiplantae; phylum Streptophyta; class Magnoliopsida; order Saxifragales; family Crassulaceae; genus Rhodiola; species Rhodiola chrysanthemifolia. The sequence goes on along the minus strand of CM066207.1, from coordinate 36,242,426 downwards.
TTTCTTTCTTTTGGGGCGTAGCGGAGCCTCGAGGTCTGACATGGTTCTATCTCAACACCTTTCCCTTCACTGCAACACAAACACTTAGCTAAACAAAAACACAAAGGAATATTCAAAGATCAGAATAATATAACTGGATACTTAAGATCTAGCATGCATTCTTCCTCTTACAGACATATATGCGACACAAAATGGTGCTGTAACCAGATACAGAGGATAAAACTTGTAGAACAGTGAAGCTAAAAGAGTTTAGAAACACAAGAGCAATGCACGTTGACAGATGGACACCATAAGAGGACTGAATTAGAATGCTATCAACGAAAGCGGAAAGATAAGATTCATAGGTAATTTGAAAAACTGTGATTGAATGAAATAAAGAATAAAGAGAAAATAACAGAATGAAAATTTACAGCCAATTAAGAATTTAAGAGGGTCAAAAGAACGTGATGCATCCAGAAAAGTACTACTCCATTATTTACACCAAGCAAGATTTATACATTATATAAACCTAAAACTAAAAGGTACACAAATTTTACATTCCATAAAGAAGGCCAACGTGATAGATAGGCTCAGCCACTGAAGATCTCAAAAACAAGGAATAAGAAAGGAAGGAAAACCCACACCAAATTATAAAATGCTCAGATCTAAACGACTGCAGTTACAAATGCAAAGTAACAACATTTTCTAGGGCTAAAGAAAAAGAAGTGCAAATCAAGATTGGTGAACAAAGTAGGTTGAATTGAGCATTGAAGCATGAAAAAAGTTGCATTTTTTTAGCATACAATTAAGGGGAAAAGATGGAGTACCTGAATCCAGGAGGAGAAGATGCCGGCAGATGAAACCGGGATAGAGATGAGGAAATGAGTGGGATTAGTGAGTAACAAATTATATAGACAAGTGTGAATAAGATAAGATAGTGCGAGTGTGTGTAATAATAATATTTTTAATTGAAATGATATTTTTGCTATTCAGTTTTCTTCAATAATTTTTAAAAATCGTAGAGTGAGAAGCTCCCAAAAGAGAAAAGAAGCACCAGGAAGCGTCGAGAAGAAACGCGTGGGGCCTCGCTTCCGGTCTCCTCCTCCCTCGGTTGCTGGTTCGACGGTGCTGTCTCCTCTGCCCGGCGTCGCTGATGCTTTGGCGGGTTTGGGCGAATCGGTGTTTTCGACCGATGAGGGCTGTGGGGCGATCGGAGGTGGGGTTGTTGATTTTGGCCCTCTTGGGGTAGTTTTTGGGCTGGTGTTGCCGGTTCTGGCGGCCTTTGGTGGTCGTTGCGGTGGAGGTGGTGTGCGGCAGCGTCTCGAGTCTGGTGGATCTGGCGCCTGGCTTGTTGGCGGCATTTTCGGGGCAGTGCTGCGCGGCTGTTGGTCGGGGGTTTAGGATGGTGGCTGGTTGCTTCTCGACTTGGATGGCAGGCGAGTGGTGTTGCCGGATTTGCAGGCTAGCGGCGGGGCGGTTCCCTTTGGAGCCGGGTTGTTCCTTTAGGTGTAGCTTTAGTAGTTTTAGTTTTTAGTCGTTTGTAATGTTTAGTTGATTGGATGAGTTGTCGGCTCTGGCCGGAGTTTTGGTCAGCTTTGGCTGTACCGAACTTTTCTTAAGGGCCCTCTGAGTGATATTTCGTTGTAAAATCGTATGCCTCGGCCAGGCGGCCGGACTTTGCTGGGCTCTTTTGGAGCTGTTGTATGCCGGTTGGCAACTTGCTTAATCAAAAAAAAAAGTTTTCTTCAATAATTTTTTATAATCATTAATTTTAGCCTCATTAAAAAAGAAATATAGTTGACGGTATATTAAAATTAAGGAAACGTAACAAATACAAACCATAGTTATAAATAAAAATTAAAAATATAATAAAATAATAACACGTGTATATTTCGACCAATCAGAATTCATCGTGTTTGGGGCTCTTTTTGTAAATAAAAAAATTAACTCGTACTTATTTAAAAATACATAAAAGATACGAGGGGTCAATAGTCCTAAAACTTGTTTTAAGTGATCATTACGGGTTTAAGTCAGATCATTTAGGTTGCCGCGCGCCAGCCTTAACATTAACTTGTTAATGTCTTAACTGGGCGCGCGACATGTCGTTTACTATTCACCTGTCGACTAAAAACGCAGAACATCGACTTATGTCGACTGGGAGAGGAAAGACCGGCGATGACGACTGATCATTGTCAAGTTTTAAGTTTGATCATAATAGTTTTAAGTCTGATCATTACTGGCTTAAGTCTGATCATTGTTGTGTAAGTGTGATCATTGTTGTTTTAAGTCTGATCATTGTTGTTTAAGTCTGATCATTACTGGTTTAAGTCTGATCATTACTTGTTTAAGTCTGATCATTGTTGTTTAAGTCTGACCATTACTGGTTTAAGTCTGGTCATTCTTTTTTAAGTCTGATCATTACTGGTTTAAGTTTGATCATTGTTGTTTAAGTCTGATCATTACTGGTTTAAGTCTGATCATTGTTTTTTAAGTCTGATCATTACTGGTTTAAGTCTGATCATTATTTTTTAAGTCTGATCATTACTGGTTTAAGTCTGATCATTACTGGTTTAAGTCTGATCATTGTTTTTTAAGTATGATCATTACTGGTTTAAGTCTGATCATTACTGGTTTAAGTCTGATCATTGTTTTTTAAGTCTGATCATTACTGGTTTAAGTCTGATCATTATTTTTTAAGTCTGATCATTACTGGTTTAAGTCTGATCATTACTGGTTTAAGTCTGATCATTGTTTTTTAAGTATGATCATTACTGGTTTAAGTCTGATCATTGTTTTTTAAGTCTGATCATTGTTGTTTAAGTCTGATCATTGCTTTTTAAGTCTGGCTCATTGCTGTTATTAAGTCTGATCATTGCTGTTTTTAAGTCTGATCATTCCACGTTTAAGTCTGATCATTAACTCGAGAACTAAATTGAAAATAAAATTATTAGGATATGTGGAATGACTATAATACCCTTCCCGTGTTTTGTTCGGGATTTCGACTAAATGGGACACGTGTCATCTTGAAATTGAGTTTTTCGTTTTTATATATAAAATAGATTTGTACCTGAACCGCACTCTAAAATTAAAATACTTCTTTTGATCCAACCTTAAAAATATATGCCATATTTAATTTAATTTGTAACTTTCTTCAATTATTATTGACCTAAACAGGAGTTAATTTTGTGTAAATTTTGATTTGAGAATATTGTTTAGGAAAATAATGGTAACGGATTGGGAATATTGTTTTTATTGAAATGACATTATTTTGATTTTCATATGGCTGCAACATTGCACTGAATCTTTTTCCGTATTTATTGGGTTGGATCGGGGTGTATAACACATTTGATGAACTCGGCATTATAGTAAACAAAATATGTATTGAAAGATATATTTGTTAAAAAAATAATGAGCAAAAAGACAGGAGGATTGATTAAAAGAGAAGACAAAAGAAAAATGATTGAATCACAGATCAGATCACATCTCTTTCTCCATCTCACCAACCCCCACTTTCTTGTCACATTCATTCTTCCCGTTACTCGTTTTACATTATACGGAGTAGTTTCTATGAAAACTGATTTATTAGTTTATGCCCAGATTTTTTTTTGATGCAGGCTTGTTATGTTAGTTGGAGTACCTGTTGTTAATTTGAAGGGGGTTAGGGAGGACTCGAACCCTGGGTTTTTAGAAACACACAGGGAGCGCCCTGTGTGTTTATGCCCAGATGTGAATCTCCTACACAAACTGCATAAATAATAAGGGTGGGCAAAAGGCCGGGCGGTAAGTCCTACTCCTATCGGACCGGAACGACAAGAACTTTTGGTGAGTCCTAATCCTTTTCACATTAGGATCGGGCCTGATCCTTAGAAAATTCATCGACCCTAAAATCATTATCAGCCCTTCATTTCATAAAGTTTTTTGGGCTAGAGCAGACTCACATTAATTTTGGCCTTAAATGGATGACTAATTAATCGATAAATAACTTTTTAAACGCAAATGCTACTAGTTTGGACGTGTGAAATTTGATGGTTGTGAAAAAACACATTCTTTTTATGTCAAGAATTTTCTTAAATCAATCAATATACAATTTTAAATCGAACTCGTATTTCGAATATAATAATCAAAATCTTAACCCGACCATAAGCCATTCAGGTCGAGCCATAATAGGACCTGCTTAAGGCTAGGATCTAATTAGGACCGCCATAGAATTCATTTTGACTCGGCCCAAATGCTGAGGCCTAAATTCAATAACAACATATTCATCATTTCTGATCAGACCTTTTTTGGTTTTAAAATTGTTGTTTGGTTTCTGGGGATGCCTGACCTGGCCCCGGCCTAGGTACCTGTCCACTTTTGTTTAACAATCAATAATGGAGCCAGAAAGCCACAGACAAAACGCATGTGACTCACAAGCTTAACAGCAACGTCACCACCACATTTCAAACACCACTGTCCACTCCCCAACCTCTCTATTTTAATAAGTATCTCATGTAAAAAAAACCCCATCAATTTTTTAATTCAAAATGAGCTATGATGATCAACATGTGTGACCCAGTCAGCTGCAGATCCAGATTCCCCCATGTATAAAGTCACAATTAAATAAACTACGCACATGCACAAAATTGATGGAAGTGATGCTAAAATGGTTAGTCATGGTAGAGACCAGTCGGAAGGCGAATAATAAATTGCATGCATCCACAGATGCAGAAATGACAAGTTGTTGCAGTATCATAAGCAATAACAACAGTCAGCTGCTTCAGTTCAGATCCAATCAAGCAACAAGCAACACTCTATCTATCTGGTAGCATTATGGACTTATTGGTTCAGTTGAGGGTCAGATTACGTTATCACCATCATCAAGCTTTTCAGTTTAGGGATCACATTTATATCAAAATATCTAAGCATGGTAACCTACTCGCTCAAAGGAGACTAGGGTTTTATCATCATGTGTGTTTAACTATTCCTAAAAAGAAAAGGGTTGACATTTTTTATCAGGTCTGAAGATACTTGGCTGTGAGACGTCCATTTCTGATCTGGTCATAAGTTACAACATAGCAATAGTTTCACTGAACTGTAAGCTAAGTCACCTGTTGCGGTAGAAATGAAAATTTATATATTCTCGTGCCTTCGCCTAGATCTTGATTGCGACTGTATGCCTTTTCCGTTTTCATCTTCCTCTTTGGTCTCCTTTCGCTTGCGCTGCATGCTTTCAGCGTACCGGCGCCATAGTATCTCCCGTTCTTTTCTAGGCATTTTGGTGTATCTTGGATCATTTCTCAGAAATTCTTTGGCTGTCGACCAGGAATTATAAACTGTCTTACCGTCTTCAGATCCATGGCTGGCTACCTCTCCAGTCAGGGCTTCGGTTAATAGCACTTTGAAGTCACTGGCACATCGCTGGGGACAATAGACAGGACAAAAAATACACGTGTTACATATCTCCAAAATCAAAAAAGACTGCCCACAATCAGTAGGGTGAGGTCCATTAAAAAAATGTGTTAGATGTCGACCGTAAGCCCAGGAAACACTCTTACTTCAAGCAACATATTTACATGTTCCCTAAACAGCTTCTCTAATTCAGAGGATTCCAGCTCAGGGTTGGTTGCACGACCCTGAGGATCCTTTTCCAACTTCGGCCTTGACTCGGTCCAAGATGCCTGAGAACATTTTAAAAGAGCGCTATCAGAAAAATGCAGGTGATCAACACCAAAATAACATTGCACTGTCACTGCACGGATGATGGCAATAAGGACTTTGGATGGTGCAATACAATTTCAGATATTGGGTAGTTAGCTGATCTTGGCAGGACAATGATATAATCAAACTCACGTCTCCACCGTTTCTAAATCTTTCTAAGTAACAACTGCACCATTTTGAAACTAAATTCAAAATGACAGCATCTAGTGAAATGCAAACATGAAAGATGGCCATTCCAAAATAGTAAGCAACGCAGACCACCCATAAAAGCTTCAGCTTAGAGTTCTGTACTGGATCATGAGTATCTGTACGACACTCTACACTACAGTGAACATACTACAAAGTCTGAGGTCTGAAGAGAGACGATATTACCTGAGGGTCCTTGATTACTTCAACTAGTAAAGCCTGATATGATGAAACTGCTTCTTTCCTGCGAACTTTGAGACGCATCCTTTCTATTTCTTCCTCTCCTCTTTCTTTTCGTTTGCGCAACTCTCTCTCTCTCTCCCTCAGCTTCTCCTGAACAACAACAAATTATTAAGGGCCCATTACTGAAATTCTCTACTTAAAATTATGAAAGTAAAAATAATTTGACAAAAACAATATTTTAAGGTAAAGTGATTTCTGATGTTTAACAAGATCATATATCCTGGGATCTCATGACTTCATGAACAACAGTGAAACAATAGGTGCGACATCATTCTATAGAACTACTGTGCCACGCACTAGGGAAAGCGAAAAAACGTATCATGGGAGTGGGCTGCCATTACTAGATAAGTCCACCAAAATTTAAAAAAAGAAGAAAATGAAGTCCTATTTTTTATTCCTCCCTTCTCTTGTGTGGGATCCAAATTACACAAACACATGTTTCATAATGTGAAGAGCCGCACTGAAACTATGAAAATCGAAGATGTTAGAGGTCCTATAAGAGATGACGATAAAGACGCATTGATTGCATAAAGACAAATACGGACGACATCTTGTTGGCTGTCGATGAAAACTTAATGTTTAAGGAGCACTCGCAATTTTTGTTCAGCACTTTATTCGTCTCGGTAATATAGGATCTCTTTATTAGTATTTAGAATTGTACAACAGAATGTGGATCATGATCCTTCAAAAAGTATAACCCCTCCGAGAAAACAAAAAGGAAAGGATTTCATTACCCGCTCTTGTCTCTTGTTTTTTGCCTCTCTCGCTTTTTCTTCTTTAGCAGCTTTCAAGTCAGATATATACTCATTGAACAATACCTCTCTGTCTTCATGCTCTACAGATTTGTACCTAGGGTCGCTCCGCAGAGAGTCTTTCACCTGAAACGATTAAAAAGGATTGAAATTAACATGTGTAAAAAAGGATGCGCGATGCTACCAGATGCCCCTAGTCATTCTTCTTAAAAGTCAAAACTTCAATTAGACGTGTTTAAGTAGCTTAATGTTCCTAATCATGATTCATGTTGACATTATGCCACTAATGATTGTAATATTATGCCCCCAATAGTGAAGAAAATAAATTGCGGTTTAAATTTTTTGATGGCACATTTAAAAAGTAATCTAAACAAATTTTGGGCTTAAATAATTGATGTCACATATAAAACTAACCTACTTAGGTGTGATACAAATGTTAATAGTATTAATGATTTGAAAAAGGAATTAAAATTTTGTCTAATTTATTTTGCTAGTTTGGTTCACCACTGAATGCTACTAACAGTTCAATATTAATTTGAGAGCCATCAGACATATATTCTAAAAAAGTTTCAGAAGCAACTTAGAGCGAAAACAGCTTATTTTTTCCCTGCCCATCATTTGATAGAAAAGGTTATAGAAGTGAAATTTCAAACAAACCATTAAAATTTAGCAGTGCCAACGAGTTGCAGCTAAAGATGAATGGATTTTACAAATCTACCAACCTTTCTTTGTCAGAATACCTACCTTAAACCAACGTGTACTTGTATCAATATTGGTTTTCTCTTTAAGCATGGACTTGAATAACGTTGTAGATTCAGCACGAATAGCTTGCGCCTTTTCGTCTGCTGCCTTTCTCAGTGGAATGATTCTGGCATGTAGATAAGAGAGCTGATGCTTCAGTATAATTTTAAGGAGAGCAACATGTACTGCAGTATTTAAAAAATAGAAGTGACAAGCAACTTGTCTTCAAGCGTCGCAATCGCAACCATGTGCATTATGTAAAATGAAGATAATCTCAACCAAATAAACTAACATCATAACAGTTCCGAGGCCTGTTCATGTGCATAATACAGGTCTACAAGAAAAGTTTGGCATCTAAATTATATTAAAAACCGAAAATCTTATTTTAATTGACTGATCTAGCAGAAGAATTCAATGCTTTCACTATACCTCAAAGCCTTCAGTAGATTTTTTTAATGTGGCATCATATGTCATAAAGCTCCAAAACTAGTCAGAGCTAGAGGTGCTAAGGCACTCACTACACACAAAAGTCACTTACAAAGCTCCAGGAGCTAACCTCTCATTCAAAAGAACTTCTATGTCTTTGCGATTCAAGGCCTTGAAACGTTTATCATCTCCCCATTTGCTTTCAAAAGTGTTGTAATTGGTGTTGTGATCAATATCCTGAAATGAATAGAGTATTGTTAACATATATTTCCTATCAGATTAAAAGTAGAAATTAGAAAGCAACCCTTACAATAGATTACTATAGAATGGAAGTTAACCTCTGATGCCTCCTGCAGTAACTGCTTAAATCCATCTATAGCAGCTTTCTGAGCTGCACGTTTTTCTTTGCGTTCTTCCTCAGCACGTGTTTTGACATAATGGTCAAACAAAGACCTCCTCATGGAATGGCTTGGAATAGCCTACATGGATAAAGAATTCTCAGAAGCAAACCAGTCACATGATAGGGAACAGAACTGCTCTCAATGAGAACACTGACAGCAAATCGGAAAGGAAATTAATTACAATCCATATTAGCTACTCGCCAGCTCAAGATCAAACGGAATAAAAGAAGTTGTACATATGATTTACATGTCAACATTGTAGGTTAGTCTAAAAAACTAATAAATAATATCGGAGAAGTAAATCCAACTAACACATCAAGAAAAGAATGAAAATTGGCAAAGAGGAATCTGATCATGTAGAAAGAGAAGGATCAATGAGATAAATCACGAAGAATTTATAAGAGACTGTCTTACAACATACTAGAGCACATTTTCTTAAAGTTAAAAAAACTGGATGCTTGCGGTTTCATACCGTGAGGTATGCTATTAGTGTGACTGCTAAGATTTCTAACCTAAATTATTCAAAAACTTACATCACACTGTTTTTGCATATTTCCATGTAATTCTACATTCCTGCTAAACGTTTACACACAGGTGACAGGACTTAAAATTCCAACATACCTTGAAACGGGAATCAAAAACTATTTTTGGAAGCTCCTTCTCCCATTTTGAAAAAGGTGCAACACCACGTTCTTTGAGCATCTCCTATAAATTCCAAGAGAATATTAACTTCAGCAAATGGTAATAACAAAACAGAAAGAAAGAAAAAACAGATAAGATGTGACTTGAAGCAACAAAATTTCAGCATCCAAACCAAATAAAAAGAATCCACTATAGCCATTAAAGGAAACAGTGGTGTCTTGTAGACTGACTCCGATTTATCGAAATGATGACAATACTTCCTGATGTGCCTCTAGTTTAAGCAGGGAGCGAAAAACGAATGCTATTCTAGTTTAGCAGCTTAAGTCACTAAACAATTCTCAGCAGCACTCTAAAACAAATATTGGTGACTTACACTCGCGCTTAATTATAACAATAAAATGCAAGGCATTCAGGAGATCTTTCATGCCAACTCCCTTTTATATCATGTGCTGGTCCCATGCTAACAATGAGGTAGTAGGAAAAAGAGAGAGAGAGAGAAACCATTACTCGAGCAAGACGATCAAATGAAACAAGCTATTTCAAATTTTAAGGATGCCATGCAGTTCATAGAATAAATCTGAAGTACCTTAAACTGGGTAATGCATTGCTCTTTTGTTGGCCCGCTATCATGATCATCTGATTCCGACGATGAGTCAGCCAGATTATTGTTTGCATTAGCATCTTTTGGCTTCCCTTTATAGCTTTCATTTTCCAATGATCTCTCTCCTCTCATTGATCCATTCAATTCTGAAGTGTCTAGTACTGTAGCAGCAGGAGCCAGTGAAACATTCTCAAGAGTCGCAGACTCCTGCAACTTTTTTTTAATAGAATCCAATGCAGATGGTGAAGGCAGGACCATCAAGTTAGAAGATGACACGTCATGATTTTCAGGATTTATAGCAGGAGTGTCTAGACGTGTGACACCTGATTCCTTGTCAGTTTGAGTATCAGATAAGACAACCGTGGAACGTTCGTTTGATAGTTCAGCATCTCGTTTCCTTCTCACTTCTACAACCTCTGTTGGTATCTGCCAGCTACTCAGCTGCATAAGACCAAGAAATTTAAACACGAAAGACAAATAAATCAAGGAGAGTATAGATGAAAGATATTAAAATCATCTTACTTACCTTTGTCTTAGAATTGTAGTAGTAGTTCTTTCCATCATTTGTGGCGACAGAGACCCAGTCCGTGCCAGCCACTTTTTCCCTGAAGATCATGAAGCATTAAAAGTGATTAAATATGGAAAGGTAGACTTCAACAGTAAATGAAAATGGAGATTTTTATAGCACTTAGATTTGATTATTTGATGTCTACAGTAGAGATAGATAAATTAAGAAGTACGCCAAATTGGATGAGTACATATAATGTTTTTGAACGAAGAAATGAAGCATGCAAATGTCTAGCAATCACATTCAGTCCCAAAACTCTAAAAAAAAGAAATAAATCAAACAGTATTCAATAATCAAATCGTTCAGCAATCACGTTCAGTCTCAAAACTTGCACAGGCTTCCCTCATCATTGATACAAATGTTGTTTACCTCACCTACGCAAATGTATACATATGCGAACAGAAATTTAGATATGAAGAAAATGGTTTCTTCGCCCCTTTTAGGTCTTAATTGTAAATTTTAAATTTAAAAATCATTTTAGTAGTACACCCGAACCTCATATGATTTAAGGAAGGATGATGATGTTAGTTTGGTCAGATTTATCCATCTGATCAGCCACAGCTAGGATGACCTCTTTTTACACTATACAGAAATTTCAGAAGATATACTAAAATGTCTGCACATCGTCGAAGATGCTTTGCCTACATTTATTTTCTATGAGTAGACTGTTTTACATACAAACTGATTACAAGAACTAAAATTTCAGGACAGCTAATCCTGTATATCTGCCACGGTCAAATGTTGCCACACAAGGGTAAATGCCGAAAATGCAACTCTGGCTGTTCTTTACTAAAAGTTGCAAAGAAGCTCCCTAAACTACCCCAGCTGAAATAAAGGAGATCAAACAGAGGAATTCCCAAATTTCTACTGCTTGAGAATCATACATACAAGATTCAAGATCATATCCTTTGAGTTTATAATTCCATTGGTAGCGAATCCGTAAAAATGTCACGAACGTAATTATTAGATTGGCCCAATTAATAATTAGTCATATCTGGAAAATACAATAGCTTACCAAGATGCTGGAGTAGGCTGTGTCTTGGCCATGGTAACCTACACCACACGAGTAAATACTTTGGAAACTGACAGCTAAATGTATATATATTTATAATCTGCCCCTAATAGTAAAAAAGCGAATGTACTGCTCCAACCTCTTTAAAGCAGGAGTTTATATTAACTGTTGAACTACCTCCTTGAAACCAGGTGGCCTGTCGTAAGTTGATTCCCCTGTAAGCGCATTATAATAGTAAATGACTCCTGCTTCTGTCTTGTGGGACGTCCAGCCATTTGCCTGCTCTTTATCAGCAGTACTTTTCTTGATATCCGAAGCAATTTTATCACCGCCTGAAATGTCCACATTAAAATATACATGAACCAGACCAAGATGCAAATTTTGGAACCAGATACATGACAAATCATGAGCATACCAGTTCCAGGAGGCAGATCCAGCATCATCCCCGAATCATTTTGCACTTTAAACCCAGAAGCAGAGGGAGGCATAGGAGTTGCATTGGGAAGAACTGCAGGATTCACTCTAGGTTGTGAAGTAGAAAATTGAGCAGATGGATGAGGCATGCCGGGTACAGAAGATGGTGCGTTTGAAGGATGGGGTAAAAAGTGTGGCCTAGGGAGCACAGTCGAGTGAGAGGTTGGTAGCCAGTGACCCATAGGGGCAGCAGGCAACGGGTGAGCGGTGAACAGGTGGTTCGGACCCAATGAATTTCCTGGAACGGAAATAAATGGTGCAGTATAAAGTTTCCATAAGAAGAGGTTCTCTGCAACAAAAGGAAAATAATACTGAATTTACCTGGATTTCCAGATATAAGGGAAGTCCATGCTGTTCCTGGGCGCACATTTGGTGTCGGAGCTGCAATGGCGTTCGAAGCAAGTGAGTTGTGTATAGGCAATTGCATGGGCTGAACAGTGAATGCTGAGGATGACATGATACTAATTTCACGCGTCACAGCAGGTGAAAAATTCTGAAATAGCGTGACACAACAGAAATTCAGTTTAGCATCCAATTTTGTGCCATGCTAAAAAATGGAATCCAATATGCTTTAGAGTGAACACAGTAAGTACTGATCATTTACAAGATGGAAAAAGCATTTCAGGCAACATACAGGGTTGGAGAGCCGACTGTCAGGCACCAGCAGCGGGCCTCCACGGAAAGCATTTTGCGCTGCATGCTGAGTTTCTGAACTTGGAGGGAACATGGTTGGTAAAGCAGTTCCAGGGACATAGGTGTGTGGATATACATACTGGTTTGGAACTGGAGTGTATACCGATCCACTAGAGGGCATGCCATTTCTCGCTACCTGAGGGTCGCTGAAAGCAGCAGACTGCGAAATGATAGGTTAAACTATATCAAATGCAACGCACATATAAATCATCATACAAAAATGACAAAAACTTTTCATGTGATCAAATCCCTCACTTCATTAATACATTGCATACAGAAGATTGGATCAGCCAGACAAACCCATCTCCAGGAGAACTTGCTGATATGCTCATAGCCAGAAGACGAGTAAGTCCAAACAAAACTTGAAATTATAAAAGCTAGGATTTTTAATTTTGAACAGAATGCCATTAAACATTTGTATGTTTTACAGCTGAAAGATAAACTAAAGAGAAAAACCAAACTTGGACTTTTGTCTGTAGTTGAAGCACCATTGACAAAATAACACTAGAATAATCTCTATCATTTAGTTGAAGCAAATGAGATTCTCAAATGGGCAACACCAGCTTACTAGACCATGAAAAATCAATCCATGAATATTACTCCACAATTTCGATGACCGTGCCTACCACTGTTCATACTATTAATCAAGCATATGGTCAAACTCAAAATTACAAGGTTTACAAACTTGATGACGCGTGGGATTGAGGGCCTTCTGGTCTAGGGTCATATTTGACACTCAGAGGCGACTTCACTAAACTCTGTACTAATGACTGTGTTGCTCCTTGTATGTATATATTCAAATTAGGCAGTCCTGATAGTACCATACGTGTTTAGTTTATGTTTGTCCTTGGTCCATTTCGGCACCTAGTGGAGTGTTATCAATTTCAAAGTAGCAGTAGCATAAGGAGAAAATGCAGATATTTATCACCTTTTTGAATTGGGATAACTTACCTAGGCAGAGAAATGTACCACTCATGAACTTACTTTGATTCCACTCACAATATGTTTATTTAGATTGAAGTACAAATTTAACGACCGGACCTGTTTTCGATGTTAATCTAGATACTTAGGAGGATATGAGTGGATCTAAACTTGCACATGTAAGTTTCTTACATAATGTAAAAAGGAAGCATCGTTTATACACATGTACTTACTGTATGAAATTGATGCTGCTTGCCATCAATCATGCCACCTTCAGTATGTGTGCTTTTATAAGAGTCCAATGCGCTAGTCGATGATGATAATCCACCATGAACTCCAAGACTGGCTGTATTCGCTTGCGGATTGGTGTTCATCATCTGAAACGTAAGCAAATATACACAACGCCATCAGTGCATAAAAGCTGAAAATGTATGCCTATTCAATCAATTAAAAAGCCAGGTTTCAACCTGCCACCTTTATGTTCCATTATGAATTCAGATCATGCATCAAAATGGTAAGCAAACAATCCAGCAGAATCTAACATGATAAAATTAAGGAACCTGAGTGTTAGCAGAAGGGAAGCTTGGACTCGGAACCACATTGGATGAGGCAGAACCATTTAACGGAGTTGAAGAGCACTGTTGAGCATAATCATTCACGCTAGTATTTGAACCGGTTGAATTCAGAAAGCCAGTTTGAGTGCTTGTGGAATATCCTTCAGAGGTCTGAACTGATAAAGGAACCTGCGACTTCGATGGCTCCACGTCCATATGGAGTGAGGAAGAAGCTTCCATTGAGCTCTTCAAGTACTGGTGTTTCTCCTTCTATATCACTCCCTGATAAAAGCACACACATGTCAACCAGCAACAGGCACAAAAAATTCTGGAAGAAAAAAAAACAGTCTACGCTCTTTCTTTCGTTCTAGTAAATAAATAAAGTGGATAGCATCAAGATTCACAATAATAATGCACCAAACAACACTCCACAACCAAACACTCAGCTCAACATCTATGCAAGCTACAGTTCAGAATTCAGTTATATCTTTCTTCACCCTAAATTTTCTTCCCATATAACAACACAAATTCAGTATCCATCAATTTCAGATTTTTTTCAATAAAACCACACCGCATTCGAAAACCATAATTCCACATTCTGCTTTCTCTTCCTTTGCATAGAAATTCACATAAATATAACCACTTCTTGGAATAAATAAGAAAAAAACAAGCACCGTCCTTATTGATTAGGACGCCAATTCGCTAGCCAAGTCAATCCCATTGCCGAAGAGCTCGAAATAAAATTCTAGGGCAGGGAAACTCACCTGGAATGAAAATTTAGGGCATGTCCCGATATATCATCAGTTAAAAAAATGAAACAGAAGTTAGTTCCACCACGAGCAACGAGCTCTCAATGTAACCCTAAACCAAACTCCAAAAGATATTAAACTCCTCTACAGATATCCGACGAACCGATGCTCAGTCCTACTCGTTTCCTCCGAAAAAAAATATTAAAATGAGAAATAACTTTACGGGTCGTTGACAGAGCGAATTGACTTGGGCTTGGCTGGAGCCCAAAACTTGTTCATCTTAGAACTTACGGTCAGTCCATTTGAACTGAAACTGAAACTGAACTGATCTTAATTGTAACTGAAATGATCTTAACTTATATTAACTGGTATTAACTTATATTGACTGATATTAACTTATATTAACTTAACTGAAACTTATATTGACTAATATTAAATTATCATCATACTCATCATCATTATATCATCATACCATCATCATCATCATCATCATACCATCATCATCATCATCATCATCATCATCATACCGTCATCATCATCATACCGTCATCATCATCATACCATCATCATCATACCATCATCATCATCATCATCATACCATCATCATCATGCCATCATCATCATACCATCATCAACATACCATCATCATCATCATCATCATACCATCATAATCATACCATCACCATCATTATACCACCATCATCATCATATCATCATCACGGTGGTATGATGATGATGATGGTATGATGATGATATGATATGGTATGATGATGATGGTATGATGATGATGACTTTATGATGATGATGGTCTGATGACGATGGTATGATGATGATGGTGGTATGATGATGATGGTATGATGATATGATGATGGTATGATGGTATGATGAAGATGGTATGATGATGGTGGTATGATGATGATGGTATGCTGATGATGGTATGACGATTGTATGGTGATGATGATGGTATGATGATGATGATGGTGATATGATGATGATGGTATGATGATGATGGTATGATGATGATGTTGATGATGGTATGATGATGATGGTATGATGAGGGTGGTATGATGATGATGATATGATGATGGTGGTATGATGATGATGGTATGATGACGATGGTATGTTGATGATGATGGTATGATGATGATGATGATGGTGATATGATGATGATGGTCATCATCATGATGTTGTTGATGGAATTGATGAAAAAATCGATTTAAATTGAACTTCACTTAACTTAACTGAAATTTTTATTAACTTACATTGATTGAAAGTAACTTATATTAACTGAAATTAACTTGTATTAACTTATATTGACGGAAAGTAACTTAACTTATCTTAACCGTCAAAAATATAAGTTCAAATAGACAGGGCCTAACTTTACAAAGAGGAAATAAAATAAAAATAAAGAATGAGTGTCTTCAAAAAATGGGCCTAGCCCAATCCATCTTGGTTACACGAAGAACGCCCAACGGTCAATCGAATGGCTCAAACCAATAACCCGAGTCGCTTAACGAACAATTCGAATTTCAAACCCGGGTAACGATCTTCAATTCAAACCATAACTTGATTTTCCATATTTCATCCGCCAGCTGAAAAATCGCCGCTCGAATCCTCAACTCTACTCGAATTTCAAACTCAAATATTCAACCAAATTTGATCCGTTTCGATCTTATGTTGGGAATATGTTGCTGACTTGTCGCATTTCGGAAGCTGTTGAAGCTCTAATTTTCATTGGAGGTTTGAGATTTGGGGTAATTTGGTCGTTTTGGATTAATTAGGGAATATGATTGTCCGCAAATACGGTCGGAGGAATCGTGTGATTACGAGGGCGGCTGGGTTTGATGATGTAGCTAAACGACGATGTGTTTATTGATTCTTTGTCTCAAGGTAGTTTCATTGAGATTTACAGCAACCTGTTCTCTTCGCAAAATTCATCGCATTTATAGTCGCTTGATCCGGATATGTACAGTTCGAATCCAGAGTTGGCGTTGGGTCCGTCATCGTAAGGAGATTGGGAAAATGGTGATGCGCGGAATGGGAGGCGGAGAGCGAGAGAAAGATTTTAAGGAAGAGTCTTCAGAGTCAAAGATTGTGTGATGTTTCCATCTGCAGCGGCGTTGATGGAGTTGCAGGAGTGTGGGTAGATGATGGAGCATGAGGATGAGGTTTTCCTTTGCTTTGTGATGAGTCGAGTTTTCGACTCCTTTATGGTCATTCTTTACTATAGTTTTGGGTCGTTTCCGACATTATTTTGATGTCATTTGACCTCTATCTCTACATTTCAGGTAGAAAATAAGTCTTCCCCATGGTCAAGGCCTAAATATCAAGATTGGCTGAAAAATAGAAGTTTCGGCGCAAAATAGGGAGTTTCGGGGAGCAACAGGGCAGATTGACCTTTGCGGTTGTTCTGGACGCCCAGGACGCATACGGTGTCCGAATTGGCTGATCTGTAGCTTGTTGGAAAGCTAACTCAAAGGGCTACAACTTTCTAGTTGCCGCAAAGGCCAAATTCGGACGGGAAGACCACCAAAAAAGCCTGGGAAGTGCCAGCCGGTCGGCTGAAATCAGCCAGCCGACCGGCTGACTAAAGATTCAGGGAGGCATGCCCAAGCTCAATTTCCAACCGACCAGGTGGGAAGTGAACAGACCGATTGACTAACGTTTCCAGAGCACCCTGCACCAAAGCCATTTCCAACCGACCGGTTGGGCTAAAAACACAGAATTTCAGTTTCGTGGCTATAAAAGAAATTTCACCAATCTACCCCTTTTTCAAACTCATTTTACCAATCTAACCCGTTTGAAACTCAAATAACCAATCTACCCCTTTTTTAACATTCCCAGTTCCTCAGCAACCGGTACTCTCAATTTTTAATATTACCAATTTCCCTGCTACCGGGAATGTACAAAAATAAAGATGTGGCTCGATTTTGGATTTACGTGGACCAAAATGAGATGAAATGTCATACACTTAGGATCCCGGTTTTCGAGGAACCGAGAACCTTCAAATTAAAAAACATACAAATTAGCTTATTTGATGCTCTGTTTTTCAGCATAGACATCAGTAAGGATAAAAAGTCGTTGGAAAAGCTGAGAAGGGAGTGTGAGGGGGCCAGAAGGGCGTTCAGCAATCAACATCAAGTTCAGGTTGAGATCGAGTCGCTTTTTGATGGGGTAGATTTCTCTGAGCCATTGACGCAGGAAAGATTTGAGGAGGTGAATATGGATCTGTTCAAGAAGATTCCAGGCCTGTTGGAGAAGGCTTTAGATTTAGAGGCGTTATTCCCAACAAGGTCCTGGAGCTATTGAAGGATATGTTTAATGGGAAAGAACCTCGTCGGGGGGTTAGTAATCCAGATGAGGCTGTGGCCTATGGCGCAGCCGTTCAGGCTGCGATCCTTGGTCGCAATTAGAGGTGGCAAAATGGACAGATGTATGGATTCATGGATGGATTAAACGGTTCGCGGATTAAATGGATTTAATCCGTTAAGATCCATTAGTGTTAATGGATTAAACGGATGGATCACTAACGGTTGGCGGATGAATCCATTTGATCTGTTTCATCCATTACATCCATTTAACCCTTTTAATCCATTTAGTGCATTTACTCATTTAATCTATTTATTTTAAATGTGTATCAAAACTTTTTTATGAATGGTAGGATGTATAAAGATCATTATTGAAACTAAAAAAATTTAAATTGAGTTATTTCTAAACACACAAGATCAAATTGTCGTATTTTTCTAATTAATTTTAATTCAATTTAGACCTTTGTGCTTTATAACAGTGCTGGAAGCAAATAAAAAATCAGATCGAAGCAAGCTACATATCGTTGCGTAGATAACTCAAAGCTCTACAACTCTCTAGTTTGCACCGAAAGCAGAAGGGGTGATTTAGAAGGTCGAAACACGAGCCGAAGTCAGACAGAAGTGTGTATCGCTACGAATTCTGCAGTTGCGCCGACTTTGGCTCGTGTTTCAACCTTTTAAACAACCTTTTCTTCTCTTGATGTAAACTAGAGAGTTGTAAAGCTTTGAGTTAGCTACGTAGCGACGTATACCTCGTCTTGATCCGATCTTTTGTCTATTTTCAGCACTCATTTGAAACATTAAAGGTCTAATCTGCCGTTAACGGTGTTATTACAATAATATTATTATTACATATGTATTTTAATAATTTAATTGAAAAAATAAAATATAAAAATCTGTTTGATTGATTAATGATAAATCTTTTTGATGGATTAATGGTTGCTTAATGGATTAATGGATTAAACCGTTTAATCCGTTTACTAATGGATTGTTAATGGATTTGGATTGATTCAATTCATTAACTAAATGGATGGATAACGGATGGATTTTCATGGATGGATAATGGATAATGGATAAATTTGTCACCTCTGGTCGCAATGTTGAAGATGAAACAAGAGGTAAGGCATAGGCACACACCTTCCTGATCTGTGTCAGCTTGATATTTTCGAATCGTTGTGTCCTGTCTAATGTGATTGATGACTTTGGTTAGATTTCCTCACAAATCTAGGCTTTAAACCTTGGTGCTCGCTGGAGGACATTGAATACGAAAAGAAGGGGTGCTTAACCAAAGAAGAGTTGGAACGCTTGATGAAAGAAGCCGAGGAGCTTGCAGAGGACAGAAAGATGAAAGACAAGATTGCATCCCGAAACCGCCTCGAGACATACTTATACAGCATGAAAATCCAAATCATCGGCATATACAAACTCACTAACAAGATTGATTTTGAGGATAAGGAAAGAATTGATATATAGCTGCTGCACTCTACAGGTTTACTGGCGGTTGCGGCGGCGGCGGAATTAGGGACCAGAAGAGGAAGCTTGAGAACGGAGGAGCGCGTGTTGGGTCGAGTCAGACCCGGAGCTGAAAAAGAGAGCATCAAATAAGCTAATTTTTATACTATAAAAAAAGAAGCTAATGTTTATGATTTTTAATTTGAAGGTTCTCGGTTCCTCGAAAACCGGGATCCTACGTGTATGACATTTCATCTCGTTTTGGTCCACGTAAGCCCAAAATCGAGCCACATCTTCATTTTTGTACATTCCCCGTAGCAGGGAAACCGGGAATATTAAAAATTGAGAGTACCGGTTGCTGAGGAACCAAGAATGTTAAAAATGGGGGTAGATAGGTTATTT
Organism: Rhodiola chrysanthemifolia; assembly: GCA_033675395.1. Taxonomy (NCBI): domain Eukaryota; kingdom Viridiplantae; phylum Streptophyta; class Magnoliopsida; order Saxifragales; family Crassulaceae; genus Rhodiola; species Rhodiola chrysanthemifolia. The sequence goes on along the minus strand of CM066207.1, from coordinate 36,222,625 downwards.
GAGTTTCAAACGGGTTAGATTGGTGAAATGAGTTTGAAAAAGGGGTAGATTGGTGAATTTTCCGGCTATAAATAGAAAGAGGGTTTTTCACCTAAAGGTGGTGGTTTTTAAAGAGAAAAAGTGTAAGAAAAAGGTCAAGGAAGGCTCACCATCATCAAATGATTGCTTGGGGGAGAAGGGAGAAGATCAAGGAAGGAATCTAGAGCTTGCTCAATGTCTCCAACTTGGGTTTTCTCTACTCATCTTTTCTCCCTCTTGTTGTTTTGAAATGAAAACATGTAACATGATGATGTGTGAGTAGTCCTTGTGTTTTGAGGGTCCTATGACTCTCCTTGGTACTCTTTGATCACAAATATACATTGATATTCAAATGGATGATTGTTGATTTCATTTTTCTGTTGTGTTATGAATGTTATGCACTCTAGGTGTTTGATGAAATACCTAAGTGACAACCTGGACTAAAGCTTGAACTTAGGACTTGGAACCCCTAGGGAATATGACGGAGCGCACTGCACTGTCGTTAAGGTGCAATGTCTCTGTGCAAAAATAAATTTATAAGTCCGCTACTCGTACTCTACTATTGCGTAGTAAAGCGGTAAGTAGGGGTCGAACCCAAGGGAAATAGTGGACAGTTGTTCTTTCGAAAAGAGGAAAATAAAATAAGACAGTTGGGGGGTTGGTTGTGATTTTAGTACTGGAAGTAAATAACTGAAAAATAAAGTGCTTGAAGGACAAGACTTGCGGAAATTAAAGTGCTTGAAGGACAAGACTTGCAGAAAGAAATTGCTTGAAGGACAAGACTTGCAGAAAGCAAGCAGTTGATATGGACTGAAAGTAAAGTAACATGTGATATTGCAATTAAAGGAAAGATTCGGTCTCAGGGGTCTTGTATCATAGTCTGTTTATCATCGACCTCTAATGATCATACTAAGTGTTCAAAGATGTATCAAGGCTATTTCTAGCACATGACTTGCCACATCATTTAGAACACTTGTTCTATTTAGACTAATACCTCCTTTCGAAGTATCTTAGCCTTATGTGCATCCATTTGATCAATCAGTTACGATCAACCAAATGGTGTTTAAAAGAGGTCGAATTCCTCAGATAAGCTTTGCCCGTTAAAGCATCCACTTACCCGAGTATGTTCATGAACCCCACGGAAGAGCTTTGCCCGTTAAAGCATTCACTCAACCTTGGAAGTTCTAACCTAATATATGGCACATAGAACAAGTTTTGAACACAAAGAGGCACTAAGAGAAGGGTCTAAAACATTTTATGATACAAGCACACCCCTTCAACCGAATGAAGGTTTTAGCTACGAATATCCATGGAACAGGACATCATAGCTAAGTACTTGAAAAGTAAAGGTTTTTGAAAGACAGTAAAGTAAAGTTTTTGAAAGTAAAGACAGGAAAGTAAAAGGAGAGTACTTCAAGAACCGACAAGAGTACTCAAGAACAACTGTAAAGCTTTTGATATCAAAGAGAAGTGTTTACATGGATTGTGCTCTCAATCTAGAGAGATAAGTGAAGGATTGTGGGATGGGATGATTGTTGTGAATGGGATGATTTACAAAGGAGGGGAAGATGTCTATTTATAGGCTAAGGGGAGGAATGAGAAGACACCACATGGCATGAGGGGAATGGAGAGCTCAAAAGCCATCGGAGGTGAGTCATCTCTCCCCATAGCCGCCGGCCACATGGCTTGAGAGGAGAGGTGGAGGGCTTAGCCGCCCATGTGGTGGAGGAGGGGAGTGGTTGTGAGGTGTTTTGTGATCTTTTCACAAAAGTCATCGGGTCTTTTCAGCTCCGGACAGACTCTGGTTGCTCTTCGGTTGGACTTGTTTTGAGTGATTCCATGTCAGGTTTATGAAAGTTGTACAGTCGGAATCTGGGCGTGTCATGGAGTGACTTGTAATTCATTTTCAGCTTTAAAACTCCTCCTTAGCTTGTATTCTCTCTAGACTTCAAAATACCCTGTAGATAAATATCAGAACTAACAAGCAAAAGTTAAATAGACAAAGAGTCTAATTTGTTGGGTTTAACTGTCTTAATGAATCATATAAATATGGTCCATCAGAATAGTTTTAGGATGGAGAAAATGATCTATATCTTAAATCATGCAAATGAACCTTAGGATATGGATGCTTGACGAAGGATTGAATGTTTAATTCATTGGAGTTAGTCATTGAGCGAATCATCAATTAATCTCATCGAATGGTGTCAATTTCATGTTCACTATGCACTTTATACATGTCATGTTACTAAGTGTTTGATAAAATGCCTAAGTAACATGTTGAATCTTAAAACTAGACCTAAGAATCTAACGACCTTAGGGATAGTTTGGATAATAGAGAATGTGATCCTATATAGTGTATTACGGAAAGTAAACACATGCATTTGTTGCTAACTAGTCCTTCATGCCTATTTCACTTATTACCTTAGGAAGACATTTCAAGGATAATAGTGTTATAGAGTGAATAAATATCCTCGAATGAGTGAGGTTCTAATTAAGAGAGTTTGGCTAGGGTTAGATTCACATGAGAATTGGTTTATCTTAGTCTAAGCTAGGTTTTCTACAATGCATAGGTAGGAAGTGAACTAGTGCGTATGTTCATTGCATTTATCTCCCACCCATAGGACGATAATGCAATGGAATGAACCTAAATCCTCGAATTGAGTGAGGTTCGAGCTAAGAAGGTTCTAAACTATTTGACTACCATGAAATGTTTGAATATCGTGTATGTGATCATTGGGAAATTGCCAAGGAGGGGAGTAACCCCTCCAAACCCCCACTTATCTATCTTTTATCCTTAATTACTCGCCACATAAGATTTAGAATATACTCACCCCTTTATACATTTTTGGTTTAGAATAGCCGAACGGAAACACGATCTTACATAGTGCATGTGCTTGGCTTGCTCCCTTGGGTTCGACCCGGTACTTACCGGTCTTTATAAATGTTTTGACCTACTACATTCGATCCTCTCTTCATTGATACTATTCTAAAGGTGAAAAAGAATTAGTTCGTCAAATGGCGCCGTTGCCGGGGAGCAACTAGTTAGCACATCTCTAGATTAGATTGTGTGGATGTTCTGACTATTCTTGTGAATATTTTTCTTTTTCTTATACCTGTACATTCTTTTTCTACTCACATCCTCTACTAACTTCGTTTTTCTTGTTTTGCGAGGATGGATCACTACAACCAACGAGTCTTTGCTAATGGAGGATACTATGAAGAGGAGGAACGTCCATATTCTTATTTTCAAGAGCTTGGCTATCAAACAAGTTATTACTCTCCAAATTGGGATGATGGCCAACGCTTTGAAATTGAAGACTCCTACCCTCCATACCCTCAACCTCCTCATCCCTCAAGAGAACCCTCTAAGTTTGAATCCAAAATTGCTACACTCCTTGAGCGTCAAGAGAAAATGAAGCAAGAATTTCTCGCAAAAGAAGTCCTTGATCCTAATGCCTCAAGGGAAGAATGGGATCGAGAAATGGAGGATGAATTTTGGAGAGCCGCCGCCAAAGCTTGGCTAGGGGATGGTGAATCTTGTAACGAGGACGAGATGGCTAGCACATCTCAAGATCATTTAAATGAGAACACACACTAGTTCACCATTCCATCAACGCCTCGACTCTCCAATGAGGAATCCTTCATTGATGACGCCTCATGCATAGAAGAAATATCCTTGGTCGATGAAGGACTCATCCCTCCCGATACAAGCGAGCTTGAGGGTTAATCCGAACTTCTTGTTGAAGACAAGATAGAGGAAGGGCATACTGAGCAAAAAGGAATTCTAGGGTATAAAGACTTCGTTGAGGTTTTCATGGAAGAAGCTAAAGGTCCTTCTCGCACACAAGAAGACAAAGGTTTAGAAAGGGATATTGAGGATTGGGCACCTATGGACATCATTGAGAGATTAAAGGAGGGGATGCCCATCAAGCTCGAGACGAGTTTTGAAGACCCTTTCTTCACTACGACGTCCCGAGACAAGTTTTGGAGCTTCTTGCCCTATTTGGAAAGATTATTCGGAAAAAGCTCCCATGACCCCTTAATTCTTAAGGGATCTTCATACTTGAAGGGGTCATGCTCCCAAAGGAAAGTTCATTGTAGACTTGATGGGAAGAAATTCAAATGGGACTTCAAGGTGGATTGACACGACCAAATCCAAGGCCCCGTGAGAAAGGATCCTAGCAAAGGACTTCTCAACGAGTGATTCTATGGGGCGCTTTGCTACGTCTTTGCCAAGACGGGAAAAACTAGGCCCTCGCGGGAGGTAACCCGGTTTGTAAGTTGTTCATTCTTGTTCTTCATGTTTAAATGTGTGGCATGACTTTGAGTTGCTTAGGCTCTAAATGTGGAATGTGAAATGTGTGATTAGTGGGTCATATTTTAAGTGTGGAGTGAGTTCTACTCACTCCAATTCCACTTCACATTGCCAAGCCCCTCCACATTTCCCTTGATTTATCTATGAATAATAATGTTTCCCTTAGTGCTCATGTGCTTTATTGGTGTTTACTAAAGTGGAACTAAATTTGTTATACCATGCTATGACTCTAGTTTGACATTTTCTTGGCACTTAAGATACCTTGTGCACATTATGGAGGATGTAGATTACTTTCTTTGCTTGTATTCTATGAAACTTATGCCATGATGTTATCATGTGACTTGTGATGCTCTCTTGCTCATACTTGCGTGCATAACCTTGTATGTCACTTGTTACTTTTAACCTCTCATGTGTTCTTGTCATCAAGGAAGTTATTTGCACCATGTATGATCACGTTTAGCACAATGACGTCTTTTCTATTGGTGGGGCACATCTACAAACGAGGGGAGTTCCTATGCGCCTTATTCTCATTCTCTTTATTGTTTGCGCTTAGGGACTAAGCTATGTTTTAAGTGTGGGTGAGGTAGTCGCGTAGTTCACTCCTTTCATGTCATGCCTATCATTGTAGAATGGGCACTTGCATTCATGTATCTTATCCCTAGCATGAGAGTGTTTTTAACCACATAGGCTTGTGACCATCAAATCTAAATCCCTATAAATCACATCTAGCCTATTTGTCACATTTAATGGATCTTGAACTTAGAACCGACCTAGTCCCTTGAATGTGCATTCTTGAGAATTAATATCATTGTTATCTCTTGTCTATCTAGTTTTCTAAGTATTTTCGTTAAAATACCTTGGATTAGGTTTTAGCAAGCGTTTTTAAAAAAAATTCATGAAAACTTAGACCTTTTGAATGCTCCTTGGTGACTTGAGTTTTTCTAATGAAGTGCCTTTCACTTGATGGTCTCCCGCGCCTTCCATACACTTTTTGAACATATTGTCAAGTTTTAAGTGTGGACTCAAAAGAGGGCAAAAAATAGGCCCCAACAAAAGTTTTTGTGGTCAAAGAGGGCAAAGCCCTGACTAAAAACTTTCTCGAATACTAGAGAAGTTTTGCTCCAAAAATGATACAAATGCCGGGGGTTAAGAAGAAAAGTTCCCCCTCGAAAGCATTTGTAGGCCTGACAGGCGTCTTCTGACCTCTCAAATTTAAATTTATAACTCCTTGCGAGAAACCTAGTAAAGTGGCAAGCAAGGGTCGAACCCAAGGGAGCAGTTCGGTTACTCGTGTCCTGTGACTGAAAAGAAAGACAATTGGGGTGTAAGCAGATTGTTAAAGGTGCGAGTAAATAAAAGGTCGTGATTCAATATGAGAGAGCATTCAGACTAGGGCTTTTATTCTGGTTCAGTTATCATCGACTTCTAATGATCTAGTACGTGTTCCTAAGTGTGGTTACTCCGATCAGGTTATAACCTAAGGTAGGGCCGTTTCAAGCCACTACGCTACAATCTACTCCGTTTCAGGTTATAGACTTCTAGTTCCAGTTAACCTAGCACTCCGTTTCAGGTTATGCAAGATTAGGTGCGACTAATTGTCCTAACGTTTCAGTATTAAACAAGCAGCGAAATATGGGGCTAAACTGCTCGGCTAAGTTTTACCGTTTCGGGAATCCGCTTAGCTTCACAGTTTAGTCCGAGACAAACAGACACAAGAACTAGTAGAACATGAATTAGCATTAAGCACAAAATCTCAAACGAAAGTCACAATAAATTAGCCCTAGCCCGAACGAGGGGTTTAGCTACTCATATCCATGGAAAACATTGCAATAATAAATTGAAAGGCAACAATGAAAATCTTCTCTGCGTCGAAGGTTGAAGGCACGGCTGAATTCGTCTCTGTGGAATGGGATGCTTATGGACTGACCGAGGGGTCTTATTTATAGCTAAGGACCTAGGGCTTCCTAAGTCTGATTTGGAAAGGGCCCAAAAACAGATTAGGAAACTTGTCCAAATCTTGACTTTGCTTAGCTTGGAAGCAAGCTTGACTTGTCCGCCTCTCCTATTGCACCGACTTGCCTCAGAGTCCGTCTGGTCGAGCGATTTGATTTCAGCGTTGAACTGCTCGGCCGGGGCCTCGGGCGCTGCTCGGCCAAAGATGCCTTGTGATGTTTTTGGCACAAAATGCCGTCTTTTAAGTGCGTTTCCTCCTAGAGCTTCCGAAGTACTTAAAAGAACACTAAAAAGTAACTTGTTCGCATAATAAAGTGTCAGAATTGGTGGGATTTGTTGACTCGATGAGTCGTATAAATACGGCTCATCAAACCACCCCACACTTAAACTTGTTCGTCCCGAACAGGAACTAGATCATAAGAGGAAAATAAATGCAACACCACAATTCTTCGACGCCCTGGATAATGCTACATGATTATGCGCTGCTAGTCTAGACTTTGCCTTTCAATGCATGACTCACGCTACTAAGATAATTGTGCTAAACATGGCATAAATTGATACGTGTTACCTTTAAGCCGAGATGCAAACCAATTCGGATGAATGGGAGATAGTCCTTTTTAGACCTATGATCTACACTCGCGGTTCCGGGTTCTCGTTATATGGTTATACTTCATTGCTTTTTCTTGCACGTGATTCGTTCGAGCTTCAAGGGTTTGAGTTCTTTTGCTTGGACAGCTTTCGTAGTGAGTTGTCTTTTGATGGATCAGTGGTGCACTTTGTTGCGTGTAAAACTTCACAAATAACTGATTTTCTTTTCTTTTGCTACTGATTGTGACTGCTTGTCCGTGACTCTGCTCTTTTGATGGAGGTCCAATCATCGCCCGCAAGCATATGGAAATACCTCCCTGCTCTCCCTCATCCTCGTCCTTTTGGCGCGAGTCAAGCCGAGGGTCGCTCGTCTGTTTTCCCGGCTACTCGGACTAGAGATTGGACGGTGTGATGTTTCCCCGTCCCACCTGACCGCATAAGCACTGCAGTGGCGGAGCAGACTCTTAACCATGTTGCCTCCAAGTGCTAGCCTCCACAAAATCCATGTAACCATATAACTCGACTCCGGTCCCTTGAATGCTTCGTCAAGTCTTTCTAGGACGTTTCTATCAACTCCACATCCCTGTTTATCTCAACTCAAAAGCACGCAATAGGGCAAGTTCACATGTATTCGCACAACTCAAAGTTCACGAGAAAAACACACCTAATCAGCAACATCTATTTCACATCATCAACGTTCAGTGCTACATATCCAGGAAATAGAGAGAATTTCACATGTACAAAAAATTTCAAAATTTTCAATTTTTTACGGGAAACGTGCTGACTCTATGCATGTGCAAGAAATAAACGTGCTGACACGACATACTGACTCTCCCACCCCACACTTTTGAACCGATGTGTCCTCACGGCACACATAAGTTCAAGACACACACGCAAGCAAACAAACAATAGGGAAAATAAGAGAGTTAAGAGTGAAAGGCACTTCCCTCGTGCGGTTGCGAAGTTGGCTCGCCCTACCAAAGTTATTTGTCGTTCTGAACACTTCTGTCAAGCCAGAATTTCCAGATAATGAGTTCTGCTCGAAGATTCTCGCAGCGTGCCCATTCTGCGCGCACATCAATGGAACCTCCGGGCGACCTTGCCATGACACTGTGATATTATGTTCTTGTCCCCATATGATGACCATTTTAAGGCTAATGGTCGAGTCAGAATCTCCAATGGGACAAATGTGGTCGAGGATTCCTTCAATGGTCCGATCCTTCGCACACAGGGCTCGCAACTGGTTGGGCCTCCAGACAACTCCTCCGGGGCACTATGGGATTCTTCGCTCGTCTCCATATATGAGTCATCGTATGACTTTTAGTCGAGACAGAATTTCCATATGTTGGACTTCGGTCGAGGATTTTCGAACGTACCCACTCTGCGCGCACAAGGCTTGCTCGGTCGGGACCTCTCGACGACTCCGCACTAAGGTGCATGTTTCCTGCAAAAAGAGCATCTCTTTCCCGAATACAATGTGACAAATAAGACTCAAGACTCAAACAACAGTAAAATAATGAAATAAAAAAAAACAAAATTTGTCGGGCTGCCTCCCTGCGAGCGCCTTCGTTTTACGTCATTGGCTCGACGTTACCTCTTTAGGGATCATAAGTTAGGATCCTATGGGCGTGTAAGGTCAAATTTTGCCTCAGCTACTCCTTCATGCTGCCCTAAATCCTCAAATAATGGTGTGCTCGGGTCTACTCCCCATTGGTCAGGCGGGTTCGCCTTCACATCCTCCCGAGATAGCGAGGGCACTCTGCTTGTAGCCAGTTCGTTTGTTGCATCTCATCTTGCCTGGTAGGTACGGAGGTAGGGCACCAAGATATGGCGTGTGCACTATGTCCGGTGGTTTCTTCGCGCATGGACGGTCATCATCCTCATAAATATAGAAATCTGACCTCTTGCCACCAAACGCAAGTGACAACAAGCCTGTGTCCATGTCAATCTTAGTTTTAGTGGCAAAGTGGAATGGACATCCCAAAATAAGTGCTGGAGGATCGTCGTTTCTAGCATCTCCCATCTGCAAAACATAAAAGTCTGCAGGAACAACGAGGTCTCCTACATGGAGGGTTAGATCCTCTAGCAAACCAACTGGACGAATACAAGATTTATCTCCTAACTCTATCAACAGTTTAGGAGGCTTCAATGGTCCCAATTTAAGCGAACAATACAAAGAATATGGCATGGCATTAACAGCAGCACCCAAATCAATTAAACAGTGATGTATCTGAGTCTCACCGACACCACAGGTGACTGTGAAGGCACCTGGGTCCTTACTCTTTTCAAGCGGTGCCTCGTGACTCGCTGCAACTGGGCGTGCCATCATTGGGTCGTTCTGCTCATGCCTCTCTTCCAATCTGCCTCCTAGCTCATCTCTATCGATCATATGGCCTTTAGGAGCTATTACCTGCATAGAAAACGAAGGGAAAGGGTTAGTTTGGGATTGTGCATCAGTGCGGGTCGCGTCCGCTGTAGACGTTAGAGGCGCGTCCGGCCTTAACGTTATGGTCGCGTCCGCTTCAGACATTAGCGTCGGGCTAATGTCTCCTTCGGACGCGATCTGCACTGATTCCGACTCGTTTTCGCTATTTTTTGCCTCCGTTTCGTCCATCGCGAGCATCTTGTTCACCCAATATACGGACTCCTTAAGTGCCGCGTCCACGTCCACTACTTCCATCATGCTGACATTCCCTCTCGGATTAGGCACTGTCTGGGACGGCAGCCTCCCCGGATCTCTCTTCAGCTCGGAAACGGTCTAGACCAAGTTGGACATCTGTTTAGACAGCTCTGTTAAAGTTCCCTCGGTCTTGACCTGGTTTTGGTGCACGGTCGTGGCCAACTGCTGGGTGCTAGCTGCCAGCTCTTTCACGATGTCCTCTAAGGACTTGCTCGGACCTTGTTGGCTCTGGCCGGCCTGGTTGTGGTTTGGTCCTCTTTGTTGATATTGGCTTGGCCCGTTCTGTCCTCCTTGCTGTTGGCGGTATGGTGGACGGTAGTACTGCTGCTGGGCCGGTTGGGATGAGGCATGTTGCGCTTGTTCCCTCGGGGCGTGGTTGTGCTGGTTGTCATTCCTCCAATTCTGCCTGTTGGCCCCTTGTCCGGTTGTGGCCTGTCTATATTGCCGATTTGATCCGGCCCGGTTGTTGTAGTCTTGGTACCCGTCCACTGCATTGACCTCGCCTTGGTCTTCTTCTACTATGGTCGGACAAGAATCCGTTTTGTGGTCTAATGAACCACAAAACTCGCATGGCTTTGCTTGGACCGGCTGCCTCCTCATCATCTGAATCATCATCTCCTTCATTTGTTTTATCTCTTCGGCCGTTGCGTTTCATGGAGGCTCGGCCCTTGAGACGTTTCTGGTTCGGCTGAGTTCTTCTTCTTTGTTGGACTCGTCTCGGAACCTCGCATTCTTGGCCACTTCTGTGATCTTCCTTTGCACATCGGCTGGGGACAGATTCATGATGGTTCCTCCAGCCGCGGCGTCCAGTAAGCTCCTGTCGAGTTGCCTCAATCCGTCTAGCATGTATTCCACGATTAGCTTCTCGGGCAGTCCAAGATTGCAGCAACTTTGTTCTAGGGCATTGAACTTCTCCAGATAATCGTACATCGTCTCATTCGGCCCTTGTCTGAGATCTTGCAGCTGCCTACGGATCTGCATTGCCTTGCCCGCTGGGTAGTACTTGCTTAGGAACTTCTTTAGCATCTGGTCCCATGTCTGAATGCTACCTGAGGGCAAGGATAACCAATCGTTAGCAGCATCTATAAGTGAAAAGTAGAAGGCCTTCAGTTTGAAGTCCTCCACTTCGACTCCGTATGGCCTGAGATTTTGGCAGATGCCGTGGTATCGCTGAAGATGTGTTGTGGCTGACTCTCCCTGGCGTCCCGAGAACTTGGGCAGATGGTGCACGACTGCTGAATTGATGACTATTCCTTCAAGCTCCGGTCCTTCGTAGATGCACCACGGCTGATTCCGGAAGTTCGGTGCACACAGCTCCCCCATGGTAGGCTCTCGGTAGTAGTTTTCTCCTTGGTACTCTTCCATGATGAGTTGTTGTGGCGGTAGCGGCCTTGGATGTTGTAGAGGCAGTGGCCTTGGTGGTGGAATGTCTTGGTTGACCTCATTATCGTCTATGTTGTCACTGAAGTGGCTCCCTGCATGAGACATGGCAATACGAAGCTAGGGGAAACCCTAATTTGAAGATTTCTAAGAAACAAAAAATTTCTAAAAACACTAAAAATTCGAAATAAAATAGTAAACAACTCCGGATGGCCTAAAAACACCCTAGGTCACAAGCAAAGCTGGTGATTTCTGATCTCCTCGTCGTTGCGCTCAGAACAAGGTATTATGGGCTGAAATCGGACACCTGTAGCTCGAATCCTGTCGTTTCGCTTTTCTGCTCAAAACAGCTAAATTAAGACTAAAACCGAAAAAACTAAAAAAAAGGAAAAGAACAACTTCACCGTATTGCAGCTCCCCGGCAACGGAGCCAAAATTTGACAGGCGTCGTCTGACCTCTCAAATTTAAATTTATAACTCCTTGCGAGAAACCTAGTAAAGTGGCAAGCAAGGGTCTAACCCAAGGGAGCAGTTCGGTTACTCGTGTCCTGTGACTGAAAAGAAAGACAATTGGGGTGTAAGCAGATTATTAAAGGTGCGAGTAAATAAAAGGTTGTGATTCAATATGAGAGAGCATTCAGACTAGGGCTTTTATTCTGACTCAGTTATCATCGACTTCTAATGATCTATTACGTGTTCCTAAGTGTGGTTACTCCGTTTCAGGTTATAACCTAAGGTAGGGCCGTTTCAAGCCACTACGCCACAATCTACTCCGTTTCAGGTTATAGACTTCTAGTTCTAGTTAACCTAGCACTCCGTTTCAGGTTATGCAAGATTAGGTGCGACTACTTGTCCTAACGTTTCAGTATTAAACAAGCAGCGAAATATGGGGCTAAACTGCTCGGCTAAGTTTTACCGTTTCGGGAATCCGCTTAGCTTCACAGTTTAGTCCGAGACAAACAGGCACAAGAACTAGTGGAACATGAATTAGCCCTAGCCCGAATGAGGGGTTTAGCTACTCATATCCATGGAAAACATTGATATAATAAATTGAAAGGCAATAATGAAAATCTTCTCTGCGTCGAAGGTTGAAGGCACGGCTGAATTCGTTTCTGTGGAATGGGATGCTTATGGACTGACCGAGGGGTCTTATTTATAGCTAAGGACCTAGGGCTTCCTAAGTCTGATTTGGAAAGGGCCCAAAAATAGATTAGGAAACATGTCCAAATCTTGACTTTACTTAGCTTGGAAGCAAGCTTGACTTGGCCGCCTCTCCTATTGCACCGACTTGCCTTAGACGAGATTAGGAAACTCCTAAACCGCCACGCCTGGACTCCACCGACTTAGCCCAGCGCGCGGGGCCTTTTTTCAGTTTGGCGTCTTTTTGTCCATCCCGGCCATTCCACTCGTCCGTTTTGTCTTTGAAGTGAGATCGTCCGACTTTTTGGGTATTTCAAGCAACTTGGTGGAGCCGGATTTGCCAGATTCGCCCGTATGGTCGAGCAACTTGGTTTCGGTGCCTATCAGCGCGTCCGGGGCTATTGCTTTGGAATTGGGCCAACTGCCAATCTGCTCGGGCGTTCTCCTTGGTTTAGTGACATTGTCTGACTTGATTTCCATTTTGATCAACTTGGTCGAGTCAGATTTGTTATCGGAGTCCGTCTGGTCGAACGATTTGATTTCAGCGTTGAACTGCTCGGCCGGGGCCTCGGACGCTGCTCGGGCGCTGCTCGGCCAAAGATGCCTTGTGATGTTTTGGCACAAAATGCCGTCTTTTAAGTGCGTTTCCTCCTAGAGCTTCCGAAGCACGTGAAATGCAAAAGAACACTAAAAAGTAACTTGTTCGCATAATAAAGTGTCAGAATTGGTGGGATTTGTTGACTCGATGAGTCGTATAAATACGGCTCATCAAGGCCAAAGGCCATTTCAAAAAGAAAATAAGAAGCACTTAAAACTTGACTCTATGGTTTCCCTCCATTCTTCATTTGTGCGGGATTCATCATTTGCATTGTGTGCTAGTTGGACTAACTCTTGGACGATCCGTGTGCTTGCACGGGTATATCATTTGGTTTTTGCTTGTTTTATAAGAACTCTAGTGTCGAACTCCTCTTCCCTGATGGATTATGGCTTAAGCGCCTAAAACTTGGGAATGAGTTCCATGTCGTGAACCCATGGACTAGCCCTAGCTAGCATAGGTGAGCGGTTGACACTCTTTTGTGCAAACTAAACTATAACTTCATCGTATTGCCTTGAAAATGAGTGGAACTTTGGATGAGACATTTGATAGCTCCAGCATTGATGATCTTGAATGCACAACCTCATGGGTACTCAAATGGTTCAAAAGTTCTTTTGATGATAATGTGACGGTAGTCCTAGTTGGGGTGAGGGATTGATTTTGAGAAATCCTCGCCTCGGTTGAGCACTCTTGCATTCATTCTCATGGGATATGTGCATATGGGATTTGTGAGTATTCCCTTTTCTGAAAACTCTCAAGAGACTATAACTCGTCCACTATGGTAGTCTAGGGGTTTAAAGGCTTAATGCATATGTCAAATGCATTCGTAACGCCTACGAAAAGAAGCTAGTTAGATTGTACATACTTGTCATTTTTCTTTCAATAACATGTTTAGTAATAATGATCGAGACCTTGTTAAAGCTAGTGAGGCAAATAGACGGAAAAACATAGCACCACTAGCATTTCGCCATTTGCATGACCTTGACATAATTTCATACTTTGTTCGAACAAACAAAACTTTAGTGTAGAGTGTTGATGAGTCGAGTTTTCGACTCATTTATGGCGCTTCACTATAGTTTTGGGTCGTTTCCGACATTATTTTGATGTCATTTGACCTCTATCTCTACATTCAGGTAGAAAACAAGTCTCCCCCATGGTCAAGGCCTAAAAATCACGATTGGCTAAAAATAGAAGTTTCGGCGCAAAATAGGGAGTTTCGGGGCGAAACAGGGCAGATTGACCTTTGCGGTTGTTCTGGACGCCCAGGACGCATACGGTTCCGAATTGGCTGATCTGTAGCTTGTTGGAAAGCTAACTCAAAGGGCTACAACTTTCTAGTTGACGCGAAGACCAAATTCGGACGGGAATACCACCAAAAAGGCCTGGGAAGTGCCAGCCGGTCGGCTGAAATCAGCCAGCCGGCCGACTGAAATCAGCCAGTCGACCGGCTGACTAAAGATTCAGGGAGGCTTGCCCAAGCTCAATTCCCAACCGACCGGGTGGGAAGTGAACCGACCGGTTGACTAAAGTTTCCAGAGCACCCTGCACCAAAGTCATTCCCAACCGACCGGTTGAGCTAAAAACACAAAATTTCAGTTTCGGGGCTATAAATAGAAAGAGGGTTTTGACCTAAAGGTGGTGGTTTTTAGAGAGAAAAAGTGTGAGAAGAAGGTCAAGGAAGACTCACCACCATCAAAGGATTGCTTGGGGGAGAAGGGAGAAGATCAAGGAAGGAATCTAGAGCTTGCTCAACGTCTCCAACTTGGGTTTTCTCTACCCATCATTTCTCCCTCTTGTTGTTTTGAAATGAAAACATGTAACATGATGATGTGTGAGTAGTCCTTGTGTTTTGAGGGTCCTATGACTCTCCTTGGTACTCTTTGATCTCAAATATACATTGATATTCATATGGACGATTGTTGATTTCATTTTCTCTTGTGTTATGAATGTTATGCACTCTAGGTGTTTGATGAAATGCCTAAGTGACAACTTGAACTTAAATTGAACTTAGGACTTGGAACCCCTAGCGAATAGTTCTAGGATGGAGAAAATGATCTATATCTTAAATCATGCAAATGAACCTTAGGATATGGATGCTTAACTAAGGTTTGAATGTTTTATTCATTGGAGTTAGTCAGTGAGCGAATCATCAATTAATCCCATCGAATGGTGTCAATTTCATGTTCACTATGCACTTTATACATGTCATGTTACTAAGTGTTTGATAAAATGCCTAAGTAACATGTTGAATCTTAAAACTAGACCTAAGAATCTAACGACCTTAGGGATAGTTTGGATAATAGAGAATGTGATCCTATCTAGTGTATTACGGAAAGTAAACACATGCATTTGTTGCTAACTAGTCCTGCATGCCTATTTCACTTATTACCTTAGGAAGACATTTCAAGGATAATAGTGTTATAGAGTGAATCAATATCCTCGAATGAGTGAGGTTCTAATTAAGAGAGTTTGGCTAGGGTTAGATTCACATGAGAATTGGTCTATCTTAGTCTAAGCTAGGTTTTCTACAATGCATGGGTAGGAAGTGAACTAGTGCGTATGTTCATTGCATTTATCTCCCACCCATAGGACGATAATGCAATGGAATGAACCGAAATCCTCGAATTGAGTGAGGTTCGAGCTAAGAAGGTTCTAAACTATTTGACTACCATGAAATGTTTAAATATCGTGTATGTGATCATTGGGAAATTGCCAAGGAGGGGAGTAACCCCTCCAAACACCCGCTTTTCTTTCTTTTATCCTTAATTACTCACCACATAGGATTTAGAATATACTCACCCCTTTATACATTTTTGGTTTAGAATAGCCGAACGGAAACACGATCTTACATAGTGCATGTGCTTGGCTTGCTCCCTTGGGTTCGACCCGGTACTTACCGGTCTTTATAAATGTTTTGACCTACTACATCGATCCTCTCTTCATTGATACTATTCTAGAGGTGAAAAAGAATTAGTTCGTCACTTTGGATGTGTTGAGGAAAGGACAGCCCGTAAGGATCAGGACAGCAAGCTTGCTGTCTTTGTTGTCTATTCGCACCACTGCACAGCAGCGGATGCTACTGAGGATTCAAGGGTATGTTTTTAAGAGTTCAAGGGCAGTTGTTCATTAGATAGATTTAAAAGATGCCTTCTTTTGTTGATTTAGTAAATATTAGGCATTCTAAGGATGCCCAGTGGTGCTTAGGCAGTCTTTCTATTTGATAAGAATTCTCCACTTAATTGAACAAAACTGTAGTAACTAGGTGTTGCTGCTTTTGTGCTGGCTTTTTGGGTGAATAGTTTTAGAGAAGGGGGTTACAATCAGACTTATTGAGGTTTTGATTGATAATTTGACCAAGTGTTTTCACAATAGAAGGTAGGAGATCTTACTTTTTATTTGTTTAAAATGTGAGCCAATGTGTTTTCAGGACTGCAATATCAATTATCGACAAGATTCTTGAATTGAATTGTGACGACACCCCTAGTAATTTGATCGCAGCAACTCTTCTATACATCCTCACGGAAGATGTAAGTTTAATCAGTGCCTGCTGTTGGTTTCTTTTTGAAATATACTAATGGCATCACTTGTGTATGCATAGTAAGGCTTGAACTTGTTTTATTTCTTATGGTAAAAAATAGTTATGCGCTGATCTATAGCGTATCTGACGCATCTTCAATAACGCAGCAACGACAGGGTCAAGACGAACGTCTGCTGCACTCTCACCACTGCATTCACTTTTTACTTAAATTGTTGAAACATCTAGTCCCAGCTCCTGAGGTGAAAGGTCCCTTCTTAGGTAGCAGACTTGCATCATTCATAAAAGGTTTAGAAATGTTGAGAGACACTACTAAAAGTTTAGATTCCGATCAGAGACCATTACTCGTAAGGTTCATGAAATCCTAGTCAACTGTAAGGAATTGAAAACATGTGACTGGAGATTGAAAAGTATCGAGAAGGCCAGAACTGAGCCCTAAATGGGTACCTTTGTTGACCTTGGAGAAATCTTGTGTCTCCAAGATGAAGGTAATAGCGTTTCAAGCTCTCTTTTTTGTTGTTGAAGAAAAGTGTATATTCATCAAAAAAGGCCTACAAGATTACAAGACTCCCTCAACACAAAACATGTTTCCCCTTTGTATATGACACTTGTTATGCTTTTTGTTTGCTTTCCTCCAGATACTACCGGTTCGATAAAGAAGGGTGGGGCATTTTCAAAGAAAAATTACGTGAGTTTGGGGGACTGGACTCAGTGTTTGAGGTAGCAGCGGATTGCTATTCCAATATGGAGGTATGACCTTGTATTTTTATTGATATTTTGATCATGATGACTTCTGCCTGTATTTTGGGTTGTAACGATGTTGTTTTGAAGTTGGCAAATGTACTTACTAACTCTTTCAGTAATCCGTTAATGTCCTATCTGCTTCAGTTATGGAAGTGGACAGTTTTCAAGGGAACCCAGAAGATGTGCTAAGGCTTGAATTTTCGTTGAATGCAGGCCTTTCTCTTCTCGGTATATTTTCCGTACGTGATCAGGATAATGAGGCTATTTGTGGTATTTTTCAGGCGTTCAAAGACCCTGAAGTGATTGACTTGAAAGGTGTTTGTTTCATTTCTGTTTTAGTGTGAAAATTGTGACTCGTTCCAAACTTACTCTATGATCATAACAAAAGCATAAAACTAAATGGGACGTGGTATGGTTTTTATTGTCCACAGACCATGATTCTTAGTAGGTGTTTTTATGTTGTCCATACCTTGTATCTTCAAATTGGTAGGTTTTCATAAAAGGCAAGCTGACAAGGTGTTTTATATGTCGTTCCGTTTCTGTTTTCAATTACTGTGTCTTGAATTTTTGCATTCATACTTTCCCGTCTATCTTCGCAGCTGACTGTTAGGAGTCCACTAGACTGATCTGTATAGGAGAAACTCAGAATAGCCAAAGGATGCCAGGCACTCAAACAGTGTATCCCGTCAGTAGTTCAGACAACTCAAGCTTGTCGGCAGCTGTCACTAGTTTAAACTATGACCCCTTTGCAATTGAAAAAGAAGAGTTGGGCTCATCATGATGGGCCTTCATCATGAAGGTAACTACAACTGGCAGACATCCTTTGCGTTCCACGACATTGAAGTGGCCAGGTTGATGATCGATAAGTGCAGGTGCTTCGTAGACAATGGGCAACACATCAGCACCAGATGAAGAATGGAGGACGAGTTGTGGCGCCCAGCTGCTATTTCCATTATGATGCAGAATAGTTTTACGATAATGTGGCCAATGTTGTGCCTCCATCACATCCTCTGAGAGGAACAGGTAATCTTTATCAATATTATGCGAGCTCATTTTTAAATATCTGATTGAGGATTGATTATGAGTGCATTTTGTATTTTCACAGCCAGCAGCCCAGTTAGAAATGTCATCATAATTGTTGGCTCGGCAATCGTCTTTATAGTACTCATTTTGGGCACTTTGATATATCTTCGACTAAGGCGGCCAAAGAAAAAATCTCAAAGTAAGTTCCCTCACGTCCTAGTTTTGTTTATACTCCTTGATTTGGCCTATGGTAAATCTGACTGTGTGGAAACTGATAACTATCATCACTGAAGGTGTACATGAAATTCGAAATCTCGAGTCGTTGCAGTATGACCTAAAAACTATCACAGCTGCTATAGATAACTTCTCCGAGGATAACATTCTTGGGCGTGGCGGATTTGGATCCATCTACAAGGTATTGATAAGTCTTATTAATGACAATTTCATTTTTTGTAAAAATCATTGCAACTTTTTAGGGTTGTTTGTAGTTTTGGAAAATTATCTTTTGATGATTCTGCAGGGAAAACTTGATGAAGGATTAGAAGTAGTCGTGAAGAGATTGGCCTTGAATTCCGGACAAGGAGACGTGAAGTTTAAGAATGAGGTACTTTTACTGGAAAAGCTTCAGCACAGAAATCTGGTCAGACTCCTTGGTTTCTATCTGGAAGGCTCTGAGCGGCTTTTGATCTATGAGTTTCTACCCAATGGAAGCCTTGACCACTTCCTCTTTGGTACTGTTTTTATCGAGTAGCTTGACTTTACGACAATATCTTCTGAGTTTCCATGTTCTTTACTTGAATAGTACTTTTGCGGCAACCTTGTAGACCCTTTTAAGCGCACTTACTTGGAATGGGGAACAAGATACAAAATCATAACTGGGATTGCAAAGGGACGACTCTATCTTCACGAAGATTCCAGGCCGAGAATCATACACCGGGATCTTAAAGCAAGTAACATTTTACTGGATGAAGAGTTGCATTCAAAGATAGCTGACTTCGGCATGGCTAGGCTGTTTGGAGTAAATCAAACAGAAGGCAGTACTAGTAGAATCGTCGGAACCTAGTAAGTCGCCACAGATGACTAGATTCTTCACTATATCAACTCCAGTAATTCATTTCTTCGCATGTAACAACTGTTACTGGTTTTTGGTTGTGTGCAGCGGATATATGGCCCCTGAGTATGCAATGCACGGTCAACTCTCGGTCAAGCTAGATGTATTCAGTTTTGGGGTCCTAATGCTGGGCTCGTCAGCAGACAGAAGAACTCTGCCTACAAGGTCGGAGAGAAAGTGACAGACCTTGTTACCTACGTAAGTTTTGCTCTTTATAATTTAGAAATGATGCATTGGTACATGGCATCGTTTCTGACTATTTCCCATGCCTCGATTTTCATAGGCGTGTGAAAGCTGGAGGGCAGGGAACGCTATGGAGATCGTTGATCCAGCAATCAGGGGTGGTTCGAATACTGAAATCATGAGAAGCATTCATACCGGGTCATTATGTGTTCCAGAAAATCCAACAGCTAGACCAAACATGGCATCAGTGGCATTGATGCTTCACAGCCACTCAATCGCACTTGAAATTCCTTCCAAGCCTCCATTTACCTTGTACGCCATGGAAAAAATGGAAGAAGTTCCCCATAATCAGAACTCTCAGACACCCAAGCTTCAGAAAATTCCACAGGAAAAATTGGTACTGTGTCGGCAACTGGGCTTTCAATCACTGAGTTGCATCCTCAGTAAATTAGCATTTTTCTTTTCTGGTGTGCATAGCTTGTACCAATCATGTCTCCGTCGTCGGATAAATAAATGAAATTCGTTCACCTCGTACAATCAAAGATACAACTTTAGATGTTGTTGAATAAGATTTTGGTGTCAATTTGCTTATACCCCTGAAAAATCAACAAAAACCAAAATTGCAAATTGGTGTCAATTTGCTTATACCCCTAAAACCATTCCAATTAGGAGACCATTACTCGTAAGGTTCAGGAAATCCTAGTCAGCTGTAAGGAATTGAAAACATGTGACTGGAGATTGTAAACTATTGAGAAGGCCAGAACTAAGCCCTAAATGGGTTTGTTGACCTTGGAGAAAACCTGTGTATCCAAGATATCACTTGAAGGTAATAGTGTTTCAAGCATCCACCGTAATGTTTCTCCTTTGTATATGCCACATGTTATCCATTTTTGTTTGCTTTCCTCCAGAGACTACTGGTTCGATAAAGAAGAGTGGGAGCATTTTCAAACAAAAATTACGTGAGTTTGGGGGACTGGGTTCGGTGTTTGAGGTACCAGCGGATTGCTATTCCAATATGGAGGTATAACCTTGTATTTTTATTGATCTTGATGACTTCTGCCTTTATTTTGGGTTGTAACCATGTTGTTTTGAAGTTGACAAATGCTCTTCAAGCTAATGTAATATGAAATTTTTTAGTCAGATAGCAGCATTTTAGAGAAAATTTCACAGCTTCTTCATGCTCTTTTGTTTGCAGGGATGGCTAAAAAATGGCTCATCATCAAGTCAGGAGTCAAGAGATAGAGAAGATATAAAATTTCTGGCATTGCTTTTAAAAGGCTTTTAAATAATAGAAAATGCCACTTTCCTTAATAAGGTGTTTGTTTCATTTCTGTTTTAGTGTGAAAATTGTGACCCATTCCACTGGAAAAATTGGTACTGTGTCGACAACTGGGCTTTCAATCACTGAGTTGCATCCTCGGTAAATTAGCATTTTTCTTTTCTAATGTGCATAGCTTGTACCAATCGAACGCGTTCTTGTCTCACTCGGATAAATCAATGAAATTCGTTCACCTCGTATAATCAAAGATACAACTTTAGATGTTGTTGAATCAGATTTTGGTGTCAATTTACTTATACCCCTGAAAAATCAACAAAAACCAAAAACGAAAAAATTGCACTCTTTTAGCATTTTAGGGGGTCCTGATGTTTTTTTTGATAAATTAATTAAGCTGACCTTAACAGGCCAAATAGGCATATAACCTATAAAACAAAACACTGTAAGCCTGCAGCCCACTTTGGCTCTAAGCAGATCTAAAACTCTCTAACTATGGCTAATTAAACCTGACCTACACCTCCCTCTAAGAACGACCACTCTCTGGGACCCACAATCTCCTCCAACTCGTTGAGGAGCTCTCTCCGGCGACTCTAGGTAAATCACCCACTACCGAACCAACCCAACCCTCTCACGGCTACCAGAAGAACCTCTACGGCTAAACTAATACTGACTAGAGATATTCCGATCTCAAACTCTCTACACCGCCACTAACGGCCGCCATCTCTGAGACGACCCAACTCTGACTGCTGAAAAAACAGGTTTGACCCTCGCAAACTCCGGCACGCTTCGCCTATGATGATCTGAAAACCCTAAAATCCTTTGCTCCCTTTTGATTTTCTTTTTTGAATTTCGATGACATCACTACTCGACCGAGCTCGCTGAAAATAGACCCTCCCAGTCAAAACCTTCCACTGTAACAGGTACGAACCTCCTCCCAAAGTCTTCTGCGCCTCCAAGGCTCAACTCTGCTTATGTAGCTTTGCCTCTCGAATTTTATCTTTGCAGTCTCTCCTCCTCCAAGTTCATGAGCTGCTGGATAGCTTCCTCTTCAGGTCCATTATATTCCACTCCCAACCTCTTCGCCAATTGGTAAGTCTTCTCCGCTTCCTTCTTGCGCTTTAACTTCCTCCTCTCCTCGTCTTCAGTCTCTTGGTTAGTCTTGTGTGATTTTTCCAGCTTGTGAAGGTAGAAAATATTCAGACGATCCAACTCTGCCCTTTTCTTTCTTCTTTGAACCTTGGCAACTTTCTTTTCCTTTGCTTCTTTTCTTTTTACAACTTTACCAGAAATTTGGACTTTTCTTGCGAGATTCCTAGACCTAGCCGACGACTGTCTGCCCCTCCATTTCGTCGCACCCTCTAAATTTTCATATCGACTGATGAAGTCTTCTTCATGGGAAATATTATCTTCCTCATTGCCCTTCTCAGCTTCATTTTCAGAGACATTACCTCCTGCACTTTTGAAGGCTTTTTGGGCTTTCAAGAGGAGGCCCAAACCTACATCCTCCTCGGTCTGTGCGAACTGGACCGTATCATCACACACCATAAGATTATGCTTATTGCACTGGCTCTCTTCCATACGAAACAACAAGCTCAATCCTCTACCCGTCTGCTCTTTTGACCCATTCCCCTCACACCCTTTTTCTTTTTGCAACAAGTAGGCCTTCAGAGTAGACTCCCAGCTGACATCTGACATTTCCAAGCTCTCCTTTTCCTTTTCTTTTCCTTGTGACCTTTTCAGAGAAGACACGCTATTCCCCTTCATCCCTAGAGTAGATTCTGACACTCTTTGAATAGACTCCCTAGGTTCATGTACCTTGATCCCAGAAGTGTCAGTCTTGACTACATCTGATGGGGATTTCCAACGGCTCTTTTCCCCTTCTAGTTCCATATCTCGTCCTCCACCTTGCTCCGTCGTAGACGGCTGCCGAAGCTTACAGATTAGTCCTTCATTGCTTGAGCTGCTTAAGGTTACTTCCTCTCCGCCTACTGTCTCCTCCCCTACTCCACATAAGTCATCCGACGAGCATTTTGTTTTAGTGCCATTAAAACAGCAATCTTCAAAGACTGAGATTACATAAATTTTTCCCCCAACTTCCGCTTCGAGCACCTCACGAATCCTATCTAACCTCTTAGATTCCACTAAAATTTGAGCTTTGCCAAGTCTGCAAATCTGGAAGTCCCCACCCATTTTCAGATATGTTCCCAAGGGCTCCGCAATCTTTCGGAAATTCTCCTCTATCCATGCCTTGAAAGGTAAACCCAAGATGCTAAGCCAAACTGACCTTAATTTCACCTGATGATCCTCCTTCCATTTCTGAATATTTAAAAATCTCTTGGCGAAGATAGGATTGCTTCCAGATAAACATGCCTCCAGCTCTTCCCCTGAGTTGAATTGGATAATCATCAATTTTCCCCTCATCGGAAAAATTTTGTGGAAGGCAACTTTGTTTAGTTTCATTTCCTCCTCAAGTTGTCTGGCTGAGATGATTTCTTTGAGCTCAACTATGGCGCATAGCCTACACCACTCCTCGATTTCTTGGCATTCTTCCAGAGCTACCCTTCTTTTTGAAATTTTCTCATAGCTTTTAAATCCTTATGGAGCCTCCTCAGATTCCTTTGTACCTGGCTGCACCTCCAAACCCCTTACTTTCCACTCCCTGGCAGCTTTCTGGGCAAACTGGTCACCCCAACTGCCACCCATCTTTGCCTCCCAAAAATCTTGCCTCCTCGTATGTGGTCTACCTTTATAGTCTGCTAACATCACAGTTAGTTTTCCTCTCCCTATGGTCATTCCATTCCAGCTTCGAATGGCCGCTTTAGCCTCCTCCAAAGTCTTATATCTTATGAAGCCAAATCTGCTTCTTGAACTTCTCCTCCCTTTTGCTGGAATAAATCCATCCATAGTCTTTCCATCCTTCTCAAATAGATTTCTTAACCATCCAACATCCTTATCGCCGGGAATGTTGTCAATAAATACACTGTATAGGCTCTCTCGAAGATGTTGAATATCTACTTCCTTACCAGGCTTCTCCTGATTTCTCCTTTGGGAGGTTTTTCTCTCTCTCCTCTCTCCATTAGCTGTGAACTTACATGCTAGGGGGTCCTGATGTTAATGTAAGTTTTACACTGATCTGCGATTTACGCAGGGACATTAGGGACAACTTAGTTCAATCCCAGGGACATTTTAGTGCCATTTTAGGGTACCATCTCTGAAACATCTTGGTGCCATCTTCAAGACACTTGAGGAATATCTCACAGACATAAGGGACATCCTAGTACAATCTCAGGGACATCTTAGTGCCATTTTAGGGTACTATCTCTGGAACATCTTAGTCCCATCTCAGAGACACTTTAGGAACATCTCAAGGACATTAGAGACATCTTAGTACTCTCAGGGACATTTTAGTGCCGTTTTAGGGTACCATCTCTAGAACATATTAGTGCCATCCCGGGAACACGTTAGTTCCATCATCTTAGGGACACCTCATGAGCATCGATTTTTATAGATGTATTAAACTTGTTACAATGTAGTGACACCTTAGGGACAACATATGGACATTCTTGTCAACATCAACATTGACGGTGTAGAAATCATATACACATACTCATCATCTGATCGTACATGCATATGGACAACATAAGGGAGTAGTCAGTCAACACAAGAAGCACATGTTGTCATGTATAGTAGAAATAATTTGGAACATCTCAAGGACATTAGAGACACTTTAGGAACATCTCTGGAACATCTTAGTCCCACCTCAGGGACACTTTAGGAACATCTCAAGGACATTAGAGACATCTTAGTACTCTCAGGGACATTTTAGTGTCGTTTTAGGGTACCATCTCTAGAACATCTTAGTGCCATCTCGGGGACACGTTAGTGCCAATCTTGTGGAAGGTGTGATGATGACTTTAGGCTTTGGTAAGAAATCTATTACTGTTGTGGATGGGAAGTCAAAACTTGAGGACAGTGATATGACCCTTTTGCAATTGACAAAGAAGAGTTGGGCTTGTCATGGTGGGCCTTCATGAAGGTAACTACAATTGGCAGACATCCATTGCGTTCCACGACATTGAAGTGGCCAGATTGGCGATAGCAACAACAAGGGAATAGAAGAGGAATAGAAATAGGATGGTTAATCCTAATGTCTCCCTTTTGATCTTCACTTCTCCTTGGTTGGATGATGATTGATGACCTTGGATGAGCCTCTTTTCCAATCTTCTTCTCCCCAAAAACCTCCACACAGGATCCAAAACCCTTGCTTTCTATTTATAGATTCGGCTGAAATCTGGACCTCAAATCTGAGTTTTTCATCCAGTCGGTCGACTGGGCTAAGCTTGACTCCCAGTCGGTCGATTGGAATGTGCAAGATCTGATGAGCTTCTGAGTTTTTACACAGTCGGTCGACTGGACTTCTCAGTCGACCGACTGGGGCCTTTTTGGTGGTCTTTCCGTCCGAAATTTGGTCTTGGCGTTAACTAGAGATTTGTAGCCCTTTGAAATACATTTCCAACAAGCTAAATATCAGCCAAATCGGACACCGTATGCGCGTTCTGGGTGTCCAAAACAAGGTGCAAAGGTCAATATGCTCGGTTTTGCCCCGGAACTCCTTGTTTTGCGCCGAAACTCCCATTTTTTCAACCAATCTTCATATATAGGCCTTCACCATGGGGAAAACTTGTTTTCTACCTGAAATGTAGAGATAGAGGTCAAATGACATCAAAATAACGTCGGAAACGACCCAAAACTATAGTGAAGAATGGCCATAAATCAGTCGAAAACTCG
Source organism: Rhodiola chrysanthemifolia (assembly GCA_033675395.1). Classification (NCBI taxonomy): domain Eukaryota; kingdom Viridiplantae; phylum Streptophyta; class Magnoliopsida; order Saxifragales; family Crassulaceae; genus Rhodiola; species Rhodiola chrysanthemifolia. The sequence goes on along the minus strand of CM066207.1, from coordinate 36,197,296 downwards.
ACTGATCAACTAATTCTTTTTAGCCTCTAGAATAGTATCAATGAAGAGAGGATCGAATGTAGTAGGTCAAAACATTTATAAAGACCGGTAAAGTACCGGGTCGAACCCAAAGGAGCAAGCCAAGCACATGCACTATTCAAGATTATGTTTCCGTTCAGCTATTCTAAACCAAAAATGTATAAAGGTGTATATTCTAAATCCTATGTGGTGAGTAATTAGAGATAAAAGATAAGTAAGAGGTGTTTCGAGGGGTTACTCCCCTCCTTGGCAAATTCTCAATGATCACATACACGATATTCAAACATTTCATGGTAGTCAAATAGTTTAGAACCTTCTTAGCTCGAACCTCACTCAATTAGAGGATGTCGGTTCATTCCATTGCATTATCGTCCTATGGGTGGTAGATAAATGCAATGAACATACGCACTAGTTCACTTCCTACCCATGCATTGTAGAAAACCTAGTTTAGACTAAGATAGACCAATGTTCATGTGAATCTAATCTTAGTCAAGCTCTCTTATAGCTCGAACCTCACTCTCTCGAGGTAATTGGTTCATTCCATAGAACTATTATTATTGGAATGTCTTCCTAAGGTAATATATACTATGAACTCGGGGACTAGTTAACAACAAATGCATACACTAGATAGGATCACATTCTCTATTATCCGAACTAGATTCAACATGTTACTTAGGCATTTCCTCAAAAACTTAGTAGCATGTCATAAATGGAGTGCATAGAGAACATGAATTTCACACCATTAGATGGGATTAATTGATGATTCGCTTAATGACTAACTCCAATAAATTAAACATTCAATCCTTGTCAAGCATCCATATCCTAAGTTTCACTTACATGATTCAAGATATAGATCATTTTCTCCATCCTAGAACTATTCCCAAGGGTTTCCAAGTCCTAGGTTCAAGTTTTAGTCCAAGTTCTCACTTAGGCATTTTATCAAACGCCTAGAGTGCATAACATTCATAACACGAGAAAATGAAATCAACAATCATCCATATGAATACCAATGTATATATGTGATCAAAGAATACCAAGGAGAGTCATAAGACCCTCAAAACACAAGATCTACTACTCACACATCATGTAAGACAACATAGTGTGAGTAAGGTTTATAGCAACAACAAGGGAATAGAAGAGGAATAGAAATAGGATGGTTAATCCTAATGTCTCCCTTTTGATCTTCACTTCTCCTTGGTTGGATGATGATTGATGACCTTGGATGAGCTTCTTTTCCAATCTTCTTCTCCCCAAAAACCTCCACACATGGTCCAAAACCCTTGCTTTCTATTTATAGATTCGGCTGAAATCTGGACCTCAAATCTGAGTTTTTCATCCAGTCGGTCGACTGGGCTAAGCTTGACTCCCAGTCGGTCGACTGGGATGTGCAAGATCTGATGAGCTTCTGAGTTTTTACACAGTCGGTCGACTGGACTTCTCAGTCGACCGATTGGGGCCTTTTTGGTGGTCTTCCCATCCGAATTTGGTCTTGGCGTCAACTAGAGAGTTGTAGCCCTTTGAAATACCTTTCCAACAAGCTACAGATCAGCAAAATCGGACACCGTATGCGCCCTAGGCGTCCAAAAAAGGTGCAAAGGTCAATATGCTCGGTTTTGCCCCGGAACTCCTTGTTTTGCGCCGAAACTCCCATTTTTTTCAACCAATCTTCATATATAGGCCTTGACCATGGGGAAAACTTGTTTTCCACCTGAAATGTAGAGATAGAGGTCAAATGACATCAAAATAACGTCGAAAACGACCCAAAACTATAGTGAAGAATGGCCATAAATCAGTCGAAAACTCGACTGATCAATCGATAAGTGCAGGTGCTTCATGGACAATGGGCAACACATCAGCACCAGATGGAGTTCACAATCATGCAGGTGGCGATGCGAGCAGCAGGTCGCAACTATGTTTACTTAGCCTTGCAGACATCCTTTGCGTTTCACGACATTGGAGAGCAGCTGGTCGCGCTGTGTTTCCTCAACCTTGCAGACATCCTTTGCGTTCCACGACATTGAAGTGGCCAGATTGGTGATCGAGAAATGACGGTGCTTCGTGGCCAATGAGCATCACATCAGCACCAGATGGAGTTTGACGGCATACAAAATGCAAATTTTATTAAGGCTTATTCAGTCAAAAAGTATGGCCAAAACTTGTATGTATTCGAGGGGAGATAACTCTAGATGACAAAGTAATTTTTCCTCTTAAAGCCACCGACGGTGCTAATTCCTGATTATTAATTCAACGCGGTCACACAAAAACCTAAAGTAGAAAAATCTGCATCGCTAGAAACACAACTACGTGAGTATCAACGCCGATATAAACTTATTACATAAGCTCAATACCTTCGGCCATCCACCCAATTTGAAGAACAACTTCTCGATATCAAAAGGTGGCAGCTTCTCATCTATCTTTACACCTGAAATAACAAATGCATCCAAGATTAGTATAGTCATGAGAAAGATAAAAATGCTAATACACGATAAAACCTAACTGCATGTCTAACCCTCTAATTCTTGCAACAAAAAACTGAGACTAAAACATACAATAGAAAACATGAAACAATCCGTACTAACAGATTACAAGAATTACCTTCACCTGGCATCTCAGAAACAGAAAGGTTCTCAAAACCAACCAAAGGCCTCTTCACCGGCCTATCGTTAATCTCAAGCCCTAAAATATACAAACAAACCCAAAAAATCCACACCACATCCACAACCTCACAAAAAAACTTGCATCTTAGTGACACCATAGGGGCAACCTATGGGCATCTTAGGGATACCTAGGGACAGCTCACGAACATCTTAGTATCACAAGACATCCAAATGTCATCTTAGTGCTATCTCAAGAACAACTTGGTACCACCTCAATGACAGCTAAGGGGCATCTCCGGAACATTTTGGTATCATCTCCGGGACATCTAAGTGCAATCTCAGGGACATTTTAGGATACCATCTCAATGACATTTTAGTGCCATCACGTGGACATCTGAGTGCCATCTTAGGAACACCTTAGACACATCTTAGGGACACCTATTAGTCATCTCAGAGACATTTCTTCTGTATATATTAAATTTTGGTACATCTTAGTGACACCTTAGGCCAACATATGGACAACTTAGGGACATCTTTACCATCTCAGAGACATTTTAGGATACCATCTTAGTTCCGTCACATGGACATTGATGGACCAAAATTATACGAATCATAAACACAGTAAAACCCCCTTAATTAGACACTTTGTCTATTTAACTTTTGCTTGTTAGTTCCGATATATTTCTACAGGGTATTTCAGAGCTTAGAGAGAATACATGCTAAACAGGAGCTTTTAAAGCAGAAAAGATGTTACGAGTCATTCCGAGGTCAAGATCATATGCCGACTGAAGAAATATCAAGGATCCTGACGTTGAATCACTCATAACAAATTAAGCAGAAGAGGAATCAAGTCAGCCCGGGACGAAACACACTGATAGTTTTGTGAAAAGACTGCACAAAACTCACAAAACTCATCCATTTGCCTTGGTGACCGACCACTTGAAGAGAAGGTGGCCAAGGGAGGAGCTCCTCCCCTCCATGACCGGCGACTCCTCCTTCCCACAACCGGCAACCGGCGGCTTTTGCTCCCCCCCATGTGGCGCCTCCTCCTTCTTCCTCCTTCTCCTCCCTTGAATCAAAAACCACATGCCATCATCTCCTCCATCCATTCCCCCCTTCTCCTCCCAATAAATGGAGCTCATCTCCTCCTCATTTGTATCATCACAAAATCAAAATCAAATCCATAAGTTTGTAAACACTTCTCTCTCTAAGTTTTGTAAGTTTGGTTTTGGAAATAAAGGATTGCTCCCTTGGCGCTTCAACGGTTGTAAGTATTTTAATATTTATTTACTGTCTTTAATTTTCAATTCCTTAGTTATAATGTTTAGCGCGATGAATAGTAACTAAACTAGTCGTTCGGTAGAAGGGGTGGACTTGTATTATAAAATGTTTTAGACTATTAACTTAGTGTCTCGTCTTTGTATTCAAAACTTATTCTATGTGCCATATATAAGATTAGAACTTCCAAGGTTGAGTGGACGCTTTGACGGGCAAAGCTCTTCCTTGGGATTCGTGAACATACTCGGGTAAGTGGATGCTTTGACGGGCAAAGCTTATCAAAGGAGTTCGATCTATCTAAAAAACCATTTGGAAACTGGACCAAAGGGACCAAATGGATGCACATAAGGCTAAGATACTTCGGAAGGAGGAATTAGTTGAAGTAGAATAAGTGCTCTACGACCTTAAAAAGGCTAGACGATGTTGCAAGTCTTGAGCTAGGAATAGCCTCGATTCATGTTTGAATACTTAGAAGATTCACTAAAGGTCAATGATAAACAGGATATAATACAAGGCCCCTGAAACCGAATGCTTTCTTTTAATTGTAATAATTATCAGTTACTTTCCAGTACTAAAACCAACCAACCAATCAATCAATCACTTAGCTGGTAGCTTTAAAACCAACCAACCTAAAACACGCTCTCTCGCTGAATAATCCCCTCAAAGAACAACTATCCCCCTAATTCCTTTGGATTCGACCCCTACTTACCACTTACTACCCAGTAGTGAAGTCGCGAGTAGCGGACACTTATAAATTTATTCTTGACGATTGCGCATAACGACTGTGCAACCATCAGACATCTTAGTACCATCTCAGGAACATCTTAGTGACTCCTAAAGGAGCTTGGAGTAATCTCAGAGGCAACTTGGGCACTAATAACATCTTAGTGCCATCTCATGGACTTTTTTATGGATATATTAAATTTGTTACAACTTATACCTTAGTGACACCTTAGAGACAGCATATGTACATCTTAGGGACATCTAACAAACATCATATCAACATCTCAGGGTATCATCTCAGGGACATTTTAATCCCAACTCAGGAAGTTTTATGGATATATTAAATTTGTTACACCTTAGTGTCATCTTAGAGACATCATAGGGACATCTTACAAACATCAACATCTTAGGCCATCCTTAATAGACAACATTTTAAAGATTATAGTTCCAATCTTATTATTTTTTCCGCTTAATAGCACGATCGTGTGATAAACGATCGTCATTTAGATGATGGCACGATCGAGTTCACGATTTTTTGTAAACCACAATTGGCCACGTGGCGAAGTTTTATTGGGCTTTGCATTTGGCATCATGATTTATTAGATCAATACTTTAATTTCAAATATTAAAGAAGGCCGTAAATGAAAAAATACAAATCAGATTTTCAAAAAATATATATCAATAAACTTATTTTTTCAAGCTCTATAATTTGATACCCATTTTATAATGTGTTGGACACAATAATATAAGATGATATAGGGTTAAAACCTAAAAAAGAAAATGGGATGATCTTTTATTAAAGATCATTGTTAAGAGAATGATTTGAGAAAAAATTATACAAGGGTAAAAGAATGAAGAAAACAGCTGATGATCTTTATTTTAAGATCATCACAACTGATGCCCTTAGGGACATCTTGAGGTATCATCTCAGGGACATCTTAGTGCCAACTCAGAGACTTTTTTTTGGATTTATTGAATTTGTTACACCTTAGTGTCCTATTATAGACACCTTAGCGACAACATATGTACCATCTTACGGACAACTTACCAACATCAACCTTTTAGAGACATCATGACGTGACATCTCAGAGACATCTTAGTGCCATATAATATAAGGGACATCTTAGAGCCAACTCAGGGACTTTTTTTCGCATATATTAAATTTGTTACACCTTGGTGTCATCTTAGTGACACCTTAGAGACTGCATATGTACCATCTTAGGGACAGCTTACCAACATCAGCACCTTAGGGACGTCTTGAGGTGACATCTTAGTGCCATCTTAGGGACATCTTAGAGCCAACTTAGAGACTTTTTTTCAGATATATTAAATTTGTTACACCTTGGTGTCACCTTAGAGACAGCATGTGTACATCTTAGGGACAGCTTATGAACATCAACATTTTAAGGACATCTTGAGGTATCATCTCAGGGACATCTTTGGGGCATCTCAGGGACATCTTAGTGCCATCACAGGGGCATCTTAATGCCAACTCAGGGACAAATATGAAGGCAGACAGATACCAGAAAACTGCACCGCCAGAAGCCTTGACTTAACGAGTGCAACAACAACAGAAAAGCCAACTCATCCTCTCCTCGATCTAGGATATCCCCAAGTTGAATCAGTACCTAGACAACAAAAGAATAATGTTTAACACCACCTTACACCTTTCAACAACAAGGAGAGTATCTTGTCAAAGAAACATAAAGTTTCTCCACAGTTCCACTAGTCCATATGTCTCTGCCGTCTGACCTCAAGACACCATCTATTTCCAGCGCACACTCTAGCTCAAGATCTCCAAGAATATCCCCAACTACACCATATCGACAGTGACTATTTCAAAGATCAAGAAAGAAATGTTCAGTCGTCACCCATCTGACTCAACTTAAGAGTTAGAGCCGCATCATCAACATCATCATCAGTGACCAAATTGACTTAAGTCATACCACAAGCGCATAAAGAACCATAAGACACAACAAGAAACAGTTATCCGATGACCACAAGTCTCTAGGATTTCAAGACTGCTACTTAATCAAAGTGTCAAATATATTATTTTTCTGAAAATGCGAGGAAAAAAAGGAACATGCGACGATACTGCGATCGAGAGCAGAATGAGAGTGGGCGGATCTCGGGAAACGAGAATAGGCTTAAGCGGCTTAGTCATAATCGGCAAAGGCAAGGAAAAGGGCAGCGTAGTGTCAAGGGCTCAAGAGGTCCGAGCGTGGTGAGACTGAGAATTAGAACATAGTACATTTGAGACATTCTAGAAATCAAAACAACATTAAACAGAATATCACTTGTCCTTCTAAGGGATCACTTCATGCCGGGGCTAAATCTTGAAATCCATTCCAAAATAGATCAAAGTAGAGCAATGAACTTGAGGATGAGAGCTCCCACTGACTGAAGCAGCTGAAAAGTAAAAGTGCTAGAAATCATGGGACAATCAAGAACCGATAAGAAAAGTAAGAAAAAAGCTATAAAGCATTTAAATTTGTAAAGAGTCAGATTCCCTCCCATCAGTAACGCTAGATATACACATCATCCCCTCCTATCAGTATAGTGTCCCAATCTGATTTTCATGAATGTGATTATTTGAGGAGCATAGCATCCTACATTAATTGATCATTTATACCCTCATTTGAAACTATCCCACGTCTATCAAGTAAATATTCGTAAAATGCCAACGGACACTACATATCAGACATCCATCATGTAAATGAGTACTTCAGTCACAAGAAGTATATGAACCGATCCAAAAATGAAAATTCATTTACTATAGTAGTAGCCCAACATTTGGATTTAATACATTCCATTGCAAATAGGCATATGCACATGAACACAATAAAAGCAATAAGGATACTATGTCTTGTAGTAGTTATTCTTGTCCTACGACGATTGGAACTCGTCCTCTGCGGACAATTGATTCCACAGCAGTAGACACCTCCACACCTCATTTGTATTGAAATTTCATTCACCAAATTACGACATTAATTCATTTTTCACAATATTCTTGTCGATTCTATTTCATTATTCTCAGCCCTCGAATATTTTCATATGGGTATTCAGTCTGAATGTTCCTCTAATAAACAAACAGTTTGAACAAGTGAACCACCAGACCAGAACTCCATTTATGACTTAAAAGCCAGGATATTGAGATCGTATGAATAGCTTAGGCGCATGTTAGTGTCATCTCAGAGGCAGTGGTATTCAAAAGATAATGAAACTGTCACTTCAAAATGAAAGAGTTCAATCACTTGCATCTACAACACATGATGGTGAGCTCTTTCAGTTGAACATTTGAACCATGCTAAAGAGTATAGATGACATCCCGATCAACTGTCATTTTTAAAACAAGAAACTCATTACCACTGCAACCCAAGTTTACTCATTGACAGTTGATAAACCAAACCAACCATTGGAAGAGATTCCATTTTCCCACATTCACACAACTATTTTGCAAACCTTCATAATTTATTTCAAACAATTGCAATAAAAATCAGTCTGAAATCGACTTTTCAGTCAAATAATAGAATATTTCAAAATTCAAAGTCATCTAGGGACATCTAAAGGTATCATTTAGGGACCATCTTAGTGCCAACTCAGGGACATCCTAATGTCATTTTAGGGATATCTTAGTGCCAGTTTAGGGACATATTAGTACCATCTCATGCTTCGAAGTAAAGTGGAGAGTTTAAAATTCAAACCTATATAAATGAGAAAAAAGCAAACCCTATATCTTAGTACCATCTCAGGGAAATCTTAGTATTACCTTAGGGACATTTAAGTGTCATCTAAGGGACACCTTACCTTAGGGACATCTCATGAACATTTTTTTATAGATATATTAAACTTGTTATATCTTAGTGTCATCTTAATGACACCTTCAGGACAGTATATGGACATCTTAGGGACAACTTACAAACAGCTTATGAACATTTAAGTGTCATCTTAGGGACATCTTAGTGCCATTTTAGGAAATCATCTCTGGCACATCTTAATGCCATCTCCGGGACACTTTAGGAACATCGCAGGGACAATAGGGACATCTTAGTATAATCTCAGGGACATTTTAGGGTACCATCTCTGGAACATCTTAGTGCCATCTCCAGGACACTTGAGGAACATCTCAGGGACATCTTAGTGCCATTTTCGGGTACCATCTCTGGAACATCTTCGTCCCATCTCAGGGACACTTTAGGAACATCTCAGGGACATTAGAGACATCTTAGTACAATCTCAAAGACATCTCATGAACATCTTTTTTTAGATATATTAAACTTATTACATCTTAGTGTCATCTAAATGACACCTTCAGGACATTATATGGACATCTTAGGGACAACTTACAAATATCTTATGAACATTTAAGCGTTATCTTAGGGACATCTTAGTGCCATTTTAGGGTACCATCTCTGGAACATCTTAGTGTCATCTTTAGGACACTTGAGGAACATCTCACGGACATAAGGTACATCCTAGTACAATCTCAGGGACATCTTAGTGCCATTTTAGGGTACTATCTCTGGAACATCTTAGTCCCATCTCAGAGACACTTTAGGAACATCTCAAGGACATTAGAGACATCTTAGTACTCTCAGGGACATTTTAGTGCCGTTTTAGGGTACCATCTCTAGAACATATTAGTGCCATCCCGGGGACACGTTAGTTCCATCATCTTAGGGACACCTCATGAGCATCGATTTTTATAGATGTATTAAACTTGTTACAATGTAGTGACACCTTAGGGACAACATATGGACATTCTTGTCAACATCAACATTGACGGTGTAGAAATCATATACACATACTCATCATCTGATCGTACATGCATATGGACAACATAAGGGAGTAGTCAGTCAACACAAGAAGCACATGTTGTCATGTATAGTAGAAATAATTTGGAGATGGCTAAGACCCTAGGACCTATTATACCAACATGTTTGCTTGAGGTGAAGAATCTCTCGAAACTGAAAAATGTGCAACCAAATTACTATGACAAAAACTATTTAAAAAGAAATACCCTCGAATTTACCTTTACTTGAGGCATATTGCATATCTGATCGAAGCTCGTCCGCAGCAGTTGGAAGAAATTCATCCATAAGAGATAAGTTGTTCTGCAGTATCATGAATTCCTCCATTGATGCATCTCTAAATTGACATCTACTGAATCAGATACTAGAGTATCATTCAACAATGAAGACAAATTGATAATGTTCAACATACGGTGATTCTCAAACATCCTTTGAGGTCTCCTGAATATCAACTTAATCAATGTCTTAACAATGGCAAGTTCCAAGTAGATGCTCCTCTTGCATGAGCTCTTTCTTACTCTTTCTGCTCCTCCATATTTTTTTCAAAGCGAGCACTTTTTACAACCAGCCACATATACTAACACAAAATCAACATTGTATAACTCCAAACATTAACATTTATGTCAGTGTTGAAAGAAAGACTGCAGACATCTTGCTCATGTTTAGCCTTCGACAGACGGTCTTGTTTCTAAAACACCAGAATGTTTTCTTATTAGTGGCAAAGATATTCACATATCATGTTGGATAACATAGAAACAAAAGTATTGGTTACAACATGAGGATAACCCCATAAATGACGCAAAGCTCATCCCAATGGGTATCGATGTCTTGTGATACTAAATATGACTGTATGAATTCAACTCCACCTTGAGGAGGCAAAATGCTCCAAATTAGGATTTTCATTTGAACTGTAACATAGTAAGAAATGAAGAGAAAAAATCACTCACTGATTCTCCCTTATGTATGTTTCTATCACTTCCAATCTTTATTTTCTGTCCAGAGGTGCGAGGATATGATTAGTTGATTGCTGTATAAAAACTCATAACGACAACACATTTAGACCGGAAACATGAGGCAAACACACACAAGTAAACTTTGTTGCAATTATTTGCTGCTGCAAGTATAAAAATTAAAATTCATAGAATCCCTCACTAACCACTAATGACTTCAAAATATCACATGTGGCTTCTGAACTATTAACAAGCTTGACATGCTGAACAAAAACAATTCTCTTCTCTGGTTTCCCAGAAGCAAAATCAATTCAACAGACACACTATTAGGATATTGAGTCCAGGACACATCAGCATTCTCAGATACGTTGTATCTTTACCGAAATGTCGGCCTACTTATGTGTGTACAAAGACTTTGATACAATATGTTTCATTTTAAAGCAATTGGTTGAACTAAAATTATCTAAACACTTCCATTGCATGTAATGTTTGATATTCCATCACAATATATCAGTGCATATGGAGCCTACAAATACTTACAGCAGGGGAACAAGCCAAAATAGAAAGAAAAACAGATAAAGACTTAAAAAAGTTAAATAAAAATGATTGTCATCTGCAAATGAATAAAAAAAAGAGCTTCACGAAATCAAACGGTGGCAGCTTCTCATCTATCTTTACACCTGAAATAACAAATGCATCCAAGATTAGTACAGTCATGAGAAAAATAAAAAATGCTAATACACGATAAAACCTAACTGAATGTCCAACCCTCAAACTCTTGCAACAAAAACCGAGACTAAAACATACAATAGAAAACAGGAAAAAAATCCGTACTAAAGGACTACAAGAATTACCTTCACCTGGCATATCAGAAACAGAAAGGTTCTCAAAACCCACCAAAGGCCTCTTCACCGGCCTATCCTTAATCTCAAGCCCCAAAAAATGCAAACAAACCCACAAAATCCAGACCACATCCACAACCTCACAAAAAACTTACATCTTAGTGTCATTTTAGTGACGCCTTAGGGGCAACATATGGACATCTTAGGGATACCTAGGGACAGCTCACGAACATCTTAGTATCTCAAGACATCCGAATGTCATCTCAAGGTCATCTTAGTGCTATCTCAAGAACAACTTGGTACCACCTCGAAGACAGCTTAGGCATCTCCGAAACATTTTGGTGTCATCTCCGGGACATCTAAGTGCAATCTCAGGGACATTTTAGGATACCATTCTCAATGACATTTTAGTACCATCACATGGACATCTCAGTGCCATCAAGCGGACATCTCAGTGCCATCTTAGGAACACCTTAGACACATCTTAGGGACACCTTAGACACATCTTAGGGACACCTATGCGTCATCTCAGTGACACCTTAGACCAACATATGGACAACTTAGGGACATCTTTACCATCTCAGAGACATTTTAGGATACCATCTTAGTTCCGTCACGTGGACATCTTAGTACCATCTCAGGAACATCTTAGTGACTCCTAAGGGAGCTTAGGATAATCTCAGAGGCAACTTGGACACTAATGACATCTTAGTGCCAACTCAGGGACTTTTTTTGGATATATTAAATTTGTTACAACTTATACCTGTCATCTTAGTGACACCTTAGAGACATCATATGTACATCTAACAAACATCATTATCAACATCTTAGAAACATCTTAAGGTATCATCTCAGGGACATCTTAATGCCAACTCAGGGACTTTTTTTGGATATATTAAATTTGTTACACCTTAGTGTCATCTTAGAGACATCATAGGGACATTTTACAAACAACAACATCTTGAGGTATCATCTCAGGGACATCTTAGTGCCAACTCATGGACTTTTTTTGAATATATTGAATTTGTTAAACCTTAGTGTCCTCTTTGAGACAACATATCTACCATCTTACGGACAGCTTACCAACATCAACCTCTTAGGGACATCTTAGTGCCATATCAGGGACATCTTAGAGCCAACTCAAGGACTTTTTTTCGGATGTATTAAATTTGTTACACCTTAGTGTCATCTTAGTGACACCTAAGAGACAACATTTGTACATCTTAGGGACATCTTGAAGTATCATCTCAGGGACATCTTAGTGCCAACTCAGGGACTTTATTTTTGGATATATTGAATTTTTTACACCTGAGTGTCATCTTAGAGACACCTTAGAGACTGCATATGTATCATCTTAGGGACCGCTTACCAACATAAGCACCTTAGGAACGTCTTGAGGTGACATTTTAGAGCCCACTCAGGGACTTATTTCGGATATATTAAATTTGTTACACCTTGGTGTCACATTAGTGACAACATGTATACATCTTAGGGACAACTTACGAACATCAACATTTTAGGGACATCTTGAGGCATCATCTCAGGGACATCTTAAGGGCATCTCAGTGACATCTTAGAGTCATCTCAGGGGCATCTTAATGCCAACTCAGGGACAAATATGAAGGCAGACAATACCTGAAAAACTTCACCGCCCAGAAACCTTGGCTTGCAACTCCAACGAATTCAACAAGAACAGAATAGCCAACTCATCCTCTCCTCGATTTAGGATATCCCCAAGTTGAATCAGCACCTAGACAACAAAAGAATAATGTTTAACACCATCTTACACCTTTCAACAACAAGGAGATTATCTTGTCAAAGAAACATACAGTTTCCCCACCAGTCCATAAGTATCTGCCATCTGAGATCAAGACACCAGCTATTTCCAGGGTAAACCTAGCTTGGTCTAGATCTCCAAGAATAGCCCCAACTACACCATATGGACAGTGACTATTTTAAATATCCATAAAGAAATGTTCAATAGTCACCCTTCTCACTCAACTCTAAGAGTTATAGCCGCATCATCAACATCATCATCAGTCACCAAATTGACTTAAGTCATACCACAAGCCCATAAAGAACCGCAAGACACAACAAGAAACAGTTATCCGACGACCACAAGTCTCTAAGACTGCTACTTAATCAAAGTGTCAAATAGATTGTTTTTCTGAAAATCCGAGGAAAAAAAGGAACCTGTGACGATACGGCGACCGGGAGCAGAGATGAGAGTGGGCAGAGACGAGAATAGGCTTGAGCGGTTTAGTCATAATCGGCAAAGGCAAGGAAGAGGGCGGCGTAGTGTCAAGGGCTGCAGAGGTGAGACTGAGAGTGAGACAAAGGAAGCGAGTTGAAACCAATCGAAGCCATTTTGCTTCGCATCTCCTTCTTCGGAGCAGAGCGTCTCAATACAAGTGGATTTCTCTCGATCGATTGCAGGATTCCGCACAGCCACATAAACCAAAATATTCGCATTATCATTATTGAAAATTCGGCTTTAGTTTATCACTGTATTGCACCGGTCGTGTATATAGCAGGCCCATACAAAGCCCGCCCATAGAAACTGGTCCAAACATTTATTTTGATTTCAAAAAATATCAAAACTCAAGCAATGGCTGCCGAATACCGATCTACCTCCTTTTCCTCCACCAATGATGATGATATGATGATGTTGATGATGACGACGACATGATAATAATGATGGTGATATGATGATGTTGTAGATGATGGTGATAATTTCAGTGAAGGTTGAAACTAAGTTAAACTAATTAAATTAAATTAAATTCAGTTAAGTGCAAAAGGACAGACCTTGGTGCCACAGTAGACTTTGAAGTAAAGTGGAAGCTTTGAATTTTAAACCTATATAAGAAAGGTAAAAAGGCAAACGGTAAGAACACATTTTTTAATGAGATAAATTTGACCGACTCATTTCATGGATCCTTTACCTTTACTCCCCAGTATTGGCGTGTTAAAGATGGCCTCTGGATGGAAAATGGGATTGGTGGCCACAATGAAGTGAACTAACAAACACAATCCAAACTTCAGATTAAGAAGCAAAATCTTCAGAAGTAAATGAGTTTATCAGAATTCAACCTGGACATGGTTCGTCATTGAAAATGTTCATTGTGATGGAAATTTCAGTAATCAAGTATTGAGCAGACAGCAGACATTGTACTGGAAGTTACAAGACAGTTCTCATATAATATAGGTTATAGGGATCATATTAAGATCTAAGAATAATAATAATAATATTTCTGTGACACATCTAAGATGGCGCTGTGCTGTTATATGCTATAGCTGAAGGGTGTATTCTTTTTTTCTTTTTTTTTATTGGAGCTGAAGGGTGTATTCTCAAATGAAAAATATAATCAGTAGCTTACCTAATGAGCTCTGCAGCAGATGGGTCTGCTTAGAGTTCCTGAGAGGGATGAATGAAGGATTAGGAAAAACTATGGAGAGCTTATATGAAAGATAATATGAATTTATGATACCTGTATGGAATATGGGGCGTTTTATATGCAAGAGCAGAAATGACATCTCCTAATGCAGATAAAGACTTGATAACTAGGATTCCTTGACAGTCGCTCGTAATACACTACGTGAAGTTCAGAAAAAAGTCTGGGTTACTTTCACCAGTATTGCAAACATTTTAATTCAAGGAAAACAACGTGGTTTGACAGAATTACCAGTGAGAGCGACTACTGAGCTCGTTAGCATTGGTTGATCCAACAAATCGTGCTCGATTTCCTGTCATGAGAAGTTGCCAGACTTCATATGTACTATAAACATGAGCTTCTACTAGGCGATGAACTTTTTGAGTTCCCTCAGGCGTTTGCTTTATCTCCAACCTTCACCAACTAAGAGGTCTCTAGATCTCTCATTGTAACCTCCAACATACTGACATATAATGCTATAACACCATATCTTTCTTTGGGCAAGCGGAACATCTCTTTCAAAGTTATCTAGTTAACTCCCCTATTTTCAGATGTTCCTTCCATAGTAAATGTTTTTCCAGTTCTAGTTTGCCCATAAGCAAAAACACATAGATTATATCCTTCCATTACTGAAGTGACACTGGAATCGTCTGAGAGAAGACAGCTTCTGCATCTAAAAACTACCAGTTGGTATCGAAAGTCCAACAAAAACAGTAAGTCAGACAATCGCATATCTAATTCTCACCTTGGCTATCCGCAGGCTTTTTTAAACATGATAACACCTTCACAGTTTTCTAGATGAGTCTGAACAGATGACCTGAAGCTCATTCTCAGGGCATGATTCGTACTCGATCACAGCAGTGGACCCGTTTCCTATTTCAGATGGGTGTAAAGGCCTACGTCGACAAAAAAACTTTAATATTTCCTTTGAGCTCAATCACTTCATTGTAAAGTTGCTTTCGCTCCAAAGACTCGCTAGCACATATTTCTTCTCCAAGAGTATGCACTTATTTTATGCTTGCAAGTAGTCATTGCCGAAATGAAATGACACAAAATTATTTAAACCAAAAATATGAAATAATGATGCTATAGTTTCTATTCAAAACTTACAAGAACCTGATGACTAACATAAACTCCTGGATCAGTAACAAACTGTCAGTCCATAATGAAAAAATTCAACTGTTTACTTACATCTACACTAGTTAATGTCAAGCGCTTTCAGCTGAACCATGCTGAAGAGTAGAATGATCTTTTAACATACCAAGCTGGTTTGATTTGAGAAGAAAGACTGAACTTCAAAAAAAATCAAATGATATTTATTAAAAACGGTGACAGAGTGCTCCCAAAATGACAAAGCCCTAATTTTGAAAAGCAAAAACAAGAAAGATACAAAGAAATCAGAACTTGATTAGAACATTCTTCCTAGTGAGTGCTCTTTGTTTCTTTTTTCAATAAAAAATGATGCTTAAATTCGACCCGGTATCAAATAACTTCTTCAGTAAACTCTAGTTATAATTACTAGTAAGAATACGAACAAATCACCACAAGTCTAATGATGAGAAAAGAAAACTGGGGAAAAAAAATATTTGTCAAAACTGGGACTGAAAAGAAAATGCTGAAAATTAAGATGGAAGTGATGCAGTTGATTCATAGAAATTACATAGACTAGATGCATAGATTGGAAAGGTTCAAATTGACAAAAGCACCCCAACGCTCTATTTATGAAACGATTTCAGATCTTAGCGGTTAGCTTGTAAATCATAGATCAAAAGTATCAACATAAAACCAGTAAAAAGATGGAATGCCAAAGTTTATTAATTAAAGTGACAAAACTGATCCATTGAATGTTACAAAGACTAGGTGCATAGATTGGAATGGTTCAATTTGAAAAGAGCTCCAAAATACTCTGCCAAATGAAACAATTTCAAATTTTAGCACCTAACTTGTACATCATAGATCAATTATATCAGCACAATACCAATAACAAAATGACATGCCAAAAATATAAACTAAAAAAAAAAGAAAACAAAGGTAGCAGTATCTTGCTGAAAATAAGGAACATATAATAAAAGGAATTGCTGAAAACATCAAAGCTGCAGCAATCATCTTATCAAATCAAAGCTTAAAACTTTTAAAAAAGTAACATATAAAAAAAGAATTGCTGGAAAACATGAAAGCTGGAGCAATCTTATCAAATAAATATTAAAAAAAAATTGACAAAGCAAAGAGAGAAAAAGAAAAGACAAAAAATTAAAATGAAAGTGGCTCTATTGATCTATAGGAATTACGTAGACTAATGCATAGACTAGAAAGGTTCAAATTGACAAAAGCACCCAAATGCTCTGTCTAATGAAACAATTTAAGATCTTAGCAGTTAGCTTGTAAATCATAGATAAAATGTATCAACATAAAACCAGTAAAAAGATGGAATACAAATATATTTTTTAATGAAAGTGACAAAACTGATAGATTGAATGTTACAAAGAATAGGTGCATAGATTGGAAAGGTTCAATTTGAAAAGAGCTCCCAAATACTCTGCCAAATTAAACAATTACAAATTTTAGCACCTAACTTGTACATTAGAGATCAATTATATCAGCACAATACCAATAACAAAATGACATGCCTCAAGCTTAAAACTAAAAAACAGGGTAACAGTATCTTGCTGAAAATAAGGAACATATAATAAAATGAATTGCTGGAAAACAAGAAAGCTGCAGCAATCATCTTATCAAATCAAAATGATTTTTTTTTTGTTTTGACAAAACTGGAAGAGAAAAGAAAAGACGTGAAATTAAAATGAAAGTGATTCGATTAATCCATAGGAATTACATAGACCAATGCATAGACTGGAAAGGTTCAAATTGGCAAAGGCACCCAAATGCTCTGTCTAATGAAACAATTTCAGATCTTAGCAGTTAGCTTGTAAATCATAGATCAAATGTATCAACATAAAACCAGTAAAAACAGGATTTGCCGAATTTTTCTAAAGAAAGTGGCAAAACTGATCCACTGAATGTTACAAAGACTAAATTTGACAAGAGCTCCCAAATACTCTGCCAAATTAAACAATTTCAAATCTCAGCGTCTAACTTGTACATCATAGATCAATTATATCAGCATAATACCAATAACAAAATGACATGCCAAAAATATAAACTAAAAAAAAGAGGTAACAGTATCTTGCTGAAAATAAGGAACATATAATAAAAGGAATTGCTAGAAAACATGAAAGCAGCAGCAATCATCTTATCAAATCAAAATGATTTTTTTTTTTTTGACAAAACTGGAAGAGAAAAGAAAAGTCGTGAAATTAAAATGAAAGTGACTCAACTGATCCATAGGAATTACATAGACTAATTCATAGACTGGAAATGTTCAAATTGACAAAAGTACCCAAATGCTCTGTCTAATGAAACAATTTCAGATCTTAGCAATTAGGTTGTAAATCATAGATCAAATGTATCAACATAAAACCAGTAAAAACATGATTTTCTGAAAAATTTCAAAGAAAGTGACAAAACTGATCCACTGAATGTTACAAAGACTAGGTGCATAGATTTGAAAGGATCAATTTGAAAAGAGCTCCCAAATACTCTGCCAAATTAAACAATTTCAAATTTTAGCACCTAACTTGTACATCATAGATCAATTATATCAGCACAAAACCAATAACAAAATGACACGCCACAAGCTTAAAACTAAAAAAAAGGTAACAGTATCTTGCTGAAAATAAGGAACATATAATAAAAGGAATTGCTGGAAAACATGAAAGCTGCAGCAATCATCTTTTGAAATCAAAATAAAGTTTTTTTTTTGACAAAACTGGAAGAGAAAAGAAAAGGCATGAAATTAAAATGAAAGTGACTCAATTGGTCCATAGGAATTACATAGACTAATGCATAGACTTGAAAGGTCCAAATTGACAAAAGCACCCAAATGCCCTGGTCTAATGAAACAATTTAAGATCTTCGCAATTAGCTTGTAAATCATAGATCAAATGTATCAACATAAAACCAGTAAAAAGATGGAATGCCGATTTTTTTTAATGAAAGTGGCAAAACTATTCCATTGAACATTACAAAGACAAGGTGCATAGATTGGAAAGGTTCAATTTGACAAGAGCTCACAAATACTCTGCCAAATGGAACAATTTCAATTCTTAGCACCTAACTTGTACATCACAGATCAATCAGCACAATACCAAAACCAAAATGACATGCCAAAAGCTTAAACTTAAAAAAAAGTAACATATAAAAAGGAATTGCTGGAAAACATGAAAGCGGGAGCAATCTTATCAAATACATATAAAATTCTTTTTTTTTTGACAAAGCTAAGAGAGAAAAAGAAAAGACAAGAAATTAAAATGAAAGTGACTCTATTGATCTATAGGAATTACATAGACTAGAAAGGTTCAAATTGACAAAAGCACCCAAATGCTCTGTCTAATGAAACATTTTCAGTTCTTAGCAGTTAGCTTGTAAATCATAGATCAAATGTATCAACATAAATCCAGTAAAAACATGATTTGCCGAAAAATTTCAAAGAAAGTGGTAAAACTGATCCAATGAATAATGTTACAAAGACTAGGTGCATAGATTTGAAAGGTTCAATTTGAAAAGAGCTCCCAAATACTCTGCCAAATTAAACAATTTCAAATTTTAGCACCTAACTTGTACATTAGAGATCAATTATATCAGCACAATACCAATAACAAAATGACATGCCACAAGCTTAAAACTAAAAAACAGGGTAACAGTATCTTGCTGAAAATAAGGAACATATAATAAAATGAATTGCTGGAAAACAAGAAAGCTGCAGCAATCATCTTATCAAATCAAAATGACTTTTTTTTTGGACAAAACTGGAAGAGAAAAGAAAAGACGTGAAATTAAAATGAAAGTGATTCGATTAATCCATAGGAATTACATAGACCAATGCATAGACTGGAAAGGTTCAAATTGGCAAAGGCACCCAAATGCTCTGTCTAATGAAACAATTTCAGTTCTTAGCAGTTAGCTTGTAAATCATAGATCAAATGTATCAACATAAAACCAGTAAAAACATGATTTGCCGAATTTTTCTAAAGAAAGTGACAAAACTGATCCACTGAATGTTACAAAGACTAGGTGCATAGATTGGAAAGGTTCAATTTGACAAGAGCTCCCAAATACTCTGCCAAATTAAACTATTTCAAATCTTAGCGTCTAACTTGTACATCATAGAACAATTATATCAGCACAATACCAATAACAAAATGACATGTCACAAGCTTAAAACTAAAAAAACAGGGTAACAGTGTCTTGCTGAAAATAAGGAACATATAATAAAATGAATTGCTGGAAAACATGAAAGCTGCAGCAATCATCTAAACAAATCAAAATGATTTTTTTTTGTGACAAAACTGGAAGAGAAAAGAAAAGACATGAAGGCTAAAGCTCAAGTTATATACTTGTTTTTGCACACGCGCCCTCTAGTGAGAAGGACACGCGCCCACTGCGCCCCTCTCCTAGGGTTTTCGATATCCTAGGGTTTCCGATCGTTCGTTCGTTTGGTGGCGGAGGCCGCGAGGGTTTACGACCCTTCTTCGGAGGTTGTAGGATGGATAGCGGGCCGGCGACAGCACAAGCGGAAGGAAAGGTCAAGGCGAAGGCGAAGGAAGGAACGGGAGTTGCGGAACGGAACAAAACTTTCTGGGCGGCTAAGGTCACCGGGAGCCGAAATAGGGAGCGCGGCACACGCCTACTCCATCTCCTTCAGGAACTAGGAGCAGATCGAATCGTCATTCCGGAGGAGGAATGGAAAGCAGCAACAAGCAAGTTCGAGCAGGCTCTGGTTGGATTCGTTTTTGGGTCTAAGCCCTTCTTGGGGAGGATGAAGGGATTCGCCAGGGTTAAGTGGGGAAACGAATCCGTGGTGAAGGTCTCCCAGCTCAACGAAGGGATTTTCTTGTTCAAATTTGTGTCGGAAGTCAAGAAAACGGAGGTGCTGAGCGGAGGCCCGTGGACCTTTGATAATCGGCCTTTGATTTTGAAGCAGTGGTCGGAGGAAGAGGAATACAAGTGCGGCACCGTGGAAGCCCTGCCAGTGTGGATTCGCCTGCCAGGGCTTAAGGCTCACTTGGCAGATACCATAATCTTAAGCAGACTCTGCTCTAGGTTAGGTACTCCTATTTGCACCGACGGAGTTACGGCCGAAGGTTCAAGCTACAATTATGCGCGAGTCTGTGTCCAGATTCATGCTGATCAGGATTTCATGGATTGCATTGAGTTCGAAGATCCGTATGGGAATGTTTATGTCCAGCCGATTGAGTATGAATGGAAGCCCCCTCGCTGCCACAACTGCTGCAACTTTGGGCACTTGTAGGATAAATGCCCAGAGCCGAACTTAGACATGATGATAGCAGGTCTGAAAGAAAGGGAGCAAAGGGAAAGGGAAAGAAAGGATATGCGGGATGTTTGCGAAGATGAAATTGAATGTGATGAGGAGACATCTATGGACAAGGAACAGAACGGTGCTGAATTGGAACCAGAGGAATCAGTATGTGTGCCAGAGACACAAATGAATCGAAGACCAAAGGCTAAGACTGTTAGAGAAGGAAGGAAACGCGAGTTTTGTTCCCTATTTGTCCAAAAGTCCTCAAAAGAGAGCGAGACAAAAAGCAAAGCGTGACTCGAATAGTGGGGAGAGCAATGGCCAAAGAGATACAGTCAAAAGCACGAGCTCTAGCCACACTAGGATGAAAGAGAAGAGAGTTCAGAAAATAGATATTAAGGTGAAGCAGTTTGAGAAGATGAGGAGGGAGGCAAGTCTTAAAAAACCCCTTGTTTAAATGTATAAGATTGCCTCGTTGAATATAAGAGGGCTTAACAGTCCCTTCAAGAAGTCTGAAGTCCTGAGTTGGATAAAGAAGATGAAGGTTGATATAGTAGCGTTAGTAGAAGTTAAATTACCGAAGAGTAAATGGGCAGAGGCAGTAATCAGCTGTTGCCCGGATGATTCATGGAAGGCAGAGATTAGCAATAGTAATGGTGCTTGGGCTAGTATCCTTCTATTATGGAATGGGTCTACCACCAAGATTAGTAATATTATGAAGTCTTTTTTCTTTATGTCCTGTGAGGTTAAAGCTGCGGGGAGGAGTTTTGGCCTTATCGTGGTGTATGCTAGTAACAGTAGGATTGATAGAAAGGTGATGTGGGAGGAGATTGAGAAGGAGGGGGATAAATTCAATGGCTGTTGGCTTTGTATGGGTGACTTTAATTGTGTGAGGGATCACAGGGACAAGTTGAATGACAGTAGAGTTAGAGATGTGGACACTAGTGATTTCAGAGTTTTTTTAAGGAAAACTGGTCTTGAGGACATTCCAGGTAGTGGGTACCATTACACTTGGAGTAACAATCACGTAAATCACGCGGATAGGATCTGGTGTAAGCTGGACAGGGCGCTAGGGAACACTCAGTGGTTTGAAGACATAGATGATGTTCAAGCGACCTTCCTCCCTCTCGGTATTTCAGATCACAGTCCAGTCTTGGTGTATTGGGGTGAAGAAAAGATTTTCAAAAGGTGCTTTAGATACTGCAATTTCTGGGAGACTCTAGAAGGCTATGATGAAGCTATTCGTACTATCTGGTGCGAGAAAAATAAATGCAGAAACCTCTTTATGTTCCAAGATAAGCTGAAAAGGATGAAATGTATGTTGAAGCAGAGGTTTATGGGGAGCACGAGAGGTATGGACAAGAGGGTCAGTTTAGCTAGAGAGGCCTTGATGGTAGCTCAGAGCAATGCAGAAAATAACCCAGGAGATGCTGGTCTTTGTGTTATGGAGAGAAAGCTGGCTTTGGAGTTCAGAAAGCTTAAGTATAACCAATTTCTCTTCAACAGGCAAAGGACCAAAGTTCAGTGGATCAATGAAGGAGATGCCAACACGAAGTTTTCTCATAGTATTTTGAAGAGCAGAAGGGCTAAGAGCAACATTTCTCATATCACCCTAGGAGATGGGACTGTTTCTTCTGACAGTGATAGTATTAAGCAGGAATTCTCCAGGTACTTTAGGGCGATTCTTGGTGAGGCCAAGTTGTGCAGTAACATTGACCCTGTGGTGATCGCGCAAGGTCCGTTGGTTAGCAGTGAGCAGTGCAGATCCTTAGTCCGCAATGCAACAGATAAAGAGATCTGGTCAGCCCTGGTCAGCATTGGTGATGATAAGGCCCCAGGTCCAGACGGTTTCTCGGCTAGATTTTTTAAAAACAACTGGAGCATTCTTGGTAAGGAGCTATGTGAAGCAGTCAGACATTGCCTCAGACACAATGCCATGCCTAAAGGTGCTAACGCTGCATATCTAGCTCTCATCCCTAAGAGTGGCCAGGCCTGCAAACCCGAAGATTTCCGCCCCATAGCTTGCTGTAATGTAACCTATAAGATTGTGTCTTCTTTGCTGGCTAGCAGGCTGAAAGATGTGCTCCCTGATATCATCAATTCAGCACAGGGTGCTTTCATTAAAGACCGTTCGATAGTGGGTAATGTATGTTTGGCCGAGCAGCTCCTGTCAGGGTATAGTAGAAGGAATATCAGCAAGAGGATGGCGTGGAAAATCGACCTTCGGAAAGCATACGATACGATTGATTGGAAATTCCTAACTACTATGCTAGAGAATCTGAATTTTCCCAGTAAGTTTATTGCATGGATGGTGATGTGTGTTCAGTCCACGAGCTACTCGATTATGATAAATGGTGAGATGGTTGATTTCTTTGAAGGAAAGAGAGGCCTCCGGCAAGGTGATCCTCTTTCTCCTTTTTTGTTCACAATTGCCATGGAAGGATTGTCTAGAATGTTGCAGATGCTTGATAAGACAGTGGGATTTTATTATCATCCGAAGTGCCATAGAATCAAATTATCGCATATAATGTTTGCGGATGATCTCATTCTTTTCAGTAATGGTCGAAATTCTGCTGTTGGAGCCATTAAAGAGGTTGTTTATAAATTTCTAGAGTGTTCAGGACTGACTATTAATGTTCTCAAGAGTAACCTCTTTACGGGAGGGATGGGAGCAGCGAAAGTGGCTTGGGTGGAAGGTTTGTTAGGCACTAAATCCTCCCCGCTCCCAGTGCGATATTTGGGCCTCCCGCTCACCTCTAGAAGTCTGTGTAGGAAGGACTGTGACGTCCTCATTCAGAAGATCACGGCTCGGTTGGACTGCTGGGGTAACAGATATCTGTCCCGGGCTGGCAGGAAGGTGTTGGTTGCTGCAGTTTTACAAGCGATGGCCTTCTTTTGGGCAAGAGTCTGTATCTTGCCTAAAACAGTCATCCAAGCGGTTAATGCCATCTGCGCCAGGTTTCTGTGGCGTGGCAACAGTGATAAGAAGGGAGGGCACCTTGTGAAGTGGGCTGACGTGTGTAGGGATAAAGTTGAGGGAGGGCTAGGCTTGAAGAACTTAGAGTGTATGAATTATGTTATGGTCACCTGCCAGATGTGGGGGGAGTAAGGGGAGCAGGACCGGCCTGTGGAATGAGTGGCTTGATAGGTACTGGAACAAAGGCAAGCATTGGTGGGAAGTTGGAGCGCAGCCTAGTAGCTCTTGGGTTCTAAAGAGACTAATGCAGTGTAAAGAGATCGGTCTTCAATGTGTTAGCATCATCAATAACTCTATCAGGTGGAGAGGGAAAGGTGATGGGTTCGAAGTGAAAGACACCTACAATACCATTTTAGAGCACAAAGAAGAGGTTGATAGGCACAAGATGGTGTGGAATGATTTTAATGCGCCAAGGGATTCCCTGAATGCTTGGTTGGTGGTTCAGAACAAGCTAATGACGAGGGACCGGATGAGCAACTGGGGGGTTCAGGGGGATAACTTCTGTGTGCTGTGTGAGGCGGCTGTGGAGAGTAGAGACCATCTCTTCTTCGAATGCAGTTTTTCGCAGGAGGTTTGGAAGAAGGTGATGTTGTTTCTCCTAGCTGAGCCGGCTGGTAATCAATGGGATCTCTTGATTCCATGGTTTAAAGGGCAGCAGCAAACCAGATTGAAGACTAAGCAAATTGCAGCGGCTACTATAAGAGTCCTGAATGGTATTTGGAAAGCTCGGAACCAAAGATTTTTAGGGAAGAAACTATCCCTACAGTTTTGATAATCCAAGAGAGTATCTGGTACGTGAAGATGAAGTTAGGAGCTCTCAAGAGGGAGGCCTGTTCGAAGGAAGACATCAAATGGCTGAGGCTCATGAGAATAATCGAAGATTGATGTGTTTCGTTTTCGGTCTTGTTGCAGGCTCCCTGCTTTGTTTTAGTCTCAGTTTGGGTTCTTTTTTCTTTTGGTTTGAGGCGCTGCGCTTTGTTTGCAGGGACTTGTTTTATTGGTTTGGCTGGTGGTTTAGTCAGTTTTGTGTTTGAGTTGTAGGCTGTGCAGGGTTTTTGTTTAATGATATCATCATTCTTTCAAAAAAAAAAAGACATGAAATTAAAATGAAAGTGACTCGATTGATCCATAGTAATTACATAGACTAATGCGTAGACTGGAAAGGTTCAAACTGACAAAAGCACCCAAATGCTCTGTCTAATGAAACAATTTCAGATCTTAGCAGTTAGCTTGTAAATCATAGATCAAATGTATCAACATAAAACCAGTAAAAATATGATTTTCCGAAAATTTTCAAAGAAAGTGTCAAAACTGATCCATTGAATGTTACAAAGACTAGGTGCATAGATTGGGAAGGTTCATTTTGACAAGAGCTCCCAAATACTCTGCCAAATGAAAATTTTCAAATCTTAGCACCTAACTTGTACATCATAGATCAATTATATCAGCAAAATACCAAACTAAAAAAAGGTAACAGTATTAGCCATTAGAGCCTCTTGGAAAGAAACGAACAATCAACTAGCCCCCATATATAATTCCAATTCATAAAAAGCATCAAAATTGAATACACATTCAAATTGGAAAAAGAATCGAATCTAAAACCCTAAAGAAGAAATAGAGGAGAATAACAATGTTGAACAGAAAATAGAACAGATGAGACGGCGATCGGCTATATGACTACATGAGTAGTAGTGAAACTCACAGGATGTCTTTGGCGAATGCTTCTCGTCCTTAGAACGAGATTTCGGACCGAAGCTTGTGAGCGACTTCCATGGATAGTAACAATCGACCGAAAAAGCAAAATTGATCTTGGGCGATTCGCAGAGAGAGATCAACTGGAACAGGAATAACTGGTATTTATATTGACCGTTTGACTTTGAAACTAATTAAGCAGTTTCAAAAATACACGTGGATTTTACGCTATTCTTATAAACGTTGTCTTTCATTCCGTTCTGTTAAACTGTCTATATATATTTTATTTTATTTTTGAAAGCTGCTGTCTATTTTCTTAAACACTCTACTTTTACTGTGTTTTATCTCGCTGGCAAACTTAAGCCACGTGGCTCAGCACGGTGTATTTCCTAAGGATCCGGATACTCTCCTCACCAACAGTATTTCCTCATCTCTCCTCACGAATAGTTAAGGACAAGTGGTACCTTGTAATTGGTTCATGAACAGTGATGACAAGTGGCACTTTCTAATTGGCTGAAGATAATTGATTGAAATCATAACTTTTAACTACTAAAAATATGATAAATATCATACAAGGAATTGGATCAAATACAAACCAAAATTATAAATAAAAACTATAAACCCATAAAAAAATTGACACGTGTAAAAATCGACCAATCAAAATTTATCCCGTTCGGGGTTCTTTTTGTAAATAAAAAAAACATACGCGGACTTATTTAAAAATACATAAAAGATAGGAGGGGTATAATCGTCCTAAAATTTGCTACAGTAAAATTCGACTTTCGCTACAGTACTATTTTAAGTCTTATCATCATGCGATAAGTCAGATCATTTTTGGTGTCGCGCGTCCAGCCTTAACATTAGCGTTAAATCCGATCATTCCCAATTTAAGTCCGATCATTATCATGTTAAGTCCGATCATTCCAAGTTTAGTATGATTATTACCAATTTAAGTCCGATCATTATCAATTTAAGTGCGATCATTACCAATTTAAGTCCGATCATTCCCAATGTAAGTCCGATCATTCCCAATTTAAGTCCGATCATTACCAAGTTAAGTCCGATCATTACCAATTTAAGTTCGATCATTACCAAGTTAAGTCCGATCATTCCCAATTTAAGTCCGATCATTATCCTGTTAAGTCCGATCATTCCAAGTTTAGTATGATTATTACCAATTTAAGTCTGATCATTCCCAATTTAAGTTTGATCATTCAAAGTTTAGTATGATTATTACTAATTTAAGTGTGATCATTATCATTTTAAGTCCGATCATTCCCAATGTAAGTCCGATCATTACCATGTAATTTTTAAGTCTGATCATTCTCTCTTTAAGTCTGATCATTCTCAATTTGTAGTCTTTTAGTTACCAGTTTTAAGTCTGATCGTTCTCTCTTTAAGTCTGATCATTCTTAATTTTAAGTCTGATTATTACCAATTTTTAAGTCTGATCATTCTCTCTTTAAGTCTGATTAAAATCGCGCGATTTTACGATAACAATACATTTGAATATCGCAAAGTTATCGCATTCATCCACAATACGATAACTCTGCGATAAATATGGGTTATCGCAAGTTTCACCCGAAATTTGTAGTATCTTTTTTCAATCTGTTTTACTTGTGGTTTAATTTACCAACATAGTATATGATATTATATTTATACAATATGGGTCTCTGTAAATAGAGTCCGAGAAATTAAAAATATTGATATATTTTATAAAAAATTTCATTTTATATTGTATGATTTATCATATTTACGATAACAATACATTTTATCGCAAAGTTATCGCATTCATCCACAATACGATAACTCTGCGATAAATATGGATTATCGCAAGTTTCACCCGAAATTTGTAGTATCTTTTTTCAATCTTTTTTACTTGCGGTTTAATTTACTAACATATTATATGATATTATATTTATGCAATATGGATCTCTATAAATAGAGTCCGGAAAATTAAAAATATTGATATATTTTATGAATTTTTTCATTTTATATTGTATGATTTATCATATTTTTAGTAGTTAAAAGTTATATGATTTCAATCAATTATCTTCAGTCATTTAGAAAGTGCCACTTGTTGTCACTGTTCATGAACCAATTACAAGGTGTCACTTGTCCTTAACTATTCGTGAGGAGAGATGAGGAAATACTGTTGGTGAGGAGAGGATCCGGATCCATTTCCTAAATAGTTAAGCTTTTATAATTGCGCTGTTTCCAAATTTAATGCTCAGGTCAGGCTTGAAAGCTCTGAGCTACGTGGACCCGCGCGCTCTTGACGTGGCAATCTTTTGGTTAATTTCAAAAATCATGTCTCCTGAGTCCTATGTACTTTTGTCAAAGACACGTGTTTTCCGAAAGATATATTTTTAAAAAAGTGATTTGTTCTCCTAAACAGGCTGCTCGGTATGCCTCCTTTCTTTTCATTCGACTGTCGGCTGTCCGACCGTTCCAAGTGTCGATATTCACTCTGCTAACATCTAAGTGTCCTTTATTAGCCCCCTAGATTGAGTTTTTTTTATATAAGAGCCCCTTAGATTGAGTTGATTCAATAAGTGTAGGGCTTTATATTGGCTGTATACGGCGGAGCAGCCTGGAAAGCAGTCAGGATGATCGGCTTCTGCAGCAGGCGACGACGTCGATTCAAGCTGGCGCGAAAGTAACGTTTATCTTTATGGTCGTTTTGTAATTAAGTGTCAGAGCAGTCTTGTATTTATATTTACTAAGGAGTCCAATTGTATTTTGCTATAAAACGCAAACTCTGTTTTCGTATCAATGCAATTCGGAAATTCCCCGAACACCTCCTCCCGCCATTGTTTTCATCCACTTCGCCTGAGCTTCGATCGTGCTCCTTTGTGTTTTTTTTATACTTTATAACAATCATCTAGTTGCATCCTTGGTAAATTAGCATTTTATATTGTGGTGTGCACAGCTTATACCAATTGTGGGCAAAAGTGCTAACTTGCGCTCCTATGATGATGATTGTAATATACATAGATAAAATTAGAAATAATCAAATAAATCAACTTCGTATAAATTTAATTATTATTATCGAATTATGCGTGGCTGGTTTCCTAGGCCATACTTTTTAATTTATGAAATTAAGGGCCTATCCATTTGAACTGAAACTGAATTAATCTTAACTGTAACTGAACTGATATTAACTGGTATTAACTTATATTGACTGATATTAACCTATATTAACTGATATTAACTTAACTGAAACTTATATTGACTAATATTAACTTATCATCATCATCATCATTATATCATCATACCATCATCATCATATCACAATCATCATACCATCATAATCATACCATCATCATCATCATCATACAGTCATCATCAGGGACGGACGCACTTGGAGGGCATATTGGGCCCCTGCCCAAGTACTTTTGGCCCAATTTTTTTTTTTTTTTGTAAATTCCCAAACTGCAATTTCATACCTTGTTTAGGTCAGAAGAACAACCAGATACGGACGCACACGCACTTCCAAGTTCCATTGCCGCTGCTTCAATCATACTACTGGCTACTAGATTGCTTGAGCTGGAAAGCCGCGGTTGAAAATGGTTGGCATTTTGGCCGGCTGATCAATTGCGAGATTTTCTCTTTAACTGCTTGGAGTTTAATTAGATGGTCGGCGCTGATCTGCTCTTTATTTAGGGCGAGCTCGTTCTCTTTGAATAATTTATTTTTGTGGAAAACGCGTCGAATGTAACCTCTGTCATCCCTCATCCGTGAGCTGTGAGCATGTGATGTTGATTAATATATTGCTCAAGTAGTCAACAGGTTTGTTTTGGACCAAAACTTTTGGTGAATTTTGTTGTTTATTGTTTGTTTCTAGTGATGTTGATTAATATATTGCTCAAGTAGTCAACAGGTATGTTTTGGACCAAAACTTTTGGTGAATTTTGTTATTTATTGTTTGTTTCTAATTGTAGTGAAAATTGTATGATTAATCTCATTATTGTCTTATTAGCAATTAACTATCCATACCCATTAGATAATGGTTGGCATGATTTGATTACAAAGGTTGCAGCATTCTCTTGTGAGCATGATATTATTATGCCTGACATGTCTTTACCTTACAAGAGAGGCGCAAGAAGGAATGGAATGAACATCACAAATGAGCACTATTTTCGGGTAAATGTACTTTACGCCGTGATTGACAGTCAGATGGCGGAGCTTGATAATAAGTTTACAGAGAGTTTTATAGAGATTCTTGTCCTTAGTGCATCATTTCATCCGCGCAATAATTTCCAAGCATTCAAAGTTGAAGATGTGCTTCTACTTGCTTCGAAGTTTTATCCTTCTGACTTTTCTGAACATGATATGGTTGCTCTAAATATTGAGTGTGGGTTCTTTGCACTAAGTATTCCACGGGATCTAAGGTTTGCAAATTTGAATTCTATTTCTGATGTGTGTCGGCTTTTGGTTGAACATGGGAAGTCAACATTTATCCTATGATATATCGGTTGATATGTCTTATTTTGACTCTTCCGGTATCTACAGCAACAACAGAGAGGGCATTCTCATCAATGAACATCATCAAGAGTACACTCAGAAATAAGATGAATGATGAGTTTCTCGATGATCTCATGGTTCTTTATGTCGAACGTACATTTGCAGATTATATTAGTAATGATGCTGTGATTGCTGAATTTGAAATGAGTGGAGTTCGTAGGGTAAAATTTAGTTAGTTTTGCATTTTGTACATTTATAGGGTTTTGGTTTATGTCCCCCTATAACATGTTTTGAAAAAGGCGTGAGGATGAGCCTCCCATTGGGTTCCAAACCTCAAAATTTTTTTTTTTTGCCCAACCAAGATTTCATTCCTGCGTCCGTCCCTGGTCATCATCAACATACCTTCATCATCATCATACCATCATCATCATCATGCAATCATCATACCATCATCATACAATCATCATCATCATACCATCATCATCATCATCATATCATCATCATCAGCATACCATCATCATCATCATACCATCATCATCATCATCATGACATCATCATCATCATACCATCATCATCATACCATCATTATCATACTATCATCATCATCGTACCATCATCATCATCATCATACCATCATCATCATCATCATCATACCGTCATCATCATACCGCCATCATCATCATCATCATACCATCATCATCATCGACATCATCATCATCATACCATCATCATCATACCATCGTCATCATCATCATACCATCGTCATCATCATCATCACATCATCATCATACCATCATCATCATCATACCATCATCATCATCATATCATCACCACCATACCATCATTATACCATCATCATATCATACCATCATCATCATCATACCATCATCATATCATCATCATCATACTATCATCATCATACAATCATCAGCATACCATCATCATCATGGTGGTATGATGATGATGATGGTATGATGATGATAGTATATGGTATGATGATGATGATATGATGATGATGGTATGATGATGGTGGTATGATGATGGTTGTATGATGGTGATGGTATGATGATGATGTTATGATGATGATGGTATGGTGATGATGATGGTATGATATGATGATGGTATAATGATGGTATGCTGGTGATGATATGATGATGATGATGGTATGATGATGATGTGATGATGATGATGATGGTCTGATGATAGTGGTATGCTGATGATGGTTTGATGATGGTGGTATGATGATGATGATGATATGATGATGGATGTATGATGATTATGGTATGATGATGATGGTATGGTGATGATTATGGTATGATCATGATGGTGATATGATGATGATGGTCATCATCATGATGGTCATCATCATGATGTTGTTGATGGAATTGAAGAAAAAATCGATTTAAATTGAACTTCACTTAACTTAACTGAAATTTATATTAACTTACATTGACTGAAAGTAACTTATATTAACTGAAATTAACTTGTATTAACTTATATTGACTGAAAGTAACTTATCTTATCTTAACAGTCAAAAATATAAGTTCAAATGGACAGGACCTTAGATTGAGCGGCTACAGTGTTGCACCTAGAACGCCCTAATACACGTGTTCTTATTTGAAAAACAATTTAATTTTAAATGTTTTAAAGTAGAGTGTGATCAGGTAACATGCGTATTTTTAAACCTTTATAGTTGTCAAGTTATATGTTTTAGGGTCAAATTATAGTCAAAAATAATTTATAAACCTTGGTAAGCCAATGGTCAATCTAAGGAACAACGTGTGTGAATACTAGCTAACAAATGACCTATTCAGCTATTCCAATCAATTCAAGGTTTTTGGTGTAAACAAATAGCAGAAATTAAATGCAGAAAAATAAAATATTGACCTAAAACAACCCTTGGCTGCTCCTGCTTTTTGTTAAACCCTAGTTTTTGCCCTTTTTCCAAATCCTAGCAAAATTTGCGTTTTTGGCCCATTTAGCCCGTGTCACCTGATAAGTAACACTATTTGGACCAGAGACTTACATTTTTCTCCTTGTGTTGACAGATCTTGACACAGATGACACAGATGACACTGGCGCATAGTGAGATGACTTCTTGAGCTCAAGTTCTGACACTCTTAACGGCAGAATCTGTTCTAGGTGAAAACTACAAAGTTGTAGCCCAGTATCTGAGCTTTCCAACAAGCCATAGATACATAGATTCGGACATCGTATGAGCTTTGAGCGTGTGCAACAAGTAGGTACGTCAATCCGTCTATTTTTTGCACTGTTCTCACCCAAATTCCCATAAAATACTTTATTTCGCTTTGGATTCGTTTTTCACCTATAAAGCACCAAAACATGAAGAGAGAACTCATTAAAATAAGGCAAATGATCGAAAATCAACTAAATGTGTAGCATAATTATAGTACAATTTTATGATCATCACTTCTCCCTAAAGTTTCCCGGATATGTAGTTATTGGCGAGTCTAGTCTTGAAACCCCTTCACATGGCGGATGCATACTATATCTTCTGTTTTTTCTGCGGCTCACATCCATCAAACAATGTCTAAAAAAACATATAACAAGTTATAATTAATCTCAAAGTTATTTAACGTTACAATGTATGATGTAGGCACTAAAGAAGAGCTTACCAGTGTATCATTCCACACATTCTCCTAAACATGTTTAAGAACCTTCCTCTAATAATTGTAGTAGATAGGCACTCGAGTTTGAACTTGTGTAGGAGCTCCTCTACTGGTCTTCACTTAAATGATACCAAGGTCAAAATTTCGTTGCTATCATTTAGGTGATGCTTCAAAAACTTGTTCATAAATACTCACCATTGTAGCCCCTCTTCTTTTTCGCGGGGCGGGAAGAGACAAGGTAGCTATTCTCACCATTGTTACTGCTTTGTGAGGTACCAATGATCCTATAATTGTCATACCCGTTAATTCAACTAAACATTTATAGTTATTAATTTAATAATTTAACGCACTGTTAGTTGATCAAGATTTACATTTGAAAGAAAAGAAGAAAATGATAAGCATACACGTCATTAGATTTACGCAATTAGATAGTATTTGATAAAAAAAATTAATTTAAGATACATATCTACGCTTGTTGTAAAAATTGTGAAGAAAATGATAAGGGGCGTAGAGAGAAGAGGAGATTTGTATTATGTGTTGTGAAATGTACTTCTTAGCATATTTTTGTGCTGCTCGAAGAAAGGCATGATCTCAGGTATATATTGTAATGAATAAAAATGGGCTTTCGTTAACTCTTGTAATGATTTAACCATGAAATCCAATCCAGTGGTATCTTTTCCCTGCAATCGATCCAAGTGACAGCCATAAAATCCCAACCACGGTTTTATTCTCCAAAAAATTAGTGAAAAATTCAACGTCCTCTTCAGCTATTTATCATTCCACTATGTATCCAACGAAATGATGTATATTAACGTAGCTCTTTAGAATCTTCATTTACATCTCAAAAGGGTACATCCATCTCATATGGTTCAATCAAAGAATTCAAAGCTCGCGCGCCAAAGTAAGATGCACCATTATATCAAAAAAGGATGGTGGGAAGAACCTCTCAAGTCGGCATACTATAACAACTATCTGCTTTTGAAGTTTATCAAGCTCTAATGGATAAACAACCTTAGCAGATAAAGAGCTAAAAATCTTTATACATCGGCTCTTACTTTAGGAGACAATATCCCTCAATTGTTGGAGCTGCTGAATCTATGTATGTCAATCATGTGATTTTGATCAATTCAACCGTAGATCCTTCATCATAACCAAGCTGACAATATTTGAAGAGACACCATATGAAAGTTTAACTCCTTTCAGACATTCATAAATACTTGAATTCTTGTTCCTAGAAAGAGTGGTGCATGATGGAGACAAATACGTACGCCGCCCTTCAGTTTGTGGTGCAAATTATGTACGAATGTTCATCCCAAGCATATGTGATTTCGCTTTAACTCCATACTTTATTTTTTCTCGAACATTCATTAAAGTATCAATTAGGATGTCACATATATTCTTTTCAATAAGCTTTACATCAATACGTTTGCCAATATGGGAGGTCAAAAAATACTGGTTGCTTCTTCCATGTACCACTTTTAGTGTGTGCATTGGGTTTCCTGAATCGATTTGTGAAATTTCAAATTTCTCCAAGTACTTCTGCTCCAGAAGCCAGTTGAGGTTCTATCTCGTGATCGGTCTCACCATTGAATGCAACTTTCTTTCACCTATAAGGATGAGTAGGTGAGTAATACCGATATCCCATATAAACAATCATTTTTCGATAATTCTTTAGGTGGGTTTTATGTATGTCCATTCCCTACATATTGGACCAGCTTTGTATCCTTTAATATTATAATTGGACAAGTTACCATAATCTAGGAAATTATTAATCATACACTTTAGCATTGTCACACATATTTCAACATTTTTGCCTAGATGCGTCATAAGCTGCATTTAAAGCCCTTAAGCCCATGAGCCCTAAGGCCGATCGAATCTTGAATTTTGGCCATATAGCCCTTAGCCCTAAAGGCTCAAAGTCAAACAAAGACCATGCACTACTACAAACGATGCATTATGCATCGGTTCAAAGGGAAACCGATGCATAATGTGAGGCTTTAAGCATCGGTTTTGGCTAAACCGATGCATAAGTTACTTAAAAAAATTAACTTAAGTTTTTTGTCGCAGTTTGATTTTCGAACTCCGTCTCACTTGCTCCCTCCTCGGCTTCGTTCGACGCCGCTTATTGCCATCGACTTCAATATCGCTCACTGTCCGTCGTCAGTCGTCTCCGTCGCCATTGCTCCTCCTCCTCCTCGCCACTCATTCGACGCCGCTCATTGCCATCGCTCACTGTCCGTCGCCGCTTGCAATGGGGTCATTCCTCCACTCGCCTCCGAATCAACAGGTTAGGGTCCGGTTGTGAAATTTTAGTATGTAATAGTTAGGGTTATTTTGCAGTTGTAATCCATTAAAAATCAAGTATGCTAATATTTAGTTGAAATTTTAGTTGTTGCTCTATCATCGTTGATTGATGTAAATAACTAATTGGATTCATGTATGCTAATATTTTTGTTTGAAAACATAGATTCGAGCGGCGTTACTTATATACGGTGGAAGTTGTATCTTGTTTATCCTCCAAACATCACATCAAGTAAGGTATTCTATTGTGTTAATTGTGTATAGCTTTCGAACTTGGACATTGTTGCTCTTTCATCGTTGAATGAAGTTAATAACTAGTTGAATTTAAGTATATTAATTTAATTGATGTTCTTTTGTTTAGGGTTAACATTTGCAATCTACATCCTCTTCCCTTTGGTTGTTCTTCGCATCTTCAATTCCTGGTATTTGATGGTTATCATTCTTTCTTATTTTCCTATTAACATGGAGTTTGAATTTATTTTTCCTTGTTTAATAATTTATTTTTGTTGTTTATAGCTCTAGTTCGTACTTGTTGCACACCCACCATTAAGGTTCTTCTTCGCAAGTTTCCATTATAAGGTAAACCGCACGATTAAACTAATTCACTATTTATGTTTCCATTCATATTGGATATTTGATTTTGTTTCTTCGTTTACTAATTTTTTGTTGTTGTGTATACCTTTAGATCCGACGTTGCATCCACCCTTTGACTATTTTTCGCGAGAGCTTCAACTGTAAGGTAAGCCGCTTTATGTAACTCATTTACTACTTTTTAATTGTTGGAGTGCTTGTAATTCACTCAAATGTAATTGTTTGTTCGTGTAAATTAGTAGTATGTAACTAATAGTATTTACACGTTTCATGTAGTGGATTTATAATGAATCGAGAGTG
The DNA here is from genome assembly GCA_033675395.1 of Rhodiola chrysanthemifolia. Lineage (NCBI taxonomy): Eukaryota > Viridiplantae > Streptophyta > Magnoliopsida > Saxifragales > Crassulaceae > Rhodiola > Rhodiola chrysanthemifolia. Next base: position 36,161,312 of record CM066207.1, on the reverse strand, counting down.
GGTGTCCGGTAATAGGTTGAGTCAGGAGTACGAGAGAGGGATTATGGATTTTTGTGCGTTTGCGTCGGCATATGCATCTAGAAACAACATTGAACGTGTCTTTTGTCCGTGTATGAGTTGTTGGAATCACAAAAAGGTCAAAGCGAAGAAGTTACATAAACACCTTTTGTTAAATGGGATTAACCCACGATTTAATGTAGCTCCTTTACAGAATCATGGCTAGCAGCAGCAGCAGCAGCGGTGAGGATGACTTCTGTTTCTCTTCCCGCACACCGGGACACAAGAAAGGCCATGTATACATGGCGAAGTTGATTAAGCAACACACAGTGGGTGGTACCAAGATCACGATCAACTTCGATAGTAAGGGTAATCCCAAAGGGAAGAAGGGAGACACTTGGAGGAGCTTCTTGGGTATGGTGGCTCGTTCTCGAATTCCTATCACCTACAATGATTGGAGGAAAGTTCCTGACCATTATAAGGAGACTTTGTGGAGAGATGCAACTGTAAGTTTTTCTTTAATTGAAACTTATACTTGTTTGTGATGTTGATTATTTATTGTATTAATTATAAAGGGATGCGAGTCGCATAAAAAGCATGAGCTGAAGGTCGCTGGTAGCACGTGGAAGAATTTCAAGTCAAGACTGGTGAAAGATTACCTCCACGGTGACAAGGCAAATGAAGATCCTTTGGTTAAGTATAAGTATCTTGACAAAGAGACCTGGAGGATATTTAAGAAGCAGAGGCTCTCTGAAAATGCTATGAAGTTAAAAGAGACTAACAAAGAGCTTGTTAAGATGAATGTATATGCGCACATCCTTGGTCGAGGAGGCTACAGAAAATTTGAAGATAAATTGACAACTGAGAAAATAGCCGAGTTATTTGCGCAGGGCGCAATTGAAGAGGTGCAGTCTTCTAATGTCACTATAGAGAGACATGAGATGTGGAAGAGGGGATGAAAAATGAAAAATGACGAGTTCGTCACCGAGGCATCCCAGCGAGTGGCAACAAAGATTGTAAGTTATTTCTTATGTCAATTTCAAAAGTTAATATCATACACTAACTTTTGGTATTTAATGATTGTTAATAGGATGAGTTAGTGGAAAGATCCTCTCAAGGACAGTTCTCGTCTCAGAATCGACGACATGACATACTGACTGAGGCGATTGGGACGCCCGAGCCCAAGGGACGTACCCGAGGAGTCGGGTCACACATTCCGTGGAGGGTTGGGTTACCGATCTCCACCTCCTCGGGTGGCACACCCAGTTCAAGTAATATCGGTTAGATGCGTCCGATCACTTCAGCCTTCATTGTCCCGTTGATTCAGACCCGTGGAAGAACATACCAGAGGTACATTTACAATTATTAAATTTATTATTTATGTTGGTTAAATGTATGTAATACTTTTTGTGTTTGTTTACAAATTATTACTTCTACTGACAGGGTGGCCTGAAGAGCCTATTATACATCGAAGGGCAACTTGAAGGTGACAAACAGCTTGTGGTGATCGATCGAGTCGTAAATGGTCGTTTTGTTAACTTTCGAGCAATACCCGAAGATAACGTGAAAGTGAAGGTCGATATAGCACTTTATCGAGGTCGAGGTGCAGCATTGCCAACACCCCATCCAAAGCACTCGAATGTTCTAGCTGCAGTTGACCATCACGTGGCATGGCCGAAAGACTTGGCCGTTGTCGATAAAAGGGTGAGATAATCAAAGATTATAACTTCATTTGCTTCATTGTGTTATATTAGACATAAAATAAGATATTTAATCTTAACGGAAATTTAACATGCGGGCATATGACATACACTTATACGAGTCTTTGCCACTTACTGGCGATGATTATGTAGATGAAATGTCCGTGGACTGTCGACTTCTACGTGAGGTGTGGAATAACCTGAGTAGAGATACGATTGTAGTACACGCCGACGCTGAGGTGTTCGGTGACGACTACGATATCGTAGTGGGTGAAGAGGAAGTCACGGATCTATTTAAGTTAAAAGCGTTGGGGAACTTGATGAGTCGAGTTTTCGACTCATTTATCGTCATTCTTCACTATAGTTTTGAATCGTTTCTGACGATATTTTGATGTCATTTGACCTCTATCTCTACATTTCAGGTAGAAAACATGTTTCCCCCATGGTCAAGGCCTAAATGTGAAGATTGGTTGAGTTTCGGCGCAAAACAAGGAGTTTCGGGGCAATACCGAGCATATTGACCTTTGCAACTTGTTTTGGACGCCCAGGACGCATACGGTGTCCGAATTGGTTGATTCAAAGCTTGTTGGAAAGCTAACTCAAAGGGCTACAACTCTTTAGTTGACGCCAAGACCAAATTCGGACAGGAAGACCACCAAAAAGGCCCCAGTCGATCGACTGAGAAGCCCAGTCGACCGACTCGATTGAAACTCAGGAGGTCATCATAACTTGCACATCCCAGTCGATCGACTGGGAGTCAAGCAAAGCCCAATCGATCGACTGGATGAAAAACTCAGATTTCTGCACCCAGATTTCAGCCGAATCTATAAATAGAAAGAGGGCTTTTTGACCAATGTGTGGAGGTTTTTGGGGACAAGAAGATCAAGAAAAGAGGTCAACCAAGGTCATCAATCATCATCCAACCAAGGAGGAGTGAAGATCAAAGGGAGACATTAGGATTAATCATCCTACTCTATTCCTCTTCTATTCTTCTTGTTGTTGCCATTAAACCCTACTCACACCATGTTGTCTTACATGATGTGTGAGTAGTGGATCTTGTGTTTTGAGGGTCTTATGACTCTCCTTGGTACTCAATGATCATTGTATACACATCTATATGGATTTTATGATTGTTGATTTCATTTTACTATGATCTTCATGTTAGACATGTTGCTAAGTGTTTGATAAAATGCCTAAGTGACATGTTTGTGTTAGAACTATGATCTAAGTATCGAGAGAGCTTAGTGATGGTTTGGATATAGTAAAATTGAACTTATCAAGCATTTATGAGAGTGAATGCATGGGTGAGAGGCTAACTAGAACTTTATGCATATAGCACTTGTGAGAATAAATGCTATATAGTGAATCAATACCCTTTAATTAGTGAGATTCTAACTAAGATGACTTGACTAGGATTAGACTTGCATGATAGTTTGTCTAGTCCTAGCCTAAGCTAGGTTTTAAACCTATCAACCTCTTAAATGATTAAACTCATGTATGTGATCATTGGGAAATGCCAAGGAGGGGAGTAACCCCTCGAAACACCTCTTACTTGTCTTTCATCCCTAATTACTCGCCACACATAGGATTTAGAATACTCACACCTTTATACATCTTTGGTTAGAATAGCCGAATGAAACACAATCTTAAATAACGCATGTGCTTGGCTTGCTCCTTTGGGTTCGACCCGGTACCCTACCGGTCATTATAAATTGTTTTTGACCTCTACGACGATCCTCTTCAAACCGACACGTCGGGAGGGTAAAAATAGACGTTGTCAAAATGGCGCCGTTGCCGGGGAGCAATAGCTAGATTACCCCTAGGAAAATCATTTAGTGCTCCGACTATTCCATGTTTTTCCTTATTCTACTTGTTACTTGCATTTCTTGAACTTATTCACTACGCTTACTTGCTTTAATTGGTTTCTCTTGTAGGTTCGCTTCTTTTATGCCACCGAAGACCAAGAAACTTCCTCAAATAGTGGATAGAGATTTGAACCAACCTATTAGAGAGCTAGTTAATCTTCCCGTTACAAGGAGTAAGACCAAAGACAAAGGACAAACCTCCAATACTCAAGGAGTCATGGCCGAAAACAACAATGGACTCCCTCCTCCACCTCCACCTCCACCACCCCAAGGTCGCCTACCACAAGTCCCTCAAGCTAGAAGGGTTCTCAAGGATTAAGCTACTCCTACGGCCTATGGATATCGTTCCCCGATCCTCGTACCGACGGTTGATAACCGAGATTTTGATTTGAAGACGTCCACTATTCAAATGGTTCAATCTAACCAATTCTCGGGGAGGGACAATGAGGATCCTAATTCTCACTTGACAACATTTCTTGAAGTGTGTGCCACCTTCAAGATCAATGGGTTCTCGGAGGACGCTAAGCTTCTAAGGCTCTTCCCTTTTTCCCTCACGGGGAGAGCAAAGGATTGGTTGAGGAGTCAAACTCCCGATAGCTTCACGACTTGGGAGGAGCTCGCCGTGGCTTTTCTAAACAAATACTTCCCTCCTTCCAAGACGGCCTACTATAGGAACCAAATTACAAACTTCTCACAATTGGATGGGGAAAACCTCTATGAAGCATGGGAGAGATACAAAGAGTACCAAAGGCTTTGCCCCCACCACAACCTCGATGATCTCCAAGTTTTCCACACCTTCTACCACGGTGTCGATGGTGCCTCTCGACTTGCACTTGACACCGCCTCGGGCGGAGCTATTATGGACCTAGAACCACATGAAGGATATGCGGTTATAGAGAAAATAACGAAAAAATACTTCATGTGGGGAAGTGAAAGAGGAAACCCAAGAAGGAGACATGAAAGGCATGAGGTTAAAGCGGTGAGCACAAGTGACTACGATGCTTTGAGAAAGGACTTTGATAACCTCTCGGATGAAGTCTTCAAGCTAAAACACCCCGAGAAAGAACCTTTGACAAAGCAAGGGTGTGATATTTGTGAGGTCTACGAGCATGAGACCGTTTCTTGCCCCTTGGTGCAAAGGGATGTGCAAGGGCAAGGCTATGGAGAAGTGAATTTTGTGGGAGGAAACCAAGGAAGAGACTATGGAGGGAATGCCAATCAAGGGCAAAACTCTCAAGCTAATTACACTACACCTAAGTTCTCTTCGGGATGGAGAAATCACCCAAATTTCTCCTACAAGACCACTAACCCCACTCGCCCCGACTTTGGATCCACACCTCCCGGATTCGATCCTAAGCCTACTCAACCGAATCAAGCGTTCCAACCTAGGAACCAATATCAAAGTCAAGGACCGACTTTGCTTCAAAGGAATCAAAACCAAGGGCAACAACACCAAGCTCAAGCTCAAAGAACCTATCAACAAGTTGAAGCTCCCTCACAAGCTTCTAATGAACTATCCGGGGTTGAAGCTATGTTTGCCAAGCTTCTTGCAAATCAAGATAAAATGCAAGCCCAAATCGAGAGAATGGAGACTCATAACAAAATGCTCGAGAACCAAATAGCTCAACAAGCCGAATCCTCTACAAGGGCACAAGGAAAATTACCGGCTAGACCCGAGCAAGGACAAAGGGAGCATTGTAATGCGGTTCAATTGAGAAGCGGGAAAGAGCTAGAGGGAGAGCTACTAAAGAAGAAGAAAGTCTCCTTTGATCTAAGAGGCCAAGCTAGTGCCGAAATTGAAGAGTTAGATGAAGAGGTCCCTAACCCTCAAGTTGAGAAAGAGAGTGAGGTGGAAAAGGAGAAAGACAAACCTAGAGTATACACTCCTCCTATTCCATTTCCCCAAAGGCTAAAGAAGAAGAGCAATGACAAGCAATTCTCCAAGTTCGCCGAGATGATGAGGAAGCTCTATGTCACAATGCCCTTCACCGAGGTAATCACTCAAGCTCCATCTTATGCAAGATTTCTAAAAGATGTTATTACTTGCAGGAGAACAATCGAGGACGTTGACACGGTGTCCCTCAATGGCGAATGTAGTGCCATTCTTCAACCGCGCATGCCCCCAAAGCTTGAGGATCCCGGTAGCTTTTCCATTTCATGCTTTATTAATGATATTAAGATTGAACGTGCTATGTGTGATTTGGGTGCAAGTATATCGTTGATGCCTTATTCTTTATGCAAAAAGTTGAATATGGGTGAGCCTAAACCAACTAACATGATTCTAAGGCTCGCGGACCGCTCCTCAAGATTCCCTAGGGGGGTTCTTAAGGATGTCCCGGTTAGAGTAGGGAATTTCTATATTCCGGGGGATTTTGTGGTGTTAGAGATGGAAGAGGACAATGAAATTCCCATTCTTTTGGGAAGGCCTTTCCTCTACACCGCGGGGGCTATATTTGATACTACTAAGGGGTCAATCACCATGAGAGTAGGAGATGAGGAAATTGAGTTTAATCTTGAAAAGGCACAAAAAGGTCCTAGTCCTACAATGACTTGTAATTATCTTGACCTAGTTGATACATATGAATTGTATGATGTGCCTAACCTTTACATGAGTGGAATTGACCTTGATAATGAGCTTCCCGACATTGTCGATTGTTGGGCTATCTTGGAGGAAGAAAACGAAGAGGGAACTCTAAGCGACAAAGGTAAGGAGTCTTGTTCGGTAGAGCTTAAAGCTCTACCAACAAGCCTAAGGTATGAGTTCTTAGGCCCAAATTCTAGCTTGCCTATCATTGTGAATGCTTCTTTGAATGATGATGAGACTTCTAAATTGCTTGATGTGGTTAGAAAACATAAGGATGCTATTGGCTACTCTATTGATGATTTGAAGGGAATAAGCCCAAACTTGTGCATGCATGAAATCAATCTAGAGAGCGATAGTATGCCATCTAGGGAGAGAGCTAGGAGGTTGAATCCTATTGTTGGGGAAGTAGTCAAAAAGGAAGTTCTTAAATTGCTTGATGCGGGAATCATCTTCCCCGTTGCGGACTCTAAATGGGTAAGCCCCATTCATGTAGTCCCCAAAAAGGGAGGGATGACCGTAGTTAAAAATGAGAAGAATGAACTAATCCCCACAAGAACGGTAACCGGGTGGCGTATGTGTGTGGACTATAGGAAACTAAACCAAGCCACTAGAAAAGATCACTTTCCCCTTCCATTTATTGATCAAATGTTGGAAAGACTAGCTAAGCATGACTATTTTTGCTATCTTGATGCATATAGCGGATTTTTCCAAATCCCTATTCATCCACAAGATCAAGAGAAAACCACCTTTACATGTCCCTATGGAACATTTGCCTATCGGCGAATGCCCTTTGGACTATGTAATGCGCCGGGTACCTTTCAACGATGCATGATGGCCATTTTTTCCGAGTTTATTGAAAAGATTATGGAAGTATTCATGGATGACTTTTCTGTTTATGGTTCGTCTTTTGATGATTGCTTAGCTAATTTGGCTAAAGTGTTGAAAAGGTGTATTGAGACGAACCTTGTACTTAATTGGGAAAAATGTCATTTCATGGTGCTGGAGGGGATAGTTCTTGGTCACTTAGTCTCTAAAAGAGGAATTGAGGTGGACAAAGCTAAAATAGAGGTTATGGAAAAATTGCCACCCCCAAAAGATGTAAAGGGCATAAGGAGTTTTCTAGGCCATGCGGGGTTTTATAAGAGATTTATCAAGGATTTCTCGAAGATTGCAAAGCCTTTAACAAACCTACTATGCAATGACACCAAGTTTCGGTTTGATGAAGAGTGCTTGGTGGCCTTCGAGAAGTTGAAAGAAGCATTGATTTCGGCTCCAATTATCCAACCCCCTAGATGGGAAATGCCCTTTGAGCTTATGTGCGACGCGAGCGATTATGCCGTTGGGGCGGTTCTTGGGCAAAGGATAGATAAGAGACTCCATGCCATTCACTACACAAGCAAAGTTCTAAGTGGAGCCCAATTGAACTACACTACAACCGAAAAAGAACTTCTTGCTATCGTGTACGCCTTTGACAAGTTTCGCTCATACCTTGTGGGATCGAAGGTTATAGTATTCACCGACCATGCGGCAATTAAGTACCTCTTGGCAAAGAAAGACTCCAAGCCAAGATTGATAAGATGGATTCTATTGCTCCAAGAATTTGATATCGAGATCAAAGATAAAAAGGGGGTAGAAAATGTGGTGGCCGACCACTTATCAAGGCTAGAGGAAAATAAAGAGATTGAAGAGGATACTAGGCCCGTGGATGACTCATTTATCGGAGAGCAACTCATGAGAGTTGAGGCGGAGGCCCTCCCATGGTACGCGGACTTCGTAAACTTCGTGGTTTGTGGAATTATCCCTCACGACATGAACCACCATCAAAAGAGGAAGTTCTTACCCGAGACCAAGAGGTACTATTGGGATGAGCCCTATCTATATAGGCTTTGCGCGGATGGTTTGTATAGGACTTGCGTCGCCGAAGAAGAAATGAGAGATATTCTATACCATTGTCACTCTTCCCAATATGGAGGACATGGTGGTGGAGCAAAGACGGCGTCCAAAGTTCTACAAAGCGGTTTTTATTGGCCAACTCTTTTTGGTGATGCTTATGAATTTGTGAAGGCTTGCGATCAATGCCAAAGAACGGGAAACATCTCAAAGAGGCATGAAATGCCCCAACAAAGCATCCTCCCGGTCGAGATATTTGACGTATGGGGCATAGATTATATGGGTCCTTTCCCATCCTCATATGGGAACCAATACATATTGGTCGCGGTTGATTACGTCTCCAAATGGGTTGAGGCCGTCGCCTCCCCTACTTGTGATGCCAAGGTGGTCACAAAACTCTTCAAGAAGATTATTTTCCCTAGATTTGGAGTTCCAAGGACCGTCATTAGTGATGGCGGTTCACATTTCAAGGAAAAACATTTTGAGGCCTTGCTTCGCAAATATGGAGTTAGTCACAAGGTTGCTACGCCTTATCACCCACAAACTAGTGGGCAAGTGGAAATTTCAAATAGAGAAATCAAAGCAATCTTGGAGAAAACCGTGGGAAGCTCAAGGAAAGATTGGTCATCGAAGCTAGATGACGCTTTATGGGCCTATCGTACGGCATTCAAGACCCCTATTGGAATGTCTCCCTATCGCCTTATTTATGGGAAGCCATGCCACTTGCCGGTGGAATTGGAATACAAGGCGATGTGGGCAATTAAGATGTTAAATATGGACTTACGAACGGCGGGAGACCATAGGGTGCTTCAACTCCATGAGTTGGAAGAGATAAGGAATGAAGCCTACGAAAGTGCTAGGATCTATAAAGAGAAGACCAAGAAATGGCACGACAAGAGAATATTTCGTCGTGAATTCAAGAAGGGAGAGAAGGTCTTGCTCTTTAATTCTAGGCTCAAGTTATTCCCGGGAAAATTGAGAAGCCGGTGGAGTGGTCCATTTATTGTCCACAAGCCTCACGAGGATGGACACGTAGAATTGCTCAACAATGATGGGACTACCTTCACGGCAAATGGGCAAAGGCTAAAGCATTATAGAGAAGGCATTCGGGATGAGAAGAATGTGACTCACCATTTGACCGACCCTTAGAGAGCCTCTATCCGCTTGAGGAGGGATCCTAGCTAATGGACTCCTCAAGTGTGTTTCTTAGTGAGAAAAGATTCGGCTCGGTCTTTGCCGAGACGTTAAACTAGGCACCTCACGGGAGGTACCCCGGTTTGTGAGTTGTCTATCTATGCACAAGGAACTTTCATATATGTGTAGCATGCAATTTGTGAACTTGTCATGTGGCTTGGTGATTGGGATGATTCTAAATGCATGCCTAGGTGTGTGTGACGTGATATAAGGCTTGCATGAATTTTCTTGATGATGATGGCATTCTAAGTGTGGAGTGGTTATCCTAGCATGTTTTGTTTGAAAATCGTATGCTCATATGCTAGAGATTGCTTAGGAGGGCGTGCCTCGAATACATGTGATATTTTGAGTGGTACTGATGAATGATGACGAGTAAAAATTCTGAGTGTGGAGTTGGAGATTCATCGTAAAGCAGAAAATTTTCGCAGCTGAAAACTATCTCCAGTCGATCGACTGGCCTGTGCCCATTCTCCCAGTTGATCGACTAGATGGAGCATCAGGAGGACCTCATTTTTCACTTTCCGCAGTCGATCGACTGGGCTCCCGGTCGATCGACTGGAACTTCTATATCCAAGTAAACCCTTCCTCATTCAAACACTCCACACAATCACTCAGTCGATCGATTCCGAATCTCATACCTCCAAATCTCACATCCGACCTCGACCAAAGTTCAGCTCCAGCCCTCCGCTCGACTCGCCGCCCGTCCGCCGCCCAGCAAGCGCCCAGCCAGCCGCCCTCACCCGCATCTCCGAAGTTCGATCGGAAATCCGACCCTTGTCCGATCTCCTTCGTCCAGCCTCGCCAACGCCCGTTCGACCTCCCAAACTACTCCCCATCCGTCCACCTACCAACCCCAAGCACCAATTCGGAACCCCATAGCCTCCCGGACGAAACCCCGATTTCGACCTCAACCCGACTGTTTTTCAGTCCCCAGTCGATCGACTGAACCACAAGCCTTACCCCAGTCGATCGACTCGATCAGAGTTCAGTGCAGTTTTTGAGTTTTTGCTCAGTTTTGCTCAGTTTTGCATCATGCCTCGTGCCCGTGCCTCTTCCAGTGCCAAAGACAAAGGCAAGGGGATTGCTCAAGAGCCCTCGCTCGATGAGCAAATCGACGACTTTACCCTCGAGGACGAGGATGATAGACCTCTTGTTTCCCGCAAGAGAAGGGCATTGAGGGCTTCGCTAGCCGACCATGTCTCGGACTCAGATGAAGAGATTGAAGCCGTGCCGGTTTCCCCAGCGCCTCCAAAGAAGAAAAAGCCTCAACCGAGGAAACCGGCACCGAAGAGGAAAGCGCCCGTGCCCCCTGCCCCTAGAGCTCCTCCGCCCCCAGTGCCCAGAGAGCCTTCTCCTGCTGCAGCACCTCCATCCACGGCGATTGTTCCGGTTGAGCCTCACGAGGGACCTTATGAGGGACCGATGCCCATACCGGTCTCGTACCCATTCTCGGCCCCCTTAGTATTTCGGGACGAGAAGCACCGGACTCATCATGCTACCATCACCTCGAAGAAGAAGACAGTCATCCCGACGCTATACTTGGACATGGGATTGCTTCGTGGCATCGACGAAGCAGTCACAGACGAGGTACATTCTCGCCTCACTCAGCATGGCTTGTCTTTTCTGTTTAATGATGATCCGGGTTCCTACCAGAGGGTAGTCGAGGAGTTTACATGCTCGTTCGAGTGGGTGAAGGACAAGGAGGGGGAGGAGGATGTGTATTACTGGGAATTTGTTTTGGGAGGCCGGAATTTCAGGATTAGGGAGAGTCTGATCCGAGAGTGGTTTGGATTCCCACGGCCTGCGGCGTCGCCCCGGGTATTCACTGAGCACGACCAGGCCCGCTTTTGGAAGAGGATTTCCGGGAGGAATGAGTGGTTCATATCATCGTATAATTCTTCGACCATCACTGATCCGGTTTGGAAGATTATACACCACGTCATTGCGATTGGGATTAATACGCGGACGGCGAGGGCTAGGTCGTTTACTCTCCCAGATATGGACCTCATGCTTGCTATGGAGCACGGGCAGCCCGTTGATTGGCTAGCCAGTCTCGCCGATCGGTTCAGGACGGTTGTGAAGCCGGTCACGAGGAACCGGGGCATGGGAGGTGGCTCCTTGATCACATTGATAGCCCAAAGGTGTAACTTCACCTTTGGCCACGAGGGTTCTGATGCCCCTATCAGGAGCGTGCTTGACTTGACTCTTATGAAGAACATGCACATCGTCAAGCGGGATGGCAAGACTTGGGACAGTGACCCGACGCCTCATCAGGAGGGGCTTGTGACCGCTGCCGCTACGAAGCGGATGATGTTCAAGCAGCAGAACCCCCTCTATTGCCTCGCCAACCTCACTCCTTCACCCCCTGGCTCGCCTCCTCCTCCCCCTCCAGCAGATGAGGAGCCTCCTCCAGCAGATGAGGAGCTTCCCCCAGTGGAGCCCGCTGTCGAGATCCCCCCTCCTGTCGTAGATGATTCAGCTGAGTGGAGACAGAGGATCGCCTCTGATGTTGCTGACTTGCGGGCGGGTATGACACGCCTTGAGGACTTTGTCCGAGAGTCTGATGCGAGAGCTCGCCGGGAGTGGGAGTGGCTCAGATCTACGGTCCAGTCCTTCATCAGTGGCCCCATCGCTCCTTTCATCCCTTCTGCTGCTCCGGAGTTCTCTGCTCCGCGTGGCGCCTCCCCCTTGCGTACCATGCCAGCTTCTAGAGTAGGGGAGGCGGGCACACCACTCCCAGAGGGCACGATAGTACGAGAGAGTTCCATCAGAGCAGAGGGCTCGCGATACACTGGTGCCACGATTGAGCGAGCGGATTCTGCTAGAGAGGAGGGAGTTGGAGATTCCACTAGAGACATCACTCGAGGAGGCGATGAGGCTACATCTTGAGCTTGTATTGCATTTTGATCCTACTTTTGTCTATCATTTGATGCCTTCTTGCTTAGATCATGTACTTGGATGATTAAGTCGCCGTTTGGCGCAATTTTGGATGATGTGTGCCATTTTGTGTGATATACTCTTGACTTGTCTTTGGTTGTATGCTACATTTTCTATGATATTGACGGTGTCTACCATTTATGTTGTTCAATCCACAGGATATACATTTCCATATTATCATCATGCCCATATTCATCGTCTTTATCTACATATTGCAACCAAAAGGTTATTTCTCACTCCCACGAGTCTTATCGCCGGGTCTACAAACGAGGGGAGTTCCTATGCGCCTTTGCCTTTATTTTATCATTCTTTGCGCTTAGGGACTAAGCTTGAATTAAGTGTGGAGTGGTTTGACGCGCATAGTTCACATGATTGCATGCTATACATATCATTTCTAGATGGACACTTGCATACTTGCACATTGTCCCAACATGAGAGTGTTTTAACCAAAAGGCTTGTGATTTTCAACTCTAAATCCCTATAAATCACAACTAGCCTATTTGCCACATTTACCGACCTAGTCCCTTGAGCATGCATTCTTGAGAATCAACATCATGGCTATATCTTGTCTATCCAATTTTTTTTAAGTATTCTCGTTGCAACACCTTGGATCAAGCTAGCAAACACTTTCAAAAATATCATCGTGAAAAACTTAGACCACTTGAATGCTCTTTGGTGACTTGAGTGCTCTAACATGGTGCTTTGTTCATGATTGATTCCCGCACATTCCATACACTTTTTTTTGAACATATTGTCAAGTTTTAAGTATGGAGTCAAAAAAAAAAAAATGTTTGCGGTCAAAGAGGGCAAAGCCCCGACTAAAAACTCTCTCAATGATCATGAGAAGTTTTGCTCCAAATATACAAGTGCCGGGGGTTAGGGAGGTAAGTCCCCCCTCGAAAGCATTTGTAGGCCAAAGGCCGTTTCAAAAATAAATAAGAAGCACTTAAATCTTGACCATATGTTTTTCCCTCCATTCTTCATTTGTGCGGGATTCTTCTCATTTACAATGTGTGCTTGTTAAAATAACTCTTGGACGACCCATGTGCCTTGCACGGGAGCTATCTTTTGGGCTATGCTTGTTTATTAAGAAACTCTAGTGTCGAACTCCACTTCCCTTATGGATTACGGCTTAAGCGCCTAAAACTTGGGAATGAGTTCCTTGTCGCGAGCCCTTGGACTAGCCCTAGCTAGCATAGGTGAGCGGTTGACGCTCTATTGTGCAAACCATAAGCCTTGCCTCGATGGTGTTGCCCTGAAAATGAGTAGAATTTGAGATGAGACATTTTATAGCCCTAGTGTTGATAATCTTGAATGCATGTCCTCGAAGGTACTCAAAAGGTTGAGAAAGTTCTTTTTATGATATTGCGGCTCTAGTCTAGCTTGGGGTGAGGGATTGGTCTTGAAAAATCGTAGCCTTGGTTGAGCACTCTTGCATTCACTCTTATGGGACATGTACATTTGTGGGATTTGTGAGTATTCCCTTTTCTGAAAACTCTCACGAGACTATAACTCGTCCACTAGGGTAGCCTAGGGGTTTAAAGGCTTAATGCATGCGCTAAATGCATTCGTAACGCCTACGAAAAGGAGCCAGGTAGATTGTACATACTTGTCATTTACCTTTCAATAACATGTTTAGAAATAAAGATCGAGACCTTGTGAAATCTAGTGAGGCAAATGCACGAAAAACATAGCACCACTAGCATATCGACATTTGCACTTCCTTGGCATATTTGCATACTTTGTTCGGGACGAGCAAAGCTTAAGTGTGGAGTGTTGATGAGTCGAGTCTTCGACTCATTAATGCCCATTTTCACTATAGCTTTAGTTCGTTTCCGACGATTATTTGATGTCATTTGATCCCCTTCTCATGCGTTTCAGGTGCGAATCAAGATGACTCAGTGCCAAAAGCCCATAGAAGGAAACTCGGAGAAAATCGGAGTCAAGAGCAAAAGTTGGCAGAATTTGGCCTCCAGTCGATCGACTGGGAAGCTCCCCTGCTCCAGTCGATCGACTTAATGGACTCTCAGGAGGGCCTGCAAATCAAGATACTTCAGTCGATCGATTGGGCCCGCCAGTCGATCGATTGGGCCCGCCAGTCGATCGACTGGCGAGTTCTCCAGCTGAGCGTGCAAGCCACGTGCCTTCAGTCGATCGATTGGGACTCCAGTCGATCGACTTAATGGACTCTCAGGAGGGCCTATTTTCTGCATTACTCCAGTCGATCGACTGGGAGACTACCCTGTCTCAGTCGATCGACTGAGGATCTGCTTCCCATGCGTTTTATCTCCCTCCAGTCGATCGACTGGGCCAACAGCCCACCGCCAGTCGATCGACTGGACCTGCTACAGTACCGAAAATTACCCGAGGCTATAAATAGAAAGAGGGAAGTTTGACCTATTATCTTGGATTTTTCTGGAAAAAAGACAAAAGGAAGTGAGCTAAATCAAGGGTTTCAACATCATCTAATCAAGGAGGATTGAAGATCAAGGGAGTTTATTAGGATCATCAATCCTACTCTTTTCCCTCTTCCTTTCTCTTAGATTTTTGCTAAAAACCCACACATCATGTTGTCTTATTTGATGTGTGAGTAGTCCTCCTTGTGTTTTGAGGGTTCTATGAACCTCCTTGGTACTCAATGATCATTGTATACACATTTGAATGGATCTATTGAAGTTGATTTCATTTTACTATGCTCTTCATGTGAGACATGTCTCTAAGTGTTTGATAAAATGCCCAAGTGACATGTTTATGTTAGAACTATGATCTAAGTATTGAAAGAGCTTAGTGATGGTTTGGATGTAGTAAAATTGAACTTAACCAACATTTATGAAAGTAAATGCATGGTGAGAGGTGAACTAGAACTTTATGCATGTAGCATTTATGAGAGTAAATGCTATATAGTGGATCAATATTCTTTACTTAGTGAGATCCTATCTAAGATGGCTTGACTAGGATTAAACATGCATGGTTTGTTCAATTCTAGTCTAAGCTAGGTTTAAAACCTATCAACTCATAATTAATTAAACTCTTGTATGCATGATCATTGGGAAATCGCCAAGGAGGGGATTAATCCCTCGAAACTCGCTTTTAATTGAATTCAATCCCCTAAAAACCATTTCATTCTTGTTTTGAATCATTGATAACTCAATCATACTTGAATTTTAGGAATTAGCCGAGTAAGAAAATTTGATAGAACTAGCGTGTAATCCGTTTGCTCCCTTGGGTTCGACACCGGTCTTACCGGTTGAATTACAAATTGTTTTTGACTAATTGCATTGCTAAAACATTACAACGTCAAAATGGCTCAAAATCTGAGTTATATATATGGTAATATTTATATTTTTAATCATTTTTTTTGCAATTAGTCTAACTAACACAAGTTTTTACTTTGTAGTTATTTACACGATCAGATGCTTCGTTCGGATATTAAGTTTGGTTTTTTTATTCCGTCTTTAATGACCCCAACCATGGAGAAAAATGAGAGATTGGCGACGTTTGTAGGAAGATTGAATATGCCAGACAAAGACCAACTTTTTTGCTACTTCCCCCCTTATGTTGATCACATATTGTGAGTTCATCACTTACTTTATAAGTTGTTAACTTCTGTTCTGAACACATTTGTTTTTGAGTTAGTGGGTTTTATTTAGGTGGCATTGGATGTTATGCGTCATCTTTCCGAGACAACATAAAGTTCTTTGGCTTGATTCATCGACAGAAGAGAAGGATTTAAACCCTGATGCAAAAGAGTTAGTGGAGACGTAAGTTTGGAAATTACTTTTATCTTATAACTTGTATTGAAAGTCACTAATTACATTATGGTGTTTGTTTTAGGGGATTAGATCGATACTACCAAGGATGTGTACCGAGGAGTACACGTAAAGTAGAGTGGAAGATAGTTATGGTATTCACAAATTAGACATTTTTATTAAATATGTTTTTTCGTTTATAAAGTATGTTAACTGAGATTCTTGATCGTGCAGTGTCCAAGACAACCACCTGGCCACTTATGTGGTTATTATGTCCTTCAATATATTCGGGACATTATAGCATTTGTACGGGCTAATAATGGTGTGGAGGTTGAAGACATTAACCAAGTGAGTTTTTTAGAGATATATTTACATATGTTATTCATTTAACTGTTTGCTTGTTGATTGTTGATTTAGTTCTCTTGTTTTCACTCTTTAAGTGTTGATTTAGCTTTTTAGAGCTTAATCGTTTTCACTCTTTAATTGTTGATTTAGTTCTCTTATTTTTTTATAGTACTGTTTTCCTAATAGACTAGAGTCATACGAACACGACAAGATTCTTGAAGTTTGGGATGAAATATGTGACTATGTGACCAATCATTTCGAGGTATAGGACATTAACTTAGACACATTTGTTATGTAATATTTTGTGGCATATTTTTACCAAAGAGACAAATATATATATATGAATGATTGTATTGCAGAGTATCAGTGAAATGATGTTCTGATTGTGAGCTGCATTGTATTTAAAAAAAATTGGAACAGCAGGGTATATTTTTTATGTTTAATTTCAGGTGGATTTGAGCTTTTGTAAAGCTAAATCTGTCAGTTTTTTGAAGGATTATGCATCGGTTTTCTAAGAAACCGATGCATAATGTCCCCGAACCCTTGAATATTATGCATCGGTTCAGTAGAAACCGTTACATAATCCTCCGCATTATGCATCGGTTTTCCCTGAACCATTGCATAATGTTCAGACCTTATGCAACGGTTTTAATGAACCGATGCACAATGTGCAGACATTATGCAATGGTTGATTATGCAACGGTTTGGGAATCGATGCATAATGTTAAAAAAACCAATGCATAATGCATCGTTTGTAGTAGTGATGATTATAAAGCCATGTTCGAGCATCGAGTCGACCTAACTACAACGTCACTAAGCTCGGCCCGACCTGCATCAATGAAATCCTTACCAAACTACGATCTAATTATGTTGTACTCGCTCCGATCTAAAAAAGGCCGATTGTTAAGCCCTTCTGTATCTAGTTTTTACTATATTAATTTATACTACACTTTCTGACTTAGATGATTTTTATCTATACTTTTTTCACTTAATAGTAATTCTTAGGGATAAAGTACATATTGGTGCCTCGAACTACCGTTCTTTTTCAATTGAAGGTCCAAACTATTGGTTTTTCCAATCAAGGGTAAAATAAAAAATAAATTGACAAATTGTCGAACACCGAGCAACGAAGCTTTATCTTGTTTAAATTACTAACTGAACATATGAACCCGTTAATAACAACTCAATAAAAAGGTATATTGGTGTTAAAGAAGAAAGATCGATTTATCACGTTAAAAGTTTATGATGAGATCATATGGTTATTTTAAACGGGGTTCACATGATTGAGTTCGTAATTTAATCTCGGTGTAGCTACGTTCTCGAAAATTTGTCAATTTATTTTCCCCTAGATCAGAAAAATCAATAGTTTTGACCTTCAATTAGAAAAAGCAGATAGTTCGAGATATCAATGTATACTTTTCCCTAATTCTTAGTTTAATATATCTAATTTACCTTCAGCTATCTGTCTAATTTCAATTTCTAATGAATCGGTCATTCATGAGTTGATATTAATAAGATATTAAACAACATTGTTATATTTATAATTAATTATATAAAATATTAATATTTTTTGCTTCTAAGTTCGACACTAAACTTACCAACAGGATGATGGCTTGTTGGTTAAGGAGAAGATCACCCTGACATGGTTGGTCCCTTACCCGCATTAGTTAGTTCGTGTCCTAAGACCACCAATTTTCTTATAAATTCGTTCCTCTTCATTTTCCTTCATGCTCGCGGGTACCTTTTTCATGGCTTTCATCCAAAAAAAAAAGAAAAAAGTTCGACACTAAAATTATGGACTACCTAACCGATTTTAAAAGCCCTTTGAGTTGTTGTGCCTGTGCGTCCTAACAAGATCAACGGGTCTGCCTATTGTCGAGCCCCTAGGTATAATTGCCACCTTTACTGCGAATGATATCCGTATACGACCATCTGAAAGCCAATCGCACCTCTAACGACCTCTTTACTCTTCCGTGAATCTTCGACAAAATCGTCACCCACAAAACTGCACCGCTTCAATCTTCGTCCGGCATACTTCCCATTCAAACCCTTATCACAAACTGACCCCTTTCAACCAATTCATTTATAAGTCTTGTATTTTGATGCAAGTCAAAGCCGTAGTCAATCCAACCAGCTACATCCACTGGAATTCGCTTCCGGATCTTCGTCTCTCGCTCGCTGCTGCATTCACAGTTGGCTGATTTATTTGAGCTGTTCGAGATGGGGAATGTAAGTAGCTTTCCTTGGTTATCTGGAAGAGGTGGTGAGTCGGAGAAACTGAGTACTGTTCCTGGCCTTCAGAATCTTGGGAATAATTGCTTCTTAAATGTTATTTTACAGGTACACTTCTATTCAATTGGGGTTCACAGGAATCCCAATTTTTTACGTTTAGGGTTTTTGGCGTTTAGGGGTGTTCCCATATTGTGATTCTTCAGCTGCTGGTGATGAAAAGTTTCGATTTTTGGTCCTGGGGTTGTGTTGTTAGGGTTTATCGTAGTCTTGTAGTTCTTTCTGGCTGTTGGTGAATATTTTCCTTGCTCTCAACTTTTCAGGCGCTTTCCAGTTGTTCTTGTTTCCATGAATATCTTAACAACATTGTAGAGGAATATGAAACCTTGCCTGTAGGGCAAGTGAGGTCAATGCTGCCGCTGACAATAGCCGTGGCCGATTTGATGGAAGGTGAGCGAATGATCAGCATAACTTCAACTTTCAAATCTGCAATGTCTTGATATTGTTTGATTTGATGTATTTCTCAGTGGTTTCTAGTTTATTGAATTCATAAACAGCTTGCATTTGTCACGTGTTCTGCAGAATTAATTACTCTTAGGGATAGAAAAGTCACGCTGAGCCCTCGCAAAGTAATGTGTGCGGTGCAGTGTTACAATACTAGTTTCAGCCTTGCAGTTCAGCAGGTTTGTCTCTTGTCTCCCACCACGAGAGGTATTGCGTATAATCTTCGATAGTGTCGATACATACTCACTGAAGTCGTTGTAGGATGCAGCAGAAGTGTTTCTTCATCTCCTGTCTTCACTGAGAGAAGAAGTGTCCGCGTCTTATAATCCAAACAATGGATCTTTAATAGATTTTTCAGCGGTCCCTCGCCGGATCCTTGACCCTAGGATGTTGGTGGAGGATCAGAATGAGCAAAAGAGATGGAAGAAACTGTACCTGGGTCCATTTGATGGCATTTTAGGGAACATCTTGACTTGCCGAAGTTGCTCATTCCAGGTCTTGCTCGAGATACCATCTGTGGATGGTTTATTTGTTCAGACATCAACATCAAAATGTTATGCATGATTTACGCATGCGTCTTTATTACCAAAATTTCTTTATTATTAAATTTCCACGCATGTGTGTAAACCTTTACTCACTAGAATTGTGAACTTATTTTGCAGATCATGATGAATTATGAGTTCTTTCATAACTTGCCACTTTTACCTGTGACCGGCATGGGGACTAGTATTGTAAGTGATAATATTTCTAGCTCAACTATTTGTTTCTTTACTGCATGTGGCGTCAGAGTAATTTCATAAATCGATGATCTACTTTTTCTCTGACAATCAGTTCTATGGATGCACCTTGGAGCACTGCTTGAAGCAGTATATTGCTGCTGAAGAAGTTGATGGGTACAAATGTGATAATTGTTGGCATATTGCTGCTATGGAGTGTCTATCAGCGGCGAATGGAAAAGAGGTACTGTTTGGAAGCTGACATTATATTTTATGATTAGCATTTGTGGGTGAATTTGGCTATTTTATTGTGCTTTTTATCACATCAACTTCATGTTTTTCTTCAGACAGATATTGACAAATTGAAGTACTGCAGTGGTCAAGAGAAATGTGACTGCCGACTTCTCGCCGGCATTGATGCAATCCCAGTGCCTGTTTCAAGAGCATTTAAGCAACTAAATATAGCACGCTGCCCGGAGGTACAAATGCTTTAGTATGTTACAAATGAAGCTTGGCACCTTCAATGATACAACAATACACAAAAATCACTGAAAGCTAGTAAAACTCGAGCGAGGTTTTTGTACAAGTTGGAAACTCAATTATGATGACCAAAGAAAAGAAAAATGTAGTTTACACCGACCTATAATTTGACTTATTTAGGTAGTCTGTTTAGAACTGGATAAGTGCATATAGTCTGAGTTCTGTGTTATATTTTTTTTTACTTCCACTTGTATAACACACTTTTGTGTGTAGATACTCTGCATTCATCTGATGCGTGCATCTACAAATCTATATGGAGAACTTATCAAACTTGAGGTATTGTAAATCCTATATGCAATATCCCCATTAGCCATTCTACTTGCAGTGTTTTTTTATCCAGTAAAAAATCCACTATAAATCCTTCAATCATTATAATTAGAACTCCGACTCCCTACTATCTCGACGCTCGATGTTGCTTCTCAATTTAGGTTTTCCATGCAGGGTCATATTTCATTTCCTTTGGTTTTGAATCTTTCGCCATTTTTGAGAAGTGGAGTTGAAATGGAACATACATCAAGGAGGGATGCAAGCAATCAGGGTCAACAATTTTATCCACTCCGTTGTATAAATAAGCAAATCAATGTTGGGGCATTAAGCCATGTTTATTTTCCTCACAAGGAGAACAAACATTCAGCTACCTCAGATGATAGGCCGTTGGTTTTGTCCAGTTTAAACACAAATAAAGAGGTTACAGATACTGTAGATGAGACAGAAAAGAGTTATTCCCAAATTGAAGGCCGTTCAGACTCGCGGTCAGAGCCAGAGAACATGCTTGAACACTATAAACAAAAGGTATGTGAGCTTCTCAACTGTTCCTAACTAAAACAAGTTATCGCTCTTCGTTATATCAGTCCATGACAGCGTTAAAGTGCTCAGGAATATGCCCCCATTTATGTGTGTTCATTTGTAGGCACGAGTTCCTCCTTTGTACCGGTTAGTTTCTGTGGTAGAGCACATGGGAAAAACTGGAGGCGGCCATTATACAGTATACAGGAGAATGAAATCCCAGCGAAATGGGGAAGAGCCGAATAGCGTAAACATGGCCTCCCCTGACCAGTGGCTTCTCGTATCGGATTCTGATGTGCTTCCTGTTACAGAGAAGGATGTTCTTTCAGCTCAAGCTAGCATACTTTTCTATGAAAGAATCAATGAAAGCTAACAACTGCTAGTAGCACAGAAGGTAGGCACATTCTTAAAACCAATTAAGTTCACAAATCAAGAATCCATTATATGTAACTGCGCCTGAATATAGCGATCTGCCGGCTCATTGAGTGGCTGGAGACTTTGCTGGTGTAAGAACAACTCCAAATGCTGGCTGGAATTTTGATACCCAACTACAAATGAATACATGTAAACATTATGAATACAAGAAAGAGACAAGTTTCAGTTGAGACCGCTGAGGGCGATCTTGACAACCTTTTTGTATTAAAGCAATCGTTTCACACTGCAGACTAGTATTGAAATGTTAGACGGATCTCTGGAGTATAGTTTTATATAGTTGTAGATTAATGCTACATACCGAATTGTGCATTACCCAAAATGCCTCTCACTCTCACTCTTTGTTCATTATAATAGAAGTACATATTTAAACTCAAATGAGGATAACTTCCCCATAACCTAAACCATAACTGCACATTCAAACTGACAACCAATAACCCTATCTCTACTAACTGGTGCTACAGACACATCCAAACACAACTAATTCATATAAGGCATACATCACATTACTAACCTTGCATGAACATAATATTCGGATTAACCTAACATTTTCCCCCTTAATCCAAACTTTTCTTGTTTTTCTTTGCTCCTAGCACCTTTCTCTACTCAGAGAATTTTAAGCTTGGGAATGCTCACTTGATCTTCGTTTAACAGCTCTACATCTTTTATTTTTGCCATCATCAGTGCTGGCTCATCATCATATAGTTTAGTCAAGTTTGCCTCCTCGTTGCTTCTCTTGTTCCGACACTCGCATGCATAGTGACCATAGGTTTTAGTGTCTTCATTATTAGAAGAAATGGAGAGAGGAGAGCGAAAAAAACTCCCAAGAGAGTGAGGAGAGAGGAGATAGGAAGGGACACATTCAATTTCTCAGGGAGACTGTTTAGTGTCTTCATTGACAATATTCCGGGAGATAAGGATGCAAGCTGGCTGCGGAAGCTGTTTAACTCCGTGGGAAAAACATTGGATGTGTTTATCCCATCCAAGGAGAGAAGAGCAACAAAGACTAGATTTGGGTTCGTCAGGTACAAAGAAATGGAGGAGGCTAAGGCAGCTATCACCAGATGGAATGGCATCATGTTCGGAAGGTGTAAACTAAAAGTCAAGCTTGCCGATGATGGAGGAAAACCTAGGATTCAAAGGATAGAGAAGTGGGTAAGTCAGCAAGGAAGAACACCAGTACTCAGATGGAGGCCAAAGATTGGTGAGGAAGAAGGTACCTTTGAGACATGGGGAGGGCGACTCGGAGCGGACAAATCTCAGAGCATGGAAGAAAGAAGAAAGGTTACATTAGAAATAATCCCTGAGAATGAGGAGTGGCTCCAAAGGAGCGTTGTTGCAGAACTGAAGGTTTTTATAGCGACAAGCCAGCTTGAAGAGGAAATGAAGAGCAATGGAGTAAAGTCTCATAAGATTTTTCCTTTCAGGGGGAATAAAATGCTAATCCACTTTTCTTCAATGGAAGATTTGTCGTTTTGTGTATCACAGAACTACACCTCTATTAAGAAGAGATTTTCAAATTTTCAGAAATGGAGAGAAGGAGAACCTTCTAAGCTAAGGTCAGTGTGGTTGAGTATCGTCGGGCTTCCTTTTAAAGCATGGAGTGAGGCAAACTTCCAACAAATTGTAGAGCCCTTTGGGCACTACTTGAAGACGGAAAGCAAGGATTTCCAGGAGGCTGGTCTGGAGAGGGGGAGGGTGTTGGTGGAAATAAATAGGATGCACAGGATTATAGAGGTCATAGAAGCAGTGGTAGGAGACAAGAGTGTAGAAGTTACGATTTGCGAAGAGTGTTTCTTTAATAGAAGAGAAACAGAATGGAAAGTGGAGGAAATCTCTGAAGAGGGGGAGGATGATACCTTAAGCTGCTCAATCAGTAACAGACCGAAGGGCACTATCCGGCAGCCGTGCACGACGAGGCAAGGCGGAGGACAAGATGGGGAGCTAGACAGGAAAAAGAGTTGTTCAAAAAGTCCTCAAAATGAAGCCAATTCTGACACATCGATTCAGGATACCGAGGGGACTATTCAAAAAGTCTCAGAATCTATTCTTGGAAAGGAAGAGACTAGTGTGCCGTCTCAGATTAGGTTAGATGGAGAAGAATGAGAAAAAGGAGAAAAAGATAGTAGAAACTCTTACCTAGAAGTGGCAGAATGCAGCTGGGGGTCTACGCTGAATGCTTATTTGATGCAAAAAGGAAAAGGGAGTGTGAGGAAGGGGACAAAAGAGCCTGAAATTCAGCAGGGGACAGGTTTTAGCCAGCTATTACCTTTGGAAGAAAGCAGGAGCAAGGAGCACGAGAATGAGATTCTAGAAGGGGAATCGAAAAGGGGGCGCAGGCAAAAGTCAGCTACTACCTTGGAAAGTGGTGAAAAAAGTCAAAAGACTTTCAAAGTAATAAAAAGGAAGGAATCAAAGGAAAAAGAAGTCCGCAAACACCAAAAAAGAAAGAAAAGGGCAGAGATGCTTCGTCTGAAAAAATCATTTATAGAAGAAATAGACAACTCGAAGGAGCTTAGCCCAGAAGTGGAAGGGGGAGAAGAAGAAAGAAAGAAAACAGAACGAAGAAAGGAAGCAGAGGAGACATATGCTTTTGCTGAGAGAATGGGATTATGCTATAAAGATAGTAGGGAAAACATAATCCAACAATTCATCCGAATGGATGAGGAGAGGGAGAAAGAACAGGCAAATTACTGGGAAATTTTTTAAAGCAGTCGTATTAGAAAAATTCAAGAAGTATAATACCTGACAGGGTAGGAGGACTTCATTGGGAGATGTCAATGTCTCAATGGACTCGGGTCAACAGTATTGTCAGCGAGATACATGAAAAGGCAAAACCAAGAGGGTAAAATTTAGGGCTTTCAGAGCATCGAAGTCAGGCGGGTCATACCTGCTGCTTTTGAAGTTGGGGTCGGTTCAGAGGAGGCTTTGGAGTGAGGAGTGTTAGCTAGAGGCGGTAGTTTATATCCAGAAGAGTAGTAGTGAACTACCAGAGTTTTGGAGTTGAGAATTGGAGAAGAGCAGCTGGTGTCGGAGGTCCCTAGTTAATTCTGGAGAAATGAAATTGGAGGCGTTAGCAAAAGGTTCAGGAGAGCAGTTGGAGTTAGAGAGTGTCGATCCTTGCGAGCTTCGTTAATTAGAGTTTGGAGAGTTCTAGTCGAGAGTTCTATCCTAGGGTTTAGTGATTAATTAGAGTGGTTTAGTGGGCTGCAGGCAGGATCTTCAGTGTTGTGTAATATTGGGCTTATAGCCTAATTGACCTATTAAGGTCCTTTTAATATATCAAAAAAAAATTGACCAAAATAAATAAATTAAAGCAACGTATTTTTGAGTTGTTGCGTCTTCCGCCTTGGCTGCTCTCAGCCTCCCGACGATGTCCTCGGCCACACTTATTATTGACTTTATCACTCACCATATGTCTCCACCATGCTTCTTCATGCGAGACGTCCACTCTGATTGGGTTAAAAGAAGCTGCTCTCCTTCAGTATCTTCAGCTAAGCGCGCACGTTCCTCGTGCGCTTTCAGTCTACCGATTGCTTCGTCTAGGGGCATCACATTCATACCACCAAATTGTTCAATTGTCGACACAATTGGTAGAAATCTCTTGCTCACTCCTCGCAATAATTTCTTCACAACATGGACCTCCTCAATCTGTTGTTCAAGGTCGCGATTCCGGTTGACAAGGCTTGACAACTTCATGACGAACTCATCTTGTGAATCTGTATCCTTCATGCGAAGGATCTCAAACTCAGTTCTCAATGTCTGCACCTTTGCACTTTTGACACGTTCGACACCAAGATGCATGGTCTTAAGTGTCTCCCATACTTCTTTTGCCGTTTGCTTCTCTGCAATAGCCAATAACACATCATGAGGGCTTGATAAATGGCCGACATTGCCATCTTATCCCTCCGTTGATCCACCACCATGCCGGTGGGTGGGTGGGTCTACGGCTTCCCAAACGCCTTGAGCTTCCATGTAGACCTTCACCTTGATGGCCCATGAAGCGTTGTTGTCCTTTGACAACATGGGATATGTTAACGAAACTGATCCTTCCAGGATTGGTGCCCTCTCCACCACGGGCACATTAGTTAATTGGTTACGCGCACCTGCAACTCTGGCAATTGATCTTGTGTAAACCGGCTCTGATACTAAATGTTGGATCTCAATAAGGAATCTTGACACAAGCATCACTCTTTGAAAAACAAGTTGAGAGCAAACACCATAATAATTGAATATTGGCCACACGATTCTCACTCATTGTTCATTAGAATAGAAGTACATATTTAAACTCAAATGAAGATAACTTCCCCATAACCTAAACCACCCATAACTGCACATTCAAACTGACACCAACTAACCCTATCTCTACTAACCGGTGCTACAGACACATCCAAACACACCTAATTCATATGGCGCATACATCACATTACTAACCTTGCATGCACACATGTTATTGGGATTAACCTAACAATTCAGACTTAACTTGGACAAAGTTAAGTCTGAATTGAAAACCGAGATATGTGAAATGACTATAATGTCCCCCCGTATTATATTCGACGAGCTTGAAATCCGATTTTTAGTTTTCATATATAATCGTGGTTTTTACCTGAACCGCACTCTATAAAATGCAGCCTCCAAAACCGCAATCTGACATGGATTGCATTAATAAGATACCTGCTTTTTAATAATACCTTTTCTTGTAGCTATATATAAATCTAGTACAGAGGATCCTCTATTATTACAAGTAACACATACCATTATCGTTACTCTTTATCAACTTCATTGTCTTTTTTGGTCGCAGGTGGTTTGATGATGGGGTAGAGAAATAAGTTGGTTATTTGTACTCTTCTAGCTACTGGAGAGCCAAAAAATAAAAGAGGCTACTGGAGAGCCGGATTTGGGAGATTGGCGAGGATGAAGTGACGGCCGCACGATAAGGGACCTGGAGGAGAAGAGGGAAGCTTATTATAACATGATTGGGGGGAAGGCAAGGTTAACACATGCTTCAGAGCTACAACAACTTCAGTTATAGTGCCATTTGTTAATCTGCTTGTTGCTGTAAAAGTGAAGAAGAAGACGACCCAACAACTACACCATTCACAAGTGAACTGTATTGTTGTTGCGTTTATGGCTGGGTAGTGTAGGTTTGTCAGCTACCTATCTTATTGGAGCTTAATAAAGTCGGGTCTAGTCGGGGTTTCAATAGGTTCAATTATATATGTTTGGCATAGGAGTGATATAACAGTTAAAAAGTATTTTTGTAAGAGTAAGTAGGACATTGTCGTTTTGATCAGGGTGAAGGACTGAACTGTGGTCGAAACGATGACATCTTGCTCAAACTCATTTTCACTCTTTATGTGTTGCTATATAAATATCAAGCATAAATGACAGCAAACCCTAGTCGTTCCCCAAATTTCATTTCGAGTTTCTTGCCAAATATTTGTTCGATCAGAGTCCATGTAGGGCTGATCGGAGCTCCGTCGAGCCTATAAGTGAATCTTGAACTTTTCTTGCTAGTCTTGCGTGTTGATGTTCATGACAAACTTTGGAGAGTTTGGATCAGTTTCCAGTCCGAGCGACTGAGTTTTGGTAGTGCGAGTATTATTGATGATCCATACTTTTGTGAATACCAATGAGACGACCGGAAATCCTATTGTTAGGTAAGTTTTAGTTGACCAAGAGACCTATGCAAACTGGAAGCGATCAATGGAAATTGCACTGTCTGGGAGGTCCTAGTTGACTTTTTATCAAGGGCAAGTACCCAAAGTCGGATGATGATCCAAACATGTAAATTCGATGGCAGAGATGTAACGACGTTGTGATGTCATGTTAATATGTTCTGTATCAGAGAAAATTGTACGATAAATATTACATGCCAAGGATGTGATGACAATGAGGGAGATATTGAAGTCATCTTAACTATGTTGGGACAAATCTTGCCAGAAAATCAGCTTTGCAGAGGGAATTGAGTAATCTTGTGCAAAGGGGATGTGAATGTTCCAGCATATCATCAGAATTTGTCTCCTTATGGAGAGAGTTGGACTCAATCAAGAACAACAAGTGCCCTTTGGGAGGAAAATGCTTGTGTTGCAAAGCATATAGGGAAGCAATGGAGGATACCATACGAAAAAGCTTGGGAGGGAATGCTTGTGCTACTGACAGATTTTAATTCTAAACTTTAAAATTATGTATCTTATTATTACTCGAGCTGAACCAGATTTTGCTCTTTATATCATAAGACATATATCTTTCCGATTAGAACGACCTAAATTTAAGAAAAACCCCCAATATGGCCCTTAAAACCTGAGTTTGATCCTTCAAAGTTTAACCAACGTAACGTTGCTGAATCCAACTAGTAATTTACTTTATGAAGGTTTGTCTTACCGCTTAATTAGACGCGTCTTGGTTTTCTATCCTTGGTTATCCTTCAACGATAGTTTTCACTAATTTGAACGTCTCAAAATTATAATCATTGATTCAGTCATCTTTCATACATGAATCGAATTACTCGTAGTGCGATAACCTTATCTTTGAAAATTGGGCTTCTCTCAATTCGGATTTCTCTTCCTTATTGCTCTCTTGTTTTCACTGTGGGTAGGGACTAATTAGAGTTTCGCAAAGAGAAGATCTAACATAAATAATACAATGTATTTCTTTATTCGGGCGAAAACCCTAAAATCTAATTTAATCAGGGATTATGGGTTAAGCCCAAAATTAATTCCTTTTTTCTTTTCTTTTGTATCTCTAAAACTTGCTTTTGGGCAGTCTGATAAGATATGAGAAATAGGTAATCGATACCATCTTCACACACACTTTTAACATGAAGATCATTTTCTCGAATATCTTTGAAACTATGCAAGTTTCTTTGTGATTTACTTGAATACAATGCATCTATATATGACTTATTCTTATTACTTCAGGTAACAAAATAGAAACTCTTTCAGAGCCTTGTATAATACCACTTGCCCCAGAAATAGTATTTACATTAGTTTTTGTCATATTCATGTTTAAGAAAACTTAAGAGTTTTTTTAATATGGTATGATTTGTAGTACTATGGGTGAGACATAGTTCTCTGCCGTTGGTATTTCTTTTTTAAAGATTCATTCTATAAAGAAAAGAATAAAATTGAATGAGATACAATTTGAAAACTATAATAGTACGTAAGAGGCTTATAATAAGTAAAGTAAATTACACGAAATTAAAAAAACATGTAATGTAAGGAAATGCAAATTTATTCAAGATAACATTATACTCCATCTAGTGGAAATCAACAAAATCTAAACCATAATTAGGCATGTCTTTGTAAGATCCTACTTGTTGGAGAAAATCATTTACTTCAAGATGAGTTTTGTCCGAATTGATAGCTTGAACAAGATTTGTTTCCACGCCTTTCGCAATTCCCTTCAAGGAATCTTCATACAGTGCTACAAGGTGATGCGAGACCAATGCCCAACATCTCCACATCTATAACAAAGAATTTCTATTGTAAGCTTTTCTTGTTGAGTGTATTTCTTGCGCTTGTTCTCGACATTCTTTTGGAGATTGGGATTCGTTTAATTATTGTTACGCTTTTGTCCATAACCATATCACGACCACCACCACAACCACGACAACGCCGTCGGGTTTGACTACAGCCTCTGTAATGCAGAGCAGACGCAGAGAGTCGGAATTAGGGAAAATCCTAGTTTTTTTTATTCAAACAAAAGCTGCTAATGAAGATTACATGAGTTTACTTAAATAAGAAAATAAAACGAAGCCCTAATACGAAAATTACTAAAACCCGAAAATTTCTAAAAACATTAAAAATTCAAAATAAAATAGGAAACGACTCCAGATGGCAAAAAAAGCCCCTACATCACGAGCGAAGCTGGTGATTTCTGATCGTCACGTCGTTCTGCTCAGAATAAGGTATTATGGACTGAAATCAGACACCGGTGACTCAAATCCTGCTATTTCGCCACAACCTTCGTTATCGCTAATCTGTCTGCATCACTCTGCCACGCCCTCTTCGGGAGAAAGTAGCAGTTGGTTCTGCATTGATCCAGATAGGTCAGAGAGTATCAATAACAGAATCAGTAGGTCGAGTTTGATGATTGTTGAGAAGCAGTTGATTGTTCTCTTCCGCTAAGATTAAGCAAGACTGCTGCTGGAGTACAAGGTTATTAGCATGGAGGGTAGAGAATGTTTTCTACAACATATCTTCTTCCGTAATGGCCTCTTCACATAGTTTCATGGTTGAAACAATATGAAATAATTGTGAATTATATTCTGAGGTCTTTTTGAAATCTTTTAACCTTAAGTGCAACCATTCATATCTTGTACGGGGTAAATGACCATCTCATGATTATTAAAATGGTCTTTTAAACTCTTCTAGATTTCAGATGGATATTTGATAGTTAAAAACTGAGCTTTCAAGCTCTCGTGAAGATGATCACGAAGTAGGCATTATTTTGGCAATTCTGTTTGGATGCGTTAGATTTGTCTTCAGTTAATTATAAATTTTAGACAAAACTAACGATAAGAATTATACGATAATGCCTGTTATCATTTGACTTATAAGATAACAGTACGACTAGATTTCCGATAACTACCTTTTTTACGATAATTATACGTTAACAAAAACATTCGATAACAAGCGGTTACCGTTTTTCTCACGTACAACCATTTCACTTTTTTCATTCCACCGCTCGAATTCACCATAAATAACCTCAATGAACGACGAAATTGACTTCTCCAACGCCTCATTGAACCAAACCCAGCGAAATTTCAGATCTCACAATCCAAATTCGAAATGTTGGGCGTTCGTTTCATCGCGGGAGGTTCGTGAATAATTAATCGAAGCACCCTAATCGAAGACGGTGAGTGCAACGGAGCAAAACAAAAAATCGACGAGATGATCTTGCTAGCCCTAGGATTGTTGCTGTGGAATGATTTGGCGACTGTGAAAATCGACGAGATGATGGGGAAAGCGAGGATGAAAATCGACGACGTGATTTGGAGGGGCGGCAGTTGCACAGCGAACCTCCAACCTCAGCGCTGCTATATGGCGTTCCAACTGACATCCGCTTCTATCGGCTCTCCGTTTGCGAACCTCCGACCCCCGCACAGCGCGGTGATTCTGATACTGTTGTGAGCGAAGTGGAATGGGGTGGTGAAAAGGTGAGAACTTTGCTGTGGTTTTAATTTCGGGGACTGAAAATTTTGATTTTTATTGGAATGAAATTGATTTTTTGGATGAAGTGATGATTGAGTGAGTGAGTTTACTGATTATGATTTTTGGGCATTTTCATTCGTACTGATTGACTGATTGACTGAATGAATGAGTGATTGTTATGTTTCTGGGCTGGTGTATCAATGGCTGTGCCATTTGATTGCTGATGAAATATGCTTTTCAGTTCTATTCATCAACTGATTTCATCGCTGAGTAATTGTGAGCTGCAATTAAGATTGTCCGGCTCAATAATGATTTTCTAGCGTTTTTGTGATTTTAGGCATTGAAGAAATGAGCAAGAACAGGAAAATTCAGAATTCCAATACGCCTATTCCTGGATGCTTAGGAAGGATGGTTAATCTTTTTGATATTAACCCTGTCAGGACTGTCAGGATGGTGAAGTGTTCTTTATTAGGCTCGATTCAGTTGCTTGGACTGCATTTTGTTGATATTTGTTTCTTGGCTTACTCTTTGATGGTCATGTGGCTATATGGATATTTGTGCCTGTTTGTATATATTTGGCTGGGTCGATTAAGGCATTTACAGAACAAATGGACTGTCTCCTCTTACAAGTATCTAATCAAATAGATTAAGGAACTTGTCAAGTTGCACGTTTTTTGCAGGATTGTTTTAAAACTAATCATGTTGGGTACTGCTGTCTTGTTAATGCTATTATTTATGCTGATTTTTCATTTGTGGAAGCATTTTTTGGTGCTATCATTTCAGCTGAAGCTGCATTGGTTCTTTTTTTCTTCATTCTACTACAGCTGGCAGACTTGCAGTATGTGTCAATACGAAAATGAATACATGGAGGACTAGCTTCTTCCACCTAGATGACCTCGAGGCTCTGGGACTTGGTATATTTTCACTTTCTGATGTAATTTGTTTACTAACTGAATTGGCGGATTGTAACCAATATGACCACATTAAACTATTAAAGTATGAAATAGAAATGAGAGAATTGCTTTTGGCTTCTCATTTATACATGTTTTGTTGTTGTTCTTTACTAACGTACATGTTTTATGCAACATGTGAGCATCTTTAAGACATGGATCAAACTGGTTCGAATATGGGACGATGCAACATACCCATCACTGACTTTTCTTTCTATTTTACAACTAAAGGTTGTTAACTTGATCTGCAAGGATAACTTGGATTTTTCTGAAAAGTGTTGATCATTAACGATACAATATGCATGTAACATGTAGCTAGGAGATACCCAAGTTGAAGGTTTAAGTGCCCCTGTATCAGTATTGGACTTTTGCTCCACTTGCTCAAGTTTAATAGTTGGTAACGAAAGTGTTTTGGTAAGACTTTTTTTCTCTTGTTGTACTTATGTTGTTTATGAACTTACATTAAGTATCACCCTCTTTTCATCTTTGATATCATCCAGGTATGGTTGTACAAGCTTGTGGACTGTTCAGATGAAAATATTGTACATCTTATCCTTGACGACAAATGGTATGATTTCCTCCCATACACAAGGTTTTTGTTGAAAAATGGTATGTTGCTTTTGCAGAGCTTTATTTTATCTGGAGCCATGAAAGTATCGCTTTAGTTTTATACTTTTAGTGCATGAGTGTTTGTTTGCGGATGAAATGTGAAAGGCACTCTTTATGTTTTGTGAATTACTGTCGGGCTATTATAATAAGTGCTGCAACGAATAAGCGTTCCCTGACCCTTTTTTAGAAAATAAGTGTCCAAATCTTCTGTTAGAAATGTTATTACTCTACACGCCTTTTTTCCGCTATGAGGATTGAGTCTGTAGAAGTAGGAGGTGGTGTTATGAGGCTTATGGTGAATGGGGTATGCTTATGAATGTGGAATGATATACTAAAGCTAGAGATGTGAGGGCTTTTCTGATTTTTTGATTTCAAGTTTGGATTTTTTGGTTTAAACATGTTGGCATTCCTTTTTGGCTTAGGTTAATAACTTGTTGGCATTCCTTTTTGGCAGGACTAGGAAGAAAGCCTGGAATTTGCAATGGAACTTTTTACTTTTAAGGGAAAAGAGACCAAAATATTGAAATCACCAAATCCGAGCTTCACGGCTACTGAAGTAGATCGACTGATTCTTGCTTCGACTCCAGACTACAAATTCATAATATTTGTATTACATTTTTTTGTATACATTTTTGAATATTTTATTGTATTTGTTGAAAACAATTCCTTTTGTGAAATGAAAAACACAAATTTCATTATTTAATTTTAATAATTTAATTATATAAAAATCAATCAAAATGAATATAATATGCAAAATATAAAATTTATATTTTTATCGTTAGGGTTATTGTAAAGTTATCGTAAAAGTTGTACCATAACTATACAACAACTCTACGATAACAATATTATATTATCGTCTGGTTATCGTAAAGTTATCGTATAAAGTTATCGCATAGTTGTCGTACAACTTTTACGTTAATCAATTTTACGATAACAATGGTTGGTTATCACACAGTCGATTTTACGATAACTCTACCATAACTTTACCATAATTTTGAGTTACCGTATATTTTTACCAAAATTTGTAGTAGTGGTTTCTCCCAAATTATTGATTGCTAAATGAAGTTCTGCCTCAACTACCCATGTAAGATAGTTTCTTTCAGAAATATCAAGGACAGTGAAGTCAAGTCTTGTCATGTTAGATATCTATATGATAGAATATAAACCATGCTTGAGATGCAACATATCAAAAATTATAAAATGAAAATAACTTCATACTTGTGAAATAAGTGATAACTAACAAATAAATTGCAAGTTTAGTGCATAAACATGAAAAATAATATCAAACACATAATAATAGTAATCATATATCTTTCACAATTTTCTTGAGAATATTTTTAAAAAAGAAAATCTCACTTACTATAGGAAGTGATTTCTTGGTGTTTATAAACATTTACTTCAGGAGATTATCATCTAATATTTTTCTTTCAACAAGAGATGATACATCACTCTCTTTTTGAGTAAGGCACACATTCATCCTCTCCATGGGATGATTAAAATTAGCTCATCGAGAAAAAAAATATGTATGCCGTCTATTTATCCACTTCAAAAGATTATATATGCATGTGTGTTCCATTTCCAAGTTCACATACATCTATATGTAACTAAATAGTTGTAGGAACATATAGAAGATATACAAACAAGGGGGAGCGCTCGGTTGAGGCAGGGTTGGTAGAATAAGGCACGTGAGGCACGATCTGGGCTACTCATTGTGACACGTGGCGAAGCCACGTTCACAACCGCCATTTGCGTTCACACTACTGTTGGTAGTGGGTTTACTATTTGGAAACGTGGCGCGCCACAAATGCACGGGGGGGGGGGGGGGGGGGGTTAGATGTGTGGCTCAGATCGTGCCTCACTGCCTCATTCTAATTTAGGTGCCTCATTTGAGCGCTCCTCTACAAACAAGTTATAACATGAAGTCATAAAACAAACTAAATCAGTAGTCACAACTGCATATATAAAATAGGGCAAATTACAAAAACAATGTCTGAACTATCGTCTCATCTCAAATTAGGTACCAGACTTTTCCAATTTTCAATTTAGTAAATTTTGCATCAGTTTACACACATTTCATCATATTAATTATATCACCAAACACAATAAAAATAAATTCAATCAAATTAAGTTAATCCTTTAACCGAATTCATCAGTATTCGACCATAAAATTCTTCAAAAATCGAATTCGAGAACAAAATGTATGTAAATTCATGCAAAAAGTCATTAATATGAAAATTAAAAAAGTTCGGTACCTAATTTGAAATGAGGCGATAGTTCAGACAATTTTTTTTAATTTACCCTTTAAAATAAGCATGACAATTGCTTTAAAAAACATGACTAGATAAAAGCGTATATACTCAAAGGGAATGCGTTTCTATAATGTTAGGTTGTTTTTAAGATTCCTTCAAACTGCACTCAGTGTCGCCATGATTGTAACATGAACAAGAATGGAGAGGATTAGAGAGGGAGATGATCACTATCTTGTGTAACTGATACTGATAACGTGTTATAAAATGAGAAGGAAATGAGAAAAAATTATGTGACGAGACTTGTGTTTTTTTGTTATATCGTTCTTTATGATGACCTCTATTTATAGGTTACATGAAGTCCAATGAAAAAATTCACCTTAACGGAACTTAATGAGAGCAAAAAGGTATGAGTGGAGATCGGGTAAAAGCCCTATTTATTTATACAAAAGTTGACACGTGGCATACTTGTCGAAATTTCATAATCCAACACGGAGAGGCAAAATAGTCTTTTGATATTTTTTTAAGTAAATAATTTTAATTCAATTAATTCACAGCATAATGTTCAGAGAGATGTGATAATGTTCAGACTTAACAAAATGTAAAAGTTCAGACTGAAGTAATGTTCAGAGTTATGTGATTATGTTCAAAGTTATGTGGTTACGTTTAGACTTAACAAAATGTAAAAGTTCAAACTTAACATAATGTACAAAGTTATGTGATAATGTTCAGAGTTATGTGATAATGTTCAGACGTAACATAATGTTCAGAGTTATTATGTGATAATGTTCAGAGTTATGTAATAATGTTCAGACTTAAAGAAATGTAAAAGTTCAGACTTAGCAAAATGTAAAAGTTTAGAATTAACATAATGTTCAGAGTTATGTGATAATGTTCACACTTAAGAAAATATAGAGTTCAGACTTAACATAATGTTCAGAGTTATGTGATAATGTTCCGACTTACATAATTTCAGACTTAACGTTAATTTTTTTGGACGTTTATACCTTCGCATCTGTTAGTATTTTTAAATAAGTCTGTTTCATTTCTTTTTATTTACAAAAACTGCCCCGAATTATGATTGGTAGAGAGTGCCACATATCGAATTCTCAGATGTTTTATAGTTTTTATAGTTAAATATGATTTTTATTTGATCCATTCTCAAAAATGTATAATCTAAATCATGGGGGTAAATACGACTACCTAAATGTTAGATAATAATAATAAAATTGAACCCTTAATTTACATGCATATCATAACATAGAGTTAAAATCATATGAGAAATTAATCATATGAGAAATACAAATTTTCATGAGAAATGAGAAATAATGTGATCCTTCCGATCAAAGATCTAATGGCTAATAAATAATAGATATTTTTTCAAAAAATCAAAGCCTAAATATGGTTATAAGGGTAGTATGGTAATCACACTTAATTTTAGATCCTATTTTTTTTCGGAATCAATTCGTATATGTTTTTAGATCCTATTTTTCTGAATCAATTCGTATCTTTTTTCAATTAGCAATCGCATCTCCAATTCGCTTTCGATTTTCTCCCATTTCTGGACATTAATTCAACAGTGTATACGAATTTTGATTAACTTAAACATAAT
Organism: Rhodiola chrysanthemifolia; assembly: GCA_033675395.1. Classification (NCBI taxonomy): domain Eukaryota; kingdom Viridiplantae; phylum Streptophyta; class Magnoliopsida; order Saxifragales; family Crassulaceae; genus Rhodiola; species Rhodiola chrysanthemifolia. Next base: position 36,125,272 of record CM066207.1, on the reverse strand, counting down.
TTTATTGTAGTTCAAATAAAACATCACAACAGTTCTACCAATTTTATATACAATACTATGAATGGTATATACAAGGCTACCAATTTTATAAACGAATGTTATATACAAGGCTACCATTTTATGTACAAAACTACGAATGTTATAAATAAGGATACCAGTTTTATATACGAATGTTATATACAATGCTACCAATTTTATATACAAATGTTATATACAAGGCTACCAATTTCATATAAGAATGTTATGTACAAGGCTACCAATTTCATATAAGAATGTTATGTACAAGGCTACCAATTTCATATAAGAATGTTATGTACAAGGCTACGAATATTATATAACTTTCGAGGGCTACGCATAGACTATTTTTATAATGCGTAGCTTTACAAGGCTACCAATATGGTTCAGTTCGCAACTTCGATCGGTCCAAATCAGAGTCGTTGACAATGGAGGCGATCACGGATTTCGTCTTCACTTGCCAGATTCTGGACGAAGGCAGCAGTGGCGACTCCGAGTCGAGCAATCCGTCCGACGCGATGATTTTCATCGGAATATGCTTGGTGTTGGGAATCGTTTGCAGGCACATTCTAAGTGGCACTCGTGTGCCTTACACTGTCGCTTTGCTTCTTCTCGGCATCGCCATGGGATCAATAGGTCGATTGATTTGGCAGTTTTGATTTTCGGAGGTTTAGTGACTTAGGTGAGTGAAACGCGAGATTTCGGTTTTGATTGATTTTTTTATTCCTAATTTGCATTTTAAGTGTAATTAATCATTAAATAAATACGAATTTTAATTTAAATCAGGTCTAATCTGAAACGTATATTAATTTGATCAGATGGATGATGTACTTTCTCATTTGTCATCTAAGATGTGCTTCTTGCGAGTTTTTTTTTATTTTTGCCCTGTTTTGCAAACTCAATATCGTTTTTGCCCCGCCTGAAACTCAAATCTCGTTTTTGCCCTGTTTTTAAAGGAACCGATTTTGCCCAAATCGGTTTGGGTGATTTTTGAGTGAAACCGATTTGGGAGAAATCGGTTTGGTTGATTTTCAATCAAACCGATTTCTCCCAAATCTGTTTGATGACTGTGCGCCTTCATGGCACTATTTGGTCCTACGTGGACCGAAAGAAATATAATTATGGTCACGTGTACAAAACCGATTTCCCCCAAATCGGTTTGACCGGTCAACAACAATTATTTTTTATAAATTTAACTAATTATCACCCAATTCAAGTAATTAACACCAAATTCAACACAACTATTTTACCTAATTAACACTCAAATCAACAATTCAACACAAACATTACAACTAATTATGTGTGTGTTGAATTTGGTGTTAATTATTTGAATTGGGTGATAGTTAATTGAATTTTTTTTTCGATGGGAAATTGTTTGTGTTGAATTGGGTAGAATTGAGTGCTAATTAGTTGAAATGTTTGTGTTGAATTGTTGAATTGAGTGTTAATTAGTTAAAATAGTTGTGTTGAATTTGGTGTTAATTATTTGAATTGGGTGATAATTAATTGAATTGTTTGGGTTGAATTGGGTGTTAATTAATGAATTTTGTAAAAAATAATTGTTGTTGACCGGTCAAACCGATTTGGCCCAAATCGGTTTTGTACACGTGGCCATAATTACATTTCTTTCGGTCCACGTAAGCGCACAGTCAGCAAACCGCTTTCTCCCAAATCGGTTTCATTCAAAAATCACCCAAACCGATTTGGGCAAAATCGATTCCTTTAAAAATAGGGCAAAAACGAGATTTGAGTTTCAGGCGGGGCAACAACGATATTGAGTTTGCAAAACAGAGCAAAAAATAAAAAAACTCGCTTCTTGCCTGATCTCAACTCTCTAGACATAATTTTATCAAAAAAAGAAAAAAACTCTCAAGACAATGCAATTTATATCTCTTTGACTTCTATGAATCGACGATGTACCGAAAACACCCTCGTCGAAAGGCCGAGGACCAACTTGTGGGGCTTCTGGAATTTGAGTCCGCAACCAACCGGACAGATTTCCTCCGATCACCCAGCACGCTGAGCGCCGGAAATCGAATGTCATACATTGCCTATCCATCAGCAACCGATAATCCCCAAATCCTGCACTTCAGGCTGGCAATTCGACCCACGGCTATTGCTTTGGATCCAGCAGATCTCCGGTACACTGCTAAAGCGTTGGCAATTTGATTAGTCGACTATTGCTGTTTCTGGAGAGCAATCCCAGTCCGTTTAGGTATGTAGAAATGGTTGGACTGTTTACTATCTTTCATATATGCCTGGATTTCATCCACTTTTTTCTTCTGAGTCCCCCGGATGGATCGAGTGGCAAAACTTCCATTATATTTTATTTTTGTTTAGTTTTGATGCTTCATGGTGGTCACATTTGAGTGATGGTGTGTGGTTTAAAGTCTTTAAACCTAGTATGATGAGGAAATGTCTGCCTATATTGAAACCAGTTGACAATTGTTTGTATCTGATAATTTAGTCAAATTAGTAACATGTGGAACATCATCATTTGCTTGTCTTTTTTTTACAGCTTCCCTTGAGTTACATTGTTGTGAGGATTTCACATCTCAGGCATTTTGATCATTTTGTATTTGGTCTGATAATTCTTTCATGGATACGAGTCTTTATTTCCTTAATGTTTAATTGGAAGATCAAGCTGCTACATCTGATTGGAGACACCTATTGATTTGAGGAGAAAGACACGTGCTAACAGAGGTGACTGATAGCTGTGTGGTTCCTGAGAAAGGCGTGGAAGACCCTTTACAACACTCAACGGATAGCTCAAATCTAGAGGGAAATAATCATCTGACTATGGAAAATGGAGTGCATATGGGTGGGGAGGATATGCATGGTCAGCTGGAGCAGATGGTTTTTGAGCTTGGTTTTCAGAATGAATACTTATTATCTCAGTTTAAGAGCTTCGTTACTTACCCAGCACCAGCAAGTGGGTGTTCTAGAGAACTGGAAGGAATTGAACAGGACAAGCAAGGAGTTAGAGAGGTAGAGGAGCTTAAAGCACAGCTTGATTCATTAAATAGAGAACTTACAGATGAGAAAAAGACGCGCAGTGCTGCAGAGGAGGCTTTAAAGCATCTTCAGGAAGCGTATGCAGAAGCAGATGCTAAAGCCCAAGAATTGTCTGCAAAACTTTCAGAAGGTTAATCCATTTTAAGCCGGCGTTTCCCATTAGGGAGAGCCAAAGCCAATCTTAAACTTTTAATTTGCTTTCGTAATTACATATGCCTTGACAGTCGCTGCCTAACCTGGATTGTATATTTTTAAGTATTCTTTATCGGAGGTTTCATGTTGTCTTTGAGAGGTCAGGTTCTCTTTCAATAATTCAGTCAAAGACCTCGATGGCTTGCATAAATTTAAAAACATATGGTTTAAAACAGAACTAAATGTGCTGGTGTGCTGTTTAAATTTGACGTCAAGTCACATATTTTCAACTAAATCCGTGAACATGGTTTGTTACGTAGTTGAACAGAAGATGGATCAAGAAATAAAAGAGCGTGATGTGAAGTACTCTGAACTTGATTCTAAGTTTAGCAGGCTTCACAAGAGAGCAAAACAACGCATTCAAGATGTTCAGAAGGTAAATTTCATGTCTTTATAGTTATACTGTAATCTTCTAGGTGCACGTAAACTGACAATTGAAATTCATTTCCTGTGATGACTGATGAGATATTGTATTAAGTATATGGGTAATTCCAAGCACAAAAATAAGTTGATGGGCAGTTCAACTTTGAATCAAAAGGATTAGAATTTCATATGCAAATGAAACACTTTTATATATTGTCGGGATGAGGCAGAGGAGGGTTACTATCATGTTAAGCTGAATTTCACTTAATTGCACCAAGTCTGACTGAATTTAACTTGACTTGAGATTTTCGTGAGGCAAAAGGGTTTAGCCTTTACTGAAGATCAAAATTTTAAAATCGAGTTAATCTAGGAAGGAAATGCCAGTCATGATTTTTTATCCAAAGAAAGGACAGCATAAAAATGAAATTTATTTACGCATAGCATGACCTCAAACTTGTTCGGAAATTGTACTGTAGGAAAAAGATGACCTTGAGGTCCGGCTTCGTGAAGTTAGTGAAGCATCAGAAAGAGCATCGTCTCAGAGTATATCATTACAAGAAGAGCTGGAGCGTACAAAGAAACAAGCAAATGAAGCTATGAAGGCGATGGATTTGGACAGACAACAACTACGAAGTGCAAATAATAAGTACATCTCTGGGGACTACAGCTGTGAAACAATTTTTGTTATCACATATGTTCTTATGCAATTATTTTAGCGTAGCTATGACGTGTACCTTTGCAAGTAATTTCTGGTGTATTAAATAGCTGTTCCAAAACTCCAAGCTTCATCTGGTTGTATGAATTCATTGGAGAGATCAATTATTTTCTGATTAAAGTCATTTTGTTTTGACGTTTTCCAAAACCCACCTGCAGACTCCGTGACAATCTAGAGGAATTGCGCCACATATTGGAACCCAAGGAAAATGCTATCGAGGCACTTCAACGATCACTCTCAGAAAAAGAGCAGGTATGGTGCTACCTACTAAATTTATTTGCGTGGATCACTTGTCATTTGTAATACTATTCAGAGACCCTATTTTACTCTCGCCTATTGCAAATGCATTCATTTAATAAATAGGCGCCCATGGCGATTGGCGAGACCTTAGAAACTTGCATCCTAGATGGCTGTAACCCTTATGTTGTTTTCCCTGGAGGCTTTAAAACCCCAGCTTGCTGCTGAGGGCCTGTGTTCTTTGGCTGTGGTCATGCCTTTTCATAACTAGAACTTCCTAAGATTCCAGGTCAAAATAATACATATCTAGTATGTAGTAACTATTCTATTCAGAGTTGGAACAATGTTTTGGTTATTTGGCTGTGATCAATATTGTATTCACCTTGATTATTAGTATTAGTGATCATAATAATCATTTTTATGTTGTCTTTTTTTTTTTCTCCTAGGACTTTAGATAAATAGTTGTTCTTTGTATGTAGATGATTGAAAACTTGCAAGGTTTACTTCAAGCTTCTGATGAAAAAAAGCAAGCTTCCGTAACTGAGCTCTCTGCTAAACATCAGCGGGTAAATTTTGTGGCGTATACTCTCACTTTCTACAGTTTTTCAACTTAATTTTGGTGGTATGGTTGTGTCACCTGATGATGAGTGTTGACTGTTAAGTTGGTCAATCTGGTATACTCTTTTAAGTAGCCTTTTCAATTTTTCTTCAGCATTTAGCAAGTCTGGAAGCACAGTTAGCTGATGCGCTGACTGACAGAAACAAGGACATGGAAGCTCTTTCTTCCTTACAGGTGAAACATAACATTGGTATCGTTTTATTTGTTTGTCTAATTTGAAGGTATATGTGCACGTTGGAACATCAAGATATGTTGGACTGTACTGCCTTGAATGTCTTTCTTTTTAGTTAAAACATGGGCATATGCTATTTTACTGTCCTATTGTCATTATTTATCTTTGCTATATAGTGTTTTGAATTACTTCATTTAGCAATTATTGTGTGCAGAAGTTTAGAATGAGTGAAAAATCATACTGTAGGTGTTACTTGTTGAGAAAGAGTCCAAACTTGCAGAGATGGATGCAGCTTCTACTGGTGAAGCAGCACGACTTAGAGCTGCTATAGAAAGTTTGAAGGGGGAGCTAGATCACGTGAGGCGAGAGCAGGTATATATAGAGGCTGGCATTTTTGGTATTTTATTGTTAATTCTGCTCCATGTTTCCGAAAATACTTTAGTGTTCTTTTAAACTGAACTGAACTTAAATACTTAGCTTGATAGAAATAAGAGAACTGAATAGACGAACTTAACTTGATGACTTAATTTAAGTAATTGACTTGTAACTTGACTTTTGAGCTAAAAAATCAAACATTGAACCAAAATTAAATGCTTAAATAGAGGTCCTAAATGAGGTGCTGAACTGAAAAAGCTGAATTTTAAGTTCAACAGAACATACTTCGCATGCAAAAGACTTCATTTTCTGAAAACAGCATCTTTTGAATTAATTTTGTAAAGAGATGTTATTTTCATGGTTTTGTTATGAACAAGGTAATAGGAGAATAATGAAAACTTGACATTTCATCTTTTTTATTACAAAAGCATTAAGATTTTTTTGTATGGTCTTAAATTCTAGACAAAAAAACCCATCATGTATTAAGTTTCTACAGAGTTAGTCTCACAATAATAAAAGGAATACTTCAATTCCATCTTAACTTGATAAATGATATAAATTAAATCTCTACAAGCTCAATATGAAAGCCTGTAATCCAAGTAATACTTAACAGTTCAATTAAGCTTATATTAGTATACTTGAATTTGTACAACTCCTACTACTAGCTCAACATGGAAACATGAACCGTAAGTACTATCAAACAATTTAATTCACTTTGAAGTATAGCAACACGAAAGGCCGATATATAAATGAAGTTAATTTAAGAATGATCTTTTATCAATGAAAATTTTAATTGAATTTATATAAAACCTTATGATCAGTAATCGAACTACTGCTCAGTAGAAACAGAAATATAGATACCATTGACGTACAATACATGAGAAAAATAAAATTAAAAACTCTTGTTACATTGTTTATCACAGTGGTTGGTGTTCTTGCAATGTGAACGAATTACGAGGTGATATTAGTAAGCTTTCTAATTTTTATTTTGATATATTAATTTTGAGACACATTATAACAGATATTAGTTTCATTGCAAAAGAAGGGAAATCATTCAATTTTTTGACGAGACAACTCATCGTGTTTAAATGACAAAAAATAAAAATAAAACAAAATATCTGGGATACAAGTGTAATTCATTGTTGATGCTTGATATTATATTTCCAAATGGAAATTTGTGTAAATGTTCATAAATATGGTATTGAAGTATGATATAGTTTTACTAACTACAATATATTTGTAAGTAAATCATATAGCACTGAAAATAGAGTATCCTAGTAAACCAATTAGATGATTTTGGAATTTTGAAGTTCTTAGAAAGCTTATTTCTTTTTGAATTGAAAAGATAACCCCATATAACCATGTTAATCCTACTTTAACTTTCATAGCTATGAGTTTGCAACGCTGCTATATATATTTTTTAAAGGAAAGCGAAAGAGAAAGCTGGGAAGCATCCATCCAGGCTTGCAAAACAAAATTGGAGATTGCTGAGGGGAACTGTGTACGCGCCGAATTTGAAACTGCTAAGATGAGAAGTAATTTTCTACCTGCTATGCAGCTTATTTGATTGCTAACTGTGGAAAGACAAACTTATTTTCGTATCGGTTCTGCTTAGGTCAAATGGAGTTTGAATTGTCTGTACAAGCTCAGTTACTTAACACGAGAGATTCTGAACTGACTGTTGCCAGAGATCAGGTATATTGGCATTCCATTTACTAACACTTTGTTTTGAAAATGTCTCAACTTCATTTCTTCGAAGCTTTACGAAATACTTTGGCCATCCACTCGGCTGACACTTTGTTTTGAATTGATTAGATGTGTGATTCCAAGAGTTCACAACAAATGCTATAATACCGATAGCATGTGCTGTGAACTCTAGGAATCACATTGCAGATTATATGTCATATGCTTATTAACTTTCAGTCTGGAGTTTTTAGATGATGTTACGTGTGTCACCTTTTACATTTGCCAGATCATCCGTCTCGAAAATGAGTTTTCTTCATATAAATCCCGAGCTCATGCTCTTCTTCAAAAGAAAGATGCAGAGCTTTTGGCAGCACAGGACTCTGAGCAACTTAAGGCTCTAGAAGAAGCACTGAAAGTAATTTGAATCTTCGTGCCATATGCTGAAGGCATTAGTATGATTCATACTCTATTCACTAGTTTGTTATTGCGTTGTTTCTAGGATGCTGAAAAGGAAATATTGTTGGTATCATCAGAGAGGGATAAGGTCATTAAAGACCTTCAGGAGGCTTTAGCTAATCAAGATAAGGAACTTCTATCAAGGTCATAAAACTGTTTTCTCCCTCGATTTTGTTTTATATGGGCGTTACTGGATGGAGGATTGTTAAGTTTATTTTTGTTGAAGAGAGTAAGGCGATACATCTTAATACATATAAATCAAATTACACATGGTTCATGCATCTCTAATTAATTTTGTGTCAAGCTGAGTGATTGGACCATGAAGACTACCAAATTTGTGCCTGAAATGTATTGTAAATCTATTACTGATACTAGTCTAGAATACCTTGCACAGCAGGAACCCTAATAATCGTAAGATTTATTTGTCATAACAGGGATGAGGCTATACATTCTGTCAAGGAACAGCTAAGGAGCCTTGAACTAAAGCTTGATTCTGTTCAAGCTCGTCACCGATCGGAGAAAGAAGCATGGGAAGTAGATCTTAGAAACGTCGAGGAGAAGTGGCGCTGTAAGTTTTATTTTAGCTACATGTTAACTATATCTTTTGCGGCGTGTGCTAAGTGGAACTTCGATAGCATCTTACTATGAGTTTTTAGTGCAATGCGAGACACTACAGGCTCGAATAGAAGTTACATCAGAGAAAAATCACCAAAGAGATTTTGAGGATCTCAAGATGCGATACAAAAAGTTGAAGGTAATATGCACCTATGTTCAAAATACTTGGTTTGGATGACTTGATATGCTCCTAATTAGATGTTTATTTGTCACGCATAGGAAGAGCATGATTCTTTCCGAGATCTTGCTGACAAAATGATTGAGGAAAAGGACAAAGAAATTTCTAAGCTTTTAGTTGATAATAAAAATCTTCAGCGATCTCTCGAATGCACGCCGACGGTATACTTCTTCCTTCCATGAATAATATATATGTATATATATGAGCGCTCAAATGGGAACCCCTTAAATTTCGAGAACTTGAGAACCCAATCAGCACCTTTGAAAGTGCATTATCAAGTCGTTGTGGTGGTGACACGTGTCCCACTTGCATATTCCAACTTGCCTTTAATGAACAGTCAATACCACCAAGTTTGACTTTGCTAGTAGGGCACGTGTCAGATGCACATTTGAATATGCATCTTGATCGAATGGTCCGATTTGGGTTCTCAAATTCCCGAATTATAAGAAAATTCTCGACCGAGCGGTCCCCTATATATATATTCAGACTGCTTATATTGATATTAAACTTAAATGTGATGAATATTTTCAGCTTGATTATGCTGATAATTTTCAGAAGCAGGATGCATCTTATTCAAACACCTCGATTGCAGAACAGCAAATTCTGGTACTGCTTAGTTATCCCGAATCTTGTTATTCAACAGCCTTATTTACTCTTTAAAACTTATGTTTTAAATATGAATTGCTCCCTTAAATTTCAGATTTTGGCGAGACAACAAGCTCAAAGAGAGGAAGAGTTGGCACAGTCACAACGGCACATTTTGGCACTTCAGGTATGTACTTTGTTTCAGTGTGCACTTATGACATCATAGTAGTCTGTAAGCTGTGTACTGTGCAACAAGTGTGTCAATGATTTTTCCCTAATTCAGGAAGAAATTGAAGAACTTGAACGTGAAAATCGACTGCACAGTCAGCAGGTACCAAGTTTGTCTCAACTTATGCAGTTTCTGTAGATCTAATTCAAATCAGCGAACTCCGATATTTGTTTCATGGAGCAACGAATCATCTGAAGATTGTGAAATGATAAACCATTGGCAATAGATTTTTCGGTGTTGTAGTGCAACTACAAATGTTTATTTCATTCTTCTTATCAATATAATAGGTGAATTATGGAGTGACATTTCTGGTTTAATGTATTTCGCGAATGAATTTGAATGAGTTTTATGAATAACAAATTAGTCCGATAACAGAAACAAAATATATTAATCGTGGCAGTTAAAATAATAGAGATTCAAATGGTTTTAAAAACATTTGTTGATTGTAGTCATAATTACATAAGCATTAGCTAGACAGTTATTATTACTGGTGCTTTGGGTGATAATTTCTCTAGTCTTCACACTTGTTTAGGGGTAATGATTTTCATTGTCTCTTCGTATTTCGAGGGAAATATCAGATTTTTCATTGTCACTTACTGATTCTGTAGTTTTTCACTGTAGAGACTGAATTTATATTTGCATCTTATGAGTGCAACTCTTTCAGGAAGCCATCCTGAAAGCAGAAATCCGCAATGTGGAAAGAATGCAGAAAAGGGAAGGGGTTGATATGACTTATCTTAAAAATGTTATTCTGAAACTTCTTGAGACAGGTACATCTAATCTAAATTCTTCTGTGATGGTTGAGCATGGTCTACAAATATTAATGCTTAATCAAATTTTCCATGGATAATAATAGGTGAAGTGGAGGCTCTACTGCCTGTGATTGGGATGCTTCTTCAATTTACCCCTGATGAGGTAAAGTTTGTCTTTGTCCAAGTGATTGTTTCTCATTGACCAACTTGTAGGACAATTGACAGAATAACAAGGGTTTGGTGCAAAATGTACAGCGGCTTATATTGATGTCATCAGGCCTGTTTCAAACCTGCAATACTTATTAGATTTTTCGAACTTGCACTACCATCATCGAACTCAAGTTAATTCCATAATGATTGTTTTTATGCAGATTCAAAAATGTCAGCAGGCTTATCGTGCCTCAGCTGATGTTCCACCAAGCCCAGGAAATGAATCATCAGGATCAGGGCGCTCCCTTTTCTCCCGATTTTCATTCTCATAGCCGCAGTGACAAAGCCAGAGTACAGCTGCAACATTCGTTACTTGCTAATTTGCAGTGGTGGGCTGTAAGGACTATAGCAATGACCTCATCAGTTCAAATGCAGATCACTGTAAAGTATCTTATATGATTGGTAGTGTATGAAGTTCACAGAAGATTCAGCAAATGGAAAGTGAGAGAATGACTGCGATTTTGCATCTATAGTGTTATTATTGATCTGAATTCCGAAGTAATATGTTTGTACATCTGAAAAATGTTGAGATAATCCTGCTGACCCTCGTGAGGAAAACAATACAATGACATTCAGTTGGATAGCTTGTTTCTTATTGTGCAATAAGTGACCGTTTCGTATTTATCATGGCTGAGAATCTTTATAAACTAAAAAACATTCCCCCAGTAAAAATTACAATCTGTAACAATTTGTAAGCTTTATTGTTTCGCCCAGTATGTAAAATGTAAAGTGACTGCTGTTAAAGTTACAGAAATCAGCTACGATGGTTTCCTTCCCACGGTGGAATGGGAAAAACCCAAAGAGTTCAGACAAAGAATGGAAAATTAAATCCCCCCAGCAACCATAAATCACAACAGCCTCTCACAATATCAGAGATCTTTACACAAGTAAAGTCACTTGAGGTTAGTAACTACACAATGACTGTGTCTCCCGCTATACCTTTGCCTCTAGAAGAAAATGTGCATCTTCACATTTTGCCGCGTATCCATACTTTGATGTACAGTATTTTCTATAAACAGCTGTAAGCTTCCCTGTCGCCGCCTTTTGGTGAAATCCGACAATCAGTTTCGAGCATTCCCTGCAAAAAAAAGTAAGGGCAATCTTAATTTCTTTTCGTTGAATGACTTGGTACATAAATGGGTGTGGCAAATTCTAGAAAAGGAGTGACACTCACTGTAGCTGGTCTTCAGAGTAGGTTGTGTGCCATTCACAGGTTTTGGTCCATTGTGTGAACCCATATAGAGAACCTTGAGCTGTATAAATTGCAGATGCAGCAAGCAGTGATGGTGGAAATTTGAGCATTTCATATTCCACAAGGCAAAGCTCCATCAAGAAGAAGGACATCGCTTCAAGCTATTTAAGATGACAAAAAAGTAGGTTAGATACTTTTCTCATATCTGACTAATGCTCATACTGTTTGCGAGCTGCAGCATACACCATACATAGTCAAGATAAACGAAAAAGGTTCACAAAGATCAACGAGGTAAAGATGGTTCACTGACTTTCTTGTCAGATTGGGCAGCTTTGAGAAATCTCCGCATGAATACATAGGGCGTAGGCAAAGAGACGTTGAATTGCAATTTATTGAGCATCAATCTCTCCTGCAGGCAGTAAACAAATATTTTTTTTACTAAGATTGAACATGATTCAAAAGTAAAGTTCAATATTGTGATATATTTTGGTTTACCATTTCGATAACTTCTTGTCTTCCATAAGCTTTATCCGAAATGAGTATCAAATCACTCACTGCTGGTACAGCGACTTCCTCATATTTACATGCTACCAACATGCTAACCAGCCCAATCAGCTGAAGCTTCTTTCTTACAACTGATTGCTCAGCCAGAAATCTGTCTATGAGATTAACGGTCAGGAACAATGTCTCGCTCATCAGCTCGAACTTGTCATGCACCTGTTATGACGGATGATTTAAGGTTAAATGACAATGTAGGTTATTAAACTACTTTTAGAGTACAACATAATGGTAGTTATATATAAAGTTTGTTTAGTACCTCAATGAGCCAGTCGATTAGAATAGCCCTCATTTTCTCATTGATGTCGTCTTGCTGTGCCATATAGTTTGGCGACTCGCATGTTTTATTCTGTAGACAAACAAAAATAAGGGTCAGACTTCAGAGTAGATTAAGAAAGCAAATCCTAATTGCAGAATCTGGATTATTTTTTGTCCAACTTACTTCCATCTTTCTGTAATATAAGTAGATCTCTTCTACATAGTCAACCAGCGCGAGCGGGTCCTTGGCATCTGGTCCATCGATATCCATAACCGGCAGATCCTCATCATCTGCATCTTCCATTACGATTTCATCCTATGCAAAATCCAAATAAATCTAACCAAACAAACAATAATATCCACAACTTTTAGCCAATAACATCATCTATATATAATTCAGTACCATGTTTCCTGTTTCTTGAACTTCAACATTTTCTTGCTTTTCCAATGACATTGGCACCGGAGCGTCTGAGGAGTACACCTTTGCATCTTGCTCAACTTCATCAATGTACACTGAAATCGGCTCCCATCCCACTGAATTCGAAACCCCAATATCTGACTTGTTGCATACCTACACATCAATCATGCCATCAATGTAAAGTTCTCTGTACATTATATCTCACAAGCTAATCCTGGAAAAGATGGCATTTTCATTGTAGTAGTATCACCTACCAGTGGGCCATGCTGTTGCTGACTGTCTGCAATCTGCTGCCCAAATTTCCTTTTTAAAAAAACAAAAATAAAAAGCTCAACTTTTTGATTCAATTCAAAAAAACAAAGGCACCAAAATAAGAATGATTTCAACTGCATTTCAAAATTTGAATAGTAATAGCTGAGCAAAATTCAAACCTTGTGATAGGCCTGTGGGTTAGATCTAACTTCTTATCACACCCAGATTGCATCCTACAACACCAGTCAATAAAAAGTCATTTAACAGTCATCACAACAACAATACTATAGCAAAAGACATTGCGGTAGGATTACTGTGGTGGCGGTCCAGCTAAATTTTGATTAATAACGCCAAGCGCTCGCCTCTGGCGTCTCACGGCCGGCATGAATTTCGCTCCCTCCATCTCCGACCTTCCTACTCCACAAAACCCAAAAATTCAAAAAAAAGTCATAGAGAGCTAGCTAGCTATAACTTGCTACAAGCTAATCCATATGTATCAATGCCAACCTCTTAATCCAGCGGATCTAGCGAAAACCGGATTATTTTCACAAGCTGCTGAGTTCATAATGAATGAAAATTATGATGAGCTTGAATTGAATTCCGGGGAGGGGAGAGGAGAGAGGTGGTGTGCCCTGAAATCTAGAAGAGAGCGGATTTAGGACAAGACGCTTGAATTAAGGGCTCGTATTGTACATATGTTTAATACTGTGTGTCGATATGAGAACATTCAAAATGTTAACGGCTAGTCAATTGTGGCCGTTGGATCAGATCAGATCAGCTATGATTTGTTTTTGTTTTTTTATTCTAAAATTATATAATTTATAATACTAGTACTTAGTAGTTCTTAATCAAAAAAAAAATACTAGTACGTAGTAGTTTGTGTGTAGACTAGGGTAGGGGTCATAGGGGTGACTTTCTTGTAATTCTTTTCTGGGTTTTCTTTATAGGGCTGTCTAATAATATCCGTTGGTGTTGCCTGGCACGTGACAGTCTGGCTAATTTAATTTGAGATATGAAATACTCCACAAAAAATATCTTCCCAAAAAAAAAAATTACTCCAGAAAAAATTGATTTTTTTGGTTTCTTTTAACATGAAAATATTTAAACATAATAGTATGTAACAGTAATAATAACATTTCTCTATTCTCTTAAATATGAAATTCATGGGTCAATAGGGAGGTGGTCAATTGGTTGCGGTGTTGGCTACAATACCTTAGTTTCAGGTTCGATTCCTGGTGACCGCATCTTTGGAACTACGCGCTGCAGACGTTAATATATCGCTGTTTAATATTTGGATTCAATAGTATCGTAATGTACCCATCAATATTTTTGTTGTTGTTGAATTTCCTGTTTTTTTGTTGGAGCGAAATAACTTTGAAATATGATTTAGAGAATCATGGATCTTAACTTGATGAATCTCTTGAATTCCAGAAACATTTTGTAATATTGAACTGAGTACATTTCATGGTCAACTAAAAGATGATAATTATATAATTAGCTCAAACTATAAAAGTAACTAACTCTTTGAATTCTAAACCCGCTCCATGTGTGAGAGAGATGCAAGTCCTTGTAATCAAAGGGTTCTGGCCACATGGGGTTGATGGCTGCTACTTGAATTTCAAAATTGAATCTTGTCTCCAATTTGTTCGGGCTCCTCTGACCATTGTTAGAAATCACCAATGGTACGTTGCTAACTAATCTCCGCTCCCTGTCTGAAGTTTAACGTCCTTTATTGACGTGCTAAGAGTTAGGGGCCGTCCACTTTGACTTATATTTAACTAACTTAACAGATCTTAACTGATCTTAACTGATCTTAAATGATCTTAACTGATCTTAACTTATATTAACTTAATTGAACTTATATTAACTGATGAATAATATTATTTTATGATGATGATGATAGTTGTGATGATGATGATGATGATGATGAATAGTAATATTATTATGATGATGAATAGTAATTTTATGATGATGAATAGTAATTTTATGATGATGATGGTTGTGATGATGATGAATAGTAATTTTATGATGATGAATAGTAATATACTGATGATGATGATGGGGTAATGATGGTGATGAATAGTAAGATTATGATGGTGATGAATAGTAATATTATGATGATGAATAGTAATTTTATGATGATGATGGTTGTGATGATGATGATGAATAGTAATATGATGATGTAAGATTATGATGGTGATGAATAGTAATATTATGATGATGAATAGTAATTTTATGATGATGATGGTTGTGATGATGATGATGATGATGATGATGAATAGTAATATGATGATGATGAATAGTATGATGGTATGATGATGATGATGATGGTATGATGATGATGATGAATAGTATGATGGTATGATGATGATGAATAGTATGATGGTATGATGATGATGATGAATAGTATGATGGTATGATGAATAGTATGATGATGATGATGATATGATGATGAATAGTGTGATGGTATGATGATGATGATGGTATGATGATGGTATGATGAATAGTATTATGATGATGATGGTATGATGAATAGTATGATGGTATGATGAATAGTATGATGATGATGGTATAATGATGATGATGGTGTGATGGTGTGATGGTATGATGAATAGTATGATGGTGATGGTATGATGATGATGATGATGGTATGATGAATAGTGTGATGGTATGATGAATAGTATGATGGTATGATGATGAATAGTATGATGGTATGATGATGATGATGATGAATAGTATGATGGTATGATGAATAGTATGATGATGATGATGGTATGATGAATAGTATGATGATGATGATGGTATGATGATGATGAATAGTATGTTAAAAGTAACTTATCTTAACTGAAACTTAACTTAACTTAACTTATAGTGACTGAAAGTAACTTATCTTAACTGATCTTAACTTATCTTAACTGATATTAACTTATCTTAACTTAGAAGTCAAAAAATAGAGTCAAAGTGGACAGGGCCTTAGTCATTGTATTACCTTACATAAAAATCGCATAGAAAGTATATCTGAATACAGAGGAGCGCTCAAATGAGAACCCCTTTAAATTTCAAGAACTTGAGACCCTAATCTTCACCTTTCAAAATGCAAGATGTATTTTGGTGGTGACACGTGTCCCATGTACATTTTCACAGATGCATTTAATGCAAAGTCAAAACCACTTTTTTTTACTTTACTTTTTCGACATGTGTCACATGCAGATTCAAAGATGCATCATGATCTACTGATGAGATTTGAATTCTCAGGTTTTCGAATTTTTAAAGGTTCTCAACCAACCGCTCCCCTCTGAGTACATATATCATAGAAAATTACAATTTGAATCGCAAACAGGCCACCACCATTTTACAACCTGTTTTCCAAAATTTGAAAATTATCAAAAAAAGGTGCATGTAAAAATCGTAATTCCAAAATGGGTGCTAAACAAAATGAAATTAGTAAATTTTTTTAAAAGCGCTTAGACGGCATTAATACATCATTAACTCTACTAGTTTTCTTGCACTTGTTCAGTTGTATTGCATTTCTTTTTTAAACAAAATTTTTATTGATTCGGGACAAATAGCCTGCCTCAAGGCAGTACAAGGAAGGAGCAGTAAACACGAAGCATTTTTGCGAGTGCAATTCCGGAAGACGCAAAGAAACAACCAAGATCAAATTATAATTTTGGACTAAAACATTCAATCTAGATTGATTGTCTGAAAGTCGACTCATTCACAGCCATTTCTAGCAATGCAATCATGGTCTTGAGAAGGTAAACGGAAGACGGAAAAAACCCTTGACGTCGTTGCACACTACTAAAGAACGATGATTATACATCGTTTCAGTTTTTTGTTGTATAATATTTTTCTACATTGTACACTATTCATTAATGGCGTCGTTGCCGGTGAGCAGCGCTTAGTGTGATAATAGATTTAACTAGTGTGATTATTCCATCTTTTTATACTTTCTTGTGCATACTATATATACTTCTATATTTCATTAATCACTTTTATTTTTAATGTTGCGAAGATGTTCTCTTTTGGTGATCAAGACTCCTACCCATGGAAAGATCCATATTATGAGACATAATATGATACGAATTTGGAAAGAAATCAACATCAGTTTTATAATCAACATTATTATCAAGATGATCCTTATTATGAGAGCTACCAGAATCAATCGTAGAAGCAACAACCTCAGAACATTAGTGAATCATCACGTATAGAGTTCATGTTGGCTAGCTTCTTCGCTGAGTAAGAGAAGACGTATCGGGAGACTGTTGCAACCTTAAATGACCTTCGAAAGACGATAGAACAACTCACAATAAGAATACTGAAGGACCAGTTAGAGCAACAAGCCAAAGCAGCCACCAATGAATGCAGAGATGAGGACATCGAGATGGTAATGGCCAACCATCAAGAAGTTCAAGTCTATGGAGCACATACATCTTCAGTTTTATTTTCAATCCACATGGAAGATGATCAGGATAATAGAATGTTCTCGAAACCAAAACAACCTGTTTCCGAGGATGGGTTTGAGGCATTGAGAACGGTTGCCAAGGCTTACATTGAGTTGGAGGATGATGACTCTTGTACTGAAGACGTCTCAGTACATGATGATGCATCGCCCTCCACTACAAGCGCTTTTAAAGGTCATTTATATGAGCAGGAAGAAGAGAACATCATTCCACCAATTTCTTTGGACGCTGAAGAGCCATCAAAGGACCGTAGGTACGAAAACTTTATTGATGTGTACCTGAGTTCAATTAAGGAGGATCCTCGCATACATATGAATGTGATAATGAAGGGAAATTTTGAAGTATGGGAATGTGAGTTCCTAGCTCAGGAAGTGTGCTTGTTGGAGCTGGGTTTGAAGATGCATATCTTGCTGCACCACCTCCAGACACGTTTTGATAGTTCTTACGATATATCTTGGAACTGCCGAGAAGGAGCCCCTACGACTCCTTGATTCTTAGAGGACTCACACTTTTGAAGGAGTTGTATTCTCTATCCAATGTCCATATTATTCTAGATGGACGTAAATTCAAATGAGATTTGAAGGTAGATTGACAACTTTGTATTTCTGAAGGCCCCAGGAGAAGGGATCCTAGCAAAGGACTTCTCATGAGTGATTTCTATGGGGCGCTTCGCTATGTCTCGCTATGACATTAAACTAGGACTCCACGGGGAGTATCCCGGACTGTAAGTATTAGTTAATTGCATTTTGCATTTGCATGATGTGCTTTGTGTGTGATCATTGCAGGAATTTGAGTGTGAAGTGTGTCGAGCATAGAGAATGCTTTGAACTTACATTACCTGGGCATCTTCTAATCACCTTGGATCTCGAGCTATCGACACACGAGGGAAGTTCCTTATGCGCTATTCTTATCTTTTATTTCTTCGCTTAGGGACTAAGCTTGATCTTAAGTATGGAGTGGGTAGCGCACAATCACACACATCGCATGTCACACATTCATTCTTGCATATGCTCAACAGTCTATGTATTGCGATTGAAATTCCTCGTTTCTACTCCCCCCTCGACTGATAGTCATTGTTTTGGATTCGAAGTCTAGGACTTGAAGTAGTTTTATTTGTGTGTGTATTCTCTCGTGTCAATATCATTGCTAGCTTTTGCCTATCACATGTTCTACGTATTTCTTGAAGCATGTTTGAGACTTGATATTAGTAGGCACCGGTTCAAAATATTTAAAAACTTAAATGTCATCTCTTTTTCAAGGTGACCTTAGTGCTGGTTAGAGGCGGCTCCCAGGGGGTCCTAGAACCCTCCTCCATTTCTTCGAATTTTGATCAACCAGCTATCTTCAGTCCATATTTTCACCAGTATAACCTTTGAATTTCATCTTGATGTAAAAATGAAAGTTGTAGAACGTTCAATTAGCTTTCTAACCATATATATATATCATCTTCAACGGATATAGGATGAGGCATATGTGAGCTCCAGAAGATTGATCGATCATTAGCAACTTCAATTATATAGTGCATTTCGGCTTAGTTTGAGTCATCTTAACATTAGATTTGAATTTAGGCGTAAGCATAGACATTGTAGCTCTTGTCGTTAACTTTATGGTCTAGGTGATCAATTTCCCAAATGGTACTCCGGTCGCTCGTTATAGGATTGTAAAGTTGCTAAGGTACACTTGTTAGCAGGCCAAATTTGTTTGAGTATGTTAATACCAACTAAAGAGTCGTAGGCTATTAAATTATCTTTCTGATGATATATGACTCGATCTGATAGGGTAACAGATGTGAGTTTTATGACCTCTCAAAGTTAGGTCATTGGACAATATATGAATTTGACTTTAATATTTACTTTAAAACAACTTATATCGCCAAACATAAAGAATATATACATGATTTTTTTGTGCCAAATCCGAGCGATATCCATATTCCTCGATGAAATTTTTTTGGGACCCCCCTCCTGTAAGGCTCTGGAACCGCCACTGGTATATGTTTTCCTTCACTTATTATGATTTGCACGCACCCGCCTCTATTTGTACACTATGTCAAGTTTTAAGTGTGGAGATAGAAAAGTTAAAAGAGGGCGAAAAATAGGCCCCAATCAAGAACAAAGTTCTAAAATTTCAAAAGAGGGTGAAAAATTCACCCCAAGCATAGTTGTTTTTGAAGAAAAAAAAGAGCAGAAAAATAGTACCAAGGCAAAGTGAGAAAAAGCACCACTTCTGTATGAAAAATCGAAAGGAAAAAAATGAAATTTCTGCCCTTTTTTGCTTGACGTAGTGTATTCCATCTTTTCATTGCATGCAATTGTGACTTATATTAGAATTGATGTACTAGAAAGCTAAGGGACGATTCTCGTGCTTTGCACTGAAATCTTGATGTTTTTCGTATTGTTTTCAAAAATTTCTTAAGCTAGGCTCCTCTTCTCTTACGGATCATTGCGTAGTCCTTGAAACTTGAGAATGAGCTTTGCGTCAAGAGCCCGTGGACTATCCCTAGATAACATAGGTGCATGACGAGCATGTTTTATGTAACTTTTCTTGTTCTTGATACGATGCGATAGAGCTATTTAGAACTTGTGATTAGTTATTTGCTAGCCATGTGTACTAACTGTTAGAATGCATATCTCGTTTAAACTATGATTGTCTGACAACTTTGATGAAGATGTTTGATTTGAAGTCAAGGTAACATGATGAATTCGAGGTATGACATGACTTTACTATGACTTGTTGAGCATCATTTCATGCATACACGTTAGTTAGTTGTACAGGGGATTTGTAGTTAGTCCCATTCCTGAAAACCTTTACGAGACTATACTCGTCCTATTATGGAAGACTAGGGGTTTAAAAGGTTGATGCATACGCTAAATGCATTCGTGACCTCTACGACAGTGAGTTAGGCTTTACATGTTGGTTTAGTTAGATTTGATCACATGATATATGAGTGGGTAGCTATTCTGCCGTTTATTGACTTGAGCTTAATGATCGTTTGGGACGAACAAATCCTAAGTGTGGAGTGTTTTGATCGGTTAAATTCTTAACCAATTAATCGCACCACTCGATGACGGATTAGTTTTATTATCCCGGTATTTTAGTGTTATTTGACGGTTTCTCCTAGCGTTTCAGGTTGGAAATTCTTGGGGAGTAAGAAATCAAGATTTAGAAAGAGATTCTTATCAAGATTTGGAAACTCTAAGCATTATATAAGAAGCCTTCCCTAAAGAATTATAAACCATCATCAGACCTAGCTTGGAGAATAAGACGGAGAAGAATGCAACAAGAGATCTAAGACCCAATGTGCGACATCGTCAACACGGTTTCTTTGTCCTTGATCTCTATTCTACACTATTTTTTGTTGTCCTACCATGAGTAGTGAGTAGTCTCCTTTATTCCAAGATCCTACGGATCCCGTGGTGTACCCAACTCTTCATGTGATCAATAGAAAAGAAACACTTTTTATTATTGCTATTGAGTACTCAATTTCATTGTGCTTATTTTTATCATTCTTGCAAGTTTTACATTGAATGGGATGTTTGCATGCTAGAATGTATTTAGGTTAATTACCATAAGATAGATGGGTCCTAGGTATTAACCAGATTGTATGAAATTTAAATTAGGGCATGGTAGCTACGCTGGTAGTACATGAATTAATAGGAAAGTTGACTTTATCGTCTGAAAAACCCTAGGCTTAATAATAAAAGTCATTGATAATCCGTGGATGGACAGCGTTCAACGACCTAGATTAATCTAGACAATGATCCTTGGATGGGCGACTTGTCGAGTTTTATTTTTGTTTATTTTCATACTCGATAGCATGATTAAATTGCGTGATATTGTTGCATAATTTGTGGGGTTGGCACGGGTGCAGTTTGATCCTGAGATTCTTTCCCTGATCAAATCAACCTTTTTATTTTCTGCATTTAATTTTAGGAAATTTCTTTACACCAAACTTTCTTCTATTATTTGGAATTGCTAAATAGGTCGCTTGTTAGCTAGTATTCACACACGTTGTTCCTTGGATCGACTCTTGGCTCACCAATGTTTATAAATTGTTTTTGACTGCAACTTGACCCGTAAAACTCATAAGTTGACAAATATAAAGAGTTAAAAGTCAACCATTATTGTGAAGAATGACAAATGAAAAATTCTCTCTAACTGACACAAAATTTTAACTATGTCCAACTTCATTCGACGTACCTCCTGCTTTTGGAAATCTGTGCAACAAAGTCTTTCCGAAACAAGTGGGATAATGATACAAGAGGGTCAATAACATTGAATGGCAAATAAGGTCGAATGAAAATTGGCAGCAGACACTGTAACATAACATGACAATCATGTGTCCTTAACCCAATAAACTTTTTATCCTCAAGATTAATCTTATTCCTCAGGCTTCCTGCATATCCAGATGGATACTTGGCATCTTTTATCATTTCAAGTATCTCTACCTTCTCATTTAGAGTGACTGTGTAAGGTGCTTTAGTCACCTTGTCTTTCCTTGAGGCTCACCCAGTTGGCTTGAACCATAACTATCTCCGTACCCCTTGCTCTTCCAACCCTTTTCGAGCCTTGATATCATCCTTGATCTTACCTTCAAGCCCAAGTATAATGCCAATTATGTTGTCAAAATCATTCTTCTCAATAGGAATCACATCAAGCGAGTGGGGCTGACGCACGTCGTCTGACGCGTCAAATTTAATTTAATTTAATTTTCCTACTTCTGCTAGTGTAGCGACAAGTAGAATCGAATCCAATAAAGCTGATTGATGAAGTTGTGTCTGTAAACAATTAAAAAGGGGATTGTAAGTGAGTGCACAAGAGAAAAAACATACGAAAGAAGGGTTTTCAATCAAAGAGAATATTCAGTTTAGGGTTTCTACTTGTGACATGTTCATCATCGGCAGCTAATAATCATAATTCATGTTTATAAGCAGGGTTATTCCGACAAAGGAAATAACCTAAACTATCCCGGCAAAGGTGGATACAACACAACCTACTCCGGCAAAATTAATAGGCTTCTAGTTCTCCTAAGCACAATATTCCGGCAAATGTAATATTAAACCTAGGTGTTACGATCTACATTTACGGCAAAGTTTCCAGTAGATATTAACAATAAGAATTGGTTGTCAAATTAAGCTTTACGGCAAAGTTTTCACTTAACCTAACAATTCAATTCATGCGATGAACAACAAGAAGTCAAGAACTGGGAAAACATGAATTAAGCATTAAGTAAAAAGTCCCAAAACATATTGTCGCAAGATCAAAACCCTAAACTGAAACGGAAATCTAACTACTCATATCCATGAAAATAAAACACAAATATTTTTGGATGATGAAGAAGTAGAAATCTGTTAGTCTCTTGTCGAAAGCTTCACTCTTCGTCTTCTCTAGAGCCGTCGTCCAAAGCTTGAATGAATGAATATCCTTTCTCCAAAACCCTAATCTATACTTTTGATTGGGTTCCAATTCTTTTTTGGGTCTAATTTTCAAATTTCGGGTCTGATGATGTCATCAATGCACGCCGATGACATCATCCCCTTGCCCCGTTAAGACGTTAGTGTCGCGCCCGGTGTTGACATCAGCAATGCGCTAATGTGTACACAGGACGCGATCTACACTGATTTGGTTTTCCTTTTTTGTGCGTCGGTTCCGACTTCAACTCTTGATTCGACCATCCAAATGACTTCGGCTACCCTTGGTGTGAACTAGAAAGTTGTAGAGAATTTAGTCATCTACACATCGACGTGTAGCTCATATTTTTCGAGTCACTCATCAACTCTCAGCATACCGATTAAGCTTCAAAAGTCTAATCTGCCATTTGCTACTTTGACGCCGAAATGCCGTCTTTTATTGCGTATTTTCTCCTAGAGCTTCCGAAACACCTGAAAAGTAAAACATTACTAAAAAGAAAATTTTTGCATATAAAAGTATCAAAATAAATGGGAATAGTTAGTTCGACGAGTCGTATAAATACGACTCCTCAACCTACCCCACACTTAAGCTTGTTCATCCAGAACAAGAACAAGTCATAGAGAAAACTAATATAACACCACAATTTCTACGACGTCCGGGGTAACTGCCACCTGAATACGAGACGTTATTCTAAACTAGCTTTTCTATGCATAACTTAATCGCTACTCACATCAATATGGTCAACAAAGAATTAATTCGGTACATGTTACCTCTGAGCTGAAATTCAAATTACTTCGGATGAATATGAGATAGTCCTCTTTTGACCCATGATTTGCGTTCACTATCCCTAAGCCTAGCCATTTGGTTATACTTCATTGCTTTTTCTGGCACTGGATTGATTCGAGCTTTAAGTGCTTTGAGATTTGTTTCTTCTTTTGTTGGACAACTTTTTATGTAGTGAACTTTCTTGGGCTTTTGACTCTCGTGTATGGATGAGTAGCTTCACTTTTGTGTGAAAACTTCACACTTGGTTGATGTTTTTTTCTTTTCTTGAGCTTTGGTCCTTGCTTGTGAATTGCTTGTCCTTTTCTCATCTTTTCAAAGATGGTCCAATCATCGCCCTCAAGCATATGGAAATACCGCCCCCCTCTTTCTCATAATAGTCCTTTTTGACGCGAGTCAAGATGGGGAGTATTGGGATCCAAAAAGTGAAATTTGGCGGAAAGGTGGATGGTGTTATTGATGCAGAAGAATGGTGAGTTACAATAGCAATAACCCCCTAAATGACCCTTGTAACACGGATCAAAGAAAGGAGCCCAAGGCGATAAAATAAAGACAATAAGTACCCAACTAGTCTTTTGAGATATTTTCTTCTTTGATGGCTGGATGACCAGAATGTATGCTGATGGTCTTCTTATATATGGTCCTTGGATGACTCTTGGTGGGGAATGCATTAATGGCATGATTTGGAGGGAACTTTATGGCCTTGGTCTTTGGGGCAATTAAGGCGCATTAGGGGCTGCTGTTGGTGGACAAATTTAGGTAGCTTGGTGCATTGAGTCCAGCAAGATTCACATTGGTTTGGTTCCCCTTGGCCATGTGCATGAGCCCTCTATTGAAGATACCTCACCCAATGTGCCCGTTTACTATTTTTAGCCCTTTTGCCTTGGTTTCTTGCCCTCTTGGTGGTTGTGTCGAGGTCCTATATTCACCAAGCTTTGGGACCACGAAATTGCATGAAACATGTGAGGAAATATCTTGGCTTGCCTTGGTTCTAGTCGGTTCACCCTCGTTTTGATTGTCCAATTGCTTCGGTTGGATTTCGCCCTCCTTAGATTGATTTCCTCCATGATTGGGCTTGTATTGGGGACCTTGGTCCAGTGCGGGATGACCCATAATCTGAATGAAATTGAGTGTGGCCATGGCTGGTCGGTTGGGCTCTAAGCTCAAAAGCCTTAGTTGGGGCGAAGGCCCAACATTACTCCCCTCCCGAAGAACGACCTTGGTCTCAAGGTCGAATGCCGGGAACTGCTCAGCGATCATGTCCATGGTTTCCCAAGTTGCATCATGTTCTGGCAGTACGTCTCACTTGATCAGGAACTCCTTTCCTTTTGGTCCCTTTCGAACGCCTAGCACATCTCCCGGAAGGAATGCGGGCTGGTTCCTTGGGCGTGGCTTGGGCAGTGGCACTCTGGTTGGTCCGAGTGGCCCCTTTGCCGGCCTTAGCTACGACACAAGGAAGACCGAATGAATCTTGGACTCTTTGGGCAGCTTGAGGCGATAGGCGACCTCTCCAAAACGGTGTAGAATTTCATATGGTCCATAGTATTTCAGGGAGAGCTTGTTCTAGCTATGCTTCACGGTCGAGTGTTGTCTATGTTATTGAAGCATGACATAGATTCAGTTGCCTACTTAGTAGCTAATGTCCCTTCGGCTTTTGTCGGCATGTTTCTTCATTTTCTGTTGCGCCCTCTGTAGGTGCTGGTTGAGCTCTCCCAATAGTTGATCTCGATCAACCAGCTCTTGCTCCACTTAATTAACAGGTGTCGTTCCAACTTCCTATGGCACAAGCTTGGGCGGGTCGCGACCATAAAGTACTTTGAAGGGTGTGGTCCTTGCCGTCGTATAAAATGAAGTATTGTACCAATACTCCGACCATGGTAGCCACTTTTGCCAACGATTCGGGTGCTTGGCAGCAAAACAACGCTGGTATGTCTCTATACTTCAGTTGACGACCTTTGTCTGTCCATCGGTTTGGGGGTGGTAAGAGGAGCTCCTTCGCAAATTGGTGCCCATTACTTTGAAGAGAGCCTGCCAAAATTTACTAAGGAAAATTCGATCACGATCCGAAATAATTACCTCAGGGACTCCGTGTAATCTGACCACGCCTTGGATGAACTCTTCGACTGCGGATGTCGCTGTGTAGGGGTGCTTGAGGGTCGTGAAGTGGCTGTACTTGCTCAATCTATCGACCACGACGAAGAGCACCGAGTACCCCTCCGAATCTGGTAGTCCCTCGATTCAATCCATTGTGATGGCGGACCAAAATTTGTTAGGTAACTCGAGTGGCTGGAGTAGACCCGCTGGAGACATTCCCAAGTACTTGTTGTGCTGGCATTCATCGCATTGAGCCATGAAGGTCTCCACGTCCTTCTTCATGCCACGCCAGTAAAACTCGGTCTTGATCCTCATGTAAGTCTTGAATACTCCGGAGTGACTGCCTACGACGCTCTCATGTAATTCCCGCAGCAGCTTGGGAATTTTCTTCGAAGTGCTTGGCAAGACGAGGGCTCCTTTGTAGAGCACCCTTGTCCCTAATAGTGAATAGCCGGTATGTACTCGTATGGCAGCGCCACGATGATCTTGTATTTCTCGGCTTGCGTTGTTTTTAAGCAAATCTTCCCAATCGAGTACTGTCGGCATGGAGATGGCCCAAAGCTTGGATTCGTCTCCCTCTAACGCCGCCTCATGTGTCCCTTGGAGCTCATTTGATCGGTCTTTCTCAATGGGTTCACCAGTCAGTCGAACTCTCGCCCCTTGATCTTCGAACTCTATGCGACGCTCCTTCCAATTGACCATGCTATCCCCCAAGGTTTGGAGCAACTGCATGCCAAGTATTGCATCTGCTCCATTGAGATTTAGAGGGATGAAATCAGTTTGTACCGTATAACCCGGAAGATTAGGAAGGACATCACGGTAGATTCCTTCGCCCTCTTCAGTTGCTCCGGTCCCTAGAATGACGCTGAACTTCCCCTTGCTGTGCACAGCGAGATCACCTTGCTTGATGAGGCGAGGCGACAAAAAGTTATGTGAGGCCCCGCTATCCAGTAGCACAAGGACCTCGTGCTCGCTGACGCGCGTCGTCTGGCGTGTCAAATTTAATATTTATAAATCTCCTGCGACTACTAGTAAAGCGGTAAGCAGGGTCGAACCCAAGGGAGCTGGTGTTGTTGAAGCTGTCGCTGAAAATAATTAAAAGAGGGGGGTTGTGAGTGATTTTGAGTGCAAAAGAGAGAATAGTAAGAAGAACTCAATAAGAGAGAATATTCAGCTTAGGGTTTCTATTGTGACATGTTTATCATTGACTACTAAATATCTAATTTCATGTTTCTAAGTGTGGTTGTTCCGACAAAGGTAACAACCCAAGTATCCCGACAAAGGTGATACGCCACAATCTAACCCGACAAAGGTGTTAGACTTCTAGTTCTTTCCTAAACTTAATAATCCGACAAAGGTATTATTTAGCCTAGGTGTTACGATCTACCTTTACGACAAAGTTTCCAGTAGATATTAACGATAAGAATTAATTGCTCAATCAAGCTTTGCGACAAAGCTTCCACTTAATCTTACAAGTTAATTCATGTGATGAAGCAAGAACTAGTAAAACATAAAATAGCATTAAGAGCGAAGTCTCAAAACATGTGTCACAATGAACGAAACCCTAAACCGAATTAAAGGTTTAGCTACACATAATTATGGAAAAACACATAATGAAAGTAGGGAAATCTTCTCTCTCGTCGAAAGCTTGCGTCTTCTCCAGAGCCGTCTTGGTCTTCGTAGAATGATGGATGATTGAAACCCTAACCCAAAACCTTAATATATAGCAAAGCTGTGTTACCAAATCTGGTTTTGGGTTGAATTATCAAATTGGGTTTCTAAATCCGTTTTTGGGCTTGATTTCCAAGTTTCGGGCTTGCTGACGCCATCAAAACGCGTGCTGACAGTAGCGACCGTGTTTCGTTTTTACGTTACGGCCGCGTTTCCTTTAGACATTAGCGTCGAGCTAATGTCTCTACGAAACGCGGTCCCCACTGAGTCCCGACTTCGGCTCTTGATTTGACCATCTAAACGACCTCGGATGCTCTTGGTGTGAACTAGAGATTTGTAGGGAATTGAGTTAGCTAAGCAACGGCATGTGGCTCGTATTTTTCTGATCAGCGGTCCATTCCTAGCGCTCCGTTGAACGTCCGAAGGTCTAATCTGCCATTGTGATGTTTTTGGCATGGAATGCCGTCTTTTATGCGCGTTTCCTCCTAGAGCTTCCAAAACACCTGAGATGCAAAACCATACTAAAAAGTAATTGTTCGCATATAAAGTGTCGAAATAAATGGGATTAATTGATTCGACGAGTCGTATAAATACGACTCATCACTCGCCTATCTTCCCCTTTAGTCGCAATGAGCGTGTAGGTGTGAGTCCCATTGTTTCGGGAAAGGTGACCTCCATTTGACCCAAGTTAGGCTCGTCCTTTTGCTGCTCCTCAGGTTGCTCCTCCTCCGATGAGTCCTCTTCGTCTTGAACAATGATAACTTGGAGAGTCGGATTCTTGCAGCGATGCCCTGGTGTGAACGTCTCCAAACAGCAAAAGCATTGCCCCTTAGAACGCCTCTCTCTGATCTCCGCGTCAGTCATGAATCTGAAGTTTGGGGTGCCGCCTTTAGAGGGCACTTGTGCTTGCTCTTTTGGTGGGTTTGGCCTAGCCATCGTCCCTTGACGCGATGCACTTTGCTTACGCTTGTCGGCAACCTCCCTTTCTTTAAATAATTGAGCGAAAGACATGGCATCTCTTAGGTTCCTTGGCCGATGAAGCTTGACCGCAGCGCCTATCGTGGCCTTGAGTCCTTTCATAAAGTTTCTCATCAAGGCTCTATCGGAAATCCCTTCAAGTTGACCCAATAGCTCCTCAAACTCCTCTCGATACTTCAATACTGAGCCGTCCTGAGTTAGAGCGAAGAAACGCTCATGAATGTCTCCACTTTGTTGCCCTTGGAACCTCTCAAGTAGCGCTGCTCGAAGTTCCTCCCAATGACGGATTGGCTGGCAATATTCCCTCCAACGATACCACTTGAGGGCCTTGCCATCTAAGCACAAGGCTGCAGCGCTAAGCTTTTTACCATCAGTTAAGGCATTGACATAAAAGTACCTTGCAGCGCGATAGATCCATCCGGCTACGTCGTTTCCTTCGAAAATGGGCATCTCGAGTCTTCGCACTCGATTGTCCATCACTCGTGGGCTTTGCCTCTCGATCTGAGTTGGATGTTCCCCCTCATACTCGCCTTCGTCCCAATCTGGTGGATCTCCGTAGTCTGATTGGTAGCGCACTAGATTTACCCGGCCACTCCAATCATGGCTAAGTCTGCAATTGTATTGTCAGTTTGAGCTTCCTTGGCGTTGTGAATATTCACCTCGCCATTGGACCTTGCGACTTCGTTGTGGTGTGCTGAATTGTGGGAACTCAGTGCGCAAAGGTGTAAAGGAAAAAACGGGTGGAGAGTTGTTAGCTTCCTTAATCGTTACTCCCTCTTTGTTGATGGCTTGCTAGATGACAGCGTCCGGATCCTTCAGGGACTGATCGTACTCATCCACTACACCCTTACCATGCCTCAAGTTCTTTGGCAGATTGCCTAAACCTTGCTGGTTGTCGCCTCCTTCGTTGGTCCCGTGTTGAGCCGCACTGGGAACAAGAAGATCCAACTTCTTGGACATCTCAAGCATGAGTTGCTCCATGGAAGTGACCTTGTTTTCCAGGTGTGCTTGGTCAGTGCTTCTTCATGGCCTTGTTTGAGCGCTGCAAGTTGGCCATCAATGACAACAAATTTTTCAACATAGTCATCCTTGGTTGGGAAGAATTTTGGGGCTTCACGGCTCTAAGATCGAACTGCTCTAGATACTAATTGTTGAGACCCAAAAAGTGAAATTTGGCGAAAAGGTGGATGATGTTATTGATGCAGAAGAATGGTGAGTTACAATAGCAATAACCCCCTAAATGACCCTTGTAACACGGATCAAAGAGAGGAGCCTAAGGTGATAAAATAAAGACAATAAGGACCCAACTAATCTTTTGAGAGATTTTCTTCTTTGATGGCTGGATGACCCGAATGTATGATGGTGATCTTCTTATATAGGGTCCTTGGATGGCTCTTGGTGGGAAAGGCATTAATGGCATGATTTGGAGGGAACTTTATGGCCTTGGTCTTAGGGGCAATTAAGGCTCATTGGGGGCTGCTGGTGGCCAAATTTAGGTAGCTTGGTGCATTGAGTCCAGCAAGATTCACATTGGGTTGGTTCCCCTTGGCCAAGTGCATTAGCCCTCTATTGAAGATACCTCGCCCAATGTGTCCGTTTACTATTTTTAACTCTTTTGCCTCGGTTTCTTGCCCCCTTGGTGGTTGTGTCGTGGTCCTATATTTAGCAAGCCTTGGGACCACGAAATTGCATGAAACATGTGGGGAAATACCTTGGCTTGCCTTGGTTCTAGTCGGTTCACCATCGATTTGATTGTCCAATTGCTTCGGTTCGATTTCTCCTTCCTTGGACTGATTTCCTCCATGATTGGGCTTGTACTGGGGACCTTGGTCCAGTGCGGGATGACCCATAATCTGAATGAAATTGAGTGTGTCCATGGCTGGTCGGTTGGGCTCTAAGCTCAAAAGCCTTAGTTGGGGCGAAGGCCCAACAGGGAGTCACCACCTTTTCCTAGTTACTTCAGACTAGAGATAGGACGGTCTATTTTGCCGTCCCGCCTACTTCAAAAACCCTGCAATGGCAGAGCAAACTCTAATCCATAAACTTCGAAGTGTTAGCATCCATAATCCACATAACCATATGAATGAGAACTCGGTCCTTTGAATGCTTCCCAAGTCTCTCTAAGACATTTCTATCAACTCCACATCCATATTTATTTCAACTTAAAAAGATACGTAAACGATTAAATTTTCATGTAATTGCATAAATCAGTTTTTGCAAGAAAAATACATGTAATCAGCATCATAAATTTCACATACTCATAATTCAATACGGTAATATACAAAGAATGGAGAGAAATTCCACTAACCTCTTCAAGATTATTTTAAAAAAGAAACGTGAGACACGGTATAAATGCAGAAAAATAAACATGCTAACACAACTGACCGACTGACTCTCCCACTCCACACTTTTGAACCAAGTCGTGTCCTCACAGCATGACTTTAGTTCATTGACAATGACAATGCGGACACACACTAAAAAGGGAAGGAAAAAAGAAGAAGAAGGTAAAATAAAATAAAGTGAACAAGCACTCTCATAGTCTTCATTTGTCGAGGCAAGTCCAAAGTTTTTAAAATGAGTGTGTGCCTCTCCATGGTCTCCATCCTGGTTTTCATCCAAATGTGTCATATCTTGGTAGCTCGAATGGAACTACTATACAGACATGCTTGTAAGACATAGCGTGTTTCTTCTGTTGGAAATCAGAATACAAAAAACGATACAAGAAGAAAACGAAATTGCAGAGCCGTAGAAAGTTCTACTGCACTTGAGCGAAAAACCGCCTAATCCTGGGTGCAAGATAACCAAGACGGCTCACTCCAGGGTTTACTCTGCACTCTTCTTCAGTTGTGCACTCAACTAAGAAGAGATGGAACTCTCAATTTACTTGTGGGAGATACGAAAGGAAAGAAGGTTTTTTTGGAAAAAACTAACTGCGTTCTTCCAGCTCTCATCCTTTATAAAATCACCTATTGTAACGTTATAGAATCCAAAGTTAAGCATTAACTATATAATAATTAAGTATAAATGAATGTATACCCATTAATTAGTATAATTATCATATTAAATTATACAAAATAACGTATACAATTATTGGTTTTGAAACAAATATCCAACAATCCCCCACATGTTTCAAAATCAAAATAATTATGGCAAATAAGCATGTTGATGTCTTTTGGACTTGAATCAACAAAAATAAAACAATTTGAGAGTTCCGCAAATTTGAACGGTGTACTTTAAGGCCTAACACCATACCCTGCCTCATAAGTGTCCTAGTGAGTTTGCCTACAACTCGTCTAGTCAGGCAGCCTTATACCTTGACACTTACTTAGGTGACTCATCAAGTGTGTGTTGTTGCACACCCTCATACAAGAATGAGTTCATTAAGAGATCAAATATCTCAACCTTCCTCCAACAACATAAAAAGACTTTTCTATAACATCAGATTACAACTATTCTTTCGTTTGACCTCATTGAACCAGAATTCAATTTTGTTAGAATTCTTGGTTGGGTATCCAGAATAATTATAATCTGATAAAGGCTTCAGTCTCATTTTCTTTGTCGTGTCCAGGATCATTCGTCCACACGGTACGCTGTGTCAAGGACCATTCGTCCACACAATACATTGTGTCCAGGACCATTCGTCCTCACAATTCGCTGTGTCCGGGAACATTCGTCCACACAATACGCTGTGTCCAGGACCATATATCCACACAAGCCCTTTTGCTGTGTCCAGGACCATATGTCCACACAAGCCCTGTTGCTGTGTCCAGGATTGAATGTCCACACAAGCCCTTTTGCTGTGTCCAGGACCATATGTCCACACAAGCCCTGTTGCTGTGTCCAGGATTGAATGTCCACACAAGCCCTTTTGCTGTGTCCAGGACTAAATGTCCACACAGCAGCTAGACATAGCCTTCAATGTGGCTCGAGTCAAATTTTCCTCTGTAACGCGCGTCGTCTGACGCGTCAAATTTACTATTTATAATTTTCCCTGCAAGAAACTAGTAAGGTGGCAAGCAGGGGTCGAACCCTAGAGAGCTGGTGTGGATCAGTTGTCCTGTAAACAATAAGTTGGGGGTTTTGTGTGAGAAATTGTAACACAACGCAAGAGAAATAAAACGAAGGGTATTCAATCAGAGAGAAAACTCAGTCTAGGGTTTCTATTGTGACACGTTTATCATCGACTGCTAATGATCTAATTTCATGCTTCTAAGCGTGGTTACTCCGTTTCAGGTTATAACTTAAAGTACTCTGTTTCAGGTTATACACCGCAATCTACTCCGTTTCAGGTTATAGACTTCTAGTTCCCCTAAATTTAATAATCCGTTTCAGGCAATATTATATTCAGGTATCCTACTTGTTTTCACGTTTCAGTATCAAACAAGCATTGACGATAGGGGTTGAATTGTTTCGCTAAGCTTTACCGTTTCAAGTCTCCACTTAGCTTCGCAATTCAATCCTTTAATTTAAGCGCAAGAACTAGAGAAGCATAAAATAGCATTAAGAATAGAGTCTCAAAACAAACGTCACAATATACGAAACCCTAAACTGAATTAAGGAATTTAGCTACTCATTGTCATGGAAATAAACACAAATGTTTTTGATGAAAAGGTAGTAGAAATTCTCTGTCTCGTCGAAAGCTTCACGTTCTTCGTCTTCTCCAGAGCTGTCTCAGTCTTCTTTCTGTAATTGATTATGGAAAAGAACCCTAATCCAAACTTCTTTCTTTTTCTTATATACTGGGCTTCCAAATCTGTTTTTAGGCTAAAATTACCAAATCTCGACTCGCTGACGTCATCAAAAGCGTTGCTGACGTCAACATGTCGTGATCCACCGCGTCTGACCTTGACATTACTGCCGCGTTACGCCTTGACATTACTGCCGCGTTACGCCTTGACATTAGCGTTAACGCTAATGTCTACATGAGACGCGGTTGACACTGAGTCTGATCCTTCCTTCTGCGCGCCAGCTCGGACTTTAACTCTGGGTTTGACCTTCTATCTGACCTTGGTTGCTCTCGGTGTGAACTAGAGAGTTACAGGGAATCGAGTCAGCTACGCGATGACGCATGGCTCGTAATTTTCTGCTCAGCGGTCCATTCCCAGCACTCCTTCGAGCGTCCGAAGGTCTGATTTGCCGTTGTGATGTCTTTGGCATCAAATGCCGTCTTTTATGCTCGTTTCCTCCTAAAGCTTCCGAAACACCTGAAATGCAAAACCATACTAAAAAGTAACTGTTCGCATAATAAAGTGTCGAAATAAATGGAATTAATTGATTCGACGAGTCGTATAAATACGACTCATCAATCATTCGTCCACACGGTACGCTGTGTCCAGGACCATTCGTCCACACAATACATTGTGTCCACGACCATTCGTCCTCACAATTCGCTGTGTCCGGGAACATTCGTCCACACAATACGCTGTGTCCAGGACCATATGTCCACACAAGCCCTTTTGCTGTGTCCAGGACCATATGTCCACACAAGCCCTGTTGCTGTGTCCAGGATTGAATGTCCACACAAGCCCTTTTGCTGTGTCCAGGACTAAATGTCCACACAGGCCTTTCGTCAGGGGGTCGGCCAAGTTCCACCCTGATCTTACAAACTCCAATGATATCACACATGTTTCAATCAGGTTGTATATCACCTTATTTCTCAACCAATCAGCTTCTTGTCCTGCCAATTCAACAACAGTCAATTCAGATTTCATGGTCAGGTTCTCAATGTCTGGCTGAATCGTTATCCATCCTGATCCATTTCTCATCCGGCCATGAACATTCATCACATTAGACCAGAGTAAATTACAGTGTAAGTAAACTGGATCAAGATAATCGTATTTAATCGAGAAATCAAGTAATCGATTCAATTTTCAAATCAGACCAAGATGAATCAACCTCAATTAAACTACATGGGACTAAATGATATAATGAACAATAAAATTGATCAAAATATATCAGTCAAACCTGAACCAACCAACTCACTGATTTGCTTTATTTTGATAGTTCATAAGTCAAACCAATTCCACCAACCAAGCTCCGAATTATCCTTGGTAACATCATGGAGACGATCCTCAACAGGTGGGCCAGTTTTGTCCATTTAAATGGAGGCAAACCTACTTTACCAAGACAATCATACACTCTCAGATTGCTTAAATTAGGAGGATAATTTTTCCGCAATTCATATGGTTGACAAATATTCATTTCAAAGGTACTTGGTTCAAAATGTTATAGCCATAAGACAGCTTCCCCCACAGTTGGTCAGAAAAAACCATAACTATGCAACATTGCACCACATCAAGTCAAACCGATCAAACAGAATTAGAGTTGATCCAAATCAATAATAACCATGATGAGTCAATATTCAAAACATGTCGTACTAAATCGACCAAACCTGATTGAATCAAGCCCAATTGACTCATTTCATTGGTGATGACCCGAGCCAAAATAGAGTTTCGCATCAAATCCCATTTGCAGCAAAAGTTCGAACTTAGCTGCACTTGCCATAATCTAAATAAACAATTTAATTAACTCAAACTAAATTGAATCATACCTCACACCAAGTAGCCCTCAATAGACAAATGATTTGGATGGGGATGGGTTTTGCAGAGGTCACAAGTGTCACCGAGTGTGTGGCTGATCGGCCAAAAGACAATTAGTATCTTTCAAAAACCCATGAACTGCCGATGTATACCAATTCCTCATCATACTTTTGAGTCGTAAAATCCAATTTAGGGCTTCCTCTCTTGAATGCACCAGCGGCTTGAATCCCCCATTCCTGCCGCCCGATAAAGTTTTTCTTTCTTTTTATTTTATTTTAATCTCAGCCGTAGAGTGTGTCAGCATCGCCGTCAGACCCGCCGTACTGAAAACAGAATCAAGTATTTTATCACCGCTCCCCTCACACCTAGACCTGCACAAATCCGGGCCGGCCCGACCGCCCGATCCGCTTGCCCGGTCAATGAAACGGGCTTGGACAAGCATACTAGCCCGATGGACCGCGCCCGGTCCGGTCCGTATTTCTTTAGGGCCGGGCTCGGACACATATTTTAGCCCGAACCGGGCTAATTGGCCCGCCCATTAACCCGCTATAAATTAAACCTTAAATTTTATTTTATTTTTTAAAAAAGAAACTAATACTTAATTTTAATTAGTAAGAAATAAAAAAATATTTCTAATATGTGTTCTTGAAAACGAAAAGAAATAGACTCCAAAATTAAAATAGTTGAAAGTTTGAACAATCAAAATTACTCCAAACATTCCACGTTAAAAACTTTTCTGAAATATTTTATGATGCTTTGGAAATATTTTACTTCAATCTGGCGAATGTTTTGCATCCATCTACTATGTTACATCATTATAATATACTGTTGTTGTGCAAAAAAATTATTGTATTTTTATTTAAGTTATACATGAAAATTAAAATGTAGCGATACATATTTGTAGCGGGTTGGCCCGATGGGTAACCCGGCCCGGTACATCGGGCGGGCTTGGACAACATTATGAGCCCGAATTGACCGGGCGGGTTTAGCCCGGCCCGATTGTATGGGCTATGAAATATTAAAAAACCCGGCCCGAATCCGGCCCGAGCCCGCATTTGTGCAGGTCTACTCACACCATAATAGCGACAGATATATGTTTCAATTCCATGGCTCTAGAGAGTGGAGAGTTTGACTTGAAACAACAAGTGAACGAATCGTAGCTCCACCCGCTTCCTTCAATGTCGGCCAGACATCATGCATCAAATCACGCAGACTAAGTTTTCCATTAGGCTCCTGAATCATCATGTAGGGCGATAATCCTCCAGGTTCGAACGGTCCAAAACCAATTTTGACCCAAACGTTCGCATCAACCAATCACTCATCTCTTCTTCGCATACATAAATCGAACGCTGTTCTTTGACCTCCAATCGATCACTGCAACATCGTCATCGTCCTCGAATTGCGCGCTCAGCGAGGTAACTGTGAGCCACTTGGATTCTAATTCTGGCCGCTTCCTCGTTCTCATCTTCCAAACGATCATCAACCGTGAAACTTTGCATCCTTTTGGTGGATTTTCGCATAGGCCACCTTGGATGGCCTGTCCGCCTACCCTCAAGCACCGCAAGGTTTTCGATATTCTGACTCAACACATTTTTTCGCTCAAGATTGTTGGAAATCAGAATACGAAAAACGATACAAGAAGAAAACGAAATTGCAGAGCCGTAGAAAGTTCTACTGCACTTGAGCGAAAAACCGCCTAATCCTGGGTGCATGATAACCAAGACGGCTCACTCCAGGGTTTACTCTGCTCTCTTCTTTAGTTGTGCACTCAACTAAGAAGAGATGGAACTCTCAATTGACTTGTGGGAGATACGAAAGGAAAGAAGGTTTTTTTGGAAAAAACTAACTGCGTTCTTCCAGCTCTCATCCTTTATAAAATCACCTATTGTAACGTTATAGAATCCAAAGTTAAGCATTAACTATATAATAATTAAGTATAAATGAATGTATACCCATTAATTAGTATAATTATCATATTAAATTATACATAATAACGTATACAATTATTGGTTTTGAAACAAATATCCAACATCTTCTCCTTATGATTTTTCCAGCTCATGCATGTGTTTTTTGACTAACTGTCTGTAACTGTCAATCCAGTTTCTAGTCTTGCATAGTGGCACATCAATAGCGATACTGCAAAGTGAACCCCGCGCCTTGTTTCGTGAATCTTTAGGGTCACCATTCTGCAAGTATAATACAAGAGGGATATCAGTCTTATGTAACTTCATCTCAGATTCACTGCTTACCTTGGGATTTTTAATAGTCAAGCTTGGGCAAAGGTAAGGAATCAATATTTCTTCTCTGGAACAGATTTCCTCCTCGTATGTGATTGGCACTTGTGGATTGACTTTTTTATAGTCTTCTTCATATTGCTCTTTGACATCACCTTCTTGCTCTCTATGATCAGTTGTCATGATTTCGTCCAGCACATGAAGTGGAACAGGTGCATCAAAAAATTTCAAAATTTGAGGTGGTTATGCGATTACCACAGACATGATTGTTTCTTCCTCTGCGTGCATCTCATCGATGGCGGTGGAGTTATCCTCTACATCTACAACTTGAGTTTACACCGGGTACTTTTGTGACCATATTGTTGCATGTGATGTTCAATAGTGAATCAGCTTTCAACGTTTGTGTTTCATGGGTTATTTTTGTACTGTATTCCATCTCGTGCCTTCAGAAAATCCATGCGTTCTTGATGCTGAAATTCATTATCAAGCTTCTTGCACTAGCATCAACCATACAACGCTCTAGTGGAAGCATTCCATCTAGAAAGCTCTCAATAAGACTAAGCTCTGTCTGTTTATGATTCGGATATCTTTCAAGAAGGTCTTTGAAGCGCTCTGATGAGCCGTATTTATACGACTCATCGAGTCATCAATTCCCACCAATTCCGGCACTTTATTATACGAACAGTTACTTCTTAGTGTTGTTTTGTATTTCAGGTGTTTTGGAAGCTCTAGGAGGATACGCGCGTTAAAGATGGCATTTTGTGCCAAAAGACATCGCAAGGCAGTTTTTGGCCACTCTGGCCCGAGCAGATCCAGGCCCCCAGCCGAGCTGTCCAGCACCAAATTCAAGTTGCTCGGGCAAACGAGCTGATCTGACGAATCCACTTCGAGCAAAGTGATCAAAATAGCAAATAAGGTGGACAATGTCGGAGAACCAAGGAAAACGCCCGAGAAGATTGGCAGTTGGCTCAATTCCAAAGGTCTTGCGCGTGCTGATAGGCACCGAAATCAATTCACTCGGCCAGACGGACTCTGATGACAAATCTGACTCGACCAAGTTTCTTAAAATAGAAAACCAGTCCGACAATGTCACCAAGCCAAGGAGAACGCACGGATGGAACGGTCCAGGAGCAGCCGAGCAGAGTTCCAGGCCGCGCCCGAAGGCCCTGTCGAGCAGACCAGTGCTGAATCCAAGTTGGTCGACCAAACGAACGAATCTTGCAATTCTGGCTCGACCAAAATGATTGAAATGCCAAATTACTTGGACGATATCACTAGCCAAGCAAAACGCACGAGCAGGATTGGCCGAGATGAGCAAAACGACGTTGAAGGCCCCGCGCGTTGGGCCAAATCAGTGGGCTCGAGTGAGGCGGTTTAGAGGCTTCTATGAAGTTCCTAGAATGTCCTGGAAGGCCCTAGAAGGCGCTGGAAGACTTGCACAAGAAGTTAACTTGAAGATCAAGCAAAGTCGGTTTTAGGACATGTTTCCTAACACCGTTTATGGGCCAACCTCAATTTGGAAACTTTGAAGCCCCATTCTACTCTATAAATACAGCCTCTCCTCAACCTTTCAAAGCATCCCATCATCCCAAATTCGAATCCCATCAGAGCTGCGTCCATCCCTCGGCGATTCTTCATCATTCCGGCCCGGTTCCTCCTTCGTTCGGCAATAGAGAAGAAATCTCTCCTTTATTATTGTGTTTTGTTCTCATGACCATGTCTAACTAAACTCATCATTCGGTTTAGGGTTTAATACATTGTGACGTTGTTTTTGAGACTTGTTGCTTAATGCTAATTTCGTTATTCTACTAGTTCTTGTGCTTAATCATCTCGGATTGAATTGTGGAGTTAAGTGGATACTTGGAATGGTAAAGCTTAACCGAACAACTCAACTCCCTTATTTACTGTTTGTTTGATACTAGACCGTTAGAACAAATAGGTGCACTAAATCTAATATATCTTGGAATGGAGTATTAGGTTTGCTAGGACTAGAATTCTACAACCCGGAAAGGAAGTAGATTGTGGTGTAGGCGCTCGGAAAGGCCCTACTTTAGGTTATAACTTGGAATGGAAGTAACCACACTTAGGAATTCGAAATCAGATAATTAGAAGTCGATGATAGGACAAGTCACAATTAGAAACCCTAGACCGAATATCCTCTCTTATTGATAACTCTCAGTTTATTTCCTATTTCTGCACTTGTTTCCAAATCCCTCTCAAACCCCAATTGTCTTTCTTTTTACAGAACAACAAGTAACCTCACAAGCTCCCTAGGGTTCGACCCTTGCTTGCCGCTATACTAGCCAAGAGTAAGGAAAATTATAAATACAAATTTGCAGGTACCGACGACGCCTATCAAATTTTGGCGCCGTTGCCGGGGACCTACGCACGGTGAAGTTGTTCTTTTGTTTTTTTGTTTTTTGTTTTTTTTTGTTTTTTAATTTAGTTTTGCTTTATGGTTCGCCATGTCTTCCTATTACGGAAGAGAGCCTTGGAACGACGAGGAGTTTTCCCCACCATCCTTCCAACTTGAAGTCCGCGAGAAGATCATCAACCTTGAGCAATCCCGGGACGAAACATTGGACGAGTACTTGTCGTACTTCGATTCCATTGTGACGAGCTGCCCGCACCATGGATTCACAAACTTCTATCTTCTTCAAAGGTTTCTCGGTGGGATGATGCCACATGAGTGGCATAGGCTTAATGATGTTGCGGCAGGAGGCTCGGTGAATAATTTAACCATGTCCGATCTGTGGGACTTGATAGAAGATATGGCAGAAAGCTCGAAACAAGATCAGGCCAAGCGGCTCGAAGAACTGGCCAACATGGTGCACCAAATTCAGGCCGAACTGGCCAACACGGCTCACAA
The DNA here is from genome assembly GCA_033675395.1 of Rhodiola chrysanthemifolia. Classification (NCBI taxonomy): domain Eukaryota; kingdom Viridiplantae; phylum Streptophyta; class Magnoliopsida; order Saxifragales; family Crassulaceae; genus Rhodiola; species Rhodiola chrysanthemifolia. The sequence continues at coordinate 36,085,140 of CM066207.1, read as the reverse complement.
GCCAATGGTCATCAAAGAAGAGCTTACAATGGAGCCCACGGAGCCGGCAGAGGATGAGGACCCATGGTTGACTGAAGAAGAGCTCAATTCAGATTACCCCGGGCATTTAGAAGAAGACGGCCCACTGGCGCCTGAAGAAGAGCCGGCCGAGCCACTCGAATCAGACCTCATTACCGAGCTGCCCGAGACAGTCCCGGTGCTCACTGTCGAAATGCCCGAGAAGTGCCCAGACTTCATTGCCGATCTGGCCGAGACAGGCCCGGTCCTTACTATCGGAGCACCCGAGGCAGAACCGATCCTCACTGTCGGAGCACCCGAAGCAGACGCGCCCCTAATGTCTAAGCCAGACGCAGTCGCCACTGATGCATATTCCAAAACTAATTTTTTTCCTTCATTTTCTATGCAGGTAATAGCTTCGAAAAAGCACGTGATAGACCAGGATGAGCTAGATGGCGAATTGGAGGTGAAGCATGAGCCAGAAAAGCCAACGATGGAGCACTCACTCGCAATGAGTCAAGAAGAGCCGCCTGAAAAGTGTAAGAACTCAGGTGCCTTGACAGTCACCCGTGGGGTTGGTAAGACCCTCATACACCACTGTTTAATCGATTTGGGTGCTGATAGTAATGCTATGCCATATTCTCCATGCCGTTTGCTGAGACTAGGACCATTGAAACGTCCTAAACTGTTGGCAGAGTTAGGAAATACATCACGTGTTCACCCTAATGGTTCACTTGAGGATCTAATGCTCCATGTTGGAGATCTTGTTGTTCCTGTAGACTCTTATGTTTTGCAGATAGGAGATGCTAGAGATAACGATCCTCGATCACTTAGTGTTGGACGACCATTCATCTCTGCTACAAGGACAAAGATTGAAATGGGAACATGCTTGATGTCGCTTGTGTTTGATGGCAAGATGCTGAACTTCAAATTTTACGAGGATGCCAAACGTTCATACATGAAGAAGCGACCGAGACATGGCATGTTTGAATGGAAACCAGGATGGAGAAACACTAGAGCACGACTCGATGGACCAGCAGCTATGATCAAGGTGTCCTCACCAACTCGGAAGGAAGTAAAGGCGAACCCGCCTGATCGATGGAGAGCAGACATGAACACACCATCACATAATGATTTTGGGCAGGTTGAAGGAATAGCTGAGGCAAAATTTGACCTCGCACGTCCATGGGATCCTAACTTGTGAACCCTAAAGAGGTATCGTCGAGCCAACGACGTAAAACAAAGGCGCTCGCAGGGAGGCTACCCAGCATTTCTTTTCGTTTTTCAGTTTATTTGAGTCTTGAGTCTTATTTGTCACATTGTATTCGGGAAAGAGATGCTCTTTTTACTGGAAACATGCACCTCAGTGCGGAGTCGTCGAGAGGTCCCGACCGAGCGAGCCTTGTGCGCGTAGAGTGGACCAACCCGCTATCCTTCTTTCCGTAAGACTGCTATCCATCGGGGGTAGTTTCGCACTTTGAATACATTATGTCAAGAAAAATAAGCTTTTGAGGATTCTGTCACCAAGACTTACGAGTCTAAGGAGATTGGTTCTTAAGTGAGACCGTTTGTGACTCCACCAATCTCCTGGGAATTCTTTACTTGTCTTAATTTCTTCGACATAGTCCTTTCATTTTGTGACGACCTCACGTTGCAAACAAGTCTCTACCAAAAGAAGGCAGGCGCAATGGTGCTCTCCTTGGACTCAGAGGAGAATGGCCCACCCTGTTGCGAGCCATGTGTGCGCAGAATCGGAGCATTGGAGGAATCCTCGACCAAACTTGCCCAACTTGAGATTATGACTCGGCCATTAGTCTTAGAATGGCCTATTTATCGAGACATGTGAGAATCCCATAGCGTTCTGGCGAAGTCATCCGGAGGCCGCCCAACCGATAGGGGCCCTGTGCGCACAGAATGGGCACACTGCCAGAATCCTCGACCGAAGTTCATTATCTGGAAATTTTGGCTCGACAGAAGTGTTTAAAATGACATATAACCTTGGAAGAGCGATTCGCATCACATCGCACGAGGGAAGTGCCTGTTCACTCTTAACTCTCTCTTATTTTCCCTATTGTTTGTTTGCTTGCATAGTCGTGTCTTTGAACTTAAGATGTGCCGTGAGGACACGCCAGTTCAAAAGTGTGGGGTGGGAGAGTCAGTATGTCGTGTCAGCACGTTTATTTCCTTGCACCTACATAGAGTCAGCACGTTTCACTTAAAATTTAAAATTTTTGTACAGATTTCTCTCTATTTTCCTTGACTTGCGGTATTGAATCTTGATGATGTGAAATAGATAGAACCGATTAGATGCATTTTTCTCGTGAACTTTGAGTTGTGCAAATACATGTGAACTTACCCTATTGCGTGCTTTTGAGTTGAGATAAACAGGGATGTGGAGTTGATAGAAACGTCCTAGAGAGACTTGACAAATCATTCAAGGGACCGGAGTCAAGCTATATGGTTATATGGATTTCGTGGACGCTAGCACTTCGAGGCAACATTTTTAAGAGTCTGCTCCACCACTGCAGTGCTTATGCGGTTAGGCGGGACGGGAAAACAACTCACCGTCCAATCTCTAGTCCGAGTAGCCGGGAAATCAGACGAGCGACCCTCGGCTTGACTCGCATCAAAAGGACGAGGATGAGTGAGAGCAGGGAGGTATTTCCATATGCTTGCGGGTGATGATTGGACCTCCATCAAAAGAGCAGAGTCACGGACAAGCAGTCACATTCAGTAGCAAAAGAAAAGAAAATCAGTTATTTGTGAAGTTTTACACGCAACAAAGTGAAGTACACCACTGATCCATCAAAAGACAACTCACTACAAAAGTTGTCCAAGCAAAAGAACTCAACACCTTGAAGCTCGAACAAATCACGTGCAAGAAAAAGCAATTAAGTATAACCATATAGCGAGAATCCGGGACCGCGAGTGCAGATCATGGGCCTAAGAGGACTATCTCCCATTCATCCGAATTGGTTTGCATCTCGGCTCAAAGGTAACACGTATCGATTACTTCCATGTTTGAGCACAATACTTTTAGTAACGATTGAGATATGCATAGAAATGCGAAGTCTAGACTAGCAGCACATATTCATGTAGCAATATCTAGGATGCCGAAGTATTGTGATGTTGCATTTGTTTTCCTCTTATGACCTAGTCCTTGTTCGGGACGAACAAGTTTAAGTGTGGGGTGGTTTGATGAGCCGTATTTATACGAATCGAGTCATCAATTCCCACCAATTCCGGCACTTTATTATACGAACAGTTACTTCTTAGTGTTGTTTTGTATTTCAGGTGTTTTGGAAGCTCTAGGAGGAAACGCGCGTTAAAGATGGCATTTTGTGCCAAAAGACATCGCAAGGCAGTTTTTGGCCACTCTGGCCCGAGCAGATCCAGGCCCCCAGCCGAGCTGTCTAGCACCAAATTCAAGTTGCTCGGGCAAACGAGCTGATCTGACGAATCCACTTCGAGCAAAGTGATCAAAATAGCAAATAAGGTGGACAATGTCGGAGAACCAAGGAAAACGCCCGAGCAGATTGGCAGTTGGCTCAATTCCAAAGGTCTTGCGCGCGCTGATAGGCACCGAAATAAATTTGCTCAGCCAGACGGACTCTGATGACAAATCTGACTCGACCAAGTTGCTTAAAATGGAAAACCAGTCAGACAATGTCACCAAGCCAAGGAGAACGCACGGATGGAACGGTCCAGGAGCAGCCGAGCAGAGTTCCAGGCCGCGCCCGAAGGCCCTGTCGAGCAGACCAGTGTGAAATCCAAGTTGCTCGACCAGACGAACGAATCTTGCAATTCTGGCTCGACCAAAGTGATCGAAATGCCAAATTACTCGGACGATATCACTAGCCAAGCAAAACGCACGAGCAGGATTGGCCGAGATGCGCAAAACGATGTTGAAGGCCCCGCGCGTTGGGCCAAATCAGTGGGCTCGAGTGAGGCGGTTTAGAGGCATCTATGAAGTTCCTAGAATGTCTTGGAAGGCCCTAGAAGACGCTGGAAGACTTGCACAAGAAGTTAACTTGAAGATCAAGCAAAGTCGGTTTTAGGACATGTTTCCTAAAACCGTTTATGGGCCAACCTCAATTTGGAAACTTCGAAGCCCCATTCTACTCTATAAATACAGCCTCTCCTCAACCTTTCAAAGCATCCCATCATCCCAAATTCGAATCCCATCAGAGCTGCGTCCATCCCTCGGCGATTCTTCATCATTCCGGCCCGGTTCCTCCTTCGTTCGGTAATAGAGAAGAAATCTCTCCTTTATTATTGTGTTTTGTTCTCATGACCATGTTGACAGATGCTTGTCGTCAGAGCAAATGTACAAATAAATTTATAAGTCCGCTACTCGCGACTTCACTACTGGGTAGCAAGTGGTAAGTAGGGGTCGAACCCAAGGGAATTAGGGGGATAAGTTGTTCTTTGAGGGATCGTACAGCGGGGGAGCGTGTTTTTTGGTTGATTGAGGTTTTACTACTAACAGCTAAGTGATTGGTTGGTTGGTTTTGGTTTTTAGTGCGGAAAAGTAAATGACATAAAAGTAAATACTGAAAGTAAAAAGAAGACTTACAGCGGTTGTTGCGTGATCGGCAAGTCTTGCGGAACGTCAGCAGTTGAAAGGGCAGTTTATACTAAGGAAGTAAGTGCAGGTGGTGTTTTAATCTAAGGAAAGCATTCGGTTTCGGGGGCCTTGTATCATAGCATGTTTATCATTGACCTTTAGTGATCCTGCTAAGTATTCAAAGTGTATCAAGGCCATTTCAAGCGCTCGATTTGCCACACTGTCTAGCCCATTTCAAGGTCGTAGAGCACTTGTTCTATTTAGACTAGCACCCCATTTCAAGGTATACTAGCCTATGTGCATCCATTTGATCAATCATTTTCGATCAAACCAAATGGTGTTTTAGAGAGGTCGAACTCCTCAGATAAGCTTTGCCATTTCAAGCATCCACTTACCCGAGTATGTTCACGAACCCCCACGGAAGAGTTTTGCCATTTCAAGCATCCACTCAACCTTGAAAGTTCTGACCTAATATATGGCACATAGAACAAGTTTTGAACACAAAGAAGAGGCACTAAGAGTATAGCCTAAAACATTTTATGATACAAGTACACCCCTTCAGCCGAATGAAGAGTTTAGCTACGAATATCCATAGAGGTGGATACCATAGCTAAGTACTCGAGGGTTTTTGAAAGACAGTAAGTAAAGGAGAATACTCAAGAACCAACAGGAGTATTCTCAAAGACTACTAGAATACTCAAGAACCAACAGGAGTATTATAGATTTCAAACAAAGCTTACAAAAGTGCCAAAATCTAGAGAGATAAGTAACTTGTGGATTGTGGGATGTTGGAATTGTGGATGGATTTGTGGATGGATTTACAAAGGGAAGAGGGGTCTCTATTTATAGGCTAAGGGAGGCAAGGAGAGCCATACACTTGTCACGGGAGGAGAGGCTTGTGGCTTGAGATCTCAACACATCGCATAAGGAGAGCAAAAGCCATCGGGGTGAGTCACCACTCCAAAAGCCATCGGAAGATATTTGTTTCTCAAAAGCCATCGGTTTGACCGGAATTTGACCGGAGCTTCTCGGATTTTGAAGAGTGTATTCTGAATGAAAATGTCATTCTAAGATGATCTCAAGAAGGAACCTAAGCCAAATTCTGCTTGGAACATGGTCGAAATCCCAAATCGGCTGAAATTGCCCTTGTTTGGCTTTTACCGGGCTTGGTGCCTTTGCATTGCGTTCTTGTCCAAACGCCGACTGTTCTAGCATATTTGAATGATTCCAAGTCGGTTCCAAGAAAGTTGTACAGTCGGAATCTGGTCGTGTCCTGACTCGTAATTCATTTTCAGCTTTAAAAACTCCTCCTTAGCCTGTATTCTCTCTAGACTCCAAAATACCCTGTAGATAAATATCGGAACTAACAAGCAAAAGTTAAATAGACAAACAGTCTAATTTGGTGGGTTTAACTGTGTTTATGATTCATACAATTATGGTCCATCAGATCACCCCACACTTTTAGTTGTTCGTCCCGAACAATGCTATTAGGCCTGTCACGCTCTAAGTAGTCATATAATGTCTCCCATTGCAACTGCTGAATAGTAGTAATCTCTCAGGGCTAGAAGGTAGATATTTCTTCCATAAACGTATCTCGTAATTGCTCCCAAGTGCCCATATAATCTGTGAATGAAAGACAAACCAAGATTTTGCAGAGTCAGTTAATGAGAAACAGAAAGCCTTAAACATGAACTGTTCCAGTGTTACTCCTTTAGATTTAAAAGTCCAGTAAATATAGTAAAATTCCGTCATGTGCATTATATGATTTTCTCCATGGGCTCCAGAAAATTTTGGGAGAAGACGAATCACTCCTCTTTTTACTCCGCAACCATCATCTTCTTCATCGCCTTTACCGAAGCACAGCTCCCCGACAACTTGTTCCACTACAATAAGAAGACATAGTGAAACACAAAAAATAAACTAAAAAGAAACAACTTCACCGAAGCGCAGCTTCCCGGTAACGACGCGTCAAGTTTAATTTAATTTTCCTACTTCTGCTTGTGTAGCGGCAAGCAGGACCGAACCCAAGAGAGCTGGTTTGTTTAAGTTGTATCTGTAAACAATTAAAAAGGGGGTTGTAAGTAATTTTTTGTTAGCGCACAAGAGAAAAAAATACGAAAGAAGGGTTTTCAATCAGAGAGAACATTCAGTTTATGGTTTCTACTTGTGACATGTTCATCATCGATAACTAATAATCATAATTCATATTTAAAAGCGTGGTTATTCCGACAAAGGTAATAACCTAAAGTATCCCGGGAAAGGTGATACACCACAACCTACTCCGGCAAAAATAATAAGCTTCTAGTTCTCTTAAGCACAATATTCCAGCACAAATAATATTAAACCTAGGTGTTACGATCTACCTTTACGACAAAGTTTCCCGTAGATATTAGCAATAAGAATTGGTTGTCATATTAAGCTTTACGGCAAAGTTTCCACTTAACCTAACAATTCAATTCATGCGATGAATAACAAGACTTAAGAAAACATGAATTAAGCATTAAGTAAAAAGTCTCAAAACTTATTGTCACAAGATCAAAACCTTAAACTGAAACGGAAATCTAACTACTCATATCTATGAAAATAAAACACAAATAGTTTTTGGATGATGACGAGGTAGAGAAAGCTTCGCACTTCGTCTTCTCTAGAGCCGTTGTCCAAACCTTGAATGAATGAATATCCTTTCTCACAAACCCTAATATATCCTTTTGATTGGGTTCCAAATCTGTTTTTGGGCCTAATTTAAAAATTTTGGTTCTACTGACGTCATCATTGCACGCTGATAACATTAGGAATGCGCTAATGTGTACACAGGACGCGATCTACACTGACTTGGTTTTCCTTTTCTGCGAGTCAGTTTCGATTGCGACTCTTGATTCGACCATCCAACTGACCTCGGCTGCTCTTGTTGTGAACTAGAGAATTGTAGAAAATTGAGTCAGCTACACATCGACATGTAGCTCATATTTTTCGGATCACTCGTCAAATTCCAGCACTCTGATTAAGCTTCGAATGTCTAATCTGCCATGTGGTGTTTAAAGGCCGAAATGCCGTCTTTTAATATGTATTTTCTCCTAGAGCTTCCGAAACACATGAAAAGTAAAATCATACTAAAAAGTAAATGTTCGCATATAAAAGTGTTGTAATAAATAGGATTGGTTAGTTCGACGAGTCGTATAAATACGACTCATCAGGGGTTGATAGAATGTTTGCCAATATGGCAACTCATAAAAGTAGACATGTGAGTCCACCAAAGCCTCTCAATGCTTCCTCTAGGCTTAAACTGCGGATGCAAGCTAAGAGTGGGATAATCAGGACCCATTATTTGATAGAATATTTCAGGACCCAAAAATAATGTTGGGGTCTCTAGACTCAATTCTCCCATTAAATCTATGGGCTGCAAACCGCCTGTCGTGATCTCTTGGCGGGAGTCATTTTTGGTGCCCTTGATATAATATTCTTCTCAATAATGCGTAGCATCGATTTCATCTAGACATAAGGGAGAAGCTTTGTACCATTTTGTCTTGAGGCCTCCCAACATGCCTAGACCCAGAAAGTCACTGATAGTCAACATCACTGATGTTTTCTTAATGAACGATGAACCATCATGTAAGTCAAAATTAAAAACTCCCTCTTCCCGTAACATCTTCATCTCATCAATAAGAGGTTTCATAAAAACATTCACGCATTTTCCTGGAGACTTGGGTTTGAGTATCAACATACATAGTATGTTCAACTCCTTCTTTATACATATACGGGGTTGCAAATTGTGAGGCATAAGAAAAATAGGCCAAGCACTGTGAGAAAGGCCCGATGCTCAAAATGAATATAAACCGTCAGTTGCTTGGCCAAGTCGGACATTCCTCTACTCATTTGCAAACTATGGAAATTCTTTATTAAATGTTTGCCATGATTCCCATGATTCCCCATCTGCGGGCTGTCTAATGGACTCTGGGTTAGTAACGTTTGTTTCAGCCTGCCACCTCTTTTGACCTAATATATTTGGTGACATATAGAGGCGCTGCAGTCCTGGCGTCAAAGAGAAGTAGTTAACCGTCAACTTCGGAACCTTGCTTTTACTTCCATGCTCTGCGTATCTTGCCTCTACACACATGGGGCAACTAAGAAGATCCTTATACTCTTTGTAGTATAATATCATCCATGCCCGCTAGCATGTATTGTCTCATAACCCAACCCCATATTCTTTAACACTTTTTTCACATCTTTATAAGAACTTGAGTAGTTATTATCAGGAGGTAGAATTTCTTTAGTGATCTGCAGAAATTTATTGAAACTGTTGTTCCACATTTGACTCTCAATTTTCATTTGCATTGCCCTCAAACTATTTTGACGAATGGTTTTGTCGCAACTACTGTATAAAGGAGCCTGAGCTTCGCATACAAAACTATTATACCTTTTATAAAAGTTATCTTACTCCCTAAATCACCTTCCTCTGTATTCATATTCATCTGATCCTCATGATGCATATGCCGAAAGAGAAATACATCTTGAAGAATATCTGTAGTCGGGTTCGCTTGATAAAGCATCACGCAACTTTTAGTTTCTCCATACCTCTTCGCAAGCCATTGTTGTCTCAACATGTATGCTGAAGGGTCATTACTCTTTTCACCATGCAATGTCCATGTATAGTAACCATTCATCATACCAAATTTAATCAAATGTGTAAACATTTCCTTTGATGTAATTCTTCCTCTAATCATCAAACACTTTCTAAAAGGACATGTGTATTTTCTCCATTTTGCTTTGTAAATTCAACAAAATCAACAATTTCTTGAATGTAACGGGCGTGTAGAATTTAAAAGGACCCAAATTTGCCGTTGAGCCAGGTTATTAAAGCATGCTATTTTTCACAGCTCTGATATCTTCAATGCCATTGCAGGATACAATCCATCAAAGTGCTGGAGGAGTATTTATAAATCAGTGGACCTCCTACGGAATGGCTGTGATATTAATAAAGATGGAACCTTCTTCTGGAAGCATTCAGATTCTAAATGTTATGATGTTCGCATCGGATAGAAGTTGTAAGTTGGTCCTCTCCATTAAGACACTGAAGGAAGTGTTGTAATCCAACTGTGAATTACTAAATCTAATTCCAATGTTGAGATTCAATTCAAGAACCTTAATTTCAATTCAACTTTGAGAAATAGCAAAAACAAAGGACACGAGTAATTTTATAGTGATTCACCGCTAGGTGAGAGGTTATCCACTCGAGCTCATAAGCTCAGTCCCAATCCACTATGTCAAGCATCTGAATCGACAAAATCGCCGCTAGAATTACAGAATCCGATTACAAGAGAGCACCACCATATCGATCTCTCTTTGGAACCATACAAAACACTCAATCCGAACGAAAAACAACTCGCAAGCGCTCACTGAGTAAAAGCCATCAAACTATTTGAGGATCGAAGCACGTTTGGATATCAAACGAAATCAAAAACCGAACTAGATGAAGATAGCCCTAGAACCAGCTCGAGCTACAACTTTTATACTCATATGCCCAGATTAGATCCTAGCCGTCCGTCTCGCTTTATCTCGCTCGTCCATTTCACACGAATCCGCGCCTCGGATTGTGCTGATGCGTCACGTTGTGATTGGCTGGCGCTCAACGACTTCGTAACGGCTTGCAACGACCTCCACCCGCTTTAGCAACCACATCTCGACATTTAGCAACGACTTGCAAACGCGCCTTATTTCAACTTAGCTTCAACAACGAGCTCCTTTACCTTTCAGCGACGACTTCCAATGGCCTTTAGCGACGAACTCCAAATTCCAGCAGAACTCATCTGCAATATTTCTTCAATCCTCCACCTAAAGCAGCTGCTCCATAGAACCACTTTAGGTATTCAACTTGATTCCGAAAAACATGAAATAATAGGACCTGAACTGGGCTCTTTCATTGCTCAATTACCTGCAAAACAAATCACTCCAAGAACAAGAGTTTCAAGCATAGCTTGAACTTAGTGTGAGTAATTGTTTTAGTTCCCATATCAGCAGGATTACTCTCAGTCCCTACTTTTTCTACAACCATATCACCATTTTCTACCTTGTCTCTTACAAAATGATACTTAATGTCAATGTGCTTAGAACTTTCATGATAAACAGGGTTTTTACTCAAGCAAATAGCAGACTTACTATCACATTTAATCACAGCAGTCACATTTAACAACTTAGATTCACTAAGCATAACCTGCAACCACATAGCTTCCTTAAGAGCATCACATAAAGCAATCTACCAGTTTCAGCATAATAAATGGTAACAATATATTGTAGTTGAGATTTCCAGGAAACACAACAGGTACCAAGAGTGAAATAAAATGCAGTAGTTGACTTCCTTGTATCCCTATCACCACCAAAATCAGCATCTACATAGCCTACCAATTTTAAATCATCTTGTCTCTTTTTATAGCACAGTCCAACATCCAACGTACTTCTTATAAAAGAAAATACATGTTTCAAGGCCAGGATTAGACATGAACCTACTTAACAATGAAATGGCATAAGACAAGTCAGGCCTAGAACTAATATTGGCATACATGACAGATATCCAATAGCACTAGCATAAGGCACATTTTCCATTTTAGCATATTCATCATTAGATTTAGGTGATTGTGACTTTGATAGAATAAAATGAGGAGTCAGTCAAGACTACTAAACTTAGATACATTTTCTCTAAGGTCTTTGGTGTAGTTTTAAGAAACAGTTACTCCTACCACTATCAAGAATCATGCCTAATATTTTTATGGCTTTCCCTAAATCTTTCATGTCAAATTCAGAGTTTAACTGTGATTTCAACACCTTAAATTTATCAGCAGACTTGCTTATCAACAACATGTCATCCACTTATAAAAGTATATAGACAGGGCAATTTTCAGTAGATGCATAATAGAAGCAGGGATCAAAGTTACTTCTTACAAATCCTAGAGTCAACACATATGAGTCAAATCTTTTGTTCCGCAGTCTAGGACTTTGTTTTAAACCATACAAGGATTTTTTTCCCAGATAACATGCATGTTCAGGGTGTTTATTATCTATAAAACCAAGTGATTGTTTCATATAAATTTGTTCATCTAACTCTCCATGGAGAAAGGCAGTCTTTACATCTATTTTTCCAAGTTCCAGATCATGTATGGAAAGCAAAGCAAGCATGATCCTAATAGTCTTACACCTGACAACATGTGCAAAATTTTATGGTAGTCAATACCTGCCTTTTGAGTGAACCCTTTGCAACCAACCTTGCTTTATATCTTGGCGGATCTTTATCAGTCATCCCTTCCTTGATCCTGAACAACCACCTGCAATCAACCAACTTGTGGTGTTCTGGTATTTTTACCATAACCCAATTGTTATTAATCTATTGAGATTTCATCTCCTCTAACATTGGCCGTTTTCAACTTCTCAATGTCCCTACCCTCAATGGCCTCTTCATAAGTGTCAGGCTCATTTTTAATCTCCTTAGCAGATACTAGGGCAGTGTATACTAGATCAACTTGAGAATATCTAGTGGGAATCCTAGGCTCTCTTCTAGGCATATCTCTAGCAAGTTTCCAATCTGCTAGCACATTTCTAGGCTTTATTTCCCTAAGGTCAGGCTTTCTACCATTCCGCAGTTCCATAAGGCATTTAAAGTCAAGCATCCTATTAGGACTTCTATTAACAAGATAAGTAGCAGTATAAAGAGCTTCTCTCCAAAAGGACTTAGGTAAACCAGAAGTGAACAACAAACATCTCAGTTTTTCAAGTAATGTTCTATTCATTCTTTCGGCCACTCTATTTTGTTGTGGAGTTAATCTAACAGTCTTATGTCTCAAAATGACATGCTCATTGCAAAAATTATCAAACTCAGCACTACAAAATTCCAAACCATTATCATTCCTAAAAGCCTTAACCCTTTTATTAGTCTGATTTTCATTTAACATTTTCCATGCTTTAAACTTGGTAAAAGCCTGATCTTTGGTTTTCAGTAAGAAGGTTCATACTCTCCTAGAGTAATCATCTACAATGCTCAGAAAATATGTATTTCCACCATGTATTTCATTAGACACAGGCCCCCACAAATCAACATGTAGATACTCTAAAATCCCCTTACTTGAATGAAAACCACTAGTAAATTTTAACCTGTGCTGTTTGGCCAGGACTCATGGTTCACAAAAGGATAACTGAGTTATCTTTTCTCCAAGGATACCTTGCTTACTCAGACACTCAAGCCCCTATTGACTCATGTGTTCTAATCTAAGATGCCACTTTACAGTTGCACTTCACAAACAGCAGAGCATGCATCATTAATCTCACCATTGTAAGTGTCATCAAGAACTTAAATACGGTAAGTCTTATTTCTAATTAACACCTGCCTATCATTTTTCAAAACAGTAATAGCACCATTTTTAGCAGTGTAAGAGCAACCAGAATCATCAAGAGCACCAAGGGAAATTAAATTCTTAATAAGCCAGGGACATATCTTACCTTAGTCAAAGTGACCAATTTTCCATTTGTCAATTTCAGGTGTATGCTACCCATTCTCATGACTTTACACACATTATTATTTCCCATGTAAACATTTCACTGGCAGTAGGGGCTAGGCCATCAAACCAATTTTTTGTTTAGGCACATATGAAAAGAACAGCATGAATCCAATACCCATTCATCACTTAGTGGGTGACAGTTAGGACCTCTTGTGATGAACTAGCTTTATCAGATGTAAAGGCCAAGTTAGTTTCAGAGTCCCCATTAGTTTTGGGCCTAGCCAACCATTTATAACAATTTGTTTTTAAATGACCCATCTTACCACGGAAATAACACTTAGTTTGTGGGGATTGACCTTGTTAAGAACTGTTATTTCCATTGTTGTTTTTATCAGACTTAGGCCTAGGTTGGAACTTATTTCTATTGTGTTGAAAAGAAGGTTTACTTGACTTCACAAAGAAACCAGAGGCGGACTTAGCTTTTTTGTTCTCAAGTTCTAACTCTCTAGTTTTCAAAGCAGCACAAAATCTGTCGAATGAGGGCACATCACCAGTATATTAGAAAACATCTTTAACAACATGATATAACTCATCAGGGATAGAATTCATCAAGATCATCACAAGACTAGTTTCATCAAGAGCATGTGTAGTATCCCTAAGCATCAAAGACAATTTCAGGAACTCATCCAAATTCTCATCCATGGTCTTAGTAGAATTCATCTTATAAGCAAATAGTGATGCATATATGACATATTTGGAGCTGCTTGGTTAGTATGCAATGAGTCAAGCTTTTTCCACATACCGAGGGGAGTTTTGCATTCACATACTTTCCTGATAATATTGTCCACATGGCTGAATATTATCAGATTATAGGCCACCACCTCAATCTCAACATTCCTCTACTTTTGTTCATCAGTCCACTTGGTTGTCTCCTCTTCAAGGGCAACCAATACTTTATGCTGGGACAGAAAAACCTTCATCTTGAGGCACCAGACTTGAAAGTCTCCCTTTCCATCATAGGTTGCTATCCCAATCCTTGGTTGCACCATTTTCACCACACAAGTAAACACAAGCAAGTATAAGTACAAGCAAGTCATTTAGGGATAAAATCAACAATAAGAATTGACCAAGAATCACTAGCAAGGCTCTGATACCACTGTTGTAATCCAACTGTGAATTACTAAATCCATTTCCAATGTTGAGATTCCATTCAAGAACCCTAATTTCAATTCAACTTTGAGAAATAGCAAAAATAAAGGACACGTGCAATATTATAGTGGTTCACCTCTAGGTGAGAGGCTAATCCACTTGAGCTCACTAGCACAGTCCCAATCCACTTTGTCAAGCCTCGTAATCGACCAAATCGCCGCCGGAGTTACAGAATCCGATTACAAGCTCAAAGAGAGGGCACCACCGTATCGATCTCTCCGTGGAACGATACAAAAAACTCAATCTGAACGGTAAACAACTCGTAATCGCTCACTGAGTAAAAGCCCTCAAACTATTTGAGAATCGAAGCACGTTTGGACGTCGAACGAAATCAAAAACCGAACTGGATGAAGATAGCCCTAGGGGTAGCTCGAGATGTAGCTTTTATACTCATCAGTCTAGATTAGATCTCATTCGTTTGTCTTGATTAATCTCGCTCGTCCATTTCAAACAAATTCGCGCCTCGGATTGTGCTGACGCGTCACGCTGTGATTGGCTTTCACTCAACAATTTCGTAATGGCTTACAACAGCCTCTGCGCGCTTTAGCAACGACAGCTCGACATTTAGCAACGACCCATAAATGCGTTTGATTTCAACTGAGCTTCGACGACAAGCTCCTTTGCCTTTCAGTGACGACTTCCAATGACCTTTACCGACGAACTCCAAATTCCTACAGAACTCAGCTCCCTTAATGTTTCAGGAAGATTAGACAGTTCAAAGCTCAGACCTTATTAAAATGAAGACATTTTGGAGAATTCTTTTGGAAGCTGCCACTACACCAGAATACATCTTAGGGCATACATTTTTTCCGTCGCATAAAGTCCAATTTTTGTCGCATAAAGGGGTATATCGTATATGGGACAAAATGTGCATCGCCTAAAATATGTGTCGAAAGACAAGTAGCGTAAAGTATATGCGACAAAAAATATCACGCCAGTCGCATAACGTTTAACGCTTATGCGACATTTGTTTCATTTAGTCCCATTCACAATAGATCTGGTTCTACAATTTAAGGGCATATGCCACATTTTTATAATTAACATATTTGCCAATTGTCATCGCATTAGCTACATACATGACATTCTACGTTTATGTGACATTCGCCATTAATCGCATAAAAAGTTATACACTTCTAACTTAAAGGCATTGGTGTCGCAAAAAGAGACATATGCTTATCAGTCTTTTTTTTAAAGCTGGGGCGGTGCCAGCAGCTTTATTAATGGATTCAAAAAAGCCTGAACCATGGCATGTACAGCCACAACCCTCAAGCACCGGACCAAGTTATAGGGCCAAGGCCCTAACAGCGCTGAACGGGACTGAACAAAAGAAACACGGAGATGGCGCCTCAGCACCGAACAAAGGGCTTCATCGGTGAGACCATCCCCAATAGACCTGAACAAAAATCTGTGACTCTCCCCACGCACGCAGGCGGGATCCCAGAGGCTACTTAAAAAGACAGGGCTGAATTGCCTGTGAAACTGGTCGCCCAGCATATAAAAATATTCTGAAACAGGTAAATGTCGGTTAACTTATTGTCATATAAACTTATTGTTACATAAAAGGTGTTACGATAACACCTTATTGTCACTCAATTAACTTATTGTCATATAAAAGGTGTTACGATAACATTCTGAAACAGGTAAATGTCGGTTAAAATGTCATACGTCACAAATAGTAAAGAACAAAATGTCGCATATGAAGAACATATTGTCGTATAAAACATTAATCGTCACGAATAGCAGACAAGAAAATGTCACATATAATGGATAGATTGTGGTATAAAACGACATACGTCACAAAAAGCAAACAACATAATGTCACATACAACGCATACAGCCTGCATACAAATTAAAACCTGAAATTGTTTGATACATAATCCGGGAACCAAAACACAATCCGGCCACCAAAACAACAGGGTACACACAAACTAGAGTTCATGTGTGTGTACCCGGGCCAAAAACAACAAGTTTGATACAGTCAAGGAAAAAGTAATCAAGGAGCAGGTCCATAACTTGTGGCACCTTCAGAAGCATTTAGATTTGCCGAACCACCCCGAACCTCCAACTCCTCAAGAGTGTGTATCCTTTCTTCAAAAGCGGCCTTCATTTCCAACATGTCATCCTTTGTCTTCTGCAGCTGGTCCTTAAGCTCAGAGGTTCTTGGACCCCCTCTAGGGAGGGGTGGCCTCTTGAAGGCTCTACCTGCTCCAGACACATACGTCCCACTTTTTTTGCCAAGCACTTCAGTTATAATTTGAATTTGAATGTCGACCGGAAGAGGTTCTTGTTCATCGATGACATTGCCTTCATCATATTCATCACCATCCATATCCCGTAAAGCTTGACGAACCCTCTCCATCATTTGTGCTTACATATACATTGTTTAAGTGTAAATACAACGATAAAACTAAACTGGAAATACATGGCATAGAAAAAAGATTACAACCAGAAAATAAACTAATAACATCAATTGAATAAGATTGGCAACAACGATTGCCAACACACAATAAACAAAGAACAACAAAGTTTGCGAACACAAGAAAGAGCATCAATGTAAGAACTAAACATCAACATTTCACCAACATCAACAAACATGAATAGGATTAACATGGCAGATAACATTTTGCAGATAAACACATGAAATATATAAAAAGAGGACATGCATGAATAACATTTAACATTTCAAATAAACTGAACATGAATAACCCTAAGAAACATGAACACAATTTCAAAATCAACATATGGGAGAGAAGAACAATAACATATTATTCAGCAAGCAAATAATATTTGGTAAACGTGACTATAAGGGCAACACAACATTAAACACCAACTTCAACATATGACTGATGACAAGATGAAATTATTCAACCAACATGGACATGTAAGTGACAATAAAAATAAAGATACTCAACTGCAAGAACGGCGCCGGCAGGATCACCAGAGTACACCTAGGCGTAAGTAACTATAATGGGAGCTCTTTCTACATGGAGTTTCAGTTGCACAGCCCTCATGTAGAAAGGGACCTTTCCAGAGCGGTGGTTGAGTCTTTCAGATTCAGTGCGCACTCTCGACATCGTCTCACCTCTTTCCTATTGTTGTGAAATTTAGCGAAGTTAATGAGAAGTTTGAAAAACATACCAACATAGAATAAAAACAATTGATACATTAAAGGAGTGAAGCAAAATGTTGTTTGATAACTATAAGAATTGAGTAACCTGATTTTTTGGTTCATCAAAGTGGCTAATAAGCCATCCCCATTGATCACGGCGATCAATAAACTCCCGGGGAATCACATTAGGTCCATGCTCCTTATAGAATAGCTTGAGTCTGCCTTCCAATCCCGGTACCTTTCGATGGCCCTTTTAAAGATAAAATTCCACAACCGATCATCTTTTGGATCAATAACAAAGTTTGGCTGCAAAGAAGAAAATAGAAGAGGCAACATTGAAATCATTACATTAAGTATTTACATTGAACTGAAAAATTAGAACATGAATTACTTACATTCAAGTGGTCATACACAATCTGTCTGTCCTTCTCCCACAGCTTCCTGAATGACGGTGCTAGCATTGGAACCTTGTCCTTTACCACACTCCCGATCTCGTGCACAATCAAGCTACAAACTTGCTGGTCCGTCGGCCCGGTACAATCTGGTAGAAATTCATTCTTGATTGGTGACGAACTATTTCTTTTTCACCTCTAGAATATGTGTCAATGAAGAGAGGATCGAATGTAGTAGGTCAAAACATTTATAATGACCGGTAGGGTACCGGGTCGAACCCAAAGGAGCAATTTAAGCACATGCACTATATAAGATTGTGTTTCCGTTCGGCTATTCTAAACCAAAATGTATAAGGGAGTGTATATATCTAAATCCTATGTGGCGAGTAATTGAGGATAAAAGATAAGTAAGAGGTGTTTTGAGGGGTTACTCCCCTCCTTGGCAATTTCCCAATGATCACATACACGATATTCAAACATTTCACGGTAGTCAAATAGTATTGAACCTAGTTTAGACTAGGATAGATCAACGTCACTTGAATCCATTCCTAGCAAACTCTCTTATAGCTCGAACCTCTCGGTTCATTCCATGGCAATAAATACCATGAACTCGACTCCTAGTTCACTTCAATCCCGTAGAAATGATCATATTCACTACATCCTAACTATCCCTAAGGTCTTTCGATTCTTAAGTCTAGTTTTAAGGTTCATCATGTTACTTAGGCATTTCCTCAAACACTTAGTAGCATTGTATGTTAAAGACCATAGTGAACATGCATTTGACACCATTAGATGGGATAAATTGATGATTCGCTTAATGACTAACTCCAATAAATCAAACATTCAATCCTTAGTCAAGCATCCATATCCTAAGGCTCATTTACATGATTCAAGATATAGATCATTTTCTCCATCCTAGAACTATTCCCAAGGGGTGTCAAGTCCTAGGTTCAAGTTTAGGTCCAAATTGTCACTTAGGCGTTTTATCAAACACCTAGAGTGCATAACATTCATAACACAAGAGAAAATGAAATCAACAACCATCCATATGAATATCAATGTATATTGTGATCATAGAGTACCAAGGAGAGTCATAAGACCCTCAAAACACAAGATCCACTACTCACACATCATGTAAGACAACATGGTGTGAGTAGGGTTTAATGGCAACAACAAGTAGAATAGAAGAGGGATAGAAGTAGGATGATTAATCCTAATGTCTCCCTTTGATCTTCACTTCTCCTTGGTTGGATGATGTTTGATGACCTTGGATGAGCCTCTTTTCCAATCTTCTTCTCCCCAAAAACCTCCACACTTGGTCCAAAATCATCACTTTCTATTTATAGCCTCGGGTGAAATATCGGTACTGTAGCAGTCCACCCGACCGGGTGGAAATCTGGAAGCAATCCACCCGACCGGTTGGCTTCCCAGTCGACCGACTTCGATGGACTGGTTTGGGGAGCCTCCTGAGGTGTTTAGTCAGTCGACCGACTCGAGGTCCAGTCGACCGACTCGAGCTTTCAACCGGTCGGTTGGCGCAGGGGACATTCCCACCCGACCGGGTGATATGCAGTTCTGTCCACTTTTTGCTCTAATCTCCGATTTTCACCGAGTTTCCTTCTATTGGCTTTTGACCATGGGGAAAAGTCGATTTGTACCTGAAACGTACGAAAAGAGGTCAAATGACATCAAAATAATATTGGAAACGATCCAAAACTATAGTGAAGAATGACCATAAATTAGTCGAAAACTCGACTGATCAATTGGCTGCCGGTGGATCATTTCAGCCACCGGTGTAGGTGACCTTGTTCGCGGAGGTGCCTGATTTTGGTTTGATTGGGCAGGCTATTGTTGGGGAGGGCAAGATAGCGCGGGGACTTGTGGTAGAGGGTTGGAGAATGATGGAGGGTCGGGAGCAGGGGCTCGACGAGTGTTTTTCGACAAACAACGAGGAGGATTAGTTGAGGGTGGAATTTCAGCGGGTCTAGCTATCACAGGGGGAGGATGATTGTAAACGTGTGGAATTTTAGCGGGTCTAGCTACAACATGTGGGATTTCATTGCTAACAGGTGGAATTTCAGCGGGTCTAGCTGGGACTTTGGACTTATCAGGAGGATTGACTACACTATTCTTGCTAACAGGAGGTTCAACATAAGGATTTAATGCAGGGTTCTTCGCTTTCCTAGGTGGAGTATTTCTAACAGGAAGAGGATGTACCTTCTTTTGCTTGTGTCGTGGAGTCTCCACGATATTCACTGTAGGTGGAGTCTTTGCCAGCGCATCAAGCTTCTTTGTGCGATCAAGAGGTTTTAGGGCACCAAGGATGGCCCTAGCACGCTCTGTGTTCCAAAAATCAGCATCCACGGCCGGCTGAGAGAGGGTTGGAGCAGGTGCGATGGCTGGAGGCCGACTGTCGTCACTGTCAGTGGACTCAGCAGAAGAGGCTGTGCGTGGTGGCGACTCGGCTGGACGAAGGCTTGGCGGAACACGACGTGTAGAAGGCGAACGTAGTTTCATCGTACGGCGCATGGTTACTTCTGGTGCGTCGACCAAAGGGGAGATCTTCGGTTTTAGGGTTTTGGTTCTCGCCATCCCGAATGTGGAGAGTAGATCTGGTAGAGGACGACGACGGTGGTGCGGTGGAGAGAGTAGATCTGGTTTTGTCAACACTTAGAGAATTCAAATTCTCAATCTCGAACTCAAGCAAACCAGCAAGTGGACGTGTGCTTAGTTTCCTTTTTCTGGGCCAAAATACACTTTTACGCGACATAGTTTGTTTTGTAACTCCCATAAATGTTGAGCATGAAAATCAAAATTTGCGCTCCATCACGAAAAATTGCACCCCCCAAAATGAACTATCTTTTGCGACATTGTAAATCAAACTTTGTCCCATAACATTGCTGAAAAAATGCTACAAACTGAGCAGTTTTCATTACATCCAAAATGAACACAAACACAAATTCACCTAACATAGTGGCAACATCTTCATACTTGATACTCAGTACCATAACAAAGCTAACACTTGCAAGTGTTCACATTTCATCATCTGAAGAGTATTGGATTTCATCATTTTCTCGATCATCTTCTACTTCTATGGTTTCATCCCAATGTTGTTCATCCTCATCTTCATCATCTTCCATCGTCATTTCCTCATCATCTTCAACATCATCCCCTGCTGCGAATACATCCTCATCATCCGAGTTCAATTGTCTATGTGCTCTTGGTATTTGCTCCATATTGGGGTCAATGGTTGCACGTTGGACATCATTTATAATGTGAGAGGGCATGCGCTCTTGGTAAGGGTCATCTTCCTGAGGCGAAATAAGTGTCATTGATAAGGCCAATCTTCATACCAGCTAGTTGATGTATCCACGGATAGATGTACATAGTCCCCCTAAGTGCTTCCCCTATCAGTAGGATCCGTGTTAAACCATACGCAATCAAAAAGGACTACATGCATCCCATTTGATTGTACTTGTATAATGTTTTGAATAACGCCGTAATAAGTAAGATCGTCATCTTCCACCATCACACCTGAGTTTTGAGTCTTCATCTTTTGGTCCCGATCCCACACAATAAACTTTACACCATTGACATAGCACTGAGAATAACATGCGTATGATTGAGGCATACGCGCTAAAGAATACAACTCTGCACAATATAAAGGAGAGCCTTCTCTTTTCAAGATCTCATCTGTGGATTAGAACGATTAACATTATTAAACATTTATAGATATTAATAGTGATGTAACTAATAAGTAGAATATAAATTACCATCTGCAAATACCCAGTCACGAAAATATTTCAAGAAATGTGCCACACGCTCTTTCTTTGTTCTATTTGGGCACTCCCGATCAAACTTCTCGTCATGCTTAATTAAATATTGCTTTGCTTGTTCACAGTTTTCGAGAACGCACCAATGAGTCATGTCAAGTTGTATTTTACTCAATTTGATCCTTGGAGAATGACCATTCACCTTGACTAGAGGAGAGTAAACATTCAGGTCATATAACGGAGCTTCACTTGATGAGTCCATTATCTCGGATGATTCGTTCATATACAATTTGCAATATGTTATACACTCATGTGTAATACATTTCTCAGCAATGCATCCTTCTGGATATCTGCTATTTCGAACTGTTCTCTTATATTCACCTAATTGCCCGCAATAGGAAAAACACTTAGTTAGTAAAACAATTAGTTAGTAAACATCAGTTTATATCAAATAATGAAATACAATTAGTTAATAAAACCTCTCAATAGGAAACATCCAACTATAGTGCACCGGTCCTTTAAGCAACACTTGTTCCAGAAGATGAATCAAAAGATGAACCATGATGGTGAACAAAGCAGGAGGAAATACCATCTCCAATTTGCATAAAATAATAACAATGTCATCTTTCATTTGAGTTACTTCTTCCACCATCAGCTCTTTGCAACATAATTTTTGAAACCACCGTGATAATGATATAAGAGGATCGATTACATAATGTGGCAAGTAGGGTCGAATGTACACCGGATGCAGACGTTGTAACATGAGATGGCAATCCTGTGTTTTCAATCCATTAAATTTCTTATCTTCGACATTGATTTTGTTCTTCAAACTACCCGCATAACCATAAGGATATTTGGCATCCTTAAGGAACTCAAAAATCTCTACCCTCTCTTTGGGTAAAACGGTATAAGGAGCTTGAGAAACCTTATCATTTCCTGATGTCGAGCCTTTTCCCTTCCACCACAATTTCCTTATGAATCCCTTGTTTCTCCAACCCTTCCCAGGCCTTAATGTCATCTTTAGTCTTTCCTTGAAGACCAAAGTATAGTGCCAATGATGTTATCAAATACATTTTTCTCTATATGCATCACATCCAATGAATAAGGTTGTCTCAATGTACTCCAATAAGGTAAATAGTAAAAAATGCTCAAATGAGTCCAACACAATTTCTCCTTGACACCTCTAGGCTTAAAATATGGATGCAAGCTAAGTATGGGGTACTCATGGCATAATACAGAAGACAACATCTCTTCTCCCGTTAAAGAAGGTGGGGCATCGCTAAGTTCCAGTTCCCCATTGAACTTAGCAGCGGCATACCTCCAAGGATGCTCTCTGTCAAGCATTCTGCAATGGCCTTGGTAGGACATTCTGCCGGCTAAATGTTGAGCATCAATGTCATCTAAACACATAGGACAAGCTTTGTATCCTTTACACTTTAGACCTCCCAACATTCCCAAACCCGGGAAATCGCTGATGGTCCAAAGAACTGCAGCTTTCATGTGGAATGACGATCCATCATTTCGATCATATGTGAGTACTCCGGTGTCCCATAACATATTTAATTCATCAATCAAAGGTTGTATGAAAACGTTCAAGCACTTGCCCGGAGATTTTGGACGTGAAATCAACATAACAAGAATGCTGAATTCTTTCTTCATGCACAAAGAAGGTGGCAAATTATAAGGCATCACCACAATCGGCCATGTACTATGAGAAAGAGTAGCTGCTCCAAAGGGATTAAAACCATCTATAGCTAATCCAAGTCGAACATTTCTAATGTCTTTTGAAAACTCAAGGTATTTTTTGTCAAAGTCTTGCCATGCTTCACTATCAGCATGATGTCTAATAAGACCTTTGACGTTCGTAGTTTTAGCGATGCAATTAGTCAAAAACAATTTGTAATTCAACCGGTAAGACCGGTGTCGAACCCAAGGGAGCAAACGGATTACACGCTAGTTCTATCAAATTTTCTTACTCGGCTAATTCCTAAAATTCAAGTATGATTGAGTTATCAATGATTCAAAACAAGAATGAAATGGTTTTTAGGGGATTGAATTCAATTAAAGGCGAGTTTCGAGGGATTAATCCCCTCCTTGGCGATTTCCCAATGATCATGCATACAAGAGTTTAATTAATTATGAGTTGATAGGTTTTAAACCTAGCTTAGACTAGAATTGAACAAACCATGCATGTTTAATCCTAGTCAAGCCATCTTAGATAGGATCTCACTAATTAAAGAATATTGATCCACTATATAGCATTTACTCTCATAAATGCTACATGCATAAAGTTCTAGTTCACCTCTCACCATGCATTTACTCTCATAAATGTTGGTTAAGTTCAATTTTACTACATCCAAACCATCACTAAGCTCTTTCAATACTTAGATCATAGTTCTAACATAAACATGTCACTTGGGCATTTTATCAAACACTTAGAGACATGTCTCACATGAAGAGCATAGTAAAATGAAATCAACTTCAATAGATCCATTCAAATGTGTATACAATGATCATTGAGTACCAAGGAGGTTCATAGAACCCTCAAAACACAAGGGGGACTACTCACACATCAAGTAAGACAACATGATGTGTGGGTTTTTAGCAAAAATCTAAGAGAAAGGAAGAGGGAAAAGAGTAGGATTGATGATCCTAATAAACTCCCTTGATCTTCAATCCTCCTTGATTAGATGATGTTGAAACCCTTGATTTAGCTCACTTCCTTTTGTCTTTTCTCCAGAAAAATCCAAGA
This sequence comes from Rhodiola chrysanthemifolia, assembly GCA_033675395.1. Taxonomy (NCBI): domain Eukaryota; kingdom Viridiplantae; phylum Streptophyta; class Magnoliopsida; order Saxifragales; family Crassulaceae; genus Rhodiola; species Rhodiola chrysanthemifolia. Next base: position 36,060,861 of record CM066207.1, on the reverse strand, counting down.
TCATAGGTCAAACTTCCCTCTTTCTATTTATAGCCTCGGGCAATTTCCGGTACTGTAGCAGGTCCAGTCGATCGACTGGCGGTGGGCTGTTGGCCCAGTCGATCGACTGGAGGGAGATAAAACGCTTGGAAAGCAGATTCTCAGTCGATCGACTGAGACAGGGTAGTCTCCCAGTCGATCGACTGAAGTAATGCAGAAAACAGGCCCTCCTGAGACTCCATTAAGTCGATCGACTGGAGTCCCAATCGATCGACTGAAGGCACGTGGCTTGCACGCTCAGCTGGAGAACTCGCCAGTCGATCGACTGGCGGGCCCAATCGATCGACTTAAGTATCTTGATTTGCAGGCCCTCCTGAGAGTCCATTAAGTCGATCGACTGGAGCAGGGGAGCTTCCCAGTCGATCGACTGGAGGCCAAATTTTGCCAACTTTTGCTCTTGACTCCGATTTTCTCAGAGTTTCCTTCTATGGGCTTTTGGCACTGAGTCACCTTGATTCGCACCTAAAACGCATGAAAAGGGGGTCAAATGACATCAAATAATCGTCGGAAACGAACTAAAGCTATAGTGAAAATGGGCATTAATGAGTCGAAGACTCGACTCATCAACACTCCACACTTAAGCTTTGCTCGTCCCGAACAAAGTATGCAAATATGCCAAGGAAGTGCAAATGTCGATATGTTAGTGGTGCTATGTTTTTCGTGCATTTGCCTCACTAGATTTCACAAGGTCTCGATCTTTATTTCCAAACATGTTATTGAAAGGTAAATGACAAGTATGTACAATCTACCTAGCTCCTTTTCGTAGGAGTTACGAATGCATTTAGCGCATGCATTAAGCCTTTAAACCCCTAGGCTACCCTAGTGGACGAGTTATAGTCTCGTGAGAGTTTTCAGAAAAGGGAATACTCACATATCCCACAAATGTACATGTCCCATAAGAGTGAATGCAAGAGTGCTCAACCAAGGCTACGATTTTTCAAGACCAATCCCTCACCCCAAGCTAGACTAGTGCCGCAATATCATAAAAAGAACTTTCTCAACCTTTTGAGTACCTTTGAGGACATGCATTTAAGATTATCAACACTAGGGCTATAAAATGTCTCATCCCAAATTCTACTCATCTTCAAGGCAACACTATCGAGGCAAGGCTTATAGCTTGCACAATAGAGCGTCAACCGCTCACCTATGCTAGCTAGGGCTAGTCCAAGGGCTCGCGACAAGGAACTCATTCCCAAGTTTTAGGCGCTTAGGCCGTAATCCATAAGGGAAGTGGAGTTCGACACTAGAGTTTCTTAATAAACAAGCAAAGCCCAAAAGATAGCTCCCGTGCAAGGCACATGGGTCGTCCAAGAGTTATTTTAACAAGCACACATTGTAAATGAGAAGAATCCCGCACAAATGAAGAATGGAGGGAAAAACATATGGTCAAGATTTAAGTGCTTCTTATTTATTTTTGAAACGGCCTTTGGCCTACAAATGCTTTCGAGGGGGGACTTACCTCCCTAACCCCCGGCACTTGTATATTTGGAGCAAAACTTCTCATGATCATTGAGAGAGTTTTTAGTCGGGGCTTTGCCCTCTTTGACCGCAAACATTTTTTTTTTTTTTTGACTCCATACTTAAAACTTGACAATATGTTCAAAAAAAGTGTATGGAATGTGCGGGAATCAATCATGAACAAAGCACCATGTTAGAGCACTCAAGTCACCAAAGAGCATTCAAGTGGTCTAAGTTTTTCACGATGATATTTTTGAAAGTGTTTGCTAGCTTGATCCAAGGTGTTGCAACGAGAATACTTAAAAAGTTGGATAGACAAGATATAGCCATGATATTGATTTTCAAGAATGCATGCTCAAAGGACTAGGTCGGTAAATGTGGCAAATAGGCTAGTTGTGATTTATAGGGATTTAGAGTTGAAAATCACAAGCCTTTGTGGTTAAAACACTCTCATGTTGGGACAATGTGCAAGTATGCAAGTGTCCATCTAGAAATGATATGTATAGCATGCAATCATGTGAACTATGCGCATCAAACCACTCCACACTTAATTCAAGCTTAGTCCCTAAGCGCAAAGAATGATAAAATAAAGGCAAAGGCGCATAGGAACTCCCCTCGTTTGTAGACCCGGTGATAAGACTCGTGGGAGTGAGAAATAATTTTTTGGTTGCAATATGTAGATAAAGACGGTGAATATGGGCATGATGATAATATGGAAATGTATATCCTGTGGATTGAACAACATAAATGGTAAACACCGTCAATATCATAGAAAATGTAGCATACAACCAAAGACAAGTCAAGAGTATATCACACAAAATGGCATACATCATCCAAAATTGCGCCAAACGGCGACTTAATCATCCAAGTACATGATCTAAGCAAGAAGGCATCAAATGATAGACAAAAGTATGATCAAAATGCAATACAAGCTCAAGATGTAGCCTCATCGCCTCCTCGAGTGATGTCTCTAGTGGAATCTCCAACTCCCTCCTCTCTAGCAGAATCCGCTCGCTCAATCGTGGCACCAGTGTATCGCGAGCCCTCTGCTCTGATGGAACTCTCTCGTACTATCGTGCCCTCTGGGAGTGGTGTGCCCGCCTCCCCTACTCTAGAAGCTGGCATGGTAGGCAAGGGGGAGGCGCCACGCGGAGCAGAGAACTCCGGAGCAGCAGAAGGGATGAAAGGAGCGCTGGGGCCACTGATGAAGGACTGGACCGTAGATCTGAGCCACTCCCACTCCCGGCGAGCTCTCGCATCAGACTCTCGGACAAAGTCCTCAAGGCGTGTCATACCTGCCCGCAAGTCAGCAACATCAGAGGTGATCCTCTGTCTCCACTCAGCTGAATCATCTACGACAGGAGGGGGAATCTCGACAGCGGGCTCCACTGGGGGAAGCTCCTCATCTGATGGAGGAAACTCCTCATCTACGTGAGGGGGAGGAGGAGGTGAGCCAGGGGGTGAGGGAGTGAGGCTGGCAAGGCAATAGAGGGGGTTCTGCTGCTTGAACATCATCCGCTTCGTAGCGGCAACGGTCACAAGCCCCTCCTGATGAGGCGTCGGGTCACTGTCCCAAGTCCTGCCATCCCGCTTGACGATATGCATGTTCTTCATAAGAGCCAAGTCCAGTACGCTCCTGATAGGGGCCTCAGAACCCTCGTGGCCAAAGGTGAAGTTACACCTTTGGGCTATCAATGTGATCAAGGAGCCACCTCCCATGCCCCTGTTCCTCGTGACCGGCTTCACAACCGTCCTGAACCGATCGGCAAGACTGGTTAGCCAATCAACAGGCTGCCCGTGCTCCATAGCAAGCATGAGGTCCATATCCGGGAGCGTAAACGACCTAGCCCTCGCCGTCCGCGTATTAATCCCAATCGCAATGACGTGGTGTATAATCTTCCAAACCGGATCAGTGATGGTCGAAGAATTATACGATGATATGAACCACTCATTCCTCCCGGAAATCCTCTTCCAAAAGCGGGCCTGGTCGTGCTCAGTGAATACCCGGGGCGACGCCACAGGCCGTGGGAATCCAAACCACTCTCGGATCAAACTCTCCCTAATCCTGAATTCCCGGCCCCCCAAAACAAATTCCCAGTAATAAACATCCTCCTCCCCCTCCTTGTCCTTCACCCACTCGAACGAGCATATAAACTCCTCGACTACCCTCTGGTAGGAGCCCGGATCATCCATAAAAAGAAAAGACAAGCCATGCTGAGTGAGGCGAGAATGTACCTCGTCTGTGACTGCTTCGTCGATGGTACGAAGCAATCCCATGTCCAGGTATAGCGTCGGGATGACTGTCTTCTTCTTCGAGGTGATGGTAGCATGATGAGTCCGGTGCTTCTCGTCCCGAAATACTAAGGGGGCCGAGAATGGGTACGGGACCGGCATGGGCATCGGTCCCTCATAAGGCCCCTCCTGAGGCTCAACCGGCACAATGGAGGTGGATGGTGGAGCTGCAGCAGGGGAGGGCTCTCTGGGCACTGGGGGCGAAGGAGCTCGAGGGGTAGGAGGCACGGGCGCTCTCCTCTTCGGTGCCGGTTTCCTCGGTGGAGGCTTTTTCTTCTTTGGAGGTGCTGGGGAAACCGGCACGGCTTCAATCTCTGCGTCCGAGCCCGAGCTAGGGTCGGCTAGCGAAGCCCTCAATGCCCTTCTCTTGCGGGGGATAAGAGGTCTATCATCCTCGTCCTCGAGGGTAAAGTCGTCGATTTGCTCATCGAGCGAGGGCTCTTGAGCAATCCCCTTGCCCTTGTCTTTGGCACTAGAAGAGGCACGGGCACGAGGCATAATGCACTGGGAAAAGAGAGCAAAAACTGAGCTGAGCAAAAACTCCACCAACTGCGCTGAATTGATGATCGAGTCGATCGACTGGGGTGAGACTTGTGGCTTAGTCGATCGACTGGGAGGGGAAAAACGGTCGGGTTTAGGGCACAAGTGGGGGTTCTTCCGGGAGGCTTTGGTGCTCCGAATTGATGATTGGGGTTGGTAGGCGGACGGATGGGGAGTAGTTTGGGAGGTCGAACGGATGCTGGGATGGTCGGACGGAGGAGATCGGCCGGAGCTTGGATTTCCGATCGGAAATCGAAGATGTGGATGAGGGCGGCTGGCTGGGCGCTTGCTGGGCGGCGGATGGATGGTGAGGGCACGACGAGCTGAGGGGAGGGTTGGGGTTGAGGTTCGAACGAGGACGGATGTCGGATTTGGAGTTATGGGGTGAGGAATCGATCGACTGAGTGAAATGAAGTTCGAATGGGGTTATTTGGATATAGAAGTCCCAGTCGATCGACTGGGAGCCCAGTCGATCGACTGCGGAAAGTGAAAAATGAGGTCCTCCTGATGCTCCATCTAGTCGATCGACTGGGAGAATGGGCACAGGCCAGTCGATCGACTGGAGATAGTTTTCAGCTGCGAAAATTTTCTGCTTTTCGATGAATCTCCAACTCCACACTCAGAATTTTTACTCGTCATCATTCATCAGTACCACTCAAAATATCACATGTATTCGAGGCACGCCCTCCTAAGCAATCTCTAGCATATGAGCATACGATTTTCAAGCAAAACATGCTAGGATAACCACTCCACACTTAGAATGCCACCATCATCAAGAAAATTCGTGCAAGCTTTATATCACGTCACACACACCTAGGCATGCATTTAGAATCATCCCAATTACCAAGCCACATGACAAGTTCACAAATCGCATGCTACACATATATGAAAGTTCCTTGTGCATAGATAGACAACTCACAAACCGGGGTACCTCCCGTGAGGTGCCTAGTTTAACGTCTTGGCAAAGACGTAGCCGATCCTCTTCTTACTAAGAAACACACTTGAGGAGTCCATAGCTAGGATCCCTCCTCAAGCGGATAGAGGCTCTCTAAGGGTCGGTCAAATGGTGAGTCACATTCTTCTCATCCCGAACGCCTTCTCTATAATGCTTTAGCCTTTGCCCATTTGCCGTGAAGGTAGTCCCATCATTGTTGAGTAATTCTACGTGTCCATCCTCGTGAGGCTTGTGGACAATAAATGGACCACTCCACCGGCTTCTCAATTTTCCCGGGAATAACTTGAGCCTAGAATTAAAGAGTAAGACCTTCTCTCCCTTCTTGAATTCACGACGAAATATTCTCTTGTCGTGCCATTTCTTGGTCTTCTCTTTATAGATCCTAGCACTTTCGTAGGCTTCATTCCTTATCTCTTCCAACTCATGGAGTTGAAGCACCCTATGGTCTCCCGCCGTTTGTAAGTCCATATTTAACATCTTAATTGCCCACATCGCCTTGTATTCCAATTCCACCGGCAAGTGGCACGGCTTCCCATAAATAAGGCGATAGGGAGACATTCCAATAGGGGTCTTGAATGCCGTACGATAGGCCCATAGAGCGTCATCTAGCTTCGATGACCAATCCTTCCTTGAGCTTCCCACGGTTTTCTCCAAGATTGCTTTGATTTCTCGGTTTGATATCTCCACTTGCCCACTAGTTTGTGGGTGATATGGTGTAGCAACCTTGTGGCTAACTCCATACTTGCGAAGCAAGGCCTCAAAATGTTTTTCCTTGAAATGTGAACCGCCATCACTAATGACGGTCCTTGGAACTCCAAATCTAGGGAAAATAATCTTCTTGAAGAGATTTGTGACCACCTTGGCATCACAAGTAGGGGAGGCGACGGCCTCAACCCATTTGGAGACGTAATCAACCGCGACCAATATGTATTGGTTCCCATATGAGGATGGGAAGGGACCCATATAATCTATGCCCCATACGTCAAATATCTCGACCGGGAGGATGCTTTGTTGGGGCATTTCATGCCTCTTTGAGATGTTTCCCGTTCTTTGGCATTGATCGCAAGCCTTCACAAATTCATAAGCATCACCAAAAAGAGTTGGCCAATAAAAACCGCTTTGTAGAACTTTGGACGCCGTCTTTGCTCCACCACCATGTCCTCCATATTGGGAAGAGTGACAATGGTATAGAATATCTCTCATTTCTTCTTCGGCGACGCAAGTCCTATACAGACCATCCGCGCAAAGCCTATATAGATAGGGCTCATCCCAATAGTACCTCTTGGTCTCGGATAAGAGCTTCCTCTTTTGATGGTGGTTCATGTCGTGAGGGATAATTCCACAAACCACGAAGTTTACGAAGTCCGCGTACCATGGGAGGGCCTCCGCCTCAACTCTCATGAGTTGCTCTCCGATAAATGAGTCATCCACGGGCCTAGTATCCTCTTCAATCTCTTTATTTTCCTCTAGCCTTGATAAGTGGTCGGCTACCACATTTTCTACCCCCTTTTTATCTTTGATCTCGATATCAAATTCTTGGAGCAATAGAATCCATCTTATCAATCTTGGCTTGGAGTCTTTCTTTGCCAAGAGGTACTTAATTGCCGCATGGTCGGTGAATACTATAACCTTCGATCCCACAAGGTATGAGCGAAACTTATCAAAGGCGTACACGATAGCAAGAAGCTCTTTTTCGGTTGTAGTGTAGTTCAATTGGGGTCCATTTAGAACTTTGCTTGTGTAATGAATGGCATGGAGTTTCTTATCTATCCTTTGCCCAAGAACCGCCCCAACGGCATAATCACTCGCGTCGCACATAAGCTCAAAGGGCATGTCCCATCTTGGAGGTTGGATAATTGGAGCCGAAATCAATGCTTCTTTCAACTTCTCGAAGGCCACCAAGCACTCTTCATCAAACCGAAACTTGGTGTCATTGCATAGTAGGTTTGTTAAAGGCTTTGCAATCTTCGAGAAATCCTTGCTAAATCTCCTATAAAACCCCGCATGGCCTAGAAAACTCCGTATGCCCTTTACATCCTTTGGGGGTGGCAATTTTTCCATAACCTCTATTTTAGCTTTGTCCACCTCAATTCCTCTTTTAGAGACTAAGTGACCAAGAACTATCCCCTCCTGCACCATGAAATGACATTTTTCCCAATTAAGTACAAGGTTCGTCTCAATACACCTTTTCAACACTTTAGCCAAATTAGCCAAACAATCATCAAAAGACGAACCATAAACAGAAAAGTCATCCATGAACACTTCCATAATCTTTTCAATAAACTCGGAAAAAATGGCCATCATGCATCGTTGAAAGGTACCCGGCGCATTACATAGTCCAAAGGGCATTCGCCGATAGGCAAATGTTCCATAGGGACATGTAAAGGTGGTTTTCTCTTGATCTTGTGGATGAATAGGGATTTGGAAAAATCCGCTATATCCATCAAGATAGCAAAAATAGTCATGCTTAGCTAGTCTTTCCAACATTTGATCAATAAATGGAAGGGGAAAGTGATCTTTTCTACTGGCTTGGTTTAGTTTCCTATAGTCCACACACATACGCCACCCGGTTACCGTTCTTGTGGGGATTAGTTCATTCTTTTCATTTTTAACTACGGTCATCCCCCCCTTTTTGGGAACTACATGAATGGGGCTCACCCATTTAGAGTCCGCAACGGGGAAGATGATTCCCGCATCAAGCAATTTTAGAACTTCCTTTTTGACTACTTCCCCAACAATAGGATTCAACCTCCTAGCTCTCTCCCTAGATGGCATACTATCGCTCTCTAAATTGATTTCATGCATGCATAAATTTGGGCTTATCCCCTTCAAGTCATCAATAGAGTAGCCAATAGCATCCTTATGTTTTCTAACCACATCAAGCAATTTAGAAGTCTCATCATCATTCAAAGAAGCATTCACAATGATAGGCAAGCTAGAATTTGGGCCTAAGAACTCATACCTTAGGCTTGTTGGTAGAGCTTTTAGCTCTACCGAACAAGACTCCTTACCTTTGTCGCTTAGAGTTCCCTCTTCGTTTTCTTCCTCCAAGATAGCCCAACAATCGGCAATGTCGGGAAGCTCATTATCAAGGTCAATTCCACTCATGTAAAGGTTAGGCACATCATACAATTCATATGTATCAACTAGGTCAAGATAATTACAAGTCATTGTAGGACTAGGACCTTTTTGTGCCTTTTCAAGATTAAACTCAATTTCCTCATCTCCTACTCTCATGGTGATTGACCCCTTACTAGTATCAAATATAGCCCCCGCGGTGTAGAGGAAAGGCCTTCCCAAAAGAATGGGAATTTCATTGTCCTCTTCCATCTCTAACACCACAAAATCCCCCGGAATATAGAAATTCCCTACTCTAACCGGGACATCCTTAAGAACCCCCCTAGGGAATCTCGAGGAGCGGTCCGCGAGCCTTAGAATCATGTTGGTTGGTTTAGGCTCACCCATATTCAACTTTTTGCACAAAGAATAAGGCATCAACGATATACTTGCACCCAAATCACACATAGCACGCTCAATCTTAATATCATTAATAAAGCATGAAATGGAAAAGCTACCGGGATCCTCAAGCTTTGGGGGCATGCGCGGTTGAAGAATGGCACTACATTCGCCATTGAGGGACACCGTGTCAACGTCCTCGATTGTTCTCCTGCACGTAATAACATCTTTTAGAAATCTTGCATAAGATGGAGCTTGAGTGATTACCTCGGTTAAGGGCATTGTGACATAGAGCTTCCTCATCATCTCGGCGAACTTGGAGAATTGCTTGTCATTGCTCTTCTTCTTTAGCCTTTGGGGAAATGGAATAGGAGGAGTGTATACTCTAGGTTCGTCTTTCTCCTTTTCCACCTCACTCTCTTTCTCAACTTGAGGGTTAGGGATCTCTTCATCTAACTCTTCAATTTTGGCACTAGCTTGGCCTCTTAGATCAAAGGAGACTTTCTTCTTCTTTGGTAGCTCTCCCTCTAGCTCTTTTCCACTTCTCAATGTAACCGCATTACAATGCTCTCTATTCACTTGGTCGGGTCGAGCCGGTAATTTTCCTTGTGCCCTTGTAGAGGATTCGGCTTGTTGACCTATTTGGTTCTCAAGCATTTTGTTATGAGTCTCCAACCTTTCAAACTTGGTTTGCATGTCCATCAATTGAGCTTGGACGTCCCTACTTGCCCTCTCTTGTTGTGCAAGGATTTTAGCCAACATTGCCTCCATACCGGAGGGTTCATTGGAGGGTTGAGGGGGAGCTTCAACTTGTTGATAGGTCTTTTGAGCTTGAGCTTGATATTGTTGCCCTTGGTTTCTTTGAAGTAAAGTCGGTCCTTGACTTTGATATTGGTTCCTAGGTGGGAACCCTTGATTTGATTGAGTAGGCTTAGGACCGAATCCGGGAGGTGTGGATCCAAAGTCGGGACGAGTAGGATTCGTAGTTTTGTAGGAGAAATTCGGATGATTTCTCCATCCCGAGGAGAACTTTGGTGTAGTGTAGTTCGCTTGAGAGCTTTGCCCTTGGTTGGCACTAGCTCCATAGTCTGTTCCTTGATTTCCTCCCACGAAATTCGCTTCTCCATAGCCTTGCCCTTGCACCTCCCTTTGAACCAAGGGGCAAGAAACGGTCTCATGCTCGTAGACCTCACAAATATCACACCCTTGCTTTGTCGAAGATTCTCTTTCCGGGTGTTTCAACTTGAAGACTTCATCCGAGAGGTTATCAAAGTCTTTCCTCAAAGCATCGTAGTCACTTGTGCTCACCGCTTTCACCTCATGCCTTTCATGCCTCCTTTTTGGGTTTCCTCTTTCACTTCCCCACATGAAGTAGTTTTTCGTGATTTTCTCAATAACCGCATATCCTTCATGTGGTTCTAGGTCCATAATAGCCCCGCCCGAGGCGGTGTCAAGTGCAAGTCGTGAGGCACCATCGACACCGTGGTAGAAGGTGTGGAAGACTTGGAGATCGTCGAGGTTGTGATGGGGCAAAGCCTTTGGTACTCTTTGTATCTCTCCCATGCTTCATAGAGGTTTTCCCCATCCAATTGTGAGAAATTTGTAATTTGATTCCTATAGTAGGCCGTCTTGGAAGGAGGGAAGTATTTGTTTAGAAAAGCCACGGCGAGCTCCTCCCAAGTCGTGAAGCTATCGGGAGTTTGACTCCTCAACCAATCCTTTGCTCTCCCCGTGAGGGAAAAGGGGAAGAGCCTTAGAAGCTTAGCGTCCTCCGAGAACCCATTGATCTTGAAGGTGGCACACACTTCAAGAAATGTTGTCAAGTGAGAATTAGGATCTTCATTGTCCCTCCCCGAGAATTGTTTAGATTGAACCATTTGAATAGTGGACGTCTTCAAGTCAAAATCTCGGTTATCAACCGTCGGTACGAGGATTGGGGAACGATATCCATAGGCCGTAGGAGTAGCATAATCCTTGAGAACCCTTCTAGCTTGAGGGACTTGTGGTAGGCGACCTTGGGGCGGTGGAGGTGGAGGAGGGAGTCTATTGTTGTTTTCGGCCATGACTCCTTGAGTATTGGAGGTTTGTCCTTTGTCCTTGGTCTTACTCCTTGTAACGAGAAGATTAACTAGCTCTCTAATAGGTTGGTTCAAATCTCTATCCGCTATTTGAGAAAGTTTCTTGGTCTTCGGTGGCATAAAAGAAGTGAACCTACAAGAGAAGCCAATTAAAACAAGTGAGCGTAGTGAATAAGTTCAAGGAATGCAAGCAACAAGTAGAAAAAAGAAAAACATGGAATAGTCGGAGCACTAAATGATTTTCCTAGGGGTAATCTAGCTATTGCTCCCCGGCAACGGCGCCATTTTGGCGTTCGTAGTTCTAGCGATGCAATTAGTCAAAAACAATTTGTAATTCAACCGGTAAGACCGGTGTCGAACCCAAGGGAGCAAACGGATTACACGCTAGTTCTATCAAATTTTCTTACTCGGCTAATTCCTAAAATTCAAGTATGATTGAGTTATCAATGATTCAAAACAAGAATGAAATGGTTTTTAGGGGATTGAATTCAATTAAAAGCGAGTTTCGAGGGATTAATCCCCTCCTTGGCGATTTCCCAATGATCATGCATACAAGAGTTTAATTAATTATGAGTTGATAGGTTTTAAACCTAGCTTAGACTAGAATTGAACAAACCATGCATGTTTAATCCTAGTCAAGCCATCTTAGATAGGATCTCACTAATTAAAGAATATTGATCCACTATATAGCATTTACTCTCATAAATGCTACATGCATAAAGTTCTAGTTCACCTCTCACCATGCATTTACTCTCATAAATGTTGGTTAAGTTCAATTTTACTACATCCAAACCATCACTAAGCTCTTTCAATACTTAGATCATAGTTCTAACATAAACATGTCACTTGGGCATTTTATCAAACACTTAGAGACATGTCTCACATGAAGAGCATAGTAAAATGAAATCAACTTCAATAGATCCATTCAAATGTGTATACAATGATCATTGAGTACCAAGGAGGTTCATAGAACCCTCAAAACACAAGGGGGACTACTCACACATCAAGTAAGACAACATGATGTGTGGGTTTTTAGCAAAAATCTAAGAGAAAGGAAGAGGGAAAAGAGTAGGATTGATGATCCTAATAAACTCCCTTGATCTTCAATCCTCCTTGATTAGATGATGTTGAAACCCTTGATTTAGCTCACTTCCTTTTGTCTTTTCTCCAGAAAAATCCAAGATCATAGGTCAAACTTCCCTCTTTCTATTTATAGCCTCGGGCAATTTTCGGTACTGTAGCAGGTCCAGTCGATCGACTGGCGGTGGGCTGTTGGCCCAGTCGATCGACTGGAGGGAGATAAAATGCTTGGAAAGCAGATTCTCAGTCGATCGACTGAGACAGGGTAGTCTCCCAGTCGATCGACTGAAGTAATGCAGAAAACAGGCCCTCCTGAGACTCCATTAAGTCGATCGACTGGAGTCCCAATCGATCGACTGAAGGCACGTGGCTTGCACGCTCAGCTGGAGAACTCGCCAGTCGATCGACTGGCGGGCCCAATCGATCGACTGAAGTATCTTGATTTGCAGGCCCTCCTGAGAGTCCATTAAGTCGATCGACTGGAGCAGGGGAGCTTCCCAGTCGATCGACTGGAGGCCAAATTTTGCCAACTTTTGCTCTTGACTCCGATTTTCTCCGAGTTTCCTTCTATGGGCTTTTGGCACTGAGTCACCTTGATTCGCACCTGAAACGCATGAAAAGGGGGTCAAATGACATCAAATAATCGTCGGAAATGAACTAAAGCTATAGTGAAAATGGGCATTAATGAGTCGAAGACTCGACTCTTCAACCTTCATCCACTTTTCTTTCTCCATGCCACCTCATCTCCTTAGCGATATGTGGTGGCATATAGAGTCGTTGTAATCTGGGAGTTAAGGAAAAGTACCGTACCACCTTTTTGAGAATCTTGCTATCACCATCGCTGTGTAAGTACCTTGAATCCTCACACACCGGAAAATGTGCAAAGTCCTTGTACTTTTTATAATACAGCACACAACCATATTCACATGCATGAATGATCTCATATCCCATTCCCATAACCTTCAATAGTCTTTTAACATCACGATACGAACCGGGATAATTGTTTCCCCTCGGTAGGAGGTCTTTAGTGCGCTTTAAATGATCGTTAAAGCTCTTGTCGGACCATCCATTAACGACTTTAACTCTCATCGCCTTTAAAATGGTGTCCAAAATTGTATTTTCACTCCCTACGTATAGCGGAGCTTGTGCTTCCATTAGGAGTCCTTGATACTTATCATTTGCATCCTTACCAAAAGAATCATTTTCAAGGCCCCCATGTGGATCTTGAAAAATAAAAGTGTCGTTGATAATCTCTATTGTAGGATTGAAATAATAACCCCCATCGCATTCTTCAACCATCCTACTACTATTCTTTTCCATCACATATTGTCGGCGTTGTGTGTATAATGATGATGAAGCCTCAACCGGTTCTTCTCCATGAGAGGTCCAAGTTGTGTACTCTCGCATCATACCATTTACAAACAAATGAGTTTGGATTTCATCCAATGACAACCTCTCATGGTGCAACCGACAACGCCTACATGGACATGGATGAGTAGTTGTGCGCGGTTTTTTTTGCTTCACAAACTCTAAGAAGGCCATAATCCCATGAAAAAACCGCGGATCACATTTGTCCGATAAATTCATCCAACTCTTATCCATACTTTCCCAATATATTAGCAAATGTGGTAGAAATAATTAAGCAAAAGACCAATTAATCAAACCAAAAATATATAATTTACTAACAAACAAATACACCAAATTTTGTTGCTGCTAGCAAGACACGCATATATATAGAGAAGCACTCAAATGAAAACAAATTTTAGGCTAAGAAACTAGGAACCAATCTCAGCCGTTGGATGATTTCATCCAACGGCGCCACAAGCTGCCACGTGTCCACCACCTCACAAATCCACTCAAATGTCCAATGGGCCCGTGCTTTGTGGGTAGTGGGACACGTGGCAGCTTGTGGATCCGTCCAACGGATCCACAATGGTTCTTAGGTTCTTAGCCTCAGAATGGTTCTCATTTGAGCGCGCCCCAATATATATATATATATAGGCCTGCCTCACTTGCCTCATTCTAATGAGGCTTGCCTCATTTGAACGCTAGCACTCGGTTGAGGTAGGGTTGGTAGAATGAGGCACGTGAGGCACGATCTGGGCCACTCATTTAGATGATGTGGCAGGGAATAGTATCGGAATAGTATTTTACTTTTTGCTTTTGGTAGTGGGTTTTACTAATTGGACACGTGGCGCGCCTCAAATGCACGGGGGGTTGATGGGCGGATGAGATCGTGCCTCACTTGCCTTATTCTAAGGAGGCTTGCCTCACTTGCCTTATTCTAATGAGGCTTGCCTCATTTGAACGCTACTATATATATATATAGAGGAGCGCTCAAATGAGGCAAGCCAAATAAGAATGAGGCAGTGAGGCACGATCTGAGCCACACATCTAACCCCCCCCCCCCCCCCCCCCCCGTGCTTTGTGGGTGCGCCACGTGTCCAAATAGTAAACCCACTACCAACAGTAAAAAGCAAACGCATATATAGGGGAGCGCTCGGTTGAGGCAAGGTTGTAAGAATGAGGCAGTAAGGCATGATCTTGGTTATTGATGATATTGATCTAATGGTTGAGATTTAAAGATGTGGTAGTGGGATTTTACTATTTGCTTTTTGCTTTTTACTGTTGGTAGTGGGTTTACTATTTGGACACGTGGCGCACCCACAAAGCACGGGGGTTAGATGTGTGGCTCAGATCGTGCCTCACTGCCTCATTCTTATTTGGCTCAGATCGTGCCTCATTCTTATTTGGCTCAGATCGTGCCTCACTGCCTCATTCAAAAGATCTAAAGGTCCAGATTTCATTTTGTACTTTCGTCTTTTAGGTAAAAGACAAAAGTGCAAGGTAGAAGACAAAAAGTGCTAAATGACAAACAACTTTGTCTTTTTTGACTTTTTGACTTTCATTTTGCACCTTTAGATCATTTGATCTAAATGATGAGATTTGCGTAACACATAACACATTAAGAAGGCCATAACATTTGAGCGCTCCTCTATATATATATATATATTGGAGCGTTCAAATGAGGCACGCTACAATAAAGTCAGGCACGTGAGGCACGATCTCAACCACACATCTAACCCCCCGTGCTTTGTGGGTGCGCCACGTTTCTAAATAGTAAACCCACTACCAACAGTAAAAAGCAAACAGTAAATCCCACTACCACACCTTTAAATCTCAACCATTAGATCAATATCATCAATGGCCAAGATCATGTTTTACTGCCTCATTCTTATTACCCTGCCTCAACCGAGTGCTCCCCTATATATATATATATAGGGGGCGCTCAAATGTTATAGCTTCTAAGAGTGTTATGTGTTACAGAGCTTCTGATTGGTTGATAGTGGCAGGAATAGTGCCGGAATAGTGAATTTTTGGGTAGTGGGTTTTACTGTTTACTTTTTGCTTTATTGGATTTTGGGTACTTGGACACGTGGCAAGCCCACTGACAGAGCCTTGTCGCGAGGCAATGTGTGCAAAATAATTTTATAAGTCCACTACTTGTGACTTCACTATTGGGTAGTAAAGCGGTAAGTAGGGGTCGTACCCAAGGGAGTCAGTGTGGAATGGTTGTTCTTTAAGGATTTGTACAGAAAGGGAGTGTGAATTGGGGTTGATTGTGATTTTAGTGCTGAAAAGTAAGTGGGTTGGTTGTGGTTTTAGTGCTGAAAGTAAGTGCTTGAAGGACAAGACTTACGAAAAGTAAATGCTTGAAGGACAAGACTTACGAAAAGTAAATACTTGAAGGACAAGACTTACGAAAAGTAAATGCTTGAAGGACAAGACTTACGAAAAGTAAATGCTTGAAGGACAAGACTTGCGGAAAGTAAGCAGTTGATATGGGACTGAAAGTAAGCAGTTGATGTGGGTACTGAAAGTAAGCAGTTGATATGGGTACTGAAAGTAAGCAGTAAGGTGGTGTTTTGATCAAAGGAAAGGATTCGGTTTTAGGAGCCTTGTATCATAAATCTGTTCATCATCGACCTCTAATGGTCATACTACGTGTTTAAAATGTATCAAGGCTATTTCTAGCACTCGACTTGCCACACCGTCTAGTCCTTTTCAAGACATAGAACACTTGTTCTATTTAGGCTAATTCCTCCTTTCGAAGTATCTTAGCCTTATGTGCATCCACCTGATCAATCATTTCCGATCAACCAAGTGGTGTTTTAAAGAGGTTGAACTCTATAGAAAAGCTTTGCTCTTTCGAGTCTCCACTTAACCACGTATGTTCACGAACCCCATGGAAGAGCTTTGCTCTTTCGAGCCTCCACTCAACCAATAGTGTTCTAACCTAATATATGGCACATAGAACAAGTTTAAACACAATAGAGGCACTAAGAGAAGGGTCTAAAATATTTTATGATACAAGCACACCCCTTCAACCAAATGAAGGGTTTAGCTACGAATATCCATAGGGGTGGATATCATAGCTAAGTGCTTAGAAAAGTAAAGGTTTTTGAAAGACAAGAAAAGTAAAGGTTTCGAATACAAGGAAAGTAAAGAGAACAACAAGGAAAGTAAAGGGAGAGGAGCTCCAAATCAAGTGCTTGCTGGAAAGTAAAGAGCTTGGAGCTCAAGAACAAGTGAACAAAGCTTTTGAAATCAAGAACAAAGTAAGAACAAAGTGTGTTTGCATTGAAGTGAAGTGGAGAAGAGAGATAAGCTCTCAACTCCCTAAAATGTACATGTGACAAAGACTTAGGACTACATGAGGCAATGCCTCTATTTATAGATTTAGGGAAACTTGGGGACTAAGTTTGGCAATGAAAATATCCCAAAAGCACTTCATTTTGATTGGTTTAGCCAAAAGCCATCACTTGCACATGGCTCAACCAAAGCCAACCACTTGGCAAAGGGAGAGAGCTCTACCCAAAGCCGCCGGCCGCTTTCTCCAAAGGGCAGCAGCCGTGTAGGTGGCACTCCCCAAAGGCCATCCGGTTTGGTTGCAACCGAACTCCAAATGCTAACCGAAATGAATAGTAAAGGCCAACCGGAAAATAAGTAGTTTGGATTTAGTTGGACTTCGCCGGAATGTGGCCGGAGCAAGAAATGACCGGAGCATGGTGGTGAGGATATGAGCTTGATCGGAGCATTACCGGCGGTTCGCCGGAGTTGGCCGGAGCTTTGGCCGGAGCTTCTTGGCTTTTGGACCACTGATTTGGAGTGAAAATGTGATTCTAAGATGATCTCAAGAAGGATGCTAAGCCAAATTCTGCCCGGAACATGGTAGATTTTCCTCGGGCCCTGATTGGCCAGAAATGCTTGGTGTGCTTTTTGGGCATAAATCTCCCCTTCTAGGCATGTTTCCTCTTTAGACTCCAAAATTTCCTGTATACACAAAATGACATTAACAAGCACTTGTTCGTATGACCAAATGTCTTATTTGGTGGGTTTTGTGTACTCGATGAATCGTATAAATACGCTCCATCAAATACCCCCACACTTAATCTTGTTCGTCCCGAACAAGTGTAGTCAATAAGAGGAACAAAAACACCTTAAGTCCTAGATGTGAATGTGAGATGCAAAACTAGACTTCACCTTAGCATGCATAGCTTACTTGCTTCCAAACGAAATTGTGCTCACATATGAAAGTAACTTGATACTTGTTACCTTCGAGCCGAGATCCAAATTAATTTGGATGATTGGGAGATAGTTCTTTTTAGGCCTTTGAACTGCACTCTCGGATCCGATCTTACTATATGGTTATGCTTCTTGTTTCTTCTAGCACGTGATTGGTTCGGGCTAATGGGCCGAGCTCATTTTCTTTGTTGTGTGGTTGGACAGCTTTTTGTAGTGATTTGGCCTTTGGCCTTTGATTTGACTCTTTGAGTACTTCACTTTTGCTTCGGTTTGGTTTCACCATTTTGGCTGATTTTTCTTTTCTTCTTTGAGCTTTGCTCCTTTGATGAGATTTGCATGTCCATTTTTCTTCACTTTTGGGAGGTCCAATCATCGCCCGAGAGCATATGGAAATACCTCCCCGCTCTTTCTCATCGTAATCGTTTCAGCGCGGGTCAAGTTGAGGGTCGCTCACCTCTTTTCCCGGCTACTCGGACTAGAGATAGGACGATTTGATTCCTGTCCCGCCTCTTGCATAGACGCTGCATGGCGGAGTCCACTCTTCACCAAGAAGCCCGAAGTGCAGCCTCCACAATTTTCACATAACCCTATAGTAAGGATCCGGTCCCTTAAGTGCTTGTCAAGCCTCTCTAGGGCATTTCTTTCAACTCCACATCCTACATTATCTCAGCACACAAGGACAAGTGGAAAGTTAAATGCACATGTTTTTACACAATTAAGTTTTCACAAGGAAATGCATGTTTCGGGTCTATCTATTTTCACATCATGAAAGTGTATATTTTCAAAACATGTTGTCTACTATGTACAAGACTACTACTCAGATACCCCCACACTTTTGAACGAAGCCGTGCCTCACAGCACGACTTGGTTCAAAACACAAAAAGTAAGTTAAACAAGGAAAGGAGGTGAGTATTAAAAAAATCGACATAAAAATAAAACTGAGAAAACTGAATATGCCGGGTTACCTCCCGGCGAGTGCCTTTGTTTAACGTCGTTGGCTCGACGGTACCTCAATCATGGATCATAAGTTGGGATCCCATGGGCGATTGAGATCAAACTTCCCCACGGCTGCCCTTTTATTCTGCCCAAAGAACTTGTGGAGTGATGGGCTCGGTTTTGTTCTCCATTGGTTTGGCAGGTTCTTCTTTTCATAGCTCCGAGAAGGTGAGGCTCCCTTGACCATAGCTGCTGGTCCATCGAGCCGTGCTTTCTTGTTTCTCCTTCCGGGTTTCCATTCCTTCGGCCCAAGTCTTTGCCGCTTTTTCATGTATGGCCGGTTGGCATCTTTGCAAGTGTGGAAGTTCAGCATTGTGCCATCAACTATGTGATACATCAAGCATGTTCCCATGCGAAGCCTCTTCTTTGTGGCAGCTACAAATGGTCGTCCTAGAACGAGTGAGTTTTCCGGACTGCTTTGTTGACTCGGAGTGAGTGAGCGCTCCATTGTTGGCTTTCCTTGACCTTGTACCGCCTCCAACTTGCCACCGCATCATCATTGATTACATGATCTTCGGTGGATGTGATCTGCATAGAAAATGAAGGGTTAAGTTGGGGCACTTTAGCCACAAGGTCCTGGCCTTTCTCTGCTGGTTCGGCAATGAGGACCAGGACTTCTTTTGGCAGCTCGTCAGTGAGGACAGGGACTTCCTCTTCTGCCAGCTCGGTAGTGAGTTCCCATGAAGGCTTTTCCTCGTCCCACACTGGATCGGTTTCTGGCTCTAGGTCTTCTGATGGCTCGGGAGTGATCTCCCATGTAGGCTCTTCCTCGCTGACCTTTGGCTCTGTCTCGAGCATTTCATTGACCCGGTATGCAGCTTCTTTTTGAGCCGCCTCAACTATTGCCCATGATTTCTTGGTTTCGGCCTGGTTTTGGTGCATCGAGGCATTCAATTGCTGTATGTCTGCGGCCAATTGCTGGGTGCTAGCTGCCAGCTCGTTTTCTGCCGCCCGTAATTCGGTTTCGGCCCTGATTTGGTGCAGCATGTTGGCCAATTCTTCGAGTCGCATGGCCTGATCTTGTTTTGCGCTTCCTGCCTTATCTTCTATTAAGTTCCACAGATCATCCACGCTTAAGTTATCCACCGAGCCTCCTGCCGCAGCATCATTAAGCCTATTCCATTCTTGTGGCATCATTCCACCGAGAAACCTTTGGAGAAGATCGAAGTTGGTGAATCCATGGTGCGGGCAGCTCGTCACAATGGAGTCAAAGTATGCCAAGTACTCGTCCAAAGTTTCGTCCCGGGATTGCTCTATGTTGTGGATCTTCTCGCGGACTTCAAGTTCGAAGGATGGTGGGGAAAACTCCTCATAGTACCAAGGCTCGCTTTCATAGTACAACGACATGTTGGGCTGCAAAACAAAAACAAAAACAAAAAGAACAACAACTCCGAAACACAACTCCCCGGCAACGGCGCCAATTTGACCGAGCCTTGTCGCGAGGCAATGTGTGCAAAATAAATTTATAAGTCCACTACTTGTGACTTCACTATTGGGTAGTAAAGCGGTAAGTAGGGGTCGTACCCAAGGGAGTCAGTGTGGAATGGTTGTTCTTTAAGGATTTGTACAGAAAGGGAGTGTGAATTGGGGTTGATTGTGATTTTTAGTGCTGAAAAGTAAGTGGGTTGGTTGTGGTTTTAGTGCTGAAAGTAAGTGCTTGAAGGACAAGACTTACGAAAAGTAAATGCTTGAAGGAAAAGACTTACGAAAAGTAAATGCTTGAAGGACAAGACTTACGAAAAGTAAATGCTTGAAGGATAAGACTTGCGGAAAGTAAGCAGTTGATATGGGACTGAAAGTAAGCAGTTGATATGGGTACTGAAAGTAAGCAGTTGATATGGGTACTGAAAGTAAGCAGCAAGGTGGTGTTTTGATCAAAGGAAAGGATTCGGTTTTAGGGGCCTTGTATCATAAATCTGTTCATCATCGACCTCTAATGATCATACTACGTGTTTAAAATGTATCAAGGCTATTTCTAGCACTCGACTTGCCACACCGTCTAGTCCTTTTCAAGACATAGAACACTTGTTCTATTTAGGCTAATTCCTCCTTTTGAAGTATCTTAGCCTTATGTGCATCCACCTGATCAATCATTTCCGATCAACCAAGTGGTGTTTTAAAGAGGTTGAACGCTACAGAAAAGCTTTGCTCTTTCGAGTCTCCACTTAACCACGTATGTTCACGAACCCCATGGAAGAGCTTTGCTCTTTCGAGCCTCCACTCAACCAATAGTGTTCTAACCTAATATATGGCACATAGAACAAGTTTAAACACAATAGAGGCACTAAGAGAAAGGTCTAAAACATTTTATGATACAAGCACACCCCTTCAACCAAATGAAGGGTTTAGCTACGAATATCCATAGGGGTGGATATCATAGCTAAGTGCTTAGAAAAGTAAAGGTTTCGAAATCAAATACAAGGAAAGTAAAGAGAACAACAAGGAAAGTAAATGGAGAGGAGCTCCAAATCAAGTGCTTGCTGGAAAGTAAAGAGCTTGGAGCTCAAGAACAAGTGAACAAAGCTTTTGAAATCAAGAACAAAGTAAGAACAAAGTGTGTTTGCATTGAAGTGAAGTGGAGAAGAGAGATAAGCTCTCAACTCCCTAAAATGTACATGTGACAAAGACTTAGGACTACATGAGGCAATGCCTCTATTTATAGATTTAGGGAAACTTGGGGACTAAGTTTGGCAATGAAAATATCCCAAAAGCACTTCATTTTGATTGGTTTAGCCAAAAGCCATCACTTGCACATGGCTCAACCAAAGCCAACCACTTGGCAAAGGGAGAGAGCTCTACCCAAAGCCGCCGGCCGCTTTCTCCAAAGGGCAGCAGCCGTGTAGGTGGCACTCCCCAAAGGCCATCCGGTTTGGTTGCAACCGAACTCCAAATGCTAACCGAAATGAATAGTAAAGGCCAACCGGAAAATAAGTAGGTTGGATTTAGTTGGACTTCGCCGGAATGTGGCCGGAGCAAGAAATGACCGGAGCATGGTGGTGAGGATATGAGCTTGATCGGAGCATTACCGGAGGTTCGCCGGAGTTGGCCGGAATCTCACCGGAGCTTTGGCCGGAGCTTCTTGGCTTTTGGACCACTGATTTGGAATGAAAATGTGATTCTAAGATGATCTCAAGAAGGATGCTAAGCCAAATTCTGCCCGGAACATGGTCGATTTTCCTCGGGCCCTGATTGGCCAGAAATGCTTGGTGTGCTTTTTGGGCATAAATCTCCCCTTCTAGGCATGTTTCCTCTTTAGACTCCAAAATTGCCTTTATACACAAAATGACATTAACAAGCACTTGTTCGTATGACCAAATGTCTTATTTGGTGGGTTTTGTGTACTCGATGAATCGTATAAATACGCTCCATCAAATACCCCCACACTTAATCTTGTTCGTCCCGAACAAGTGTAGTCAATAAGAGGAACAAAAACATCTTAAGTCCTAGATGTGAATGTGAGATGCAAAACTAGACTTCACCTTAGCATGCATAGCTTACTTGCTTCCAAACGAAATTGTGCTCACATATGAAAGTAACTTGATACTTGTTACCTTCGAGCCGAGATCCAAATTAATTTGGATGATTGGGAGATAGTTCTTTTTAGGCCTTTGAACTGCACTCTCGGATCCGATCTTACTATATGGTTATGCTTCTTGTTTCTTTTAGCACGTGATTGGTTCGGGCTAATGGGCCGAGCTCATTTTCTTTGTTGTGTGGTTGGACAGCTTTTTGTAGTGATATGGCCTTTGGCCTTTGATTTGACTCTTTGAGTACTTCACTTTTGCTTCGGTTTGGTTTCACCATTTTGGCTGATTTTTCTTTTCTTCTTTGAGCTTTGCTCCTTTGATGAGATTTGCATGTCCATTTTTCTTCACTTTTGGGAGGTCCAATCATCGCCCGAGAGCATATGGAAATACCTCCCCGCTCTTTCTCATCGTAATCGTTTCGGCGCGGGTCAAGTTGAGGGTCGCTCACCTCTTTTCCCGGCTACTCGGACTAGAGATAGGACGGTTTGATTCCCGTCCCGCCTCTTGCATAGACGCTGCATGGCGGAGTCCACTCTTCACCAAGAAGCCCGAAGTGCAGCCTCCACAATTTTCACATAACCCTATAGTAAGGATCCGGTCCCTTAAGTGCTTGTCAAGCCTCTCTAGGGCATTTCTTTCAACTCCACATCCTACATTATCTCAGCACACAAGGACAAGTAGAAAGTTAAATACACATGTTTTTACACAATTAAGTTTTCACAAGGAAATGCATGTTTCGGGTCTATCTATTTTCACATCATGAAAGTGTATATTTTCAAAACATGTTGTCTACTATGTACAAGACTACTACTCAGATACCCCCACACTTTTGAACGAAGCCGTGCCTCACAGCACGACTTGGTTCAAAACACAAAAAAGTAAGTTAAACAAGGAAAGGAGGTGAGTATTAAAAAAATCGACATAAAAATAAAACTGAGAAAACTGAATATGCCGGGTTACCTCCCGGCGAGTGCCTTTGTTTAACGTCGTTGGCTCGACGGTACCTCAATCATGGATCATAAGTTGGGATCCCATGGGCGAGTGAGATCAAACTTCCCCACGGCTGCCCTTTTATTCTGCCCAAAGAACTTGTGGAGTGATGGGCTCGGTTTTGTTCTCCATTGGTTTGGCAGGTTCTTCTTTTCATAGCTCCGAGAAGGTGAGGCTCCCTTGACCATAGCTGCTGGTCCATCGAGCCGTGCTTTCTTGTTTCTCCTTCCGGGTTTCCATTCCTTCGGCCCATGTCTTTGCCGCTTTTTCATGTATGGCCGGTTGGCATCTTTGCAAGTGTGGAAGTTCAGCATTGTGCCATCAACTATGGGATACATCAAGCATGTTCCCATGCGAAGCCTCTTCTTTGTGGCAGCTACAAATGGTCGTCCTAGAACGAGTGAGTTTTCCGGACTGCTTTGTTGACTCGGAGTGAGTGAGCGCTCCATTGTTGGCTTTCCTTGACCATGTACCGCCTCCAACTTGCCACCGCATCATCATTGATTACATGATCTTCGGTGGATGTGATCTGCATAGAAAATGAAGGGTTAAGTTGGGGCACTTTAGCCACAAGGTCCTGGCCTTTCTCGGCTGGTTCGGCAATGAGGACCAGGACTTCTTTTGGCAGCTCGTCAGTGAGGACAGGGACTTCCTCTTCTGCCAGCTCGGTAGTGAGTTCCCATGAAGGCTTTTCCTCGTCCCACACTGGATCGGTTTCTGGCTCTAGGTCTTCTGATGGCTCGGGAGTGATCTCCCATGTAGGCTCTTCCTCGCTGACCTTTGGCTCTGTCTCGAGCATTTCATTGACCCGGTATGCAGCTTCTTTTTGAGCCGCCTCAACTATTGCCCATGATTTCTTGGTTTCGGCCTGGTTTTGGTGCATCGAGGCATTCAATTGCTGTATGTCTGCGGCCAATTGCTGGGTGCTAGCTGCCAGCTCGTTTTCTGCCGCCCATAATTCGGTTTCGGCCCTGATTTGGTGCAGCATGTTGGCCAATTCTTCGAGTCGCATGGCCTGATCTTGTTTTGCGCTTCCTGCCTTATCTTCTATTAAGTTCCACAGATCATCCACGCTTAAGTTATCCACCGAGCCTCCTGCCGCAGCATCATTAAGCCTATTCCATTCTTGTGGCATCATTCCACCGAGAAACCTTTGGAGAAGATCGAAGTTGGTGAATCCATGGTGCGGGCAGCTCGTCACAATGGAGTCAAAGTACGCCAAGTACTCGTCCAAAGTTTTGTCCCGGATTGCTCTATGTTGTTGATCTTCTCGCGGACTTCAAGTTCGAAGGATGGTGGGGAAAACTTCTCATAGTACCAAGGCTCGCTTTCATAGTACAACGACATGTTGGGCTGCAAAACAAAAACAAAAACAAAAAGAACAACAACTCCGAAACACAACTCCCTGGCAACGGCGCCAATTTGACAGAGACTTGTCGCGAGGCAATGTGTGCAAAATAAATTTATAAGTCCACTACTTGTGACTTCACTATTGGGTAGTAAAGCGGTAAGTAGGGGTCGTACCCAAGGGAGTCAGTGTGGAATGGTTGTTCTTTAAGGATTTGTACAGAAAGGGAGTGTGAATTGGGGTTGATTGTGATTTTTAGTGCTGAAAAGTAAGTGGGTTGGTTGTGGTTTTAGTGCTGAAAGTAAGTGCTTGAAGGACAAGACTTACGAAAAGTAAATGCTTGAAGGCAAGACTTACGAAAAGTAAATGCTTGAAGGACAAGACTTGCGGAAAGTAAGCAGTTGATATGGGACTGAAAGTAAGCAGTTGATATGGGTACTGAAAGTAAGCAGTTGATATGGGTACTGAAAGTAAGCAGCAAGGTGGTGTTTTGATCAAAGGAAAGGATTCGGTTTTAGGGGCCTTGTATCATAAATCATTTCATCATCGACCTCTAATGATCATACTACGTGTTTAAAATGTATCAAGGCTATTTCTAGCACTCGACTTGCCACACCGTCTAGTCCTTTTCAAGACATAGAACACTTGTTCTATTTAGGCTAATTCCTCCTTTCGAAGTATCTTAGCCTTATGTGCATCCACCTGATCAATCATTTCCGATCAACCAAGTGGTGTTTTAAAGAGGTTGAACTCTACAGAAAAGCTTTGCTCTTTCGAGTCTCCACTTAACCACGTATGTTCACGAACCCCATGGAAGAGCTTTGCTCTTTTGAGCCTCCACTCAACCAATAGTGTTCTAACCTAATATATGGCACATAGAACAAGTTTAAACACAATAGAGGCACTAAGAGAAGGGTCTAAAACATTTTATGATACAAGCACACCCCTTCAACCAAATGAAGGGTTTAGCTACGAATATCCATAGGGGTGGATATCATAACTAAGTGCTTAGAAAAGTAAAGGTTTTTGAAAGACAAGAAAAGTAAAGGTTTCGAAATCAAATACAAGGAAAGTAAAGAGAACAACAAGGAAAGTAAAGGGAGAGGAGCTCCAAATCAAGTGCTTGCTGGAAAGTAAAGAGCTTGGAGCTCAAGAACAAGTGAACAAAGCTTTTGAAATCAAGAACAAAGTAAGAACAAAGTGTGTTTGCATTGAAGTGAAGTGGAGAAGAGAGATAAGCTCTCAACTCCCTAAAATGTACATGTGACAAGGACTTAGGACTACATGAGGCAATGCCTCTATTTATAGATTTAGGGAAACTTGGGGACTAAGTTTGGCAATGAAAATATCCCAAAAGCACTTCATTTTGATTGGTTTAGCCAAAAGCCATCACTTGCACATGGCTCAACCAAAGCCAACCACTTGGCAAAAGGAGAGAGCTCTACCCAAAGCCGCCGGTGGCTTTCTCCAAAGGGCAGCAGCCGTGTAGGTGGCACTCCCCAAAGGCCATCCGGTTTGGTTCAACCGAACTCCAAATGCTAACCGAAATGAATAGTAAAGGCCAACCGGAAAATAAGTAGTTTGGATTTAGTTGGACTTCGCCGGAATGTGGCCGGAGCAAGAAATGACCGGAGCATGGTGGTGAGGATATGAGCTTGATCGGAGCATTACCGGAGGTTCGCCGGAGTTGGCCGGAATCTGACCGGAGCTTTGGCCGGAGCTTCTTGGCTTTTGGACCACTGATTTGGAATGAAAATGTGATTCTAAGATGATCTCAAGAAGGATGCTAAGCCAAATTCTGCCCGGAACATGGTCGATTTTCCTGGGGCCCTGATTGGCCAGAAATGCTTGGTGTGCTTTTTGGGCATAAATCTCCCCTTCTAGGCATGTTTCCTCTTTAGACTCCAAAATTGCTTTTATACACAAAATGACATTAACAAGCACTTGTTCGTATGACCAAATGTCTTATTTGGTGGGTTTTGTGTTCTCGATGAATCGTATAAATACGCTCCATCAAATACCCCCACACTTAATCTTGTTCGTCCCGAACAAGTGTAGTCAATAAGAGGAACAAAAACATCTTAAGTCCTAGATGTGAATGTGAGATGCAAAACTAGACTTCACCTTAGCATGCATAGCTTACTTGCTTCCAAACGAAATTGTGCTCACATATGAAAGTAACTTGATACTTGTTACCTTCGAGCCGAGATCCAAATTAATTTGGATGATTGGGAGATAGTTCTTTTTAGGCCTTTGAACTGCACTCTCGGATCCGATCTTACTATATGGTTATGCTTCTTGTTTCTTTTAGCACGTGATTGGTTCGGGCTAATGGGCCGAGCTCATTTTCTTTGTTGTGTGGTTGGACAGCTTTTTGTAGTGATATGGCCTTTGGCCTTTGATTTGACTCTTTGAGTACTTCACTTTTGCTTCGGTTTGGTTTCTCCATTTTGGCTGATTTTTCTTTTCTTCTTTGAGCTTTGCTCCTTTGATGAGATTTGCATGTCCATTTTTCTTCACTTTTGGGAGGTCCAATCATCGCCCGAGAGCATATGGAAATACCTCCCCGCTCTTTCTCATCGTAATCGTTTCGGCGCGGGTCAAGTTGAGGGTCGCTCACCTCTTTTCCCGGCTACTCGGACTAGAGATAGGACGGTTTGATTCCCGTCCCGCCTCTTGCATAGACGCTGCATGGCGGAGTCCACTCTTCACCAAGAAGCCCGAAGTGCAGCCTCCACAATTTTCACATAACCCTATAGTAAGGATCCGGTCCCTTAAGTGCTTGTCAAGCCTCTCTAGGGCATTTCTTTCAACTCCACATCCTACATTATCTCAGCACACAAGGACAAGTAGAAAGTTAAATACACATGTTTTTACACAATTAAGTTTTCACAAGGAAATGCATGTTTCGGGTCTATCTATTTTCACATCATGAAAGTGTATATTTTCAAAACATGTTGTCTACTATGTACAAGACTACTACTCAGATACCCCCACACTTTTGAACGAAGTCGTGCTTCAAAACACAAAAAAGTAAGTTAAACAAGGAAAGGAGGTGAGTATTAAAAAAATCGACATAAAAATAAAACTGAGAAAACTGAATATGCCAGGTTACCTCCCGGCGAGTGCCTTTGTTTAACGTCGTTGGCTCGACGGTACCTCAATCATGGATCATAAGTTGGGATCCCATGGGCGAGTGAGATCAAACTTCCCCACGGCTGCCCTTTTATTCTGCCCAAAGAACTTGTGGAGTGATGGGCTCGGTTTTGTTCTCCATTGGTTTGGCAGGTTCTTCTTTTCATAGCTCCGAGAAGGTGAGGCTCCCTTGACCATAGCTGCTGGTCCATCGAGCCGTGCTTTCTTGTTTCTCCTTCCGGGTTTCCATTCCTTCGGCCCATGTCTTTGCCGCTTTTTCATGTATGGCCGGTTGACATCTTTGCAAGTGTGTAATTTCAGCATTGTGCCATCAACTATGTGATACATCAAGCATGTTCCCATGCGAAGCCTCTTCTTTGTGGCAGCTACAAATGGTCATCCTAGAACGAGTGAGTTTTCAGGACTGCTTTGTTGACTCGGAGTGAGTGAGCGCTCCATTGTTGGCTTTCCTTGACCTTGTACCGCCTCCAACTTGCCACCGCATCATCATTGATTACATGATCTTCGGTAGATGTGATCTGCATAGAAAATGAAGGGTTAAGTTGGGGCACTTTAGCCACAAGGTCCTGGCCTTTCTCGGCTGGTTCGGCAATGAGGACCAGGACTTCTTTTGGCAGCTCGTCAGTGAGGACAGGGACTTCCTCTTCTGCCAGCTCGGTAGTGAGGACAGGGACTTCCTCTTCCTCTTCTTCCCATGAAGGCATTTCCTCGTCCCACACTGGATCGGTTTCTGGCTCTAGGTCTTCTGATGGCTCGGGAGTGATCTCCCATGTAGGCTCTTCCTCGCTGACCTTTGGCTCTGTCTCGAGCATTTCATTGACCCGATATGCAGCTTCTTTTTGAGCCGCCTCAACTATTGCCCATGATTTCTTGGTTTCGGCCTGGTTTTGGTGCATCGAGGCATTCAATTGCTGTATCTCTACGGCCAATTGCTGGGTGCTAGCTGCCAGCTCGTTTTCTGCCGCCCATAATTCGGTTTCGGCCCTGATTTGGTGCAGCATGTTGGCCAATTCTTCGAGTCGCATGGTCTGATCTTGTTTTGCGCTTCCTGCCTTATCTTCTATTAAGTTCCACAGATCATCCACGCTTAAGTTATCCACCGAGCCTCCTGTCGCAGCATCATTAAGCCTATTCCATTCTTGTGGCATCATTCCACCGAGAAACCTTTGGAGAAGATCGAAGTTGGTGAATCCATGGTGCGGGCAGCTCGTCACAATGGAGTCAAAGTACGCCAAGTACTCGTCCAAAGTTTTGTCCCGGGATTGCTCTATGTTGTTGATCTTCTCGCGGACTTCAAGTTCGAAGGATGGTGGGGAAAACTCCTCATAGTACCAAGGCTCACTTTCATAGTACAACGACATGTTGGGCTGCAAAACAAAAACAAAAACAAAAAGAACAACAACTCCGAAACACAACTCCCCGGCAACGGCGCCAATTTGACAGAGCCTTGTCGCGAGGCAATGTGTGCAAAATAAATTTATAAGTCCACTACTTGTGACTTCACTATTGGGTAGTAAAGCGGTAAGTAGGGGTCGTACCCAAGGGAGTCAGTGTGGAATGGTTGTTCTTTAAGGATTTGTACAGAAAGGGAGTGTGAATTGGGGTTGATTGTGATTTTTAGTGCTGAAAAGTAAGTGGGTTGGTTGTGGTTTTAGTGCTGAAAGTAACTGCTTGAAGGACAAGACTTACGAAAAGTAAATGCTTGAAGGACAAGACTTACGAAAAGTAAATGCTTGAAGGACAAGACTTACGAAAAGTAAATGCTTGAAGGACAAGACTTGCGGAAAGTAAGCAGTTGATATGGGTACTGAAAGTAAGCAGTTGATATGGGTACTGAAAGTAAGCAGCAAGGTGGTGTTTTGATCAAAGGAAAGGATTCGGTTTTAGGGGCCTTGTATCATAAATATGTTCATCATCGACCTCTAATGATCATACTACGTGTTTAAAATGTATCAAGGCTATTTATAGCACTCGACTTGCCACACCGTCTAGTCCTTTTCAAGACATAGAACACTTGTTCTATTTAGGCTAATTCCTCCTTTCGAAGTATCTTAGCCTTATGTGCATCCACCTGATCAATCATTTCCGATCAACCAAGTGGTGTTTTAAAGAGGTTGAACTCTACAGAAAAGCTTTGCTCTTTCGAGTCTCCACTTAACCACGTATGTTCACGAACCCCATGGAAGAGCTTTGCTCTTTTGAGCCTCCACTCAACCAATAGTGTTCTAACCTAATATATGGCACATAGAACAAGTTTAAACACAATAGAGGCACTAAGAGAAGGGTCTAAAACATTTTATGATACAAGCACACCCCTTCAACCAAATAAAGGGTTTAGCTACGAATATCCATAGGGGTGGATATCATAGCTAAGTGCTTAGAAAAGTAAAGGTTTTTGAAAGACAAGAAAAGTAAAGGTTTCGAAATCAAATACAAGGAAAGTAAAGTAAAGAGAACAACAAGGAAAGTAAAGGGAGAGGAGCTCCAAATCAAGTGCTTGCTGGAAAGTAAAGAGCTTGGAGCTCAAGAACAAGTGAACAAAGCTTTTGAAATCAAGAACAAAGTAAGAACAAGGTGTGTTTGCATTGAAGTGAAGTGGAGAAGAGAGATAAGCTCTCAACTCCCTAAAATGTACATGTGACAAGGACTTAGGACTACATTAGGCAATGCCTCTATTTATAGATTTAGGGAAACTTGGGGACTAAGTTTGGCAATGAAAATATCCCAAAAGCACTTCATTTTGATTGGTTTAGCCAAAAGCCATCACTTGCACATGGCTCAACCAAAGCCAACCACTTGGCAAAGGGAGAGAGCTCTACCCAAAGCCGCCGGCGGCTTTCTCCAAAGGGCAGCAGCCGTGTAGGTGGCACTCCCCAAAGGCCATCCGGTTTGGTTGCAACCGAACTCCAAATGCTAACCGAAATGAATAGTAAAGGCCAACCGGAAAATAAGTAGTTTGGATTTAGTTGGACTTCGCCGGAATGTGGCCGGAGCAAGAAATGACCGGAGCATGGTGGTGAGGATATGAGCTTGATCGGAGCATTACCGGAGGTTCGCCGGAGTTGGCCGGAATATGGCCGGAATCTGATCGGAGCTTTGTGATGAGTCGTATTTATATGACTCATCGAGTCAACAAAACCCACCAAATAGGACACTTAATCATGATAACACTTGCTTGTTAATGTCGTTTTGTATTTCAGGGCCTTTTGGAGTCTAAAGAAGAATCGGGCTTAAAAGGGGCATTTTATGCCAAAATCACCACAAGGCATTATTGGGCCACACTTGAGTTCCAAGCCAAAACTAGCCCACTTGCAAAATCTTGATGATTCTAGAAGCATCTCATCTTTGGCTCCTGCCAATCCATTTTGACAACTTCCAGAGCAAGAGTGCCTTGATGATTCTAGAAGCATCTCATCATTGGCTCATGCCAATCCATTTTGGCTACTTCCACTCCAAACTTGGTGCCCAAGACAAGAGAAACCCTAGCTCATTTTCTATAAATAGAACCTCTTGGTCTAGGAAAATGGTGTCACAACTTAGATAGAGGAGTCCCATCGTGTGCCCCGTTTGTGTGCCTCATTGGGGGCTTCTCTCCCTACTTCTCTCTCTACTCCTTCATTTTGGCAATAGAAAGCAATCCTTTACTTTTCTTGTCTTTACTTTCTTGTCTTTACTTTCATGTATTTACTTTCCATGTATTGCTATTGTATCCTTCCCATGGATATGAGTAGCTAAATCCCATATTCGGTTTAGGGATCCTTACATTGTGGCAAGGTTTTGAGACCCTTTACTTAATGCTATTTTGTGTTTTACTAGTGAACACAAAGTTAGATCATTAGAGGTCAATGATGAACAAGCCACAATAGTATTGTCAACACATTTTGAGATCCATGTCCTTAATGCTATTTTACATTTCACTAGTCCTTGGGCTTAATCCCACGGATCAAATGCAAGGCTAAGTGGAAGTTTTGCCACAAAGCTTAGCCAAGTAAATGATCCCTATTGTAACATCTACCGGATGCCTTGCCGCAATGGTAGATAGTACACATAGGTTGAGCAACACCCTTGCCGGGTTGTTCGATCTAACAAAGGACTAGATTAGGAAGCCGAACGCCTTGCCAAGTGAGGTTGTGGAGCTTAAATGCTTTGGGTTGTCTTTGACACCACACAACTACCTTGGTGGTTCTAGGCTGTGGAGTACCACCTTTGCCGGGGTACCTTGGGTAGTCACCTTTGTCGGGACAACCACACTCTACGAAATGTGGAATTGATCATTAGATGTCTATGATGAATGTGTGACAATAGATCCCTAGACCGAATACTCCTTTTTGTTTACCCTTGCTCGTTTACTTTTCGCACTTACTTTTTTCACTTGTTCCAAACCCCCAACTGTTCTTACTTCCCTTTACTGTTTTCATAGAGCAACAAGTAACCATTACAACTCCTCTGGGTTTGACCCCTACTTGCCGCTTTACTAATCCATAGTGAGCCAATAGTAGTGGAACTTATAAATATAAATTTGAGAGGTCACGACGACTGGCCTGTCAAATTTTGGCGTCGTTGCCGGGGAGTTGTGCATTGGTGAAGTTGTTCTTAGTTTTATTTTCTGTTCATTTTCTTAGTGCTTTGTTGTGCTTGCTTCTTGTGGTTCGCTATGTCTACTTATTATAGTAGAGTGCCTTGGAACGATGAAGACGGTGGGGAAGACGAATACAAGGGCAGCAAGATGATGCTTTGGATGATGCGGAATCTCCCCAAATTTGGGGGTGCCATTGGAGAAGACCCCGTGAGGCATGTGCAAACATTTCACTCCATCTGCAGCCACATCAAGCCTAAGGACGAGTCATTGGAGAGCTTTAAGCTAAAATGCTTTAAGTTATCTTTAACTGACTCCGCAATATCGTGGTACTACTCATGTGCATGCTATAAAGGCGATTATTGGGATCTACGAGCCAAATTTCTAAAAGAGTTTTCTCCGCCATCCTTTCAACTTGAAATCCGTAAGAGAATTATGACCTTAGAGCAACTCCAGGGTGAGACATTGGACGAATACTATTCGCATTTCGATTACATTGTGTCAAGCTGTCCGCACCATGGGGTCACGGATTTCTTTCTCCTTCAAAGGTTTCTTGGTGGGATGAGACCACAAGAGTATTCTATGCTTGATGCGCAGCGGGAGGCTCGGTAATGAATCTGCCCATGTATGAAATTTGGGGCCTCATAGATGATTTGGCAGAGAGCACAAAACGGGGTCAGTTGCACCAAATGGATGATAGGGCCCAAGCGGATCCAACGCCGGTCGTGGAAGACATCGCTTGCGACACCTCCATTACAAGCCTACCTGCAACAATGCCTAACCCGATAGAAGACGTCGGTACAAGGACAATAGTGGATGTGGAGGCGGCTCTAAAAGAACCTACATTGGAACCCACGGAGCCGACAGAGGATGAGGACCCGCGGGTGACTGAAGAAGAACCGGCTGAAACAGGCCCGGTCCTCACTGCCGAAGCAACCGAGAAAGGCCCGGTCTCCACTGCCGAAAAATCCCAAATGGACCCTTCCCCTTCATTTTGTATGCGGATCACACGTCCAGAAATGCATGATGAGAAGGGCACAAGCTTGATGTCGCTTGTGTTTGACGGCAAGATTCTGAGCTTCCCAATTTGTAAGGATGCCGACCGCCCATACATAAAGAAGCGACCAAGACATGGCCCGGTGGAATGGAAACCCGGATGGAGGAACACAAGAGCTCGGCTCAATGGACCAGCAGCTATGGTCCAGGGGTCCTCGCTTACTCGGAGGGATGTAAAGGCGAAACCACCCGACCAATGGAGAGGAGAACCGAGCCCGCTGCCACATAAGTTCTTTGGGCAGATTGTAAGAGCAGCTGTGGCGAAGTTTGACCTCATCCACCCATGGGATCCTAACTTGTGATCCCTAACAGTCGAGCCAACGACGTTAAACAAAGGCGCTCGCCGGGAGGCAGCCCGGCACGTTTTGTTCTTCTTCATTTTTTCAGTTTATTTACTTATGTCGTTTTAGTCTTGAGTCGTACTCACCCCCATTGCATTTGG
This sequence comes from Rhodiola chrysanthemifolia, assembly GCA_033675395.1. Taxonomy (NCBI): domain Eukaryota; kingdom Viridiplantae; phylum Streptophyta; class Magnoliopsida; order Saxifragales; family Crassulaceae; genus Rhodiola; species Rhodiola chrysanthemifolia. Next base: position 36,027,286 of record CM066207.1, on the reverse strand, counting down.
GAAGGAAACAAGTTTTTCATGTAGGAAGCGGTACCAAGCCAGGACCAGACCGCGCCGAGAAGAACCGGGTCGCGTCCGAGAAAAACTAGGCCCCGGCCGAACTCATCCAAGCTTCAACCAAATCATGCCGGGCCGAACCTTGTCGTTTGCTCATACAAGCACGACACTCAACGACATGACAAGGGGAGTACTGTTCGACCTTTGCTTTACTTGTCGTTTCCTTCCTTTTGTTTTGCTTGCATAATATGCCGTGAGGACACGGTTTGGTTCAAAAGTGTGGGGTGGGTGAGTCGTTTGTTGTGTCAGCACGTTTATTTCTTGCACATGCATAGAGTCAGTATGTTTCCCTTGAAATCTTAAAATTTTGAAAGTAAGAATGCCTTTCTATTTCCTAGACTTGCGGTATTGAATGATCATGATGCGAAATAGATAGAGCTGATTACATGCATTCTCTTGTGAAACTTGAATTGTGTGAATTCATGTGAACTTAACCCTCTACGTGTCCTTGTGAGTTGAGATAAATAGGGATGTGGAGTTGATAGAAACGTCCTAGAAAGGCTTGACGAAGCACTCAAAGGACCGGACTTCGAACTATATGGTTATATGGATTTAGTGGAGGCTAGCACTTCGAAGCTTATTGGTTCAGAGTTGACTCCGCCACTGCAGCATTTATGTAGAAGGTGGGACGGGAATCAAACCGTCCTATCTCTAGTCCGAGTAGCCGGGAAAAGAGGTGAGCGACCCTCAACTTGACCCGCGCCGATATGACAAGGATGAGAAAGAGCGGGGAGATATTTCCATATGCTTGCGGGCTATGATTGGACCTCCCAAAAGAGAAGGACAAGCAATTCACAACAAGGAGCAAAGCTCAAAGAAAAATCAGCCCAAGTGTGAAAGTTATACCCGAAACAAAAGTGAAGTTCATCACCGCCATATCAAAGGCCGAAGGCCAAATTCATTACAAAAGCTGTCCAAATAAATCAGCAAGAAAAACTCAACCCTTGAGCCCGAAAAAATCAAGTGCAAGAGAAAGCAAAGAAGTATAACCATATAGTAAGAGATCGGAACCAGAAGTGTAGATCATGGGCCTAAAAAGGACTATCTCCCACTCATCCAAATTGGTTTGCATCTCGGCTCAAAGGTACATGTATCAAGTTACTTCCATGTTTGATGCATGATACTTTTAGTAGCAATTGAGTTATGCATGGAAAGGTGAAATCTAGACTAGCAACTCATATGCATATCTAGGGTGGCGAAGGCATTGTGGTGTTTTACTTATTTTCCTCTTGAGACATAAGGCCTTGTTCGGGACGAACAAGTTCAAGTGTGGGGTGGTTGAGTCAACAAAACCCACCAAATACGACACTTAATCATGAGAACACTTGCTTGTTAATGTCGTTTTGTATTTCAGGGCCTTTTGGAGTCTAAAGAAGAATCGGGCTTAAAAGGGGCATTTTATGCCAAAATCACCACAAGGCATTATTGGGCCACACTTGAGTTCCAAGCCAAAACTAGCCCACTTGCAAAATCTTGATGATTCTAGAAGCATCTCATCTTTGGCTCCTGCCAATCCATTTTGACAACTTCCAGAGCAAGAGTGCCTTGATGATTCTAGAAGCATCTCATCATTGGCTCATGCCAATCCATTTTGGCTACTTCCACTCCAAACTTGGTGCCCAAGACAAGAGAAACCCTAGCTCATTTTCTATAAATAGAACCTCTTGGTCTAGGAAAATGGTGTCACAACTTAGATATAGGAGTCCCATCGTGTGCCCCATTTGTGCCTCATTGGGGGCTTCTCTCTCTACTTCTCTCTCTACTCCTTCATTTTGGCAATAGAAAGCAATCCTTTACTTTTCTTGTCTTTACTTTCTTGTCTTTACTTTCATGTATTTACTTTCCATGTATTGCTATTGTATCCTTTCCATGGATATGAGTAGCTAAATCCCATATTCGGTTTAGGGATCCTTACATTGTGGCAAGGTTTTGAGACCCTTTACTTAATGCTATTTTGTGTTTTACTAGTGAACACAAAGTTAGATCATTAGAGGTCAATGATGAACAAGCCACAATAGTATTGTCAACACATTTTGAGATCCATGTCCTTAATGCTATTTTACATTTCACTAGTCCTTGGGCTTAATCCCACGGATCAAATGCAAGGCTAAGTGGAAGTTTTGCCACAAAGCTTAGCCAAGTAAATGATCCCTATTGTAACATCTACCGGATGCCTTGCCGCAATGGTAGATAGTACACATAGGTTGAGCAACACCCTTGCCGGGTTGTTCGATCTAACAAAGGACTAGATTAGGAAGCCGAACGCCTTGCCAAGTGAGGTTGTGGAGCTTAAATGCTTTGGGTTGTCTTTGACACCACACAACTACCTTGGTGGTTCTAGGCTGTGGAGTACCACCTTTGCCGGGGTACCTTGGGTAGTCACCTTTGTCGGGACAACCACACTCTACGAAATGTGGAATTGATCATTAGATGTCTATGATGAATGTGTGACAATAGATCCCTAGACCGAATACTCCTTTTTGTTTACCCTTGCTCGTTTACTTTTCGCACTTACTTTTTTCACTTGTTCCAAACCCCCAACTGTTCTTACTTCCCTTTACTGTTTTCATAGAGCAACAAGTAACCATTACAACTCCTCTGGGTTCGACCCCTACTTGCCGCTTTACTAATCCATAGTGAGCCAATAGTAGTGGAACTTATAAATATAAATTTGAGAGGTCACGACGACGGCCTGTCACTTTGGCCGTAGCTTCTTGGCTTTTGGACAACTGATTTGGAATGAAAATGTGATTCTAAGATGATCTCAAGAAGGATGCTAAGCCAAATTCTGCCCGGAACATGGTCGATTTTCCTCGGGCCCTGATTGGCCAGAAATGCTTGGTGTGCTTTTTGGGCATAAATCTCCTCTTCTAGGCATGTTTCCTCTTTAGACTCCAAAATTGCATGTATACACAAAATGACATTAACAAGCACTTGTTCGTATGACCAAATGTCTTATTTGGTGGGTTTTGTGTACTCGATGAATCGTATAAATACGCTCCATCACCCACAAAGCACGGGGGGTTGGATGTGTGGCTAAGATTGGTGTAACACATAACACTCTAAAATGGGTGTAACATTTGAGCGCTCCTCTATAAATATATATGTATATATAGAGGAGCGCTCGAATGTGAACTCCTTCTTACACTAAGAACATATGAACACATCTCAACCATTGATCGACTTTGATCCATTCTCTCCCCTTCATCCACGTGTCCTACTCAAAAACAATTCATTTATTTAAATAAAATGATCGAAGGGCAAATTGGACAATTCATTTAAAGCTTTATACTGTTGAATCTCGTCGTTTGATGCCCCGTACTCGCATCATCTCTCTCCTCCGCGCCATCAGTCCTCCCTTACGTATTCTCTCATCTAAAGGGGAGGACGTCGACTCCTCTCTCTCTCTCTCGTCAGGGCATCAAGCGGCGACGTTGAGGATGATGGCGATGCGGTTTCTCGGTACCGGTTTCGGCGCTTGAGCTAGGGTTTTTGCCTACTGCGGATTGGAAGCTTAGTCAGAGGATCTGCCTGAGGTGAAAAAGCCATCGAATTCGCCTGCCAAGGATCCGCCTGAGGTGAAAAAGCCATCGAACTCGGTACCGTTTTGGTTAGCTTGTCAGCAGGCAAGATTTGAAGCGTTATCGATGTCGAGGATTGAGAGGATTCCACCACCGATAAGCTCATCTAACTGCGTAGATGTCGAGGATTGAGAAGATTCCAGTGCCGGTAAGCTCCTCTGATTCCGTTTCAGTTGCCGATGATCGATGTTTTTTTGTTGCTAATGAGAGTTTTACTGAACCGAGCCCTAGCTGAGCTAATTTATATGATTTGAGAAATTGGGGTTTCTTGTTTGTTTTCTCTTTTTCTAATTGATTATATCTATGATTTTGTTGAGAGGTCAATTTGTGAGTGAAGAATTTGAGCCCTAATTGAGCAAATTAATATGATTTGAAACTGGGAGTTTTCTTTTTTGCTTAATGATTTTATTGATGAGTTTGTTGAGAAATAAATTTGTGAGCGAAGCATTTGATATTTCAGAATATGTTGCATATGTTGCAGTGGCCGCCGTGAGGATGATGATGTGCCTCAGCCTAAGTAGCACGGACACCTCAATATGGGTGAGGTACCGGTGTCGGAAACCTTCGGACACCTGGAAACCTTCGGACACCTCCGGAAACCTCCGGACACCTTAGTTGACCGTGTCTTGAAGTTTCTGAAACAGTCAACGAATCGGAAACTTCCTTCGGACACCTCCTGACACCTTAGTTGACCGTTTCTTGAGGTTTCTGAGTCAGTCAACGAATCGAAATCTTCTATGACACGTAAAGAAACCTCTAGAAAAGCAATTTTGTATTTTATTATGAAATATTTATAGAAAAAAATGAATTTAAAAGATAAATTGTATTATTTTAAATTAAAATTTGATTATATTAAAAAATCATAAAATTATTTATATATTAATATATATTTAATACAGCGGTGTCCCGACGGTTTCTTTTTTCCTTATTTTGGATTTGCAGTATCGCGGTGTCTGCGGTATCCATGTCGCGGTGTCAGTGTCTGTGTCCGTGCTACATAGGCCTCAGCTCGTCTGGTGATTGTGCCATCATTGTAGTCCCAACTGTCAGGAGAAATATTGTACAAGGATTGCATATACTTCATTTTGTGATGATTAGAATTTGCATTGTCGGTAACATTCTATTCATGTGTTAAACTTGTATGTAATAACAATTTACTTCAACAATTTATTACTCACGTCGCCATATTATGCATTTAGAGTTAAACTTTCAACAATTTACTCACGTCGCCATGTTGTGGTAGTGAAATGCATGGTATGGATCAAAATTGATGGTCACTTTGGCTCAGATACACTTACTCAGAAATGTTGGGAAGATTTTTTTATTGAAATGTATTTATATGACTTTTTATGTGACGACAATTTGTACATTATTTAAAAGGATTAATGTTGTCGCTTATCAATTTTGTTTCTTCTACCTTGCATTTGAAATCAATGTCGTTCAGGTTGCACTTATTCTCTCACAGTCGCTTTATTTTGCAACCAATTTGCACAAAGTCTGCACTCCCTCAACATCATTTTTCAGTTGCAGCCTGCACTCCCTCAACAGCATTATCAGCTCTAAACTGCACTCCCTCAATATCATTATCAGCTTCAGACTGCACTTCCTCACCATCATTTTCAGCTCCAGACTGCACTCCCTCAACATCGTTTTCAATTCCAGACTGCACTCCCTCAACAGCATTATCAGCTCCAGACTGCACTCCCTCAACATCATTTTCAATTCCAAACTGCACTCCCTCAACAGCATTATCAACTCCAAACTGCACTCCCTCAACATCATATTCAGGGCCAGTCTGCACTCCCTTAACAGCATTATCAACTCCAGACTGCACTCCCTCAACATCATTATCAGATCCAGACTGCACTCCCTCACCAGCATTTTCAGTTCCAGTCTGCACTCCCTCAACAACATTATCAACTTCAGACTGCACTCCCTCGACAGTATAAGGGAATATTAAGTGAATAATAGGGCAACGTGAGGAAAGATTGAGTGCATAATATGGAGACGTGAGCAAAGATTGAGTACATAAGAAGAAACTGAAAAAATACATCATTCTCGTTCATGTGAAAAAAAATTACAAATGAGTTTACGACAAAATTTACAACTTTGCACTTGAGGACACCAATGAGTTTAAAAGCAAACAACTAACAAAACAAATGAGTTAACACAAATAGGTTCAAAACCAAACACCTGACTCTGAAATTTACAATTTGCATTCAATTCTTCTTGCAACCTTCCATCATCAGTGACATGGCCAATGCCCTTCCATCATGTCCCATACTTAGCACGTCACCTGCACAAAAGAATTCCATTCAAAAAAATTTATCAACTAAAACAAAAATACTCAAACACAAAAATCTCAAACACATAATATGTTTAGCCTGCAAGTACAGACCAACACCTTTTTTTACACCCCTATATACATCAAAACCTAACTTAGCTGCCCTTACATGCCACTGTCTAATTTTACATCAAAAAAGCTAACTTAGCTACCCTTACACCCCTATATACATCAAAAGCTAACTTATAGCTTCTAGAGTTTATTTATGCCTCAAAACTCAAGCTCATATCTACAACCAGTGCAACTATAGAACTCCACGCACTTCATATTTTCTCCAACGACTTTTGTTCAAGCTAAGCAGCCACAGCCACATCCAATGCAACTATGATGGATGAATATGAACACAAACAGACCATGATCAGAAAATCACCTTTGGCCTTTACTAAGAACTCATGTGGCTGCGAATATAATCAGAACCAAAACTGTCAAGCACGTCGTAATTCGTAGGCCAACATAAGAATCCTCATCCTGCACCACAAACATATTTCCTGAGCTAAGACGCTGATCATTGTTATCGCTATCGATAAAAAGTGGATTCGCCAATCTTGAGCTTCTTGTCACTGCGAGACATCAAATCCCAATTGATCAAGACAAGTTCAAAGGACAACTGCAACAGTTCACAGATTCACTAAAAATCCAAATAGAAAAGCAATATTGATACTAACATCAACTAACAGATTGCACCCACCATAGCAGCAGCCACATGATGATTGAATATTGAATCAATCGAGAAATGGGAGGACGAAGATGGATGCGCATAAGAATCCAACCCTGTTGGCCCTTCCTTCACCCTTTCAATCTCAGCTTGCACCTCTAAGAAGCTCCACACGGAAATCCAACACCTATTTCAATAAAAGAACCACAATCAATGGCCACTTCAGCTAAATATACCCTCATATTTCAGAACCACAATCTGCACTATTATATATGCATATTTCACCTCAATATCTGCACTTTTGTGATATCAACAATCGAAAACCTAACCTATTTAACAGACAAAATCGAAAACCTAACCTATTTGACAGCAACAATCGAAATCCAATAACAATCGAAATCCAACACCGAAATTGAAATTTGAAATCGAACACCGAAACCTAACCTCTTCTCGCCGGCAAACATGACGTCGACGTCACAACGAATCCCAGTGCCGACGTCGCAACGAATTCCAGAGCCGACGTTGCAAAAGAATCCCACCGCCGACGTCGCTCATCCACCACGGTCGCCTCACCCTCCAACCCTAATCTCGGCCATGAACGTGACGGAGATATGCACGCCGCACGCAGATGATGCGTCGATTGTTTCTGAATCTGGACTCGCCGTAGATGCGTCGATCGGTTTCATAGGAGAGAGAGAGAGAGTATGACACTGGAAAAGGTCAGACGAGACAGTTTTAGGAGGCAAAAGCAACTGCCTAAAATGCCCCCAGCGAACATAGAGTCTGATGACTCACCTGCCACCTCACTATGCACGTGGCTGAGTGTGGTCCCTTGGATGGAATGGATATATATATAGGGGCACGCTCAAATGTGAACTCCTCTTACACTAAGAACATATGAACCATCTTGCACCATTGGATCTTGATATCTAAAGGTGTAGATTTGTCCAAAAAGTGTTTTTTGGCATTTTGCACTTTTGTCTTTTAGGTAAAAGACAAAAGTGCAAAATGACAAACAACTTTCACTTTTTGGATTGATTGTGCACCTTTAGATCAAATGATCTAAAGGTGGAGATGAATTCATAGGTTCTTAGTGTAAGATGTGGTTCACATTTAAGCGCTTCTCTATATATATATAGAGGAGCGCTCAAATGAGGCATCAAAATTAGAATGAAACTATGAGGTACGATCTCAACCACACATCTAACCCCCCCCCGTGCATTTGTGGCGCGCCACGTGTCCCAAATAGTAAACCCACTAACTTTTGAAAAGTCAACAATTGCGGCTGACACGTGGCTTCGCCACGTGCCTCGGATCAATTCCACAGACGGCCGAGATCGTGCCTCACTGCCTCATTCTACCAACTTGCCTCATTTGAGCGCTCCCCTATATATATACGAGCGCTCAAATGTGAATCACTTCTTAGGCTATGAACGTGAGAACTCATCTCAGCCACACATCCAAACCCCCCCCCCCCCCCCCCGTGCTTTGTGGGTGCGCCACGTGTCCCACTACCAAAAATCCAACAAAAGCAAAAAGCAAACAGTAAAATCCCACTACTATATAGGGGCGCGCTCAAATGTTATGGGTTGTTAAAGTGTTATGTGCTACTTTATTGTGCACCTTTAGATCAAAAGATCTAAAGGTCCAGATTTCATTTTGCACTTTCGTCTTTTAGGTAAAAGACAAAAGTGCAAGGTAGAAGACAAAAAATGCTAAATGACAAACAACTTTGTCTTTTTTTGACTTTTGACTTTCATTTTGCACCTTTAGATCATTTGATCTAAAGGATGAGATTTGTGTAACACATAACACATTAAGAAGGCCATAACATTTGAGCGCTCCTCTTTATATATATATAGAGGAGCGCTCAAATGAGGCACCAAAATTAGAATGAGACTGTGAGGCACGATCTCAACCACACATCTAACCCCCCCGTGCTTTGTGGGCGCGCCACGTGGCAAATAGTAAACCCACTACCAACAGTAAAAAGCAAAAAGCAAATAGTAAAATCCCACTACCACATCTTTAAATCTCAACCATTAGATCAATATCATCAATGACCAAGATCATGCCTTACAGCCTCATTCTACCAACCATGCCTCAACCGAGTGCTCCCCTATGAGATTTAAAGATGTGGTAGTGGGATTTTACTATTTGCTTTTTGCTTTTTACTGTTGGTAGTGGGTTTACTATTTGCCACGTGGCGCGCCCACAAAGCACGGGGGGGTTAGATGTGTGGTTGAGATCGTGCCTCACAGTCTCATTCTAATTTGAGTGCCTCATTTGAACGCTCCTCTATATATATATATATATAGAGAGAGAGAAGAGCGCTCAAATGAGGCAAGCCAAATAAGAATGAGGCAGTGAGGCACGATCTGAGCCACACATCTAACCCCTCCCCCCCCCCCCCGTGCTTTGTGGGTGCGCCACGTGTCCAAATAGTAAACCCACTACCAACAGTAAAAATCAAATAGTAAAATCCCATTACCACATCTTTAAATCTCAACCATTAGATCAATATCATCAATGGCCAAGATCATGCCTTACTGCCTCATTCTTACAACCTTGTCTCAACCGAGCGCTCCCCTATTATATATATATAGGGGAGCGCTCGGTTGAGGCAGAGTTGGAAGAATAAGGCAGTGAGGCACGATCCGATTCGTTGATCGACTCGATCGGACGTACGTGGCGAAGCCACGTGTCACGAGCCGTCATTTGCGTTCACACTACCAAGTAGTGTGAACGCGTTTGGACACGTGGCGTGCCTCAGATGCACGGGGGGTTAGTTGGATGGCCGAGATCGCCTCACTGCCTCACTTTAAGAAGGGGTGCCTCATTTGAGCGCTTCTATATATATATATATATATATAGAGGAGCGTTCAAATGAGGCACCCCTTCTATATATAGAGGAGTGTTCAAATGTTATACCCCTTTTATGGTGTTATGTGTTATGTCAATCTCAGCCACACATCCAACCCCCCGTGCTTTGAGGGTGCGTCACGTGTCCAAGTACCCAAAATCCAATAATGCAAAAAGCAAACAGTAAAACCCACTACCCAAAAATCCACTATTCCGGTACTATTCATGCCACTATCAACCAATCAAAACACTTATAACACATAACATTCTAACAACCTATAACATTTGAACGCCCCCCTCCTATATATATATATAGGGTCAGGTTCGGGTGAGAACCACCCTTTAAGTTAAGAACTGAGAACCCATGACAATCGTAGATCTGAAAAATCAAACGGTATTTATTAATTAGATTATTCACTGATTATCTTAATTAAGCACGATGATAAGGGTAATTTAGACTAAAAGTATATACTATTAATATTATAATCGATTATTAACGCTAATTGTTAGGGATCTAAACAAAATAAAAACTGAAGCTCGCAAATCTCGGTTCTTTCTTCAGACGAATCCAAATCGAAATATATAATCGGTGAAAATGAAAATCGGCGACGAACTCACTGCGAACGACTTCGAATTCGAGACGAACTCACTGCGAACTGCGAATTCATAGAGGACATGGCGAACTTGACGACGGTCTCGCGGCGAACCAGAGCACCGACGAATTCAGACGTAATGGCGACGAATTCACCATTGTTAACAAAGAAGACAACGACAGACAAGCTTAAGGTATCGCCCTGTTAAACCAAAATTATTATTTGCTGTTGTTTTTTTGCCAAACAAACACATCGGCGCCTCAAGCCGCCTGTGTTCCATTCGTCTAAATAGCAACTACATTCGTCTATATGATTAGTGTAGTTCGCTCCTAAGGCAACAAAGTTCGTCTAAATAGCAATTACATTCATCTATATGATTAGTTAGTTCCCTCCTATGGCAACAAAGTTCGTCTAACTCTGTAAGGTCTTCTGTATGCCCAGAATTTGAATCCATTTTTGGTAGAAAAAATTCAAGGCAAACACAATTGTACCAAAAATATGCTGTTGATTTTGTTTGTTAAACCAACACATCAGCGCCTCAAATATTTGACAATTTGTTCACTCAAGCGAGGTTTTTGGCCTTATATGATCAGAGTTGAGTTCCATTCGTCTAGATAGGAACTACATTCATCTGTATGACTAGTGTAGTTCACTTATATGGGAACAAAGTTCGTCCAACTCTATATAATCCTTTGTTATACCCATAATTATAATCCATTTATTTTTGCTAGTCATGGTGTTCGTTAAAAAAACCCAATAATTTTCAACTTTCGAAAAGTTAAATACCAGCTGCATATGTCAATTGCATGCTCATATATAGTTCGTTCTTATAGTTTTATGGTGGTTTACATTCCTTTTTATGAGTGTTGTTTTCTTGTTTATAAACCTTACATAGTGCTGCATCATAACTTGTTGTGTACTTTGTACAAAACCAGTGTCTAAACGGCCTAAAAGGCGAGAAGTTTCAAACGGCAGAACAACTGAGAATGTCTCGAAAAAAGCCAGGAAGACATTATATAGAACTAGTGTTGAATGTCTTGAAGGTATATTATCTAGTAACCCATATGAACTTTGTTCTGAATTTTTTCTCATTGGCTTGTTGAATAATGTTTTTTCTTTGTCTTCAGGGAATTATAAATCATCATCTGAAATCATGGAATTAAGCTCAGTATCTTGATCTTTCTGCCTACTGCTTCCTTAATTTGGTTTGAGAGTAGTTGTTTGTTGTAAGATTCATTATTCAGTAAAGGATTGCATTCTTAGAAGTTTTTTTTTGATAGGACATTCTTAGAAGTTTGTGGTAGGGAATATTAAGTGAAAGGATGCTGCTTCTTAATTTGCGGTGATCTATTTTGTCGGATTGTCAAATGGATTTGTAAAAGAGTTGTATGTTATACTGATTCTGTATACAATTTTAATCTGTCCTTACTATAGTATTCTAGTAGTTAAATTCGCTAACTCCAACTTGATTTTGTTCAAATGAGCTTTTAAATATCAGATAAGGAATACATAGTTCGTCTGCTAGGCTACAAAATGCGAGCCAAGTGTGTTATATTAACATTGTCTTGCAGTTCGTCTGCTAGGCTACAAAGTTTGTTTGCTAGGCTGCAAAGTTCATCTGCTAGGCTACAAAGTTCGTCTGCTAGGACACAAAGTTCGTCGACTAGGCTATAAAGTTCGAGCCAATCTATTGGTGATATTGGTATACCATGGTTTTGCAGTTCTTATTAACTGTGATATGTTTCCATTTGCAGGGGGGATGAGCATTGAAGAGGACATGAGTAAGCTGTTGACTGACCAACCCTTTTTCTCCGCTTTCAGGAGTGGACTTGAATGACCCGTTTGTAAAGGATTTGCTTGCTTCTATGCGAAATTAGGCCGAAACCAAGCAAAAGAAAAATGATGATGGCACTTCAAAAGAATATGATGACAAACAGTGGTGGTTGGTGATGCATGATAGGGACCGAAAAATCTTCACCATTTACCATTACAGGCAACTGTCTATGGATTAATTGTGTTTGTAGTTGAAATGTCAATACACTACTATTTCAAACTAGCTTGCAACCGTGTCATTTGGAGCACTTAGCACCATTCTAAAAAAATTGTACATTATTATATAATCTCAAGATTTCATTAAAAAAATAAAGTGTGTGCACATAAAATTCGTGTAGAAAATTACAAAAGTTCAAGTTCGTATATTAGGCTACAAAGTTCGAGCAAGATTCTGTAGAAAGTTACAAAGTTCGAGCCAAGTTCTTCTATTAGATTACAAAGTTTAAGCTACGTTCAGCTATTAGGCTACAAAGTTCGAGCCACGTTCGTCTATTAGGCTACAAAGTTCGAGCCAATAAAGCCCTGCCTCTAGAATCTAGATAAAGAAGTAACCACTAGTTGTGTGAATTGTATGTCTGACTTTGGGAAAAATTGCAGAAGCAACTAGTAAGCATGATGGATAAGGCTTCATTTGAAGACGTGATAAAGTGCTGATAGCATCAAGAAAGCAAGACTTGCAGCAGTTGTGGACCACTTGCTCTCACCTGGTTGTAAAATCCGGCCTCCCACCTGATATACCCGCCAAGCATCTACCCATTGATGTTATGGTTAAAATTGAAGAGCTCATCTCAAGGGTCATCCTTATCATGCAACTTGTTATCCTTCCTCAGCAACAATAATACTCACGAAGTTACAGATGCAACATATGATATGGCTGGACGAACTACTGGAGAAACAATGCCTTGCTATCAAAAAGACAGATGTCATGCCTATGTGTGAAATTGATGCCGCGCCGCGCCCATCGTCAGACAATCCTCCACAGCGTTCTGGCTCTCACAAGACGCGGAGGTCGAATAGAATCACAGTGCTGGAAAGTAACGATTCAACCAAAGGAAACAACTCCAACTCGCCGCCGTCGCACCTTTCAAACGCGAACTCGAAGTCGCAGCGGTTAGCGGCGAAGAAGTCGATTTTGGCTGTTCCGAAGCCGAGTCAAGATCAAAATGTGATAGGAATAATAGTCATAGCCAAACGTTGACTTCAAAATCGAAGGACTCAAAAATGGAGAAAATGAAGAAGAAGGGATTCTCAAAATTGTCGGCTCGTTTTTTCAATGGGTGGACTAATTTTTGCAGGATCTTAACCAACCTGGTGAGAGAGTTCTAGGGTTTCACCTTAAAGAATTAGTCTACGCAAGAATTAAGGGGCTCGAATTTCATTTTGATTTATCAATTTCAGTAATTTTAAAACATATGAACGTACGCATATGCCCCCACAACGGATATATATGAAATATCTGATTTATTAAATTATAATTAATATGGGCCTTAGATTGATTTGATCAGACGATTTATAATGGTTCTCAGTTTGTAACTTAAGTATTGGTTCCCATTTGATCCGCTCCCTATATATATATAGAGGAGCGCTCAAATGTTACACCCATTTTAGAGTGTTATGTGTTACACCAATCTTAGCCACACATTCAACCCCCGTGCTTTGTGGGTGCGCCACGTGTCCAAATAGTAAAACCCACTACTTCAAAAAGCAAACAGTAAAACCCAGTACCCAAAAATCCACTATTCCGGCACTATTCCTGCCACTATCAACCAATCAGAAGCTCTGTAACACATACCACTCTAAGCACCCATAACATTTGAACGCGCCCCTATATATATATATGAGTGGCTTTTAGAGTACAAAGTACAAAGTAATTAGGATCATTGATTTAATTAAATGAGTGGCTCAGATTTGATATAACGATTTAACAGAAGTTAAATCTGCGTTAACTTCAAATGTAATCCAAGGGCATTAAGGAGATAAAAGGAAAATATTTATTCCATATTTATCTCTAGGTCATCAAAATCAATCGCTATACGAAACTAATTATTTTGATTTTCAATCTCGAGCTCACCAGATCCTAACAAGATGGTTCTCTATTGCGATTGAATTTGTAGAAGCTTCGGCATGATATATGCGAAGCGGAAAAGACCCGATGCTCTTTATGGGCGATGAAATTCTGCGCTAGCTACGATTCCGGCGCCGAGCTTTTGTTGGTGAGTTTTTTTCTTTCAGATTGAGAAAGGTTTGAGCTTTTATGCTTTGTACATGAATTTCTGATAGTATTATTGACTTTCTAGTGATGGGCTGTGAAGCGAATTCAGCAACGTCATGTTCTGAAAAGGTCCCAATGAGGCTTTTGTTTATCAATGGAGTCTGTAGTTGTGAAACCTTCTATTGCGCTTCTGTTCAGTTGAATTCATGTCGCTTTTTAAATGGAGTTCACTGCTTGTTTTTTTTTTGGCAGACAATGAACTTGGTGGCATATCTAAAAGGAAAATGGCACCCTTACTCACAGTTATTGACGAAAATCAGTCCAGTTGTTTTTATTTTGTGAGCAATGTCGTTATTCTGTGAAATTTTGTGTTCTTTGATTCTGAGAACATTAGTGTAATATTGTGAATGTTAATACTATTTTGTGAATGTTGCTTTTATTTTTTTCATCTAGTCCATATGAAGTTCACAATACAAATATAGAGTTCGCAATATAAATATAAAGTTCACGTAGTCCATATGAAGTTCACAATACAAATATAGAGTTCGCAATATAAATATAAAGTTCACCTAGTCCATATGAAGTTCACAATACAAATATAGAGTTCGCAATATAAATATAAAGTTCACCTAGTCCATATGAAGTTCACAATACAAATATAGAGTTCGCAATATAAATATAAAGTTCACCTAGTCCATATGAAGTTCACAATACAAATATAGAGTTCGCAATATAAATATAAAGTTCACCTAGTCCATATGAAGTTCACAATACAAATATAGAGTTCATCAATTGGCGACAAAAAAAACTATAGTTCACTATACTCTTCTGACGTTCATTAAGTGTTTGGATGGGATATGTTTGGTAATATTGTTGACAATATGTTTGGTAAAATTCAACTAGCTCATCTATAGTTCATAATAAGCATATGAAGTTCACCAAGACCATCTGAAGTTCACAAAACAATTGTAGAGTTCATCAAATATTGACAATACGACTATAAAAATGCAACACGAAAATACCCAAAGCACAAATCAACAAGTAGTTCTTGTAATATATTCTGTCCACTGCCCATTTAAATGTATGGAATGCACTCTGTTTATTTTAGGTGATTATTGATCATTTTTTATTGAAATTATGCTTGGTGTTATTCATATAAATTATTTTCCTATTTACCTTTCATCTGTGCATTTGATGCTGGTATCAAATATGAGTTTTGGTGATTAGATGTTGGGTTGATTTAATTTGTTCGGAGGAAGTCAAAACTGAGTAAATAAGCACTGAGTTCACAAAATAATGTTTGTGTTCACTACATAATTATTGTGTTCACGAAATAAATTGTGTGTTCGCATAAAGAAAATTATGTTCATATAATAGTGCTGTAACATCTGAAGTGGATTGTGGATTGAGGAGGCTGAGAGTTGCTGCTATAACATCTGTTTCCTCAACTCCATTTTATCAAGCACACACTCTTAGTCGCTGCCACAACCAAGGCCAACTCCCAATTGGAACGAGGCGATGCTCTTGCGTGCAACTAATCACTACACATTTGGAGCAGAAACACAACTAAAATCAACAAGAGCATAACCATAATTTATTGAAAACCTGATAATATGGAAGCTATTTGATGCCTGGCCATGGCTCAAGTGATTATAAAGATGTTTTTTTAACAATTTATTTGTATAAATAATACACAATGTCCGTAGAATGTTTGATGCAGCAAACACTAACATCTGTGATAGACCAGCTGATGACCAATGAGCTTACAACTCATGATTGAATCTTTACCTAATGTGTGAATCTAACCTCGGGAAAGTTGAACAATATACCCCATGTTACATACAACCTTGCACTAATTTATGGCAGTGTTGAACTTACAGGAGATCTTACCAAGCCTTTTGAATCAACCAATGCAGCGTTACATCAAATTCACATGTGCACCAAGTCCCTGCCTTTCCAATGGGAGAACTCAACTGCCCAGAATCCGCATTCTGCTGCTCACAACAATTGCCGAACTTGATACATACATTATGAACGTTTTGTGCACCAATAATGTATCTGCATCTCATTAAAAATCCCACCTTTACACACACGGGAATTTCAACAAGCACCTGATGAGCACAATAATTAAGAAACTCAGACAAAAACAAACCACATTCGAAAACTAATCTGATTATCCCATACCAAACACCAAGACATGTTTTTATAATTTCAGGGAGATAATCAACAAGGACAAACATAACAAGCAACACAAATTTTAAAATCTATCAATTAAATTCATGTTCATCGGCTTCAAATCAAATTCAAAAATTTCCAAAAATCAAACCCCAGAGGTGATTCAAATCAAACCCACAACTGTCCCATAAAATCAAAAAACGCAGGCAGCTCACCCGCAGTGATGTTCGGCGCTCGATTGTTTGCTGGTCGTGAACTGCAGCGACGATTGGTCGAAGAATTGTGGCGGCCGGGGATTAGGATTGTGGTGCGGCTGGCGATTAGGTCGATTAGGTTTGCCTAGCCGCCGGATCTGCATCTTTCTTAGCCTCTGTTTGGGTTTCCAAGTTCTCATCTCTATCGAACCCGTGGACGAAGACATCTCCGCCGTGAAGCTGACACGCCTTCATCGCTTTTTGTTCTACGCAACCGTGCCATTCGTCGCCGCGACGCTGTTCAGCTCCTCCGATCTGAGAAATTAAGCAGCGCTTATGGAACTGACAAAAGTTCCGACGTTAATTGGGAATTCTCCAAAACCCTACTATAAAATAATGTTTGATTTTCAATTAACGATGGTTAACGACGTTTCATTAGATAATATAATGACAATCAACCCCTTAAGATATTCTAATTAAAGTGAAAATCTGATTTTAATTAATTAGATCTCATCCATTAAAAATTTAGATCAAACGGTTTAAATTACTTTGTACTTTGTGCCGTAAATATCACTTTGTACATGATCCAAATCCTATATATATATATATATATATATATATATCTATATAGAGGAGCGTTCAAATGAGGCACAAAAATTAGAATGAAACTGTGAGGCACGATCTCATCCACACATCAAACCCCCCCCGTGCATTGTGGGCGCGCCACGTGTCCAAATAGTAAACCCACTAACTTTTGAAAAGTCAACAATTGCGGCTTGCCACGTGGCTTCGCCACGTGCCTCGGATCAACTCCCACAGACGGCCGAGATCGTGCCTCACAGTTTCATTCTACCAACCATGCCTCAACCGAGTGCTCCCCTATCTATATATATATATATATATAGGGGTGCGCTCAAATGTGAACTCCTCTTATACTAAGAACATATGAACCATCTTGCACCCTTGGATCTTGAGATCTAAAGGTGTAGATTTGTCCAAAAAGTGTTTTTTTGGCATTTTGCACTTTTGTCTTTTAGGTAAAAGACAAAAGTGCAAAATGACAAACAACTTTCACTTTTTGGATTGATTGTGCACCTTTAGATCAAATGATCTAAAGGTGGAGATGAATTCATAGGTTCTTAGTGTAAGATGTGGTTCACATTTGAGCGCTTCTATATATATATATATATAGGGGCGCGCTCAAATGTGAACTCCTCTTACACTAAGAACATATGAACCATCTTGCACCCTTGGATCTTGAGATCTAAAGGTGTAGATTTGTCCAAAAAGTGTTTTTTGGCATTTTGCACTTTTGTCTTTTAGGTAAAAGACAAAATTGCAAAAAGACAAACAACTTTCACTTTTTGGATTGATTGTGCACCTTTAGATCAAATGATCTAAAGGTGGAGATGAATTCATAGGTTCTTAGTGTAAGATGTGGTTCACATTTGAGCGCTTATATATATATATATAGAGGTGCGCTCAAATGTTATGGCCTTCTTAATGTGTTATGTGTTACACAAATCTCATCATTTAGATCAAATGATCTAAAGGTGCAAAATGAAAGTCAAAAAGTCAAAAAAAGACAAAGTTGTTTGTCATTTAGCACTTTTTGTCTTTTACCTTGCACTTTTGTCTTTTACCTAAAAGACGAAAGTGCAAGATGTAATCTGGACCTTTAGATCTTTTGATCTAAAGGTGCACAATAAAGTAACACATAACACTTTAACAACTCATAACATTTGAGCGCGCTCCTATATATATATATATATATATAGAGGAGCGTTCAAATGAGGCACCAAAATTAGAATGAGACTATGAGGCACGATCTCATCCACACATCAAACCCCCCCGTGCATTGTGGGCGCGCCACGTGTCCAAATAGTAAACCCACTAACTTTTGAAAAGTCAACAATTGCGGCTTGCCACGTGGCTTCGCCACGTGCCTCGGATCAACCACAGACGGCCGAGATCGTGCCTCACAGTTTCATTCTACCAACTTGCCTCAACCGAGTGCTCCCCTATATATATATATATATAGGAGTGCTCAAATGTTATACTCATATTAGAGTGTTATGTGTTACTTCAATCTTAGTCACACATCCAAACCCACGTGCTTTGTGGGCTTGCCACGTGTCCAAGTACCCAAAATCCAATAAAGCAAAAAGCAAACAGTAAAACCCACTACCAAAAATCCACTATTCCGGCACTATTCATGCCACTATCAACCAATCAGATTCAAGATAACACATAACACTCTAAGAACTCATAACATTTGATCGCCCCTATATATATATATATAGGGGAGCACTCCGTTGAGGCAGGGTTGGTAGAATGAGACTGTGAGGCACAACGTGAGGCAATCAAAATGGTGATGTGACAGTGGAAAAGTATTTGTTGGGAATTTATTAAGGGGGTAATTTGGGGTTTTTGGAAAGTAATTATTTTGAAAAATCTGAGAGGGTTTCTGATGAGAGAAGACTCTCTAATTTTCAATCGAAACCCAGTTTTCATTTCTCTCATTTTTTTCCGTCGAAACCCGTAGCAATTTGGAGGTTCAGTGAGATTTGGGAACATCGAGAACACCATGAGATCTGAGATCGTCGACGGAGCTTTCAGGATGCCTTCGGGAGTTTGCGATTTTGAGCTTTTTAGATTTGTTTTCTCGTCTGGTTGAAGTAAACCCAGACGATGGGGGATGACAAGGGTGAAATTGACGACTACGATTTGGCGATTGTGCAGTGGATCGATTCAAATTTCATAGCCAACAGGAGTTCTGCAGTAGATCCATTCCGGGAACGATAGTAGCCCTAGGTTTTCTTCATCGTCTTGTTGATTTCGAGCCCTAGCTTCGAATCCGGGTTAGTTGCTATGGTTGCTGCAGTGTATAGTTTCGTTGTTCTGGTGCTACGACTGTGAGATGATGTTGTTATGGTTGCTGCATGTAGGAACTGCGTCTTCTTCAGGGCACCGA
The DNA here is from genome assembly GCA_033675395.1 of Rhodiola chrysanthemifolia. NCBI lineage: Eukaryota > Viridiplantae > Streptophyta > Magnoliopsida > Saxifragales > Crassulaceae > Rhodiola > Rhodiola chrysanthemifolia. Next base: position 36,007,806 of record CM066207.1, on the reverse strand, counting down.
ATCAACGAACAAAAATTTGACTTGGACTCTACTTGAAACGTGAATCGATTTCACTTTCCAAATACAAGATTTCTGCCCTATGTGGGTATCCAGAAATTTGTACTGGGATATGACAAGCGATTTGTAAAAGAAATGATGTATAGTTGCAAACCGAGTAACACAATCAAACTCAATTGATTGAACTTGAAGGAGATACAAAACTCTTTCTTATTTTTCTGGGAAAAAACTCATGTTCCTCTTTTATGTTTTTTCAGAAGAAAACATTCAAAAGAACCCAGCCAAAACTGCCGCAAACTGCCATAAACTGCCATGAGAGCTGTTCCGATCTGCCCTTGTGCGTTCGCATGAATATCTCATGCGTTCGCACAAGCCAAACCAGTCGCATGAATATCTCATGCGTTCGCATGGTACTCATGCGTTCGTGATCAATCGCACGTCGTACAACCTCATGCGTTCGTACAGTTCCCCTTGTGCGTTCGCACAGCCCAGACCAGTCGCATGAATATCTCATGCGTTCGCATGGTATTGAATAATCGCGATTGGTCGCACAAAGCACAACCTCATGCGTTCGCATGACAACCTCATGCGTTCGCATGACTCCGTGCGATCGCACGCATGACTTCAGATTGGCACAAAACGCAGCTAAACGAAAGTTGTAAAATGATTCATTTCATTCAAACAACACTTTTACAAGGTTTCATACATGTTTTACATTGTATAAACCTAAAATCTCCAACAATCCTCCCCCATTTTAGGGTTATACTCTTGAATGTTAAACATTCACAACCGAACAAAACCGTGCATAAGTGAAATGTCCGAAGGATTGAATTTCACATAGTGTAGTATCCTCCAATACTCGAGAATCGGGGTGTCCTATGGATTGAACCCTTCAACCCATTTGAATACGGGAGAATAAAACACACACAAGTTTACTTTCATTCCAAGTACAACTTGACACTGTTTCAGCCATGTGTCCCTATCCATTCATAAGTGTATACTTAGCCAAGCACAAGCTAATTGAAGCGGCTCACTTCACACTTACATAGGTGGATTCTTTTCGCATGCACCTGCAATGCATTTTTCCAAAAGATCCATTAAGAAGATAAACTTCATCCTCCCTTTCTCTGCAAGAAACAAGCACATACCTTGGGATGGATATAACCATGTGCTTCAAATCTCTCAGAATAGGCTTGTACTTAACTCAGCTCTTAGCGTCATACTAAAAGGGAATTAAGGTGTCCTACGATAAGAAATTTAGATGTGCTTTAAGCCCATCCCTAAACACGACTTGTGCACTAAGTCCCTAGCCAATCCTTTCGTCAAATGATCAGCTAGATTCTGCTGTGTCCGGACATAATCAATCGAAATCACCCCGTGAGTGATCAGTTCACGAACCGCGCTATGTCTAACGCCCAGGTGTCTCGATTTACCGTTGTACATTTGGCTATAAGCCTTAGCCAAAGTTGCCTTACTATCACAATGGATAGAGATAGAAGCTACTGGTTTTGGCCACAATGGAATCTCATGCACCAAATTCCTTAGCCATTCTGCCTCTTTACCGGCAGCCGCTAAGGCTATAAATTCAGATTCCATAGTTGAGCTGGTGATGCAAGTTTGCTTCTTTGAGGCCCAAGATATGGCACCTCCCCCAAGCAAGAATACCCAACCACTTGTAGAAGAATGATCTTCTAAATTGGTAATCCAACTTGCATCGGTATATCCCTCCAAGACCGAGGGAAAACCAGCATACATCAAACCATAATTCATGGTTCCCTTAAGGTATTTGAGTACCCGCTTAATAGCTTCCCAGTGATGAGTACTAGGATTACTAGTATATCTACTCAATTTCCCCACCGCATAAGCTATATCTGGCCTTGTACTCGTCATCGCATACATTAGGCAACCAATTACTTGTGAGTACTCAAGTTGTGAAACAGCTTCACCCATATTAGGCATAAGCTTCACACTTGGGTCCATGGGAGTACTAACCGGAGAACAATTCAAACAATTGAATTTCTTAAGCACTTTCTCAACGTAGTGAGACTGTGATAGTGCTAATCCTTTGTTCTCACGCTTGATTCTAATACCAAGAATCACATCCGCTTCTCCCATATCTTTCATTGCGAAACTTGATGATAAAAAATCCTTAGCAAGGTCTACTTGCTTTTGGTCAGTGCCAAAAATCAGCATATCATCAACATATAGACAAATGATTACTCCATTACCGGAGGTATCAAACTTGCTGTAAATGCACTTGTCTGCTTGATTCAACTTGAATCCACTAGACAAGATTACCTCATCAAACTTTTGATGCCACTGCTTGGGTGCCTGTTTCAGCCCATACAATGATTTGATCAGCTTACAAACCTTATTTTCATTTCCCGGCATGATGAATCCTTCCGGTTGCTTCATATAGATTTCCTCATCCAAATCTCCATTCAAGAATGCTGTCTTGACATCCATTTGGTGTACAACCAGATTGTTAATTGCAGCAAGTGCAATTAGCAACCTAATAGTGGAAATCCTAGCAACCGGAGCATAAGTATCGAAAAAATCAATACCCTCCTTTTGCCTAAAGCCTTGGATAACCAATCTGGCTTTAAATTTATCAACCGATCCATCAACCTTCATTTTCCTTTTGAAAATCCATTTGCAGCCTAAAGGCTTGCAACCCGGTGGAAGATCTGATAATACCCAAGTATTATTTCCCACGATAGAATCCATTTCATCGTTAATTGCCTCTTTCCAGAAGGAAACATCTTGAGACCTCATAGCCTCATCATACGTTCTAGGATCATCATCAATATGATAACAGTATGAGTATTGATACTCAATATCATTTCTAGAACCCTCAATCAAGTAAACTTGATAATCTGGTCCAAAGGATTTCTCAATCCTTCCCCGTTTGCTTCTACGAGGCTCAAACGAAGTACTTTTAGAAGATGTGCTCACATCATCTTCCAACTCAGCTCTTGTACAGCTAGAAATCAAATCTTGAGGTCTAGGTAATGATGAAAATCGATTCTCATCAAAAATTGCATCCCTTGATTCAATTACGGTGTGAGCCGAAATAGAATCACTCGTTCTAGTCACATAGAACCTATATGCTTTAGAATGTTCAGCATATCCAATAAAAATGCAATCAACACCTCTTTCTCCCAAAGATCTTATTTTGGGAGCCGGTAGTCTCACTACCGCTCTACATCCCCACACTCGGAGATAATCTAGATTTGGTTTCTTTTTGTGCCAAAGCTCATATGGGGTAATCTTGTTCCTTTTGTTAGGAACTCTGTTAAGTAAATAACAGGCTGTTAACATAGCCTCACCCCAAAATCCTTCACTCAAACCAGAGTAAGATAACATGGAATTAACCATCTCCTTTAGGATTCTATTCTTCCTTTCAGCCACACCATTTTGTTGTGGTGTATAAGGGGCTGTAGTCTCATGAATGATACCATTCAACTGGAAATATACAGGATCGTAATATTCTCCACCTCTGTCGGTTCTAAGCCTCTTAATCAAATCATGCATCAATTCTACTTCAGCTTTATACACTTTAAACTTGTCTAAAGCTTCATCTTTAGCATGCAACAAGTACACATAACAGTATCTAGAACAGTCATCTATAAAAGTTATGTAGTACTTCTTATTCCCTAAAGATGGAGTAGAATGCAAATCACCCAAGTCACTATGAACAAGATCAAGCAAATTTGATGTTCGTGAAATTTTGTTAAATGGCAACCTAGTGATCTTTGTTAGCATGCAAGTGGAACATCTATCAACATTCATGTCAACTTTAGGAATCAATCCTATCTTAGACATAGTACTCAAACGTTGATAGTGAACATGTCCTAATCTAGCATGCCACAATATTGAATCATCACTAGAACAAGTCATGTAAACAGAATTTACCACTTTATTTACATTCAACATTAACATGCCATTACAGAAATATCCAAATCCAACAAACACACCACATTTGGACAGTACATACTTGTCCGACTCATACACTTGCTTGAAACCAAACTTGTTCAACAAACTACCGGAAACTAAGTTTTTCCGAATAAGAGGTACATGCAATACTTTTAACAATTCAAGGGTCTTCCCCGAACTAAACTCTAACACTACAGTGCCTTGGCCAAGTATCGGTGCGGTTGACTCATTTCCCATGTGAAGGACAGCTCCTTCTTTCACTGTTTCATAAGTCTTGAAACAATGCCGGTCTTTGCATACATGCTTGTTAGCACCCGAGTCAATCCACCACGCCACTTCATCATCCTGAACATAAAATGCTTCAGCGATAAGCGACACATAATTCACATCAGAATTATAATTCGAAAGAGAAATCTGACCTTGAAGGTTGGAAGGGCACTTTTCTTTGCCCTTATCCCCAACTTTCACTTTCATCTTTCCTTTTCCATCTTTGGCCATTCTACAATCACTCTTGTAGTGTCCCGGCTTACCACAAATCCAACAAGAACCCTTAGGTTTCTTATTAAACTTGCTACCGGAGCTCTCATTGAAGCGTTTATTCCCTTTGAACTTCCGAAGACCTCCCTTGTCTTCCACCATATGCACTGTCGAAGACTCAATGGTATCTTTTGTTTTTGCATCCTCTTGCATCCGTATAGATTCCTCTACACGCAACTCACCACCGAGTTCTTCAAGAGACATCTCCTCTTTCTTATGCTTAAGCTTATGCTTAAAATCCTTCCACAATGGTGGTAACTTGTCTATGATACTAGACACTGCAATGGAGTCATCCATCTTCATATTGTTCTGAGCATATTGCCCCAATATCCGAGACAATTCATTGAATTGCTCCATAACCGGTCTAGAATCGACCATCTTGTAACTATTAAAGTTACTCACAAGAAATTTCTTGCTTGATGCATCTTCCAGCATATACTTCGCCTCAAGTGCATCCCACAATTCCTTAGCAGACTCCACATTTTGATAGAGATCAAACAACGGATCAGACATACCGTTCAGAATGTGACCACGACAAATGTAGTCATCATTCTCCCACTTGCTCCTCTTTCTGATTGCATCAATCGCAGCATCATCACTCACTACCGGAATAGGAGTAGAGAGCACGTGAACCACTTTCAAAGTAGTCAACAGAAAATGCATCTTTCTCTGCCATCTTCGAAAATTGACTCCTTCAAATTTCTCCAACTTTCCGAAATTGGCTGTCATCTCCCTCACGCTTGCAGCAGTAGACATTGTTGATGATTCAAAGAGAAAAATCTTGTATTTGATTGTAGGAACTGCGTCTTCTTCAGGGCACCGAATCAACGAACAAAAATTTGACTTGGACTCTACTTGAAACGTGAATCGATTTCACTTTCCAAATACAAGATTTCTGCCCTATGTGGGTATCCAGAAATTTGTACTGGGATATGACAAGCGATTTGTAAAAGAAATGATGTATAGTTGCAAACCGAGTAACACAATCAAACTCAATTGATTGAACTTGAAGGAGAAACAAAACTCTTTCTTATTTTTCTGGGAAAAAACTCATGTTCCTCTTTTATGTTTTTCCAGAAGAAAACATTCAAAAGAACCCAGCCAAAACTGCCGCAAACTGCCATAAACTGCCATGAGAGCTGTTCCGATCTGCCCTTGTGCGTTCGCATGAATATCTCATGCGTTCGCACAAGCCAAACCAGTCGCATGAATATCTCATGCGTTCGCATGGTACTCATGCGTTCGTGATCAATCGCACGTCGTACAACCTCATGCGTTCGTACAGTTCCCCTTGTGCGTTCGCACAGCCCAGACCAGTCGCATGAATATCTCATGCGTTCGCATGGTATTGAATAATCGCGATTGGTCGCACAAAGCACAACCTCATGCGTTCGCATGACAACCTCATGCGTTCGCATGACTCCGTGCGATCGCACGCATGACTTCAGATTGGCACAAAACGCAGCTAAACGAAAGTTGTAAAATGATTCATTTCATTCAAACAACACTTTTACAAGGTTTCATACATGTTTTACATTGTATAAACCTAAAATCTCCAACACTGCAGTGGATTAATTTAGTTGTTCTGGTGCTACGACTGTGAGATGATGTTGCTAGGGTTGCTGTAGTGAAAATCGACGACTTCAAAGATGCCCTATCACACTGCCACGGCTTCTGCTTTGTTTGATTCGATGCTTTCTGTGTCTGTGGTTGGAATCATGATGGTAAAAATTTCTTCTTTTTGCTTGTTTGATAGATTTCCTTTAATATTAGGTTGGATTCTTGCTTTGTTTGGTAGTGAATGTATTTGATTTACTTTTTAAAACTTGTTTGAATGAGTGAGCACCATTGTCAGGTTCGTGATCAGTAATTTTACGGAATAAGTTGTGCCTGAATGTTGTTTTAAGTGAACAACCATACAACAAGCGTTGCAATGCATAATCATGTTTGTGTTCTCTTAAACTACAATAAGTAGCCTTTTAGAGGTTGGTGATGAGGCAAAAACAATGCCAGGTCTCAATAAAAATTAAAAACTGATGCAATTGGGACGATATCGGTAGAGATTTTACTAGTGTTTTAGACTATGCCTATTTATGAAGTTAAATCAATTGTTTTAGCTTTTACCATCTGTTTTAATGGCAGGCCGACAAGGACTAAGCGCACAAGTCATCTCTGCTAGCATTGCTGGTGATTTCGCTCTTTCATCTGAGTATGCCTATGGACTACCTCGCTATGGACTGGAAGTTGGTCTCACAAACTATGCAGCGTGTAAGATATCAGTTCATATGCATTATTGTTGAAATATTTGAATACTTTATTAATTTCTGATCATTCTTTTCAGCTTAATGCACTGGTCTTCTCCTTGCCTGCCGTATTCTTCAAAAGCTTGAATTAGATGCAGTATACGAGGGTAATGTTGAAGTGAGTTCCTTCATTTACTACCTTCATTTACTACCTATTCGTCTATAATGGAAAATGGTGTTGCTAAATGCTTACGTTTGCTTTGACAGGCAATTGGAGAGGACTGTATCTAACATTGGAGCCTTGTGTCTAACATTTGGATATGTAAAGAAATGTAATTGATGCTGCTAAGTAGAATTCAAGGAACAAAATATCAATTATTCATTTGTTAAGAATGTGCTGCAATCTAATTGATGTAAAATGTACACAAATGTATTCGGTATAAATAGTTATAAGTAATGCTTTTAAGGCAGACTTTGTAATCTGTTCAGTGGTATGAAGAACATATTGAATAAAACTTGTCAGTGGTATGAAATAAGGGTGTAATGGCATATGAAATAAGGGTGTAATGACATATGAAATAAAGAAATAGATTGCAATTTATTTTGAAACGAATGTGCAAATGTGTTATAAACAAGGGGATAATGACATATGAGATAAAGAAATTCATTACAAATTATTCTGAAACGAAGGTGCAGATGGTGTAATACCATGTGAAATAAGGGTGTAATGACATATGGAATAAGGGTGTAATGACATATGAAATAAAGATGTAATATCATATGAAATAAGGGGTGTAATGCCATATGAAATAAGGGAATAATGTCATATGAAATAATGGTGTAATGCTATTTAGCATGAAAATAAGGTGCAGATAAGTTATCACCAATGGTGTAATGATATATGAAATAAGGGTGTAATGACATATGAAATAAAGGTGTAATGACATATGAAATAAGGGTGTAATGACATATGAAATAAAGGTGTAATGACATATGAAATAAAGGTGTAATGTCATGTGAAATAAGGGTGTAATGACATATGAAATAAATGGTATAATGAATATGCATGTGTTATCAACAAGGGATAATGACATATCAAATAAAAAAATTGATTGCAATTTATTCTGAAACATTTCATTTATAAAAAATGAACATAAGTAGAATAAAAAAAGGAACAAAACACTTATACAAATAGTTACAAATGCTTTCAATTAGTACTAATTTTGGTAAACAAAGTGGAACTACAAATCCTTAGCATCAATTATCCGACATGTCCCTGATACAATTTGAATATCACTAATAAAACAAATACATCAGATTGACCCTTATGGGATCACTCTTATGTCTTGTTCTTGCCCTTCAATGGTCCCTTGGGAATCTTGCTCAGAACCTTGGCCAACAATGAACATTACCTTCACAAGCACCATAATGCCCTCTTGAAGCTTTATCGCTCCAAGCACAACCACGGTTCCTAGTACAAAAACAAATAGACAACAATAAGTACTCAATCAACAACATAAACTGACAACAAAACAACTGTATTGTATATATGTATACTCTATTTGTTTAATTTGAGTGGTATCTGGCAACATATGCTGAAAATGAGCAAGTACCAATACACTTCCTTCCATATCCAAAACAAAATTTCAAGATTTGCAGCATACAAGATTTGCAACAAAATTTTTAACCTAACCTGGACGATACGCCCAAAGCACAAAGCCAATCGATCCGTTGTTCCTTGGAGTCGATCGCGAAACTGATCCTCACAGCCGTCATCTTCGTGTTCGACGGAGCAGGAGAACCCCTGGAAAAATCCTATGCGTTCCTCATTGCAAACCCCTGCAAAAAAAAATCCGGCGAAAACAAAAATACAAACTGGAGCAGGAGAACATTCAACTGACAACATAATGAACACTAAGGGAAGATCAATCAGATCATACAAAATTCAGGAAAATCCTTGCAGGATTTTCTAACGCGCTTGCGGGCTATGAATAAAGTCAGAAGTTGCTCCGTCTTGGTCGGTCCTCAGCAGCATTTACCTTGATGGCCCTTCCGTCCAGACTCTGTGTGCATATACTACTCTGAAATATCAGCAAGAAACCTCTCACAAAACAATTCAGGAGATAGCATTAGATAAATACACACTTTATCCGAAGAGGCAGGAAGGAACTAAAAGCAAGAAACATCTCACAAAATTATTCAGGAAACAGCATTTAATAAATACACAGAAGAGCCATGAACCATAATAAATACGCATTACAGACTTCATTGTAAATGTGCACTGAAATGCATATTGAAGAAACTGACCTGTCCATCAAGAGCAGCAATGGCATCATTCATTTCTGCTTCAGTAGACATTGTTACAAAACCAAAACCTCTTGATCGCTGGGTCTCACGATCATAAACTACTCTAGCATCCACCACTTTACCATGTTCACGGATTACTTGTTCCAAACGAGCATCGTCCACTTGCCAAGGTAGGTTGCCAACATATATCCTGAAGCTACGTTCGAAGGACCGTGGTGGTCGCTCTACCCTTGACCCCCTAGGAGCAGCCTTGTTGACTGTCAAATTCCTCCCATTCACTTCCTACGAAGATTACAACAAGCTTTAAGTACAGAACTTACAATAGTCTAAGTTTCACAAAATCGACACATATGTCATACGTCACACAGTATAGCTGGCCAGTTTACATGAACAGAAAAAAGATCTCAGTAAACAAATGAGACAACATTTGGTACAGAATGATTCATGGCATCACCTTAGTCCTTATTCATTAACAAATAGAGAATAAAGATAATAAGAATGCAAGCATAATATACTCAACCTATGACTAATTTATAAAAACTCAAGCATCAATAACACTGAAAAATATAATCACTTCGGCAAACTTACATATCCACTGAACATTTCCACAGCCTTCTCAGCCTCTTCGACCGTGCTCATTGTCACAAACCCAAACCCTCTACTCTGATCCGTCTCCCTGTTGTAAATAACCTACAACACAACAAACAAAAGCCATCATCAAACAAGTCATTCGATTTGATATATGAAAACCTCTAGTAACACATACTTAAAACACCTAGCAGGTGAATTTCAACTTCCTCAAACACCTAGCTGAGATGAGTTCACACGTTCATAGCCTAAGAAGTGATTCACATTTGAGCGCTCCTCTATATATATATATATGAGAATATGGGGAGCGCTCGGTTGAGAACCCCTAAAAATTCGAGAACCTAAGACCCCAAATCTCACCATTGGATCAAGTTGCATCTTTGAATGTGGAGGTGGCACGTGTCCTACTCACATTTTTTCCTTCATTGTGCAGTTTTGAGGATTATTCTTGCCTAAATGCATTTTCAGGTTTCAGAAAGTGCACTTAGGCAAAAACGAAAATGCATAAAGAAGGTTCTCAAAGTTCTCGAAAAAAAAGAGGGGTTCTCATTTGAGCGCTCCTCATGAGATTATAGTCTATATAATTTGTGCCCCTGCTATCAGAACGCCCCATTTGATATCATGCATATAGCAGTTGACAAAATGGACATTTTCCACACTTAAGGGAGCTTTTCTCTAAAACTTTAGCTCAACCTACTGTCACATGCTCTCCCCATTCTCTAACAGCGCCCACACAATCTCATGGAACACACCACAACATACAACACATCTTCATGCAACAAGCAGGAGCTTTGGGTTAATAGTCAAGTGTTTCATACACAAAGGGAAATTTTTCCACACTTAAGGATATTATTTACCTTCAAAAACTTGTAGATCTCACCAACAAATGAAAGAGAATACCAGTCTGCACCTTCTTCTCCGACAGAATGGGGTCTCCAACAGTTGATATTTTGAGAATATTTGGATGAAAAGTCGACTGCGAGGGTGTACTAATGCGTTTACTTTTTCATTGAATGCTAGACGTTTACACGACATATTTTGGTAAATATGTCGCACAAGATGCAAATGGTAGGTCAACCTATTCAATGCTTAGTGAATTTGAAACAAAACCTGCCGAGTAAAGGCGAAAATCTGATGTGGCCATCAGTTTTTCATTATTAAGGGACTTACATTGGGTAGTCGCTTAATGTATGTCGCATTAACATATTAATGAGACTTATAAAACGAGTCGCTTTAACAATTGTGGCGTTATAGTGTTTATGAGACGTCAAATAAAGAGTCGCTTTAACAATTGTCGCAAGAAACTGCTTATGAGACTGAATTACCGCGTCGCATTAACAAAATTCGCATTAAGCTGTTTACGAGACAACATATTTCGTGTCGCAAAAAACTTTGTGACATAAAACTCTTATCGCGACAAACATATTTTCGTCATTCGTATATAATGTCGTATGCGACAAATTTCAAAACATGTCTCGTAGCATGTATTCTGGTGTAGTGTGACAGTGCCGAGGAAATTGAAGATTTTCTAATGGAGTTGCTATCATAATGCCCCGACAGTTGGCAGCTCTTTGTACATAAGAAACTTAAAGGATAATGTTAAATGTCCTATTTGTGAATATGTAAAAGAGTCGGCAGATCAAGCCTTGTTGAACTGCTGGTGGGGTAAAGGGATCTGGGAAGGTCTGAACATTAAGGGTTAGGAAACAGTTCGGTCTTAAACCATGTTGGCAAATATAATCTATTATATTTGTATTAGTTTCACTGCTGATAAGGCGTCTCTATCTTTAGTTGCCCTTTGGTACATTTGGCATGTAAGAAACAAAGTTAACCATGGTGATGGGGGCTCCTCACCAAATGGAGGCCATATACATAATTAAAATCTTGGCTGCAGGTTACTTGAAGTTCAGCAAGGACACTACTCTGAATCACTTCAGTTTTTCCGACTTTGAATGGAAGTTCCCCCCAATAGGAGTCAGAAAGATCAATCGCGACCCATCATGGGAATAAAATTGTTATGCATTGGAATATATGCAAGTTAAGGGGTCTAATGGCATGAGAAAGACAAGAAATGAATTAATCAATCTCCTATTCTCGACTCTTCTCTCCCTATCTTCTCTAAAACCCTAATCTTCTTCTTTTCATCTTCCATTCATCCCTGCAACTATTCCGTTGCGATATTTGTATCGCATCATTGGTGCTTTCCCTGAGAGTTGACATCATCCATGGCAACCTGTTACAACCCGTATTACTACTCAAACTTTCAATCGCAATATGAAGTTTCATTGTTCAATGGCGATGGTGTTGACCAATGGCTTAATCAGATTGAATATTTCTTCATTCGATATTAGGTGATTCCGGAACAGAAACTTGCAGTGGCAGATCATTATCTAAACGGAGAAGCCCTTGAATGGTATCAGCAATGGCACCGAGAGATGTGGTGATGTTCATATCGTGCTGCAACTTGGGAGGAGTTCGTTAGAGATCTCAAAATACGTTTCAAGCCACCGGAAATCCAAACGAGTCACGTGGAGTCTGACGATTCATTCTGGACAAAGTTGGAAGAGCTGAAACAGATGGTTAGAGAAATGAAGTCTGATCACTTGGCTTCAGTCGCTGAACTCTCCTCTAAGCGCATCTTCTTTGCTCCGATTAAATCTGTTTTCAACTATGTAGTTGAATCGGTTCATGAAAATATGGAGTCGGTTTCAGTTGAGGTCAACGAAGAACCAGATGATGATGCATCTGATTTGTCCACTAATGTTGTTGAAGAGTCTGATGACGATGATCTTATTGTGGATATGAGTATGGCTTTGAAGTTGTGTCCAGCGATCCTCTGTCCAATTTCTAAATCGATTTCGGTGGATATATCAAGTGCTGCGGACTCTTTTTTGTGCACTACAAACAAAGGTATCATTCAACACAACTTTTGAACTTCAATAATGATACACTTGGCCAGCCACAAGGTGATAGGAAGTGTTAAATGTTGTTTGGTGATTTAAATGGTATTGAGCATCCATATTGTCCAACTGTTTGTGAAAATAACCCATTGAGATTACTATCTCTTTTTGTCTCTAAATTGGTTTTTGGTGGAAGCTGGTGTTCTGTTAATTCATTTAATATTCGTGGACTAATTGAACGACCTCTTGCGAAACCTCCAGATGACTCCTCGAAAGAGGTTTTGGAAGCTCATGATGGTGCGAGCAAAGGGAAATATACCATTGGACTTGGACAGTACTGCATGGCATTTTTCTCTGAGGTCGAAGATGTCATCGCCATGAGTTTGACAGCAGTTTCCTCCTTGCTTGAAAAATATGGAGTTGGTCCCAAACAAATTGGGAGGCTGGAAGTGGGCAGTGAGACGATGATCGACAAGAGCAAGTCAATCAAGACTTTCTTGATGTAGATCTTTGAGGAAACAGGAAATACTGATATTGAAGGTGTTGACTCCACTAATGCTTGCTGTGGAGCAATTGCAGCTTTGTTCAATTGTGACAACTGGGTCGAGAGCAACTCTGGGGATGGACGTTATGGACTTGTTGTGTGCACTGACAGCGCTGTTTATGCAGAAGAACCAGCAAGGTCCACTGGAGGAGCAGCAACAATTGCAATGCTGGTTGGACCTAATGCTCCCATTGCTTTTGAAAGCAAACTTAGGGTATGACGAAGTGGGATTGGCCGAGTGGTTGCCACCCACTACCTGGAACCAACAGGTCCCGGGTTCGAGTCACCAAGGGTAGAAGTGAAAATTCGTTGATCCCCTTTAAAAGAAGAAAAACAAAGAAAGCAAACTTAGGGGTAGTCACATGTCTCATGCTTATGACTTTCACAAGCCAAACCTCGCTAGTGAATACCCGGTTGTGGATGGGAAACTCTCACAGACTTGTTATCTTATGGCTTTAGATTCTTGCTACAAGCGCTTCTGTGCCAAGTATGAGTTGAGGGGCAGATACGAAGCTCAATCAGTGATAAACGAATTGCTAGTGGTGGTCTAGTTGTGGAACTGATAACGGATATCATACAAGTACTTATGAATCATTGTGGCGGGTTACTTGGCCAGCATATGATTTCTTTTTGCCACTGTTCTTCATTATATTTGAAGACAGTGCTTGAGTGGTATTTTGGGGTTTCCTCACATGGAGATGTTGCTGCTCGACTTCCTCCTTCCTTGCCTCCTGAAATTGAAAAGGGATATCGAGGTTGTAGTGGGCCAACATCTATGATCTCAAATCATGCTTATTTGCTTGAGTCGGAGCTTCATGCTTCAAAAGATTTTGGAATAATTGCATTAGATGCATCTGGGATGCAGATCCAGTGGCTTTCACTTAGGCGAAATCTTGATGTTCATCAGTTGGCTGCTCTTCTCAGTACCTATGCTTAGCTTGAATCACCTTACCTTGGAGTGCTTATCCTCACTAAGACACGCGTCATTGACGTTTCAGCTTATGCAAACAAAAACCACTCCTTGACAGTTGCTGAAGCCTTTAACTTCGAAGAAGGACTCATATTGCTCTTAAAGATGAGAGGAGATGCTACACATAATGCCTCAAATGCTCCTCAGAGTGTCATGGATGGCGGCATAGAGCTGGATTCAGAAGAGGTCCAATTATTTGGTGACTCGACCAATAAAGAAATTGGTAACTCTTAATTCGGTTTGGAGGATCATGTCTTCTTGGTGCGTTACATCAACAATTTTTTCGTGTTTTCATTGCCAAGACCACCTGAAATAGCTGACCTTGAGGACATGGTCAAATTTAAGGGGGAAGGAATGTTACGCATTGTAATATATGCAAGTTTAGGGGTCTAATTTGTATTCTCATGAAATGTGTTTAGTATAAGAATTGTAATCGGGCATGAGAAAGACAAGAAATGAATTAATCAATCTCCTATTCTCGACTCTTCTCTAAAACCCTAATCTTCTTCTTTTCATCTTCCATTCATCCCTGTAACTATTCCGTTGCGATATTTGTATGGCATCAAAAATGGAAAAGTTGGGAATGCAGGACTATTGCGCGAGATCACATGGGATGCATTCTAGCCATCACAAATTTGCCTTGCGCAAGCATCACCGATTGTGAGGGCATGATCGTAAAGGAGGAGATTTCATCCTTGCCAAGGAGTTAAATGCGCCAAATCTCATCTACGAATCATATTGTTCGGAGGTGTTGTGATACGACCAAGGGACCAGGCCAGTGTTTCATGGACGCTGCCCACGCTGCCGTATCAGGCCTGCAGGCCATACACCTTAATTGGTGTCACATTCCCACACCAAAAAGATATGTGTCAAAGGGAGCCCGAGGTCGATTCCCACCTCCAACATCCGAATACTAAAACGGTTGGGGTGTATGGCCTGATACGACAGCGTGGGCAGCGTCCATGAAACACTAACTTGGTCCCTTGGTCGTATCATGTTGTTCTGCCTTAACTGGAGAAATAGACTCTATTTAATAGAGACACTAATTTGAGGTGCAATGAACAGTAGAAATTCTGTGTTGCTGAGCTTGACTCGCATAGACGCATACAGAGTAGAATATATTTCTCGTAAGAAGAGAAGTCAATGGTGAAACAGATCGTGCTGCAAGATACTCGAAGGTTAACAGCTGGTCCTGGACCAGATTAGACGCTTGTCTTAGGCTTCCTAACTAATATGTTTGCTGTCTTGTTACATTAAAAAAAACTTATCAAAGAAAGAAAAATATAAAAAAACATCGTAATCAGACAAAGATTTGCAGTTATGCCACGTATAACATCTCTCGGGTGGTCTTTCCTTGTTTTTTTTAATTATGGATTAGTTTCCTTGTTTGACTATCACTATGTATCATTTTTTTGTTCAATAATTTGCAAAAAGCTGACACACGTTGCACAAATCGAACTATGTTACATTTAAGAATACAAAGTATGAGGTGCGCTCAAATGAGGTAGGCCTCGGTAGAATGAGGCAGTGAGGTACGATCTGAGCCACACATCTAATCTTGTGCATTTGAGGCGCGCCACGTGCCCAAATAGTGAAATCCCACCACTTTGAAAAAGTAGTGTGAACGCGTTTGGCGGCTCGTGACACGTGGCTTCGCCACGTGCGTCCGATCGAGTCGATCAACGACTCGGATCATGCCTCACTGCCTCATTCTACCAACCCTGCCTCAACCGAGCGCTCCCCTCCAAAGTATATTATCAAATAAATAAATAAAGATGTATACATATACATCATGCGGGGCGTTCGGTTGAGAAATCTTAAAAATTTGAGAACATGAGAACCCAAATCACACCATTAGATCATGATGCATCTTTGAATCTGCATGTGACACATGTCAAAAAAGGTGGATTTGACTTTGCATTAAATGCATCTTGGAAAATGCACATGGGCATGTGTTATCACCAGAATACATTTTGGAGGGTGAAGATTGGGATATCAAGTTCTCGAAATTTAAAGAAGTTATCATTTGAGCGCTCCTCTATACATCATAATGGGGTTCATTCATGACCATAGAAAATAAGTAGAGGGATCCACATGACCACATCCACTCTCAACTCCTTTATTCTACTTCAATTTAGGTGTTTTCTTGCAAATTTAATAACTAAGTTTATAAATTATTAATTATAAGCGTCTGATGAGTCGAGCTTTCGACTCGTTAAATGCCCATTTTCACTATAGCTTTAGTTTGATTCCGACTACTATTAGATGTCATTTGATCTCCTTTTCGTGCGTTTCAGGTGCAAAGCAAGATGTCTATGTGTCAAGAGCCATTGGAAGAAAACTCGGGAAAATCAGTGTTTTAGAGCAAAAAGTGGCAGTATTTGGTCTTCAGTCGATCGACTGGGAAGCTCCCCTGCTCCAGTCGATCGACTTAACAGACTAACAGGAGGTGTTGCAAATCGATCAGCGCCAGTCGACCGACTGACCCATTCAGTCGATCGACTGAAGAGTCCCCTGCCCAGAGCATGCAGATCACGTGACCATCAGTCGACCGACTGGACCTCAGTCGATCGGCTAAACAGACTAACAGGAGGTGCTACAAATTGAGTTCCCTCAGTCGATCGACTGGGAGCCTACCCTGTATCAGTCGATCGACTGAGAACCTGCTTGCCAAACGACTTTTCTTCCTCCAGTCGATCGACTGGGACATGAGCCCAACGCCAGTCGATCGACTGGACCTGCTACAGTACCGAATCTTTTCCGAGGCTATAAATAGAAAGAGGGAAAGTTGACCTAGTATCTTGGATTTTTCTGGAGAAAAGACAAAAGGAAGTGAGCTAAATCAAGGGTTTGAACATCATCTAATCAAGGAGGATTGAAGATCAAGGGAGTTCATTAGGATCATCAATCCTACTCTTTTCCCTCTTCCTTTCTCTTAGATTTTTTTGCTAAAACCCACACATCATGTTGTCTTACTTGATGTGTGAGTAGTCCCCCTTGTGTTTTGAGGGTTCTATGAACCTCCTTGGTACTCAATGATCATTGTATACACATTTGAATGGATCTATTGAAGTTGATTTCATTTTACTATGCTCTTCATGTTAGACATGTCTCTAAGTGTTTGATAAAATGCCCAAGTGACATGTTTATGTTAGAACTATGATCTAAGTATTGAAAGAGCTTAGTGATGGTTTGGATGTAGTAAAATTGAACTCAACCAACATTTATGAGAGTAAATGCATGGTGAGAGGTGAACTAGAATTTTATGCATGTGGCATTTATGAGAGTAAATGCTATATAGTGGATCAATACTCTTTAATTAGTGAGATCCTAGCTAAGATGGCTTGACTATGATTAAACATGCATGGTTTGTTCGATTCTAGTCTAAGCTAGGTTTGAAACCTATCAACTCATAATTAACTAAACTCTTGTATGCATGATCATTGGGAAATTGCCAAGGAGGGGATTAATCCCTCGAAACTCGCTTTTAATTGAATTTAATCCCCTAAAAACCACTTCATTCTTGTTTTGAATCATTGATAACTCAATCACACTTGAATTTTAGGAATTAGCCGAGTAAGAAAATTTGATAGAACTAGCGTGTGATCCGTTTGCTCCCTTGGGTTCGACACCGGTCTTACCGGTCATCTATAAATTGTTTTTGACTAATTGCATTGCTAAAAATTACAAACGTCAAAATGGCGCCGTTGCCGGGGAGCAATAGCTAGATTACCCCTAGGAAAATCATTTAGTGCTCCGACTATTCCATGTTTTTCTTTATTCTACTTGTTACTTGCATTTCTTGAACTTATTCACCACGCTCACTTGTTTTAATTGGTTTCTCTCATAGGTTCACTTCTTTTATGCCACCAAAGACCAAGAAACTTTCTCAAATAGCGGATAGAGATTTGAACCAACCTATTAGAGAGCTAGTTAATCTTCCCGTTACAAGGAGTAAGACCAAAGACAAAGGACAAACCTCTCACACTCAAGGAAATCTAGAAACCACCACTCAAGGCATGGGAGATAGAGACAATAGACTCCCTCCTCCACCTCCACCACCACATGGTCACCTACCACAAGTCCCTCAAGCTAGAAGGGTTCTCAAAGATTATGCTACTCCTACGGCCTATGGATATCGTTCCCCAATCCTCGCACCGGCGGTTGATAACCGAGATTTTGACTTGAAGACGTCCACTGTTCAAATGGTGCAATCCAACCAATTCTCGGGAAGGGACAATGAAGACCCTAATTCTCACTTGACAACATTTCTTGAAGTGTGTGCCACCTTCAAGATCAATGGGTTCTCGGAGGACGCTAAGCTTCTAAGGCTCTTCCCCTTTTCCCTCACGGGGAGAGCAAAGGATTGGTTGAGGAGTCAAACTCCCGATAGCTTCACGACTTGGGAGGAGCTCGCCGTGGCATTCCTAAACAAATACTTCCCTCCTTCCAAGACGGCGCACTATAGGAGCCAAATTACAAATTTTGTGCAAATGGATGGAGAGACGCTCTATGAAGCTTGGGAGCGGTACAAGGAATATCAAAGGCTATGTCCTCACCATAGTTTGGATGACCTTCTTCTATTCCACACCTTCTATCAAGGTGTGGACGGTAATTCTCGTCTAGCACTTGACACCGCTTCGGGCGGAGCTATAATGGACCTTGCACCACATGAAGCCTACGCGGTGATAGAGAAGATAACGAAAAACTACTTCATGTGGGGAAGTGAAAGAGGAAACCCAAGAAGGAGGCATGAAAGACATGAGGTTAAAGCGGTGAGCACAAGCGACTATGATGCTTTGAGAAAGGACTTTGATAGCCTCTCGGATGAAGTCTTCAAGTTGAAACACCCGGAAAGAGAATCTTCGACAAAGCAAGGGTGTGATATTTGTGAGGTCTACGAGCATGAGACCGTTTCTTGCCCTTTGGTTCAAAGGGATGTGCAAGGGTATGGAGAAGTGAATTTTGTGGGAGGAAACCAAGGAAGAGACTATGGAGGGAATGCCAATCAAGGGCAAAGCTCTCAAGCCAACTATACTACACCAAAGTTCTCTTCGGGATGGAGAAATCACCCAAATTTCTCCTACAAGACCACTAACCCCACTCGCCCCGACTTTGGATCCACACCTCCCGGATTTGGTCCTAAGCCTACTCAATCAAATCAAGGTTTCCAACCTAGGAACCAATATCAAAGTCAAGGACTGACTTTGCTTCAAAGGAATCAAAACCAAGGGCAACAATACCAAGCTCAAGCTCAAGCTCAAAAGACCTATCAACAAGTTGAAGCTCCCCCTCAAGCCTCCAATGAACCCTCCGGTATGGAGGCAATGTTGGCTAAAATCCTTGCACAACAAGAGAGGGCAAGTAGGGACGTCCAAGCTCAATTTATGGACATGCAAACCAAGTTTGAAAGGTTGGAGACTCATAACAAAATGCTTGAGAACCAAATAGCTCAACAAGCCGAATCCTCTATAAGGGCACAAGGAAAATTACCGGCTCGACCCGACCAAGTGAATAGAGAGCATTGTAATGCGGTTACCTTGAGAAGCGGGAAAGAGCTAAAGGGAGAGCTACCAAAGAAGAAGAAAGTCTCCTTTGATCTAAGAGGCCAAGCTAGTGCCGAAATTGAAGAGTTGGATGAGGAGGTTCCTAACCCTCAAGTTGAGAAAGAGGGTGAAGTGGAAAAGGAGAAAGACGAACCTAGAATATACACTCCTCCTATTCCATTTCCCCAAAGGCTAAAGAAGAAGGGCAATGACAAGCAATTCTCCAAGTTTGCCGAGATGATGAGGAAGCTCTATGTCACAATGCCCTTCACCGAGGTAATAACTCAAGCTCCATCTTATGCAAGATTTCTAAAAGATGTTATTACGTGCAGGAGAACAATCGAGGATGTTGACACGGTGTCTCTCAATGGCGAATGTAGTGCCATACTCCAACCGCGCATGCCCCCAAAGCTTGAGGATCCCGGTAGCTTCTCCATTTCATGCTTTATTAATGATATTAAGATTGAACGTGCTATGTGTGATTTGGGTGCAAGTATATCGTTGATGCCTTATTCTTTATGCAAAAAGTTGAATATGGGTGAGCCTAAACCAACTAACATGATTCTAAGGCTCGCGGACCGCTCCTCAAGATTCCCTAGGGGGGTTCTTAAGGATGTCCCGGTTAGAGTAGGGAATTTCTATATTCCGGGGGATTTTGTGGTGTTAGAGATGGAAGAGGACAATGAAATTCCCATCCTTTTGGGAAGGCCTTTCCTCTACACCGCGGGGGCTATATTTGATACTACTAAGGGGTCAATCACCATGAGAGTAGGAGACGAGGAAATTGAGTTTAATCTTGAAAAGGCACAAAAAGGTCCTAGTCCTACAATGACTTGTAATTATCTTGACCTAGTTGATGCATATGAATTGTATGATGTGCCTAACCTTTACATGAGTGGAATTGACCTTGATAATGAGCTTCCCGACATTGCCAATTGTTGGGCTATCCTGGAGGAAGAAAACGAAGAAGGAACTCTAAGCGACAAAGGTAAGGAGTCTTGTTCGGTAGAGCTAAAAGCTCTACCAACAAGCCTAAGGTATGAGTTCTTAGGCCCAAATTCTAGCTTGCCTATCATTGTGAATGCCTTTTTGAATGATGTTGAAACTTCGAAATTGCTTGATGTGGTTAGAGAACATAAGGATGCTATTGGCTACTCTATTGATGATTTGAAGGGAATAAGCCCAAACTTGTGCATGCATGAAATCAATTTAGAGAGTGATAGTATGCCATCTAGGGAGAGAGCTAGGAGGTTGAATCCTATTGTTGGGGAAGTAGTCAAAAAGGAGGTTCTTAAATTGCTTGATGCGGGAATCATCTTCCCCGTTGCGGACTCTAAATGGGTGAGCCCCATTCATGTAGTCCCCAAAAAGGGAGGGATGACCGTAGTTAAAAATGAGAAGAATGAACTAATCCCCACAAGAACGGTAACCGGGTGGCGTATGTGTGTGGATTATAGGAAACTAAACCAAGCCACTAGAAAAGATCACTTTCCCCTCCCTTTCATTGACCAAATGTTGGAAAGACTAGCTAAGCATGACTATTTTTGCTATCTTGATGGATATAGCGGATTCTTCCAAATCCCTATACATCCACAAGATCAAGAGAAAACCACCTTTACATGTCCCTATGGAACATTTGCCTATCGGCGAATGCCCTTTGGACTATGTAATGCGCCGGGTACCTTTCAACGTTGCATGATGGCTATTTTTTCCGAGTTTATTGAAAAGATTATGGAAGTATTCATGGATGACTTTTCTGTGTATGGTTCGTCTTTTGATGATTGTTTAGCTAATTTGGCTAAAGTGTTGAAAAGATGTATCGAGACGAACCTTGTACTTAATTGGGAAAAATGTCATTTTATGGTGCAGGAGGGGATAGTTCTTGGTCATTTGGTCTCTAAAAGAGGAATTGAGGTGGATAAAGCAAAGATAGAGGTTATGGAAAAATTGCCACCCCCAAAGGACGTGAAGGGCATAAGGAGTTTTCTAGGCCATGCGGGGTTTTATAGGAGATTTATCAAGGATTTCTCGAAGATTGCAAAGCCTTTAACAAACCTATTATGCAATGACACCAAGTTTCGGTTTGACGAAGAGTGCTTGGTGGCCTTCGAGAAGTTGAAGGAAGCATTGATTTCGGCTCCAATTATTCAACCCCCTAGATGGGACATGCCCTTTGAGCTTATGTGCGACGCAAGTGATTATGCCGTTGGGGCAGTTCTTGGACAAAGGGTGGACAAGAAACTTCATGCCATTCACTACACAAGCAAAGTGCTAAACGGAGCTCAATTGAACTACACTACAACCGAGAAGGAGCTCCTTGCTATCGTGTATGCCTTTGACAAGTTTCGTTCATACCTAGTGGGATCAAAGGTTATAGTATTCACCGACCATGCGGCAATCAAGTACCTCTTGGCAAAGAAAGATTCCAAGCCAAGGTTGATAAGATGGATTCTATTGCTCCAAGAGTTCGATATCGAGATCAAAGATAAAAAGGGAGTAGAAAATGTGGTAGCCGACCACCTATCAAGGCTAGAGGGAAATGAAGAGCTAGAAGAGGATACTAGGCCCGTGGATGACTCATTTATTGGAGAGCAACTTATGAGAGTTGAGGCGGAGGCCCTCCCGTGGTACGCGGACTTTGTAAACTTCGTGGTTTGTGGGATTATTCCTCACGACATGAACCACCATCAAAAGAGGAAGTTCCTATCCGAGACCAAGAGGTACTATTGGGATGAGCCCTATCTATATAGGCTATGTGCGGATGGATTATATAGAACTTGCGTCGCCGAAGAAGAAATGAGAGATATTCTTTACCATTGTCACTCTTCCCAATATGGAGGACATGGTAGTGGAGCAAAGACGGCGTCCAAGGTTCTACAAAGCGGTTTTTATTGGCCAACTCTCTTTGGTGATGCTTACGAATTTGTGAAAGCTTGCGATCAATGCCAAAGAACGGGAAGCATCTCAAAAAGGCATGAAATGCCCCAACAAAGCATCCTCCCGGTCGAGATATTTGATGTATGGGGCATAGATTATATGGGTCCCTTCCCATCCTCATATGGGAACCAATACATATTGGTCGCGGTTGATTACGTCTCCAAATGGGTTGAGGCCGTCGCCTCCCCTACTTGTGATGCCAAGGTGGTCACAAAGCTCTTCAAGAAGATTATTTTCCCTAGATTTGGAGTTCCAAGGACCGTCATTAGTGATGGCGGTTCACATTTCAAGGAAAAACATTTTGAGGCCTTGCTTCGCAAATATGGAGTTAGTCACAAGGTTGCTACGCCTTATCACCCACAAACTAGTGGGCAAGTGGAAATTTCGAATAGAGAAATCAAGGCAATCTTGGAGAAAACCGTGGGAAGCTCAAGGAAGGATTGGTCATCGAAGCTAGATGACGCTTTATGGGCCTATCGTACGGCATTCAAGACCCCTATTGGAATGTCTCCCTATCGCCTTATTTATGGGAAGCCATGCCACTTGCCGGTGGAATTGGAATACAAGGCGATGTGGGCAATTAAGATGTTAAATATGGACTTGCAAACGGCGGGAGACAATAGGGTGCTTCAACTCCATGAGTTGGAAGAGATAAGGAATGAAGCCTACGAAAGTGCTAGGATCTATAAAGAGAAGACCAAGAAATGGCACGACAAGAGAATATTTCGTCGTGAATTCAAGAAGGGAGAGAAGGTCTTACTCTTCAATTCTAGGCTCAAGTTATTCCCGGGAAAATTGAGAAGCCGGTGGAGTGGTCCATTTATTGTCCACAAGCCTCACGAGGATGGACACGTGGAATTGCTCAACAATGATGGGACTACCTTCACGGCAAATGGGCAAAGACTAAAGCATTATAGAGAAGGCGTTCGGGGTGAGAAAAATGTGACTCACCATTTGACCGACCCTTAGAGAGCCTCTATCCGCTTGAGGAGGGATCCTAGCTATGGACTCCTCAAGTGTGTTTCTTAGTGAGAAGAGATTCGGCTCGGTCTTTGCCAAGACGTTAAACTAGGCACCTCACGGGAGGTACCCCGGTTTGTGAGTTGTCTATCTATGCACAAGTAATTTTCATATATGTGTAGCATGCAAATTGTGAACTTGTCATGTGGCTTGGTGATTGGGATGATTCTAAATGCATGACTAGGTGTGTGTGACGGGATATAAGGCTTGCATGAAATTTCTTGATGATGGTGGCATTCTAAGTGTGGAGTGTTGATCCTAGCTTGTTTGTTTAAGAATCGTATGTTTATGTGCTAGTGATTGCTAAGGAGAGCGTGCCTTGATTATACATGATATTTTGAGTGGTGTCCACTTGATTTTGAGTAAAAATTCAGAGTGTGGAGTCGGGATTCATTTGGA
The DNA here is from genome assembly GCA_033675395.1 of Rhodiola chrysanthemifolia. NCBI lineage: Eukaryota > Viridiplantae > Streptophyta > Magnoliopsida > Saxifragales > Crassulaceae > Rhodiola > Rhodiola chrysanthemifolia. The sequence goes on along the minus strand of CM066207.1, from coordinate 35,983,882 downwards.
AAAGGAAAATATTTCTCAAGCAGAAATTCGTTTTCAGTCGATCGACTGGAGGCAAGCTTCAGCCCAGTCGATCGACTAAACGTTGTTTCAGGAGCCCTTGTTTTGTGCGCATTCGCAGTCGATCGACTGGGCTCTCAGTCGATCGACTGAACATCTCTTATCTAAACTTCATTTTCTTTCCTTCTTCTTCATTCGACCAAACCCGCCGAAACCCTAAATTCGAATTTTCATCCTCCGATCCGAACTTCCGACCACCACCATCCTTCGCCGCTCCTCTCCCGTTCAAACCGCCTTAGCCTCGCCGCCCATCCCGTTCAAACCGCCCTCAAAACGCAGTGCCAGCCGTCCGAAATCGGATTTCCGATCAGAAATCACCACCGACGCCGATCTCCCTCCTCCGCCGTCCATTCCGCCCAATCCAACCGCCTATCTACTCCTCACTGCCCCGCCTTCAAACCCCAGCCATCAATTTCACCCCCCAAAGCCTCCCGGAAAAACCCCAGATTTTGCCCTAAACCCGACAGATTTTCCCCTCCCAGTCGATCGACTGAGCCACAAGTCTCACCCCAGTCGATCGACTCGATCAGAGTTCAGTGCCTATTGTGAGTTTTTGCTCAGATTGACTTGGTCTTCCATTTCCAGTGCACTATGGGTCGTGCCAATGCATCGTCCAGTTCGAAAGCAAAGGGAAAAGAGATCGCTCACGAGCCCTCGCTCGATGAGCAAATTGACGACTTCACACTAGAGGGCGAGGACGCTACACCTCTAGTTACCCGCAAGAGGAGGTTATTGAGGACCTCGTTAGCCGACCATGTCTCGGGCTCAGATGAAGAGGTTGAAGCCGTGCCGGTTTCCCCTGCGCCTCCAAAGAAGAAAACACCTCAACCGAGGAAACCGGCGCCGAAGAAGAAGGCGCCAGTGCCTGCTAGACCTAGTGCACCCCCGCGCCCTGCTGCTGCGCCTACCTCCATGGCCTTAGTGCCAATTGAGCCTCATGAGGGGCCTTATGAGGGACCGATGCCCATTACGGTCCCGTACCCGTTCTCGGCCCCCTTGGTCTTCAGGGACGAGAAGCACCGGACTCGTCACACCACTATCACGACAAAGAAGAAGAAGGCCATCCCGACATTGTACCTAGACATGGGCTTGCTTCGTAGCATCGACGAAGTGGTAGCTACTGAGGTACAATCTCGTCTCACACAACATGGTTTACCTTTTCTATTTTGTGATGATCCGGGCTCCTACCAGAGATTAGTTGAGGAGTTCTTGTGCTCGTTTGAGTCGGTTAAGGAGAGAGTGGGGGAGGATGGAACCTCAGTTTATTATTGGAAGTTTGTTTTGGGGGTAGAGATTTCCGGATCAGGGAGAGTACGATCCGAGAGTGGCTTGGCTTTCCACAGCCTACAGCATCGCCCCGGGTATTCACTGAGCACGACCAGTCCAGGCTTTGGAAGAGGATATCCGGTAGGAATGAGTGGTTCGTGTCTTCATATAACTCTTCTGCGATCGTTGACCCGGTTTGGAAGATTATGCACCACGTCATTGCTATTGATTTTAATACGAGGACAGAGAAGGGTAGGAAGGTTACTTTCCCAGATATGGACCTCATGGTTGCCATGGATCACGGGGAGGTCATTGATTGGCTAGTTGTTCTTGCAAACCGGTTTGAGACCGTTGTAAAGCCGAGTACGAGGAACAAGAGCATGGGAGGGGGCTCCTTGATTACATTGATAGCCCAAAGGTGTAACTTCACCTTTGGCCACGAGGGTTGTGAGGCCCCTTCTAGGAGCAAGCTTGACTTAGACTTGATGAAGAATATGCATATGGTCAAGCGGGACGGTAAGACATGGAGCAGTGACCCGTCGCCTCATGTGGAGGAGCTTGTGACCGCCGCTGCTGCGCGGAGGAGAGCCTTCAAGCAACAAAACCCGCTCTATTGCCTTACCCACCTCACCCCCTCACCCGCTCCCTCGCCTCCTGGCTCGCCTCCTCCTCCCCCTCCCGCAGATGAGGAGCTTCCTCCAGCAGATGAGGAGCTTCCCCCAGTGGAGCCCGCCGCCGAGATTCCCCCTCATGTCGCCGATGATTCAGCTGAGTGGCGACAGAGGATCACCTCTGATATTGCTGACCTGAAGGGCGGCGTGGCTGACTTGAGGAGTGGATTGACTCGCCTTGAGGACTTTGTCCGAGAGTCTAATGCGAGAGCTCGCCAGGAGTGGGAGTGGCTCCGTGCTACATTGTCATCCATGACGGGAGGTTCTAGTGCACCATTAGCGGCTCCGTCAGTGGGCTTAGAGCCATCTGCCCCGCGTGCCGCCTCGCCCATGCCTTCATCGCCTCCCACCAGACCTGACGCTCCTGCTGTTCCTGACATTCCATTGGAGACCGGTGGTGATCCAGCTAGAGACGAGGCTACATCTTGAGCTTGTATTGCAGTTTGATCTCACTTTTGTCTATCATTTGACGCTTTCTCGCTTAGATCATGTACTTGGATGTTAAGTCGCCTTTTGGCGCAATTTTGGATGATGTATGCCATCTTGTGTGATATACTCTTGATTTGCCTTTGGTTGTATGTCGCCTTTTCTATGATATTGACGGTGTTTACCATTTATGTTGCTCAATCCACAGGATATATATTTCCATGTTCTCACCATGCCCATATTCACCGTCTTTATCTACATTTGCAACCACAAGGTTACTTCTCACTCCCAAGAGTCTTATCACCGAGTCTACAACCGAGGGGAGTTCCTATGCGCCTTTGCCTTTGTTTTATCATTCTTTGCGCTTAGGGACTAAGCTTGAATTAAGTGTGGAGTGGTTTGATGCGCATAGTTCACATTATTGCATGCCATACATATCATTTCTAGATGGACACTTGCACTCTTGCACATTGCCCCAACATGAGAGTGTTTTAACCACAAAGGCTTATGATTTTCAACTCTAAATCCCTATAAATCACAACTAGCCTATTTGCCACATTTACCGACCTAGTCCTTTGAGCATGCATTCTTGAGAATCAATATCATGGCTATATCTTATCTATCCAACCTTTTAAGTATTCTCATTGCAACACCTTTGATCAAGCTAGCAAACACTTTTAAAATATCATCGTGAAAAACTTAGACCACTTGAATGCTCCTTGGTGACTTGAGTGCTCTAACATAGTGCTTTGTTCATGATTGATTCCCGCACATTCCATACACTTTTTGAACATATTGTCAAGTTTTAAGTGTGGAGTCAAAAGAGGGCGAAAAATAGGCCCCATTCACAAAAAAAAATGTGTTTGCGGTCAAAGAGGGCAAAGCCCCGACTAAAAACTCTCTCAATGATCATGAGAAGTTTTGCTCCAAATATACAAATGCCGGGGGTTAGGGAGGTAAGTCCCCCCTCGAAAGCATTTGTAGGCCAAAGGCCGTTTCAAAAAGAAATAAGAAGCACTTAAAACTTGACTATACGTTTTTCCTTCCATTCTTCATTTGTGCGGGATTCATTCATTTACAATGTGTGCTTGTTAAAATAACTCTTGGACGACCCATGTGCCTTGCACGGGAGCTATCATTTGGGCTATGCTTGTTTATTGAGAAACTCTAGTGTCGAACTCCACTTCCCTTATGGATTACGGCTTTAGCGCCTAAAACTTGGGAATGAGTTCCTAGTCGCGAGCCCTTGGACTAGCCCTAGCTAGCATAGGTGAGCGGTTGACGCTCTATTGTGCAAACTATAAGCCTTGCCTCGATAGTGTTGCCTTGATAATGAGTAGAACTTGGGATGAGACATTTTATAGCCCTAGTGTTGATAATCTCGAATGCATGTCCTCAAAGGTACTTAAAAGGTTGAGAAAGTTCTTTTTATGATATTGTGGCGCTAGTCTAGCTTGGGGTGAGGGATTGGTTTTGAATAATCGTAGCCTTGGTTGAGCACTCTTGCATTCACTCTTATGGGACATGTGCACCTTTGGGATTTGTGAGTATTCCCTTTTCTGAAAACTCTCACGAGACTATAACTCGTCCACTAGGGTAGCCTAGGGGTTTAAAGGCTTAATGCATACGCTAAATGCATTCGTAACGCCTACGAAAAGGAGCTAGGTAGGTTGTACATACTTGTCATTTACCTTTCAAATAACATGTTTAGAAATGAAGATCGAGACCTTGTGAGATCTAGTGAGGCAAATGCACGAAAAACATAGCACCACTAGCATATCGACATTTGCACTTCCTTGGCACATTTGCATACTTTGTTCGGGACGAGCAAAGCTTAAGTGTGGAGTGTTGATGAGTCGAGCTTTCGACTCGTTAAATGCCCATTTTCACTATAGCTTTAGTTTGATTCCGACTACTATTAGATGTCATTTGATCTCCTTTTCGTGCGTTTCAGGTGCAAAGCAAGATGTCTATGTGTCAAGAGCCATTGGAAGAAAACTCGGGAAAATCAGTGTTTTAGATCAAAAAGTGGCAGTATTTGGTCTTCAGTCGATCGACTGGGAAGCTCCCCTGCTCCAGTCGATCGACTTAACAGACTAACAGGAGGTGTTGCAAATCGATCAGCGCCAGTCGACCGACTGACCCATTCAGTCGATCGACTGAAGAGTCCCCTGCCCAGAGCATGCAGATCACGTGACCATCAGTCGACCGACTGGACCTCAGTCGATCGGCTAAACAGACTAACAGGAGGTGCTACAAATTGAGTTCCCTCAGTCGATCGACTGGGAACCTACCCTGTATCAGTCGATCGACTGAGAACCTGCTTGCCAAACGACTTTTCTTCCTCCAGTCGATCGACTGGGACATGAGCCCAACGCCAGTCGATCGACTGGACCTGCTACAGTACCGAATCTTTTCCGAGGCTATAAATAGAAAGAGGGAAAGTTGACCTAGTATCTTGGATTTTTCTGGAGAAAAGACAAAAGGAAGTGAGCTAAATCAAGGGTTTGAACATCATCTAATCAAGGAGGATTGAAGATCAAGGGAGTTCATTAGGATCATCAATCCTACTCTTTTCCCTCTTCCTTTCTCTTAGATTTTTTTGCTAAAACCCACACATCATGTTGTCTTACTTGATGTGTGAGTAGTCCCCCTTGTGTTTTGAGGGTTCTATGAACCTCCTTGGTACTCAATGATCATTGTATACACATTTGAATGGATCTATTGAAGTTGATTTCATTTTACTATGCTCTTCATGTTAGACATGTCTCTAAGTGTTTGATAAAATGCCCAAGTGACATGTTTATGTTAGAACTATGATCTAAGTATTGAAAGAGCTTAGTGATGGTTTGGATGTAGTAAAATTGAACTCAACCAACATTTATGAGAGTAAATGCATGGTGAGAGGTGAACTAGAATTTTATGCATGTGGCATTTATGAGAGTAAATGCTATATAGTGGATCAATACTCTTTAATTAGTGAGATCCTAGCTAAGATGGCTTGACTAGGATTAAACATGCATGGTTTGTTCGATTCTAGTCTAAGCTAGGTTTGAAACCTATCAACTCATAATTAACTAAACTCTTGTATGCATGATCATTGGGAAATTGCCAAGGAGGGGATTAATCCCTCGAAACTCGCTTTTAATTGAATTTAATCCCCTAAAAACCACTTCATTCTTGTTTTGAATCATTGATAACTCAATCACACTTGAATTTTAGGAATTAGCCGAGTAAGAAAATTTGATAGAACTAGCGTGTGATCCGTTTGCTCCCTTGGGTTCGACACCGGTCTTACCGGTCATCAATAAATTGTTTTTGACTAATTGCATTGCTAAAAATTACAAACGTCAGCGTCATGTAATTTTATGTTGATAAACTTTGAAGAGTGCGGTTCAGGTACAAATCGACTTTATATGTAAAAACTAAAAACTCAATTTCAAGCTGATACGTGTCTAATTTTGCCGAAATCCCGAACAAAACAAGGAAGGGCATTATAGTCATTCCACATATCCTAATAATTTTTTTTCCAATTTAGTCCTCGATTTGTTAATGATCGGACTTAAAACTAAAATGATTAGACTTAAAACTAAAATGATCAGACTTAAAATAACAATGATCAGACTTAAAACTATTATTGTAGTAATGATGAGACTTAAAACTACAATTATCATACTTAAAACTACAATGATCAGACTTAAAACTACAATGATCAGACTTAAAACTAAAATGATCAGACTAAAAATAACAATGATCAGACTTAAAACTAAAATGATCAGACTTAAAACTAAAATGATCAGACTTAAAACAACAATGATCAGACTTAAAACTAAAAGGATCAGACTTAAAACTATTATAATCAGCTTAAAACTATTATTGTAGCAAAGATCAGACTTAAAAATATTACTGTAGCAAATGATCAGACTTAAAACTAAAATGATCTGACTTAAAACTATTACTGTAGCAATGATCATACTTAAAAATATTACTGTAGTAAATTATCAGACTTAAAACTAAAATTATCAGACTTAAAATATATGATCAGACTTAAAACAACAATGATCAGACTTAAAACTAAAATGATCAGACTTAAAACAACAATGATCAGACTTAAAACTATTATTGTAGCAATGATCAGACTTAAAACTATAATGATCAGACTAAACTAAAATGGTCAGACTTAAAAATATTACTGTAGCAAATGATCAGACTTAAAAACATTACTGTAGTAAATGATCAGACTTAAAAATATTACTGTAGTAAATGATCAGACTTAAAACTAAAATAACGAGATTTAAAACAATAATGATCAGACTTCAAACTAAAATGATCAGACTTAAAAAACAATAACTAGACTTAAAACTTTTATGATCAGACTTAAAAATATTACTGTAGCAAATGATCAGACATAAAACTAAAATGATCAGACTTAAAAATATTACTGTAGCAAATGATCAGACTTAAAATTATACTATAGCAATGATCAGACTTACAAATATCACTGTAGCAAATGATCAGATTTACAAAATTACTGTAGCATATGATAAGACTTAAAACTATTATCGTAGCAAATTTTAGGACGATTATACCCTCGTATCTATTATGTATTTTTAAATAAGTCCGTTTTAATTTTTTTTATTTACAAAAAACGCCCCGAAATCCGATTGGTCGAAATATACACGTGATAATATTGTATTCGGTTTGTAGTTTTTATTTATAATTGTGGTTTGTATTTGATCCGTTTCCAACTTTGAATATTGATAATTGAAAAGTAACTAAATTCGAAATTGAAGAGCAAAATTCAGGTGCAAATCATATTATTTTTTTGGTGCAAATTGTCAAAATCGTCAAAAGTTGGTTATAAGTCGTCGCCGAAAAGCCAAAAATACGACATAATTCGTCAAAAGTGATTTATAATTCGTCACAAAAATCATCTATACGACGAAATTTAATCTTATCATCCAAATATAAGAGCTGTCATTAATTTATATTTTTTACAAAAAAGATACACCTTTCATAAACCGAATCATTAAATTAAATTTATAGTTGTATCAAATTAAATGTATCTGATACGATTAAAACTTTATTAGGACAAAATCAGAAACAATCATTCCTTCCTAGTACAATGAGCCTTAAAGGTGACGTGGTCAATTCCCCATTGTCCTTTAATCAAATTCAGAGGGACCTACCTTCAACTAATCCACCGCCACGTGTCTCTTCTTCCCAATCTTCGCCGTCCATCCAATCAATGTCCTCATTTCTATCACTATTATAATTTTATCATTATTAGAAATGTAAACTGCACTCAACGGTTTTACTCACTCACTCGAAGACAAACGCTTGCTCCCTCCAGCGGTTCTCTCAAAGCAAAAACTTCGTCCTCGTCAACCTTTTTTGTAAACAATACCGTTTCCGATAGTCCGATCAACCGATTATCGATCTGCAGTTCGAGCTTTTAGGATCCGAAGCTATGTTTGTCCGGAAGCTCGTGGAGAAGGCCTCGTTGAAGAAGGTAAGTATGCACTGTGCATTAGTATTTCTGTTGCCGAAATCGCTGTTTCTTTTAGTTCTTTAATGAGTAAATTGGCCTGTTTCGATGCTCGATTTGGATGAAAACTTTCGTGCTCAAGTTCAACCTTGTTCTTGTCTGGACAAGTTGTAAAATCGACTTTTCATTCAGATCCGAGTAGTAAGAGCGACCGATCGTCAGGATTGATGCTCGGTGAGTTTGCTGTCTGACTGCGGTAGTGAGCTTGATCTGAGGATCGCTGTGTTTACTGGAGATTTTCGGGAGGAAGCTGTTTCGGAAGTTTGCATTGATTAACTTGTCATAAAAGCTGTGCTGGGGATTTTGAATTTATCACTGAATCGATTTGAATTTAATTTCAGAATTTGTGGTTTAAGATCGGATCGCGGATAGAGAGATACGGGTCGGGTTAAGTGGCGCTTGAGCGTTTCGGATAGGCTTGGATGTGGGCCATCCTATCCTTTTTGTTAAGTGAAATTAGATATCGGTCAAATCGAGTTTAACTGAAATGCAGGATCATAAACATGTCATTTTTTAAACAATAATGTTATTATTCTTGCAGTTGTTTATGCTGTCAAGTTTAAATACCACGGTACTTGGATTCTTATATGTGCCGTTGTGTCCAGGTTGGACTTTTTTTTTCTTATTCTATTTTGGTCAATATAAAACCCTTGCATTTATGTCTAGACATCCAGCCACATGGTCCTAGTTGGTGGGGTGGATATGGTATCTAATTATAAAATAAAATAAAAATGCTATGGTATCTGTTCATGTCTGGACATCAATGAAATAGATAACACGTGTCTTGAAAGAATTCGTCCAAATGCTGACATCGGGTATCACCTTCTCACCGACCTTTTTATTGATTATCTTTGACCAAAGCGGATTCTGAGGAGCGAAGGTTATTTATTTAGAAGCTCCAGGTGATATATGAGTTTTAAGTGAATTCAAAAACTATCACATGGGGCATACAAACTAGTTGGTGTTAGAGAAACAGAATGGTCTTATAGTGAACTGAAACTGATTGGAGCCACAATCACAAGTTTGCCTAGAGCATCTCTGTTTTTTTTAATAAGGAAATTCAGGAGTTTACATGAGGATTCCTCCTTTAACTCTTTCATTTCTATATAGTGTTAGGCCCGTCACATTCCGTCAGCCCCACCCAACATACAGACCAAACTCGTAGTATTGGATTCTCAACATTATGTTGTCACCCTTCTGTTCCTGTGGCAGGGAATCATAATTCCCGGACTTCTAAATGTGATAATATTGCTCCCCACACACATTCCCTATGATGTCCTTTACGTGTGTGCTAGTCTACTCTCCCTACATCTAGCTTTCTTGTCGTTGACCCAGAGCACCTCAAGTTATTTGTTACTTTTCTCTTGGTAATTGCTTTCGGTTATACATGGTAGCCTGGAGGACAACTGGATGGTTTGAAGCCCGAAGGTTTAAATCCACGCACTGCATTCCATTATGGGATTCCGGCAGGGTCCATTAAGTTGGCTTATGATTCACTGCAGAATATACTTGCAGTCTCAACTAGGTAACCATTTTCTCATTCATAAAATTTTAAATGACACTAGTTTTTAATGTCAAATTCATTTCCACCAAACCATCCTTGGCAGAAGTTCATAGCAGATAGTGGACTGTCTGATGCTAAATTTGACTCTGATAAATGTTAATCATTCTCTTTTAATTTCCTTTTTAACTGTGTCTAATTCACCGGAGAACCTTTTCATTCTTCCTATGTATCCCTGTTGCATGGGTCTCGTTTGGAAGTTATGGTATGAAAATTGAGAAGCTCTCCTTTGTTATAAATTTAAAACCATTTGAACAGGAATGGCCAGATTAAATTATTTGGACATAGGAACACCCAAGTTCTTCTTGAATCTGAGGAGACAGTTTCAAGCAAATTTCTACAGGTTCTGCTCGTGTTATTTTTTTTTCCATATTTGTTACTGCTTCTATTAAGGTTGTGTTAATCTTTATAAGTATACCCGGCTACACAATTATTTTGCATTGTCTTTTTGCCACCACAAATCAATTAGATTTCTGATGTGATTTTCTCATTGGTTTTTTAATCCATCAAAACTATTATGCTGCCCTCTTTTCTTCAGTTCATTGAAAATCGAGGAATACTATTGAACGTGACAGAAATCAATCATGTTGAGGCAAGTTTCACTACCCGTCGAAGGACTTGCAAGTTATTTATGGACCTTCCCAAAGTTCATGCCCTTGTACTATCTTATCGCCTACATGGTTTAGACTATTTATAAAACTAAAACATGACCAGTTGTATCCCAGGTCTGGGATATAGATGGGAAGTTTTTGTCGCATGTACAAGTATTGAAAGAAGAAATCACATCCTTCACAGTGCTCCAACATACGTTTTACATGTAGGTTTTTGTAGTTTCCACTTATTTCATAGCTCATAGCCCATTTACTACTTTTACTTTTTCAAAAGCTTAATGTCCCAGCATGTAGGTATGTTGGGGACTCTTCTGGTAATATTTCAGTACTCAAGCTTGATCCAGAAGCATGCTGTTTGGTTCGGATGAAATACTCTATACCCTTCTCTGCATCGCGTGGTACGATGCTATGCTATGTCTTTCATGAGCTTTGCCAATATCGAAGATAAAAAAATGGAATTAGAAATGAGACTTTAAATGATTATGTAATACTTAAAATGGGATAGGTTATATTCACTTGAAATTCATAGTCATTCTCTAAACTAACCTTTTCTTTCATTTCGTATATAGTAGGTCATCCAACTGAAGATGGCAGTGCCGTCGTGCATATATTGCAGCAGCCATTGTCTGAAAGTAAGAGGTAGTCCTAAATAATGAAGTTATTCTCTGATTCCTTTCCCTTTTCCTTTCCATTTTGTGAAATTGCGATAAAATGATTGGTACAACTGTGAGTCTTATTTACTGAAACAAGTACTGCCGACTGATTTGTAGTTGCATAAGATTGTTATTTTGCAATACGTTGTTGTGAAGATGTGCATGTAACTATCAATAGGATTTTTAAAAAAATTTACCTTGATATAATATTCCATAGCTGTATTTACCATAGTAAAGCAGTTACGAATAACTAAATTACCGGACTATTTTTTTAATGTAGTGTACAGTAAAATTGTTACAGAAGCCGTGCATAACCTTTGTCTATTTTGTCTTACTACGATCAGTGTTTATTTTATATTCCTGCATTGCATACAGGATTCTAGTGGTTTTCAAGGATGGTTTAGCTACATTATGGGATGTTCAAGAAAGTAAAGCCATTTTTTCAATTGGTAAAAGTCCATTACAGTCTTCAAAGGAAACTAAGGAGGTGACTTCTGCATGCTGGGTATGCCCCTTTGGAAGTAAAGTTGTTTTTGGATATTGCAACGGAGAGCTAAGCGTATGGGAGATTCCTTCCAGCTCAAGCATACGACAAAAGACCATGGCAACGAAGGAATCATTTACTGTGCAGACTGTGCCGACATGCAAACTTAATCTGGGATATAAGATTGACAAAAATCCAATAGCATCCCTGAAGTGGTCTTATGGTGAAGGAAATTTTAGTAAGTTATATATCATTGGGGCCTCAGATGCTAGCTCTTCGAGCCCGCCACAGGTATTGAGATATTGGCATTGTTTAAACCATTGGTGCTCTGGGTATTTTGTCGTAGAGCTACAACCTACAACTTTCCTTGCGCGTTATACAAAAATGAAAATTTGATAAATTCATATATAAGTTCCTGAGGAAGATGCTTCTCGTATCCGTACAATAAAGCGAATTAAATCCTCCATAATGTAGGCATTTTAGATGATCGCTGTACTAAAAAGGACATCCAGCTCAAGCAGTGTTACTTCAGAAACTCAGCTCCAGCTTGCCATATATTTTCTTATATTCATCTACATGATGATGTCAGTGTTGTATTTCATGATAAACTTTTCTGTGATGGAAGTATTGCTGCACTTGTACTCATTAGAATCTGGCAATGACATTGCAGGTGTTGCTGTTGAATGAGAATACTGAGTCACGTATGACCAAATTGGGGCTTCATTTGCCTGAGGCATGCATAGACATGGAGATTATATCCAGCAGTACAGAGCAAAATAAACCCAGACAGGAATATCTTCTTCTCCTTGGAAAATCTGGGCATATATATGTTTATGACAATTACGCTGTTGAAAAGTATCTAATCCAATCGCAATCAAAATCCCCTCCCTCTCTCCCTAGAGAGATTGTGTTGAAGCTCCCATTTGGTGATTCAGCCATTACAGCAGCAAAGATTGTCACAAACAAACAGTGTTTTCCAAGTTCTACGGATGAGGTGGTGCATCTAAATCATATACAAATAATTATTTCTGTCCGTATTTTAGTTGAAGGTGACAAAGAGGTAATTTTCTTTGGCCATGTAGGCTCTTAAATCTCTGGCGAGGAATAATGCTCACTTTCTTCCATTTGAGACAAGTATAAAGGATGGGACTCATTTCCCATCCACCCACTTTGATGGGTTTGCAAAAGTGCAAAATTTGTATATTACAGGGCATAGCAACGGAGTGATTAATTTCTGGGATTTAACTTGTCCAATTTTAATTCCTCTGGTGTCATTAAAACAACAGGTGAGTCATACTCTCATATTCTGCTCCCTGCCTCACAAATTCCGTTACTGTGATGTGATCTATGGATAGCTTCCTGACACTAACTTTCAGTTTTAGTGGCATCATATCCATGTTATAGTTGGTTTTAGTATTTATGGACCTATAAGCTATTTAGAAGGTTCCTGATTGAAGCTTGGATTCACATTATTATTTCAGTTGATATGACAAAATTGTATCTCTTCTCATCCATTCTACTTTTTTATTTAGACAGAGGATATCTCTGGAAATGATATAGCAGTAACAGCATTGTATTATGATGGGAAGTCTGGGCTTCTTGTTTCTGGAGATCAAAGTGGGACAGTGAGTGATACTGATTATACATACTTTCAGAGTCTTTTCTCACATACTTTAGCTGCATTTTTGTAACTCTGTCTAAGCCTTGCAGATAAATATCTTTAAATTCAAGGCCGAGCCATTTATTACAGAAAGCAATTTCTTGTCTCTTCAAGGTAAACTAATCAACTTTGATGATTATCTTATCTAGTTATGTGAGCTTAATGATTAGTATTATCCCTTACGGTTCATTTCTTGTGGCAGGCAATACCAAGAAAGGGGGTAGTCACATAGTTCAGAGCATCAAACTTTATAAGGTTACTGGTGCAGTAATTAGTATAAGCAAATGTCAGATTTCAAAAAAATTCGCAATTGGCTCTGACAAGGGATATGTAAGATATACTTTCAGTAATATTTATAGTTGTTTAATGTGTTCTTTTGTTGTTGCAAATTGCAATCCTCTATATCCATTTCATGTCTTATGGCTCATTTTGCTGGGACGTCATTTCATTCGTGTTAACAGTAACAATATCTCTCTTTGCCTCAGGTCTCCGTGATTGACATTGATGGGCCAACTTTAATATATGAAAAGCATATCCCAAGTGAGATATCTGCTGGCATTATTTACTTGCAGTTCGAGAGATGCAACCTTCATGGTTTTGAAAAGAATGTTTTGGTGGTGGCAACCAAAGATTCGTCAGTTTTGGCCGTTGACATTGATTCTGGCAATGCACTTTGCGCAAATCCTATCCAGCCGAATAAACCATCCAAGGCTCTATTTATGAGAATTTTAGGTAATGCTAACAGATCTCATGTTTTTGTCACATATACTGTCACCCGTAAGAACCGGTGTTTGCTGATATTCACCCTTACAACATGAAACACCAATGACTAAAACGGGGACTAATATTTTTATTAGATGGCCATGAAACTAGTGAAAGCAAATCAAATGTGGATGGTGGTTTTGTAAAAGAAGACGCTCTTGAAAACGGTGAACCAAAGCAGTTATCAGTTTTGTTTTGCTCAGAGAAGGCCGTATACATCTATTCATTGACACATATACTGCAGGTAGTACATTTATATATCCTATCATGCTTGTATGTTCTCTATGTACCTTATATGTTGTTGTTTCACATCTCAGGGAATTAAGAAGGTAAACTATAAAAAGAAGTTTAGTTCCTCTTTGTGTTGTTGGGCATCTACATTTTCCTGCTCAACCAGTGAAGGCCTAATACTCCTTTATACAAGTGGAAAAATGGAAATAAGGTGGGTGGGTATAAACATTTAATGCTGCTTTTACCTTAAGAAAAAAAGCTGATGCGAGACAATTGTAATTTGATTGACTAATGTGATGGATGTATTTAATTTATTAACTGTTAGTGCTGCCTATTATAGGATTATATATGAATGGATGTTATGTAGAAAGAGATATATGGAAAATTAGATGAATGACGATGCTCATTAACTGTATTGTGTTTTTTTTTGGGATAGAAACTGTATTGTGTTTTATCTTTATGGTACAACATGTTCACCTAAAGCTAAAGCAATATTGCTCTGTATATTTGCTTAGGTCACTTCCGAATCTAAGCCTCTTAAAAGAAACATATATTAGAGGTTTTACTGTCCCGACTCCAGAACCCAACATAAGTACAAGTGGTTCAATATGCTCCTCTCGAGAAGGAGAAATAGTTGTGGTACTGGATTTCTAACTTGCTTTACCTTAAGAGATTAAATGTCTTTGCCTTGCCTTGTAAAACACTTACAAAATTCCCTATTGCTCTGCAGCTGAGGGGTGATCAAGGAATACATTTCTTATCCATTTTGCATGATACACAAACTTATAGGTACCATATCTGAATACTCAGTTGTAAACAAAAGTTCATGTAGACACTACAGATTTCTTTTATTCTGAATTCCAGTCTTTACATACACCTGACTGATTATTGAAAGAAAAAAAAAACGTGCACCTTTTTTTTATTGACGTTAATTCTGCGGGAAGTGTTCCCTGCTTCTTTTATGGGTCCCACTAGTTGTAAGTGTTTTTCTATGATTGGAAATGTCAGAGAGAAATTTTTTTTACCCCTTACAGATGCTTGGATTCCATTTCCCAAGTATACCACGTTCCACAAAATCCTGTTGCTGATGCAGCAATTCAAAAAGAAAAGAAAAAGGTAAATAGTCATCTCGACCTATATGTTTCTGCTTCTGAATTATACTCAGTTGACTGTTTAAAACTCTTTATATGTAGGGCATTTTTAGTTCAGTCCTGAAAGACTTTACTGGAAGTAAAGCAACGCATGTCCCTGAATCAGAAGTGGAGAATTTGGCAGAAACTCTAGCCAAACTAGAGAAGATTTTTGGTACTTCCAGTTTTCAGTCTGATTCTGAGAATCCCGAAGCTGCAGACGTTGATGAGGATGAGCCTGAAATAAATATAGGTACTGTTCATAATACTTTATAGGCAGTGTTACGATTATTTTTATTTTGCATGCTTAATGAGCCTGCTATGGCGCCCCAATTGTTTGGCAGATGATATTGATCTCGATGATATTTTGGAAAAGCCCAAGAGACATAACAAAGTTGCTGCGCTGAATACAGAGAAATTGGCCAGCAAATTTCAAGTTTTCAAAGGTCAGTGCCAAATTTTGAACTTGATTGTTTAATCTGTAAACACTGCTTCACAGCTTTCTTCTCCATGTACAAAAATAATATTTCTGCAAAAGGGTTTATTGCTCGTGGCCCTGCTCCTGATGTGGTTCCATGAGCTTATCTTATATTCTATGATGACTGATGAGTCATATTTAACCTCACAGGGAAGCTAAAGAGTATGAAAGCCAAAAATGAGAAAAACCCAACCAAAGAAGAGCCCCACGATGAGAAAAATGGTGCAATTGATCAAATAAAGAAAAAGTATGGCTTTCCTTCATCAACAGTGAGTACAACAAGCTCCTTTCCTCTGTTGGAACTTTTTATATCTCATTTTCAACCTAATGCAATCAAACTCGTAAACCTCAATGTATTAATATTTATTATTTATGGTGCAGGAGTCAAGCACTGGAGCAGCTAGAATGGCACAAAGCAAGCTCTCGGAGAACCTAAGAAAGTTGCAGGTCTGTACCAGAATGTTTTTTTCCGTATCGTAATTGCAACAGCAGGACTAATAAGAAATGATGTACACTAAATCATACAGGGTATAAACCAGAAGACAACAGACATGAATGACACTGCTAGATCATTTTCATCAATGGCTAAAGAGGTACTACGAGCGGAACAAGGCAAACAATAGCAGTGGACCATTTCAAGTCGCACTTTCCAGACGAAAACTAAATTTCATTTCGAGGGATATGCACTATTTTCCTCCAGAAGCTTCATCCTCTGCTGCACTGTCATATATGTTTGTACTGTAGAACCTGTAATTGGGGTTTCTACGTCTCATTGGGGGCGTGTACATAAGGTTTTGGATCAAATACAAACCAAAGTTATAAATAAAAACTAAAAATCGAATAAAATTTTGCCACGTGTAAATATCGACCAATCAGAATTCATCCCGTTCGGGGTTCTTTTTGTAAATAAAAAAAATTAACGCGCACTTATTTAAAAATACATAAACGAAACGAGGGGTATAATCGTCCTAAAATTTGTTTTAAGTCTGAACATTTTTGGTGCCGTGCACCCAACTTTGACATTAGCGTCGCGCCCAGTTAAGACATTGCTGGGCGCGCGGCATCAAAAATGCTCAGACGCTTGGCATGTGTGGTGGTAAGAAAAGGGTTACGAACATCCTCTTGTTTACGAACATCGCCCTCAAAGCCAACAGCAGGAATCCCAAGCGCTTTGACAGCGGAATCAAGCACGTTAGGACGACGACCCATAATCGCAATCGAAGCCCATGATTGCAAGAATCCTTTATTTTATTATATTTTGCTGCTAGAGTCCCATGATTCAGTTGCCGGTGTTGAATCTAGTGTTGCCCTTTTTCTTCTCATAGTTTTTTTGTATAATGTGATAAATTTTGAAGCTTTGAGTTGATAACTATGTTGTCTTCTCATTGTTTTTTTTAAGTCTGATCATTGTATTTTAAGTCTGATCATTGTTTTTTTAAGTCTGATCAATATTGGTTTAAGTCTGATCATTGTTTTTTTAAGTCTGATCATTGTTTTATTAACTCTGATCATTGTTTTTTAAGTCCGATCATTGTTTTTTAAGTCTGATCATTACTGGTTTAAGTCTGATCATTGTTTTTTTAAGTTTGATCATTGTTTTTTAAGTCTGATCATTACTGGTTTAAGTCTGATCATTGTTTTTTAAGTCCGGTCATTGTTATTTATGTCTGATCATTATTTTTTAAGTCTGATCATTGTTTTTTAAGTCAGATCATTACTGGTTTAAGTTTGATCATTGTTTTTTAAGTATGGTCATTATTGGTTTAAGTCTGATCATTGTTTTTTAAGTCTGATCATTGTTTTTAAGTCTGATCATTACTGGTTTAAGTCTGATCATTGTTTTTTTAAGTCTGATCATTATTTTTTAAGTCTGATCATTACTGATTTAAGTTTGATCATTGTTTTTTTTAAGTCTGATCATTGTTTTTTAAGTCGGATCATTATTGATTTAAGTTGATCATTGTCTTTTTAAGTCCGATCATTGTTTTTTTAAGTCTGATCATTATTTTTTAAGTCTGATCATTACTGGTTTAAGTCTGATCATTGTTTTTTAAGTCTGATCATTACTGGTTTAAGTCTGATCATTATTATTTTAAAGTCTGATCATTGTTTTTTAAGTCTGATCATTATTTTTTAAGTATGATCATTACTGGTTTAAGTCTGATCATTTTTTTAAGTCTGATCGTTACTGGTTTAAGTCTGATCATTGTTTTTTTAAGTCTGATCGTTGTTTTTTTTAAGTCTAATTATTGTTTTTTTAAGTCTAATCATTAACAACTCGAGACTAAATTGAAAATAACATTATTATTTTTTATCCCCTCGGTGTGGAATGACTATAATACCCCTCCGTGTATTTGTTCGGGATTTCGACTAAATGGGACACGTGTCAACTTAAAATTCAGTTTGTAGTTTTTATATATAATTCGATTTGTACCTGAACCGCACTCTGTACATAAAGTGTAGTATTATTATATGGTTTTGGATCAAATAAAAGTCACATTTAAATATAAAACTATAAACCACCTAAGAATTCGACACGTGGCACTATCGACCAATCATAATTTGGGGCGCTTTTTGTAAATAAAAAAAAATTAAAACGGACTTGTTCAAAAATACATAACATATGCGAGGGTATAAACGTCCTAAAAAATTAACGTCGTTATGCTTAGTCTGAACTTTAACAAAACAAGTTTGAACGTTAACAAATAAGTTTGAACATTAACAAAACAAGTCTGAACATTAACAATAAGTCTGATTTTTAACAAAACAAATCTGAACATTAACAATAAGTCTGATTTTTAGGTATGAACATAAACAAAACAAGTCTGAACATTAACAATAAGTCTGATTTTTAACAAAAACAAGTCTGAACATTAACAATAAGTCTGATTTATAACAAAATTAATTATGAAAATACCAAAAGACTATTTTTGCCCCTCCGTGTTGGATTACGAAATTTCGACAAATATGACACGTGTCAAAATTTGAGGAGGTTTATAGTTTTTATATTTAAATGTGGGTTTTACCTGATCTCTACCCTTATTATATTAATTGAAAAACAAAAACACAATATCTATAGAGGTGGCTAGTAAAAAAATCTAAACTGATGCTGCACTATCTTAGGTGAGAAATGAGAAATATTTTCATTCGTCCATCCTACTAGGTCAGAAATAAATAGGATTTAATTCAAAATTAGTACTATTTTCACGGTTAGTTATGATATAAAGGGCAAATTAGGGATGCAAAATATCAGATTAAACGATAATCCCGTTATTCTCGTCAAAAACCACGACCTAAACAACGCAATCGCACTATGAATTCTACCGTACTAAACTACGATTCAGGCAACCCGCGGCGACTCTCGGAGACTCCGAGCGACCTTGGCAAAATCAATGGCTGACATTACGAACTAGGAGCATCTAAACCCTAGGAAAGTCAACCACGTTTACGGTAAGAGCATCCGAGCCCGTACGAATCGAACTAGAATTTTTTTTAGGGTTTGGCGGCAGGGGCGGATACAGAAATTTTTCGGACCAGGGGCAACATAAATATTTTCGGATTCGGGGCGGATTCAGCAATTTATTTGCATACCAGAGGGGGCATTTAATCAAAATGACCAGGGGCAAGATGTAAAAATCAGTCGAAAATACACTGTACTAGCCTAATATTAAAGAAAAATCGGAAAATCGACCCGGGGCAATTGCCCCTCCTCCCTCCTTAGTGCATCCGCCCCTGTTTGGCGGTAGCCGACCATAGTTGGCTACATCCAATTCGTTGGTTGATTTCTTTCACCGTCTTGTATGGGTTTCAACTAGTTTAGAAAAATCGGTGTTCGCTAGTTTAGTTGTGGGTAGCATGATAAAATGCGTATCTTCCTCAATCACTATTCATAGCATAATATTCGTAGTAATTGAATCAAAATGTGTAGGATAATACTCGTAGTAATTGACTCAAAATGAGTAGGATAATGTTTGCAGTAACTGAATCAAAATGTGTAGCTATTCAAGAGTTATAATTAACTGAATCAAAATGTGTAGCTATTCAAGAGTTATAATTTATGTTGCTCCTTTTCTTGTACACTGTTAGCTTTTCACAATAGGTAAAATTAATATTCTTATACATGATTTGTGTATTGCTGCATATGTATGACCCTTCATTAAATTTTTACACTTTACTTTAAGTGGTGAATAATTTCACATTTGTAATGAAGCAAAGTGAACAGCCGGTAAACCTTCGTGACCTGTACCTCAACACAATCATACGGTCGGACTTCAAACACAAGAAGATATGATGTGTTATTACGTGCGGCGCAATTGAAAAGAATAAAGTATAATTTCAAAGCTTCAGAAAACTTCCGAGTCTGATGAAAATAAGTTAAACGGAGCGTGAAGATACAATTTCCAAATAGTTCGACTATTTAAATCTGCCAAGTACAAGTTCGATGTTAGGAATTATGTAATACATACTACAAATGTTACGAAATGGTTGTCGATAACATAGAAGAAAACAGTGAAGCACACTGAAATATGTACTAATTATATATTATAAACTACGTTCCCTACTACAGATAGGGAATTATGCATCGGTTCCGTGTTCGACGTTTCGCATCGGTTTCGAGATTACGCATCGGTTGATCCAAAACCGATGCATAATCTCGATCTTATACATCGGTTTTGGACCAACCGACGCGTAATGTCTAGCTTATGCATCAGTTGGTCCAAAACCGACGCGTAATGTCTAGCTTATACATCGGCTTACCAGCAACAGTAAAGATATGACTCCTTGTTAGGGTTTATATGATTCCATCGTCGGTTTACTTATAGGGTTTATGCATATGTGCTTTGAGTATGATCAAATTTATTAGGGTTTATATTTCATTCAATAAATTGGATGGATTTGGTAGGGTTCATATGTCATTGTTAGGGTATGATTCCTTGTTAGGATGTGATACATTGATTACGAATTGGGACCTTGTCACGGATTTAATACATTGTTAGGCGATGATTTTTTTGTTATATGTCACTATTTTTTTGTTTTAAGTTCAAGTATTTTGATGTTACTATTTTTTGAATGAATGTTTTAGGAATCATATTTACTATCCACGTCTCTTGCATCCATTTATAGACACTGCCGCCCTTGTTGATGAGGATGACACTGCAGCTGAAGACGATGTCCCAACTGGTGAAGCCTCTTAAGAACTAGATGTCGGTGATGAATGTTCTGATGAGAACATTAAAGTAGGGTCGACAATGGGCAGGGCAGGGCCGGCCCGGCCCTTACTTATAGGGCTTATGGCCGAACTTTCGAAGTTTTGAAGAGGCTTTAAGGAAAATTAGGGCCGGGCAGGGCAGGGCTTGCCTCAAAATTTTAGCCCTAGGACTGGCCTTAAGCCCTATTATTGATAGGGCTTTTAGGGTCGGGTCGGCCCTGCCCTTAATTTAAGGGCCCAGGTTAGGGCCGGACTTTGAAAAGAAAATATTGGATATAATTTGTATTGCATAGTTTGTATCAATTATATATAAAGAAATATCGGAATATTGATAGTTGATCGAATACAAATTAAAGTTACACATTTTAATTTAGTGATACGTTGCAAATTATTGATGAAAAAATGTGATTTGAATCAATTATGTGCAATAATATCTGATTAACTAATAAACAAAAATATTAAATATTTTAATTTCGCATAAGGTTATTGATTGAAATTGAATTCAATTAAATTACAAATAGAAAGTATATAACTAATTATATATATTGGTAGATGGGAGCACTCGGTTGAGGCAGAGTTGGTAGAATGAGGCACGTGGGGCACGATCTGGGCCACTCATTGTGACACGTGGCGAAGCCACGTTCACAGCCGCCATTTTTGTGTTCACACTACTACTGGTAGTGGGTTTACTATTTGCCACGTGGTGCGCCCACAAAGCACAGGGGGGGGGGGTTAGATGTGTGGCTCAGATCATGCCTCACTTGCCTCATTCTAATTTTGGTGCCTCATTTGATCGCTTATCTATTGGTAGATATTGAAGAAAAATTATACATAAAAATCAATAAGTATATTAATTCATTATGTTATAAGTTAGATTAACAGTTTTTGAAAGGGCTCAACGATCGGGCCTTTTAAGTATCGGTCGAACCGAACGAAATTAGGTCGGGCATTTTTAGAGCCGGTCGGGCCGGTCCTAATTAGGTCGGGCTCGAAGGCCGAACATGGCTTGAAAACCATGATTTATGTTCAACCTTAAGCCTTTAGGGCTTAGGGCTCAAGGGCTTAAACACAGGGCCGGACCGACCTAAGAGCTCGTGGGCTTAAGGGCTTCGGTTAGGGCTTTCGAGCCTTAGGGCTCAATGTTGACCCCTACATTGAAGTCATGAATCCCGAGGAACCCGTCGAATATACCCAGAGCTTCCGTTGCAAGAAGTCATTAGCCAGCGGTTAACAGATTCCCCTTATCAAGTCAGTAAAAAGCAAAAAATGTTGCGGTGTTGTCTGTGGCACCAAGGTAGCAAACTTGGTGCACATATTGGGGACAAGGATAAAGGTGGAGTGCAACGTCGAGGCAAATGGCTCTGTTAGGGACAAAATACGGAGGATGATGACCCATCAAATTGGGAGTTGCGTAAGGGAGAAAGTGTTAATGTTGGTCTCGACCTACACCGAATTGGACACTGGCAAATAGTCACCAATTATCTAAGCGTAAGTTTTAGTTGTTTAGTTACAAGCATTACAGTTTTCATATTCCTTATGTTGACAAGTGACTTACGTGTATATTTTTTTGTTTATGCAGCCTCATTTCTTCCTGCCCGAAGACGACACTTTTCTATGGGAGTTTATATCCAGAATCGCCAACGGCCGCTTTAAAAAATGGAAAATCAGATTACAGCTGTCACTACCTGTCTCACGGAGATAAAACCCCCCGAGGAGTTCTTACACCAGAAAAATAAATGGAAATGGCTTGTTGAGGAGTCGTATTTATACGACTCATCGAACTAACTAATCTCATTTATTTCGACACTTTATTATGCGAACATTTACTTTTTACTATGGTTTTGCATTTCAGGGATTTCCGAAGCGTTGAGAGAAATTGTGCAATAAAGACACCGATAAAATATACATACTCCGCGCCACTAATATGTGCATAGCCCGCGGATGAAGTCAGCAAGTCCGAAAATTGGAAATCTGGGCCCAAAACAGACTTAGAAACTCAATCAACTTATAAATTAGGGTTTTGGGAAAGGTTTCTAATTCATTCTACATTCCTACTTTTGAAGAATCAACAGACGGCTCCAGAGAAGAACGCGAAGCTTTCGACGAAGAGAAGAATTTTCTACTACTTTTATTCCAAAAATTCTTGTGTTTTTGTTATGGCTATGAGTAGCTAAATTCTTAATTCGGTTTAGGGTTTTTTCCTTGTGACAATATACGTTATAAGACTCTTGTTCTTAATGCTTAATTCATGTTTTACTAGTTCTTGTTCTTCATCGCATGAATTGAATTGTTAGGTTAAGTAGAAACTTTGTCGTAAAGCTTGATGTCACAACCAATTCTTATCGTTAATATCTACTGGAAACTTTGCCGTAAAGGTAGATCGTAACACCTAGGTTTTATATT
This sequence comes from Rhodiola chrysanthemifolia, assembly GCA_033675395.1. Lineage (NCBI taxonomy): Eukaryota > Viridiplantae > Streptophyta > Magnoliopsida > Saxifragales > Crassulaceae > Rhodiola > Rhodiola chrysanthemifolia. Next base: position 35,960,732 of record CM066207.1, on the reverse strand, counting down.
ATCTTTGTCGGAATATTGTGCTTAGGAGAACTAGAAGTCTAATACCTTTGCCGGATTAGATTGTGGTGTATCACCTTTGTCGGGATACTTTAGGTTATTATCTTTGCCGGAATAACCACACTTAGAAACTTGAATTATGATTATTAGCTGTCAATGATGGACATGTCACAAGTGAAAACCCTAAGCTGAATATCTTCTATGATTGAAACCTTCTTTGCGTAATTTGTCTCTTTTGCATCCACAATTTCTAAAAAAAACCCCGTTTCTTTATTTGTCTACAGATACAACTTCTAAACCCAGCTCTCTAGGGTTCGACTATGCTTGCCACTGACTAGTTTTTTGCAGGAGTAAAATATTTAATTTGACGCGTCAAACGACGCACTTCAAATTTTGGCGTCGTTGCCGGGGAGAGCGAATACAAATCATGGGTCTAAAAAGGACTATCTCCCATTCATCCAAAGTCATTTGAATTTCAGCTTAAAGGTAACCTGTATCAAGTTAATTCTGTGTTGAGCATGTTGATTTGAGTAACGATTGGATGATGCATAGAAAAGCTCATCTAGACTAGCAACTCATATTCATGTGCATGTATTCAGGATATCGTAGAGCAGATTGTGGTGTTGTATTTGTTTTCTTCTATGACTTGTTCTTGTTCGTGACGAACAAGTTTAAGTGTGGGGTGGTTTTAATGAGTCGTATTTATACGATTCGTCGAACTAACTAATCCCATTTATTTCGATGCTTTATTATGCAAACATTTACTTTTTAGTATGGCTTTGCATTTCAGGTTAAGTGGAAACTTTGCATGAATTGAATTGTTAGGTTAAGTGGAAACTTTGCCGTAAAGCTTAATTTGACAACCAATTCTTATCATTAATATCTACTGGAAACTTTACCATAAAGGTAGATCGTAACACCTAGATTTAATATTACCTTTGTCGGAATATTGTGCTTAGAAGAACTAGAAATCTAATACCTTTGCCAGAATAGATTGTGGTGTATCACCTTTGCCGGGATACTTTAGGTTGTTACCTTAGCCGGAATAACGACACTTAGAAACTTGAATTATGATTATTAGCCGTCAATCATAAACATGTCACAAGTGAAAACGCTAAGCTGAATATCTTCTCTGATTGAAACCTTCTTTACGCGATTTGTCTCTTTTGCACTCGCAATTGCTAAAAATCCCATGTTTCTTTATTTGTCTACAGATACAACTTCCAAAAACCAGCTCTCTAGAGTTTGACCCTGCTTGCCACTGACTAGTGGTTTGCAGGAGATTTTTTTTTAATTTAACGTGTCAGACGACGCGCGTCACTTGTCTAGCACTTTCATGAGCCTGCTCAATAGGTGATGTTTAATGAGTGCAAGTTTATTTTTTATGAACTTTACTATTTTTTTGCTGCTTACATTTTTCTTTGTTATGAGGCAATATCGGTAAAAATGAAAAAAGCCAGGGACGCAAAAATGAACCAACATTCAGGTAAAACTCCATTCAGCATCAGAGCGGTGAAGCACTTGCAAAAGGGACATAAAGCACCATTTGTAGCTGCATTTAAAGAGGTGTAATCCGAGGAGCCCGGAAGTCGTCCTTTAGTGGTAATCTTCTAAGTCATGCTTTTCAATTTCCACATGTGTAAATGAATAAATGGTTGGATATGAATGTGTTTCTGATATTGTGTGTTAGGACTGTGGAAATTGTTTTATGTATTGGTGTTTGGATAATAGCAATAATATTGTGAATTCAATCTTGCAACCCCAGTTATATTTTAGTCTCCAAAAATGTTTTATGTTAGGTGTTGCTAGTCCTTTTTATTTATATGGATTGTGTTCTATATGTTATGTGCTTGTTCAAAATATATGTATCATTGTGCTTTCTTTTATTTGTTCATTACCTTGATGATGAAAGTTTATAACTGTGTTTAAGTACCTTTCTGTTATTTGTTCAGTTAATTACATTATGTTTAACTCTATGACTTTATTTGGACTTGTACGTAGGAGCAAATGAATGCCGACGTAAATTTGCTGATGGTTGACCATGATTCCAATGACCCCATCATGGTTGCTGATCCCCTCCAGATAAAGATACAGCTAGACATCATTTACAAAGTTTTCGGGCAAATAAAAGGATTGTGGTGTCCGGAATGGGTGGGAACCTTAGGAGACCTCCTCGCCCTAGAGGCGGGGCATCTAACCATGCGCTCAAGGAAGAGTTGATTAAGGCAAAAGAAGATGCGGCTAAAAAGATGTTGAATTCGAGGTTAGGCTAATGGCACCGAAGGAAATGGTGAAAGCGTGGGGCTTCAGGGCATGGGGGTAATTGTCAACAAAAGTTCGAAGGTTTTATATATATTATCAACAACATATTTTTGTTGAATTTAATTTGTCGCTTGTAATTCATAAATTTACAACGGATTTATTTCCAACAAATTTGTTGAAGGTTTTATACATATTTTCAACAAAATATACACATTTTCTTGTAGTGATATAATTTTCAAATATTGAACAATTTATCCTCGAAGCAATTTTCACAGTCCTATCATTGCTTAAGTAGTAAAAATGTTTTTTATATGAAGGGGTACAACGATTCATAACATTTTAATACATCAACCAGTACATATATATGAATCTTTGAAACTTCTATCAAAACATCTTGATCAGATCCCAAAATCATTGGTACATTCTTCGACATTTGAAGCACAGGCCACACATCGGGCACCTTTACCATGGATCCGTTCTCACATTTACCCCCAAAGTCGTTTGATACATTCTCCGACATTTGAAGCACAAACCTACATCAGGCACCTTTACCATTACAAGCCTCGACACGTCCATCATGACTGTCGAATAGCACCTCGACAGGGGAGGAACAACACATCCACGCGCGAGGCAGGACGAGGAAGGCATCCGCAAAGAACGAATGAAGCAACCACGCGCAAGGCGGGATGATGGAGAGGGAAAGGAAAATGAAGAAATAAAATCTAAAAAAATTGGTAACCAAAATAATGATGCTTTATGGGATGACTTTTAAGAGTTGATGTAAACTAATCGGCTAATATTTGTGATAGTTAGAAAAATAATATTTATAGAATTATCCTGGACATGTAGGGATATCAAAGATAAGATTGAAAATTCAACTTGCTAAAACAGTCAAACATGATTAACAAGACGACACAATAGTAGAGTAGGGGCAGTTTTAACAAGAACACAATGAAAGACCGCTGTTCGGAAAAATGTTTGGTAGTGTTTAACTTTATCAAATTAATGCCCACCAAACCAATTCAAATAAGCTACTTGCTTCCTCCCAACTATTGCACTTCGAATTCTATCATAATACCGCAAAGACTCCACATCAGTTTGGAGTGAAAATGAACTCTGAAAATAAAGTGTCAAATAAATTCTTTAAAATTCATCAAAAAATAATAATAAAAGAAAATGTAAATTAATAGCAGAACCAACCAATTAAAATTTGATAACTTTTACTGTGCGGAAGTTTTAATAAAGAAGATACGACAAGTATGTTGAAGTCAAAAGCAGTCATCAGATTCAAGACAAGCAGGACAAGGGCTGCGTCAGATTTGACGACGAATCCAAAATGACCACACGCGGTAATTTGTCACTTCAATTACAATCAACGTTTTTGTCAATTATGTAGAAACAGTTTTTTAATCTGTCCGCGTCTTCTTCAAGCATATAAAAATAACGTTTCAATATTCTTCAGTTATAATTATAATTCCATACCTGAAAGATAGAATAAAAACCTGAGAGCTCTTGTCACCTCAAAATTGGATTCTTTCTTTCCACAATCAATTCATTGAAAAGATTCCAGCTTTATCAGACCCAGCTGCTGCTCATTTTGGGGCATATAATAACACAAGATTCCGGGGACTGAAACTGGTCTGTTGAGTTGATGGCTGGAGGTGGAGCAACTTCGGCTTCAAGGGAGCTTGATCAGACACCCACATGGGCTGTCGCTAGCGTTTGTGCTGCTCTTGTTATCATCTCAATTGTATTGGAGAAGGGTCTTCACAGGATAGGACATGTGAGTATTTAAGCTTCTTTGGATCATTTTTTTTAATTTTTTTTAATTATGACTCTTTTATCAACCTGATTTATCTAAAAGCTAGTAAATTGATCATACATTTTGTTATTTGTCTTTGGATTATGTTGTTTCTGAACTGAAAAATAAAATAAAATCATTTCAGTGGTTAACTGCCAAGCGCAAGCGGGAACTATTTGAGGCTCTGGAGAAAGTGAAAGCAGGTATTAGCATTATTAACATTCTTATCTTATTACAATCCAGCAGCTTAGTGTCATGTCTCTCTTACCGGCAAGATGTGTTGTAATAAAAGCTTTGAATCATGTTCCCTGCAGAGTTGATGGTTCTGGGGTTCATTTCGCTGCTTCTTACTTTTTTCCAAATGTACATTATTAAAATCTGCATATCCGCGGAGGTTGCAAAAACTATGTTACCATGTGCTTACAAAGGTGCATCCAAAGACTCCGATGAATCAAAAAAATCTGGAAGCGAGCATCGTAGGAGGTTGTTGTGGCATGACCGTAGAGTTTTAGCATCTGAAGTAGAAGTGAGTTCTTGTGGTGAGGTAAGTGTGTGGTGGTGTTAATTTTTTTTATCGATTAGACCACCAACATACATGATACCATGCCACTATAAGCTTGTAACTTAATCTGATTGACAGGGTTATGCGCCACTAGTCTCTGCCAATGGACTGCATCAACTACACATCCTTTTGTTCTTTTTAGCGTTCTTACATGTACTATACAGTGCCATTACAATGATGCTCGGAAGACTAAAGGTATACAGTGGGCACAAATCAGCATTTATGTTTAGCAAAGAAAAAGTTCACTTCTGATATATTCATATAAATGCAAGAATGTTATATATACGCCATTGTTGTTTTTATCTAATATGCTGTTATATATATTTTTGGTCTTTTTAAGGTCCTGAAATTCTTAAACTCTGAGCTGCGATAAAATTTGCAGATTCGTGGCTGGAAACAATGGGAGAAAGAAACTTTGTCAGACGACTATGAGTTCTCTAATGGTATACCTTAATTTGATTTTCGTAGATGTTAGTATATTTGAAATTATAGAAGCTAAATAAGTATCCTCTCAACTGCAGATCCAGCAAGGTTTCGACTCACTCATGAGACATCATTTGTTAGGGACCATATAAGTTTCTGGACCCGTATTCCGTTCTTCTTTTATGCTGTAAGGATCTATCTTCTCTTATTTTTATCCTCAATCATGAAATGTGGAAGGCCATTTAGTTATCTTTTACTTTCAACTACCAGTTGGAATGGTGTACCCTAAAGTACATAAGAGAAGTATAAATGTATCCAGTCCATCACAAGTTTGAACTAGTTAACGAAGCTTGAAACCAGTCATTCATAGTTATAGTACCTAAATTTGGGGTTCCTTTTGCACATAAATTTTCAACTACAGTCTTTTCAGATGTAGTTTTGATGTGTGCATTTCAGATGTGTAACGTTACGCCTATCATTTTATTCTGTAGAGCTGCTTCTTTCGTCAGTTTTACCGGTCTGTCGGGAGGGCTGATTATTTGACTTTGAGAAACGGATTCATCGCAGTAAGTTTGAATTTTTTTAGTTTCAAGATAAACTCTTTCCATGAAGTGCTCTAAAATTATTTTTATTGACCATCTAACGTTTGAGCATGTTTGTAGGTTCATTTAGCACCCGGGAGTAAATTTGACTTCCAAAAATACATCAAGCGATCACTTGAAGATGATTTCAAGACTGTCGTTGGTGTCAGGTAACGTTTTTATCCCTATATCAAGTTTCTTGTCATTTATCTATATTTTCTGTTCGAAAGTATTATTCCAGGTTTGAGAAGAAAAACCTCGTTTTTTTTGCAGCCCTGTTCTGTGGGCGTCATTTGTGATTTACCTCCTTATAAATGTTGAAGGTTAGACTTTTATCGACACTTTTGATTAAGAGACTCTAGCGTAATTATAAGCTAACATTTACATTACAATTTGTCTGGCATATTTTTTTTCCAGGATGGCAGGTGTTATTTTGGGCATCTCTTATCCCCATTGTGGTAAGCATTCTTTGATACCAGTTTGATAGTTACATCACAAAGACGAGAAAAAATAGAATATAATACAATGTGACTGGTTCCAGATAATTTTAGCGGTTGGAACTAAGCTTCAAGCAGTTTTGACGAAGATGGCTGTAGAGATTACTGAAAGACACGCTGTGGTCCAAGGCATTCCTCTTGTCCAGGCCTCGGACAAGTACTTCTGGTTCGGCAAGCCACAGTTGGTGCTTCATCTTATTCATTGTGCTTTATTCCAGGTAGTGGTCAGTCACTTGTTATATATATCGAACAAACAACTTCCACAGTATTTCTTTTACTATCAGTCCATATATATTTTGAAACTCCATTAATAATTGTTATTTTTTCGTTTCTACAGAACGCTTTCCAGATCACCTATTTCTTGTGGATTTGGGTGAGGAAACATTTTTGGACTATATTTGGTAGAATTAATGTATCACGTATTTTTTTTAAATTGATTCAAGTAGTTGACACAAACAAAAAACTTTTTACTTTGTGTCCAGTACTCTTTTGGATTGAATTCATGCTTCCATGATGATATAAGGATCACTATCATCAAGTTATCGATTGGGTAAGTTTTCCTTGTCGATCTACACCATACCATTGTAAATCCTTCGTTTGAGTAGAATAAGTTTGCTGCATCAAAAATCTCATCAATCTATATCTCACCTTAAATTATTTGATTTTGTTGAGTTTTTGACACTGAGTAATTACTCTGCTATCACACTGTTACAAACAACTCCACCAAAAGATGTCCAAAGAATTTTTCGAACCACAGTATCACTTAGATTTTGATCTTCCTTTGCAGGGTTGCTACTTTGTTCCTTTGCAGTTACATTACACTGCCGCTGTATGCTCTAGTTACTCAGGTATCATCCCTTTTTAAAATAGCCACTTGAAAATTGGACAATTTCATGAGTTAATTTGTTTCCTGCACTTTCGTCTGCTTGGGCGATTTCATTCAGTTAAAAAATTTCTGTTGAAACAAACACTTTATTATCTGTTTATGTGACTCTTTGGAACAGATGGGCTCGACAATGAAGAAATCAGTGTTTGATGAACAAACATCCAAGGCTCTGAAAAAGTGGCATATGGCAGTGAAGAAGAAGCATGGGAGGTCAAGGTCCCCGACTCCACTACTCGGTGCAAGCCCAAACCCAATGGCTTCACCAGGCCGCTCCTCAAGGGCACCACTGCATCGTCACAAGACCACCGGGCATTCAACCCGTTCATCCATGAGCATAGATGACCATGACTTATCTGACATGGAAGCAGACATGCCATCATCAACCGTAACAGACAAGCTGATCGTGCAGATACATGATGATGAACCCCTAACTGAAATGGGCCAAACCCATCGTGGAAATGATCTAACGAGTGAAGATGACTTCTCATTTTCCAAGCCAGCGTTAAGTAAAAGATCAGCTTCATTCAGATAAGAAAACAATATTCAGACAAAGGTAACCTTCCAAATTGTGAAAGGAAATTCCTCCACCCAATTGTATTACTGTGTATAGAATTTCTTTACTAGGTTTTGCTTGGGATAGATTAGTTTGCTTGTGGATAGCATAGCAAGTATTGTTATTGAAGTCACCGACGATACCGGCGTTGCTTCTGTTGGACGGATCGACCCAGGTGATGCTCGTGCTGGAGAATGAGCTGAAGGAAGCTCAATCGTGCCCTAATTTGATTCCCAGTTGTTGTAATTAACATTTCATTACTTGATTGTAAAATTGAGTAATAGGGGGATGTCTGCGTATTTTCTTTACATAGGGTTTGAAGTTTTGTAAACCGTAGGGACCCGATTGTAATTGTTCCAAACTTGAAAATCTGCCTTAACAGATTTTCGAGCTGATTTCGAAATACAATTTTTCATTTTCCCATTTCCATCTTCTTCTCCGATCGTTCTTCAATCCCTCTCCTCTGTCTCCGATCAGGACCGCCGTCTGTTCCGACGCCTCCGGTGCTGTTATTCGACATGGTATCAGAGCAAAACTGATCCGATTCGTTCTGCTGTGTTTCTTGGTTCAGTTTTTCCTCAATCATGACTTCGTCGTCCGATTCCGTTCCGGAGACTACCACGACTCCTGTCCAGGTTGCCGAACATGACGATCCGCTCTATGTCAGCAAAAACGAGAGTGTAGGTAATCCAATTGTTACTCAATTGTTGACCGGTGCGGAAAATTTCATCACGTGGAAGAAATCGATGGAAGTAGCCCTAGGAATCAAGATGAAGCTTGGTTTCGTCAATGGTGATTTCCCCAGGCCTACCGATCCATATCAGCTTGCCAGATGGCAGAGGTGCAACAATGTGATCTTTTCTTGGATCATTAACTCCGTTTCCAAAGAGATTGGTGCATCCTTGATTCATGCCTATGATTGCATCGCTGCTTGGGAGGATCTGATCACAAGGTTTGGTGGATCTAACCTTTCTAGTCTTTTCTCTGTACAACAAGAAATAGCTGAGTTAGTGCAGGGTGATATGAGTATAGCCAAATACTATGGCAAATTGATCCAACTATGGGGTGATGAAGACACATTAGTTGATCAAGAAGTCTGTGATCTTGGAAACAAATGTAAGGCTACCAAGTGTTTTATGTCAAGGAAGATGAAGGACAGAATAATGAAGTTTTTGATGGGTCTCAATGAGGCTTATGCTGCTGTGAGATCACAAATCCTGATGATGGATCCCTTTCCTAGCCTTGGAGAAGTGTACAAGATGCTAGTCAATGAAGAGACAACGAGAAAGTCCAGGAAACCTTTGCTATCTGATGTTTCAGCCTTGTATGCTAACCAGAATGCCAATAATTTTAGTGGAAATTCCAGGCAACAACAGACTGGTAGCAATAGTGGCAATGGTGGTAACAACAACAAGAGTAGGAGGCCTCAATGCACTCATTGCAATCTTCAAGGGCATACAAGGGAAACCTGTTACAAGCTCAATGGCTATCCACCAAACTACAAGTTCCAGAAAAGCTCTGCTAATCAGGGTAATAGAACACAAAATAGATCTGCTAATGCTGTGGCCAGTGATGCAGGTACAAAGGAAGCAGTTAAAACTTCTGAGTCAGCTGGTGCACAGACTTCCAATGTTCAGTTCACTAATGATCAACTTACCAAACTGTTCAAGCTGCTGAATCAGTCTTCTGAAGTGGAAAGCACAATGCATATGGCAGGTATTACTTGCCTAACTAGTTTTAAGGCTAGTAGTGATGTTTGGATTTTGGATAGTGGAGCAACTGACCACATTACTCCTCATTCTGGCTTGCTGAGTGACATTAAATTGCTGAGTAATCCTCACAACATTCTTATGCCAAATGGGGATAGAGTTGTTGTTAAGTATTCTGGAAATTGTTCATTGACTGCAAAATTGATGCTGAAAAATGTACTATTGGTACCTGATATAAGATTCAACCTGATTTCAGTAGCCAAGTTAGTCACTGATTCAGAATTGAATGTTATTTTCACTGATGATGGTTGCACCATCCAGGACCAGAAAGAGCTGACTGTGGTGGGGACTGGTGAACCATTCAATGGCTTATATCAGCTGAGGCTGGACAGGAATTGCTTGTTTTCTCAGAAGAAAAACAGTACCTTTCTTTGGCATAAAAGACTTGGACATGTTCCTTTTAGAAAGTTGTTGAGTTCCCTTAAGTCTTCCATTCCAGAATTGAATTCTGTTCGTTGTAATCTTGATGAGTTGAGTTGTGATGTGTGTCCTCAAGCTAGACAATGCAGACTTCCTTTTAATGATAGCAGTACTGCTTCATCTGAATTGTTTGATCTCATACATGCTGATATATGGGGGCCTTATAAGGTTCCTACTACTACTGGTGCAAACTATTTCCTCACTATTGTAGAAGATAAGTCAAAGTGTACATGGACTTATTTGATGGCAGCAAAAACTGAGGCAGTAGATCACTTGATCAGATTTCACAAGATGGTGCAGACACAATTTGAGAAGAATATCAAGGTTTTGAGGTCAGATAATGGAGGAGAGTTTCTGTCTTCTAAACTATGTAATTTCCTAGCTGATTATGGTTGTTTGCACCAAACATCATGTGCCTATACTCCTCAACAAAACGGAGTTGTTGAAAGAAAGCACAAGTATATCCTTGAAATTGCAAGATCATTGAAGATTCAGTCCAAAATACCAGATTGTTTTTGGGGTGAAACAGTTCTTACTGCAACATACATCATTAACAGAATGCCTTCCAATTTATTACAAGGTAAAACACCTTTTGAGGTTCTCTTTGGCACTAAACCAGAATATTCACATATGAAGGTCTTTGGTTGCAAATGTTACATTACAAACATTTACCCTAACAGATCTAAGTTTGACCCTAGAGCTCATATCTGTGTTTTCCTAGGATACCCTTTTGGTCAGAAGGGCTATAAGGTGTTTGATCTTGATTCCCATGCCATTTATGTTAGCAGGGATGTGTCCTTTGTTGAAGAAGAGTTTCCCTTTGCCAAGAATCTTGATGTTGTGTCTTCTGGCATTGATATTCCTCTCCCAGTCATTGCTGGTGATGCTTATGATGATGATGATGACTTTCATTGCTCAGTTACTGCTGGGAATGCTTGTGATGATGATGATGATGACTTTCATTGCCCTGATTCCAATACAGAGATTAGTCAGAATTCTGTTGAAGAACTTGCTGAAATTACACACAATAGTGGCACAAATGTTGAGGAAGTACAACAAAGAAAATCAACTAGAGCGTTAAAACCTTCTACAAGATTAAAGGATTTTATCTGCAATAGTATTACTAGTGCCACAGAATACCCCATTTCCAGACAGGTCAATTATTCCCAGTGTTCATCTGAGTTTCAACATTATGCCCTGCAATTACTATCAGATGAAGAACCAACTAGTTATACTCAGGCCAGTAAAGATGAGAACTGGCTGAAGGCAATGCAAACGGAGATTACAGCCTTGCAAGCAAATAATACATGGAGTATAACAGAGTTGCCACCAGGGAAAAATGCTATTGGATGCAAGTGGGTTTTCAAAATTAAAAGACACTCAGATGGGACCATAGAAAGATATAAAGCCAGGTTGGTTGCGAAGGGTTTCACTCAACTTGAGGGACTTGACTATCATGAAACTTTTGCTCCGATGGTCAAAATGAACACAGTAAGAACCCTTCTAGCAGTTGCTGCATCTAGAAATTGGCCTTTGTACCAATTGGATGTTAACAATGCTTTCCTACATGGATCCCTAGATGAAGAAGTTTATATGAATTTACCACCAGGATTCTATAAATCTGATAAAGCTACATGAAGAGTCTGTAGACTGCACAAGAGTTTATATGGGCTCAAACAAGCGTCAAGACAATGGTTTAGCAAATTCAGTGAGGCTCTTATTGGCTATGGCTTCAAATCAAGTCTCAATGATTATTCTTTGTTTACATTGCAAAGAAATCACGACTATGTTGCTCTCCTAGTCTACGTGGATGATATCATACTCACAGGGACCTCACAATCACTGATTGACCAGGTGAAGCACTTCATTGATTCCCAGTTTAAAATTAAAGACTTGGGTACCTTGAGGTTCTTTCTTGGCATTGAAGTGGCTAGATCCCAAGCTGGCATATTCCTTAATCAGCGGAAGTATGCATTGGAACTCATTAAGAGTGCTGGTCTTCTTGGTTGTAAGCCTTCCTCCCTTCCAATGGACACCAAGCACAAGCTGGCACTATCTACTTCCCCTGTTCTTGATGATCCTACCAAATACAGAAGACTTGTGGGTCAGCTCATATATTTGACAGTAACCAGGCCAGACTTAGCCTTTTCTGTCCATGTTCTAAGTCAGTTCATGCATCAACCGAGAGAGGAACACTTAAAGGCAGCCCATAAGGTTTTAAGATACCTTAAGTTGGCCCCAGCTCAGGGGTTACTCTACCCAGCTGGTCAGCAACTGTTATTGAAGGCCTTCTGTGATGCAGACTGGGGTGCCTGTCCAGTCACCAGGCGTTCTGTCACAGGGTATAGCGTGTTGCTCGGTAATTGTCTCATATCCTGGAAAACCAAGAAGCAAACGGTTGTTAGCCGATCATCAGCTGAAGCAGAATATCGTGCGATGGCTCAAGTATCATGTGAGCTTGTTTGGCTTACCAGATTGTTGGAGGATTTTCATGTCAAGGTATCCTTGCCTATCACATTGCACTGTGACAATAATGCTGCCCTTCACATAGCTAAGAATCCAGTTTTTCACGAGCGTACTAAGAACGTTGAACTGGATTGCCATGTCGTGCGGCAACACGTCTCGTCTGGCTTCTTGGCTCCTGAGTATGTTCCATCCTCCTCCCAGCTTGCCGATTTATTCACCAAGCCACTACCAGGAGAACTTATCATACAGTTGTGTTCCAAGCTCAATGTTTCCAATTATCTGCACACCTTGAGCTTGCGGAGGGGTATTGAAGTCACCGACGATACCGGCATTGCTTCTGTTGGACGGATCGACCCAGGTGATGCTCGTGCTGGAGAATGAGCTGAAGGAAGCTCAATCGTGCCCTAATTTGATTCCCAGTTGTTGTAATTAACATTTCATTACTTGATTGTAAAATTGAGTAATAGGGGGATGTCTGCGTATTTCCTTTACATAGGGTTTGAAGTTTTGTAAACCGCAGGGATCCGATTGTAATTGTTCCAAACTTGAAAATCTGCCTTAACAGATTTTCGAGCTGATTTCGAAATACAATTTTTCATTTTCCCATTTCCATCTTCTTCTCCGATCGTTCTTCAATCCCTCTCCTCTGTCTCCGATCAGGACCGCCGTCTGTTCCGACGCCTCCGGTGCTGTTATTCGACAGTTACTTCTCAAATTTGCTACATTGATTGGAATTACCACTGAAAGAATGCTGTCCTACTCTGAGGCACTAAATCATAACTGGTATCCATAACATTTATCTGCACTAAATCATAACTGGTATCATAACATTTATCCGGATCAAATCATAATTGGTATCCAGTGTTCTAAAAATCGGCCTAGACTTTTTACAACAAGATCCGATTTTGTCCAAATCGAATAATAAATCGGTAAAACGTCTTTGACAATCTAGGCGGGTCTAGGCTGCTGAACGACTGGGACTTGTACCTTACAAAAATTTGCAGCAAGCAAAAATCTTTGTAGTCTTTTATCTTTTGTTTAATGATCATTGCACATGAATCTTGAGCCCCTCTTCTTTTATGGGCATAGAGGCCGAGACCTTTGCACATGAGAATGAGCTTTGAGCAAGCATGCCCATGTACCACCCCTCTTGTTAGCATATCTTGATTGGTATAGTTGTGAACAGTGTTGTGAAAACCGGACCGGACCGGCCGATTCGACCGGTTGGACCGGGAACCGGTCCGGTGACCGGTTCGGTTCTCGAATCGGATCGGATATGCAATAAACCGGTCAAACTTGGTCAAACCCGGTCAAGAACCGGTCAAACCCGGTCAAACCGGTCAAGACCCGGTCGGTTGAACCGGTTGACCCAATTTTGATTAAAACGCAATTTGATCGTTTCAATCGGTTCGATTTGGTTTGAAAAAATATATATTTAATTTGACTTTGACAAGACTCGAACCTAGTCTTCCTCTATAATTATCCCCTCTCCTTCCACCAAGCTAAACATGATTCTTGTTTTACTATTTGTTTCAATAATGTATATTCATTTATCAAATCTATAAAATTTATTACTTACTATCAATTTAGCTAGAAATTCAATTAGTCTTAGAAATCCCTTATTGTTGTGACTTACAAATTAAGACTAAAATTGTTATTGTTGTATTATTGATTTGTACTTTAGTAAATTCTAAATTTGTTATGGTATGTTATTGTAATCAGAACATAAACATGTAATATTTATTCAAGTCATAAATATGTTAAATTATAATATCATATATAAGTATATTATTTTATTATTTTTAATTCGTGCGGGTCAAACCGGTTCGACCCGGTTGAACCACTGACCCATCGACCCAGTGACTTGACCGGTTCGATGACCGGTCCGGTTTTAATAACACTGGTTGTGAACAATGTAAAAGTCAAAAACATATCTTGATTGGTATAAATTGCATAGTAAATAAATGATGTCATAATTTTTGGAACATTATTAGCATTAAATCTTCTACTTACATTAAATTAGGGGTGGGCAAAAACCGGTCCGAAGTTAAAAACTGCCCGCACCGCATCGCCAAAGTGTGTTCGGTTAACCGCACCGCTTTTGGAAAATACCGATTTGTCAAAAACCGCACCACAACCAAATAAAACGGTGCGAAAGCGGTTCTTTATCTCAAACCACCCGATTCAAACCACACCGCACCGCATATATAATTAATTATTAAATAATTAAATAATCTAACAATTAATAAATATTCAAAATTATTACATTAAAAAAACAAATCATAATTTCAGGCCCAAGGCCATGCCCAATTTAGGTTTTTTGTAGACTTTGAAAATCGGTTTTTAAACCAAACCGCACCGCATAATGTGGTGCAGTGCATATTTGGTTTAAACTTTTGTAATGCGATTTGCGGTTTGAAAAATTTCCAAACCAGATAATGTGGTGCGGTTGCGGGTTTACCCTTAAACTGCACTAACCCGCACCGCGCCCACCCCTACATTAAATAGGTTGTAAATCATATGTTGATAGCGAGTCTCGTATATTCTTTTAGCTTAATTTTGAAAATAAAAAATTTTCAATTCTTATTTCTTTGTGGGCATAGCATAAACACGCATTATATAGATTAGTTGCATCAAATTTGTGGGTATTCCATTTTTAAAAAATTCTCAGGAGACTGCATTCCTGCACTAGGGAAACTCAGGTGTTTAACAGCTTGATGCATACGCTAAATGCATTTGCGATTCTTGCGAAAGTGATTTAGGATTTGAATTTTTAACAATTTGTATTATAGACCTCTCTAACATTCTTTATTTTTTCATTCGCCTGGGATGAATGAATCTTAAGTGTGGAGTGTTTAATCGGTAAATTTTGTCTCTTTATAGATTTTTAATAGATTTCGGGAAGTTTCCGAGCAATATATGTTAATCTGATGTGCATTTTGAGTGTTTTAGCTTACATGGATCAAAAGAGGGTTAAAACACGAAAATGGACAAAAACAAACCAAAGTTGACAAGAGTTGAAACGAAGACTGCTTAAGAAGCACCACCTCCCCTAAATTGGAAACGAAGACTCAAAGGAACGGAAATGGAAGTGCTGCCTAAGGGAGGTGTCGCCCGCTTAAGGAGGCGCCGTCTCTTAAGATTTTTGTGAAGGAAATGCGTTGTCATCCCAAAAAATAACTCAAAAAATTGACGATCTTGTTCCATTAAAAGAAGTTAAGCATTCGAAAGAGCAGAAGAGCACCCTAGGGGAAGTGGAGCGTGGCAGCATATGCAGTGTCAATAATAGTAAGGTTTGGATATGTTAAGCTGATCGTCACGATTAGTGCCACTTGTAGCACGCGTTGTTTTTTTGAACAAAAGTGCTTTCATTCAAAAAGGCAGAAGACTACAAACACAAAAACTTAGCCGCATAGGCTACAAAAAATGGCCATGAAGGCTGCTAAAACAGGCCTCACTACGCCTCCACAAGGAGCTATGTAACACTAAACTAGTGACTACCTGCAACCACACTAGAACTCACTAAAACTGACCAATGAACCCAAAAACAGAGGACCTACAACCTGCTCAAACAAAATTGACTAACTAACAAGTCGTACAAAATTTCCAAGATTGGACCCTTCAACTTTATACCAAAAGAACTTGTTGGATAAAGTTTTGCAGCTTCATCTTCTCCATGTAATTCCTCTGAAATAACCTACTGTTTTGATTTCTACACACTTTAAAAATAGCCAAGTTGATCGAGAAAGCTGCCACAGCTCTCAGGTTGCTCGACCAAACAAAATTGTTAAACCAAAGATACAAATCCATCCAAGAACCCCAATGCACATAAATACCAATTAAGTCCAAAAATTCAGAGATTAGGTTAGAGGCCCGTCAGTTAAAGAAGAGTTGCTCAGCTGTCTCCTCCATCTTATTACACCAGCAGCATAAGCTGCCCCGTTAGAACTCCAGCTGTTAATCTGATGTTTATTCATCCAGAAAAATCCAGATATCAAGTCACAATCTGGAATTGTGAAAGAGGGAGAGTAGAGCTCCCTTTGAGGTAGTGGACCCCTTATGATATCCAAGTAGAACAGATGAAGAACTAAGCGGAAGTCGAGAGAGAAATAGATCCGTTAGTTACCGTTCGATGTCCACTAATTTTGAATAAATGAAATGCTTATGATGATTTAATAATGTTATCAAAGAATGAAGTAAATAGATGTATAAATAAATCAAACAAGCATGTAACTAGTTTAAAGCAAATGTAAATCACATCATTTACTACGGTGGTAAAGAAAAACCGTCCATCTGTAGTTAAATGACGTTATACATGTATATAATTAAGTACGGTGTAAATCACATCGTTTTACTATAAGGGATAATCTGCCAATATAGTAAATCGATATTATACACGAATGAAATTATAAACAGAAAAGGTTAAAGTAAATACTACTCAACTGGCACAGAGTCGTGCTGATAACGTGTTATAATTACCTTGTAGAATATGGAAAAGCTTTGGGACTCGTTAGAACTCAAATGCACTGAAATGTTATTGAATAACTAGAGAGAAGGAGGAGGTGAGGGTGTATCATATCCTTCACCCGAACATCTCTATTTATACTACAATTCACTCAACACACGTCCGCATTTCACTCAATTCACATCTCATTTTCTTTGGTGTGGGCCCCACATGTGGGTCCCACATGACATATTTTTCAAGGTTATGTGCAGACCATTTATAACAGAATGAAACCCTTTTTCGCCTCTAGCAAGGCAGCACTCCTCTCTCTCAGAAGCTCTATCACGTGCTTTTCTTATTCTTTGACAACATCTTTGGCCAACATCATGCGTGAATTCTGTTTTGTCTTCTCGTCGCAGTAAGTCAGCAGAAGACACAGGGTGACGATAGCGGCTTAGTGATCGATCGATAATATAGCGGAAATATTCAAATAAGAATTCAAACACTTATGCTAGCCACGATTAATCAAAACATTTATATTGACTCGGGAGATCCGAGGTCGAACCCAAAGGATAGGTGATTAAACTAATAATGCTAAAGATATAGCTAGATTGTCTATGGTTTGGGGGAGGTTTGTTGTTCTTCCAAGAGAATTATAGTTGAGAGTGCGATCAAAAAGTGGTTAACAATCAATTAAGGGATGACTAGGGATCTATTTCTCCACCTGGACAATTATTGTGACGGTAAAATAGGACACCATTGATGAAATCACATGCATACACTTAGAATCTAGCCATGCAACATTAATGCTAAGTTCAACTCGCGCTACAACTTAGTACTAAGAGGTTACATCTCGCATAATACCTCACACTCGCGCTCTATTGGCTAGATAATCATGCTCTTGTTAAGTTCAAGCCATTCTCATTAAGATTAGAGTGTCGCCATGTAACACAAAAACCTTAATGTTTCTTCATTTAGTTCATTGAAGTCATGATGATCAACGTGAGCTACATCAAACATGAGATCAAGCAAAGTTCCTATTGGGGACATTTCACAAACACCTTATAGGCAACTTGAAGAGTTAAGTTCAAACGAATAAGAAACATATGCAAATCATTCATCAATGGCATCCATAGTATTTATAATGTCACAAACATGTCTAGGGGGTCCATAGATCCCCAACCAAGGTCACTACTCACTCATGGTGAGGTTACAAACAAAAACATCCATGAAAGTGCAAAAACCCATATGAAAAGAGAGTTTAGAAATCTAGAACCAATATGGAGATCCAATAACACTAGGTGATTAGATATTTGTGTTGTTGATGACTCTTAAATCTCTATCTTCTTTCCCAAGAAAACTGCTCCAAATACCCAGGAAATCTGCCTTGAAAATATCCCAAAAAGTCCCCCTTGTTCAGAAACCCTAAGTTTCTATTTATAGCCCCAGCAGTAAAAATCATGTCTTGACGACTCAACCGGCCGGCTCAGTGGTGTGAAGGAATTTCAGCCGGCCGGCTCGCGCAGGGGTAGGCTTCCTTGAACTTTCTGAGCATGTGAACCGGCCGGTTCATAAGGTAAGGATATTCAGCCGGCCGGCTCGAGCAGGGGTAGCTGATGTGGGAGCTCTCTGAGCTGTTGAACCGGGCGGTTCAAATTGTTAACAAAGCTCAGCCGGCCGGTTGGATACCTCAGAGAGTTCGTTCCTTCTTGTCTCGACTTCAACCGGGCGGCTCGATGCAAGGCCAATGTTCAGCCGGCCGGTTGGATCTACTCCTTGGGCACTTTTTGCTCAAAAAGCTCGGTTTTGCTCCAAAATCACTGCTAACTTGTGCTCTTAGCTTGAACTCTGTAATTTTCCTGAAATGAACCACAAAGCATCAAATAGCAAGTGGAATCGCGATAAAATGATCGAAACACAAAGCGTAGGGATTGCCTAAAGTGCATATATTTTAGCGCTATCAAATCACTCCACACTTAATGTTTGATCGTCCCGAGCAAACTAATCATAGAGATCAACAACACGAGTGCATTTCATTCCCTTAGGATTGGTCCAAGGAATACTCCATATGGTCACGAAAACTAACTGAAAATATTAAGAAACAAATCAACTTCTAACTAACCACTTTCGTAGGCAACACGAGTGCATTTAGCGAATGCACCAAGCCTTTAAACCCCTAGGCTACCCTAGTGGACGAGTTATAGTATCGTGAGAGTTTTCAGATCCGGGAATACTCACAAATCCCACATGCATTTATCCCATAAGAGTGCAAAGCAAGAGTGTTTAACAATTAAGGCATGAATTTCTCAAAACTTACTTCACATCCCAAACTAGCATCGCAACCACCATACATTTCAAGAGGGTTTTCAAACCGCTTAAGATCACATGAGGGTGCACATTCAAGGAAGTCAATACTAGAGCCATCAAGTGCCTCACCTAGAAGTCTATTTATTTTTGCAATAAGATTTTTGAGGAGCGGTTAAAGCTTTTTGCAGAAAAACGTCGCTCGATAACCTATGCTAGCTAGGGCTAGTCCACGGGTTCACGATATAAACTCATTTCCAAGTATTTGG
This sequence comes from Rhodiola chrysanthemifolia, assembly GCA_033675395.1. Lineage (NCBI taxonomy): Eukaryota > Viridiplantae > Streptophyta > Magnoliopsida > Saxifragales > Crassulaceae > Rhodiola > Rhodiola chrysanthemifolia. The sequence goes on along the minus strand of CM066207.1, from coordinate 35,941,498 downwards.
CGCCAAAGTCATAATCCATAAGGAAAGAGGAGTTTGACAACAAGAGTTCTTAAAAACTAGCATAAACCAACCAATAGCTTACGTGAAATCACAAGGGTCGTCCCAAAGCTCAACTTGCTAGCACACAATGCACGTGGTGAATTCACACATATAGGGGACGATGGAAAGGCATAAAGTCACGTTTAAGTGTTCTTCTATTTTCTTTTTGAAATGGCCTTTGGCCTACAAATGCTTTCGAGGGGGAACTTTTCTTCCTAACCCCCGGCATTTGTATCTTTTTGCAACAAACTTCTCTAGTACTCAAGAAAGTTTTCAGTCGGGGCTTTGCCCTCTTTGACCATGTAAAATATTTTTGATGGGGCCTATTTTTCGCCCTCTTTTGACTCCACACTTAAAACTTGACAATATGCCCAATGTAAATATGGAATGTGTGAGAAACAACCACAAACACGGCACGAGGCAAGAGAACTAAAGTCACCTAAAAGCAATCGAGAGGTTTAAGTTTTCATTAAGTTTTCAAAGCGTGCTTTCTAAAACTTTTCAAATCATGCGTAAAAAATATTTAGATTGCTAGATAGGCACAAGATATCAATGGATATTGATCCACAAGAATGAGCATTCAATAGAGCTAGTTTAGTTTTAGACTCTAAATCATGTAAAAGGGAATTTCAACTTAGATGTGACTTATAGAAGTTGGGAGTTGATAGTTACATGCCTTTGGTAGTATAACACTCAAGAAAAGTTGGAATAAAGCATAATGCAAGTATTCATTTCCAAAAGATATGCATGGTGTAAACATGTGAATTATGCGCCGAACCCAATCAATCACTCCACACTTAAACGAAGCTTAGTCCCTAAGCGCAACAAATAGTGAAAATAAAGGCAAAGGCGCAAAGGAAACTCCCCTCGTTTGAAGAATGTAGTCCATTTAAAACAACTCGCCTCCTTTTGAGTAGAAACTCCCCCTTGATGGCAATATAAAACAAAGAGAGGCGATATGCACTAGCATGAGTATTTTAGCAAAAGTATGATAATGATGCAAGTGAAAATCAACCTCCTCATATCATATCATAAAATATCCAACAAGGTTACAAATAGGAGTCATACAACCAAAATGCGCACCACGGCGACTTTAATATCCAAACATCAAAATGTAGCAAACCAACCAATATCACAAGGTTCATAGAAATGGAAGTGCAAATAGTAACAAAATGGGAACAATATCACAAGCTAACCATCAAAATGGAGCATCATCATCATCGTCATCCGGGCTCGCAAAACGATCCTCCTCTGCTAGAAAGCTGGCTGCAGGGGCAAGAGGAGAGGCACGGGATGTAGCAGGGGCAAACCCAACTGGTATCGAAGGTCGAGCATGGCGTGAAGGAGGGGCGAAGGGAGGTGGGAAGCCAAATGGTTGAGATGGGTCAGCACTATACTGCTCAGGGGCAGGAGGAGAAGCGTACTCAAATGGGGGAGGTGGAGGAGCACTGGCGCTGCTGGATGGAAGACTCATGTGCTGGACGATGGATGTAAGAGTGGAACGCACCCACTGAGCCTCCTGACGATGAAACCGGGATTCCTGATGAGCAAATTCTTCTACACGACCAAATCCCACTCTCAAATTAGCCATATCCGCCGAGATCCTATTAAACTGTGAAGCCCAATCCGCACTAGAAGGCGGTATGCTCTCGGATGGAGGAGCGGCTGGACTAGGGGATGATGGTGGTGATGGTGTGAGGGGGTAGTGGGGGTTCCGTGAAATGAATGCGCTTTTTTTCTTTCTAGCCGTCTTTTGGACCTCTTCGATGTGTGGTTTGTCATCATGATCCCAAAGCATTGTGCCGGGTATAAGGAAATGACTGCGCCTCATAATATCGACATCAAGAATCCTCTTTTCCGGCTTAGGACATCCCGGATAGTTGAAACTGAAATTACAGTTTAAAGCTATCATTGTGATCAACGATCGTCCACCTAACCCGCCAGTTCGTGCACCCTCTTTCACATAACCTTCGAATCTGGCGGTTAGGATAGAAATCCAATCTAGACAATCCCCACGATCAATAGCCATCATCAGTTCGATATCCGGGATTGTCACCGCGCGAGCTATCTCTTTTTGAGAGTTTATTCCGATAGCAATAAGGTGGTGAATCACCTTCCATACTGGAGACTTGATCCCTGTGGAGTTGTACGATGAAATGAACCATTCATTCCTTTCAGAAATCTTCTTCCAGAATTTGGTCCTATGATGATCATGTCTATAAGGCAAGGCATCCAATGGTCCTGCTAGATGAAGCCATTTTTGCAGCTCACCCGAACTCGCCTCAAATTCAGCACCACCCAATGTGAACCTCCAAGCCCACATGTTTGTCCCTCCTCTCCGCCTTAAATGAACAAAGGAACTCTTCAACCACCCATTCGTAGGTGCCCGGATCATCCTCGAGAAAGAAATGAAGACCACATTTACGTAGCTTAGATCGCACCTCATCTCCTATCCCAAAGTGGTCGAGCAATGTCCAATCCGGATATGAGGTCGGGATAGCTTTCTTCTTGGCATTTACAATGCGATTGAGCCTAGCTTGATGCTCCTCGTTCTGAAAATGCAGCGGCTCCGAGAATGGATATGGCGTTGGGGGTAATGCCAATGCCAATTCCTCATTGGCTCGAGCTGGCGGAGGCTGGCTTTCAATCAAGAGTGCATGCGGAGGGTTTTGAACTGGAATTGCATCCGCACGCGCTGGTTCCTTGCCCTTGGAAACCCTTGACGACGATTCCCTTGCTGAAATCTTGTGCTTTTTAGGCGGAGGTGGAGTAGGAGATTTCCTAGGAGGAGAAGGGGTATCATCTCTGATCAAGGCTCGTCGTCTGGTTGCATTGCGCGGTGGATTGCTCCTCCTCATATCTTCTCCATCGCCGGTTGAATCATTGAACAATTGGGAAGGTCCGGTTTTGACAGGAGCAGTGGACTTGGGTGTGGCTCGAGCACCGTCTCTAGCCATTTGAATCGATGAGGGGAGGAGACGATTGAAGCTTGAAGATGGAGGATGCCGGCTGAGATTTAGGATTCGAGTTTGGTGGAGTTCCGACTTTAGGGCTTCGGACGAGTAGTGAGGCGAGCAGATGGCTGAGCGAGCGGGTCGGAGCTTCGTGTGGCGAGCGGGAGGCTGGGCGGACGGGCGGACGGGCTGAGCGTGCTGGTCGGAGTGAGGGGCGGCGGCCGGGCGAGAGAGAGAGAGATGGGAGCGAAATGAGATTTCAAATGGAGATTAGGGATTAGATACGCAGATTTGAGCCGGCCGGTTGGGACTAGAGGAGAATGTTCAGCCGGCCGGTTCAACATCTCAGAGACTTTGAGCGAATGGGAACGAGGATGAGCCGGCCGGTTGGGGTAGAAGGCAATTTTTGTGCCGGCCGGTTCGATTACCCAGAGGGTTCAAGTGGACGAAAGCAACGTTGTGAGCCGCCCGGTTGAGTTATAAGGCAGTGAATAAGCCGGGCGGTTGAAACACTCAGAAGGTTCGAGTAAATGAAGACTCCATTTGAGCCGGCCGGTTGGAAGATATAGGCAAATTTGAGCCGGCCGGTTCAAAGGCTCAGTGAGTAAGCACTCCACACTTGGCAATTTTAACACAGGCTAGTTTATTTAGAATTTGAAAACACAACTTGGAGAAACCCAACTAAACCTTAAAGATCATACAACCACGACGACAAACATACGATTAATTCTCGCAGGAACGTGTAGAGCGCGCCAAACATTGTTCGCGCGAACCGCCTCTCGACTCATAGATATCCCCACTAGATGGATGAAGAAATCATGGTTAACCCTTCGTTTGTGGCCACAAACCGCACCGTTGCGCTCTCGACTTCCCCTAGCATTGCTCCTTCAACCCGAATTCCTATAGCGAGTGCTAGCCTTGTCACGAGGGAACTTCCTCCTATCACATGACTGGGTCGTATCCTTGGGTTGGTGTAGCTCTTGAATTTCTTGGAGAGAATGCTAAACCAGTCCACCACGTTCCCCTCGTAGATACTGATGAGGATATCCAGCTCCTCCATTGTGACGTGGCTTTCTTCGTCTTCTCTCCCACTGATCGTGCTTGCCACAAAGTAGTGGAGAATCTTCCAGACGGGGCAGAATATTAAGCCGGTAGGAAGGTCTAGCCCATAGCCCTCGGGAGGTGGATGAGCGATCTTCAACCAAAAGTTTCTCCTTTCATCGTAGTTGTAGGTCTTGACGACTCCTTCATCGGGTATACCCATGTAATAGCTAACCTCGAATTTGGATAGAGTGAGCCGGATTGCACCTAAGTTGAAAGTCCAAGAGTTGATCGCCCCGGATCTATCGTCGGTGCCCACATCAAAAGATGATAGGAACTCTAGAACCATAGGGGGTTAGGTGCCCGGGTTGGCATCTAGGAAAAACTTCAGTCCATGGTCGATGAGCCTATTGAAAATCTCGTAGTAGAGACCGAGATTTCGCATATCGTCTAGGTTGGGAAACGGAGTGGCCTTGACTTCAAAGTAGCTTTCAAGAGTGCGGTATTTCGCTTGTTGAGGAGGGGTGAGCTCACAAATCACCAAGCTAGAGGGAGGATAGGGCATTGGTCTTGCAAAGGGCAAGTTGCCCGGGAGGGCAAGCACATGCGGCGTAGGGATCGCCCTTGATCTCCTTCTTCCTCCTTGATTGCTCATGTTTGGTGGAATGATGTGTGCTTGCTTGGTGGTGGTGTGAGGGATTGGGAAGGAAATGGGCATGCATTTATAGGCTAGGAGAGGAGGCTCCCCTTCGAGTGATGACCTTGAATTATTGTGATCTCAAGCTAGAGTCATGGTGTGACTATTGCATGCAACATATGCCAAATGGGTACTTCTCCATTGTCATGCTCAACTTAACTCACAAGCTAGTCTTTTATAATGGAGGACTGTCGGATCAAAGCATTCCTTCATTAGTGGTCTTACCTCATGCATGAGTATTCAAATGGTACTCTCCCATTGTGGTCTCCACTTCCATTCACATGCTAGTCCTTCAATGGCTATTAAGGTAAAGTGTAAGGACACTCACAAGCTCCTAGACATGAGCAAACAATTCATTTCCCAAGGCTTTTGGCCTTTTTTGAAGTTGTAAAAATATCAGGCTTGGGAGGACAGATTGAACCGGCCGGTTGGAGTTACTGGCTGATTGGGAGCCGGCCGGTTGAATGTCTCCGAGACTTCGAGTGACTGAACGCAGACCTGAGCCGGGCGGCTGGGGGTGGAAGAAGAAATTGAGCCGGGCGGTTGAGACACTCAGAGGGTTAAGGAGGTTCATTGCAAATGTGAACCGGCCGGTTGAAAGTATAAGGGGAGATTGACCCGGCCGGTTCAAGTGCTCAGAGAAGGTTGGCTCTCAAAATACACCAAGCAAGCAAAATATTTCACGGAAATGAACACTTACAACGGGTTACCTCCCGAGAGGGCCTAGTTTAACGTCTTGGCAAAGACCGAGCCGAATCTTTATATATCGAGAAGCACACTAAGAGAAGTCCCGAGCGGGATCCCTTCTCTAGCGGTATTGCGTATAGCATTCACGAGGGTGCTTCCAACATGTCTTGATCTCCATCAGCAGCATGATAGACTTTAACTCTCTGCCCATTCGCTATGAAGACATTCTTTTGGTTGTCAACTAGCTCTAGGTGGCCATCGTTGAAAACTCTATGAATTCTATATGGTCCAAACCACCTAGACTTGAACTTCCCGGGAAATAACTTGAATTTTGAGTTGAATAGCAAGACCTTGTCTCCTACCGAGAACTGTTTCTTCAGAATGAGCTTGTCATGCCATCTTCGAGTTTTCTCCTTATAGATTCTTGAACTTTCGTAGGAGTCCAATCTGATTTCATCTAGCTCATTCAGTTGAAGTAGTCTCTTTTCTCCCGAAGTTCTCATATCGAAATTCAATTCCTTGATAGCCCACATGGCTCTGTATTCAAGCTCTACCGGCAGGTGGCAAGGTTTTCCATAAACTAGCCGGTATGGAGACATTCCGATTGGTGTCTTAAAAGCGGTTCTATAAGCCCATAAGGCATCATCAAGCTTCAACGCCCAATCCTTCCCGGATTTCCCGACTATCTTTGTCAAAATGTTCTTTATTTCTCGGTTTGACACTTCTACTTGCCCATTCGCTTGGGGGTGATAAGGAGTAGAACATCTATGGAATATCCCGTTCTTCTTAAGCATAGACTCGAATCTTTTTTCTTTGAAATGGGAACCATTGTCACTTATCACCACTCTTGGCACTCCAAATCTTGGGAAGATAATCTTCTTAAACATCTTGATTACCACTTTAGCATCACAAGAAGGGGAAGCTATCGCTTCAACCCATTTAGAAACGTAGTCTACCGCTACTAGAATAAAGTTATTCCCTTGCGAAGATGGTAGAGGTCCCACGAAATCTACGCCCCATACATCGAATATTTCAACTTCTAAGATGCCTTTCTGGGGCATTTCATCCCTTCTAGCAATATTCCCCGTTCTTTGACACTCGTTACAAGACTTAACGAATTCATATGTATCCTTGAACATACTCGGCCAATAAAATCCCGATTGAAGAATCTTAGCCGTGGTCTTTAAAGCGGAACCATGACCACCATAAGAAGAGGAATGACAACAAGCTATAATTCCTTTTGTATCTACCTCGGGCACACACGTTCTATAAATCCCATCTTTGCATAGCTTGTACAAGAATGGGTCATCCCAAAAATACCTCGAAACATCGTGCAAGAACTTCCTCTTTTGATTATGATCAAGGTTATTCGGAAGGATTTGGCAAGTCACGTAGTTCACGTAATCCGCGTACCACGGGGCATCATCTTGGACACTCAGCAAATATTCCCCGATAAAAGAGTCTTCGATAGGCGTTGAGAGCCTATTTGAATCATTAAGCTCAAGTTCAAGTCTCGAAAGATGGTCCGCCACTACATTTTCGACCCCTTTCTTATCCTTGATGTCAATATCGAACTCTTGCAAGAGAAGAATCCAACGAATGAGTCTCGGCTTTGCATCTTTCTTTGCCATCAAATATTTAATAGCGGCGTGATCCGTGTAGACAATTGTCTTGGACCCAACGAGGTATGGTCGGAATTTTTCGAAAGCATACACCACGGCTAGCAACTCTTTCTCGGTGGTAGTGTAGTTCAATTGAGCATTATCAAGCACCTTGCTCACATAGTAGACTACATGGAGTCTCTTATCCACTCTTTGTCCTAAGACGGCTCCAATAGCAAAGTCACTTGCATCGCACATAAGCTCGAATGGAAGATCCCAATTCGGTGGTTGCACTATGGGTGCCGATACAAGAGCCTTCTTAATTTTTTCAAATGCTTCTAAGCATCCTTCATCAAAGTTGAATTCCACATCATTGCATAGGAGGTGAGTTAATGGCTTGGCAATTTTGGAGAAGTCTTTAATAAATCTCCGGTAGAAACCGGCATGCCCTAGAAAACTTCTAACTCCTTTTTGATTTAGTGGTGGCGGTAGTTGTTCAATGACTTGAACCTTTGCTTTATCAACTTCGACCCCCCTTTTAGACACCAAATGTCCTAGCACGATTCCTTCCTTAACCATGAAATGGCATTTCTCCCAATTTAGCACCAAATTTGTTTCAATGCACCTAGCAAGAACATGAGAAAGGTTAGTTAGACAATCATCAAATGAAGTTCCATGGATAGAGAAATCATCCATGAAAACTTCCATGCATTTCTCAATGTAATCACTAAAGATAGACATCATGCATCTTTGGAAAGTTCCCGGTGCATTGCATAGCCCAAACGGCATGCGTCTAAATGCAAAAGTTCCATATGGACATATAAATGTAGTTTTTCCTTGGTCGTTCGGCAAAATGGGAATTTGATGAAATCCGCTATAACCATCTAGGAAACAAAAATATTCATGTCCGGCAAGTCTCTCAAGCATTTGATCGATAAAAGGAATGGGGAAATGATCTTTCTTAGTTGCTTTGTTCAATTTTCTATAATCGATGCATATCCTCCATCCATTTACGGTTCTTGTAGGGACTAACTCTCCCTTATCGTTTTGCACAACCGTAAGTCCTCCCTTTTTGGGGACGACATGGATGGGGCTTACCCATTCCGAATCCGGGACCGAATAAATGATTCCCGCATCTCTTAGCTTAGTAATTTCTTTAAAGACAACTTCGCTAAGGTTAGGGTTCAATCTCCTTAGAAACTCCCTAGAAGGTTTTGCATTTTCGTCAACATTAATCCTATGCATGCATAATGAAGGGCTAATTCCCTTAAGATCATCAATAGAGTACCCCAAAGCTTTTCTATTATTTTTCAAGACATGCAAAAGTTTGGACGTTTCATGCTCATTCAAGGTTGCACCAACTATAACCGGATGCGTAGAATTAGACCCAAGAAACTCATACCTGAGATTCGAAGGTAGAGGTTTTAGCTCTCCTTCGAATTCCTTACCTCTCCTTCGAATTCCTTACCTCTTGGCATTTGGTCTCCTTCACCTTCGTGAGCATCCAATAATTGTTCTCCTTCGGCCAATGTCAAGTCACACATTTCCTCATCTTCTATGTCCATTAGTGAAGTAAAGAGCATACTAGAATCGTCTAACTCCATGACTTCGCTTTCAAAAGATGTTAGCTCAAGGTTTTCACAAGTTACATCAAGCACATTGCATTCAAAAGATGAATTGGGGGCTTTCATGGCATTTTTCAGAAAAAATTTCAACTTTTCATCCCCTATCTTCAATTCAATAGACCCTTCCCCACATCTAATGACCGCTTCAATGGTGTTAAGAAAAGGTCTACCAAGAATAACGGGCATTTCTTGCTCAACATCCATTTCTAGCACATAGAAGTCTACGGGGATAAAGAATTTACCAACTTTAATGGGCACATCCCTAAGAATTCCCCTAGGTATTCTAGAGCTTCTATCGGCTAGTTTCAATGAAATAGTGGTGGGATGGAGTTCACCCACATCAATTTGCTCAAACAAAGAATAGGGAATTAAAGAAATGCTAGCTCCCAAGTCACACAATGCCCTATCAATTTCGACCTTTCCTAAAGAGATAGGAATAGAAAATGACCCATTATCTTGCATCTTTTTAGGCATTCGGCTTTGAACAATAGCACTACACTCAACATTCAAGGCTACCATGCTAGATTCCTCAATAACCCTACGATTAGACACAATATCTTTTAAGAACTTTGCATAAGTAGGATTTTGGGTGATTACCTCATGGAAGGGGAGAGTGACATACAACTTCTTCAACATCTCCACAAATCTTTGGAAATGAGCATCTAACTTGCTTTTGTTTAGCCTTTGAGGGAAAGGTATCTTTGGCACATAATGCCTTGTCAAAACCGGTTCTTCCTCTTTTTTTTCTTCCTCCGTGGGAGCTTGAAGTTCAACTTCGGAATTCTCGTTGGCAACTTCCGCTTCTAATCCTTTTGAATTAGGGCTCGGTTTCCCTTGAGGAGGAGGTAAGACTTTTCCACTTTTCAATGTGATGTCATCGATATGTTCTAGGGAATTCACATCCGGTTGAGAAGGGAGTTTCCCTATTTGCTTCATATGAGCAATTTCTTTAGCAAGCCTTTTATTTTCCGCCACTACTTCCTCCATCTTCTTGTCGGCCACATTTTGGTTTTCAAGCACTTGTGCCACCATGGCCATCATAGGATTATCTTGAGCATTGGAAGAAGTTTGCCCTTGTTGATGAGAATTTCCTTGATCATTCATAGGAGATTTGGTTTGATAAGACCTTTGAAAGTTCCCTTGAGAATATTGAGAATTTTGGGTGGAACCTTGACCTTGAGTAGAATAAGAGTTTTGCCCTTGATTTTGGTTGGAGCCATATCCTTGTCTTTGGTAATTTCCTTGATAATGGTTTTGCCCTTGAGGCTTAGGAGTAAAATTGGAGTCATTGGCCATTCTTCTTTGAGGGGGCTCATAATTCCTAGTAATAGGATTAGCATTTTGAGCATAATTTCTTTGTTGATTCACGTAGTGGGCTTCCTCATACCCATCATCATCATCTTCATATCGTCCATCGGGACAATTTTTCGTAGAATGCCTCGTGCTCCCACATAGGAAACAAGATTGTTGAGCCGAGGTTTTCTCTTTATCGGTCTTTGGCTTAGTGGCCTCCACAGAATTAACCATACTTATCATGGTCTCCATCCTTTTTGACAACTCATTAATTTGATCTTTAGTTGCATAATTCGAGGAATCTTCTCTCGTTTGATCTTTAGTGGCATAATTCGAGGAGTCTTCTCTTGACTTGGCCATTTTCTTGTGATCAACTCCTTGATACCTATCCGAATTTATAGCAATCTTATCAACGACCTTGAACCCTTGGGCCGCCGGTAAATCCATAATAGCACCCCCACTAGCCGTGTCCATTTGGTTCTTGGCTTCTTTGCTCATACCTAGATAGAAATATCTCATAAGATCGGCTTTTCTGAAGTGGTGGTGAGGACATTCCCTCAAATAGTGCTTGAACCGATCATATGCTTGATGGAATAGCTCATTGTCTCTTTGGGAGAAAGTCAATATATAATCAGTGAATTTATTGGTTCTTGACGGTGGAAAGAATTTGTTCAGAAAGGAATTTGCTAGATGATCCCATGTTCTGAAAGTTCCCGGCTCTTGGTTTTGCAACCATTCCTTAGCATCCCCGTACAATGAAGAAGGAAAGAGCTTCAAATAGACATATTCCACGGGAATGTTCCTTGGCTTATAAGTGCGACAATATTCTTGAAAGTTAGCCAAATGTGTGGAAGGATTCCCGACTCCTTGATATTGATCATGGGTTACCATATGCACTAGAGAAGATTTCACGTCGAAATCAAAGGCATCCTCATCCGGGGGCATAATAGCCGAGCCATTCCCTTCAAGAGTGGGAGTCATATAATCTCCAACGGGCCTCTCATCATTCTCGTCATTATATCTATAATTTCTGATATTCCTTTGAGGAGCGGGAGGATGCCGTATAGGATTTTGATCCTCAACGTTGTTCTGTCTAGCGGGAGGATTTTCTGCGATATCCTCTTCCACTCTATAGTCTCGGTTGTTCCCTTGAAAGGCGGGAGGGTTCTCTATCTCATCTTCCATTCTAAATCCCGGTGGTGTATAATGTATCGGATTTAAGAGCGGAGGTGGGCGAGGTCTCGGACCTTAGAAAGCGGGAGGGGTAGGAGCAAGAGGCGGAGGGTTCTTTTGAGGTGTACCTCTCCCTCTCTTAGCGGTTGGGTGAGGAGGGCGAGGAATACTTGACGTTGAACCTAGCTCTACGTGTTTTTGCCCTCTAAATCTCGTGATCATTCAAAAGCCTGCAAGAACGAAGGTGATTCTTAGCAATGAAAGGCAAGAGAAATAAACACAATTTAAGCGTAAAACAAGCAATAACTATCAAGTAAGGGAAGAGTAGACAAGCTAAACAATCTATTAGCACCTAGTTAATTAACCTATCCCCGGCAACGACGCCATTTGATCGATCGATAATATAGCGGAAATATTCAAATAAGAATTCAAACACTTATGCTAGCCACGATTAATCAAAACATTTATATTGACTCGGGAGATCCGAGGTCGAACCCAAAGGATAGGTGATTAAACTAATAATGCTAAAGATATAGCTAGATTGTCTATGGTTTGGGGGAGGTTTGTTGTTCTTCCAAGAGAATTATAGTTGAGAGTGTGATCAAAAAGTGGTTAACAATCAATTAAGGGATGACTAGGGATCTATTTCTCCACCTGGACAATTATTGTGACGGTAAAATAGGACACCATTGATGAAATCACATGCATACACTTAGAATCTAGCCATGCAACATTAATGCTAAGTTCAACTCGCGCTACAACTTAGTACTAAGAGGTTACATCTCGCATAATACCTCACACTCGCGCTCTATTGGTATTATAGAATATGAATGCCTAACCTCACACTCGCGCTCTATTGGCTAGATAATCATGCTCTTGTTAAGTTCAAGCCATTCTCATTAAGATTAGAGTGTCGCCATGTAACACAAAAACCTTAATGCTTCTTCATTTAGTTCATTGAAGTCATGATGATCAACGTGAGCTACATCAAACATGAGATCAAGCAAAGTTCCTATTGGGGACATTTCACAAACACCTTATAGGCAACTTGAAGAGTTAAGTTCAAACGAATAAGAAACATATGCAAATCATTCATCAATGGCATCCATAGTATTTATAATGTCACAAACATGTCTAGGGGGTCCATAGATCCCCAACCAAGGTCACTACTCACTCATGGTGAGGTTACAAACAAAAACATCCATGAAAGTGCAAAAATTCATATGAAAAGAGAGTTTAGAAATCTAGAACCAATATGGAGATCCAATAACACTAGGTGATTAGATCTTTGTGTTGTTGATGACTCTTAAATCTCTATCTTCTTTCCCAAGAAAACTGCTCCAAATACCCAGGAAATCTGCCTTGAAAATCCCCCAAAAAGTCCCCCTTGTTCAGAAACCCTAAGTTTCTATTTATAGCCCCAGCAGTAAAAATCCTGTCTTGACGACTCAACCGGCCGGCTCAGTGGTGTTAAGGAATTTCAGCCGGCCGGCTCGCGCAGGGGTAGGCTTCCTTGAACTTTCTGAGCATGTGAACCGGCCGGTTCATAAGGTAAGGATATTCAGCCGGCGGGCTCGAGCAGGGGTAGCTGATGTGGGAGCTCTCTGAGCTGTTGAACCGGGCGGTTCAAATTGTTAACAAAGCTCAGCCGGCCGGTTGGATACCTCAGAGAGTTCGTTCCTTCTTGTCTCGACTTCAACCGGGCGGCTCGATGCAAGGCCAATGTTCAGCCGGCCGGTTGGATCTACTCCTTGGGCACTTTTTGCTCCAAAAGCTCGATTTTGCTCCAAAATCACTGCTAACTTGTGCTCTTAGCTTGAACTCTGTAATTTTCCTGAAATGAACCACAACACATCAAATAGCAAGTGGAATCGCGATAAAATGATCGAAACACAAAGCGTAGGGATTGCCTAAAGTGCATATATTTTAGCGCTATCACTTAGTCTTCCTTTTTGAAATCTTCCGAAAAGCTGTAAATTGTAGTAACATAGTCGCTTGGATATCAAATTGGATCGTGTAAATTCACTTTCCGAAATCGATATTTCCACCCTCGTATTAGTTGCCTCGGGTTACAGGAATTTCGAAGTGGGATAATCCAATTGAGAAACACTGTTATTCCAGGCATTAGATATTCTCAACCCTTCTATGACGAATTCGTCTGGTATTTATAGAGCAGTCATCGGATACGAGCATTGGGTGCGACTCTGGCTGAGCAGCCACGAGCCGCGCGCCCACTTTAAACGTTATCTCACCGCGCCCAGTGTAAACATTAACTTAATGTCTACACTGGACGCGCCCAGACATAATGTCTACACTGGGCGCGGTACTCACTGTTTTCGATATCAAAATTGCTTGATTTCATCTTGTTTCGACTCTTGTCATTATAAAACAATCGTCACAATGGTTTTAACTAAACTCAAAACCCTTAAATCACCAACAAGCACCTCGGTCGTTTGTCAGACCCTTGATCAGGCTTCTCGAGGAGCCTTAGTTGACCGTATGCTACAAAAGCATTCACAATTATAGACTAGGTATCCTGTAACGCACATCTGTGGGCAAGCAATCAAGGAAATCCCATAAAAATATGTAGTTTGAAAGATGTGTAAGCCATAGAGGGAAGGGCCATAACAAGCAAAATGGACAGTGTAAATTTCCAAGCTAGAAATAATGTAAACGACCTAACAACCCGTACCTCCCGCCTTAATCAAGCGTGCCTTATATGTGGAAATGTCAACGATGACTCCAAACGGTCCCCTTTAACCCACTCCGAGGGACAAGAGGTCAACGCGGTAGGAACTTTTGAAATTCCGGTCATACCCCCAATAACCAGAATCATCCAAAATTTTCCTACTGAACCAGAGAGCTCATTGTCTATAATGGCCAATCTCAGCATCAACGCCCTCAGACACTTGGATCAGCTAAGAATATGCTCATCGACTCATCGAGGATCAAAAGAGTTTCACGTTACATTAGGCGAGCGTATAGATCAATTCAACAATCAGCTGATTGAGGGAAAAACCCTTAAAAGATGATCGAAAAACAACTATCACTACGCCAGTTTGCACCTTAGACGACAGAGTTTGTGTCAGTCATTTAAGTACCAGTCACATAAGGGCCTTTACATGATAGAGAATAGACGGTCAGTCGTATAAGGACTCTTATGTGACTGGTACTTAAATGACTGACCAAAGTTAGTCACCCAAGTTTCCTTAAGTGACAGGGACTTATGTAACTGACATAACTCAGTGATGTAAGCGTACTTATGTGACTGCATCTTATATGAGTGTATCAAGTTAGTGACTTAAGTGTTCTTATATGACTGGTCCTATTTGCGTAATCAAGGTGAGTCACATAAGTAAATAGTATAAATGCCACGTCAGATCTGACATTTGAAAATGTTGACTTTTTTTATTGTTCACCAACTTTTATTTAATTTGAATGCGGTAGGTGTACTTACGCGACTGAGATACGCAAAGTTAGTCGCGGTAGAACGCAACATTAAATGAAAATAACTAAACACGCCACCAACCTAGTCATTCGTTCTTCTTCTTGTTCCTTCAACCTACGGCCGAAAATAGTTTCCGGCGCCCTGGTTCTCCTCCGTCGAACACTCCCAGGTATATATTGTTCATGTATGTTGCTTTAGTGATGTTAATTTGTTACTTGTTGATCATGTTTGTTGCTTATCTTTGTTAATTTGTGTCCATTGTTACATTATGAAGTCGAAGATTCACAATGGATAAACTTGGATGAGGTTGGAAAGGAGTGGCACACGGTACATTCAAGGCATTGTTGAGTTTGTTGAATTCGCAAAGCAAAATGGAGGAAATTCACATATATGTCCTTGTAGAAGGTATTTGATGATTAGAGGAAGAATTACAACAAAGGAAATGTTTATCCATTTGATCAACAATGGTATGATGTATGGGTACCACACATGGACATCCCACGGTGAAGATAGTGCTGAACCTTCCCAATACATGTTGAGACAACAATGGCTTGCGGAGAGGTATGGAGAAA
This sequence comes from Rhodiola chrysanthemifolia, assembly GCA_033675395.1. Classification (NCBI taxonomy): domain Eukaryota; kingdom Viridiplantae; phylum Streptophyta; class Magnoliopsida; order Saxifragales; family Crassulaceae; genus Rhodiola; species Rhodiola chrysanthemifolia. The sequence goes on along the minus strand of CM066207.1, from coordinate 35,926,368 downwards.
CAAGTAGTGGTGTGAAGAATCATCAATCAAACCCGACTGAAGATATTATTCGAGATGCATTTCCCTTTCAATACATGTAGCATGAGGGTTTTCAGATGAACATGGATACAGAGTGTGGTGATTTAGATAGTAGGGTGGTTTTTGAAAGGTATAAAAGTCTCGTGGGTGAAGCTCAGACACCTTTATACACTGGTTGTAACAGAACCGTTCTTGAAACTATTCTGAGGGCAATGCAAGTGAAAGTAGAGAACGGAGTGTCGGATAAGGGCTTCAATAAAATTCTACAGATCACAAAAGAAATTCTGCCTCTCGATAACAACTACCCTAGTTGTTATAAAGATGTGAAAAAGGTTTTAAAGAATATGGGGTTGGGTTATGAGACCATACACGCTTTTGAGAATGGTTGTATACTGTACTACAAGGGGCACAAAGATTGTATTACTTGCCCCGTGTGCGGTGAGGGAAGGTACAGAGAAAATGAAAGGAAAAGCAAGGTTCCAAAAAAGACACTTAAGTACTTCCCTTTGACTCCAAGATTGCAGCGTCTCTATATGTCACCGTATACTGCAGGCCAAATGACGTGGCACGCTTTAAGAAATGCTGATGATCCGGAATACATTCGACATCCGACTGATTGTGAATCATGGCAATTATTTGACAAGGAATATCCAGAGTTCTCATGTGAGATAAGGAATGTCCGACTTGGCTTAGCAACTGACGGTTTTAATCCATTTGGGGCTTCGGGACTCTCACACAGCACATGGCCTGTCATTGTTATACCTTACAATCTGCCACCCCATATGTGTATGAGAAAAGAGTTGAATATACTATGTATGTTGATATCTGGACCCAAATCTCCTGGAAAGTGCCTAAGTGTTTTTATGAGGCCTCTTATCGACGAGTTGAAAGTACTATGGAATGAGGGAGTTTGTACTTTTGATAGACGTGATCGGTCATCTTTCATTGTGAAAGCAGCGGTGATATCGACAATTAGTGACTTTCCTGGTCTTGGCATGTTAGGAGGCCTTAAGACAAAAGGGTACAAAGCTTGTCCCTTATGTCTAGATGACATCGACGCTACACATTTGACTGGAAGGATGTCGTATCAAGGGCATCGAAGATGGCTCGCAAGAGACCATGACTGGAGGTTTGCATCCCATAGATTTAATGGGAAGATTGAGTCTAGAGGCCCTCCACCACCACTTGTCGGTCATGACATATTCAATGTCATTATGTCACACGAGTATCCTACTCTTAGTCTACATCCTCAATTGAAGGCGAGAGGCGGCAGTGAGAAGCTTTGTTGGATACACGTGTCTATATTTTATGAGTTACCATATTGGAAGTCATTCTCCCATCCATATTCACTCGATGTTATGCATATTGAGAAGAATGTTTTTGATAACATCATTGGGACCATACTTGGGATTGAAGGTATGAAAACTATTTGTACACATTATACATTAACATATATTTGAAGTACTTATTCACGTTTGTTTTAAATTTGCAGGTAAGACTAAAGATGATATCAAGGCTAGAAAGGGTTTGGAACAGCAGGGGGTACGTAGAAAATTATGGTTCAAACCATCCGGGTCAAACTCAAGGAATAAGGAAAAAGTGACTAAAGCACCCTATACAGTGACTTCTAATGAGAAGCTAGAGATACTTGAGTACATAAAGGATGCTAAGTATCCATCTGGGTACGCTGGAAGCTTGAAGAATAAGATTAATCTTGAAGACAAAAAGTTTATTGGATTGAAGACACATGATTGTCATGTTATGTTACAGAGACTGCTGCCGGTTTACATTAGACCATACTTGCCTAGAAATGTGGTTCACCCTCTCATATCACTATCTCATTGGTTTCGCAGAATCTGTTGCAGAGAGTTCAAGAAGGTTGAGGTGCATCACATGAAGCTAGAGATAGTTCAGATTCTGTGTCAGTTAGAGAGGATTTTTCCACCGGCATTCTTCACTATAATGGTACATCTCATGGTTCACCTTCCAGATCAAATTTTGTTCAAGGGGCCGGTACACTATAGTTGGATGTATCCTATGGAAATGTATGGAAAAACTTGATTAGTACATTGTAATCATATTTATTGTGCGCAAATTATAATGTTATATATATGTAGGCAACTTGGAAAGTACAAGAAGTTTGTGAGAAACACAAGGTACCCTGAAGGTTGCATTGCCGAGGAATATATTGCCCACGAGTGTGTGATGTACTGTAAGTTGTACATGAGTGAGATTGAAGGTAAATCTCATATTGATGATGAAGATGAGGAAGATCACTTTGACATATCAGTGGTCTCGAATGTCATAAAGCCGACGGGCTGCTGCGATAAGAGGTTTAGGCTCAACAATAATGACATAGACGAGATACATTGGTGTTTCATGGAAAATTGCGAAGAGGCAAGGGAGTATATTCAGAAACATGCAGAGAACTTTTACAGTGAAAATCCCTACGGTGACAATGATTCCCGTATTGAACATTTCTATTCTCATTTACTTAATAAGGTAAAATTTTATTTAACACATAGATTCATTTGTAGTATATATAAATTTTGTATCACTGATTTAGTATACATTGATGTGTAGATGATATGGTTACGCGATGAAGGATCTGATGCGTACTCTATCGAGCTTCACATTTTGGCATGTAAGCCACACTTTCACTCATGTTACACTCACTGTGTTGTAAATGGGTTGAAATTTGTTGTATGTGATAAGGACAAACATTTGACAACACAAAATAGTGGAGTAATGGTACACGCTGGTTAGTAATTTTGGTTCATTTTGTTTTTCATCTCATATTGCAATCTGCATCATGGTTTTTATGATATCATCTGCATCCAACTTTGTGCATCATTTCATTTGGTTAGCAAATCTGCATCATTTTTATCAATCTGCCACATCATTTGGTTCATCATCCTTGTTATATGTTTCTGTATCCTTAATTAAATATGTTACAACAACATATTTATGTAATAATGGTTCCTCTTCTTGTTTCATTGTTTTATGATTTCCAGGAGAAAATAACTGACGCGCGTCGTCTGACGCGTCAAATTTAATATTTATAAATCTCCTGCAATGAGCTAGTGTAGCGGCAAGCAGGGTCGAACCCAAGGGAGCTGGTGTTGTTGAAGATGTTCCTGTAAGCAATTAAGAAAGGGGGGTTTTTAGCAGTAAAGAGTGCGAAGGAGAAAAATAACAAAAGACTTCCAATCAGAGAGAGAGTTCACCTTAGGGTTTTTATTGTGACATGTTTATCATTGACTGCTAAATATCTAATCTCATGTTTCTAAGTGTGGTTATTCCGACAAAGGTAACAACCCTAAGTATCCCGACAAAGGTGATACACCACAATCTAACCCGACAAAGGTGTTAGACTTCTAGTTCTTTCCTAAATAAATAATCCGACAAAGGTATTATTAAATCTAGGTGTTACGATCTACCTTTACGACAAAGTTTCCAGTAGTTATTAACGATAAGAATTAACTGCTCAATTAAGCTTTGCGACAAAGCTTCCACTTAATCTAACAAGTCAATTCATAAGATAAGCACAAGAACTAGTAAAACATGAAATAACATTAAGGGCGAAGTCTCAAAACATGTGTCACAATGAACGAAACCCTAAACTGAATAACGAGTTTAGCTACACATGATCATGTAAAAAATAATGATAAGTAGAAAAGTCTTTTCTCTCGTCGAAAGCTTGCGTCTTCTCCAGAGCCGTCTTGGTCTTCGTAGAATGATGGATGATGGAAACCCTAGCCCAAGCTTCTTATTTATAATAAACTGGGTTTCCAAATCTGTTTTGGGCTAGAATTAGCAACTTTCGAGCTTGCTGACGTCATCAAAAGCGTTGCTGACATCATCGGTCGCGTTCGTAGGAAACATTATCACCGCGTTCGTACTAGACATTAACGTTAACGTTAACGTCTCTTGCGGACGCGATCTGCACTGAGTCCCGACTTCGGCTATTGATTTGACCATCTAAACGACCTTGGATGCTCTCGGTGTGAACTAGAGAGTTGTAGGAAATTGAGTTAGCTACGCAACGGCATATGACTCGTATTTTTATGATCAGCGGTTCATTCCCAGCGCTCCGTCGAAGGTCCAAAGGTCTAATCTGAAACTGTGATGTTTTTGGCATGAAAAACCATCTTTTATGCGCGTTTCCTCCTAGAGCTTCCGAAACACCTGAAATGCAAAACAACACTAAAAAGTAACTGCTCGCATAATAAAGTGTCGAAATAAATGGGTTTAGTTGATTCGACGAGTCGTATAAATACGACTCATCAAACCACCCCACACTTAAACTTGTTCGTCCCGAACAAGAACTAAGTCATAGAAGGAAAAATAAATGCAACACCACAATTTCTTCGACGTCCTAGATAATGCTACATGAATATGAGTTGCTAGTTTAGACTCGCTTTTCTATGCATAACTCAATCGCTACTAAAATCATCATGCTCAACGTGGAATAAACTTGATACATGTTACCTTTGAGCTGAAATTCAAATTAATTCGGATGAATGGGAGATAGTCCTCTTTAGACCCATGATCTGCACTCGCTGTCCCGAAGTCTAGCTATATGGTTATACTTCATTACTTTTTCTTGCACGTGATTCATTCGAGCTTTAAGGTTTTTGAGCTTTTTCTTCTTCTTTTGTTGGACAATTTTTGTAGTGACTTTCTTTGGCCTTTGGCTCTTGATGTAATACTGATGTACTTCACTTTTTGTTGAGTGTACTTTCCCAATTTGGCTGATTTTTTCTTGAGCTTTGCTCCTTTATTGTGAACTGCTTGTCCTTCTTTACTTTTGAAGGAGGTCCAATCATCGCCCGCAAGCATATGGAAATACCTCCCCGCTCTTTCTCATCCTCGACCTTTTTGACGCGAGTCAAGATGGGGGCCCACCACCTATTTTCCCGGTTACTTCGGACTAGAGATAGGACGGTCTGTTTTCCCGTCCCGCCTACTTACATAAACGCTGCAGTGGCGGAGCAAACTCTAAACCAATAAGTCTCGAAGTGCTAGCCTCCACGAAATCCACATAACCATATAACTCGAAATTCGGTCCTTTGAATGCTTCGTCAAGTCTCTCTAGGACATTTCTATCAACTCCACATCCCTGTTTATCTCAACTCAGAAGGACACGTAGTGGGTTAAATTCACATGTAGTCACACAATTCAAATTTCACGAGAAAACACATCTAATCAGCATCATCTATTTCACATCATCAAAATCCAATACTGCATATCCAGGAAATAGAGAGAAATTCGTACTTCCAATTTTCTTTTTAAAAGGGAAACGTGCTGACACTATGCAGGTGCAAGAAAAATAAACGTGCTGACACAACAAACTGACTCTCCCACCCCACACTTTTGAACAAAGCCGTTTCCTCACGGTATGACTTAAATTCAAAGACAAAAGACTATGCAAGACACACAAACGTAGGGAAAAAATAGAGAATAAAAAGTGAACAGGCACTCCCCTCATTTCGTCGCGTGACGGTGTAAATTCTGGTCAAACGAGTCGGTCAACACTGGTCAACGGTCCACCGCGTCCTATGAAGACGTTATGTGCCGCGTCCGATAGAGACGTTAACATAATGTTAACACCGAACACGGCGAGATAATGTTGCGGTCGAACGCGATCCGCACTGAGTTGCACCTGTTTCCTGCATGAAAAACATCTCTTTCCCCAAAGATAATATAAAAGAAAATGACTCAAGACTCAAGTAGACAGAAAATGAAATAAAAAAAATAAAAAAACGAAAAATTTGCCAGGCTGCCTCCCTGCGAGCGCCTTTGTTTTACGTCGAGCCTCTTTAGGGATCACAAGTTAGGATCCCATGGACGTGTGAGGTCAAACTTCGCTACTCCTTTGTGCTGCTCATAGCCCTCATCCAGTGGTGCTCTCGTGTCTCTCCATCCGGGTTTCCATCCAAACGTGCCATGTCTCGGTCGCTTCCTCATGTATGGACGATCGGCATCCTCGTAACTATGGAAGTTCGATCTCTTGCCAGCAAACGCAAGTGACATCAAGCATGTTCCCATGTCAATCTTGGTCTTTGTGGCAAAGAGGAGTGATCGTCCCAAAACAGGTGCTGGAGGATCGTTATCTCTAGCATCTCCCATCTGCAAAACATAAGAGTCAACATCACGGGTGACTGTGAAGGCACCTAAATCTTTACACTTTTCAGGTGGCGCTTGTTGACTCGTAGTGAGTGAGTGCTCCATCGTTGGCTTTTCTGGCTCATGCTTCGCCTCCAACTCATCTTCCAGCTCATCATTATCGATCACATATTGCTCGGGAGCTATCACCTGCATAGAAAACGAAAGAAAATGGTCAGTTCTGGGTTGGGCATCAGTGTGGGTCGCGTCCGCTGTAGACGTTATGGGCGCGTCCGGCCTTAACATTATAGGCGCGTTAGCTTCAGACATTAGCGTCGAGCTAATGTCTTCTTCGGACGCGATCCGCACTGACTCCGACTCGTTTTTGTCGTTTTCTACACCCGATTCGTCCACCACTGCAAATGTACCGATGTCTCCTCTCAGGTTAGGCACTGTTGCGGGTAAGATTGTGACGGAGGTGTTGCATGTGATGTCGGGCACGATCTGTACTGAATCAGCTTCTACTGTCTGCGCCTTATCATCCGTTTTGTGCATCGGACCCCGTTTTGATCTCTCTGCCATATCATCTATCAGGTTCCAGTTATTATAAATGTGTAAATCCATTACCGAACCTCCTGCTGCAGCATCAAGCATAGAACGCTCTGGTGGAATCATCCCATCAAGAAAGCTCTCAAGAAGAAATAAATCTGTTAATCCATGGTGTGGACAGCTTCCCTCAAGGTCATCGAAGCGCGAATAGTACTCATCCAATGTTTCGCCCTGGAATTGCTCAATGGTAGAAATTTTCTGGCGGATTTCAAATCGAAAGGATGGCGGAGAAAACTTCTTTAGAAATCGGGCTCGTAGATCCACATAATTACTTTCACAACCTGCAGATGATGAGTAATACCAAGATTGTGCGGAGTCAGTTAAAGAAAACAAAAATATTTTCAACTTAAACCTCTCTAATGACTCTTCTTTAGGCTTTATGCGGCAGCAGACGGAGTGAAACGTTTTTACATGTGTCACAGGGTCTTCTCCGATGGCACCTCCAAATTTGGGGAGACGCCGAATCATCCAAAACTTAACCTCGATGCCATCGTATTCATCTTCCTCATCGTCACAAGGTGCTCCACTATAATAGGAAGACATGGTGAATCACAATAAAACTGAAAAAAAATACTGGAAATAAATAAAAAGAAACAACTTCACCGAAGCGCAGCTCCCCGGCAACGGCGCCAAAATTTGACGCGCGTCGTCTGACGCGTCAAATTTAATATTTATAAATCTCCTGCAATGAGCTAGTGTAGCGGCAAGCAGGGTCGAACCCAAGGGAGCTGGTGTTGTTGAAGATGTTCCTGTAAGCAATTAAGAAAGGGGGGTTTTTAGCAGTAAAGAGTGCGAAGGAGAAAAATAACAAAAGACTTCCAATCAGAGAGAGAGTTCAGCTTAGGGTTTTTATTGTGACATGTTTATCATTGACTGCTAAATATCTAATCTCATGTTTCTAAGTGTGGTTATTCCGACAAAGGTAACAACCCTAAGTATCCCGACAAAGGTGATACACCACAACCTAACCCGACAAAGGTGTTAGACTTCTAGTTCTTTCCTAAACAAATAATCCGACAAAGGTATTATTAAATCTAGGTGTTACGATCTACCTTTACGACAAAGTTTCCAGTAGATATTAACGATAAGAATTAACTGCTCAATTAAGCTTTGCGACAAAGCTTCCACTTAATCTAACAAGTCAATTCATAAGATAAGCACAAGAACTAGTAAAACATGAAATAACATTAAGGGCGAAGTCTCAAAACATGTGTAACAATGAACGAAACCCTAAACTGAATAACGAGTTTAGCGACACATGATCATGTAAAACATAATGATAAGTAGAAAAGTCTTCTCTCTCGTCGAAAGCTTGCGTCTTCTCCAGAGCCGTCTTGGTCTTCATAGAATGATGGATGATGGAAACCCTAGCCCAAGCTTCTTATTTATAATAAACTGGGTTTCCAAATCTGTTTTGGGCTAGAATTAGCAACTTTCGAGCTTGCTGACGTCATCAAAAGCGTTGCTGACATCATCTGTCGCGTTCGTAGGAAACATTATCACCGCGTTCGTACTAGACATTAACGTTAACGTCTCTTGCGGACGCGATATGCACTGAGTCCCGACTTCGGCTATTGATTTGACCATCTAAACGACCTTGGATGCTCTCCGTGTGAACTAGAGAGTTGTAGGGAATTGAGTTAGCTACGCAACGGCATATGACTTGTATTTTTCTGATCAGCGGTTTATTCCCAGCGCTCCGTCGAAGGTCCAAAGGTCTAATCTGAAACTGTGATGTTTTTGGCATGAAAGTCATCTTTTATGCGCGTTTCCTCCTAGAGCTTCCGAAACACCTGAAATGCAAAACAACACTAAAAAGTAACAGCTCGCATAATAAAGTGTCGAAATAAATGGGTTTAGTTGATTCGACGAGTCGTATAAATACGACTCATCAATAACTATTATGGTGTTCTACAAAATGTTATCGAACTCAAGTATGCCGAGGGAATGCCGGTAGTCATATTCCAATGCAAGTGGTTTAATACTGATGAATCTGAGGGTGGAAACATAAAAATGGAGCATGGAATTCTTTCGATTGACACATCTAACACGTGGTATGAAGATGCTCTGATAAGTCGAGTTTTCGACTTATTAATACCCGTTTTCACTATAGCTTTAGTTCGTTTCCAGCGATAATTCGATGTCATTTGATCTCTTTTCGTACGTTTCAGGTACAAAACAAGATATCTCAGTGTCAAAGCCAAAATACGAAAACTCGGGGAAAAATCGAAGACTAGAGCAAAATTTGGGCAAAAGGACCTCCAGTCGATCGACTGGGTAGCTCCCCTGAACCAGTCGGTCGACTGGCGAAAGGCCTCAGGAGCTTCACATTCTTCACTTACGCAGTCGGTCGACTGGACCCTCCAGTCGGTCGACTAACCAGGAGCTTCAGATGCCCAGTCGCTCGACTAAGGTCACCAATCGGTCGACTGGCCAAGCTACTCAGGAGCCTCACATTCTTCATTTACGCAGTCGGTCGACTGGGAGATCACTACACGAGACTGCCTTTTCAACCTCCAGTCGATCGACTGGGCTACCAGCATCCGCCAGTCGACCGACTAGGACTGCTACAGTACCAAATTTTTGCCGAGACTATAAATAGAAAGAGGCAAGTTTGACCTAGGTACTTGGCATCTTTGGGAGATTTTTCCAGAAAAAGAGATCAAATCAAGGGCATTCATCACCATCCAACCAAGGAATATTGAAGATCAAGGGAGATAACTAGGATTAACCATCCCATTTCTATTCCTCTTCTCTTCTCTTTGATTGTGCTTAAACCCTACACACATCATGTTGTCTTACATGATGTGTGAGTAGGTCCCTTGTGTTTTGAGGGTGTTTGTACCCTCTTTGGTACTCAATGATCATGTATACACATCTATTATGCAATTTATGGAGTTGATTTCATTTCACTATGCTCTTCACTCAAGACATGTTGCTAAGTGTTTGATAAAATGCCTAAGTGACATGTTTGCACTAGAACTATGATCTAAGTATCGAGAGAGCTTAGTGATGGTTTGGATATAGTAGAAATGAACTCATCAAGTGTTTATGAGAGTAAATGCATGGATGTGAGGTTAACTAAAACTTAATGCCCATAGCATTTATTACCTTAGGAAGAGATTCCAAGGATAATAGTGCTATGGAGTGAATCAATATCTTTAATAGGTGAGATTCTAATTAGGATGGCTTGACTAGGGCTAGACTCACATGATAGTTTGTCTATTTTTAGCCTAAGCTAGGTTTTAAACCTATCAACTCCCAAAATGATTAAATTCTTGTATACATGGTCGTTGGAAAATTGCCAAGGAGGGGAAGAACCCCTCGAAACTCTCTTTAATTGAATTGAAACCCCTTGAAACCATTTCGTTACTTGTTTTCTTGATTGATAATCACCTCATTATTGAATTTAAAGGAATAGCCGAGTTAAAATTTGATTCCCTAGCGTATAATCACGTTTGCTCCCTTGGGTTCGACACCGGTCTTACCGGTCAATTAGAAATTCTTTTGACTATATATGCAAAATTACATACGTCAAAATGACGCCATTGCCGGGGAGCAATGGCTAGATTGTCCCTAGGAAGAATCATTTAGAACTCCGACTATTCCATGTTTTTCTTTATTTGCCTTGCTACTTGTGATTCTTGAGCTTATTCCACTATTCTCACTTGTTTTATTTGTTTTCCCCTTGTAGGTTCACTTCTTTTATGCCACCTAAGACAAAGAAGCTTACTCAAATTGTGGATAGAGATTTGAATCAACCGATAAGAGGATTTGTTAACCCCTACCCTACAAGGAGTAAGACAACCAAAGACAAGGGAACCACCTCCAACGCTCAAGAAATCATTCATCAAGTCATGGGAGATGGAGATGGACTTCCTCCTCCCCCTCCACCTCCCGCTCGACTACCACAAGGCCTTCAAGCTAGAAGGGTTCTAAAGGACTATGCCGCTCCTACGGCTTATGGATACCGCTCCCCAATCCTTGTACCGGCGGTTGACAACCGGGACTTTGACTTAAAGACTTCGGGAAGAGACCACGAGGATCCAAACTCCCATTTGACCACATTCCTTAAAGTGTGTGCAACTTTCAAGATCAACGGATTCTCCGAAGATGCAAAACTCTTAAGGTTATTTCCCTTCTCCCTCACGGGAAGGGCAAGGGATTGGTTAAGAAGCCAAACGCCCGATATTTCCACCACATGGGAGGAGCTAGCCGTGGCGTTTCTCAACAAGTATTTCCCTCCTTCCAAGACGGCTTATTATAGAGGTCAAATCACAAATTTTACACAAATGGATGGGGAAACACTATATGAGGCTTGGGAGAGATGCAAGGAGTATCAAAGACTTTGCCCGCACCACAACCTAGATGACCTTCTTGTGTTCCACACTTTCTACCACGGTGTTGATGGTCCCTCGCGGCTTGCACTTGATACCGCCGCGGGAGGTGCTAACATGGAGCTTGAACCTCATGAAGGATATGCGGTGATAGAGAAGATCACAAAGAACTACTTCATGTGGGGAAGTGAAAGAGGGAACCCAAGAAGGAAAAATGAAAGGCATGAAGTAAAAGCGGTGAGCACAAGTGACTATGAGGCCTTAAGAAAGGATTTTGAGAACCTATCGGATGAAGCATTCAAGTTGAAACACCCGGAGAAAGATCCGTCAACGAGTCAAGGGTGCGATATTTGCGAGGTTTATGAGCATGAGACCGATTCTTGTCCCTTGGTTCAAAGGGATGGACATAGATATGGCTATGAAGAAGCAAATTTTGTGGGAGGAAACCAAAGTAGAGAGTATGGAGCTAGTGCCACTCAAGGGCAACATTCTCAAGCTAATTACACTACACCAAAGTTCTCCTTGGGATGGAGGAATCATCCTAATTTCTCCTACAAGACCACAAATCCCACTCGTCCCGACTTTGGAGCTACACCTCTCGGATTTGGTCCTAAGCCTACCCAAGCTAATCAAGCTTTCCCACCGAAGAACCAATTCCAACCTAGAAATCAATATCAAAGTCAAGGACCGACTTTGCTTCAAAGGAACCAAAACCAAGGGCAACAATACCAAACTCAAACACAAAGACAATACCAACAAGTTGACCCTCCTCAACAAACCTTGAGTGAACCCTCCGGTGTTGAGGCAATGCTTGCAAAACTCTTAGCCAACCAAGAAGAGATGAGGCAAGAGTTGATAGAGGTTAAGCAATCCAATCAAAGGTTAGAGACCCACAACAAAATGCTTGAGAACCAAATCGCTCAACAAGCCGAGTCCTCTACAAGAGCACAAGGAAAATAGCCGGCTAGACCCGAGCAAGGGCAAAGAGAGCATTGTAATGCGGTTACATTGAGGAGTGGTAAGGAGCTAGAGGGTGAACAACCAAAGAGGAAGAAAGTTACTTTCGATCTTGGAGGCCAAGCTAGTGCCGAAATTGAAGAGTTAGATGAAGAGGTCCCTAACCCTCAAACCCAAAAGGAAAAAGTAGTGGAAAAGGAGAAAGATGAATTACGGCCATACACTCCTCCTATTCCCTTCCCACAAAGGCTTAAGAAGAAAAGCAATGACAAGCAATTCTCGAAGTTCACCGAGATGATGAGGAAGCTTTATGTTACCATGCCCTTCACCGAGGTAATCACTCAAGCTCCATCTTATGCAAGATTTCTAAAAGATGTTATTACTTGCAGGAGGACGATCGAAGATGTTGACACGGTGTCCCTCAATGGAGAATGTAGTGCCATACTCCAACTGCGCATGCCACCCAAACTTGAGGATCCCGGTAGCTTCTCCATTTCATGCTATATAAATGATGTTAAAATTGAACGTGCTATGTGTGATTTGGGTGCTAGCATATCGTTGATGCCTTATTCTTTGTGTAAGAAATTGAATATGGGTGAGCCTAAACCAACTCAAATGTTTTTAAGACTTGCGGACCGCTCCTCAAGATTCCCTAAGGGAGTTCTTAAGGATGTCCCGGTTAGAGTAGGAAATTTCTATATTCCGGGGGATTTTGTGGTGTTGGAGATGGAAGAGGACAATGAAATTCCCATTCTTTTGGGAAGGCCATTCCTCTACACCGCGGGGGCTATATTTGATACCACTAAGGGGTCAATTACCATGAGAGTAGGGGATGAGGAAGTTGAATTTAATCTAGAAAAGGCACAAAAAGGTCCTAGTTCTACCATGAGTTGTAATTATCTAGACCTTGTTGATGCTTATGAAATGTATGATGTGCCTAATTTGCTCATGGATGAAATTGACAACCTTGATTATGAGCTTTCTAAGCGTGTTGATTGTTGGGCTATCTTGAATGACAAAGATAAAGGGGGTACTCAAAGCGACAAAGGTAAGGAGTCTTGTTCGGTAGAGTTAAAAGCTCTACCAACAAGCCTAAGGTATGAGTTCTTAGGCCCCAATTCTACTTTGCCTATCATTGTGAATGCCTCCTTGAATGATGATGAGACTTCGAGATTGCTTGATGTGATTAGAGAGCATAAAGATGCTATTGGCTATTCTATGGATGATTTGAAAGGGATAAGTCCCAATTTGTGCATGCATAGAATCAATTTAGAGGATGATAGTCTACCATCTAGAGAACATGCTAGGAGACTTAATCCCATTGTTGGTGAAGTAGTTAAGAAGGAAATCTTGAAAATGCTTGATGCGGGAATCATTTTTCCTATTGCGGACTCTAATTGGGTGAGTCCCATTCATGTAGTACCCAAAAAGGGAGGCATGACGGTTGTGAAAAATGATAAAAATGAATTGATTCCCACTAGAACCATAACCGGTTGGCGAATGTGCATAGATTTTCGAAAACTTAATAAGGCCACTAAGAAAGATCACTTCCCACTTCCATTCATTGATCAAATGTTAGAGAGATTAGCCAAGCATGACTACTTTTGCTATCTTGATGGATATAGTGGATTTTTCCAAATCCCTATTCATCCACAAGATCAAGAAAAGACTACTTTCACTTGTCCCTATGGGACATTTGCTTATCGGCGAATGCCCTTTGGACTTTGTAATGCACCGGGCACATTTCAAAGATGCATGATGGCTATATTTTTAGAATTTATTGAGGAAATTATGGAAGTGTTCATGGATGATTTTTCTGTTTATGGTTCCTCGTTTGATGATTGCTTGGCCAATTTGGCAAAAGTCTTGAAAAGATGTATTGAGACGAACCTTGTTCTAAATTGGGAAAAATGTCATTTTATGGTGCAGGAAGGCATAGTGCTTGGACATTTGGTCTCAAAAAAGGGAATTGAGGTGGATAAGGCTAAAGTGGAAGTTATCGAAAAATTGCCACCTCCAAAGGATGTTAGAGGAATAAGAAGCTTTCTTGGCCATGCCGGCTTTTATAGAAGATTTATTAAGGACTTCTCAAACATTGCAAGACCTTTGACAAATTTATTGTGCAATGATACCAAATTCTGGTTTGATGAAGAATGCTTGGTGGCCTTTGAAAAGTTGAAGAAAGCATTGGTCTCGGCGCCTATTATTCAACCTCCAAATTGGGATTTGCCCTTTGAGCTCATGTGCGATGCAAGCGATTAAGCTATTGGAGCGGTTCTTGGACAAAGGGTGGACAAGAAACTTCACGCCATTCACTACACAAGCAAGGTCTTAAATGGAGCTCAATTGCATTATTCAACAACCGAGAAGGAACTCCTTGCTATAGTGTATGCCTTCGACAAGTTTCGTTCATACCTTGTGGGATCAAAGACTATAGTATTCACCGACCACGCGGCAATCAAATACCTCTTGTCAAAGAAAGACTCTAAGCCAAGGTTGATAAGATGGATCCTCTTGCTCCAAGAATTTGATATTGAGATCAAGGATAAGAAGGGAGTGGAAAATCTCGTCGCCGATCATCTATCTAGGCTTGGAAGAAATGAGGAACTCAAAGAAGACACTAGCCTTGTAGATGACGCTTTCATTGGGGAGCAACTAATGAGAGTGGAAGCGGAAGCCCTCCCATGGTACGCGGATATGGTAAACTTTGTGGTATGTGGGATCATACCTCACGACATGAACCACCATCAAAAGAACAAGTTCTTATCCGAGGCAAAAAGGTATTATTGGGATGAGCCATTCTTGTACAAGCTTTGTGCGGACGGGATATATAGGACTTGTGTCGCCGAGGAAGAGATGAGGAACATCCTATACCATTGTCATTCATCTCAATATGGAGGACATAGTAGTGGAGAAAAAACGGCGTCGAAAGTCCTACAAAGTGGATTCTATTGGCCTACCCTCTTTAGTGATGCTTATGAATTTGTAAAAGCTTGCGACCAATGCCAAAGAACGGGAAACATTTCTAAGAGGCATGAAATGCCCCAACAAAGCATTCTTCCGGTTGAAATATTTGATGTTTGGGGTATAGACTACATGGGTCCTTTCCCGTCTTCATATGGAAATCAATACATATTGGTCGCGGTCGATTATGTCTCCAAATGGGTAGAGGCCATGGCCTCCCCTACTTGCGATGCTAAGGTTGTCACCAAGCTATTCAAGAAGATAATTTTCCCAAGATTTAGAGTTCCAAGGACCGTCATTAGTGATGGCGGTTCACACTTTAAGGAAAAACATTTTGAAGCCTTGCTTCGCAAGTATGGGGTGAACCACAAGGTAGCAACGCCGTATCACCCACAAACTAGTGGGCAAGTGGAGATCTCAAACAGGGAAATTAAGGCGATTCTAGAAAAAACGGTGGGAAGCTCAAGAAAGGATTGGTCATCAAAGCTAGATGATGCATTATGGGCTTATCGTACCGCCTTCAAGACCCCCATTGGGATGTCTCCATATCGCCTCATATTTGGGAAACCATGCCATTTGCCGGTTGAATTGGAATATAAGGCAATGTGGGCAATTAAATTCTTGAATATGAATTTACAAACGGCGGAAGAAAATAGGGTCCTTCAACTCCACGAGTTAGAAGAAATAAGGAATGAAGCTTACGAGAGTGCTAGAATTTACAAGGAGAAGACGAAGAAATGGCGTGACAAGAGAATCTTTCGTCGTGAATTCAAAAAGGGCGAGAAGGTCTTACTCTTCAACTCTAGGCTCAAGCTATTTCCGGGAAAATTAAGGAGCCGATGGAGTGGCCCTTTCACTGTTCACAAGCCTCACAAAGATGGCCATGTAGAAGTACTCAACAATGACGGAACCATCTTTAAGGCCAATGGACAAAGGCTCAAGCACTATAGAGAACAAGCTCGGGATGAGCACAATGCAACTTATACCTTGACCGACCCATGAAAAAGCTACAATCCGCTTGAGGAGGGATCCTAGCAAAGGACTCCTCAAGTGTGTTTCTTGACAAAAGATTCGGCTCGGTCTTTGCCAAGACGTTAAACTAGGCCCTAACGGGAGGTTACCCGGTTGTGAGTTGTCCATCTTTGCACAATTAATGTCATATATGTGTTGCATGCGTACATTGAACTTTGAAAGTGAACTTTGCGCTAGGAAGGTCTAAAATGCATGATTAGGTGCGCTTGGTGTGGAATTGTGCTAGCATGAATTATCTAGGTGATGTTGATGTCCTAAGTGTGGAGTGTATGATCCTAGCTTGCGCTTGGTTGCAATATATGTCTATGCTAGTGATTTCTTGGTGAAGCATGCCTTTGGCTTGAATTGAATTTGTATGAATATTGCGAGGTGCTTGTTCGTGATGCGGGGTAAGAATTCTAAGTGTGGAGTCGGAAATTCGAAAAAGGAGCAAAAATCGTTGAAACTGATATTCGTGCTCCAGTCGGTCGACTGGCAGGAGACCAGAAGCCCAGTCGACCGACTGTAGAAATGCTTTAGAAGGAATGGAAATCTGACCAGTCTCAGTCGACCGACTGGGCTCCCAGTCGACCGACTCGCGCGTGTTCTCAGAAGCAACAAAATCTTCATTTCCGCAGTCGACCGACTGGGCTCTCAGTCGACCGACTGGGCAATACTTATCCAAATACCCCTTTTCCCTTTTCTTTCTCACTTCACCCGACTCCCTTCATCCTCTCGACCGACTCGACTCCGAAGCTCAACCCATCACTCCGGCTTCCTCCACCCAACCTCCGACCATCACCCTCGCCTCGCCACCAGCTCGCCAGCCGATCCGATCCACCCAACCCAGCTGCCTCGCCCCACAACCCCTCCACACCTCAGTTCCGATCGGAAACCCCACCTTCCGTCCAATCCCCTCCGTCCGACGTCGCCAGCACTCGTCCGACCGCCCATCCTGCTCGAAATCCATCCGATTGCATAACCCAAGCATCGATTCCGCTCGACGAAGCCGATTGAAAAACTCCAAGTTTCGACCTAGATTCGCCAGTCCAGTCGACCGACTGAGATTTCTGCCTGGGTTCAGTCGACCGACTGAAAGGAAGTTCAGCTCAGAACCTCAGTTTTTCCATTCCTCATTCAATCATGCCTCGGACCAGTTCATCATCCAAATCCAAATCGAAAGGCAAGGAGATTGCCCAAGAACCCTCGAGAGATGCTCGCATTGTTGATGAGGATGACATGCCTCTCCTTACTCGCAAACGGCTGCCATTGAGAGCTTCATTGAGGGACGATAGCTCAGCCTCTGATGAGGAATTAGACGCTCCTCCGGTTTCTCTCGCACCTCCTCCTAAGAAGAGCATGCCTCCCAAAGGTGCCTCCGCCGCACCGAAGAAGCCAAAGAAGAAGACAGCGCCGGCTCCTCCTATCCCTATAGCGCCATCTCCTCCATTGCCTAGAGAGCCCTCGCCCATAGCCGAAGCGTCTCTCTCCAATGGCCTCGTCCCGATAGTGCCACATGAAGGACCATTGGAGGGACCTTTGCAATCTCCAACCCCATACCCCTTCTCCGTGCCTCTAGAGTTTAGAGATGAGACGCACCGGACCCATCATGCCACCATCAAGAAGAAGGGGAAGACGGCCCTTCCTACTCTCTACCCCGACATGGGGCTCCTTCGAGGCATTGATAGTGCGGTCACGGATGAGGTACACTCCCGACTTACTCATAGTGGACTGAATTTTGTGTTTAATGATGATCCGGGATCCTACCAAAGGGTAGTTGAAGAGTTTATTTGCTCTTTTGAGTGGGATAAGGAGGGGGGGAGAAGATAGGGAATTCTCTTGGAAATTTGTCTTGGGAGGAAGGGAGTTTAAGATTAAGGAGAGTTTTATCCGGGAATGGCTGGGATTCCCTCCTCATGATGCTATAGCCCGGAAATTCACTGAGCATGAGCAGTGCAGATTTTGGAAGAGGATTTCGGTGGGAATGAGTGGTTCGTATCATCCTACAACTCTTCGGCGATCACCGACCCGGTGTGGAAGATTATCCACCACCTCATAGCCATTGGGATAAACACTCGGACGGCGAAGGCTAGGGCATTTACCCTCCCCGATATGGACCTCATGTTAGCTGTTGATTACGGGGAGGTCATTGATTGGCTTGCTATCCTTGCCACTAGATTTCAGGCCATTGTGAAGGAGAGCACGAGGAATCGTGCTTTGGGAGATTTCAGGCCATTGTCTATCTAATTTTCTAAGTATTTTTGTTGAAATACCTTGGATTAAGTTTTAGTAAGCACTTTTAAAATTTTCATGAAAAACTTAGACCTTTTGTTTGCTCCTTGGTGACTTGAGTTTTCTAATTTAGTGCAATGCTTATGATTGCTTCCCGCACATTCCATACACTTTTTGAACATATTGTCAAGTTTTAAGTGTGGAGTCAAAAGAGGGCGAAAAATAGGCCCTAACAAAAAAGTTTTTGTGGTCAAAGAGGGCAAAGCCCCGACTAAAAACTCTCTCAAAGCGCTAGAGAAGTTTTTCTTCAAAAATGATACAAATGCCGGGGGTTAGGAAGAAAAGTTCCCCCTCGAAAGCATTTGTAGGCCAAAGGCCATTTCAAAAAGAAAATAAGAAACACTTAAAACTTGACTCTATGTTTTCCTCCATTTTTCATTTGTGCGGGATTCATCACTTGCATTGGGTGCTAGTTGGAAGGACTCTTGGACGACCCATGTGCTTGCACGGGAGTTACCATTTGGTCTATGCATGTTTATTGAGAACTCTAGTGTCGAATTCCTCTTCCCTTATGGATTATGGCTTAAGCGCCTAAAACTTGGGAATGAGTTCCATGTTGTGAGCCAATGGACTAGCCCTCGCTAGCATATGCGAGCGGTTGACACTCTTTTGTGCAAAACTAGTAACTTCGCTTCTATTGTATTGCCTTGAAAATGAGTGGAACTTTGGATGAGACGTTTGATAGCTCTAGTATTGATAATCTTGAATGCACAACCTCATGGGTACTCATATGGTTCAAAAATTCTTTTGATGATACTGTGATGGTAGTCCTAGTTGGGGTGAGGGATTGGTCTTGAGAAATCCTCGCCTTGGTTGAGCACTCTTGCATTCATTCTCATGGGATAGGTGCATATGGGATTTGTGAGTATTCCTTTTTCTGAAAACTCTCACGAGACTATAACTCGTCCACTAGGGTAGCCTAGGGGTTTAAAGGATTAATGCATATGCTAAATGCATTCGTAACGCCTACGAAAAGGAGCTAGTTAGGTTGTATATACTTGCATTTACTTTTCAATAACATGTTTAGAAATAATGATCGAGACCTTGTGAAAGCTAGTGAGGCAAATAGACGAAAAACATAGCGCCACTAGCATTTCGCCAATTGCACGACCTTGACATATTTGCATACTTTGTTCGGGACGAACAAAGCTTAAGTGTGGAGTGTTGATAAGTCGAGTTTTCGACTTATTAGTACCCATTTTCACTATAGCTTTAGTTCGTTTCCGGCGATAATTCGATGTCATTTGATCTCTTTTCGTACGTTTCAGGTACAAAACAAGATATCTCAGTGTCAAAGCCAAAATACGAAAACTCGGGGAAAAATCGAAGACTAGAGCAAAATTTGGGCAAAAAGACCTCCAGTCGATCGACTGGGAAGCTCCCCTGAACCAGTCGGTCGACTGGCAAAAGGCCTCAGGAGCTTCACATTCTTCACTTACGCAGTCGGTCGACTGGACCCTCCAGTCGGTCGACTGACCAGGAGCTTCAGATGCCCAGTCGCTCGACTAAGGTCACCAATCGGTCGACTGGCCAAGCTACTCAGGAGCCTCACATTCTTCATTTACGCAGTCGGTCGACTGGGAGATCACTACACGAGACTGCCTTTTCAACCTCCAGTCGACCGACTGGGCTACCAGCATCCGCCAGTCGATCGACTGGGACTGCTACAGTACGAAATTTCTGCCGAGACTATAAATAGAAAGAGGCAAGTTTGACCTAGGTACTTGGCATCTTTGGGAGATTTTTCCAGAAAAAAAGATCAAATCAAGGGCATTCATCACCATCCAACCAAGGAGGATTGAAGATCAAGGGAGATAACTAGGATTAACCATCCTATTTCTATTCCTCTTCTCTTCTCTTTGATTGTGCTTAAACCCTACACACATCATGTTGTCTTACATGATGTGCGAGTAGTTCCCTTGTGTTTTGAGGGTGTTTGTACCCTCTTTGGTACTCAATGATCATGTATACACATCTATTTTGCAATTTATGGAGTTGATTTCATTTCACTATGCTCTTCACTCAAGACATGTTGCTAAGTGTTTGATAAAATGCCTAAGTGACATGTTTGCACTAGAACTATGATCTAAGTATCGAGAGAGCTTAGTGATGGTTTGGATATAGTAGAAATGAACTCATCAAGTGTTTATGAGAGTAAATGCATGGATGTGAGGTTAACTAAAACTTAATGTCCATAGCATTTATTACCTTAGGAAGAGTTTCCAAGGATAATAGTGCTATGAAGTGAATCAATATGTTTAATAGGTGAGATTCTAATTAGGATGGCTTGACTAGGGCTAGACTCACATGATAGTTTGTCTATTTTTAGCCTAAGCTAGGTTTTAAACCTATCAACTCCCAAAATGATTAAATTCTTGTATACATGGTCGTTGGAAAATTGCCAAGGAGGGGAAGAACCCCTCGAAACTCTCTTTAATTGAATTGAAACCCCTTGAAACCATTTCGTTACTTGTTTTCTTGATTGATAACCACCTCATTATTGAATTTGAAGGAATAGCCGAGTTAAAATTTGATTCCCTAGCGTATAATCACGTTTGCTCCCTTGGGTTCGACACCGGTCTTATCGGTCAATTAGAAATTCTTTTGACTATATATGCAAAATTACATACGTCATGCTCCTTATTGTCTTGCAAAACATGCACAACAAGTGTTTTACTTGGAAGATCCTAAGTTTGGAGATAATTGGAAAGTTGTTAATGTCGTCGCTCAAAGAGGCACTTATAGTCACTCATGTGTTGGTACATCAGAAAATGCATATCAAGAAGACATCACACTAAATATTCCCCCTTACAATAATTGCAATGTAATTGATGAAGAAGTTCCCGCTTCATATAATAATTTTTTCGAAGTAGATGAAGAGCAGGAAGATGAAGAAGGCGAAGATGACGAAGGGGAAGGGGAAGATGAATTTGATGATGAAGATGAAGATGTTGATGAACTCCATTATTATTATAGTGATCATGAAGTAAGTGAGGAAGATCATGAAGATGAGGAAGGGTTTAATGATATTGACGAGGATGAGTGAAGATTATCATGTGTTTTCCAACCTTGAATGTTGTGAAATATATGTCCATTTTGGAATATGCAGAGTATGTGAACAAAGTAAAATGTTAGTTTCATTTTCAGGTTGACTTTCACTTATGTGACTGCACATATGTTTATAAGTTACGTAAGTACTGTTTACTGAAGGTGGGAAATTCCAAAACCATTGGCGGGAAACCTAAATCTGAGGGGGAAATCTAATTTTACTGAGCGCGCTTCTGTAATCCACTTATGCGACTGACTGTATTATGTATGTCATTTAAGGAAAAACGCGATCGGTGCCCAGCACGTGTCCAAAAACGCGATCGGTGCCGACCACGTGTCCAAAAAACGAACACATGTATGTTTTGAACCAAAACGAAAATCCACTTCAGTTCTTCTTCACTTCCTCTTTCACTGGAAACGTTTAGGGTTTCCCGATTCGTTCCATACACTCCGATTTCGACCTTCCATCATGCCACCAAAGAAGAAAACTTTGACCGACGTTGTAGCCGCAACCAGCGACGGTCGTAACATGAAGCTGCGCTCTCCAAGTACTCGGCGTCCGGCCAAAATACATACGCCGGAGCCTGCGGTGAAGAAGAAGGATCAACCGGCCAAACCTCCAAAGAAGGATCAACCGGCCAAACCTCCGAAGAATAAAGCTGCCACCTTGATTGAGGCGAAGAAGAAAAAAATCCGTGTTTAAGGTAATGTTACTGACCTCACTATCCCTAATATGGATGATGTTGTTCCAGATCCGGTTAGTACTCCTAAGAAAAGGACTGTTTCAGTGCAAACAATATTGCGTAGAAGCCCTAGATGTTCTACAAAATTGAGAGTAGAGAAACCCTCCAAAAATGATCCAACCCTGTTACTGAGTCTGACACCGAAACTGAGTGTCCTTTGTTATTAGTACCCATGCTAGTTGATCCCCCAGCTACTTCTAAATACCCAACAAGAACTGTCTTATCCTCCCACCAAACCATCAATCGCTACCCCTCACTTACACCATCTCCTACAGTTTCTGAAAACCCTCATGTTCAAACTCATACTAATCCCTCAAATGAAGAACCTCCTGCGAATCCCTCTAATGAAGTACTTAATGATTCACCAAATGAAGAATAGCCTGCTAATCCCTCAAATGAAGATCTTCCCGCTAATCCCTCTCAAGTGCTAAATGATGTTGGCTATACTGATGACAACACCCAAGAGATGGAGGAGCTGCCTCCGAGTATCCGCGTGAATACGAAGGATCATTCTTCCGGTATAACATTAATATTGTTTATTTACTAATTTTCTGTTATCAATACATCTTCTCATACTAATATAAATTGTTTGTTACTTGATGCTAGAAGACGAGGATGGCAATGTAAGTGAAGGTGAAACCTCAAAGAAGAGAAAGCGCCGGGGAGTTGTGTGTGGCACCAAGATTGCGACTTTGGTGAACTCATTGGGGACTAAGATCAAGGTTGAATGTTCTGAAGAGGCAAATGGCCCAGTAATAAGGCAAATAAGGAGTATGATGTTCCACCAAATCGGGGCGTGTGTGAGACAGAAGGTGCCGATGTTAGCACCGACATACAGTGAGCTGGAACCTAAGCATTGGGATGTCGTGGTGAACTATCTCAGTGTAAGTTGTATATGTATTTAATTACAATTTTTTTATCTCACTGCAAATTTTACACACGCTGATTTTATATTTGTTGCAGCCTCATTTCTTTTTGCCAAAGAAAGACACTCTACTTTGGGAGTACATTACACGAATAGCAAATAACCGCTACAAGAATTGGAAGTCGTCGTGCCACAAACATTATCTGAAGCACGGGAAGAAAGTACCTTTGGAGTTTGTCCAACGCAAGGAGGAATGGGCATGGCTGGTTAAGCACTTTCAAGAACCTG
Organism: Rhodiola chrysanthemifolia; assembly: GCA_033675395.1. Taxonomy (NCBI): domain Eukaryota; kingdom Viridiplantae; phylum Streptophyta; class Magnoliopsida; order Saxifragales; family Crassulaceae; genus Rhodiola; species Rhodiola chrysanthemifolia. The sequence goes on along the minus strand of CM066207.1, from coordinate 35,903,128 downwards.
CATATGAGGTGAAGTGTGGTGACCAAACTCAACTGTCAGTTACATTTTTAATATAATTATTCATTTGTTTCATGGACATTTATTTTTTTGAAGGCTAAATCAAAAAGGATGAAGGAGGCCCGAGAAAAGAAGAAAAATCACCATGGAGGAAAGACTCAGATGGCCATCAGAGCAATAGACCACCTCCAAAAAGGGCACAAAGCAAACCATGTTGCAACATATGCTGAGGTCTATTCCCAAGAACCTGAATGTGCTGAGATAGTGGTATTTCTTTACTCTATTTCTTTTTTATTATGTCTTGCTAAATATATGGTTCAATAGTGTCAATCTATTGTTGAATATATGTCACTCATGGGTTCGAATGTGTAGATTAATTGTTGGAATGTGTATGGACAAGTATTGAAGTATGCGTGTCGATTAAATGTTGTATTGTGTAATCAATTTGATGTATGAATTTATTGTGGACTTGTGCATGTTGGAATGTGTAAGAACAATTATTGAAGTATGAATGTGGATTAAATGTTGGATTGTGAACAAGTATGACTGTTTATGAATGTGTGGATTAAATTTTGGATTTTCTGAATATGTGTAAACAATGTGATGTTTTAATTTATTTTGGACTTGGGCAAAGGAACACATGAATGCCGAGGTGCAGAGACTTCTTGATGAGCAGCAGTCCGATGACCCCAGTAGCATTGCTGACCCTATCCCGACGAGCACTCAGTTGGAGATAATTTCTAAAGCTGTTGGACACAAGAAAGGAACTCAGATATCTGGAGTTGGGGGGAAATATAAGGAGGCCTCCTCGCCCTAGAGGCGGGGCTTCAAACCATGCCCTGAAGGAAAAGATCATTAGGGCAAAGGAGGAGGCTGCTATAATGGATGCTGAGTTCGAAGACAGGCTAAGGGCGCTCGAAGAAATGCTGAAAGGGGGTGGAGGTGGTGGCACGGGAATTGCTTGTAACGTCTCTGATGGTGCGAGTTCGGTCTCGGTACTCTTTGAATTCTCTATCACTTCAAACTTTAGTTGGTGAACATGTTTTGCTACGTTGTGCTGTTGGAAACTTTTGTTGGAATTGTTGTAATGCTTCTTACTGTTGCATTCCTTGTAATGCTGGAAACTTTTGTATAAATCCTGAAATGTTTCAGGTACTTTTGTGTAGGTCATGAATTTCAAATTAAACAGGGTTGTTTGGTTATACTCTTATGTGACACAAAAAACAGTTCTTAAATTATATGTCCCAACTTACGTGACTGGATTTCCTTATCACCAGATCTTTTACTTACTCTTACGTGACTGATATTCGTACCACACGCCGCCTTCTAATCTAACTTATGCGACTGCGTTTCATGGCCGCTCATGACTTCTTACATTACAGAGATTGTAAAATTTAGTTTACGTGACTAACCAAACTGTACCGTTGACTTTTTCCTGGCACCTCACTTTAAACTTATACGACTGATCTGTGTCCTTATGTGACTATTTTTTTCACTGTCACATAAGGTTTTATGTGACTGGTGTGATTTAGATCAGTCACCCCAGACCTAATGCGACACAACTTATGTCACTGGTTCTTATGTGACTGAGTGTAGTCACATAAACCCTAATGTGACAGAAAACGAACTTATGTGATTAATTTGGGTCAGTAACCTAAGATGCAAAATGGCGTAGTGTAGTCATAAATAAAGCATACATGAATCCAATTAGTTATTTATGTCATTCAACAATGATAGAGAAACAATTAATTAACATACATTATTGTGAGATCGTGTTGAACTCAAAACACAAAAAATGGATTCCAAACCTCTAATCAAGCCGAGTAGCCAAAAAAGATTCACCTCACAAGTTCAAGTTGGAGAGGAGAAGCTTTTGCTTGCAAATCGACTAGCAATGACTACAGGTAGTCAACGAATACAAGAAATTGATAACAAATGGATTCAACAACGTGTTACTATAATATAACTTCATATATCCAAACAATCACAATGCCAAAACAAGTTGGAAAACTGAATGCGAAAAACTAAGAAGTTGAGGAAGAGACGTGACGGAGTGAAGTTGAGGTCGGAATGCGAAAAACTAATTTTGTAAGAGATAAACAGGAAGAGACATGACGGAAATTGAGAACCCTAACTTGCTAAATCGGAGTGAAGTTGAGGTCGGAATGTGCGGAAGAGTGAGGGACGGTCGGGGAGTTCGACTAGGAAACGTCGACGGAGGCGAGAGATTGCGACTGAGGGCGAGGCGACTGAGTACAACTGAGGGCGAGGCGACGGACGTCGAGGAACGACAACGACAGTGACGCAGTGCGTCTGAGGAACGACGGCGAAAGATGTGCGAGAAACCTAAGTCGGAGGAGCAGGCAGACTGATGAAATTTCAAATAAAACACAAGTCTTTTTGAATCTCACTTTATGCTTCGGTTCCAAAGAAACCGTTGTTTAATGGTACCCATATGCATCGGTTCATCTCAAACCGTTGCAACAAATAAACATTATGCAACGGTTCAACCACAACCGTTGCTTAATGGTTAGCCTTATGCAACGGTTTAAAAACCGTTGCATAAAGTCACAATATGCATCGGTTCAAATAAAACGGATGCGTAATGTGTATATTATGCAACAGTTTCATTATAAACCGATGCATAAAGCTGAACCGATGCCTATTGTAATTTTTGAACCGTTGCATAAAGTCATGTCTGTAGTAGTGACCCATTCATATGTGTGGATCCCTTTCGAATTAAGGGGTCATGAGAGCTCCTTTCAAATAATCTAGCAAAATATAGTCAGAAGCTCCAAAATTTGTCCCGAGACATAGTGACAATGTGAAGTTTAAGATGTTAGAAATATGATATTATTTAAATAAATTTACAATTTATAATTAGGTATTACATTGAATTCTTCAAACATTGATCCTTCTTCTGTTGGACGCATTTGGAAATTGTCGTCCACCCTCCCTTGAAGTGCTTCGCAATGCACTGCGTCCCGATATCGAACCCAGATCGGCTGGTTTGAAGCTACACATGACACAATTTCATTAGATATTAATTGTCATTTGTAAAATAAAATTAAAATTTATTTGACTCAATCACGTACCAGTTCAGTTCCACTGAAAAGACGCCCGTCTTCCGGCAGAACGGTACTACCCAGTGTTATTAAAACCGGATCGGACCGGCCGGTTCGACCGGTTGGACCGGGAACCGGTCACCGGACCGGTTCGATTCGGTAATCGGATCGGAAATGCAGTGACTCGGTCAAACCCGGTCAAAACCGGTTAAAACCCGGTCGGTTGAACCGGTTGACCCGGTGGGTTGACTCGATTGACCCAATTTTTAATTAAAACGTGATTTGCTCGGTTCGATTTGGTCTGAAAAAATATATTTTTATTTTGACTTGGACAAGATTCGAACCTAGTCTTCCTCTATAATTATCCTCTCTTATTCCACCAAGCTAAACATGATTCTTGTTTTGTTATTTGTTTCAATAATGTATATTCATTTATCAAATCTATAAAATTTATTACTTATTATTAATTTAGCTAGAAATTCAATTAGTTTTAGAAATCCCTTATTGTTGTGACTTACAAATTAAGACTAAAATTGTTATTGTTGTATTATTGATTTGTATTTTATTAAATTCTAAATTTGTTATGGTTTGTTATTGTAATCAGATCATAAACATGTAATATTTATTCAAGTCATAAATATGTTAAATTATAATATCATATATAAGTATATTATTTTTATTATTTAATTTGTGCGGGTCAAACCGGTTCGACCCGGTTGAACCACTGACCCATTGACCCAATGACTTGACCGGTTCGATCACCGGTCCGATTTTAATAACACTGGTACTACCTATAAGGTTGTGTCGTTGTCAATTTCGGCATAGGACAAATGCTAGCTACCTAGCAAAAGGTTCAAATCCATGTGTATAAGATTGTGTTTACATGTGAAGAAAATATTGAAGCGTAGTCATTTTGCGAACCAAAATGAATAGCGAGTATACCATTAATTAATTGATAATAATTGGATTAAAATACCTTGGGGTGAGGTATAGAATCGAATATTTGAAAGAAAAATTTCAAGTCTCAAGTATTGAGATCTTGATGTTCAAAGAGTGTTTCAAAGAGTATTGATGTCCCGTATTTTACGTGCTAAATACTGTAAAGGGGATAATGTTTTCATGGCCAGGCTGGGATCCAGTCCTTCGCACATTTGGAGGGGAGTCATGAAATCCTTGAGGTTTCTATTAGAAGGTTTATGGTGGGATGATCAGCGTGCCACTTATAGATGGAAATTTTCGAGCCCTGGTATTTACACAGTGAAGTCAGGCTATGAGATTATCAATTTATACAAGGATCGAAGCAGAAGGGATGCCGGAGAACAATCTGACAGGTGTGAGGTAGGAAGATTCTGGAAGAAGATTTGGGCGGCAAATATTCCTAATAAGATTAAGATCTTTTGTTGGAGATTCTACTACTGCAATCTTCCAGATGCAGTCAACGTGTGGAAACGGGGCATTAATCTAGAATTGCGGTGTAGAGTTTGTGGCTACGCGAAGGAACCCGCTTTACATGTTGCGAAAGAGTGTTGGTGGGCTAAATCTCTTGCTGCTCAGTTTGGATTAGTTCTGCCTCAGTTAGAAGCTCAGTTGGAGGATTCTGCAGATTGGCTTTGGTGGTGTTCGAAGAGTCTGACTCAGGAGGATTTTTGCAAGCTGCTCATTGTAGCTTGGCTGAGCTGGAGAAACCGCAACAGTGTATGGCACGATAAGGAAGGTTGGAGTATTAGGAGAGCCGTCATCTTGGGAAAGAACATTTTGAACCTGTCTTCCCATTCTCTCTGTCTGAGCGCAGATCTTTATTCTGGTGTTGCAGATTGTTGGTGTCCGCCAGCTGAGGGAGTGATTAAAATCAATATTGATGGTGCTTGGGAGGCGTCCTCGAGGAAAGCTGGTCTTGGTGTCGTGGCGAGGGATCACAGGGGCACGGTGCTGTGGTGTTGGGCCGTCTTCTGGGAGAAGGGGTTTTGCTCCAGTGAAGTCGAAGGACAGGCTCTTCTGTTGGGTCTGATTTTGGCTAAGCGGTTGGGGGTGAAGGTGGCCATCTTGGAGACTGATTCCCTGGAGGTTTTCAGAGTGATCTCCGCTGGCTCTGGTATGGCGGATTCGTGCGACTCTTGGCTGGAGGATGCGACTGACCTTCTTCGTCGGAGTCCGGGCTGGAAGTTGCGTGCGTGTCGCAGGGAGGCCAATGGGGTTGCGGATTGGCTGGCTTGCAAGGCGAAGTCTCAGGAGTGGTGTTGGAACATTTTAGATGCTATTCCTGTTTTCTCTAGCGAGCTACTTTAGCTGTGTGTTTTTGCTTGTTGTTTTTGTGCTGGTTGTTTGTTGTTGGTTATCAAAAAAAAAGAGTAAAGTTTGAGTCCACGGGTAATAGAACACTTTACAATGTGAGTAAAATTTAAGAGAATGAGCTTATACCTACATTGCCCACATGGCGGGGATTTAAACTTCATATACAATCTTATGGTACCTGCCAACAGAGTGGTGGTTTAATGGTGTGAACACATGACTGGATTTATAAAATTAAGGGTTCGAGTCCCACTGTGTCATATTTACGGAATGAAATATCTCTCCATGCATGGTTGGCCGGTTGCGTAGAGGGTTGTAAATTCTAGACCAATTCAAAGTCGAAATGGGGTCCAATGGGTGTAGCAGCGACATGCCGAAACGAATGATGAATCGATTGAAGGGTGGAGTTGACAGTTCCTTTTTGCCCCTAGTTCTGCTCGAATTTCATTTTGAATGTATGAAGTTGAGCATCAAACCAAAGGAAGAGCCGCCCATCATAAGGTTGGGGCATCGTCCGAAGAAGTTTAGTATTAATATGATTGAAGCGTCACTTGACTTAGAGGATGTGCCGCCTAAAGGTGTAAGGGGCGCTGCCTCTTTGAAGCGCCGCTTCTCTCGGCGTCATCCATCGTATTTGACAATAGGGTAATTTTTCATCCCAACCTATAACGAGAGGCATTGTTGGCTCATAATTGGATCATTGGTTCAAAATCTAAACACACATATACGAACTCATTTCCAGCAGTCCTCCTAGTGGCGTCACGAGTTTTCATCTTTCTGACGTGACTTATTTATTGGTAAGTGGTGGTGATAGTGGAAGAAATGTCGGAGTTGTGGTGTTGTCCAACTCATTGTCATTATATTCAAGAAACATATTAACAAATAACTCCAGCACCCTTTTCTATCAAAAAAAAAAAAAAAACTCCAGCACCCAATAGAAGGGCAATTCAAATTTAAGAAAATCGTTTAACGAGCCTTTATATTTTCTTTACTATTTTCAAATATTTTTCAATATATTTAATTTCAATTACTCCTCTATAGTATTTAATTTCTTCAACTTTTACAAGACATTATGGCCATCTTCGCACACTATTTAGAATAAGAAATGTGTGAAAACCACGAAGTGCACAAGCTTCAATGTCAACTTCAAATAAACAAGAAGCAACCAATAGAAAGCTAAGACATCATCATCATTATCAGAAAAATTTCCTTCGACCAACACTTGTTGATTTTCCCAGTAATACTTTTCCAGTCAAACAAAATACAATTTCTTCGTTGAACAAAGTTTTCAACTACACATAAGGCAACACATATATATCTTCACAAGTTGAAGCCTTGAAGCCAATTCGCCTCCAGAACCCAGAAGCTAGGCCAGCGAACAAAGCACCCTTAACGTCGTCGTTTTTGGACGACGCATACATGAAGGGTTCTGCAACCTGGGATTTCGCGAAACCAACACTAATTTCTCTTAATTTATTTACAATTCACACATGGTATTAAGATTATTCTCAAACTCATCAACGGTCGGATTCACAATTTATCTCATCTTCATCAGAAACGGAGTTTCGCTTAATAAACTCCAAGCAATCAGCAATGGCTTCAGAGTAAAAGGAGTTGGATCTCCCAAAAGACCTCATCCTGCTGCACTCATGGCTCCTCGGCATGAAATCAGCCACCGACCCATTCATGCTCCTGCTACTACCCAACTCTGACATCTTCCCTATCTTCCGATCTCCGCCGCCGTCATTTAGACTCATCCCTATTTTCAGAAACTTCAACGCTCGGCAGTACGCGTACGTCCACTTTTTTAGAACCCTAAACATGAACAGAAACCTCGCGCGAATTGCCTGGACTGAAAACCTCCTCGAGTATCTCATACTGAACCGGCCTCTGCAGCTCCGTCCCGAGGACCTGCTGCTGACCTTCGCGTAGCTTCGGCGCGACATGGTAATACTATAAGTTGTTGGAATCTTCTTCTGGGCGTGGAGATATGAGGTGGATATTTATAGAGAGATAAGTCGTAAAGAGGAGATGAATATGTGGAGGGTGTTAGAGGAAGGCACCTGGAAAAAACTGGTGAGAAAAAAATGGTGGAGGGTTTGGGGTTGGGCGGTGAGTATGTGGGCTTGGTGGAATTGAAGGAAGGAATGGATGAGGGTTTTTTAACAAGTTGTAGTTGTGACTAATCAACTAAACAATAAGATGTCATTATATATATTGCTTGTGATGACACTAATTAGAAACATGATTAGGACGGTGTGGTTGTATATGTCCAGAGTTTCGATTTTGAACTTAGTTTTTGATCTAATTCATTCATTGATTAAAGTTAATGGATCAGCCAATAGAGGTGGCGCCTCGTTTGTTAAGGGAGTCAATCATGGACGATCCTTATACAACGAGTTCGAATATTAGGGATACCAATTTTTCTCATAATTTTGTGAGTTTTTGTTATTCGTTTTCCTTTCTCTCTTCCTACATCCCTCGCGGATGCTTTTCTCGTCCCGTCTCGCGCGCGTGGATCTACCTACATCCCTCCAATGAATAGGTGCTATTCGAGCGTCATGATGGACATGCATGGTGTATCTTGCAATGGTAAATGTTCCCGATGTGGCATATGCTCAAATGTTGAAGAATGTACCAATGATTTCAGGGATAGATGTGTTGTTCCCTCCAATGAAGGTGCTATTCGAGTGTCATGATGGCATGGCGTATCTTGCAATGGTAAAGGTTCCCGATGTGGCGTGTGCTCAAATGTTGAAGAATGTACCAATGGCTTCAGGGGTATATGTGCGCGGATTCATTGTAAAGGTGTCGGACATGACATGTTCTTTAAGATGCGGATATATGTACCAATGATTTCGGGATTTGCTCGAGATGCCTTGATAGAGTTTTGAAGATTAATATATATGTACTGGATGATTAAGGCTATCGCGATATGTATTGAAATGTTATGAATTATACCCCTTCATCAACAACAAAATAATGAATCAAGTTTCAAATTTAACGTAAGTTCAGTATATTAATTATGGATCTTGAAATTTAATTTTTAAATTTTCCAATAGAGGGTTTTCATTAAAGCTTTATTTATATTTAATAAACTAGAGAGTGAGGATTAGGTCTAAATCACTTTCTTAATGTAAACAGTAAATCCCTTTAGAAGCTACTATGTTGTAAGAATAATCATATTATTCATACAAATATAGGAATATACTTGAGCAATTCGCTATATTTGTGAAGCATTCGGTGAATTTTATGTCACTTTTTCTGGATTCCATTGCTGATAGGTTTTGGTATATTTTCGAGTGATATTTATCGTTCAAATGTGGCTTTCCAGCGTGTTCGCTTACATGGACCAAGAGCTTGTCAAAAAAACCAAAAAAGAAAAAGAAAAAAAGGGATCGGAATTGGACTAGGACTGAAGGAGGTTAGGCGACGCCTGGTTGGGAGATGAAACGAAAGGTCAGGCAAACAAAGAGACGACGCCTATGCCTGATTTTACGAGTATAAATGGAAAGCTCATGGCACAATTCTCTGGAAATCGACGATCGAATTCCAGTAAAGCATAATTTAGAGGCACATAAGAGCATCCTGGAAGAGTGGAGTGTTGCAACAACAGTAGTGGTTAATAGCTGTAAATTTCCGGTCGTTAAAGCTAATCGTGAAAAGGTAGGACTAGTATCCAACTTGGATTCCATCGTCGATGTTGAAGTTCATTTGCACGAACCTTTCAATTCCCTTATTTATGCAATACTTGTCGGAACACCTTGTGCTCTATCCATGGTTATTAGGGTAGTACGAACAACTCCTAGCTCCGTGCAAACTCTTCTGTAACTGTCTTCTTGTTTCCATACTACTTGGTTAAAAACCTCAAAACCAAACCGAAAAATTCAGTTAGAATAGATTTGTGAAATTCACACAACCTTACTGCTACATGTTGGTAACTCCTTAGACGACCTTAGACTTACCTAGGCTTATAAATTATTTTGACCGGGTAAAATACAACAACGCCATGAACAATTCGGTATTTCTCTTAAACAATTGGCTATATCTGGGAAGAATTTTGTATTTTATGAAAAAATTGCTATATTTGTGAACAATTTTATATTTACTGAACAACTTGCTATATTTTATTGAATAATTTGTAATATTTGTGAACAACTTGATATTTCAAAAACAATTTTCTACATTGTAAATTGTTTAGAATAATTTATCTTTCCGAGCATTTTCACATTTAACCTAACAATTGACATATTTCTGCCACATGACCACTTTTCAAGTGATTAAAAGTCTATAAAAATATCCATAAAAAAAGTATATACAAATAAATTAATATGGTTTACATTTGAATGACCCTCTAATAAACTTAAAGTCAACTTGATCAATTAAAAAAACCTAACTAGTTTTTTGTTGTTGATATTATGCTCTTATTACTACTACTCTATTTATTGCTGGTCCAGATAAATTAAACTTAACCCTAGCTTGTTAATAAAACTTCAAATTCAGTAGGTCTTAAAGTTTAGGTTTCATCAGCAAAATCTAAAATGCAAGTCAAACATGTTTGACTTCACTTCCTCAAGAATTCAATAAATATGCAATATTTTAGCGGGCAACTAGCTACCAGCAATCAAGAATTATGACTGATTTAATTTGGAGGACAAAATAGCAGTGCACAGAAATTGAAAATCCACAACAGACAGAAATCAAAATCTCAACAAATCTTTTGAGACTTGGGAGACCAGAAAGATCGCCTATCCTATAAATACATATATGATAAAACAAGAGTTGGAATAACCGGTAGGGTTAGTAGGGGTTTTATGCTACTTAATCTTCCCATTAAAAAATTTTGTGTGCATCCAAATCTCATATCTTAGTTTTCCAAACCCTACAGCTGGAATATTTAACCAAAAGATGCTTTTATTAGTTTTACTTAGTCCAGGTACTAACTGATTACCATCTCACCGCTTGTTGCACTAATTTGAGTAATACATCATATGTACCAGATTTTGTCCTAAGGTACGAGAAAATTGATTTCGAATTGTCAGCATTTCCAACTGGCGGACTCTTACTAACCCCAATTAGAGAGTTAGTGGAAAAAGTTATGAATGTATGAATCAAGAGTGTCTTATTGATCTGAGGTCAATGACCTATATATACTGTACAAGAGATAAGTACGAATCACAATCAAATATACACAGTATAATATCTAAGCTAAGTATGGTAACTTGGATATATCCAATATATCTCTAACATCCCCCCTCAAACTCATGATGGGTCAACAACACTGAGTTTGGAGAGATGAAAAGCATGCTGTGCTCTGGTTTGGGCCTTCGTGAAAAAACCTGCCAACTGAAGTTCTGACGGAACATACTGAAGGGCAATAACCTGATCCTGTACCTGAGACCGGACATAAGAAGCATCCGGACCAATATGCTTGGTGAGCTATGCTTCACCGGATCGCGAGCGATACTGATAGCCCCCGTACTGTCAGACAAAAGAGGAGTAAGTGCAGACACAGAGACGCCAAAATCCTCAAGTAACCAACGAAGCCAAGTAACCTTGGCTGTCAATAAAGCCATAGCACGTAGTTCGGCCTCAACACTAGAGCGAGAAACCGCCGTCTGTTTCTTAGTCTTCCAAGCAATGAGAGAACCACCCAAAAACACACAGTATGAGGATAGAGACCTCCGATCAGAGGGATCACTAGCCCAAATAGCGTTAGAATAAGCCTGAAGGTGAAGAGAACTCGATCGCGGAAAGAAAAGGCGACGAGTGATGGTGCCACGAAGATAACGCAGAACACGGAGAAGGTGGCTATAGTGAAGCTGAGTGGGAGCAGAGACAGACTGACTGAAGATATGAACTGGATAAGATATGTCAGGACGGGTGACGCCTAGATACACGAGGCTACCAACTAGGTTGCGATAACGAGTAGGATCCTCAAGAGGCTCACCATCAGTAGGGCGAAGATGGACATTAAGTTCCATCGGAGTGTCGGCAGTACGCTGATCAGTAAGAGAGGCACGATCAAGCAGATCTCGGATATACTTCTCTTGGGATATAAAGAAATCCTCAGAAGTGGAAGAAACTTCAATCCCAAGAAAGTAATGAAGATGACCTAGATCATTCATAAGAAACTGAGTACCAAGCTTCTCCTTCACAAATGCGATATATTGAGGATCATCACCAGTAATAAGCATATCATCAACAGAAAGAAGGAGAAGGGTCTGCCCACGAGGCAACGTGTGGACAAAGAATGCAGGGTCATGAGCACTAGAAGAGAAACCGGCTGCAGCGATGACCGAAGAGAAACCGCCTGCAGTGATGACCGAAGAGAAACGCTCGAACCAAGCCCGAGGAGCTTGTTTAAGACCGTAAAGAGAGCGCCGAAGACGGCAAACCATGCCCTTTGGAACGGAATACCCGGGGGGTGGCCGCATGTATACTTCCTCCCGCAACTCACCATTAAGAAAAGCATTCTTAACATCGAGCTGAGATATCAACCATTGCCGAACAGAAGCGACCGCAAGGAGTGTGCGAAGAGTGGTCATGTGAGCCACAGGAGTGAAGGTTTCCTCATAATCACATCCATGTTCCTGCTGGAAACCACGTGCCACAAGACGCGCTTTATATCGCTCAAGAGAACCATCAGAGTGAGTCTTGACCGTGTAAATCCACTTGCATGTGATCGGACGAACACCTATAGGTAGAGGCACAAGGTCCCAAGTACCAGTACGCTCAAAGGCAGCAATCTCCTCTGCCATCGCATGGTGCCATTCCTCATGCATCATAGCCTCACGATAGGAGCTGGGCACAGCAAGAGGTGTGGCGTCAACATTATAACGGCTAGGAGGTCGAATAGCTTGCCGATTACGAAGAGCATACCGAGGAGAGGAAGGCACGGGAAAGGATGGCTCATCGGAGGAAGTTCTCACTGGCGATCTCTCTTGTCCTGCTCGCCCAACTCCACCAGTTCAACCAGAGTTACCTGCCCAGACTGACCCAGCTGTTCTTCAGAAAAACACTGCTGATTTGAAGATGCTATGAATTGCTATCAGAGTGTGCTTACTGCCTATCAGACATGGACTGATGTAGATGCTCGTGCCATATCTCTCACTGGTGATATTATTCATTTATCTTCTGCATAGTTAATGTGGATATTTCTTCGAGATCATTATCCGACTTCTAGCGATGCTCTATTTCTCACCGTTGTCCGTCAGGAGCAGTCACTACAGCAGCGGGCTGAACGGATAGGAGGGGTAGAGTGAGCAACACGACACATGCGGTTAGAAGGCGAATTGAACAATGCGAGAGACGCTCAACAATAGGTCCGACAAAGAGGCCCCGATGAAGGTGCCAAAGGTGGCAGTAGAAGCCACGAGAAAGCTCAAACACGACCGATCGAAGTAGAAAAAAAAAATTGGTTCAAACCAAAGCGTCTGATAATATGTTATGAATGTATGAATCAAGAGTGTCTTAATAGTCTTGAACAACAGCTTGAACAACTACACTAAGTTTTGCGAAACTTCATGCCATAAAACTAACAATCTCCCCCTTGACATTTTTGGCAAAACTAACTACATGTAATCTACCTGTACTACTATTACAGTTGAATCTTTGAAGGAGGTTTCAAACTCCCAAGTTGTGCTACGGACTAAGCTACCAACCGAATCTTAAGGAGGTTTCAAACTCCAAAACATGTCTAACAATCTAGCACATATGAATCTTTTAAGGAGCTTTCAAATTCCAAAACTACTCCCCCTTTTTGCCACAAATTGACAAGGGAGTGCACAAACAGTAGCAATAGTTCGACAATAAAACTAGAGTTCAACAAAAAGATAAAATTGTTTGAAATAGAGAGTAGAAATATCATCACCAGGAGCTAGTAGTCGGACTCCTCACTTTGTTCATCACCAGCCGAGTCAACTTCATCTTCCTCCTCGGGATAGCAAAGTCCCACCAATAGTTTTGTGATCTTTTTCTTCCTCGCCATGAGCAACACTATTCTTTCATTAGCATCTGCAAGCTCCTCTTCAAGATGTGAAATGATTTTTCTCTGAGTGACAGAGGGAGCATGAGCACTAACTTTCTCCAGAGCTGGTTCAGACAACTTCTTCTTTGGCTTGACAGGTGCGTCTAGGTCCAGATCCAAAATATGCTTTCCAGAGAAGTGCTTGTGATCGGCAAGGAATACCTTAGGAGTACCAGTCACCTTGTCCTGACTTGTGATGATGTCTGGATGTTGTGCTACCACAAGCTGATGAATCAGCGAAGGAAATCCAATGGGATGATTGACTTTGACAGACGTTGCGTGAGCAGCAATTTGGTCGAATATAAGACGTCCAAGATCAATCTTTTTCCTAACTCCTAGAGTCTTCAGAAAAGCTCCCATGATATGACCGAGCGTCGTGCGGTGAAGATTTGCTAACCAGTTATGAACCGCAATGATGTGGAGCAATGAGTTTTTTGTTGACAGATCTTTCACAGGTAAGGTCAACTTATACCACTTCGAACGAACTCCACCAGTAATAGCCTCAACTATTTTGTGCCCATTGGGGTTCTCTCCAAGACTCAACTCTCCTCCTTCTATGCCATAGTAATCATTTATACTTTGTGCTCGTAAGCTGCATTCTCAATATCAGCAAAAGCTACTGGTAAATTTGCAATGACTTCTCTCACAAGGTTAGCTGCAAACGGTTTAGCCATTGTCACGGACGGCCACAAATCTAGCTCCTTGATCAGGCTCACAATTTCCTTGGTCGCATATTTGTCAGCCTCCAGCACCCTCTCGGCCACTATCTTCCTCTTCTGAACAAATTCCCACTTCTTGGCATGTTCGTTTGAAACAAACCAAACTCCTTCAACAACAACACCATACTCAAACTGAACTTTCTTCCCCTTAGCCTTTCCAGCAGAGGAACTTGTCTTGGCTTTCTTGGTTGCTGGTGTAGTGGCCTTCTTTGAGCAAGTAGCCATGCTGTCAGAAGTTTTCTCTACAGGGGTAGAATCATTCCTCTTCTTTGACGCATTCCTGTCAGTAACTGTGGGATCTTCCACATCAGCGTCTTGATTCAGTACTGCTTTCTTTATCTTAGCAGCTGGCTTTGATATGGTAACATGTTCCTTACTAACTAGAACATCTTTCTGAATCTCTTTAACCAAGTCTGACAGCTTGATTGATTCATCATCAGAAGTCTTACTCTTCTCCTCCATCTCTTCACCCACTTTAGTTTGATCTAGTTGATTGATTTCACCCTCTTCAGCAGCTTTAGAACTGAATTCTTCTTCAACATAGTGCTCAACAGCATCGAACAAACTTTACAGGGATTCATCTACTTTGTCGGACACATTCTGGGAAGGCTCTTTTTCCTCACAGATTGGCACCTCAACATCTTGTTTTGCAGGTTCAGCCCGCTCCTCTGTAGCAGATCCTTCATCTTCTTCTAGTTCTCCCTCATCAGTACTCTCAGCAGAAGCATCACTCTGCTTCTCTTCACTAACACCTTTATCAGCCACTTTTACATTTTCTTTTTCACTAGACTTTTCCTCATCGGATTCAGAAACAACCACCCTTCGTTTCACAACTCTAAACTTGTCTTTCACAGGTGTTTTCTTATGAGCAACCATCTTTACCCTTGCACCCTTCACCACAGGAGTACTCTCCCCCTGCATCGTAGCCACACCCTTTGGCTTTTCTACAACCACCTTCGAGCCCTCCATAGACACACCAGTCACACTAGGACTACTAGCTTTAATAGATTTGGAAATTTTAGTTATTACCACTTGTGTCATCTTCTTTGCTGGTTCTTAGGTCGAAGTAGGTTTCTTTAGGTTTTGCTCCGGAATAGATTTAGGAATCTACTTTTCTTTCTCCAGATTATCAGTCGTGGTCTTCTTAACAGGTTTCTTCGTTTCTGCTTTCTCCACAACGGTCGCCTTCTTCTTCATAGTTGCTTTAGATTTCTTTGGATAGGCACATTCCCTAGCACAGTGGATTTTGGATTTGCAATTGATACTTTGTCGCTCGCTGAATAAGGGTTTCCTTCGACAGTCTTTGTCTTTTCAAATTCCTTTGATGTTGTTTCAGTCGACACCACTTTAGTCATCTTGTTCTTCCCCGTGTTCACCATTGTTGAACCTCGTCAAGCTTCGTCGGGAGAACAAGAGCAAGACACGGACAGTTGATATGAAAGCAATTTTAGTTTGGAAACTCCATCTGTTTTTGGCACGCCATAAAAATCTTCTCGAATCTCCACGTGCTGCCACATCACTTTGAGCCATTTTAAACAATATTTGAATATTTTTGGTAGTCCAATCGTTTCTTCTCATACCAGTATTGGAAATCTTCTATCTTCCTTCCACGTCAGCCCTTGACATTTATCTTGTTCTAGCTCCGGCTGCCAACTTATACTGGAACAACTTAGTTGTTGATGACACACAGACCCAGTGTGAGTCTAAGTGTCTCGAACTGAATGTTGTCCAAGGCTTTGGTGAAGATCTCATTTTGTTCTACTCTGTACTCTTTCAGCATTGACTTCTTCCATAACATCTGGGTGTAACAACTTCCAGCGTCTGATCTTGCGTGCTTGACGAAAAGTTGTTTCTTTGTGTCTACTCCCACTCGAACATAGCCATGGTTAATACGGTTATGCCATGCTTTGTGCGCCTTCAGTCGATCCACACAATCAGGATGGAACTTAAGCTTTCTTCTAACCCCCTTGATATGTTGAGGCGTGATCGTGGATAGAAAACACGTAAACCCAGTCGCTTCTTGAGAGTTAACTTGTTTACCTTGAGTCTTTACGCCTTTAGTTTTGCTCAGCATGCATGTTGTTTCACCAGTGGGTCGACCAAGATTCAGCACGTAGTAGTTGTTCGAAGCTCTCCTTCCGGAAAGGACTGGATCATTCTTGTTGTTCTGCACAATACACGTATCCTGCGTGAACTAGACATGATGCTCTCCGTCGCACAACTGGCTTATGCTGATTAGATTTGCCTGTAATCCTTCGACAAGAAGAACTTCCTTCAATCTGGGTAGGCCTGGAACCTTCAATGTTCCTCTTCTGAGAACTCTGCCTTCTACTCCATCTCCAAACCTCACTGATTTGCCTTTGAACGTCTCTACCTTGGTCAGAAACTCAGGATTGCCAGTCATGTGTCTAGAACAACCACTGTCAAAGTAACATTTTTCCTTCTCTAGATAACTGGTTGGACTGAATGCAACATAACATACCTCACTCTTTTGCTTAACTCTCCAGACTTGCTTCATGTGAGTTTTCGGCATTTGGTCTATCTTTCTGAGAAACTTATGGAATTTTGGGCATCTTGGCTTGATATGTCCCACTCGGCTGCAGTAAAAGCACTTTAGTCTGTCTTGATTTCTTGAGGGATACCGGGTTGCTTTCCTTCGTGGAAGACGTTCAGCTGGCACAATGTGTGGTCGTGGCTCAGCTTTCACAAACGTTGTCTTTTCGTAGCTAAAGGGCACCAGAAAACCCTAGCCCTTTGCAAGTTGTTCTCTGAGCTCCCAGTATGTCGTCTAGATTTTTAGTCTCAAAATTGAGCATCTTGACAGATTTCTTCATGTTATTCAGCTCTTCTAGAGTCTCAGCATGAATTTCTTTGTCTGTCTCAATCACAATTTTCAAGGCATCCACAGTATTAAGAAGAATTACCTCTTTACGCTTTAAAACAACATTCTCTTTCTTTAGATCAACTATGATTTCTGGATGTTCGCCTTGACTCTTTTTTCAATCTGAACCTTCAGAGATGAGATAACTGTCAGTAGTTCAGCCTTCTATGCAACAATTTTAGCTCGTTTACCTTTTGCTTTAATCAGCTGAGCTTGAAGGTCAGTGATTGTCTGTTGATGTTCCACCTTCTGAGCTACAAGGACAACGGCTTCTTCCCATAGTTTTTCCTTTTCTTCCTTCAACTCTGCCAGGTTGCTGCGGTGTGCTTTGTTCCGCTCAACTTCATTCATTTATTCCTGGAACAACTCATTGTACTTGTTAGCAAAGTCCTCATCCGTGATTTCTTCATCATCACTGCAACTTGAATACTGTGTCTGATCCACCGAAGATGTCTTTGACTTTGCTTCATCCTGGTTTACATAGCTCGCAAGAGCCACAAATTTATTAGTCTCACCTTCCTGATCAGATTCACTGTCACTCTAGCTGACAGCATATTGACAGCACTGCCTTGTCGCGAGGCAATGTGCAAAATAAATTTATAAGTCCGCTACTCGTGACTTCACTATTGGGTAGTAAAGCGGTAAGTAGGGGTCGAACCCAAGGGAATTAGTGGATAGTTGTTCTTTCGAGAATGGAAAATTAAATAAGACAGTTGGGGGTTGGTTGTGATTTTAGTACTGAAAAGTAAATGACTGAAAGTAAAGAAAGTAAATACAGGACTGAAAGTAAATACTGAAAAGTAAAGTGCTGGAACAGTCAAGTTCAATATCGACTAATCAACATACTTTTGGTATGGACTGATATTGAAAGGGTCTGTAATAAGCGACAGAAAGTAAATTACTGAAAGTAAATGTGCGGAAATTAAAGTACTGAAAGTAAATGACTGAAAATAAGCAGTTGATAGTGAGACTGAAAGTAAAGTGACATGTGATGTTTTAATTAAAGGAAAGGATTCGGTTTTAGGGGCCTTGTATCATAAATCTGTTTATCATCGACCTCTAATGATCATACTACGTGTTTAAAATGTATCAAGGCTATTTCTAGCACTCGACTTGTCACACCGTCTAGTCCTTTTCAAGACATAGAACACTTGTTCTATTTAGGCTAATTCCTCCTTTCGAAGTATCTTAGCCTTATGTGCATCCACCTGATCAATCATTTCCGATCAACCAAGTGGTGTTTTAAAGCGGTTGAACTCTACAGAAAAGCTTTGCTCTTTCGAGCCTCCACTTAACCACGTATGTTCACGAACCCCATGGAAGAGCTTTGCTCTTTCGAGCCTCCACTCAACCAATAGTGTTCTAACCTAATATATGGCACATAGAACAAGTTTAAACACAATAGAGGCACTAACACTACTAATTTTCTGAAAAATTCAGTCATTTAAAAAATGATGGACCAGTGACGGAATTTTGCCGGAAAATACAGAAATTCCGGTAACATTCCGTCAACAACCCCTGTGACGGCATTTTTCCTGGCGGAAACTTGATTCCAGCATTTTTCCGTCATCGTTTTCCGTCACATTTTCGTATACAGTCCGTGTACATTCCGTCATCCAAAACTCCGTCACACGTTCGTTACTTTTCCGACGTAAATTTCCGTGATTTTACCCACAAAAGTCCGTTATGCATAGTTTCCATCATAATTCCATCTGTATTCCGTCACCAATTATTTTCCTTCATTATTCCCATACATTTCCGTCATAGTTAATTCCATCATTATTCCGGTACATTTCCGGCATGCATAAGTTCCGTGTTTGTTCCTGCATACTTCCTTCAAGAAATATTTCCTTCATCTTTCCAACACATTTCCGTCATAAATAAAATGCGTCATTATTCCTATAACAGTCAGTCACCAAGTACTTCCATCACTTATCCGGCAAAACTCCAGTATCGTAAATTTCCGTCAATATGGCGGCAAAATCCCGTCAGCTATAAGATTGCGCTTTCAGTGTAAGCGCTGTTTTATTTGAACTATACGACAGCGCTGTTTTGTGAAGCGCTGCCAATACTGCCCATCTATTCCGACATAAAGCCTACACATAACCGTCACCAGATACCAGTTTCAATTTAATTTTTTTTTTGATACAACATTTGCAATTGAATTGAAAATCATTTATTGCATTTTGAAAAACAATTTAATTGCATTTTAAAAATTATTATTCGTAAACAAACAGAATATTGTTTCGAAATTGATTAGTAATTTAGCATGTTTAGTGCTAAATTACCCTAACTAACGACGTCCTCTCTCTTCATTGGATCTCTGAGTAGGTTGACTGCGGTTGTTTACGTGCGGACTTTGACTTGGAGACGGATGATATGCAGGAGTTAACATCCTAAGCATGTCAGATTGCATTTGCATCATTTGCATCAATCGCTCTATGTTTCCCTTCATATCTCTGATTTCATCCTCTTGTCGCGTCTGAGAGCTATAAAGCTCGTCCATGCGCTCCAATCGCGGCCTCATCTCCTGGGATATCCACTCGTCCGATTCTTGGGACCTTGATACGTGTGAGCTCGCGCTCGAATGACTGCTGGTTGAGGAGAACTTGTCCGATATTAATGTCGCTGATGGCCCGTACAAATACGGTATCCCAGATCTGGGGTTAACACCCATAACAGTTGCAGCGGCCTCCACTAGCTCCTCCTCTGGTACCCTTTTCCCTTTCTCATATTTCCCTATGACCACAGCTTCAGCATCCTCGAGCTCTTTCTGTACATTATCCAATAAACATAAAAATATTTTGTTACGAAATAAATCAAATCTTTAAGATATTCAACCCTAACATAAACATGTATTCACACATCACATTTTGATTGACAGTATATTCATAGTCAAAGTAGTGATGCGTAGACATAAAATTAGGTCATCACACACCCTTTTCGTTTCCGCGTCGGGGATCAAATATGTCCCATCCTTCCGCTTGAATTTCTGATCAAACATATCAGTAGGCAACACTTGTCGTTGATTACTCTTTCTCTGAACATATAACAAATGTTGTTAGTGTATTATTTGATAATTTAAATAAAAGTCTTTTCAATATTTATATTACCATATTCGCATGGTGAAAATGTGCTGGTCTCGACCGAAAGGCGTGCAACAACGGTCCGTTTATAGCATGCCGGGCTAAATATGTTTGCTTTTTCTTTTCACTCCGGGCCTTGAATACTGGATCCGTGTCGAAGCGCACTTTTGCTGCAAGTCGGTGATCATTTGTCAACCACTTCGGTCCTTTAGTCGTCCCCTTTCGCATGCCTTTCCAAGCATCTTGGAGTATCTTCCCAGCCTTCTTTCTGAAATTTGCCTCAATTTGATCGTTGTGCCTTGGATCCCAACGGTACAAGCTCTGCATATAAGTTGCGTTACGAAAGTTGCAATGTTATCTTAATTTGTATCCCAATACGAAATGACTCACTGCCGGAATAAAAAAAAACAACCAAATGTCGTATACACAAATTTAATATCATTTACCTTAAAATGTCGAAACCATTTCAACGGGGCATCTGGATCACACGTGCCAATTGTCGTCCAGCCAACCTTAAAACCAGGGGCGATACACTGCAAGCCGATTTTTTTAACAGCCGATGGTGGGTCAAAGCTGAAAAAATCAGAAGCAGATAATGTACAATATTGTTTGTAATGCAATGTCAATTAGTATATGAAAAAAAAAATTCCTTACTTGTCATCGCCCGCTGGAACAATCCACGGTCGACCATCATCTGACACTAGATCTATCCCTGTCATATCCTCTACTTCGTCACTGCCCCGATGTCACTCCTATGTTAAATGCCGTCCCCGGTGTGCCATCTCCATCGTCATCATTCCCTGAATGCTCATGGGCTCCCTCATTATCACACAGGTCGTTTCCTTGTCCATCCTGGAAAACAGCTTCATTGTAATTCATAAGTTCGTCCAACTCGTATTCATTAGTATGTGGGAATGTTCTCTCCTCGTCCATTTGAACAGGTATTGGATTCTCTGGTACATGCATAGTTGGTCTGTACACTTCCGGGCCCTGACGTGCGTCGCCGGCTGATGCTGTTTGATGCTGTCTTTCCATGGTCAGTGTCCTCGGTTGCCGCAACTCAGTTAGCCTGGTTTGTGATAAACCAGGCGGCCTTCTAGCAGTGGGCATATTCCTTTTACCACATCCAGTATGCTTCAGTGGTGCCATATATATATATATATATATATATATATAGAGGAGCGCTCAAATGAGGCACTCAAATTAGAATGAGACTGTGAGGCACGATCTCAACCACACATCTAACCCCCCGTGCTTTGTGGGCGCGCCACGTGGCAAATAGTAAACCCACTACCAACAGTAAAAAGCAAAAAGTAAATAGTAAAATTCCACTACCACATCTTTAAATCTCAACCATTAGATCAATATCATCAATGGCCAAGATCATGCCTTACAGCCTCATTCTACCAACCATGCCTCAACCGAGTGCTCCTATATATATATATAAAATAACCAAATATAAAGCGCTTCCAATATAAGCGCTGTCAAATATGTTGTATGACAGCGCTTCTGAGTAAAGCGCTTTTCTTAATAGAACATAAGATGGCGCTTTTGAAATACGCGCTGTCTTGTTTAATATATATCACAGCGCTTCACTTTTAAGCGCTGGTGTACATGTCACGTAATATGGCGTTTATAAGAAGAGCGCTGTTAAATATATATTTACCACCGGCGCTCTGTGTTGAAGCGCTGTCGTTTTTGTTAGCAGCATCATTAAAAATTGTGACAAGGCGCCTTTTATTTCATTTTCGTTTCTACGCGCCTTTTCTTTCCATTTTATTTACATCTGAAATGTTTAATTTAAAAACGAGTCAACGTTGATTTTATCTTATTACCTTACTTTAATGCAGTGTCACATTAAGTTTTCCGTTCACTTAGACGACCACATATTTTTACTGTTGTGATTCAAGACTATAATATTAGTCCAATTCCTCAGTCATGAATTGAATTCAGTGAATTCAGTTAATTCGAACCATTTCGATTGTTTTGAATCCATTCGAACCATTGTGTTTGTGTTTGATATTGTATTATGGACTGTAGGAGGTACAAAAAACGTAGACAAAAATCACAGAATACAAAATATATGTGTTGATCGGTTGTAAATATAGTGATTTAAATGCAAGTAACTTGAGTCGGGTAGCCGATCGGATGCACTAGGATTTCGGGTAGCCGATCGGGTAGCCGAGCGGGTACGATTTAGGTCGGGTAGCCGATCGGGTATATTACACCGTCTACATGAGTATATTAGAAATGTATGATTTCACGATGATTCGTCGAATTCGTCAGACTCATATTGGATATCTGCAATATCATCAGTTAAGTTATCTTCGTTGACTTCTTCTTCGGTGTACTCGTAAACTTCATCATCAGCGAGGTTCCCATATGAACCAATGATGGACCATAATTATACGAATCAAAAACACAGTTAAACCCACTAAATTAGACTGTTTGTCTATTTAACTTTTGCTTGTTAGTTCCGATATTTATCTACAGGGTATTTTGGAGCTTAGAGAGAATACACGCTAAGGAGAGGATTTTACGCAGAAAAGATGTTACGAGTCATTCCAAGGTCTCGATCAGACGCTGACTGAAGAAATCTAAAGATCCTGACATGGAATCATTCAAAACAAATCAAACCGAAGAGCAACCAAAGTCAGTCCGGAGCTGAAATACACTGATAGTTTTGTGAAAACTGCACAAAACTCACAAAACTCACCCTTGTGCCCTAAGTGACCGGCGGTTTTGTGAAGGAATGAGTCATGAGGATGACTCATGGGTGGCTTCTCCTCCTTCCCTCCCCTCCATGACCGGCTGCTCCTCCTCCCATGACCTAGAACCGGCGGCTTTTGGCAAGCCATGGATGGCTTGCCATGTGCTCTCATCTTGGCCCTCCATTCCCTCCTCCTTAGCCTATAAATACAACCCCATCCCTTCTCATTTGTAATATCCCATTCACAACACAAAATCACTTATCCCTCTAAGTTTGGCAATTTGTAAGTTTGGTTTTGAAATAATACTCCTGTTGGTTCTTGAGTATTATAACAGTTTTAGAGAATACTCCTGTTGGTTCTTGAGTATTCAAGTAGAAATTGGGAATACTCCTGTTGGTTCTTGATTATTCCCCTTTACTTACTGTCTTTCAAAAACCCCCGAGTATTTAGCTATGGTATCCACCTCTATGGATATTCGTAGCTAAACTCTTCATTCGGTTGAAGGGGTGTACTTGTATCATAAAATGTTTTAGACTTTGCTTTAGTGTTTTTTCTCTGTATTCAAAACTTGTTATATGTGCCATATATTAGGCCAGAACTTCCAAGGTTGAGTGGATGCTTCGAATGGCAAAGCTCTTCCGTGAAAGTTCGTAAACATACTCGGATAAGTGGATGCTTGGAATGGCAAAACTTATCTGGGGAGTTTGACCTCTCTCAAACACCATTTGATTGCTCGGGAATGACTGATCAAATGGATGCACAGATGCTAATATACCTTGGAATGGGGTATTAGTCTAAGTAGAACAAGGGCTCTACGTTTTTTGCAAAAGTCTAGACAGTGTGTGCAAATCGAGTGCTTGGAATTGCCTTGATACACTTTCGAACATTTTTGCAAAAGACTAGACAGTGTGGCAAATCGATTGCTTGGAATGGCCTTGATGCACGTTTGAATACTTAGAAGGATCACTAAAGGTCAATGATAAACAGGCTATGATACAAAGCCCCCGAAATCGAATGTTTTCCTTGAAATCAAACAACACCTGCACTTACTTTCTTAGTATAACTGCCTTAATCAACTGCACTCATCATCCGGAGGACTTGCCAATCACGCATCACCCGCTGTAAGTCCCCTACTTTTATTTTCAGTCATTTACTTTTCCGCACTAAAACCAAAACCAACCAACCAGTCACTTACTTTTCCGCGCTAAAATCTTAATCAACTTAAAACACGCTCCCTCGCTGTATAAATCACCTCAAAGAGCAACTATCCCCCTAATTCCTTTGGGTTCGACCCCTACTTACCACTTGCTACCCAGTAGTTAAGTCGCGAGTAGCGGACTTATAAATTTATTTGTACATTTGCTCTGACGACAAGCATCTGTCAAATTGGCGCCGTTGCCGGGGAATTAGCCTTCGGATAGTTGCTCTTTTCTTTCTCTCCCCTTCTCATGACGCTACCCACTACATATGCATGGACAACACGATATCTGCCCCTGTTCGGAGGTACGGATGGAGAAGATCCTGTACAACACTGCCGAAACTTTCACCACGTTTGCTGCCACATAAAACCTGAGAATGAAATGTTAGAGGAATTTAAGCTTAAATGCTTCAAATTTTCTCTGACTGACTTCGCGACAATCTGGTACTACACATCACCCGCTATGCATGCTGAATACTTTGTGGACCTCTGCGTTCCATTCCTGAAGGAATTCTCCCCCCCATCCTTACGCCAAAAAACCCGTGAGAAGATCATGTGCCTTCAACAATCCCGGGATGAGACTTTGGACGAATACTACACGAACTACGACACCATCGTCTCAAGCTGCCCGCACCATGGATTCACGAAGAAAGTTCTTCTTCAAAAATTTCTTCGTGGGATGAGGTCCGATGAGCTGGGAAGGATTAACGAAGCAATGAAAAGATCAGCCAGGAACTTATCCATAGCAGACATGTGGTACCTCATAAATAACCTGGCCGCAGCCACAAAACGAATACCCCAAACTGACGGAGGAATGCAAATAGACGAAGCTGGTCCTGAGGCAAATGAAGAAACTCCCGAGCCATCAGAAGAGACTCCTGAACCGTCAGAAGAATCAGACATGGAAAGCATCGGAAGCAACGAGGAAGAAGTCCAAAATACCACCAGCATACTGCCCGAGCCATACCCAGCTATCATCACCAAGCTTCCGAGACCATCTATGACCAGATCCTGACAAACAGATATGACAAGGCAGAACCAAGCCTTAAGATGCAAGCTTCCCGACTTTTCCCCTCGATCAATAGGCAAATCGCTGAAAACTATGTGATCAATGAAAAGGCTAAAAGGAGGATGGGAAAAGGGCCTGAGCAAAACGACACCGTAATGGGGCATAGACGCTGGAAGGAGAAACCATCAGAACAGTGGGAGCTGGACCCACGCCCATCATCCCCCAAAAACCCAGGAAGAGTCAAAGCAAGAATCAGGGTTGGCGCAATAAAGAAATTCGACCTGAGCCACCCATGGGATCCAAACCAATGATCCAAGAAAGAGGTACTGTCGAGCCAACGACGTTAAACAAGTGCACTGGTCGGGAGGTAACCCGACACTATCTTACTTTCTGTCATTTAATTTCAGTCATTTAGTTTAAAGTCATTCTCACATGTATATATCTGCTTGCATGACTTTTGAACTAAGGCATGCCTTCGTTCAAAAGTGTGGGGTAAGAACCACCTTTTTATATAGTTAAATAACATGCTTGCTGTTTTCTTAATAGTATCTTTTTGAAAATATGAACTTAAGAATGTGAAAAAGATAGATCATAATTCATGCATCAACCTTGTGAAAATTCAACTGTTTAAAAACTTAGAATGTAACTTCTCATTTGTTCCTTTGTGCTGAGATAAACTAGGGATGTGGAGTTGATAGAAAATGCCCTAGAGGGGCTTGGCAAGCAATCGAAGGATCGAATCAAACTATATGATTTTCGAAGTCAGTGGAGGCTGCACTTCGGGTTTCAGTGAAGATTGAAGTCATCTCCGCCATGTAGTGTTTATGCAAAAAGAAAAAAAGGCGAGGACGGGAATCAGACCGTCCTCTCTCTAGTCAAAGTAGCCGAGAAAATAGATGAGCGACCCTCATCTTGACCCGCGCGAAACGACAACGATGAGAGGAGCGGGGAGGTATTTCCATATGCTCGCGGGCGATGATTGGACCTCCCAAAAAGGCTTGAGAAAATGGACTAGCAAGTCACAAAGAAGCAAAAGCTCGAAGAAGCAAATCCAGAGGCCAAAGGCCCAAAATTGTGAAGGTTTTAACCGAACAAAAGTGAAGCTCTCAAAAAGTCAAATCAAAGGCCAAAGGCTGATTCACTACAAAAAAGCTGTCCCTCGCCAAAAAGAAAGAAAATCAAAGACCAAACCATTGAAACCCGAACCGAATCACATGCTAGAGAAAGCTACAAGAAAACCATATAGTACGAGACGGTCCCGAGATTGCAGTCCAGGAGCCTAAAAAGGGTTATCTCCCGAAACATCCAAAATACTTTGCATCTCAGCACGGAGGTACAAGTATCAAGTTTCTTCTATTTATTTACGCAGTTTAATTTGGTAATAAGTAGTAATGCATGAATTAGGATAAGTCTAGTCCCACAGTCTAACTTTCATATTTTAAAAGCTTACTTAGTGCCGCCCTTTAATAGCATTGTTCGGGACGAACAACTAAAAGTGTGGGGTGATCTGATGGACCATAATTATACGAATCAAAAACACAGTTAAACCCACTAAATTAGACTGTTTGTCTATTTAACTTTTGCTTGTTAGTTCCGATATTTATCTACAGGGTATTTTGGAGCTTAGAGAGAATACACGCTAAGGAGAGGATTTTACGCAAAAAAGATGTTACGAGTCATTCCAAGGTCTCGATCAGACGCTGACTGAAGAAATCTAAAGATCCTGACATGGAATCATTCAAAACAAATCAAACCGAAGAGCAACCAAAGTCAGTCCGGAGCTGAAATACACTGATAGTTTTGTGAAAACTGCACAAAACTCACAAAACTCACCCTTGTGCCCTAAGTGACCGGCGGTTTTGTGAAGGAATGAGTCATGAGGATGACTCATGGGTGGCTTCTCCTCCTTCCCTCCCCTCCATGACCGGCTGCTCCTCCTCCCATGACCTAGAACCGGCGGCTTTTGGCAAGCCATGGATGGCTTGCCATGTGCTCTCATCTTGGCCCTCCATTCCCTCCTCCTTAGCCTATAAATACAACCCCATCCCTTCTCATTTGTAATATCCCATTCACAACACAAAATCACTTATCCCTCTAAGTTTGGCAATTTGTAAGTTTGGTTTTGAAATAATACTCCTGTTGGTTCTTGAGTATTATAACAGTTTTAGAGAATACTCCTGTTGGTTCTTGAGTATTCAAGTAGAAATTGGGAATACTCCTGTTGGTTCTTGATTATTCCCCTTTACTTACTGTCTTTCAAAAACCCCCGAGTATTTAGCTATGGTATCCACCTCTATGGATATTCGTAGCTAAACTCTTCATTCGGTTGAAGGGGTGTACTTGTATCATAAAATGTTTTAGACTTTGCTTTAGTGTTTTTTCTCTGTATTCAAAACTTGTTCTATGTGCCATATATTAGGCCAGAACTTCCAAGGTTGAGTGGATGCTTGGAATGGCAAAGCTCTTCCGTGGAAGTTCGTAAACATACTCGGATAAGTGGATGCTTGGAATGGCAAAACTTATTTGAGGAGTTTGACCTCTCTCAAACACCATTTGATTGCTCGGGAATGACTGATCAAATGGATGCACACAGGCTAATATACCTTGGAATGGGGTATTAGTCTAAGTAGAACAAGGGCTCTACGTTTTTTGCAAAAGTCTAGACAGTGTGTGCAAATCGAGTGCTTGGAATGGCCTTGATACACTTTCGAACATTTTTGCAAAAGACTAGACAGTGTGGCAAATCGAGTGCTTGGAATGGCCTTGATGCACGTTTGAATACTTAGAAGGATCACTAAAGGTCAATGATAAACAGGCTATGATACAAAGTCCCCGAAATCGAATGTTTTCCTTGAAATCAAACACCACCTGCACTTACTTTCTTAGTATAACTGCCTTAATCAACTGCACTCATCATCCGGAGGACTTGCCAATCACGCATCACCCGCTGTAAGTCCCCTACTTTTATTTTCAGTCATTTACTTTTCCGCACTAAAACCAAAACCAACCAACCAACCAGTCACTTACTTTTCCGCGCTAAAATCTTAATCAACTTAAAACACGCTCCCTCGCTGTATAAATCACCTCAAAGAGCAACTATCCCCCTAATTCCTTTGGGTTCGACCCCTACTTACCACTTGCTACCCAGTAGTTAAGTCGCGAGTAGCGGACTTATAAATTTATTTGTACATTTGCTCTGACGACAAGCATCTGTCAACCAACCTCGTTAATTACAGGCATCTCATCTCCTAATTGACCGTCATCCTGGAATGGAACATTAGCAACTTCCATGTCTATTGCGTTCGTTGGTTTTACAGGACAAACTGCTACCCATCCCTGATTATTTTGTCCTCCTAGTCCCGGAAATGTAACGTAGTATACTTGAACTGCTTGCTGGGCGAGAATGTATGGGTCGTAATGCATGTACGGCCTATGAGTGTTGACGATGACAATGCCATTAGCCGGGTACGCCTTAACATATTGAGGATCATACCAATGACACTTGAACCAGACAACCCTTAGCCCAGGATGGGTCCTACATCTAATGTGAAGTATTTCTTCAATGACACCGCAGTAGTGTAATCCCTCTGTCCCTTTCAGGTAAACATGACTGTTCACTGTATTCCTCCCTTCGCCGTGGCTCTCGATGTGAAATTTGTAGTTATTAACTTTGTATGTTGCCGAACATATTATGTCAGAGTGGAATCCAGATGACAAGTAGTGAATCCATTGTGGTAGTGCTACGGTTTCTCCAAGCTCCCAAACCTGGACAAATTAAGATACAATGTTACTGTATATGTTTGAAAGTGGAATTAATTAAATATATGTGTGTAAAATCTATAATACTTACATGCGAATGAAGCCACCCAGGAAATTCCTTTAATATAGTTTCGTATACTTATCGGTCATTGCGCCTGGGATGTGGTTGTCTTACGCAGCTCTCAAATAATGCCAAATATGGTTCAATCTCAGGTGTGTTGCTGAAGATGTAATGCGTCGCTTTAGCAAATTCATTGCTATCCAGAACCCTACGCTTTACGATGCTCCCAGCGGCTCCTGGGTAATTAAAAATAGAAATCTGAGCGTCGTTGCAATCTTCTGCCAGAACTTCATTTCTTTTTAAAGTTGTGAAGTTTGTTGTTAGCTCAGCATCTAGGTAATCCAATCCCAAATATGAAGTCTCCAACTGTATATAAGCGTTAACAATGCTTGCTTCAACCTCAGCTCTATTTCCTTTTTGGCCCAACTGTTTAAGATGGTATATGAAACGCTCAAATGGATACATCCAACGATAATGGACTGGACCGCCAAGCAGCACCTCATCAGCCAAATGAATTGGGAGGTGTTCCATTGAATCAAAAAATGACGGGGGGAATATTGTCTCTAGCTTACACAGTGTCGAAGCAATGTTCATCTGCCAATGTTCCATTAGCTCAATGTGAAGTGAAGATGCACATATATCTCGGAAAAATGTACACAACTCTGATACAGCTTCCCATATTTGTTTTGGTAAAAAACCCTTGAATGCAATGGGCATTAGGCGCTCGATGAATACATGTGCATCGTGTGACTTGTACCCCACTAGCTTTAGGGTACTCAAATCAACCTTATTCCCCAAGTTCGAAGAAAACCCATCAGGAAACTTCAAATTCTTGACCCAAACAAGTACAAGTTTTAGTTGTTCTCGTGTAAGCTGATACTTACCCTTGTTAGCCACCAGACGATTTCGAATAGTTTTCAGTTCTAGTTCTGGTCTCCGACAATATAACCTGATATCTTTTCTGCACTTTACACCGTCGTCCTTTGTTTTCCCTTTCACATCCATGACAGTGTTGAATAAATTTTCAAAAAAATTCTTCTCAATGTGCATAACGTCAAGGTTATGCCTAAGCTTGATGTCAACCCAGTATGGAAATTCCCAGAAAATTGATTTCTTCGTCCAATTGTGCCACACCCTGTGGCCTTCCAACACCTCGTTCATACCTTGCTCCCATATATATTTTAAGTTACGAACTCTTTCAAACACTTCGTGACCAGAGCGAAATGGGACTGGACTGTCGAAGTCTGTTCGATCTCTATAGAAATTCCTAGAATTCAACCGATACGGATGATTCTGCGATAAAAACCGTCTATGACAACCAAAATAAGACACTTTTCTTCCATTCTTCAACACAAATGTCTTAGTGTCATCCATACAGCACGGGCATCCAAGTTTTCCCTGTGTTGACCACCCCGAAAGCATTGCATACGCAGGGAAATCGGATACAGTCCACATCAAAGCTGCCCGCAAGGTAAAACATTCTTTTCGACTAGCATCGTATGCTTCGACCCCAACACTCCAAAGATGTACCAAGTCATCAATAAGAGGCCTCAAATATATGTCCAAACGTTTCTTTGGATTTGATGGCCCAGGTATTAGTATAGTTAACCAAATGAATCGCGTCTTCATACTCAGCCATGGTGGTAAGTTGTAGGGTGTCACCATTACGGGCCAAATAGAGTATTTTTTGGTTGACATGCCCCATGGATTAAATCCATCGGTGCATAAGCCTAACCTTACATTACGCGGCTCGGAAGCAAAGTGTGGATGACAACGATCGAAATGCTTCCAAGACTGTCCATCTGAGGGGTGAACCATGCGAGACCCGTCCTCCCTTGGCCTTGTGTGCCATGACATATCTGCTGCTATAGCTTCTGATAAAAATAGTCTTTGTATTCTCGGTATAATCGGTAAGTAAAACATCTCACATCTCGCCCGCCGTTGGTACGATGAAGAACTCTCAGCGCGTCTTGGACGATGATATCTTCGTTCTGAGCATAAACGACAGTTTGTCAACATTTCATCTTCACCATAGTAAATCATACACCCTGCTACACATACGTCAATCCGTTTGTACCCCATTGCGAGATCGGATACCAATTTCTTTGCTTGTTTGAAAGAACCTGGGATCTTGTTATCTCCACCAATCATGTTTTTCATTGTTCCACAAATGGTATTAAATGCCCCTTCAGAAAAGCCATAGTTAGCTTTTGCTGCAAGCATTTTCATGTTAATCGATAGTTGTGTCTCAGTCGTGCAACCTTCGTACGCTGGCTCTGAACATGAATTTAAGAGGTTGAAGAATCTACTCGCTTCGGGATTCTCATATTGCTGCCAATTCAGACCCGTCGAATCTGGAATACAATCACTGTGATGTGTATCTTGATCGTCATCTTCATTGTTATCATTTCCAACATCGTGGGTATTACCAAACATGTGATGTGTGCTCGGCCCAGGTATGTTTGTGCACGGATCTCCGTAAGTGAATAGATCTTCGCCGTGCAACGTCCAGTTATAGTAATTTGGTGTGAACCCGTACTTGTACAAATGCTCCTCCATCATTCTAATATCAATAAATCGACGATTCTTGCATTTCGTACAAGGGCACCGGATTTTTTTGTCGGATGAAAGATGCCCGTTAGCCACAGCGGTTTCCACAAATTGATTTACTCCGGTGATGAAAACATCATTACAGTACGACGCACCATCACCAGCAGCCTCGTACATCCATCTCCTTACCTCAATTAAAAATTCCATGCGCCGAATTCAACAATTTGATACGAAATGAAATTAAGATCTGTATTTCAGCTTTACCTTCCCCATCGTAGGAGATTTTTCCAATCGCATGCTTGTCTCATAAGGGCTGTATTATCCTATATATTCAACAACGCTTTCTTCATAAGCGCTGTAATAGTTGATAATTTGCACAACCCTTTCGACGTAAGTGCTGTTTTTACAATTATAGCATCATTATATTTTAAGTGTTGGATAAGAACATCAATATATATTTTAAGAAAAGCATACAAGCAATTAAATTTATTAATATATCACAACAGGCAAAATTGTTGCTCGAAAGAAATATTTGGAAATTACTGCATATACGCAAAGTGCTGAACAATGAAGTCAGAACCACATGGGAAATAGAAAATAAAGCTGAAATTCGACAGGATTGCGAGCCAATTTCAACGTCAAATAGTACATAAAGCTGAACACGAGTGCGAGTTATTTTCAACGTGAAATAGTACATAAAGCTGGAATGTACAGGAGGCCACGATGTCCTCAACGTAAACAAGGGAATCTTCGCTCCAGTAATATTAAAGATAGACCATATTGAGGATCCCACCACACCGAAACCTGTTATTGGAAAGATAGCCTTAATTGAGTATCCAACCACTTAGGAACATAGCCGTATATTACCATAATAAATATGGTCAAATATTATTTGCACATATATAATATTACAAATATGGTTCAGACAATGTAATAATTATAAAGACAATACGAATTACGAATTAAAGCTAATCCGGGGGTATACATTTACCTGAATTCAACCACTTGGCGGTGACTTAGTTGTAGGAGACCCATGAGGTGGAGGTTTGTCAACTTCTTCATCACCATGAGGTGAGGCTGCATTCCAATACGGTCCTTCTACACTGGAATCTTCGTCGTCTATGTATTTTTCCGCATCGTGTAGGTATTTTTCCGCACTATAGCTGTGAACTCCGTTACACGCAGAGCCGTTGTCACATGAGTATATACCACCCTGTTGTGAGCAACTATACACTTCGGTACCGCCGGATTCATCTCCGGAGCTCGAACCAAATATACGGTCAGCTTCCGAATTGGAACACATTATGATGAACTGGTATTTAAGTGTGGTCTGGATGATTGAGTAGCCAAAACCATGTATATGTGTACTTATAAAGGGAATGAGATTGCCATTGATATTACGTGTCACCTTATACGATGTCGTACATACACGAAACACAGCGTAGCTATTTAGTGTACGTGTAGGTGTAGTAAATAGGCAGCCATTTCAACAGCGCTTTGACAGAGATGCTCGTCGTCAGAGCAAATGTGCAAATAAATTTATAAGTGTCCGCTACTCGCGACTACACTACTGGGTAGTAAGTGGTAAGTAGGGGTCGAACCCAAAGGAATTAGGGGGATAGTCGTTCTTTAAGGAATTTGTACAGCGAGGGAGCGTGTTTAGGTTGGTTGGTTGGTTTTAAAGCTACCAGCTAAGTGATTGATTGGTTGGTTGATTGGTTTTAGTACTGGAAAGTAACTGATAATTATTACAATTAAAAGAAAGCGTTCGGTTTCAGGGGCCTTGTATTATATCCTGTTTATCATTGACCTTTAGTGAATCTTCTAAGTATTCAAACGTGTATCAAGGCCTTTTCCGGCGCTCGATTTGCCACACTGTCTAGTCTTTTGCAAAAGTGTTCGAAAGTGAATCAAGGCCATTTCAAGCACTCGACTTGCAACACTGTCTAATCTTTTGCAAAAAACGTAAAGCCCTTGTTCTACTTAGACTAGCACCCCATTTCAAGGTATACTAGCCTGTGTGCATCCATTTTGGGTTGTCTTTTCCGATTTACCCAAAATGGTGTTTGAGAGAGATCAAACTCCTCAGATAAGCTTTGCCATTTCAAGCATCCACTTACCCGAGTATGTTTACGAACTTCCACAGAAGAGCTTTGCCATTTCAAGCATCCACTCAACCATGGACGTTCTGATCTAATATATGGCACATAGAACAAGTTTTGAATACAAAGACGAGACACTAAATTAATAGTCTAATATATGGCACATAGAACAAGTCCACCCCTTCTACCGGACGACTAGTTTAGCTACTATTAATCGCGCTAAACATTATAACTAAGGAACTAGAAATTAAAGACGGAAAATAAATATTAAAAACTTACTACCGTTGAAGCGCCAAGGGAGCAATCTTTATTTCAAAAGCCAAACTTTACAAAACTTAGAGAGATAAGTGAAATTTTGATTTGAGGATGATTTACAAATGAGATGGATGGGTTGTATTTATAGGCTAAGGGAGGAGAAATGGGTGGTGGAGATGAGGGGCAAGTGTCTTTGATCCAATGGAGGAGGAGGAGGAGCAAGGAGGAGCCGCCACATGGGGGAGGAGCAAAGCCGCCGGTCACCAAGAGTGGAGGAGCCGCCGGTTGCCGGTTGCCATGGAGGGAGGAGCTCCTCCCTTGGCCACCTCCAAGCATGGTGGCCGGTCACCTTGGTCCATGCTTGCATTTGATAGTTGATTTGGAATGGCCAAGTGATTCTAAGACTAATGGTCGAGCCAGTTTTTCCAAATTCCATGTTTTGGTCGAGCAACTTGGTTTTGGTGCCTATGCGCGCGGGGCCTTTACTATGGAATTGGGCCAATCTGCCAATCTGCTCGAGCGTTTTGTCTGGGAAGCGAGATTGTCCGACTTGTTGGGCATTCCAAACATCTTGGTCGAGCCAGATTTTCCAGATGCATCGGTCGGGTCGAGCGACTTGGTTTGGGTGCCTAAGCGCGCCGGGCCTTTGCCTTTATGCTAACTGCCAATCTGCTCGAGCATTCTCCTTGGTTTTCCGACATCTTCCACCTTATTTTCCATTTTAAACACTTTGGTCGAGGCGGAATTGTCAGATCAGATGGTTTGCTCGGGCAACTTGAATTTGGACTCGAATAGCTCGGCAGGCGCGCTGGACGCTGGGCGCTGGACGGCGGGCGCGATCTGGGTTTCTCGGTCTTTGGCTGGCCAGAAATTGCGAGCGATCCTTTTTAGCGTAAAACTCCTCTCCTTAGCGTGTTTTCTCTCTAAGCTTTGAAATACCCTGTAGAAATATATCGGAACTAACAAGCAAAAGTTAAATAGACCAACAGTCTAATTAAGGGGGTTTTACTGTGTTTTTGATTCGTATAATTATGGTCCATCACGCTTATACTGTAAACGCAGTACTTGATTACTCTAAGACGGCGCCTCTAATAGAAACGCTGTTGTTGGGTTTAACAATGAAAGCGCTTTTAATGGAAACGCTGTTTTTTGGTCTCATACATATCACTTGTCTGAAACCCTATCTTATTTTCATTCTGTTTCTATTTGCTGGTCCCGAATTCTGAAAATTTCACTACCGTCTTCGGGCCCCATCGGATCTAACTGACTGTCTGGTAAAAGGTAAGTTCGTTTTGGATGTTCATTGTATTGAATTCTCTTCGTCTCCGATTTTACGTATATATGCTCAACTCGCCGTCCACCATCGCCATCGTTTTGTAACTGATTTCAATCCCGATTTGTGTACTTCAGTTAGGAGTCAGTGTAAACCATAGAAGGCGTTCTGGTATGTAACTGATTTCAATACATATGTTGTTTAATTGACAGGCGATGGTTCACTCACAAACTGATAATGCGGGAAGTTCTTCTAGGCGTAAGCAAAGAGGCCGAAGCACTCTGAAAACCTTAATCCAGCGGCATACGGAAACAGGCACCAAGGAGCCGGTTACGTTAGAGGGAGATGGAACTATTGCCGGTGAAGTATCCACTTCATTCACAACCTACCTTGGTAATGACGTTATATCGTAATTGAGGTGCATATACCCTGCGATTAACGAATATTTTCAGATATCAGTTGCAATCAATATGATATATACATGCAGGCATTGTTGTAAGATCACGAGTTCCAATTACATATGGAACTTGGAAGTCTGTACCAGTTGAGCAGAGGGATATGGTGTGGGATGATATGATGGTGTGTATTGTATTGTATCACAGTCTGTTTTTCAACAGTAATGCAATTATTAACATTGGCGATTTTTGTAGGCATTGTTTGATGTGCCACTGATGGATGCACAGTCGTTGTGTGCAAACGTCAAGAATAAATTTATAATAGTCCGCTACTCGCGACATCACTACTGGGTAGCAAGTGGTAAGTAGGGGCCGAACCCAAGGGAATTAGGGGGATAGTTGCTCTTTGAGGTGATTTGTACAGCGAAGGAGCGTGTTTTTAGGTTGATTGAGGTTTTAGCGCTAACAACTACGTGACTTTTTGATTGGTTTTGGTTTTTTTGTGCGGAAAAGTAAATGACAGAAAATTAAATACTGAAAATACAAAGAAGACTTACAGCGGGTGATGCGTGATTGGCAAGTCCTCCGGTTGATGAGTGCAGTTGATTAAGGCAGTTATACTAAGAAAGTAAATACAGGTGGTGTTTGATTTCAAGGAAAACATTCAGTTTCGGGGGCTTTGTATCATAGCCTGTTTATCATTGACCTTTAGTGATCCTTCTAAGTATTCAAACGTGCATCAAGGCCATTCCAAGCACTCGATTTGCCACACTGTCTAGTCTTTTGCAAAAGTGTTCGAAAGTGTATCAAGGCCATTCCAAGCACTCGATTTGCACACACTGTCTAGACTTTTGCAAAAAACGTAGAGCCCTTGTTCTACTTAGACTAATACCCCATTCCAAGGTATATTAGCCTGTGTGCATCCATTTGATCAGTCATTCCCGAGCAATCAAATGGTGTTTGAGAGAGGTCAAACTCCTCAGATAAGCTTTGCCATTCCAAGCATCCACTTATTCGAGTATGTTTACGAACTTCCACGGAAGAGCTTTGCCATTCCAAGCATCCACTCAACCTTGGAAGTTCTGGCCTAATATATGGCACATAGAACAAGTTTTGAATACAGAGAAAAAATACAAAAGCAAGTCTAAAACATTTTATGATACAAGTACACCCCTTCAACCGAATGAAGAGTTTAGCTACGAATAACCATAGAGGTGGATACCATAGCTAAATACTCGGGGGTTTTTGAAAGACAGTAAGTAAAGGGGAATACTCAAGAACCAACAGGAGTATTCCCAATTCCTACTTGAATACTCAAGAACCAACAGGAGTATTCTCTAAAACTGTTATAATACTCAAGAACCAACAGGTGTATTATTTCAAAACCAAACTTACAAGTTGCCAAACTTAGAGAGATAAGTGATTTGTGATTTTTGGGATGTTTACAAATGAGGTTTGGCTTGGTATTTATAGCCAAACTTGAGAGAAATGGAGGGTGGAGATGGGGGGCATGTGTTTTTGATCCAAGGGAGGAGAAGGGAGAAGCAAGGAGGAGATGACACATGGGGGGGAGGAGGAGCCGCCGGCGGCTTTGGGAGGAGGGAGGAGGAGCCGCCAAGTGGAGGGAGGAGAGTGGAGGAGAGGAGTTGTGAGGGAGGAGCCGCCCATGTGAGGAGGATGCTCCTCCCCTTCTAGCCGCCCATGTGAGGAGGAGCCTCCCTTGTGAGGAGGTTTTGTGAGTTTTGTGAAGTTTTCACAAAACTATCGGTCCATTCCTACCCCGGACTGACTTTGGTTGCTCTTCGGTTTGATTTGTTTTGAATGATTCCATATCAGGATCTTTAGATTTCTTCAGTCTGCGCCTGATCGTGACCTTGGAATGACTCGTAACATCTTTTCTGCGTAAAATCCTCTCCTTAGCGTGTATTCTCTCTAAGCTTCAAAATACCCTGTAGAAATATATCGGAACTAACAAGCAAAAGTTAAATAGACAAACAGTCTAATTTAGTGGGCTTAACTGTGTTTTTGATTCGTATAATTATGGTCCATCAGATCACCCCACACTTTTAGTTGTTCGTCCCGAACAATGCTATTGAAGGGCGGCACTCTAAGTTGGTTTTGGAATATGAAATTTAGACTGTGGTACTTGATCTATCCTAATTCATGCATTACTACTTATTACCAAATTAAACTGCGTAAATAAATAGAAGAAACTTAATACTTGTACCTCCGTGCTGAGATGCAGATTATATTGGATGTTTCGGGAGATAGCCCTTTTTAGGCTCCTGGACTGCACTCTTGGGACCGTCTCGTACTATATGGTTTTCTTGTAGCTTTCTCTAGCACGTGATTCGGTTCGGGTTTCAATGGTTTGGTCTTTGATTTTCTTTCTTTTTTGGCGAGGGACAGCTTTTTTGTAGTGAATCGGCCTTTGGCCTTTGATTTGACTTTTTGAGTACTTCACTTTTGTTCGGTTAAAACCTTCACAATTTTGGGCCTTTGGCCTCTTGATTTGCTTCTTCGAGCTTTTGCTTCTTTGTGACTTGCTAGTCCATTTTCTCAAGCCTTTTTGGGAGGTCCAATCATCGCCCGCGAGCATATGGAAATACCTCCCCGCTCCTCTCATCGTTGTCGTTTCGCGCGGGTCAAGATGAGGGTCGCTCATCTATTTTCTCGGCTACTTTGACTAGAGAGAGGACGGTCTGATTCCCGTCCTCGCCTTTTTTTCTTTTTGCATAAACACTGCATGGCGGAGATGACTTCAATCTTCACTGAAACCCGAAGTGCAGCCTCCACTGACTTCGAAAACCATATAGTTAGATTCGATCCTTCGATTGCTTGCCAAGCCCCTCTAGGGCAGTTTATGTCAACTCCACATCCCTAGTTTATCTCAGCACAAAGGAACAAATGAGAAGTTACATTCTAAGTTTTTAAACAGTTGAATTTTCACAAGGTTGACGCATGAATTATGATCTATCTTTTTCACATTCTTAAGTTCATATTTTCAAAAAGATACTATTAAAAAAACAGCAAGCATGTTATTTATATACAACGGTGGTTCTCACCCCACACTTTTGAACGAAGGCGTGCCTTAGTTCAAAAGTCATGCAAGCTAATATATATATGTGAGAATGACTAAGACAGAAAATTAAATGACAGAATTTAAATGACAGAAAGTAAGATAGTGTCGGGTTACCTCCCGACCAGTGCACTTGTTTAACGTCGTTGGCTCGACGATACCTCATTCTTGGATCATAAGGTGGGATCCCATGGGTGCTTGAGGTCGAACTTCTTCTCGGTAGCTCTTTTGATTTGCCCAAAGAACACATATGGTAGCGGGCTCAGTTCTGCTCTCCCTTGATCCGGAGGCTTCTTTTTCACATATCCCTGAGAAAGCGAGGACTCCTTGACCATAGCTGCTGGTCCATCAAGTCGAGCTCTCTTGCTTCTCCTTCCGGGTTTCCATTCTTTGGGCCCATGTCTTTGCCGCTTCTTCATGTATAGCCGGTTGGTATCTTTGCAGTTTTGGAAGTTCAGTCTTTTGCCAAGCGACCTCAAGCATGCGCCCTTGCTAACCCTCTTCTTCGTGGCAGAGATGATTGGCTGTCCTTGATCCTTACACCTTTCAGGAGGCTCTTCTTGGCTTGTGACGAGTGGGAGCTCCTTCGTTGGCTGCTTTGGCTCATGATTCTCCTTCAACTCGCCTAGCACTGCATCATCATTGATCATGTCATCTCTGGTGACTGTGATCTTTATAGAACATGAAGGGTTATGTAGGGGCTTCTCGGCCATAAGGACAGGGCCTTTCTCGAGTAGCTCTTCAGTGAGGACCGGGCTTGCCGTGATTTTCTCGGTCAGTTCGGCAGTAAGGTCCAGGTATGTCTCGGCTGGTTTGGTAGTGAAGTCCGGGACTTCATTTGGCTCGTCAAGTAGGGCCGGGACTTCCTCGGGCAGGTTGGTGATGAGGACCGGGCCAGATTTGGGCAGTTCTTCTTTGGTCATCCAAGAGTCCTCATCCTTTGTCGGCTCCGTGGGCTCCAATATTGGCTCCTTTAGAGTTGCCTCCACATCCATTACTGCCCTTGTACTGATGTCTTTTCTCGGTTTTGTTGCGGGCAAGCTCATAATGGGTATGGTGTCGGGCTCATTCTGTACTGAGTCCACTTCCATCGTTGGTGCCTTATCGTCAGTTTGGTGCCACTGACCCTGTTTTGTGTTCTTTGCCAAATCATTTATGAGGCGCTAGGCTTCAGTCACGGTTAACTTCATGAGTGAACATCCCGCTACATCATTAAGTCTTTTCCGCTCAAGTGGCATCATTCCACCGAGAAACCTTTGAATAAGATTGAATCTGGTGAATCCATGGTATGGGCAGCTCGCCACAATGGAGTCAAAGTACGCCAAGTACTCGTCCAAAGTTTCGTCCCGGAATTGCTCAAGATTGAGAATCTTCTCGTGGGTTTCAAGTCGGAGAGATGGTGGGCAAAACTCTTCTAGGAAACGGGCTCGCAGCACAAGATAATCATTTTCACCATCAGCACATGAGTAATACCACTTTAATGCCGAGTCAGTTAAAGAAAATTTGAAGCATGTCAGCTTAAATTCCTCTAACGTCTCATTCTCAGGCTTTATGTGGCGGCAGATGTGGTGAAAATGTTGGCAATGTATCACAGGGTCCTCTTCAATGGTACCTCCGAATTGGGGGAGACAGTTAATCATTTTAAAGATAAGGTTGCTGCCCCCATTTTTCCAAGGTTCTATGTCGTAGTATGAAGACATGGCGAATTATGTACAACAGACAAAAGAACAACTATCCATTTGCTAATTCCCCGGCAACGGCGCCAATTTTTGATGGATGCACAGTCGTTGTGTGCAAACGTCAAGAATAAATTTATAATAGTACGCTACTCGCGACTTCACTACTGGGTAGCAAGTGGTAAGTAGGGGTCGAACCCAAGGGAATTAGGGGGATAGTTGCTCTTTGAGGTGATTTGTACAGCGAAGGAGCGTGTTTTTAGGTTGATTGAGGTTTTAGCGCTAACAACTACGTGACTTTTTGATTGGTTTTGGTTTTTTTGTGCGGAAAAGTAAATGACAGAAAATTAAATACTGAAAATACAAAGAAGACTTACAGCGGGTGATGCGTGATTGGCAAGTCCTCCGGTTGATGAGTGCAGTTGATTAAGGCAGTTATACTAAGAAAGTAAATACAGGTGGTGTTTGATTTCAAGGAAAACATTCAGTTTCGGGGGCTTTGTATCATAGCCTGTTTATCATTGACCTTTAGTGATCCTTCTAAGTATTCAAACGTGCATCAAGGCCATTCCAAGCACTCGATTTGCCACACTGTCTAGTCTTTTGTAAAAGTGTTCGAAAGTGTATCAAGGCCATTCCAAGCACTCGATTTGCACACACTGTCTAGACTTTTGCAAAAAACGTAGAGCCCTTGTTCTACTTAGACTAATACCCCATTCCAAGGTATATTAGCCTGTGTGCATCCATTTGATCAGTCATTCCCGAGCATTCAAATGGTGTTTGAGAGAGGTCAAACTCCTCAGATAACCTTTGCCATTCCAAGCATCCACTTATCCGAGTATGTTTACGAACTTCCACGGAAGAGCTTTGCCATTCCAAGCATCCACTCAACCTTGGAAGTTCTGGCCTAATATATGGCACATAGAACAAGTTTTGAATACAGAGAAAAAAAACTAAAGCAAGTCTAAAACATTTTATGATACAAGTACACCCCTTCAACCGAATGAAGAGTTTAGCTACGAATATCCATAGAGGTGGATACCATAGCTAAATACTCGGGGGTTTTTGAAAGACAGTAAGTAAAGGGGAATACTCAAGAACCAACAGGAGTATTCCCAATTCCTACTTGAATACTCAAGAACCAACATGAGTATTCTCTAAAACTGTTATAATACTCAAGAACCAACAAGAGTATTATTTCAAAACCAAACTTACAAGTTGCCAAACTTAGAGAGATAAGTGATTTGTGATTTTTGGGATGTTTACAAATGAGGTTTGGCTTGGTATTTATAGCCAAACTTGAGAGAAATGGAGGGTGGAGATGGGGGGCATGTGTTTTTGATCCAAGGGAGGAGAAGGGAGGAGCAAGGAGGAGATGACACATGGGGGGGAGGAGGAGCCGCCGGCGGCTTTGGGAGGAGGGAGGAGGAGCCGCCAAGTGGAGGGAGGAGAGTGGAGGAGAGGAGTTGTGAGGGAGGAGCCGCCCATGTGAGGAGGATGCTCCTCCCCTTCTAGCCGCCCATGTGAGGAGGAGCCTCCCTTGTGAGGAGGTTTTGTGAGTTTTGTGAAGTTTTCACAAAACTATCGGTCCATTCCTACCCCGGACTGACTTTGGTTGCTCTTCGGTTTGATTTGTTTTGAATGATTCCATGTCAGGATCTTTAGATTTCTTCAGTCAGCGCCTGATCGTGACCTTGGAATGACTCGTAACATCTTTTCTGCGTAAAATCCTCTCCTTAGCGTGTATTCTCTCTAAGCTTCAAAATACCCTGTAGAAATATATCGGAACTAACAAGCAAAAGTTAAATAGACAAACAGTCTAATTTAGTGGGCTTACCTGTGTTTTTGATTCGTATAAATATGGTCCATCAGCCACAGACTGAGCTAACCCGTAAGTTTAAAGCGAGGGAGATGTGGGCTGCGGCAAGAATGTGGAGAAACTTCAAGAGTGAGCTAGCGAACCAGTATATATTTGGCACGAAACAAGGAGAGGATCCGAATATCAAGTACCCTTTCATTGGTACAGAAGCCTGGAATTCGTTTGTCGAACAACGGTCGACTCCCGAGGCACAAGAAATGAGGGCGAAGAACATTGATCGAGCGAAATCTAACCAGTACCAGCACACATTGTCTCGTGGCGGCTACAAGAAGGCAAAGGGGGAGCTTGTTATGGAAAAGAAAGCACAGATGATTGAGCAAGGTTTGATATCAACAGGGGAAGAGCCTGTCGTCCACATTGAGAGGCATGAAGTATGGAAGAAGGGTCACCAAAGGAAGAATAAGGAGTACGTCAATGACTCGATGAGGATGGTGGCTTAGAAAATTGTAAGTTAGTAGTTTAATTTATAGCACGTCAACTGCTGTGATTATGCTGAAATAAATATATGTTATTTACAGGATGAATTGCAAGTCTTGTCTAGTCAAGGACGATTTACGTCACGGGGACGGAAAGACATACTGACGGAGGCGACGGGGAAGGACGAGTACCCCGGCCGCACACGGGGGGTAGGGAGTTTGGTAGGTTGGACTGATGTATTTGGTAGGCAGCCTCCTACGTGCAGCACATGCTCCACTGTTACTTCGCACGCGCCTACCCTGCTTAGCCATCATAGTGGGTCGAATCCATGCCCGTTTACGGATATACCCGAGGTTTTATGAATTCATTTCATATTCTGTCCATAAATGACAATGCATTTCATTCAATTTGATGTAATAATGTTCTTTCATCATCACAACAGACTGGGAAAAAAATGCATACTCCACGTTTCTGGAGGTTTGGAGACTGGCAAAGAAATCGTTGCAATTGGCAAAGTGATGCCAGGACGAATCGTCCAATATCAAGAGTTGGACGATGACATGGTCAAGGTGATTATAGACGATGCGATCGTACTAACTGCTGAGTTGCCACAGAAGTTCGGTTACATGGAGACAGTACAGGATGCATTGCATGCCTTTGTGGGATGGCCGAAATGTCTAGTAGACGTTGATGAAGAGGTACCTCACACAATTTGTTTTTATCACGATACACATACATGGGATTTTTTTAATCATGTGATATACATTTTGTTTTCTCAGCGATATGACGAGACCCGCTTCTTTAAACTC
The DNA here is from genome assembly GCA_033675395.1 of Rhodiola chrysanthemifolia. Taxonomy (NCBI): domain Eukaryota; kingdom Viridiplantae; phylum Streptophyta; class Magnoliopsida; order Saxifragales; family Crassulaceae; genus Rhodiola; species Rhodiola chrysanthemifolia. Next base: position 35,859,889 of record CM066207.1, on the reverse strand, counting down.
CAATGCTCCAGTTTCGACAACGAAGATATCAGCAGAATGAGTATGGCATGCCGATTTCTTTACGAGCACGCTTGCGAGATGGGCAAGTCAACTCTATACTCGGTGTACATCAATAGTGAAGTGTTTGGTGACGATTGCTATGTGGAATTGAACAATGATTGCATTAAGGAGTTCACCACCTTCCAAGCTATCGGTGCAGCAGCAGTCGAAGTGTACATAAGGTAATTCGTAGGGATATGGTTACAAGATTAAAACAAATTTCACTAACTTTATCATATGGCTGCAGGTTTATCCACGATAACCTGCGACCGAGCGTTCGTTTTGGATTCTTCAGACCGAGCTATGTGACGCCATCAGAGGACTACGATAATAGGGTCGAGTTCTTCCAGAGGAGATTGAAAATGCCGGACTACGATCGTAAATTATGCTACTTCCTTCCATACATCGATGTCAAAGCGTAAGTGGATTTTATAATTTACGTTCTGTATTTTTCATTAAATGCGTATGAACATATTATACATTGTTTGAAACGTTTGTTAGGTTTCATTGGATGCTGATTGTAATCTTTCCTAAAAAACGACAGGTCCTTTGGCTTGATCCTATGGCGAATGCGCCCTCCACTGATGCGGTTAACTTTGTTAACACGTAATGAATTATTTTACTCCACGTTTCTATTCTCCGTACAACAGTAGCTACAAACTGCTGATAGTACTAACGTTTGTATTGCAGTAGCATGTGCACGTGCTTAAACATCCCGTCGGCAGATAACATAATGTGGAAGACAGTCACGGTATTCACATAACAAATATAGAATAATTCCAATTGCAGCCACTAGTGAAATGTTTAGCATTTTTTCATTGGAATGTGTATTTTTTTCAGTGCCCGAGCCAGCCTTTACCGTCGGATTTATGTGGTTACTATATCGTGCAATATATTTACGACATTATCAAATTTGTTCAAGATACAAACGGATCGCTCGAGGACGACATCAGACAAGTAAGTATATACAAAGATAAAATTTATTATTCATGAATTCAGACTTGTCCTTAAAATTGGTAACACTAAATTTGTTTAATTTTACAGTGTTTCCCCTTTGGAGTACAATCATATAATAACAATGTGCTTGACGGTATTCGGGATGAGTTTGCAAATGGTTTGATTACGTACTTGCGGCAAGTGTATCATATTTTATAAATATCCCTTATTTCGTATAAATTGTTATTAGATCGCTATGTATTTACTGACCAATGTATGTAAATTTCGTTTTTGGAGTGAATTAGAAAGAGTAGAAAGAGGGTAAGAGTTTGAAGTGAATCTGAATTAGAAATGTTCTTTCAAAACATAAGTGGTATATAGTTAAATTGACTAGTGCCGTTGTACATCAATAAGTTACGTTATGCACCGAATACAGAGATGTTACTTTTGTTGACTAAAAACATCACGTCAAATAATTTACGGATGAGGCCACTGTGGGGAACGTGAAATCCTTCCTCTCCTTTGCGAATACAGCATGTTATTGACGATCACTTTACATCTCCTCATAAAATTACGCCGAACGCGACTCTCTTGATGAGCATCCCAGGTAGCTATATTCTGCAATCAAAAAAAATTTAAATACCAATTATATCATTGAACACAATATTTCATTGTTTACATTTATTGAGTTAACGCTTAGTACCTGAAATTCCTCATACCAAATTTCCTTAGCATTTCGTGGGATCAAGCTCCATGATCTCCACGTTGAATCCCAGCATGTTGATATGCATTCTCGTGCAACCCTTTGATGAACATCGAACGGGAAGAAACTGTTGCAAAGTTTGGATCACAAAATTAGTAAATTTATCAAATCCAACAAACTGAGTTTTACAGTAAGTTCTCACCAGTTTCCTCCAATAGGTATAACATGCTGTCTAGGATTGACATAACGTCCACGGTAACCGACACGATCAAACGAAGGAGACATGTTTATGCAATTTCTGAATTCCAACGAACCACGTTCTGACCAGATTTTTGTTGGTTAAGTGTCGTAAAAGGTGTGGCATATATATATAGTGCAAATATACTCTGAACATTTTTAAATAATCAACGGTCATAACTAATAACGGTAATATAAATGCAACGGCTAATTGACCTAACTCAGAAGAAACAAATTGAAAATATGTTGGACATAAGACAGCGCTTCATATTTAGACGCTGTCTGATTTGTCCTTTTCCACAGCGCCTTTAAGTTTAAGCGCTGTCTTATTTTCCGTTTCATACAGCGCCTTCCAGTTAAGCGCTGTTAAGAATATTTAAAACAGCACTTTTATGAAAAGCGCTGTTTTATACTTAACAGTTTCACAGCGCTTAACTCGAACAAGGTGTTATATATTAACATTACACAGCGCTTTATCTGTAAGCGCTGTCGATTTGAACGAATCATTTTTAAAAAAAAAGTATGTTCGGAACCAAATTTCGTTATTGACTGACGGAATAAAGCGGGAATATTGGTTGAAAGTTGTTGATGACGGAATATAAGGGGACAACTAACGGTAATAAAATGACGGAATATCGCCGGAAAGTTCACGAAATTAACACTCACAAAATTTCCCTGTATTTTACCTCAATATTCCGTCTAATGAATTCCGGCAACTTTCCTTCTCAAGTGTGCAGACGGAAGTTCTTTTCACGAACATTTGACGGAAATATAACGAATATTATTTGGATAACGAAAATTTGCCGGAAATATAACGGATTATTCCATCAGCGCTTCATGCGACGTTTTAGTGACGGAATTTGGAGGCGGTAAAATCCCAAAAATATGTAGTGTAAGAGAAGGGTCTAAAACATGTTTTGATACAAGCACACCCCTTCAACCGAATGAAGGGTTTAGCTACGATTATCCATGGAAGAGGACAGCATAGCTAAGTGCTTGAAAAGTAAAGGTTTTCGAAAGACAAAAAGTAAAGTTTTTGAAAGTAAAAGACAAGGAAAAGCTTGAGCACTTCAAGAACCAACAAGAGTACTCAAGAACAAACTTGGAGCTTTCAATATCAAAGTAAAGTGTTTACAAGGATTGTGCCTAAAATCTAGAGAGATTGGAACAAGGAACTCAAACTAGGACTATGGGACTAGAACTTGGGACTACAATTTGGGACATTGAACAAAGGAGAGGGAGCTCTCTATTTATAGGCAAAGGAGAGAGGCAAATCAACAAGGCATGGGCACTCCAAGTCAAGCCGCCGGCCATAGGTGGCACTTCCCCTTTGGTTGAGGTGTCCTCCTAAAAGCAGCCGGTTAGGTAGCTCCAAAAGCAGCCGGCCAGCTGTCCTCCCAAAGCAGCCGGTATGAGCTCCTCTTACAAGGGATAGAGTAGAAGAAAGTCAACATCCATTAATTGCTGGCCGGAGCTTGGTCGGTTTTTAGCCTTTTGCTTTTGGATTTCGAATGCTGAGGCAATTCTAAGACTAATGGTTGAAGTCGTTTTGCCGGAATCTGCCCGGAACCTGGTCGGAATCCCAAAACGGCCGGAATTGCCCTAGTTTGGCCTTGATCGGGCTTGAGCTGGTTCCACTCGGGCGTTTTGTCTAGGAAGTGAGATTGTTCGAGTTATTGGGCATTTAAAACACTTTGGTCGAGCCAGATTTGCGAAATTCCATGGTTTGGTCGAGCGACTTGGTTTCGGTGCCTATGCGCGCGGGGCCTTTGCTTTGGAATTAGGCCAACAGCCAATCTGCTCGGGCGTTCTCCTTGGTTTTCCGACATTGTTCACCTCATTTGCCATTTTGATCATTTTGCTCTAGGCGGATTCGTCAGATCAGATGATTTGTTCGGGCAACTTGAATTTGAACTTGGACAGCTCGGTAGGTGCGCTGGAACGCTGGGGCGCGGCCTGATTCTGCTTCAGCCGGTCGGGTGGATCTGAAGCATTTTCCCAGCCGGTCGGGTGAATCTCCAATGCGATTATTTTGGGCGCAATTCTCCCCTTTTAGGCATGTTTCTTCTCTAAACCTCTAAATAGCCTGTAGAGCAAAAATGGAACTAACAAGTAAACGTTGTTAAGACAAAGTGTCTAATTTGGTGGGTTTAACTGTCTTAATGAATCATATAAATATGGTCCATCAGATCACCCCACACTTATACTTGTTCGTCCCGAACAATGCTATTTAAAGAGGCACACACAATCCAAGTAAAAACTTTAAATAAGAAAGTGAGAATGTGGGACTAGATTTATCCTATTCATGCAATACTTACTTGTTACCAAACTAAACCGTGTAAATACTTAGAAGGAACTTGATACTTGTACCTTCGAGCTGAGATGCAAATTAATTCGGATGATTCGGGAGATAGCCCTTTTCAGGCTCCTGGACTGCATTCTTGGGACCGACTCGCACTATATGGTTTTCTCGTAGCTTTCTCTAGCACATGATTTGGTTCGGGTTTCAATGATCTGAGCTCTTTGATGTCCTTTTGATGAGGGACAACTTTTGAAGTGATTTGGTCTTTGGCCTTCGATTTTGAATTGGAGCTTCTTCACTTTTGTTCGGTTAAAACCTTCACAATTTTGGGCCTTTGGCCTTTGATTTGCTTCTTCGAGCTTTGCTTCTTTGTGACTTGCTTGTCCACTTTCTCAACCTTTTGGGAGGTCCAATCATCGCCCGAGAGCATATGGAAATACCTCCCCGCTCTTTCTCATCCTCGCCGTTTCGCGCAGGTCAAGATGAGGGTCGCTCATCTATTTTCCCGGCTACTCGGACTAGAGATAGGACGGTTTGATTCCCGTCCCGCCTCTTGCATAAATGCTGCACGGCGGAGATGACTCTAATTTCCAATGAAACCCGAAGTGCAGCCTCCACTGACTTCGTAAACCATATAGTGAAATCCGATCCTTCGAGTGCTTGCCAAGCCTCTCTAGGGCATTTTATATCAACTCCACATCCCATGTATATCTCAGCACAAAGGGACAATTAAGAAGTTACATCTTCAAGTCTTTACACAGTTGAGATTTCACAAGGTAATTGCATGAATTTAGATCTATCTTTTTCACATTCTCAAGTTCATATTTTCAAAAAGATAATATTAAGGGAAAAGGAAAAGAAAAAACATGTTAACTAACTATGTACAAAGGCAGTTCTCACCCCACACTTTTGAACGAAGGCGTGCCTCTCGGCATAACTTAGTTCAAAAGCCGATTGCAAGCAAATATTTACAAGAAAGGTGAGAATGACTTAGGGCAAAAACTAAATAAAATGACTGAAAGTAAGATAAATGTCGGGTTACCTCCCGACCAGTGCCTTTGTTTAATGTCGTTGGCTCGACAGTACCTCACTCCTGGATTATAAGTTCGGATCCCATGGGCGGCTCAGGTCATAGTGTTGTGGAGTGCCTACTTTCATTCTTGCCTTGACTTTCCCCGAGTTCTTGTGAGATGATGTGCTCGGGTCAGGAATCCATTGTTCCGGTGTTTTTTCCTTCCCACACCTCTGAGAAAGCGAAGATCTTTTGACCATATTTGCTGGTCCTTTGAGCCATGCTCTTGTGTTTCTCCTAGAGGCTGATCCATTGAGCCGTGCTCTTGTGTTTCTCCATCCGGGTTTCCATTCCACCGAGCCATGTCTTGGTCGCTTTTTTATGTATGACCGGTTGGCATCCTCGCGAGTTTGGAAGTTCAGAATCTTGCCATCAAACATAGGCGACATCAAGCTTGTTCCCATGTTATGCTTCGCCTTTGTTGCAATGAGTGATGGACCATAATTATACGAATCAAAAACACAGTAAAACCCCCTTAATTAGACTGTTGGTCTATTTAACTTTTGCTTGTTAGTTCCGATATATTTCTACAGGGTATTTCAGAGCTTAGAGAGAAAACACGCTAAGGAGAGGAGTTTTACGCTAAAAAGGATCGCTCACAATTTCTGGCCATCCAAAGACCGAGAAACCCAGATCGCGCCCGCCGTCCAGCGCCCAGCGTCCAGCGCGCCTGCCGAGCTATTCGAGTCCAAATTCAAGTTGTCCGAGCAAACCATCTCATCTGACAATTCCGCCTCGACCATAATATTCCAATTAGAAAATAAAGTGGACAATGTCGGAAAACCAAGGAGAATGTTCGAGCAAATTGGCAGTTAGCTCAATTCCAAGGCAAAGGCCCGGCGCACATTGGCACCCAAACCAAGTCGCTCGACCCGACGGATGCATCTGGAAAATCTGGCTCGACCAAGATGTTTGGAATGCCCAACAAGTCGGACAATCTCGCTTCCCAGATAAAACGCCCAAACAGATTGGCAGTTGGCCCAAGTCCAAAGCAAAAGCCTCGCGCATAGGCACCAAGACCAAATTGCTCGACCAAAACATGGAATTGGGAAAAACTGGCTCGACCATTAGTCTTAGAATCACTTGGCCATTCCAAATCAACTATCAAATGCAAGCATGGACCAAGGTGACTGGCCACCATGCTTGGAGGTGGCCAAGGGAGGAGCTCCTCCCCATTCCACCACCTGCAACCGGCGGCTCCTCCACTCTAGGTGACCGGCGGCTTTGCTCCTCCCCCATGTGGCGGCTCCTCCTGGCTCCTCCTCCTCCTCCATTGGATCAAAGACACTTGCCCCTCATCTCCACCACCCATTTCTCCTCCCTTAGCCTATAAATACAACCCATCCATCTCATTTGTAAATCATCCTCAAATCAAAATTTCACTTATCTCTCTAAGTTTTGTAAAGTTTGGCTTTGGAAATAAAGATTGCTCCCTTGGCGCTTCAACGGTAGTAAGTTTTTAATATTTATTTTCAGTCTTTAATTTCTAGTTCTTCAGTTATAATGTTTAGCGCGATAAATAGTAGCTAAACTAGTCGTTCGGTAGAAGGGGTGGACTTGTATTATAAAATGTTTTAGACTGTTAATTTAGTGTCTCGTCTTTGTATTCGAAACTTGTTCTATGTGCCATATATTAGATCAGAACGTCCATGGTTGAGTGGATGCTTGAAATGGCAAAGCTCTTCTGTGGAAGTTCGTAAACATACTCGGGTAAGTGGATGCTTGAAATGGCAAAGCTTATCTGAGGAGTTTGATCTCTCTCAAACACCATTTTGGGTAAATCGGAAAAGACAACCCAAAATGGATGCACACAGGCTAGTATACCTTGAAATGGGGTGCTAGTCTAAGTAGAACAAGGGTTTTACGTTTTTTGCAAAAGATTCGACAGTCAAGTGCTTGAAATGGCCTTGACTCATTTGTCCTGGGCGGCTTCAATGGACCAAGTCCTAATAAGTAGTATAAGGAGGAAGGCATGGCATTGACAGCAGCCCCAAGATCGACTAAGCACTTATGAATCTGGGTTTCACCAATACCCCAGGTGACTGTGAAGGCCCCTGGGTCTTTATCTCTTTCCGGTTGTGACTCATGATCTGAAGTGAGGGCTCTTTCTATTGTAGGGCAATTCTGACCATTCCTTGGCTTAGGATTTGTATAATTGGACTTCTCAATATTTTGCTTTGAAGCATAAATATTAGTTGGGGAGTTCCACCTTAAATTGTTATTGTCATCCCATCCAGATGCTGGTATGTCGGAGTGTATGATCGATGGTGGTGTTATGCAGACGGTGAATGCATACCGTCCATTGTCGGCATGCGTGACCCATGTTTTGCCATCATTGGGTCGGTCTTCCTCTTGATTACAATCAGGACGATGCCTACGTGTGAAGTGCTTGCTTGTGAGTTTGTAAGTTGGGGATCGTGCTACTTCTCCTAGTGTCGCCTTTATGTTTGACCTCCTTATCATGCTAATATTTGCCTTTGGATTTTGGATGGTTTGTGAAGGAAGTCTGCCAGGTTCATTGGAGAGTGTTGACATTGTGGTGGCGAGCTAGGACATCTGTTTGGCCAATTCTGAAATTGCCCCGTCAGTTTTCGCCTGGTATTGGTGTAGCGAAGCACCCAATTGATTTATGTTTCCTGCGAGCTCCTTCATCGTGTCATCGAGCGACTTGCTCGGTTCCTGCTGATTGTTCGGGCCGGTTTGGTACTGATTTGGTCCTTTTTGCTGATATTGGCCTGCTGATGGAGCGTTCTGGTTATACTGTCGGTGGGGGGGTTGGTAGAATGACTGAGCTAGTTGAGGGACAGCTGGTTGTGCTTCCTTCTGAGGATAGTTGTTGTTACGCCAGCTCGGGTTGGTTGCTTGACCATACTGTCTGTTTTGTCCGGCTCTGTCGTTGTTGTTGTTGTTGTATCCTTGGTATCCTCCCACTGCATCTACTTCTGCCGGTTCCTCTTCTATTAATGGCGGGCATGCGTCAGTTTTGTGGTCAGTAGAACCACAAAACTCGCAAGGTTTTACTGGAACTGGCTGTCTTCGCAGGATCTGAATCATCATCTCCTTTAACTGTTTCATTTCTTCAGGAATAGAGCTCATCGGTGTTTCAGCTCTTGCCACATTCTTTGTTCGGGAAAATTCTTCCTGCCTAGTTGTCTCTTCTCTAAATCGGGCATTTTCAGCAACCTTGGTGATGAGATCCCTTATGCCTCTTAATGATAGATTCATTATGGACCCTCCATCTGAGGCATCCAGGAGCATTTTGTCTAAGGGTCTTAATCCGTTAATGAGATACTCAATGGTGAGTTTCTTGGGTAGTCCAAGAGTGCAGCAGCTTCTCTCCAGGTGGTTGAATTTCTCCAGGTAGTCGTACATGGTCTCATTAGGTCCTTGCCTTATGTCCTGCAGTTTTCTTCTTACTTGCATTGCTCTTCCTGCTGGGTAGTATTTGCCCAGGAATTTCCCTTGCATCTGAACCCATGTTCTGATGCTTCCCGAAGGCAATGAAAGGAACCAATCGTTTGCCGAGTCTATGAGGGAAAAATAGAATGCCTTCAACTTGAAGTCGTCCATATTCACTCGATTGGGCTTTAGATTTTGGCAAATTCCATGCAGGCGTTGGAGGTGAGTTGTGGCAGATTCTCCTTGAGCTTCTGAGAATTTTGGCAAGCTGTGGGCCACTGATGCGTTGATGGTTATGTTTTCTAGTTCAGGGCCCTCGTAAATGCACCACGGCTGTGTTTCGAAATTGGGGGCGTTTAATTCTCCCATAGTAGGTTCATGGTAGTTGTTATCCCCATAGTAGTTATCGTAGACAGGTTCTTATCTTGGCATTTGTCGAGGTTGGGGGGGTGGTGGATATCTAGGGGGTTGTTGTACTGGACCAGCTGCATTTCGGTCCTCGGGCGGTTCTTGGTTTCTTCTGATGGCCTCCCTATCACGAGCTCTTCTGTTTCTGATGAGTTGTTCCGGATCGTCGATAAATGGAAGTGGCACCTCATCATTTTGATCGTACAGGTTTATCTCGTCGTCATCCTGGTAGTCATGGTGGCTTCCTTCGCGAGACATGGTTGTTTCGAAGCGCGTGTTGATTCAAAGAACTTATCCGATTAATTAACTAATTCCCTGGCAACGGCGCCAATTTGACAGATGCTTGTCGTCAGAGCAAATGTACAAATAAATTTATAGTCCGCTACTCGCGACTTCACTACTGGGTAGCAAGTGGTAAGTAGGGGTCGAACCCAAAGGAATTAGGGGGATAGCTGTTCTTTGAGGTGATTTGTACAGCAAGGGAGCGTGTTTTAGGTTGGTTGAGGTTTTAGAGCTAGTAACTACGTGACTTTTTGGTTGGTTTTGGTTTTTTTGTGCGAAAAGTAAATGACTGAAAATAAAAGTAGGAGACTTACAGCGGGTGATGCGTGATTGGCAAGTCCTCCGGAAGGTGAGCAGTTGATTACGGCAGTTATACTAAGAAAGTAAGTGCAGGAGTTGTTTGATTTCAAGGAAAACATTCGATTTCGGGGGCCTTGTATCATAGTCTGTTTATCATTGACCTTTAGTGATCCTTCTAAGTATTCAAACGTGCATCAAGGCCATTCCAAGCACTCGATTTGCCACACTATCTAGTCTTTTGCAAAAGTGTTCGAAAGAGTATCAAGGCCATTCCAAGCACTCGATTTGCACACACTGTCTAGACTTTTGCAAAAAACGTAGAGCCCTTGTTCTACTTAGACTAATACCCCATTCCAAGGTATATTAGCCTGTGTGCATCCATTTGATCAGTCATTCCCGAGCAATCAAATGGTGTTTGAGAGAGGTCAAACTCCTCAGATAAGCTTTGCCATTCCAAGCATCCACTTATCCGAGTATGTTTACGAACTTCCACGGAAGAGCTTTGCCATTCCAAGCATCCACTCAACCTTGGAAGTTCTGGCCTAATATATGGCACATAGAACAAGTTTTGAATACAGAGAAAAAACACTAAAGCAAAGTCTAAAACATTTTATGATACAAGTACACCCCTTCAACCGAATGAAGAGTTTAGCTACGAATATCCATAGAGGTGGATACCATAGCTAAATACTCGGGGGTTTTTGAAAGACAGTAAGTAAGGGGAATACTCAAGAACCAACAGGAGTATTCCCAATTCCTACTTGAATACTCAAGAAGCAACAGGAGTATTCTCTAAAACTGTTATAATACTCAAGAACCAACAAGAGTATTATTTCAAAACCAAACTTACAAATTGCCAAACTTAGAGAGATAAGTGATTTATGATTTTTGGGATGTTTTACAAATGAGATGGGGGGCTTGTATTTATAGCCAAAGGAGAGGGGAATGGAGGGTGAGGATGAGAGCACATGGCTCTCATCCATGGTGAGCTCCATGGATGTCATAGCCGCCGGTTGTGGGTGAAGAAGGGAGGAGAGCTTCCTCCTTTGGCCACCTCCTCCAAAAGCCGCCGGTCACCATGGGCAAATGTGGAGTTTTGTGACGTTTTTGCGACGTTTTCACAAAACTATCGGTGTATTTCAGCCCGGGATTGACTTTGATTGCTCTTCGCTTTGATTTGTTTTGAATGATTCCATGTCAGGATCTTTAGATTTCTTCAGTCAGCGTCTGATCGTGACCTTGGAATGACTCGTAACATCTTTTCTGCGTAAAATCCACTCCTTAGCGTGTATTCTCTCTAAGCTCCAAAATACCCTGTAGATAAATAGCGGAACTAACAAGCAAAAGTTAAATAGACAAACAGTCTAATTTAGTGGGTTTAACTGTGTTTTTGATTCGTATAATTATGGTCCATCACTAACCTTGCCAGCTTCGGTAATCACTGGATGTGTCCACCCGTTTTCAATAACTTCCCAAACTGATTCATCCTGTGACTTTAGGAAGGCCTTCATTCGCACTCTCCAATATCCATACTTGTTTCCTTCCAGCAGCGGTGGTCGCGTGATGTTCTGCTCTTCTCTTAAATCCATCTACAACAACTTCTGGATCTCACTCTGTGTGTTTTGTGTTTGCTCTGATACCAAATGAAATCTTCCCCTAGTAGTTGAGATGTTGTTCTGGTCGAGTGCAGAACAAATACTAGAACAAATTTTGCAAAAATTAAGCGCAGTGCGAAAAATAAACGACACGCAAAGTTGTTACCTAGTTCGGCGTTAACGAGCCTACGTCTGGGGGCTGTCTCCTTAGCCCGATGGAAAGCAATTCACTAATAATGAGTATTGCGAGTACAGGATTTTATGTTTAAATAATCCCTCTTAAACAACCTGAGCCTCGGACACTCTAGCAATCGCTAACTAGGTCTCCCCTAGATCTGAGCCTCGCCTCCGATTCCACCAGAATGATCCTTCACGAGAATCAGCGCCTTCTCCCGAATGCGCGAAAGAACACCAGTGCGTGTAGCGTCAAGGTTGTTCTACGATCAGTCTGTTGAGCACTAGAACAGACTGAATCCGAGCGTCGTGAATAATCAGTGACGATTAGTTCACCTGTCGTTTGCCTCCTCCTCCCTTCAGTGAGTATGAGCGTGTATTATTTCTCCGTAAGTGCTGACTAATACCGAAGCATTAGCCTCCCTTGTAAAGTGCGGTAGAAACCCTAAATCGAATAGGATTCCTAATCTTAACCGCCTATATCTTTAGGAAACCTTTCCTAATCTTTTAGGAAATCTTTCCTTAGTCCTTGCGCATATCTTCTTGTAGATAAATTTTCAAATATCTTCGACTCCGTTTAAGAAACCTTCGATTATCTTCTTTGCTAAGTTGTCTTCAAGCGCAAGCAATCTCTCAACCGATTCTTTAGATATCTTCGATATACATCTTAGCACCGAATTGACAAATCCACTCAAGGAAATATCTGCTGCGTCTAAGTTGTGCTACGTCGGTTGAAACAAGTTTCCTAATCTGAAATAGGAAACTTCCAACTTTTGTCCTTCCACCTGCAACCGCCTTGATCTCCAACGGTCGACTATGTTTCCTAATCTGAATTAGGAAACATTCCATCTGCTTCAACTTGTTACAGGACAGTTGTCTCTTTCAGTCTTGAACAACAGCTTGAACAACTACACTAAGGGGCCGTCCACTTTGACTTATATTTAACTTAACTTAACTGATCTTAACTTATCTTAAATGATCTTAACTTATAGTGACTGATCTTAACTTATATTAACTTAACTGAAACTTATGTTAACTTATAAAGGTAAGTTCAGTTCTATTTCTTCCGCCACCGGACCTTCCCCCACCGCCACCCATACGTACGACGGAGCCGCCGTGACCGGCGGAGAGACGCTGCCGACGCCACCGTTGACCGGCCGGCGCGCAACCGTTGACCGGTCGTTGACTGACCGTTGACCGGCCGCGACCGGCGGAGACAGGCGACTGATGGCGGCGGTGATTGGTGGAGGGCGGCGGTCGCTGGTTGCGCATGGTTGTGGTGGTGGTGGAACAATCGACTTTAACTTAACTGAAACTTAACTTAACTTATAGTGACTGAAAGTAACTTATCTTAATTGAGCTTAACTGATAGTAACTTATATTAACTTATCTTGGGCGGTTTTTCTTCGTGGGTCAAGTAGTGCAAGCGGTAGTCTGATTTCCAGTCCTTGAAGCGGCTATTGGCAAATTGGTAATAAATTCCCACAACAATGTGTCATCACGGGACATGAAGAAATGAAGATGTGCAAACAAATAAATTACATGTAAGTCACTATTGAACAACGTACATAAGACTAAATAATTAACTTGAAATGCTTCTAATTCAACAACTATAACTTACCCTTAGGTAGTTCACAACTATGTTCCAGTACTTCGGGTCCAGGTCGGTGTGTAGGTAGGGGCTAACATTAGCACCTTCTCTCTGAGACAATTCTCGATTTGATGGGTTAAAGTACTCCTATTTTTTTACTTACACGGTCATTAGCCTCCATGTTACACTTAACTTTGATCTTCGTTCCCAAAATGTGGACTAACTTCGCCGATTTCTTTCCACAAACAATACCACGTCACTTCCTTTTCTTACCGGCTTCATCAGGGCTTGTACTGTTGATTTATATAGCCCGATTGAACGGGCATATATCGGGGGCCTGCTGGGACATTGTTAGCCAGACAAGGGAAACCCCGGAACAAAGCCTGCAGGCATACACTCCAACCAATGACAAGGCCCATCTGCACACGACCGAATACAGGCACTTTGGCCTTGCCAAGTGGCATTGAATTTGGGATTAATCCTTGTTGGTTGTTGGTGGTGGGGATTGAACACCCAACACACCCTTTAACATGTGCACTAAGGCAACATGCTAACCATATGGGCGATATATGCCCGTTCAACCGGGCTATATAAATCCACAAAAGTGCACTTTTGTTGATTTATATAGCCCGGTTGAACGGGCATATATCGGGGGCCTGCTGGGACATTGTTAGCCAGACAAGGGAAACCCCGGAACAAAGCCTGCAGGCATACACTCCAACCAATGACAAGGCCCATATGCACACGACCGAATACAGGCACTTTGGCCTTGGCAAGTGGCATTGAATTTGGGATTAATCCTTGTTAGTTGTTGGTGGTGGGGATTGAACACCCAACACACCCTTTATGTACTGCAACAAATTAACCACACAAAAAATCACATACATGTGTATGGGGAAATACAAAAGAATCAAATTCACATACATGCAAATAATACAAATAATGATGACCAATTAATAGTGAAACAAAGAAGTAAAGAAAATTACTGTGAGACGTTGACCTCTGCATCGGATGCTGAGTGCTTGCTCCTCCTCCCCTGGGACAATGGGGTAAAAAATTTCTTCAGAAAACCTTACCTTTGGTACTTCCTGACCTTCAGAGACAAGAGGGGTGTCTTCACTTGGTGGTCGGTCGACTTCTAGGATAGCTGTATGTCACGCCCCGCCCAGTCTCGCCCGCCTAGATAGTCCGTCCAAGGCTTTCTTAGCCGACTCTTGCTCAATAGGTGTCGCTCTTGGCCAATGAGAAGAGGAGGTTTAACCTTGTCTCAAGAAGCTTCCAATGGACACATGTCGCTTGGAGGAAAGGAGGTTTAGCTTGGGCAAATATCTAGCTAAATATCCCATAGTTTAGATGACTCATTAGTTGGGTCTTGTGCATAATATCCTAGCCTCCACGTGTGGCGGTTTAGAGGGTAAATATTCGTCCTTGAGTGGCGGTTTAGATGCCTATAAGTAGGGGAAGACCCTTCCCATAGGTGGGCATCGATCACCTTGTAATCTCTCTACAATTGTGAATACAAGCTTTAGGCGAGAAGCTTCGACACATTGTGTTTTCCGCACGAGAGATTGAGAGAGTTGAGAGGCTGACTTAGCACGAGGTGTTAAGGCCGCACGCGTCTTATTAGTCGAGAGAAATAAGGCCGTGACAGTTGGTATCAGCGCAAGGTTCGACGTGCGTACTTTGCCCGAACAAGATGGTGCGTGGACATGCGAAAGGCGCCAAGGGATCTGCTCGTAGTGTCGAGGCAGGATCCAGCCAAGAGGATGTTCCAGTCGGGACAGTCCAGGCGGAAGTAGCGCAGACGACTCGGGAGACCTCGCAGGGTCGTCCTCGAAGGGAGAGGTCGAGGGATTGGATCCCGATCTTCGACTCTCGCCTTGCTCATTTGGAGGAGAAGGACGGCGAGTTGGGTGACCAGTTCGAGGAACTGGAAGCCAATGTGGACACCTTAGGCGCTCGGAGCGATCGTCTAGAGGAGGAGGTCCCAGCCATCCACGAGTCGCTGAATTTGCTGCTATCGTCTTTCAAAGCTGAGGTTCGGGGCGAGTTCATGGGCGAGCTTGCCAAGCTGCGCGGAGCGTTCGACTCGGAGATTCGCGTAGCACACGAACGACTTGAGAGCCTTGTCCCGGAGATGGCCTCGATGCGCGAAGACCACGAGCACGAGACCAATGTCGTTCTCAAGCACCTGGAGGACACGCACAAGGAACGTAGGTTCGGTGCTCCTTCAGGCCCGATGACCCAGACTTCGGAGATTCGACCGATCGATGCGCCGAAGCCGAAAAGCTTTGGTGGCACGCGCAACGCTCGAGACATTGATAACTTCTTATGGGGGTTGGAGCAATACTTCGAGGCAACGGGTGTGGAGAACGAGTCCGTGAAGATAAGGACTGCGGCCTTGTATCTTACGGACACAGCCATGCTATGGTGGCATAGGCGGCGTGGAGACATCGAGAAAGGTACTTGCTCTATCGATCTCTTTGTCGATTTCAAAAAGGATCTTAAGCGGCAGTTTTATCCGGAGGATGCGGACGAGGAGGCATGGTCTCGACTCCGCAACCTTAAGCAAAGAGGGTCGATCTGAGAGTATGTCAAAGAGTTCACGACACTGATTCTGGAGGTCTCGGATTTGTCCGACAAGGAGGCCTTGCGGTACTTTAAAGACGGTCTTCTGTCGGGGCCCAAAATGGAGCTGAAGCGCCGAGGGGTCCAGGTCCTGGCGTCTGCAATAGCTACGGCCGAGGGCCTAGCTGATTATTCAGTTGCCGCACCAGCCATGGCAAGACCAGTGCCGAGAAGGACGTATCCAGCGAAGAGTGTGGGAGAGAGGACCCAGCGCCCGGATACGTCGCATGGCTCGAACTTGTCCCGACCCACGGACAAGGGCAAAGCCAAGGAGACTGTCCGCAGTCCAGCCAAGCCAAACAACAATCGGTGTTTCCTGTGCGACGGGCCTCACTGGGCGAGAGATTGTCCGCAAAAGAAGGCGCTCAGCGCAATTTTCTCGAGCCAGGCCGAGGCGCCAAAGAAGGGAGCGACCGGATCGCACATGGGGTCGATGCGACTGCTCAACGCAATCCACTCGATGCCCAAGGTCCAGGACAGAGGGTTACTCTTTGTCGACGTGGTGCTCGAAGGTCTGTGTACCTTGGCCATGCTCGACACTGGGGCGACTTACAACTTTCTGTCGAGCAAGGAGGCGGCGAGACTTGGAGTCGAGGCGACTGAAGGCAAGGGCTCGGTCAAGACCGTCAACTCACCCGCCAAGCCCATCCTAGGAGTTGCGAGGGGTGTCGAGACCCGGGTGGGGACTTGGTCGGGGAAACTCGACTTCACCATAGTACCGATGGATGACTTTGAGGTCGTCCTTGGGCTAGAGTTTCACGACCAAGTCAAGGCGTTCACGGTGCCATTTAACAACACGATGTGCATCCTGGACGGGAAGCAGGCGTGCGTGGTGTCAACAACGAGGAGCGAAGTAACTCAAGGCAATATGCTGTCAGCCATGCAGTTCAAGAAGGGCGTTCGAAGGGACGAAGAGTGCTACTTGGCCATTCTCAAGGAGTATGACGAAGAGGCTGTCGAGGGTCAAGTTGAGCTGCTTCCGCCCGTGGCGAAAGTCCTCGAAGAGTTCGAGGATGTTATGCCGAGCGAACTGCCCAAGAAGCTGCCGCCCAGACGAGAAGTTGATCATGCGATCGAGCTGGAGCCCGGAGCAAGACCACTTGCCATGGCTCCCTACCGCATGGCGCCTCCCGAGCTGGCAGAATTGCGAAGGCAACTCAAGGAGCTGCTCGAGGCGGGTTTTGTTCGACCTTCGAAGGCCCCGTTCGGTGCCCCAGTCCTTTTCCAAAAGAAGAAGGACGGAGCGCTGAGGATGTGTATCGATTATCGGGCGCTCAACAAGGTCACCATCAAGAACAAGTACCCCATCCCTTTCATTGCCGACCTGTTTGACCAGCTGGGTCATGCTCGAGTCTTCACCAAGCTCGACCTACGCTCGGGTTACTATCAGGTGCGGATTGTCGAGGGCGACGAGCCGAAGACTGCTTGCGTGACGAGGTATGGCTCATTCGAGTATCTTGTCATGCCTTTTGGTCTAACAAATGCGCCAGCCACGTTT
Source organism: Rhodiola chrysanthemifolia (assembly GCA_033675395.1). NCBI lineage: Eukaryota > Viridiplantae > Streptophyta > Magnoliopsida > Saxifragales > Crassulaceae > Rhodiola > Rhodiola chrysanthemifolia. The sequence continues at coordinate 35,842,725 of CM066207.1, read as the reverse complement.
TGTACTTTGATGAATAAGGTGTTTCACCCTTATTTAGATCGATTCGTGGTGGTCTATTTGGACGATATCGTGGTGTACAGCCGGACCTTGGGCGAGCATCTCCAACATTTGCGCGAAGTGTTCCGGGTGCTAAGGGAAAACGAGCTGTACGTCAAGAAGGAGAAGTGCTCCTTTGCCCAGCCGGAAGTTCTGTTCTTAGGGCACAAAATTTGCGACGGCCAACTCATGATGGAAGACTGCAAGATTCAAGCCATCCGGAGTTGGGAGCCGCCTACCAAGGTCCCGGAAATGCGATCTTTCTTGGGGCTTGTGAACTACTATCGTCGGTTCATCAAGGACTACTCAGCGCGCGCCGCACCACTCACCGATCTGCTCAAGAAGGCGAAGGCCTGGGCGTGGACCAAGCAATGCCAAGATGCCTTCGACAGTTTGAAGAAGGCCATCTGCGAGGACCCGGTGCTGAGGCTGGCCGACCACACCAAACCCTTCGAGCTGCACACGGATGCTTCGGATTTTGCTATAGGCGGAGTGCTGATGCAAGACGGACATCCGATAGCCTACGAGAGTCGGAAGCTCAATGACACTGAGCGGCGCTACACGGTGCAAGAGAAGGAAATGACGGCCATCATCCATTGCCTAAGGGTATGGCGACATTACTTGCTCGGAGCCCAGTGCCTTATCCTTACCGACAACGTGGCTACTAGCTATTTTCAGACCCAGAAAAAGCTAAGTCCCAAGCAAGCTCGATGGCAAGACTTTTTGGCGGAGTTCGACTACGTCATGAAGTACAAGCCCGGCAAGACGAATGTGGTCGCAGATGCCTTGAGCCGCAAGGCGGAACTGGCGAGTATTTCTCGAGTGACGAGTCCCTTGTTAGGGAAGATCAAGGAAGGGCTTGGAGCCGACGAACAAGCACAAACCATCCTGACCTTGATCAACGAGGGAAAGACGAGGCGCTTTTGGGTAGAAGATGGGCTGATTTACACCAAATGTCGCCGCATCTTCGTACCCCGATGGAGTAATCTGCGGAGGGTACTTATCAAGGAATGCCACGATTCTTTGTGGGCTGGCCATCCGGGATTCAGGCGCACTCTTGCTCTATTGAAGGCTGCATACTACTGGCCGAGAATGCGCGAGGGAGTTGAAGAGTATGTCCGGACTTGTCTCGTGTGCCAACAAGACAAGACGGTACAACGTCAGCCGGGAGGCCTGCTGAACCCTCTGCCCATTCCGGGAAAACCATTCGAGGGCGTCTCAATGGACTTCATCACGAGCTTGCCGAAATCCGAGGGATTTGGGAGCATCATCGTCGTGATCGATCGGTTCAGCAAGTACGCAACCTTCATTGCCACATCTTCGGAGTGCTTAGCCGAGGAAACCGCGCGTCTATTTTTGGGCAACATCGTCAAATTGTGGGGCGTTCCGAAGGACATCGTCAGCGACCGAGACCCAAGGTTCACTGGGCGATTCTGGACGGAACTTTTCCGAATGCTCGGGACAGACTTAAATTTCTCGACGAGCTTCCACCCGCAAAGCGACGGACAGACGGAGAGGTTCAATGCACTTATGGAGCAATACTTGCGACACTACGTGAGTGCCAACCAGAAGGACTGGGCCAAACTGTTGGACGTTGCGCAGTTCTCCTTCAATCTGCAGCGGAGCGAGGCTACTAGCAAGAGTCCATTTGAGGTTGTCCTAGGCCAACAACCCAACACTCCTCTCTCCGTAGCCACACCTTACCGAGGAACTAGCCCAGCGGCCTACAAGTTTGCCAAAGCATGGCACGAGCAAGCTGAGTTGGCTCGCGCATCTTTGCACAAGGCCGCGTCGAGGATGAAGAAATGGGCGGACAAAAAGCGGCGAGATGTGGAGTTCAAAGCCGGGGACCTCGTGCTCGTAAAGCTGTTACCCTTGCAATTCAAAGCCTTCCGAAGGGTTCATAAGGGGCTAATCCGGAAGTACGAGGGGCCCTTTGAAGTGATCAAGCCAGTGGGCAACGTCTCGTACAAGCTCAATCTGCCGCCCAAGTTGAAGATTCACCCGGTCTTTCATGTGAGTATGTTGAAGCAATATCATGAAGACGTCGGGGAGTCTTCAAGAGGAGTCTCGCATCGGGCTCCAACCGCCGTCATCACGTCCTTCGACAAGGAAGTGGAGCAGATTCTGGCGGATCGTCTCGTGCGACGGTCGGGCATTCCAAGTTACAAGGAGTACCTCGTCAAATGGAAGGGTTTGCCCGACAGTGAAGCTAGCTGGGAGTCCGAGGACTTGCTGTGGCAGTTCAAGGACAAGATCTGAGGCTACCATGAAGTCGCGACGAGGGCGTCGCGAGATTGAGTGTGGGAGAATGTCACGCCCCGCCCAGTCTCGCCCGCCTAGATAGTCCGCCCAAGGCTTTCCTAGCCGACTCTTGCTCAATAGGTGTCGCTCTTGGCCAATGAGAAGAGGAGGTTTAACCTTGTCTCAAGAAGCTTCCAATGGACACACGTCGCTTGGAGGAAAGGAGGTTTAGCTTGGGCAAATATCTAGCTAAATATCCCATAGTTTAGATGACTCATTAGTTGGGTCTTGTGCATAATATCCTAGCCTCCACGTGTGGCGGTTTAGAGGGTAAATATCAGTCCTTGAGTGGCGGTTTAGATGCCTATAAGTAGGGGAAGACCCTTCCCATAGGTGGGCATCGATCACCTTGTAATCTCTCTACAATTGTGAATACAAGCTTTAGGCGAGAAGCTTCGACACATTGTGTTTTCCGCACGAGAGATTGAGAGAGTTGAGAGGCTGACTTAGCACGAGGTGTTAAGGCCGCACGCGTCTTATTAGTCGAGAGAAATAAGGCCGTGACATGTACCTCCTCTGCTTGTGGATCAATAGATCCATCTAGTGAGCATGTAAGGCACGGGTATCATGAACTGGAGTAACATAAGATGCAATAAAAAATGCACTTGCACCAAATGTATCATGAACTGGAGCAAATTTGCACAAGCAAATTTGCTCTGGCGTTGCTGCGGTTCGCGTCCGGACTGGATCTGGAGTTGACGAGGCGCGGGGTTGCTTCGTGGGCGACGGTTGACGCGTTTTTTTGACCGGGAGGGCCGCCGGCATGGCTGGGGTTCGTCTGGCGAGTCTCGTCTGGAGGAGGCCTCCTTCCGGGTGTTTTTTGATGAGGGCCGGCGGGTGTTCTGTCGGTGGGCTGCAGTGTATAGAGGGCTGGTCGGCGACGTTTCTGGCGGTGCTGGGCGGTTGTCAGCCGGTGCGTTTTGCGGATGGCCGGAACTCACTGGTTGCGTTAGTCGACTAGGTGACCGGTCCCTTGTGGCCGGGGTTTTTTACTGTTTTCAGTAGGTTTAGGTTGTTTATACCGATTTTAGTTTAAATCGGTTTCTTAGTGTAGGCTGGGTAAAACTGGTCATTTCAGCAGGAGGACGTAGTGTAAATGCTTTCCGTTGGGTTCCTGCTTTTTTCAAGCGGTGAATAACGGGACTACGTGCCATGCCATGGCGAAGTGCAGCTGCGGACTCCCGTTTATTCACGTTTTAAGTTGTTTTGTCTGTAATGTTCCCAGCTGGTTAACTTCTCCCAGCTTTAAGACCGCGGTTCGCCGTTGTCTAGTTATTCACAGCTTTTATTTCAAAAAAAAAAAATTCACCGACTTATTCAACCGACCGTCCATATTATTTTAATCTTTTTTTGATGAACATATTATTTTAATCTTGTCAAAATAGAAACACGCAAGAAAGAATAAGAATGTAACAATAGAATATACGTAATATAATGCTATTGGATAAGCTCTAATATAATGCTATTGGATAAGCTCTAATGCTATGTCAGTACATGACTGATACATGTACTGACATAATCCTAATAATTAAACAGAAAATCGGACATGAGTCTGGGAGGTTTGGGTGTATGTAGTACTTGGGTGTAGGAGCAGCAACATTTGGGTGTAGGTAGTACTTGGGTGTAGGAGTTGCAACATTTTTGTTGGAAAACTCATCTAGGATTTTTGGGCAACATGTAAGAGCAGCAACATCTAGGATTTTTGGGCATTTTTACAGCATCATGTGCCCCTGCAACAACTGCTTTTTTGCTTTTGCATATTTATTACTCCCCTAATGTATCTCATATTTGTTAATATAGGAACCATGGACAAGAGTTGGATGAATTTGTCGGACAAATGTGATACGCGCTTTGCATAAGGAATTGTGACTTTCATAAACTTCGTGAAACAAAACAAACCCCGGAGTACTACGCATAAATGTCCATGTAGGCGTTGTAGGTTGCACCATGCGAGGTTGTCATTGGAAGAAATCCAAACACATTTGTTACGCAATGGTATAATGCAAGACTATACACGACTTGGACTTCTCATGGGGAAGTAGAACCCGAGGCTTCATCATCATTATACACACAACGACACCAATATATTATGGAAAAGAGTCGGGGCACGGTTGAGGAAAGTGGTGCTTATTACATGGATCCTACAATAGAGATGCTTAACGACGCGTTTCCTAATCCGAAACCACATGAAGAGGACCTTGAAAATGATTATTTTGGCAAAGACGCATATGATAAGTATCAAAGACTTATCGCGGAAGCACTAACTCCCATATATGTGGGGAATGACAAAACTATCTTGGGTACCATTTTATTTTCAATGAAAGTTAAAGTCAAAAATGGATGGTCCGACAAGAGCTTTAACGATCATTTGAGAATCACCAAGGACCTTCTTCCGAGCCCAAATAATTAGCCCGGTACGTATCGTGAGTTTAAGAGACTTTTGAAGAATATGGGGATGAGATATGAGATCATTCACGCATGTGAATATGGTTGTGCGCTATTCTACAAAGACAACAAGAACCTGCTATATTGTCCGGTGTGTGAGAGTGACGGAGCGCACTGCACTGTCGTTAAGGTGCAATGTCTCTGTGCAAAAATAAATTTATAAGTCCGCTACTCGTACTCTACTATTGGGTAGTAAAGCGGTAAGTAGGGGTCGAACCCAAGGGAATTAGTGGACAGTTGTTCTTTCGAAAAGAGGAAAATAAAATAAGACAGTTGGGGGGTTGGTTGTGATTTTAGTACTGGAAGTAAATAACTGAAAAATAAAGTGCTTGAAGGACAAGACTTGCGGAAATTAAAGTGCTTGAAGGACAAGACTTGCAGAAAGAAATTGCTTGAAGGACAAGACTTGCAGAAAGTAAGCAGTTGATATGGACTGAAAGTAAAGTAACAGGTGATATTGCAATTAAAGGAAAGATTCGGTCTCAGGGGTCTTGTATCATAGTATGTTTATCATCGACCTCTAATGATCATACTAAGTGTTCTAAGATGTATCAAGGCTATTTCTAGCACATGACTTGCCACATCATTTAGAACACTTGTTCTATTTAGACTAATTCCTCCTTTCGAAGTATCTTAGCCTTATGTGCATCCATTTGATCAATCAGTTACGATCAACCAAATGGTGTTTAAAAGAGGTCGAACTCCTCAGATAAGCTTTGCCCGTTAAAGCATCCACTTACCCGAGTATGTTCATGAACCCCACGGAAGAGTTTTGCCCGTTAAAGCATCCACTCAACCTTGGAAGTTCTAACCTAATATATGGCACATAGAACAAGTTTTGAACACAAAGAGGCACTAAGAGAAGGGTCTAAAATATTTTATGATACAAGCACACCCCTTCAACCGAATGAAGGGTTTAGCTACGAATATCCATGGAACAGGACATCATAGCTAAGTACTTGAAAAGTAAAGGTTTTTGAAAGACAGTAAAGTAAAGTTTTTGAAAGTAAAGACAGGAAAGTAAAAGGAGAGTACTTCAAGAACCGACAAGAGTACTCAAGAACAACTGTAAAGCTTTTGATATCAAAGAGAAGTGTTTACATGGATTGTGCTCTCAATCTAGAGAGATAAGTGAAGGATTGTGGGATGGGATGATTGTTGTGAATGGGATGATGATACAAGGAGGTGAAGGGCTCTATTTATAGGCATGGAGGAGTGATGGATGTGGATGAGATCTCAACACATGTCACAAGGGGAGAGGGGAAGCCAAAAGCCATCGGGGTGAGTCATCTCTCCCCATAGCCGCCGGCCACATGGCTTGAGAGGAGAGGTGGAGGGCTTAGCCGCCCATGTGGTGGAGGAGGGGAGTGGTTGTGAGGTGTTTTGTGATCTTTTCACAAAAGCCATCGGGTCTTTTCAGCTCCGGACAGACTCTGGTTGCTCTTCGGTTGGACTTGTTTTGAGTGATTCCATGTCAGGTTTATGAAAGTTGTACAGTCGGAATCTGGTCGTGTCCTGGAGTGACTTGTAATTTATTTTCAGCTTTAAAACTCCTCCTTAGCTTGTATTCTCTCTAGACTTCAAAATACCCTGTAGATAAATATCGGAACTAACAAGCAAAAGTTAAATAGACAAAGAGTCTAATTTGGTGGGTTTAACTGTCTTAATGAATCATATAAATATGGTCCATCAGAGAGTCAAGAAACTTGGATGACGACCGTGATAGAATGATTCCAAGAAAAGTGGTACGATACTTTCCATTAACTCCAAGATTGCAACATCTTTATATGTCACCGCATATAGCTAAGGAGATGCGATGGCACATGGAGAGAAAAGTGAAAATGGTCTCATTAGACATCCCACAAATAGTGAGGCATGGCAGGAGTTTGATAAAAAATATCCCGATTTGCCCAAGAATCTATAATGTGCGTCTTGGATTGGCCTTCGGACCAGCTGCTCTTTCTCATAGCACTTGGCCAATTGTCATGATGCCTTACAATTTGCCACCTTCATTGTGCATGAAGAAGGAGTTTAATATTCTTGCTATGTTGATTTCGGGTCCGAAATATCCGGGCAAGTGCTTGAATGTGTTCATGCAACCCCTGATAGATGAATTGAATATATTATAGGACACTGGAGTACGCACATTTGATTGACATGAAAGATCGACATTCAACATGAAAGCTGCATTGATATGAACTATCAGTGACTTTTCCGGTTTGGGAATGTTAGGAGGTCTAAAGGATACAAAGCTTGTCCAATGTGTTCAGATGATGTTGATGCTACACATTTGGCGGGGAGATTGTCTTACCAAGGCCACCGCAGATGGCTTGATACGAATCATTCGTGGAGGCATCAAACTACTAAGTTCAATGGGGAAATGGAATTACGTGATGCCCCACCTTCATTAACAGGTGAAGAGGTTTATTCCTCTGTACTTAGCCATCAGTACCCCGTACTTAGCTTGCATCCAGATTTCAAATCTAGGGGTGTGAATAATGAGAAGTTGTGTTGGACTGATGTGATCATTTTCTAAGATTTACCTTATTCGAGCACATTAAGACGACCATATTCGTTGGATGTAATGCACATAGAGTAGAATGTGTTTGATAACATCATTGGTACTATTCTCGGTCTTCAAGGGAAGACAAAAGATGATATTAAGGCTCGAGAGGGTTTGGAGCAACAAGGGATTCGTAAGGAACTATGGTGGAAGAAGATAGGGTCATCTTCTCAAAAAGATAAGGTTTCACAAGCACCTTATACCGTTTTACCTAATGAGAGGGCAAAGATATTTGAGTTCATTAAAGATGTTAAGTATCGGCCTTATGGCTACATCGGTAGTTTGAAGAACAAAATCAACGTGGAAGACAAAAAGTTTAATGGGTTAAAAACTCATGATTGACATGTCATGTTGCAGCGTCTACTTCCGGTGATCATTATCACGATGGTTCCAAAAGTTATGTTATAAGGAGTTGACGGTCAATGATGCAATTCAAATGAAAGATGATATAGTCATCATCATATGCAAATTAGAGATGATTTTCCTCCTGCTTTCTTCGCCATCATGGTGCATCTATTGATCCATCTTCCGGATCAAGTTTTTCTTAAGGGACTCGTACACTATAGTTGGATGTATCATATTGAGAGGTTTACAACTTTTAATTTATGTGAATCATTTTGTTTAATTTTGTGAATTTAATTTTCCCTGTTACTTATCCCGAATTTATTCAAACTCACATACATTTGTAAACTAACTACGATTTATTACTCTTGCAGACAATTAGGTGAGTATAAGAGATATGTTCGGAATGCCAGATATCTAGACAATTAGGTGAGTATAATAGATATGTTCGGACCCTTTGGTGCATTTTGGAACACTGCGTACAAGCAAAGAGTTATCTTGTCAGGCATGACGAAATGTTTGCCTTGGAATGCCCAAACCGATCAAAGAAAGAACGTGTTAAGCATTTTATTAAATATTTTTGTGGTTGGGTATAAATACTAAATTGTGTATCTACTTTATTCAATTTGTCATTTATAATTTCATTGGCAAGTGCCATTGTTTTAATAACCAAAATATGCTCCTCTTTTTGAACCACAGATGGACCTTTTGGAAAGCGAGCGCAGCGAATCATATTCTACTGAATTGCATAGTTTAGCATGCATGTCTCAGTCATCTGTGTGCTACTCTCAGTGTTATGTTAATGGTGTGAAGTTCGTTGTTAGGGATCGGGACCAAAAGAAGAGGACTCAAAATTCTGGTGTGATGGTTGAAGACGGTGAATTAACTTATTATGGCATTATAAAGAACATTATTCAGCTACAATACGCAAACAGAATACTGGTGGTAGTTTTTGATTGCACATGGTTTAACACCAATCCTAAAGACAGGGGAAGCACTAAGAGGGATTGTGTACTTCTTTCCGTAGACACATCCATAACTTGGCATGAAGATTGGCCTTATTGTCTAACCACTACTACAAGACAAGTTTTTTACTTGGATGATCTAAAAGCAGGTGACAATTGGAAGGTTGTAAATGTTGTATCACATAGAGGGCCATATAGTGATAGTTCCCTTGCACGAGAAGATGAAACTGAAGTAGACTCAAACTTCATTCCGGCCGAAGAAGATGATCCTTATCAAGAGCAAATGCCCACTAATTACAAGTGATGTACAACCCGCAGCTCAATTTAACTCAAATGACAACGATATTGATCATCAAACTCCCAAAGCGAGGAGGCAACTGTACTTGGATGAAGAGGACGATACGAGCGAAGCAGGGGATGATGATAGTCTATGTGATGGAGATGATGAAATGTGGCTGGAACAAGAAGATGATCAAGTGGACGAAGGTGAAAGTAATGATTCAATGCAATCCAATTATGCAATGGATGACACAACATCTGTTGATGACCCATGTTGATTATTGATTTGCAGGTGTTGTTGTGTTTTGTCAAATTGCAACATTTCAAATTGTTGAACAATTTCTTGTGGTATTTTTTTTGGCCTTGTAATGAAAATAGGGGGAAGATGGCATACGTGTTTTATTTATGTTCTGTACAGTTTATGTCAAAAAATTAGGTGAAAACGTCGCTTAATACTAGTTCGTTTTGGGGGCAAAAGCAAATTTCAGTTTAGAGGGAAATGAAATTTCAGTTTCAATTTTTTCTGTTACCTTTACGCGACTTTTTCCTAAAAGAAGTAGCATACAAATAAGGCTTGGGCCAAAAAGTCCGAGACCTAGACCCGAAATCCAAACTGTCTCCTCTTCTCTTCCATTTCCCATATGTGCCGAAACCCTAACTCTCTCCTCTTCGCTTTCATTTCGCCTAACTCCTGAAACCCAAACCCTCTAGTACTCTTCGATTTCTTTCGCCTAAAATCCCAAAATCTCGAAGCAAAATTCTTCCATCCATGGCAAAATCGAAGAACACCAAACCTACCAAACGTCCAGACGATGTGGAAGTTAATAGTCGGAGGCTAAAGATGAAACTTTGATCTCATTCAGTCCGTTGGCCATCCACGAAGATGATGAATACTCCACCGCCGAAGCCAACAACTGGTATTGTTTATGCTGAGTCGCCGGAGCTCTCGTCTCCTCCGCAATCTCTGGAAAGGTCAAATCCGTTGCCTGTGATGGGTTCTGAGGTTAGGCAGACGGGGCGGTCCAAAGCCATCCTGCATGCAATGGCAGATGAGTCCTCAAGGCGGCTGAAGAAACTGGATGCAATTCGGACTCCTCCGCCTCCGACGACCAAAGGCACTCCACCGCGGAAGAGAAAACCGGACCATCATGCTGTTCCATTTCGTCACACTCCTCAGCGCAAAGCAAAGAAACCGTGTCAGAACCCACCACCACAACCCCAGCGCGAGTCAGAACCACCTACTGTTCCCATGAAAAGAAAGACTGCCACCACAACTCAGAACCCACCATCACAATCCATGCCTGATTCAGACCCACCACAAGACCATCCTGCTATTCCCGAGAAAAGAAAGACCACCACCACATCAATTCAAAACCTAGCGCCGGAGAAACATAGAAAAACCACCACCACAAACAGTCATCCTCCGCCTACAAGAAATCAACCACAAGCTATCATCAACAACCATCCAGCACATGCCATTTCGAGCCCTACACCACAACCCACTACTAGGAAATCGCAGACGCAAAAAGAGAATCCCTTTGTACACCGTAGGTCCCCTAGGTATTTAGAAAAGTCAGTCGGTCGACCTAATTCCCAATCCCGCAATTTGCAACATAATGCCTTCCTTTTTTCTAGTCAACCTACACTAAACAACCCTCCTCCTCCACCACCAGCTACCATATCCCACCTTGAAGAACCCACACCAGTGCCTGTTTCAGAACCTCCAGCTCCAGATTTTGAACCAATGCACTCGTTTGATAACAGTGCATCAGATGATGATGATGCCGAAGTCAATTTGGCTAATATTCCGAGTCATTTTATGCAAGAGCTCTGGTTATGTGTCAACATGTAATATTTTTGTTATGTTGTTTGTTATTTGATAATGATATAGTTGGTTATTGTTAATTAGGTAGTTGTAACTATAATGCTTAATTTTTCTATAACAGAGGATGAATTTGGAGGGAAATGGAAGGTACGTGGGGTCATGAATGGATCAAAGGTGGCCAGTTATAAGCAGAGCCATAACAAAGGCAATCCGATCAAGGTAGAGTTTTTACCTGACGGTACTGGGTCAGCTTCTCAAGAAGTGGGGAGCCTAATTGTGCACGAGATTGGCAGTGCAGTGAGGGATAAGGTTCCAATGCTAGCCTCGTCATTCAGGAAGCTTGAGGAAAAAGATCGACGTATTGTGTATGATCAACTAAGAGTGAGTACTTTGTTTTTCTTAACTTTACATTTAATTCAATATTTTTCTTCAAAATTGTAACCATAATCGTTCTCTTATTTGCAGCCAAACTTAGTTATTGATTCAAAAGACGACCAGCTGTGAAATCACATCTTCAAGAAAGCCGCAGAGAGGTATCGTGACTGGAAATCCGACTGTAAAACCTTCTACCTGGAGTATGAACCTGATGTAACTCCTAGAGATTGTGGATAGGCCTGATCAGTGGGAATGGCTTAAGGGCCACTTTAGCGATCCCATAAATCAGGTTAGGCATTCACTTGAATTACCAAATTACATTTTCTGCTAGTTATTTGTTGCATGTATATCTTTTTTAAATGATTCAGTAGTTTATAAGTACTCTTTAACTTGTCTAATTTTTATTATAATAGGAGAAGGGTAAGACAAAGTCAGGCGTGCGCAATAAGGTTAATAGAATGAACCACCGCGGTGGAAAATGTCCATTCTACATGAGGGTTGCAACACTCGCTGCACAGGGATAACATGCACACTATATAGCCACGTACTCCCAAGTCTACTCTGGGGATCTCTTCGGTGCTGCCCTTGCAGTGAGTTTCTTTCTATTCATTCTCATGTACTTGCTATCTATACATGTTCAGTAAATATTAATTGGTCGTATGTGTTAACTGTTTGTATTATTATGTATGTTGTAGCAAATATAAAATTGTTGGTGAATAATGTGGTGTGGTTCTTGTGAAATATGTTGGCAAATATTATCTGCCATGTTTATCTTGGTGAAACATGTGCTCTTGTTATGCGTCATGTTCAAGTTTCACAATTAATTGGGTTGTGGTCATGCTTTGTGTCATGTAATTCATATCACTTTATCTGGGAACTCTTCATGTTCTCTGTTAGATTGTATTGTCCTGAACAGAAACTTTGCGCTGTGTTTTTCTCATTTTATTTACACTTTTCAATGTGTACATGTAGGCAAAGATGCAAGAAAGGGTTCGTCAAGTGTTGCAAGGGTAGAATGGTGATGAATCTGAACACAGTGTCCTCGAGTTCAACTTAACGTGACAGTTGTTTTTTTCATTTATCGCGTATACTTTTCGCTACTCCGATTTCGCGACACATTGATCATCGCATAAAGTTTATGCGACCTATTTAGCTTTTTATGCGACGTGGAAAAAGTGTCCTAGGATGTAAATTGGCGTAGTGTAATTCTGGACATAAATTTAAAACAAAGCCAAAAATCTATATCAGTTCAAAAATGGGAATAAAATGATTCTTAAAACAGCTCATAGCTAGCTGCATTGCTTGCTTATTCAAAATATTATGACGTACCTACGAGACCCCAGGGCTCACTTGGTTGAAGCCATGTGGCTGTTCAAGTCGATAATATGGGAACTGTAGCCCCATTCGTTCACGACACCAGATTGCATATTATACGACTTTCGAATTTTAGTAGGCTAAGTGGAAAAAGAGTCGTATAAGGCTTATACGCCTGTAACACTGTCGCATTCGCAAAGTCTCATAAGTAGAGTCGCATAAGTCAGATGCGACAGTTACAGTGAAACACTGTCAGGTAAGATGAATCTTACGGGATAGTATTTTATACTGTCTCTTATGAAAATTTACTGCCGCGTAAACTATTTCTTATGTGCGCCAGCGAATAAATAATTATATGATAGAATAAATAACATATACGACACTGTTTGACAGAATCCGAATTTCACAAATTAGAACAGAATTAGAAACCTGTCATTCAAGCGATTTGGAACAACAATCAAACTGCCTTGCAATGTTCAACAACAATCCATACATTAGCACACCAACTCATGAAAGTTGTGGCACTCAAAAAATTACCCACAAGTTCAAATGTTTCAGGCTACAACAGCCCCAGAAAACAGAACTTAAAAGGCAAAACATGTTCTCAAAAGAGGTTCACAAAATAGAACAGAATTAGAAACCTGCCATTCAAGCGATTTGGAACTACAATCAAAATGCCTTGCAATGTTCAACAACAATCCATACATTAGCACACCAACTCATGAAAGTTGTGGCACTCAAAAAATTACCCACAAGTTCAAATGTTTCAGGCTACAATAGCCCCAGAAAACAGAACTTAAAAGGCAATACATGTTCACAAAAGAGGTTCACAAAAAAACTGAACTTGTGCAGTGGTGGTGCATGCAGTCGCTTTGCTGCTGGAGGTGCAGATGTGACATCAGGAAGAGGTTCTTCGGCTGTTGGTGGTCGGACTGAAGGTACTGCTACGGCTTACTTCTTTGGCTTCAGACGTTTAGACGGCGACGCCTTCACTGGCTTCTCCGGGCTCTGCAACTTTGGTGGCCGACGGCGGCATGATGGCGAGCGAAGCTTCATGCTCCTTGTTAGCTACTCATTAATCTCCTTCATGGTTCTCTTTTTACCCGAAGCCATGAACGGAGAGCGGTTTGTGAGAAACGACTGCGCGAGCGGTTTGTGAGCGGCTGGATCTGGATCTGAAAAATTTGTGAGAGACGACTGCGGAGATCGGTTTGTGAGAATGGAGAGCGGCTGGATGTGAACAATTTGTGAGACGAATATTGGATCCATGAACGGAGAGCGGCTGGATCTGAAAAATTTGTGAAACGAATATCGGAGAGCGGTTAGTGAGAGATGACTGCGCGAGAGGAGAACAAAGGAGAGAGAGATAGTATGCGAAGAAAGACTAGCTAACACATGCGCTTTGGACCCTTTGTTTCTTTTTCTTTTTTTAACTTGCAACGTGTCTAACTTTTGAACACTTAGATTTTTTTAAAAGTTAGGCTTTTTGAAACGTGTCAAGTTGGGCTTTTAAAGTTAGGCTTTTTAATAAAAAAGTTAGATTTTTTGTAAAGATCTGCAACACTTGGCTTTTTTTAAACGTGTTTTTATCTCATTTTTTAAAATCAAATGTAACACATGCTTTTGGGGGTGAACATGATCGTTCGATAATATAGCTAAAGTATTCAAATAAATCCAAACACTTATGCTAAGTCACTGTAATCAAAACAATTGTAAAGACTCGGGTGAACCGAGGTCGTACCCAAAAGATAGGTGATTAAACCAATAATGCTAACGATCAAATTTAGAATGTCTATGGTTTGGGGGGGGGGGGATTTTTGTTCTTCCAAGAGAACTATAGTAGAGAGTATTATCAAAAGTGGTTAACAATCAATTAAAAGATGACTAGGGATCTATTTCTCCACCTAAACAATTATTGTGACGGTAAAATGAGATGCTAATGATGAAATCACGTGCACATGCTTAAAATTTGGCTTATGCAACATTTATACTAAGTTCAACTCGCGCTACAACTTAATATGAAGAGGTTGCATCTCGCATAGTGCCTCACACTTTCGCTCTATTGGCGCTATAGAATAAGAATGCCTAGCCTCACACTCGCGCTCTATTGGCTAAACAATCATGCTCTTGTTAAGTTCAAGCCATTCTCATTAGATTTAAGAGTGTCATCTAACTAACACAAAACTCTAATGCTTCTTCATTTAGTTCATTGAAGTCATGCTTTTCAATGTTAGTTACATCAAACATGAGATCAAGCAAAGCTCCTATTGGGGACATTTCACAAACACCTTATATGCAACTTGAAGAGTTGAGTTCAAATGAAGAAGAATCATGTGCAAATCATTCATCAATAGCATCCATAGTATTTACAATGTCACAAACATGTCTAGGGGATCCATAGATCCCCAACCAAGGTCACTACTCACTCATGGTGAGTTTACAAACAAAGTCAATAATAAGAATGCAAACAACCATACAGAAAGTGGAGTTTAGAAATCTAGGACCAATATGAAGATTCAAGAACACTAGAGATTCGATCCTTGATGTTGTTGAAGTTGATCTTCTCTCCAAAAACCCTTGATCCCCAAAAACCCTCGATCTTGTGCCCCAAAAACCCTAGCTCCAATCCTCCCTCTCAAAACCTAGCTCCTGGCCCCCAAAAACAACTCTTTCTATTTATAGCCAAAGGCAAAAATCTGATTTTTCAGGTGAGGCTCGGGCGAGCTCCACCAAGCTCGGGCGAGCGTATTTTGGCAGTGGCATTTGGGCAGTCGAGAGCTCGGGCGAGCTCCAATGAGCTCGGGCAAGCTTGGAATGGCTGATTGGTGATAGTGCAGAATTCGGGCGAGCTTGATGGAGCTCGGGCGAGCTTAATTGGGCAGATTGTATTCGAAGTCGTAACGTCCGAATTTGGTCTTGGCGTCAACTGGAGAGTTGTAGCCCTTTGAGTTAGCTTTCCAACAAGCTTTGAATCAACCAATTCGAACACCGTATGCTTTCTGTGCGTCCAAAACAATCCGCAAAGGTCAGTCTGTCCCGTTTTTGCCCGAAACTTCATTTTTGGCTCAAATTCACCCAACTTTTGCTCCATTTGATCCTTGAGGCTCCGAGTGAGATGAAATGCAATTTAGGACCTAAAAGGCCAAGAAGAGGATTAAATGGCATCAAAATTACTTGTAAACGAATCAAAACATCTAATACAAGTGGAGGAAAATTAGTCACGAATTTCACTTATCAGAACACTTCTGTTTTTTTAGTTTGGGCGGGAATCTGAAAAATTGGTGAAAAGCTTATACGATAAGAATAATCAATTCATGTGGCATAAGCACAAATAGATTACACAGTTTATGTCGAATGAACTACAATTGCCTCATTTCCACAAATGCAAATGTTAACATAAACAAAAACTAGAGTTTGGATATTCCACAAATTCATGCGCTATCCTTTATGCGACTATGATTGTCATATAGAGTAGCATAAGATAAAGGAAGTTGACCAACCATGTACGACGCACTAAATGTCACTTACATATTACTTTATTAATTATTCAAAAAAGTAGAGTGTCAGCATGTCCAACTTAAAGGACATCATTTGTTGTGTCTCTTAAAATGATGTCACATATGACAACTTAAGGGACATCATTTGCTGTGTCTCTTAACATGATGTCTCATATGCCAACTTATGCGACACGTTTTATGCTGTCATTTACGGAGCTGTAGCATTGGGGATGTTGCGTATGCGTATCTTATACGACACTCACTACAAAATAATATCGAATAACCCAACATATGCGACAGTTTCAAATACGACTGCAGAAATCACAGTAGTATTATATGCAATCTGGTGTAGTGGTTGTCGTACCAAGACACGAGCTTCACGAAGTTACCGTTCAATGCAAATCCGGCATTTGCATCAAAGATGCTGGACCTGCTGCCACCAAGGAAGTCAGTAAAGAAAACATCATCCTCCGTATGCGTACCCAAGAATACCCTTCAAATTAAAGCGCCCTCAGATTCCTCCTTGATGGCAGCCTTGATTTCGTCATAGGTGGCTGACTTCTCGAGAGTCTCACGGTAAGGTCAACAACTGAGCCATGTTGCACGGATACGGTTACGGGTATGATACGACACGCCGATACGTTTTTATAGAAAAAAGTCGGATACAATACGGCTGGGATACGTTAGTAATTTTATATAAATATATATATATATATATATAGAGGAGTGTTCAAATGAGGACACCCAAATTTGGTAAGGACGTAGGGACAAATCTCATCCATTAGATCATCATCCATCTAACCCCCCCGTGCTTTGTGGGCGCGCCACGTGTCCAAGTTCCCAAAATCCAATAAAGCAAATAGTAAAACCCACTACCAAAAAGCAAATAGTAAAATCCACTACCACATGTGACACGTGGCAGCTTGTGGATCATTGGATGAACCTCATCCAATGGCCAAGATTAGTCCCTACACCCTCACCATAAGACATGTCCTCAATTGAACGCCCCCCTATATATATATATATATATATATATATATATATATATATATATATATATATATATATATATATATATATATAGGGGAGCACTCGGTTGAGGCATGGTTGGTAGAATGAGGCTGTAAGGCATGATCTTGGCCATTGATGATATTGATCTAATGGTTGAGATTTAAAGATGTGGTAGTGGGATTTTACTATTTACTTTTTGTTTTTTACTGTTGGTAGTGGGTTTACTATTTGCCACGTGGCGCGCCCATAAAGCACGGGGGGGTTAGATGTGTGGTTGAGATCGTGCCTCACAGTCTCATTCTAATTTGAGTGCCTCATTTGAACGCTCCTCTATATATATATATATATATATAGGGGAGCACTCGGTTGAGGCATGGTTGGTAGAATGAGGCTGTAAGGCATGATCTTGGCCATTGATGATATTGATCTAATGGTTGATATTTAAAGATGTGGTAGTGGGATTTTACTATTTGCTTTTTGCTTTTTACTGTTGGTAGTGGGTTTACTATTTACCACGTGGCGCGCCCACAAAGCACGGGGGGGTTAGATGTGTGGTTGAGATCGTACCTCACAGTCTCATTCTAATTTGAGTGCCTCATTTGAACGCTCCTCTCTATATATATATATATATATATTTATAGAGTCAAATGAGAATCCCTTTAAATTTCGAGAACTTGAGACCTCAATCTTCACCTTCCAAAATGCAAGATGCATTTAATGCAAAGTCAAAGCCACATTTTTTTACTTTGCTTTTTGGACATGTGTCACATGCAGATTCAAAGATGCATCATACATGATCTAATGGTGAGATTTGAATTCTCAAGTTTTCGAATTTTTTAGGATTCCTCAACCGAGTGACCCCTATAAAGTTATATCATTTCTTTGTAGGTTATAGGAAATAAGATAAATCATACACAAATAAATAATTTTACTTTTATAAAAATCATTATTTAACTAGTTAAATAAAAAGTTCAAGCATATAATGTTAGGATTATTTGAATTTTTTTAGGCTAAATTTATTGGATACGGTCAATAAATGTGTCCAAAAGTCAAGACAGGTTCTTTTTGAACGGATACGTAGAATCCATATGTCCAAGCGTGCACGACACGGATAAGATATGAATACGTGATTATTTTGAAGTATCCGTGCAACATAGGAACTGAGACATCCACAGTGTGGGTACACACGGAAGGCCAATCCGGTTAGCTTATTCAAGGCGGGCGGGACCTTTCCAACGGCCTTGGCAGCTCCGGTAGAGAGCTGGGAATGATGTTAAAGGAAGCAGCTCTTCCACCTCTCCAGTCCTTCATAGATGGTCCATCGATAGTCTTTTGGGTGGTTTTTCTGAATATAATGTTATATTAAACTTGCCACCTAAGAATTCCACTATCTCAACTTATATGATATATCAGTCACGTGCCTCATATAAAACTGAAAAGAAACTAGCGATTGGAGATTTATGGGTGCCAGTTTTAAGGAGTAGCACCAAAGTGTTATTATTTCTACATTGATATATAATGATGAAGCTTTAAAGTAATTACATTCCATTTACATATAGGTGACGTTGTTCTTAAAAGGGGGAAATTGTACTATTGAGATTTACCCAATTAAAACGATCTTTAAGATATTGTGATATAGCCTTAATAAAAAAAAAGAAAAAGATATTGTGATATAGCCCATAACTCTCATCAAACTAGCATTTTATTGATATTCGCATTAGTACCATAACAATAGTCATAAAATCATGATTTTGTCTAAATTAGGAATAGGGGAAATAATTAATGATATTTTGAGATGTTGACATATATGCAACAGTAATGACAAAGATATCACATCCTTATTCAACATATAATTAAATGTCGCATAGTATCTCATAAGTAATTGATGTCACACTTTATATTCACATTAGACCGATACCTATTGGATTAGTTAGGGGTGGACAAAACCCGACCCGATCCGATAATCCGGTCCGATCCGGTCCACTTAATATCGGGTTAGGGTCCACTTAACCAATCCGGTATAATTTTCGAGTCGAGTTAGGGTTGAGGCGAGGGTTACCCGATTTCATAAGTAATATAAAAAATACTAGATTTTTAATGAGATTCAAACCTTATACCTCATATGAATAAAAATTTATTTGTGTTCTCGTGATATATCACACTACATATATATATATATGAATATGTAATTGATTTGCAATGAAAAATAAAACTGTAATACTAAACTTTAAAGTGTTTATAACATGATAGATGACCATGAATGTTTTATGTCTTTTAAAATTTTTAGTTTTAGGGTCGGTTCAGGTTCACATAATTGACCCGGTCTTTCGGGCCGAGTTAGGATTCGAATAAATGATCCGATCATTATTTCGGGCCGGGTTATGACCAAGCACAATCCGTCCCAACCCGTCCCACGCCCACCCTAGGATTAGTGATATTGTATTTGTATATATCAATTATCAACTGCGCTCAAAGTACATTCATATGCCGCATCCTTGTTTCATATAAATAGGCTGTATGTACACTTTTTAGGACAAGCTCTAGAAACACTTCTTTCTTTAAATTGATCGATTTCACTACGATGCCATGGACCTCAATAGAACAAATCCACTAGATCATTTTGCGCCTTCTCCCTTCAACCCCTCGATTGCTCAAGGTTCGAAGATTGACTTTGGGAAGACGGTCTTCCCATTAAATTCATGTACAAAAAACAAGCTGTGTCAATGTCCTTCTTTCCAGTCCAATTATCAGAATCAGTACATTTCAAAAGATTTTCCGAGAAACTCTTTTTTAGGATTATTGAATAGCCCGCTTGACATCTCTCGGAGAAACCACTTAGGGTTTGAGGATGGCCCATCATTCAATTCACTTGAAAATTCAGATCCCTCTACATTCTTTGGTAAGCCAGGTACAATGAGTCTTGATGAGGTCAAACGGAGGTCAAATGATAGTCAACTTGTGCATGAGAATATTAATCGCCCTCATCGCGTGGGATTCCACGATTATGCTGGGAAAGTTCCATTTCAATCACTAGACGGGCCTGTGAATCGATTACCAGCTTCGGAGTATAAAACTAGTGTCCCTAAACTGCCAAGTGATAACGTCGTTGAGGTACCCAACGACTATAGAGATTAC
Organism: Rhodiola chrysanthemifolia; assembly: GCA_033675395.1. Classification (NCBI taxonomy): domain Eukaryota; kingdom Viridiplantae; phylum Streptophyta; class Magnoliopsida; order Saxifragales; family Crassulaceae; genus Rhodiola; species Rhodiola chrysanthemifolia. The sequence goes on along the minus strand of CM066207.1, from coordinate 35,822,634 downwards.
CGCCTTAGAGAACGTCAAACGGTGCTTGGTAAAGGCAACAATGGAGGCACCACAAGGAAGAAGAGGAATAGTCAGCTAAAAGCGAAGAGGATGATTGCAAGAGAGTCATCTCCTGAGATCATAAAAGGACACTGGTCCCCCGAGGAAGATCAGTAAGATTATTTGTCTCTCGCTCACTTATCTGTGGTACTCATTTGTTATTCATTAACCTACCTTGTTAATAGTTAAAAGTACACATCCGAAATCTTTTGTAGGCTCTTACTTCAGCAAGTCGAGCGATTTGGAGTTGGAAGATGGACGAAAGTAGCGAAACACGTCAAGGGTAGAGAAGGCAAGCAATGTAGAGAGAGGTGGTTTAATTACTTACGGCCTGATATTAAGGTACACTGCTTATTTCTTTAGTTTTACATTTTAACTGATAATCAAAATTTTAACATCAAGCTTGGAGAGGTTGAGCAAGTAAAACTGCATCAACAATTAGGGAATGTGATAATTGAGAATTTAATGCTTTTATGTCATTAGTTTGCTTAGTATTTATCACTTATGTGTTTCCTTCTCTTTATAGTCTCTCATATCCAATCTACATGGATAAGGCATATGATCAAAGACTTGTTATAGTTATAAAATCAAAGGGTAAATAGTTTTCAATGCGAAGACATCACCAGCATAATTTGTTAACCCCAATATAGAAAATGCACATGCATACCTTTTGCATAGCTATTTCATTCAATAGCACATGCATGGTATGATCCGATAATAAGTATTTAACATATGTATCTTGCATATTGGTCCGTCTCTAATTTTTTATGTTTGTTCAAATATAATAATTAAATTTGTTTTGAGCAGAGGTTCTTTTGGTGAAGTGATACAAGGATTTTTTTTTAGTGAAAGATAAAGTAGCAGCTTTATATATTGCATTCTAGAAAATAAGACTTTATACACAATTTGAGTATTAATTAATTGAAACTAATATCTCTCTACTTTGTATAAATGTAACATATACATTGCTTTTTTTATGAAAAGAATAAAGTGAAAATGTGCTTGAATAAAATGTTTTGTTGCACAGAATGAGAGTTGGAGTGAAGAGGAGGATCAGATAATCATAGATGCTTATGAGAAGATGGGAAGTAAGTGGTCTGTCATACAAAATTTACTCCCCGGGAGAACTGAGAATGCTATCAAAAACCACTGGAATACTGTAAAAAGAAGGGTTGAAAACCGGCTGGCAGCCACAGGCAGGCCATCCACTACATCTGCTAGAAAAAACACTCGTCTCGAGAAATTTATCCTTTCTCTCATTTCCAGTAAGCCAATTACCAAAAACCCTAAAGCTAGTTGTCGTGTCAACAAAGCTGATCATGATGATGATTCATCCGAAGAGGAAGATGATGAGGTTTCTGACGATGATCAGCAAGAGGAAGTTTACCCGAGTGTTATTGTAGCTGATCAGGAAACAACATATCAGCAAGAAGTGAAGGAGGACATCATCATAGAAAATGACACATTTTCCAACTGCTACAAAGTTGATCCTCCTGTGTTTCAACATGATCAGCAGCACCTGGAAGCTACGTGGTCAACTCAATTCGATCCTGCCATGATGCAGAAACTGAATGACTATGACATGTCCAAACTGATCAACAACCAAGAAGAGAATTGGAAGGCTGAGTTGGATCTCATGAAGTCGATGTACTTCCCCGACCACATGAGTTAAGCCTCATTTAATTTAGTTATGCATGTTAACGTTCAAAGATGCTTTTTTTTTTGAAGTTTACCTCTTAGTAATCATCTTTCACGCATTTGAGTTGTAATTGATCACAATAACATGCCATAGAACTTGTGAAAGAAAATACTTCCAAAAAAAAAATCTAGCAGGAAAAACTTCCATCGAAATCTAAAAAAATTCATTATTTGGGTTTAGATCGAAAGAGAACTAACTGGGGGCACCAAATCATTGGCAAGCTCCCGACATAAATTCACACTACACCAGATGGACACTTATGTAACATACCCAAAATTGTCGCTTAAGGACTTTTTTAGTCGCATAAGACTCCATGCGACCACATACAGTCGCATAAGGCTAGTCGCATAAGACATGTAACATAAGGTCACACGCGACTGACCTAAAGACATATGTCACATAAGAAACCTTATGTGACATTGGACTTGTTGCCGCATTAGGACAGCAGTCGTCGCATAAGTAAATTTAAACCATATCGGGAAACTGTCGCATGACTTTAAAATATGTCGCATAAGTACATATTGTACAATGTCAGACGCATAAGTGTACGTGTTATGTGTCAAATATGCAGCCGCATAGGTAAACTTGTGATCTTCGGCAGTCGCGTAAGTTGACAAGTTATGTAGTTTGCGTAAAATATTCAGACGCATAGGTTAAACTACGAACGTTTGTCAGTCGCGTAAGATCTATATTATGTTTGCCGCGTGACGCATAAGTTCACTTTTTGGTAACTGGTTTGTTATTACAGTCGCAATATATAACGTAAATTAAACCTGTTTTACAAATTCAAATGCCAGAATACGATACCATTATACACTGGAAACTTGTTTCATCCAGAACATGAAACCAAATTTACAGGATAAAGTTACCAACATTCAGTACACAGAAACTAAGGCAACTGATGACAATCCAAAAAAAAAGTTCATAAGAGTCATCATCCAAAAATCCAAGTTCAAGAGTCTAGATTGAAAAAACCTTAGCAACATTCTTCAAATTCAGAGAGTCCCCAACCCGAAACTTGCACCATCTGAGACATTGCACCCAACTGGCGTTCCCCCTCCACCTCCTCGGACCATTTCCTCCAGTGCCTTGAGCCTCTCTTCAAACTCAGCGTCTTTTTTGGCGGCTTCCTCCCGCGCTTTATTAAGTTCTTCTTTTAGTGCATGGTTTGACGCCCCACCTCTGGGGCGAGGAGGCCTCCTCATACTTCCACCAACTCCTGATATATGAGTACCCTTTTTCTGGCCGACTGCTTTGGTTATGATTTGTAGCTGAACATCAGTGGGGAGGGGATCGGCGATTATGATGGGGTCATCAGACAGTTCATCCATTATCTGCTTCAATTCAGCGTTCATTTTGTCCTGTGTATGAGTCCATTGAAATCATAAATAAAAACATGACACGCAAATAAACTTCATAAAACTACAATAAGTTAAACTTTACAAATAGAATTCATTCATATGATCCACACAGTGACATGAAACAGTATTCACACAAGCATAAATAATAATGAACACATTGTTAATCCACATTCCAAATTCACACAAGAATAATCCTTCCGATACATGAACATATGTAACATTTCCACCATTTATTATATAAAGATATTAAATAGAAGAGATAGTTTCAGAAAATTACCACGATTATGTAGCAATGAGGGGTGCTTTGTGTCCTTTCTGAAGGTGCCTCACAGATCGAATACCGAATGAAGTTTTACCCGAACGGTGGTTCATTTTTTTGTTCCTTGCTTTCTTCATCCTTACAGAAAAGGCCTTCATAAAAAGCAAATAAGAAATTATATCAATAACATATAGAATAAAACTGAATAAAAAACCAGTGTGACTATTAAATAATATATCACCTGCTGAAGAGGCTCTTTAAAGTGATTCACAAGCCAGGTCCATTCTTCCTTCCGGTGCGTGAACTCTTTGGGTACCTTGGGTCCATGTAACAGATAATGACTGTGGCAATCAGACTTCCAATCTTTATAGCGGCTGTTTGCACTCCTACTAATGAATGCCCATAGCAGTGTGTCGTCTTCTGGGAGGAAGAAATGAGCCTGCAAAAAAATTGGCAAGTTAGACACAAAATTCGTGAGAAAAATAAGACAAATACTTATTTAAAATGCGTATAATAAACAGTGATCTTCTTAGGCTGAGGTAGTCGACAACTATATTCCAGTGTTTCGGATCAAGCTCAGTGTAGGTTGGGGCTAACATGGGTACTTTCTGTCTTACACATGCACCAATTTGATGCGTCACCATACTTCGAATTTTCTCACTTACTGGACCATCGGCCTCCACTGAGCACTCAATCTTTATCTTGGTCCCCAGACTGTGCACCAAATTAGCCAACTTGGTGCCACAGACGACACCACGACGCTTTCTTTTCTTTGCTGGCTCACCAGTAGGGTCTGGTAACAAACAGACAACAAACACATCAATTACACAATGAGAACAAATTGTTAGATCAACAAGGGCATCAATTACAGAATCAAAAAAAATTTCAAAAACAATGATAAATTAACTTGACTATATACCTGGAGATTTAGACCTCCTAGACCGATACTGAGAGGTTCCTCCTCAACATTTTCATCAGCAGGCTCTGTGTTCTCATCAGAGCGTTCCAGACCACTATCTTGTTCTCTTTCAGCAGGGGGTTGATAAATATTGTCTTCAGCAGGGGCTTCATTATTGTTTCCAGCAGGCGGGGCTTGAACATTGTTTTCAAAAGGGGCATCCGTATCTTCATCAGAGGCTTCATCGTCATCAGCATGGCCTTCATCGTCATTAGCATGGTCTTCATCGTCATCAGCATGGTCTCCATCTTCCTCAACATGGTCATCCTCCTCGGCTCTGTCTTCGGACTCATTGTGTTGCAAGGAGGTGACTGGAGAAGGCGTGAGCGATGGATATCTGCTACCACCGGCGGAGTTGACAGACAGTGTCCTCTTAGGGTACTTGCTAACTGGAGGTGGCGGAACTGCGACAAGTGAAGTCGTAATAACTGGATCTGCGGCGGCTTGGTCTGGTTTATGGATTCGCAACTTCGCCGAACATGTTGGGCTTCTTCTGAGTATGGTCTGGACAGATTTGATTTTTTTTGGGGGTTGCATGTATGACCTTGGTTGCCGGTGGATCGTCTATGGTTTTTCCTGAGCCGTCAATACTACTGGTGAACGCCGGCCTGGGAGGAAGAGGTTTCGATGCTGGCGGTTTTGGGGGTGCTTTAGGGGGTGGCTTCTTCCCTCCCTGGCCTGCTTGCTTCTTTGCAACCAGCTCCGGAGTATGAACCTTCGCTAGCTTTCGGCTGTTGGGCGAGCGAAGCTTCATCGTCTCGCGCCTTGCACAGGTTGCGTCCGCTACATCGGAGAGAGAGCGCTTCTTAGGAGGCATATTGCGGTGTAGGATGAGAGAAGTCTGAGTGTCGTCGCGGCTTCGTGTTAGGATGAGACGAAACCCTAAGGTGCAGACTGAATCCAACAACGTGTGTAACGTTTTGGACACGTGGACGGTTTAATGTGTGTCTTATCTTATGTGACTACATTACAATGCCAGTCGCATAAGTTGCAAAAGTTGAAAATTGAATTTCGAAATATGCTCGCCCAAATGTTTTCAAACTGCCGCCTACATATTGTTGCAACTTAAGTAACACATATAAACTTTCATAGTCGCATAAGTGATATTGTACATAACAGATTCAAAGTCAGTTTTACACTACTTCCATCCCTTCACACACATTTATATAATTATATGCACATCATCATCCCTTACTCCAAACACTTCAACATCTAATTATCCCTAAACTCCAAACACTTTGACATCAGCATCATCCCTTACCATCACCTTAAGGAAACCCATCATCATCTTCATCACACCCATTATCATCACTGCCATCTACATCTTCACTTCCAACATGGTCACTTTCGTACTCAAGTTCATCCTCATAATCATCACCATCTTCTTCATCAACGAATTCAGATTGGTCTTCTTCAATATCCATTGTATTGTGGTAATCATAATGTAAACCGGGAATCATGCGAGGGGTCTCCACATCTTCATCAAGGTCATTTGACATGTAACCCGTAATGTTTGTTGTTCCATCTTCTTGGTAAGCTTCCTCTACGACATTTGAAGTTTCAATCCGAGATATGCAAGAATGACTATAAGTGCCTCTTTGAGTAACCACATTCACAACTTTCCAATTATCTCCCAACTTCGGATCCTCTAAGTAGCACACTTGTTGTGCATGCTTTGCAAGACAATATGGAGCATCATCATACCAAGTGTTAGAAGTGTCAATTGAGAGCAGTCCATGGTCCATCTTCATGTTTCCATCTACCGGGTCGGTATTGAACCATTTGCAATGGAAGAGCACTACTGGCATTCCTTCGGCGTACTTGAGTTCAATAACATTTTGAAGAATCCCATAATATTTAATGCCTCCTGCAATATCACAAATATTGCCCATCACAAATTACATTGTAAACGAATATTAAAATACACATCAATATAATGTAATTACCCGCGAGTATCATTACTCCACTGTTTTGGGTCTTCAAATGTTAATCCTTATCCCACACGACAAATTTCAAGCCATTGACAACACAATGTGTGTAGCAACTGTGACATTGTGGCTTACTTGCCAAAATGTGGAGCTCCTTCGAATAGGCGTCTGATCCTTCATTTTGTAGCCTAATCATCTGCACATAAATACACAGACATTAAAATAAGTGAACGTAATCATGAGAATACAAGTTTGTAGCTAAAATTTCAGAATTTACAAATTACCTTATCTAGAAAATGAGCATGAAAATCATCTATTCTTGAATCATTATCGCAAAAAGGATTTTCCTCAAAGTAGTTCTCCATATGCTTGTTAATAATTTCTGTAGCCTCCTCGCAATTTTCTAAAACACACCAATGAGCCACATCAATCTGATAATCTAATAGTTGCCTCCTTTTAAGGTATCCCATCGGCTTGATGACATTGGATACTACCGATATGTTCCACCATTCTTCTTCGGTAGGAGCCTCTATTATTGTATCTTCGATCTCCCCCATGTACAACTTGCAATATGTAACACACTCTTGCGCTACATATTGTTCGGCAATACATCCTTCTGGATATCGGGTATTCCTCACATACCTCTTGTAATGGCCAAGTTGTCTGTATAAAGAATGTTAGAAAAATGAGTATTTTTCCTAAATCAGTTCAATTTATATAAGTGCATGTAGTTAACAAAATAAAACTAGCATACCTCTCCATCGGATACATCCAACTATAGTTAACTGGCCCCTTTAACAATATTTGATCTGGTAAATGCACCATTAGGTGTACCATAATGGTGAAGAATGCGGGAGGAAAAATTCTCTCAAACTGACACAAAATCTTTACAATCTCTAACTTCATATGCCTCACTTCCTCCTTCTGTAACTCCTTGCAACAGAGTCTCTGAAACCAGTGTGATAACGATATAAGAGGATGGACAACATTGAACGGCAGATATGGGCGAATGAAAACTGGCAATAGTCGCTGCAACATCACGTGACAGTCATGTGTCTTCAGTCCGATAAATTTTTTGTCATCAAGATTAATCTTATTACGTAGGCTCCCTGCGTATCCTGAGGGGTATTTGGCATCTCGCATAAGTTCAAGAACCTCTACCTTCTCCGACTGAGTGACAATATAAGGTGCCTTACTCACCTTCTCTTTCCTTGCCCGGTAGGTTTAAACCACAACTTTCTACGTACCCCTTGCTCTTCCAACCCTTTTCGAGCCTTAACATCATCCTTGGTCTTACCCTCAAGACCAAGTATAGTCCCAATTATGTTATCGAAAACATTCTTCTCAATATGCATCACGTCAAGCGAATAAGGATAGGAGAATGATTGCCAGTATGTCAACTCATAAAATATAGACATATGCGTTCAACATAGTCTCTCAGTAGTTCCTCTACACTTGAACTTCGGATGCAAGCTAAGAGTTGAATACTCATGTCTTGTAATATGATGGAATGTTTCAGTACCCAAGAGCAAAGAGGGAGGATCCCTAAACTCTGTATTTCCATTAAATTTGGATGCAGCAAACCTCCACTCATGGTCTTTTGGCAGCCATCTTCGATGTCCTTGATATGACATTCGTCCCGTCAAATGGGTAGCATCAATCTCATCTAGACATATGGGACAAGCTTTGTACCCTTTCGTCTTCACACCTCCTAACATCCCTAGGCCAGGAAAGTCACTTATAGTAGAGATCACTGCTGCTTTCATAATAAACGTTGAGCCATCACGACGATCAAAGGTATACACTCCCTCATCCCATAAACTCTTCAACTCATCAATAAGAGGCCTCATGAAAACATTAAGGCACTTTCCCGGCGACTTGGGTCCTGATATTAACAAACATAGAATATTGAGCTCCTTCTTCATACATATGTGGGGTGGCAAATTGTAAGGAATAATAATTATAGGCCATGTGCTGTGAGACAAACCCGAAGCTCCAAATGGATTAAAACCATCAGTTGCCAAACCAAGTCGGACATTCCTAATCTCACTTGCAAACTCAGGAAAGTCACTATCAAATTTTTTCCACGCTTCTCCATCTGATGGATGTCTAATGTAGTCTGGATCATTAACGACTCTTTCAGCGTGCCATCGCATTTGCCCAAAAAGGTGTGGAGACATATACAGACTGTGCAATCGTGGAGTCAAAGGGAAGTACTTCACCGTCTTCTTTGGAACCTTATTGCTAGTACTTCCACGCTGTGTGTATCTTCCCTCGCCACAAACTGGGCAAATAGTATGGTCTTTCCACTCTTTGTAGTACAGTATGCATCCATGCTCGCAAGCATGGATTGTTTCATAACCCAACCCCATATTCTTTAGAATTTTCTTCACATCTTTGTAAGAACCGGGGTAGTTGTTATCCGGTGGAAGAATTGCTTTGGTGTTAAGTAGCATTTTATCAAACCCCTTGTCAGACATTCTACTCTCAACTTTCATTTGCATAGCCCTCAAAATAGTTTCGAGTACGTTTTTGTCACAACTTCTGTACAACGGAGTCTGAGCTTCGCCAACTAGATTTTTATACCTCTCATAAGCAATTCTGCTCTCTAAATCAACATCATCTACATTCATATTCATATGATCCTCAGGTTGAAAGGGAAACTGATCTTGAACAATATTCATGGTTGGGTTTGATTGTTGATGCATAACACCACTACTTGATTCACCATACCTCTCCGCAAGCCATTGTTGTCTCAACATGTATGGTGAAGGTTCATTGCTATTTTCACCATGTGATGTCCATGTTTTGTATCCCTTCATCATCCCATAATTAATCAAATGGACAAACATCTCCTTCAATGAAAGTCTTCCTTTAACCAACAAACACCTTTTACATGGACACACTTGTGTATCTTCCCCATTTTGCTTAGCAAATTCCACAAAATCAGTAAGCCCTTGAACGTAGCGTGAATCACCTCTATCTAACTCCAACCAACTCTTATCCATTGTCAACTTCAACTATTCATCATCACAAAACAAAACAAACACACACGCAAACAATACTAATCAGTCGGATGGGGTATGCATATATACACATATAAAAGGAAATTTTTTCATGAAAATCGATGTATGGAAGTATGCAACTAAGAAATTAAAGCTCAAATTGCAAATTATAATCTTCACCTGGCTGGTCTTCACGTGAGGAGCTTCTGAAACTCAGTTTCAGCCGTGGGGGAGAGAAGTGGGAATGGAGGAAGAAGAAAGGTGGGTGAAAAAGTTGATGTTTCTTCATTAAATGCTGGAGTACTTACGCGGCCCACTTTGATATCAACTGGTCGCTTAAGTAACTTATGGCTGTACCTGCAAACTTGAATGCATCCGTACGTTGGTCAAATGGAAAAGTCAACGATTTCAAATTCGCTAAAATGACGTGTCATTTCCATTAAAATCCTTATGCGACTACACTTATATCACTGCGCAAAGTGACTCACATAAGTACACTTATGTCACATATACTTATGTCACTGCGAATAGTTACTCACATAAGGACACCTATGCCGCTGACTTAGGTCAGTCACGTAAGTATATGTCACATAGGTGTCCTTATGTGAGTAACTATGCGCAGTGACATAAGTATATGTGACATAAGTGTACTTATGTGAGTCACTTTGCGCAGTGATATAAGTGTAGTCGCATAAGGATCCTTATGTGGCTGCACTGTTATTCTCAGTCACACTAGGAAACTTATGCGACTAATCTTTATGTCACTGACACAAACAATGTTACATAAGTGTCCATCTGGTGTAGTGTCCACTAGTACACTATTTTGACCTATCAAAAATTACACGGCTTAAGTGAAAAATATGTTGCTTTGGATCTTGAACAACGAACCGATCATCGCATAAGAGCATTTACCATTATCCTCGTTGCATAAGAAATAGCTACAAATCTGAACAAGTATATTGCATAGGAGGAAGTCTAATGCAACAGAACAATTACAACACAAAAGTAGAGTTGAATTAGATTTCCTCTTATGCAAGATATACTTGTTTTTTTTAGTTTTCAATATTCTTCATTTCTGTTTTAAAAAAATTAGAAGAAGTTAGTATTACAATTTTGGAGAAAATACTACGCTATCTACCCTACAACTACAATATAAACCAATTATACCTGTCGGGCATCGGGTCCGATTTTCTCAACCTCTACATTTTAAACTCAAAAATTAAAACATTGACCACGTGTGAACCAAACACCCACTTGCATAGCAATTGGATCCCTCCCCGTCCTCACGTGCCTTCTAGCCCATCAGGGTGTAGAATAATTGGTCGATGGTTAAAATGTAAAACGTCTGATGCCAAAGCGGCATATGTTCGAATCCTAACGGGGCGAAAAAAAATAGAAGTGAATATTTGAGTGGATTTACAAATTTGAACAAAAAAAAATATGGATTTACAAATTAAATATTAAACAACATATACTTGTTCAGGTTCGTAGTTATTTCTTATGCAACGAGGTTAATGAAACATGCACTTAATTATGCGACCAAACCCTCCAATGCAACGGTACAATAGCAACGCAACACCTGCGTTGCATTAAATTTCCTCTTATGTAACATACTTGTTCAGGTTAGTAGTTATTTCTTATGCAACGAGGTTATGAAACACGCACTTATGCGACCAAACCCTCTAATGCAACGGTGCATTTGCAACACAACACCCGTCAGGGACGGACCCAGGAATTGAAGTACGGGTGACAAACGAAAATACACCGACACATTAAACAGCTATAACATATTTATATAATAATTATAGGTCAAGATCAGGTACAAAGTTGATTTTTGGTACAAAATACAAAATTCGTCTAAATCAACATATAATTCGTCACTTTTCGAGTAAAACAATAAAAAAGACGACATAGTTCGTCAGTTTCATTTTATAATTCGTCACCAAGAAAATGAACCAAAAATCAGGATTTAATTATCTCATCTATTCAAATCACAAGATCAAGGATTGTGATTAGTTTTTATTTTGTACCAAAAATCAACTTTTTACCTGATCCTTTTCCTAACAATTATATTACATTCAAGTAAAGAACTTCAATTTTCCCTATCATAAAAAGTCATATTTTATCGAATCTTCGCTAAGCATTCTACGTCACTTCTCAAAACCACCCAAGTTCCAATTCTTAAAAACCATCTCAGATGGTTCCACAATACCCTAATTCCATATCACGGACTGAAAATGACCCGTATGGAAATGAGCAATGAAGTGTGACCATTTTTTTTAAAAAATAAATAAATTCCATAGTGATAGGCAAGTGACGAGCTATTCTTTTTCACCTCTAGAATAAGTATCAATGAAGAGAGGATCGAATGTAGTTGGTCAAAACATTTATAATGACCGGTAAAGTATCGGGTCGAACCCAAAGGAGCAAGCTAAGCACATACACTATTTAATATCGTGTTTCCGTTCGACTATTCTAAACCCAAAATGTATAAAGGGGTGTGTATATTCTAAATCCTATGTGGCGAGTAATTAAGGATAAAAGATAGATAAGAGGTGTTTCGAGGAGTTACTCCCCTCCTTGGCAAATTCCCAATGATCACCTACATGATATTCAAACATTTCATGGTAGTCAAATAGCAATGAACCTAGTTTAGACTAGGATAGACCAACTATCACTTGAATCTATTCCTAGCCAAACTCTCTTATAGCTCGAACCTCTCGGTTCATTCCATAGCAATAAATACCATGAACTCGACTCCTAGTTCACTTCCTATCCATGCATTGTAGAAAACCTAGCTTAGACTAAGATAGACCAATTTTTATGTTAATCTAGTCTTAGCCAAGCTCTCTTATAGCTCGAACCTCACTCTCTCGATTTGGTTCATTCCATATCACCATTATCCTTGGAATGTCTTCCTAAGGTAATAACTACTATGAACTCGACTCCTAGTTAACAACAAATGCATACATTGGATAGGATCACATTCTCTATTATCCAAACTAGGCATTTAATCAAACGCTTAGTAGCATGTCACATATGAAGTGCATAGAGAACATGAATTTAACACCATTAGGTGGGATTAATTGATGATTCGCTTAATGACTAACTCCAATAAATCAAACATTCAATCCTTAGTCAAGCATCCATATCCTAAGGTTCACTTGCATGATTCAAGATATAGATCATTTTCTCCATCCTAACACCATTCCCAAGGGTTTCCAAGTCCTAGGTTCAAGTTTAGTCCAATTTGTCACTTAGGCATTTTATCAAACAACTAGAGTGCATAACATTCATAACACAAGAGAAAATGAAATCAACAATCATCCATATGAATATCAATGTATATATGTGATCAAAGCGTACCAAGGAGAGTCATAAGACCCTCAAAACACAAGATCACTACTCACACCTCATGTAAGACAACATGGTGTGAGTAGGGTTTAATGGCAACAACAAGTAGAATATGAAAAGTGCAAATGAAGGAGGATGTTAATCCTTGAACTCCCTTTAGTCTTCTCTTCTTCTCTTCTTCTTCTTGGATGATGATTGATGACCTTGTTTGACCTCTTTTCTTGGTCTTCTTCTCCCCAAAACCTCCACACTTAGGTCAAAACCCTTGCTTTCTATTTATAGCCTCGGGTGAAAAAACAGCACTGTAGCAGTTCAGCCGGTCGGCTGGTTTTGGGGTCGAATCCAAGCCGGTCGGCTCAAATTGGACGATTGCATTGTTTGTGCAGGGCAGGGACCAGCCGGTCGGCTGAAGTTGGACGATTGTCATCAAGTTCTGCCGCTTTAGTCAGCCGGTCGGCTGACTGATTTCAGTCGATCGGCTGGCACTTCCAGGCCTTTTTGGTGGTTTTCCCGTCCGAATTTGGCTTTGGCGTCAACTAGAAAGTTGTAGCGCTTTGCAATACCTTTCCAACAAGCTAAAGATCAGCCAAATCGGACACCGTATGCGCCCTGGGCGTCCACAACAAGGTGCAAAGGTCAATATGCTCGGTTTTGCCCCGAAACTCCCTTTTTGCGCCGAAACTCCCTTTTCTCAACCAATCTTGATATTTAGGCCTTGACCGTGGGGGAAACTTGTTTTCTACCTAAAATGTAGAGATAGAGGTCAAATGATATCAAAATAACGTCGGAAACGACCCAAAATTGTAGTGAAGAATGGCCATAAATCAGTCAAAAACTCGACTGATCAACACTCCACACTTAAGTTTTGTTCGTCCCGAACAAAGTATGAAAATATGTCAAGGTCATGCAAATGTCGAAATGCTAGTGGTGCTATGTTTTTCGTCTATTTGCCTCACTAGATTTCACAAGGTCTCGATCATTATTTCTAAACATGTTATTGAAAGGTAAATGACAAGTATGTACAATCTAACTAGCTCCTTTTCGTAGGCGTTACGAATGCATTTAGCGTATGCATTAAGCCTTTAAACCACTAGGCTACCCTAGTGGACGAGTTATAGTCTCGTGAGAGTTTTCAGAAAAGGGAATACTCACAAATCCCATATGCACCTATCCTATGAGAATGAATTCAAGAGTGCTCAACCAAGGCGATGATTTCCCAAAACAAATCCCTCACCCCAAACTAGGACTACCATCACAATATCATCAAAAGAACTTTTGAACCATTTGAGTACCCATGACGTTGTGCATTCAAGATCATCAATACTAGGGCTATCAAAAGTCTCATCCAATGATCTACTCATTTTCAAGGCAATACAATAGAGTGATAGTTTTGTTTGCACAAAGAGTGTCAATCGCTCACCTATGCTAGCTAGGGCTAGTCCATGGGCTCGCGACACGAAACTCATTCCCAAGTTTTAGGCGCTTAAGCCATAATCCATAAGGGAAGAGGAGTTCGACACTAGAGTTCTTTAATAAACAAGCATAGACCAAATGATAACTCCCGTGCAAGCACATGGGTCGTCCAAAAGTCATTCTAACAAGCACACAATGCAAATGATGAATTCCGCACAAATGAAGAATGGAGGAAAACATAGAGTCAAGTTTTAAGTGCTTCTTATTTTTCTTTTTGAAATGGCCTTTGGCCTACAAATGCTTTCGAGGGGGAACTTTTCTTCCTAACCCCCGGCATTTGTATCATTTTTGAAGCAAAACTTCTCTAGCGCTTTGAGAGAGTTTTTAGTCGGGGCTTTGCCCTCTTTGACCACAAAAACTTTTTGTTGGGGTCTAATTTTCGCCCTCTTTTGACTCCACACTTAAAACTTGACAATATGTTCAAAAAGTGTATGGAATGTGCGGGAATCAAACATGAACAAGTCACCGTGTTAGAGGAGTCAAGTCACCAAGGAGCATTCAAAGGGTCTAAGTTTTTTTTTTTCGTGAAAGTTTTAAAAGTGCTTGGTAAAACTCAATCCGAGGTATTTCAGCGAAAATACTTAGAGAATTAGATAGATAAGGGATAGCAATGATATTGATTCACAAGAATGCACATTCAAGGGACTAGGTCGGTTCTAAGTTCAAGATCCAATAAATGTGACAAGTAGGCTAGATGTGATTTATAGGGATTTAGAATCGATAGTCACAAGCCTATGTGGTTTAAAGCACTCTCATGTTAGGGATAAGGTATATGAATGCAAGTGCTTATTCTACAATGATAGGCATGGCATGAAATGAGTGAACTATGCAACTACCCACTCCACACTTAAAGCATGGCTTAGTCCCTAAGCGCAAACAATGAAGAAAATGAGATAAAGGCGCATAGGAACTCCCTCGTTTGTAGATGTGTCTCACCAATAGAAAAGACGCCATTGTGCTAAGCGTGATTGAACATGATGCAAATAACTTCCTTGATGACAAGAACACATGAGAGGTTAAAAGCAACAAGTGACATACAAGGTCATGCAACGCAAGTATGAGCAAGAGAGCATCACAAGTCACATGATAACATCATGGCATATGTTTCATAGGAAAACAAGCAAGGAAAGTAATCTACATCCTCCATAATGTGCACAAGGTATCTTAAGTGCCAAGAAAATGTCAAACTAGAGTCATAGCATGATATAACAATTTAGTTCCACTCTAGTCAACACCAATAAAGCATATGAGCACTAAGGGCAACATCATTAAGCATAGAAAGATCAAGGGAAAGTTGGAGGGGTGTGGTGGTGTGAAGTGGAATTGGAGTGAGTAGAACTCACTCCACACTTAAAATTTTACCCACTAATCATACGTATCACACTCCACACTTTAGAGCCTTAGCTACTCAAAATCATGCCAAACACTTAAACATATAGAAGAACAAGAATGAAACACTTACAAACCGGGTAACCTCCCGCGAGGGCATAGTTTTTCCCGTCTTGGCAAAGACGTAGCAAAGTGCCCCATAGAATCACTCGTTGAGAAGTCCTTTGCTAGGATCCCTTCTCACGGGGCCTTGTATTTGGTCGTGTCAATCCACCTTTAAGTCCCATTTGAATTTCTTCCCATCAAGTCTACAATGGACTTTCCTTTGGGAAGTTGACCCCTTCAAGTATGAAGATCCCTTAAGAACTAAGGGGTCATGGGAGCTTTTTCCAAATGATCTCTCGAAATAGGGCAAGAAGCTCCAAAACTTGCCTCGAGACGAAGTAGTGAAGAAAGGGTCTTCATAACTTGTCTCGAGCTTGATGGGCATCCCCTCTTTTAATTTTTCAATCGGTTCCTTGGGTGCCCATTCCTCAATATCCCTCTCTAAGCTTGTGTTTTCTTGTATGCGAGAAGGCTCTTTAGCTTGATCCATATAGACCTCAACAAAGTCCTAATTCCCCCGAGATCCTTTTCTCTCAATAGGCTCTTCCTCTATCTTATCCTCATCAGGAAGTTCGGGCTCACATTCAAACTTGCTTGTGCCGGGAGGGAGGAGTTCTTCTTCACCAATAAAAGTTGTTTCCTCTATGCAAGAGGCATCTTCATTGAAGAATTCCTCATCGGAGAGCGTTAATGGAATGGTGAACTCTTGTGCGTTCTCATCCAAATGATCATGAGATGTGTTAGTAGTGAAGGATGCTTCACTTTTGCATTCCATCTCGTCTTCATTACAGGTTTCACCATCCCTTGTCTTGTAATAAGCTTCGGTGGCGGCTCTCCAAAATTCATCCTCCAATTCTTGATCCCGTTCTTCCCTTGAGGCATTAGATTCAAGGACTTCTTCTTTGGATACCTCCTCTTCCTCTTTCAAGTTCTCAAATTCAACGGCTTGTTGTGCCAAATTGGCTTGAAGCATATCCATGTGAGCATGCATATCTGGTTGGGTTTGCTTCACTTCCTTCAATTCTTGTCCCATCTCATTTTGGCTAGCAAGGAGTTTAGCAAGCATGACTTCTATATTGGAGGGCTCACTTGTGGGTAGAGGAAGTTGAGGGTATGGAGGGTAGGAGTCTTCAACTTCATAGCATTGGCTATCATCCCAATTCGGAGTGTAGGTATGTGATGGATGCCAAGAGTTTTCCCAATATGCGTTTGGTTGCTCCTCTTCTTGGTCATCCCCATTCAAATTATAATAACTAGTTTGATAGCCATGCTCTTGGTAATTCCAATATGGTTGCTCCTCCTCTTGATAGTATTGTCCATTAGAAAAGACTTGTTGGTTGTAGTGATCCATCCTCGCAAAACAAGATTAACTTAAGTTAGTAAGGGATATGAGAGAATAAGAAGAATATACAAGTATAAGAAAAATATTCACAAGAATAGTCGGAACATCCACACAATCTAGTCTAGGGATGTGCTAACTAGTTGCTCCCCGGCAACGGCGCCATTTGACGAGCTATTCTTTTTCACCTCTAGAATACGTATCAATGAAGAGAGGATCGAATGTAGTAGGTCAAAACATTTATAATGACCGGTAAAGTACTGGGTCGAACCCAAAGGAGCAAGCTAAGCACATGCACTATATAAGATCGTGTTTCCGTTCGGCTATTCTAAACCCAAAAGGTATAAAGGGGTGTGTATATTCTAAATCCTATGTGGCGAGTAATTAAGGATAAAAGATAGATAAGAGGTGTTTCGAGGAGTTACTCCCCTCCTTGGCAAATTCCCAATGATCACATACATGATATTCAAACATTTCATGGTAGTCAAATAGCAATGAACCTAGTTTAGACTAGGATAGACCAACTATCACTTGAATCTATTCCTAGCCAAACTCTCTTATAGCTCGAACCTCTCGGTTCATTCCATAGCAATAAATACCATGAACTCGACTCCTAGTTCACTTCCTATCCATGCATTGTAGAAAACCTAGCTTAGACTAAGATAGACCAATTTTTATGTTAATCTAGTCTTAGCCAAGCTCTCTTATAGCTCGAACCTCACTCTCTCGATTTGGTTCATTCCATATCACCATTATCCTTGGAATGTCTTCCTAAGGTAATAACTACTATGAACTTGACTCCTAGTTAACAACAAATGCATACATTGGATAGGATCACATTCTCTATAATCCAAACTAGGCATTTAATCAAACGCTTAGTAGCATGTCACATATGAAGTGCATAGAGAACATGAATTTAACACCATTAGGTGGGATTAATTGATGATTCGCTTAATGACTAACTCCAATAAATCAAACATTCAATCCTTAGTCAAGCATCCATATCCTAAGGTTCACTTGCATGATTCAAGATATAGATCATTTTCTCCATCCTAACACCATTCCCAAGGGTTTCCAAGTCCTAGGTTCAAGTTTTAGTCCAATTTGTCACTTAGGCATTTTATCAAACACCTAAAGTGCAATAACATTCATAACACAAGAGAAAATGAAATCAACAATCATCCATATGAATATCAATGTATATATGTGATCAAAGAGTACCAAGAGAGTCATAAGACCCTCAAAACACAAGATCACTACTCACACCTCATGTAAGACAACATGGTGTGAGTAGAGTTTAATGGCAACAACAAGTAGAATAGGAAAAGTGCAAATGGAGGATGTTAATCCTTGAACTCCCTTTAGTCTTCTCTTCTTCTTCTTGGTTGGATGATGATTGATGACCTTGTTTGACCTCTTTTCTTGGTCTCCTTCTCCCCAAAAACCTCCACACTTAGGTCAAAACCCTTGCTTTCTATTTATAGCCTCGGGTGAAAAAACAGCACTGTGGCAGTTCAGCCGGTCGGCTGGTTTTGGGGTCGAATCCCAGCCGGTCGGCTCAAATTGGACGATTGCATTGTTTGTGCAGGGCAGGGACCAGCCGGTCGGCTGAAGTTGGACGATTGTCATCAAGTTCTGCCGCTTTAGTCAGCCGGTCGGCTGACTGATTTCAGTCGGTCGGCTGGCACTTTCCAGGCCTTTTTGGTGGTCTTCCCGTCCGCATTTGGCTTTGGCGTCAACCAGAAAGTTGTAGCCCTTTGAAATACCTTTCCAACAAGCTAAAGATCAGCCAAATCGGACACCGTATACGCCCTAGGCGTCCAAAACAAGGTGCAAAGGTCAATATGCTCGGTTTTGCCCCGAAACTCCCTTTTTGCGCCGAAACTCCCTTTTCTCAACCAATCTTGATATTTAGGCCTTGACCGTGGGGGAAACTTGTTTTCTACCTAAAATGTAGAGATAGAGGTCAAATGATATCAAAATAACGTCGGAAACGGCCTAAAACTATAATGAAGAATGGCCATAAATCAGTCAAAAACTCGACTGATCAGCAAGGAATGTACAGCTTCCAAACTTATGTCATAAGATGCGTTCACCGTCCAGAGAGATTTGAACAATCAAATCATTGTCATTCAACCAAGACTATTGACCTATAAGTTACAACCCGTTCTACCAATGAAGTGACAGTTATGGTGTTGTAGGACAATTTATACATTAAAATTATACTAAATAATTATACTAAATCTATACAAACATTAAATTATCTTTTATATATATTATTTTATAAACAATTTGAAAAAAGGAAAAAATTTCCAATTTAGCAAAAATTGGAATTTCATTTCCTCCTCTAGCCAATTTCCAAATTGGGTTTCCGAAATGACCACTTTCTTTTAGGCGTTGTTGCCAATGACGCCTAACATATTAGAACAGCACCTAATGTCCAGTGTCGTATTTTTCTTATGCAATACTGAATCAACAGGCTGACATGTCAAAATTAGCTTTATGCGCTCTTCGGAAAAGCGCTCAACCTTACGGCGCTGTCACGGACAAGGCTCAACGTTAAGGCTTGAATTCAACATGATAAAAACATTTATTTATTAATCAATCTTGTTGATATATGCGGTGCAGCAGATTTTTGAGGTGTATCAATAACTAAAAGCCGAAGCGAGCCACAGCCATACATGTTTTTGAAGCCTATGAATGGGGGAGGGTAGGAGGCGCCCACTTTTTGAAAACCAGATGCCGAACTGAAGAATATTTTCCAAACGACATCTTGTAGCCGAAGCGAGCCATGCGCCCATCTTGTAGCCTTTTTTAACTGATGTATAAAACTGAAGCATGCCGAACTGAACCAGGCGCCCATCTTGTAGCTGAAGCGAGCCACAGCCATACATGTTTTTGAGTATCAACTCTGGCGCCGGTGTCGCGTCTTGTACTCAAAGCCGATTCCTTTTCGAAAACCAGAGTCTCCATTCCCGGCAAGCTTCTCCAGCTATTTCTCATTCTCAAACCATTCTGAATGCGTGCATGGCCATGTTGAGACCTCTCCAACTCCCACGTTGAGGCTCCCATCATCAATCTTACGCGACAAAATGCCTGGAGGAGGCGCCAGCTTAGATGGACGAGCTCCAACTAGCTGACTGCCTCTGCCACCATCTTTAACCTCATTCCGAATCCTCCACGGCTCCACCTTCACTTCCACATCCCAAAGACTCACAGAATCCGACGTCCGATCCACCTCCAGGCTCCATCTGTCGTTAAATTTATTCTTATTCTTATCATTGTCCTCCTCCACCTGCACAACCGTCACCACCGCCATTTCTTCCAAATTATGACTCATCGACCGAGGAAACTCAGACGACGATCGCAGGTACGTGATATGACTTGGAGTTCTTTCACGCATGGTCTCACGATTAATAAATAAATGTTTTTATCATGTTGTATTCAAGCCTTAACGTTGCGCCTAAAGTTAATTTTGATATGTCAGCCTGTTGACTCAGCATTGTATAAGAGAAATACAACACTTCGCAACAGCGTCTAATATGTTAGGCACCATTGGCGACAGCCCCTAAAAGAAAGTGGTCATTTCGGAAACCCAAATTTGGAAATTGGCTAGAGGGGGGAAATGAAATTCCAATTTTTGCTAAATTGGAAATTTTTTCTGAAAAAGTTGGGAGTGACACATGTCACCCCCGGCTAACACTAGTTCCGTCCTTGACACCCGTATTGAATTAAATTCCTCCTAGACAACATACTTGTTCAGGTTTGCAGCTATTTCTTATGCAACGAGATTCATGCAACATACTTGTTCAGGTTTGTAGCTTTTCAACATACTTTTTGGAGGTGGTCTATTGCTCTGATGGCCATCGGAGTCTTTCCTCCACGGCGATTCTTCTTCTTTTCTCGGGCCTCCTTCATCCTTATTGATTTGTCCTTCAAAAAAATAAATGTCCATGAAACAGATTAATAATTATAATAAAAATGTAACTGACAGTTGAGTTTGGTCACCACACTTCACCTCATATGCAGGTTCTTGAATATGCTTAACCAGCCATGCCCATTCCTCCTTGCGTTGGACAAACTCCAAAGGTACTTTCTTCCCGTGCTTCAGATAATGTTTGTGGCAAGACGACTTCCAATTCTTGTAGCGGTTATTTGCTATTCGTGTAATGTACTCTCAAAGTAGAGCGTCTTTCTTTGGCAAAAAGAAATGAGGCTGCAATAAATATAAAATCAGCGTGTGTAAAATTTACAGTGAGATAAACAAAAAAAATTGTAATTAAATACATATACAACTTACACTGAGGTAGTTCACCACGACATCCCAATGCTTAGGTTCTAGCTCACTGTATGTCGGTGCTAACATCGGCACCTTCTGTCTCACACACGCCCCGATTTGGTGGCACATCATACTCCTTATTTGCCTTATTACTGGGCCATTTGCCTCTTTAGAACATTCAACCTTGATCTTAGTCCCCAATGAGTTCACCAAAGTCGCAATCTTGGTGCCACACACAACTCCCCGACGCTTTCTCTTCTTTGAGGTTTCACCTTCACTTACATTGTCATCCTCGTCTTCTAGCATCAAGTAACAAACAATTTATATTAATATGAGAAGATGTATTGATAACAAAAAATTAGTAAATAAACAATATTAATGTTATACCGGAAGAATGATCCTTCGTATTCACGCGGATACTCAGAGGCAGTTCCTCCATCTCTTGGGTGTTGTCATCAGTATAGTCAACATCATTTGACACTTGAGAGGGATTAACAGGAAGATCTTCATTTGAGGGATTAGCAGGCTGTTCTTCATTTGGTGAATCATTGAGTACTTCATTAGAGGGATTCGCAGCAAGTTCTTCATTTGAGGGATTAGTATGAGTTTGAACATGAGGGTTTTCAGAAACTGCAGGTCATGGTGTAAGTGAGGGGTAGCGATTGATGGTTTGGTGGGAGGATGAGACAGTTCTTGTTGGGTATTTAGAAGCAGCAGGGGGATCAACTAGCATGGGTACTAATAACAAAGGACACTCAGTTTCGGTGTCAGACTCAGTAACAGGGTATGTTAGGACTTTTTTGGGATCATTTTTAGAGGGTTTCTCTACTCTCAGTTTTGTAGAACATCTAGGGCTTCTACGTAATATTGTTTGCACTGAAACCGTCCTTTTCTTAGGAGTACTAACCAGATCTGGAACAACATCGTCCATATTAGGGATAGTGAGGTCAGTAACATTACCTTCAACACGGATTTTTTTCTTCTTCGCCTCAATCACGGTGTCGGCTTTATTCTTCGGAGGTTTGACCGGTTGATCCTTCTTTGGAGGTTTGGCCAGTTGATCCTTCTTCTTCACCGCAGGCTCCGGCGTATGTATTTTGGCCGGACGCCGAGTACTTGGAGAGCGCAACTTCATGTTACGACCGTCGCTGGTTGCGGCTACAACGTCGGTCAAAGTTTTCTTCTTCGGTGGCATGATGGAAGGTCGAAATTGGAGTGTACGGAACGAATCGGGAAATCCT
The DNA here is from genome assembly GCA_033675395.1 of Rhodiola chrysanthemifolia. Lineage (NCBI taxonomy): Eukaryota > Viridiplantae > Streptophyta > Magnoliopsida > Saxifragales > Crassulaceae > Rhodiola > Rhodiola chrysanthemifolia. The sequence continues at coordinate 35,800,265 of CM066207.1, read as the reverse complement.
AAACTTTTCTAGTGAGAGAGGAAGTGAAGAAGAAGTGAAGTGAAGTGGATTTTCGTTTTGGTTCAAAACATACATGTGTTCGTTTTTTGGACACGTGGTCGGCACCAATCGTGTTTTTGGACACGTGTTGGGCACCGATCGCGTGTTGCCTTAAATGACATACATAATACAGTCAGTCGCATAAGTGGATTACAGAAGCGCGCTCAGTAAAATTAGATTTCCCCCTCTGATTTAGGTTTCCCGCCAATGGTTTTGGAATTTCCCACCTTCAGTAAACAATACTTACGTAACTTATAAACATATGTGCAGTCACATAAGTGAAAGTCAACCTGAAAATGAAACTAGCATTTTACTTTGTTCACATACTCTGCCTATTCTAAAATGGACAAAATATTTCACAACATTCATGGTTGGAAAACACATGATGTTGAAACACATGATAATCTTCACTCCTCCTCGTCAATATCATCTAACCCTTCCTCATCTTCATGATCTTCCTCACTTACTTCATGATCACTATAATAATAATGGAGTTCATCAACATCTTCTTCTTCATCATCTGTTTCATCAAATTCATCTTCCCCTTCGTCATCTTCACCTTCGTCATCTTCCTGCTCTTCATCTACTTCGAAAAAATTATTATATGAAGTGGGAACTTCTTCATCAATTACATTGCAATTATTGTAAGGGGGAATATTTAGTGTGCTGTCTTCTTGATATGCATTTTCTGTTGTACCAACACATGAGTGACTATAAGTGCCTCTTTGAGCGACGACATTAACAACTTTCCAATTATCTCCAAACTTAGGATCTTCCAAGTAAAACACTTGTTGTGCATGTTTTGCAAGACAATAAGGAGCATCTTCATACCACATGTTAGATATGTCAATCGAAAGAATTCCATGCTCCATTTTTATGTTTCCACCCTCAGATTCATCAGTATTAAACCACTTGCATTGGAATATGACTACCGGCATTCCCTCGGCATACTTGAGTTCGATAACATTTTGTAGAACACCATAATAGTTATTTTCTCCTGGAAATCATAAAACAATGAAACAAGAAGATGAACCATTATTACATAAATATGTTGTTGTAACATATTTAATTAAGGATACAGAAACATATAACAAGGACGATGAACCAAATGATGTACGTGGCAGATTGATAAAAATGATGCAGATTTGCTAACCAAATGAAATGATGCACAAAGTTGGATGCAGATGATATCATAAAAACCATGATGCAGATTGCAATATGAGATGAAAAACAAAATGAAGCAAAATTACTAACCAGCGTGTACCATTACTCCACTATTTTGTGTCGTCAAATGTTGGTCCTTATCCCATACAACAAATTTCAACCCATTTACAACATAGTGAGTGTAACACGAGTGAAATTGTGGCTTACATGCCAAAATGTGAAGCTCGATAGAGTACGCATCAGATCCTTCGTCGCGTAACCATATCATCTACACATCAATGTATACTAAATCAATGACACAAAATTTATATATACTACAAATGAATCTATGTGTTAAATAAAGTTTTACCTTATTAAGTAAATGAGAATGGAAATGTTCAATACAGGAATCATTGTCACCGTAGGGATTTTCACTGTAAAAGTTCTCTGCATGTTTCTGAATATACTCCCTTGCCTCTTCGCAATTTTCCATGACACACCAATGTATCACGTCTATGTCATTATTGTTGAGCCTAAACCTCCTATCGCAGCAGCCCGTCGGCTTTATGACATTCGAGACCACTGATATGTCAAAGTGATGTTCCTCATCTTCATCTTCAATATGAGATTTACCTTCAATCTCACCCATGTACAACTTACAGTACATCACACACTCGTGGGCAATATATTCCTCGGCAATGCAACCTTCAGGGTACCTTGTGTTTCTCACAAACTTCTTGTACTTTCCAAGTTGCCTACATATATATAACATTATAATTTGCGCACAATAAATATGATTACAATGTACAAATCGATTTTTTCCATACCTTTCCATAGGATACATCCAACTATAGTGTACCGGCCCCTTGAACAAAATTTGATCTGGAAGGTGAACCACGAGATGTACCATTATAGTGAAGAATGCCGGTGGAAAAATCCTCTCTGACCGACACAGAATCTGAACTATCTCTAGCTTCATGTGATGCACCTCATACTTCTTGAACTCTCTGCAACAGATTCTGCGAAACCAATGAGATAGTGATATGAGAGGGTGAACCACATTTCTAGGCAAGTATGGTCTAATGTAAACCGGCAGCAGTCTCTGTAACATAACATGACAATCATGTGTCTTCAATCCAATAAACTTTTTGTCTTCAAGATTAATCTTATTCTTCAAGCTTCCAGCGTTCCCAGATGGATACTTATCTCTAGCTTCTCATTAGAATTCACTGTATAGGGTGCTTTAGTCACTTTTTCCTTATTCCTTGAGTTTGACCCGGATGGTTTGAACCATAATTTTCTACGTACCCCCTGCTATTCCAAACCATTTCTAGCCTTGATATCATCTTTAGTCTTACCTGCTAATTTAAAACAAACGTGAATAAGTACTTCAAATATATGTTAATGTATAATGTGTACAAATAGTTTTCATACCTTCAATCCCAAGTATGGTCCCAATGATGTTATCAAAAACATTCTTCTCAATATGCATAACATCGAGTGAATATGGATGGGAGAATGACTTCCAATATGGTAACTCATAAAATATAGACACGTGTGTCCAACAAAGTCTCTCACTGCTGCCTCTCGCCTTCAACTGAGGATGTAGACTAAGAGTAGGATACTCGTGTGACATAATTACATTGAATATGTCATGACCGACAAGTGGTGGTGGAGGGTCTCAAGACTCAATCTTCCCATTAAATCTATGGGATGCAAACCTTCAGTCATGGTCTCTTGGGAGCCATCTTCGATGCCCTTGATACGACATCCTTCCAGTCAAATGGGTAGCGTCGATGTCATCTAGACATAAGGGACAAGCTTTCACTACTAATTTATCCAAAATTTTCGTCTTCAAGAATCCGCCGGAAAAGGGACGGAAAGTTGACGGAAAAACGTGAATTTCGGTCAACTTTTCTTCAACGGCGATGATGTCGGAAATTTTCCCGACGGTAAATATTTTCCGTCGACATTTCGTCATCTTATTCCGTCGACGTGCCGTGTCTATTTCGTCATATTTCCGGTAATATAATTCCGGCTGCGTGGCGTTGCTATTCCGTCACAGTTACGTACAACAGTTCCGTCTACACTCCGTACATATTACGTTAAAGTCCTTTCGTCACCTTTCAGTCTAAATTCCTTCGACATTATAATCCGTCAACCTTTCGTCTATATTACGCTACTCACATTTCCGTCATTTGTCCGGCATAATTCCGTCAATATATATTATCGGCAATTATCCATATACGTTCCGTCGTCGTTATTTTCCGTCGACGTTCCGTCCTTGTTACGATACTGGTATTTCCGTCATTGTTCCGGCCGATTCCGTCAATATATTATCGGCAATATTTCATCTACGCTCCGTCGTCGTTATTTTCCGTCGACGTTCCGTCCTTGTTACGATACTGGTATTTCCGTCATTGTTCCGGCCGATTCCGTCAATATATATTATCGGCAATATTTCATCTACGCTCCGTCATACACATTTTCCGTCATTGTTCCGGTAAATTCCGTCAATATATTATCGGCACAAATCCATCTTCACTCCGTCCTTATTTTCCGTCTACATTCCATCTACACTCCATCATCCTCTATTTCCGTCTGCCAAATTCCTGAATCGTTAACAAAATTAATTTAAATGTCTAATTTACATAATTAATTTAAATTAAATGTTTTAACAAAATTAATTTGAAATTAGACATTATTTTGCACATATAACAAAATTAATTTAATAAACCAAAATTCGAAATTTGAAATTATATCAAATAATTCAAATCAAACAAAATTAAAACGACTAATTTCTGCGGTCTTCATTCGATTCCTGATGGCCATCATGGTTGTTTCCATCCGAGCTTCGACCGGAGGTCGGCTGGTATCCAGAAGTACTGAGCATTCTCATCATAGCAGCTTGCATTTGCATCATTTGGTCAATGCTATCTCTTAGGGACTCCTGTTGTTGTTGCATGGTCCTCAAATCAGCCTCATGTCGGGATTCTATGCGCTCTAAACGCGGCACAAGCTCCTGAGTGTAATCGTTCGATGATTGGCTCCTTGCTGCTCCTTGCACGCTGGCACACGACTGGCTGCCCGTCGAAGAGTACTGTTCCGACAATAATGTTGCTGCAGGACCATACAGATACGGTATCCCCGACCTTGGGTGAACTCCCATGACAGTTGCAGCGGCCTCTACCAGCTTTTCATCCGGTACCCTTTCATCTGCAACGCGATCCTTCAGGACCAGAGCTTCAGCATCAGCAAGCTGTTTCTGCACATTCGTACAAATGAAACAAAAAAATTGTGAGTCCCAAATACATGTATAAGAAACATATTTTTGAGTTACAATTATACTATTAATAATTTGTTAAGTGTAGTACCCTTTTGTTCTCCCAATCAGGTATCAGATACGTCCCATCCTGCCGCTTGTATTTCTTGTCAAACATATCAGTTAGCAACACTTGTCTTTTATTGTCCTTTTCCTGCAAATTTAATGCAAATGTGTTGTGAAAAAATTTAACTATAAACATTGAATTATTAGTGTAACAATTTAATGATATATTGTTGTGAAAAATTGAAGTGTAAAAATTGAATTATTACCATCTTCGCATGGTGAAAGTGTGCCGGTCTAGATCCAAATGCGTGCAATTTCGGGCCGTTTCTGGCAAGGTTGGCAGCATACGTTTGCTTGTTCTTTTCACTGCGGGCTATGAATGATGGGTCCGTATTAAATCGAGCTCTCCCCGCATCTATGTGATCTTTGGTCAACCATTTCGGGCCTTTGGTTTTCCCGGTTCGCAAACCTCTCCACGAATCTTGTAGAATCTTAGCCGCCTTCTTCCTAAAGTTGGCCTCAATTTGGTCGGTGTGTATCGGATCCCATCCGGTACAAGCTCTACATATACATTACATAGAATCACAAAACTATGTAATCGAAAACCAAATTAACCAAAAAATAATGCAACTGCTACAATTTTTTTACCTTGAAGTGTCGAAACCACTTCACCGGAGCTTGTGGATCACACGTCTCCACTGTCGTCCAACCAATCTTAAAGCCAGGTCCAATGCATTGAAGCCCGATTTTGTTAACAGCCGAAGGGGGGTCAAAGCTGAAAAATTAAAAGGTAACATTTATAATATGGTTAGCATAAACAAGCTGCACAAATTTATGTACAATGAAAGTACTCACTTGTCATCCCCAGCTGGAGTGATCCAAGGTCGAGTATCATGTGGCATTGAACCCAACGGAGTCTCCTCACTGACTCCGCCACCGGCGGAAGTCCCTCCTCTAACGAAATCTGACCGCATTGCGTCATCATGATCGTCAGCATATGCCGAAGGTGAGGCCCTCTCTTCGGCATCCTCGTCCCTGTTCACCCCCACCATATGAAACAGGTCGTCGATTGAGTACTCATCCACTTCTGGTAAGACTCTGTCTTCATCCATAGGCACAGTTGTGTCCGGTACATGCATAGAAGGCCTGTAAATGTCTGGACTTGGACGTCTGTCCCCGGTTGACGATGGTGTACTTTGCCTTTCCTCACCCCCTTGTCTCGCAGGGATATGAGCCTGTACAGGAACAAGTCTGTACGCATCTCGATTTTGACTGTTTTCCCCAGCTGATGGCTGATGTTGATCACCCTGAATCAGCTGTCTTGGTTGGCGTATTTCAGTTAGCGGCGTTTGTGCTGACCCTCTACCAGCCACGGTTTTCCTTTTACCCTGTACATTTCGCTTGAGTGGTGCCATTTACCCTGCCATAAAATTTAAATTAGTAATTTCAAATCACAGATAGAACACATTTTTGTATCTTGTTCTCGTAACCACATTATGAACCAAAACAGCAGCCATTCGAGTATGTGTATGACAAATATTAATTTAAGCCAAATAGTATCATAGGTACCTAAGGACGATGCTACAGGCATTTCATTATCAGAAAGTTCCATCAGATTGTATCAACAGATATCAACATATGATGACAACACGTACAGCTAACACAGAGGACATAAACACAATTTGTCAGGCGACCAGTTTCGAACATTTGTTGTACAGAAATTCACACACAAACACACCCGAACACACGCCGAACAAACAAATTTGCTTCTGAAATCGGACACACGCGCATAACATTTGACACCACCATATATACCAATTCGAATCGAACAAACAAATAACCGCAGGCGAACAATAGAATCACGAACTCAACTGAAGCGCACAAGAGAAAGACGAGTAGTTTTCCCATACCTGGGCTATCAAGGTTGCTTAGGAATTGGCAAAAAAATCGGGCTGTCGACCTCGGCGGGGTACGGCGGACGATTGTGTGCTAACACGGATAATGAGGGTTTTACATTGCGCATGTAATTTCAATTCGCTTTGTCCAAAACAATATGTATTTAGTCTATTTTAACCAAAACTTTTTAACTCGTCTAGGCGGGCGAATACGGCGGGGATTTTTTTAATATGAATATAACAGCGCTTGTTTTGCAAAGCGCTGACGTAATTAGATATTACGTCGCCTTCGTATATAGGCGCTGTATTTTACTTATATAATACGGCGCTTAACATATAAGCGATGTTCTAAATGTCCCATATGACATCGTCTATTTAAGCAGCGCTGTTTTTTTGTACCATATTACATCGCTACTCAGACAGGCGCTGTTTTTTTATTGCATTATGACATCGTCTATTAAAAGAAGCGCTGTTTTATGGTTACTTTAAACAGCGTACATATATTAAGCGCTGTTTACTTAACATTTTTCCAGAAAATTACATAACACAAAACGTTCTATCCCTTTCCATTATTTAAAATAACAAAATTGATAATTACACATACATAATCTTTTTCTCATTCACATTTTATTAACCATGTCATATACATTATTAATATCCTACCTAATTTTTTGAATCTTTGAAATTTTAATATTCTAATATCCCACATTGCTCGATTTCATTGACTTGGATTCACGAGTGATTATAAAAGGGGAGAGTAAAACCGAATAAACCTACCACACCAAAATCCTTCGGATATTTGTGTAAAATGCTTAATTTTCTCTGCACGACGCTTCATGAACTTCTTGTGTTGCCATTGTGCATAGTCACGAGAAGTTCATGAAGTGTTGGCCGAGAAACTTAGGTTAAATCATACTTAAAATACAATGAATGCTCAGACTAGGCACAATATGATCAGACTTAAGATAAAATTGATCTTAGTTATATAATTAAAGATCAGACTTGTTATTCGATACACAAGCACAACATTCTCTACACATTCAAATTTCATGTCCGTTTGGTCTAATTTTTCATTGCTTCATTTGCTTCACGACGATTCGTCAGACTCTTCTTCGGTATCCGGAAAAGCTACGTGCTCGTCGTTCCTGTCTTCTTCTTCGGTGTCGTACTCATTCACCTCATCATCAGCAAGGTCCCCTACGGATCCGATATCGTTGACCAATACAGGCATCTCAGCTCCCATTTCACCATCATCTTGGAACGGAACATTCGCCGCCTCCATGTCGATTGCGTTTGTTGGTTTCACAGGACAAATTGCTACCCAACCCTGATTATTTTGCGATGCTAATCCTGGAAATGTAACATAATAAACTTGCACAGCTTGCTGGGCAAGAATGTATGGGTCGTAACGGGGGTATGGTCTATGAGTGTTCACGATGACAACCCCGTTAGACGGGTATGATCTAACAAACTGAGGGTCATACCAACGGCACTTGAACAAGACAACCTTTAGGCGATGGCTGCTCCTACATCTCATATGAATTATTTCTTCAATCACCCCGTAGTAGTGTGTACCCTCCGTTCCCTTCACGTAAACATGACTGTTCACCGTGTTCCTCCCTTCACCGTGTCTTTCAATGTGAAACTTGTAGTTGTTTACTTTGTATGTCGCCGAACATGCAACGTCGGATTGGAATCCAGCGGACAAGTAGTGAATCCATTGTGGCAGTCCTATGGTTTCTCCAAGCTCCCAAACCTGGAGAGAATTTAATAATAAAGGTGGTATAGTTTAAATTATACGCATAATGGAACGAACCGTAATTTGATTCTACTTACATGGGAATTCAGCCATTCTGGGAATTCTGTTAATACGACATCGTATATTTGCTGATCAGTAAGTCACGGTCGTCTTTGTCGTAAGACGGTTTCAAATAATTCCAAATATTGTTCAAGTTCAGGGGTGTTGCTAAATATGTAATGACTTGCTTTTTTAAATTCCCGGTCGTCCAATACCCTCCTTTTACTTTTGCTACCACCAACTCCTGGGTAATTGAAAATAGAAATCTGAGGGTCCTCGAAATCTGATGTCCCAAATTCGTTTCGTTTGTATCTTTGGTCGGTTGTTGTTAATTCCGGACCCAGGTAGTCGGACCCCAAATACGAAGTCTCCAGCTGTATGTATGCGTTAACAATACTGGCTTCCACCTCAGCTCTGTTTCCCTTATGGCCCAATTGTTTAAGACGATATATGAAACGCTCAAACGGATACATCCAACGATAGTGTACTGGTCCACAAAGTAGGACCTCATCAGCCAAATGGATTGGTAGGTGTTCCATTGAGTCGAAAAATGAAGGGGGAAATATGGACTCCAGTTTACACAGTGTCACCGCTATGTTGTTCTGCCAGTGTTCCATTCGCTCAACGTGCAAGGAAGATGCACATATATCTCGGAAAAATGTACACAACTCGGATACAGCTTCCCAGATCTTATTAGGTAAAAACCCCTTGAAAGCAATTGGCATGAGTCGCTCTATAAATACGTGTGCGTCGTGTGACTTGTAACCAACTATTTTTAGTGCACTCAGATCTACTTTGTTCCCCAAATTAGATGAAAATCCATCAGGAAACATCAGAGACTTCACCCAAATAAGTACATTTTTCTGTTCTTCTCGCGTTAGCTGATATTTGGCCTTATTCGCTACCAAACGCCCCCGGCAAGTTTTCAGTTCCAATTCGGGTCTTCGACAGTACAACCCGATATCTTTTCTACACTTCACACCGTCATCTTTGGTTTTCCCCTTAACATCCATGATGGTGTTGAATAAATTCTCAAAAAAATTCTTTTCAATGTGCATGACGTCCAAATTATGTCTAAGCTTCAAGTCCACCCAGTAAGGTAGTCCCCAAAAAATCGATTTCTTTGTCCAGTTGTGTTCGACACCGAAGCCATCGCAAACCTCATTCATATGCTGCTCCCATATATATTTTAAGTTCCTAACCCTGTCATGAACTGCTTGACCAGAACGAAATGGGACTGGACCATCAAAGTCGGTTCGATTTCTGTAAAAATTCCTAACATCACCCCGATATGGATGATTTTCTGATAAAAAGCGTCTATGACACCCAAAATACGATACTTTTCTTCCATTTTTCAACACGAATGTCTTCGTGTCCTCCATACAGTAGGGACAGCCGAGTTTCCCTTGCGTTGACCACCCCGACAACATTGCATAGGCAGGGAAATCAGATACAGTCCACATGAGAGCTGCCCTCAACGTAAAAGTATGTCTGCGATTAGCATCATACGTGTCAACCCCAACATTCCAAAGTTGAATCAAGTCATCAATAAGAGGCCTTAGATATATGTCCAACCGCTTCTTTGGACTTGACGGACCAGGGATTAGTATAGTTAACCAAATGAATCTCGTTTTCATGCACAACCACGGTGGTAAGTTGTATGTTGTTACCATGACAGGCCAAACGGAGTACTGTTTTGTGGACATACCCCATGGATTAAATCCATCAGTGCATAATCCCAATCTCACGTTACGTGCATCCGATGCAAAATGAGGATGAGACCGATCGAATTGCTTCCAAGATTCTCCGTCCGAAGGGTGTAGCATGCGAGTCACGTCTGCTTTGGGTAAAGCGTGCCAGGTCATTTCTTTAGCCAGGATTTGAGATAAAAAAGTCTTTGTAAACGCGGTATAATCGGCAAGTAAAACATTTGCCTCCTCGCATTTCGCTGGTACGATGAAGAACTTTCTGTACGTCTTGGACGATGATATCTTCGTTCCTTGCAGAAACGACATTCTGTCAAACTTTCGTCGCAACCGTAGTAAATCATACAACCCCCTACGCAAACGTCAATCCTTTGGTACCCCATTCCGAGATCAGATACGAGTTTTTTCGACTCTTTGAATGAAGATGGGATCTTATTCTCCCCCCCAATTAGATTTTTCATCGTTCCACAAACAGCGTTAAATGCGCCTTCTGATAATCCGTAGTTAGCTTTTGTTGCCAGCATTTTCATGTTAATTGAAAGCTCCGTCTCCGTCGTGCAACCTTCGTAAGCCGGTTCCCCACATGAATTTAGCATACTGACGAATCTGTTTGCTTCGAAATTATCTGTTTGATGTTCAATATTGTTCGACGACTCGGGAATATCATCTGTTGTGCCAATATCTGGAACCATCTCTGGGAAGGCCTCGTCAGTCCAAATTTGGTCTTCATTACCAAAAACTGGGTAATTTGTCGTCGGTTCGGGTAGAGTTGGGACTGTATTATTTACGTACTGCATTTCTACCAGATCTTCCCCGTGTAAGGTCCAATTGAAGTAATTTGGTGTGAAACCGTATTTGTACAAATGCGCTTCCATCATTCTTATATTGATGAATCGCTTGTTCTTGCATTTTGTACATGGACATCGGATTGAGTTGTCGCTGGCAAGAAAACCTTTTGCGACGGCTGCTCCAATAAAATTATTGACCCCATCGATGAAAACATCATTGGTACATGATTCCCCATTACAACTCGCTTCGTACATCCATCTCCGTTCTTCATATAAATATGCCATATGCTTATACTAATTATATGCGATTTGAAACAAAACTAAAATAGAGTACCTCAAATCCCTCAAATCGTGTCTCACGCCGAAGCAAATATCAGCACACAAGTGGTCGGTCACATATTGGACATTGCAATGAAGCCATTCGATAAATTGTACCAGAGATGTTGAATATAAGCAAGAAAGATGGTGTTAATATATTTGGTCAGTGCAAATTGCTAAGTAGTGTATATATAAGTCATTTGCAACATTAAGTTTTCATTCGTATCAATAAATATAAACACTGTCACGGATTGGTAATGTTCAATATTCCGTCTACACGGCGGCTTATTTCCGTCTCTAAGTGACGAAACTACAACGAGATTTCGACGATGTTCTGCAATTGAATATTTATTATCGGTACATTTATTCCACTACATTTCAGCGCCGTTGTATAAGAATGAACGTCAGCGCCTATACATGCAGCGCCGTCGTGTGTAACAAAAGGACATCGCTTATTTGTAAGCGATGTTGAACGTCTGAACTGAGACATCGCTTTTATACACGCGATGTTGAAATGATGCACTGAAACAGCGCTTTCAAGACAAGCGATGTTGTAATAATTAAATGTAACAGCGTTCTGTTTATAAGCGCCGTGGAAATGATGAACTGAAACTGCGCTTTAGTAACAGGCGATGTTATAAGTCGATGGGTGACGGTAAATTGGCGGAAAATAGACGCATTGTATACCTTATGGTCAGACTTTTTTTCTTTGACAGATCTTCTTGGCTTGCTTGTACAAGTCAGTCGACTACATTATATGCAGTTATGTTCTCATGAGCAGCACCATTCTGCTCTACTCCGTCTTCTTCTGAGTCGTTGTCTCAATAGGACCGACAAATTCTGAAGAAGACGGAGGAGAACAGAAGGGAGCTGTTCACAAAACACCACTATATATAATACAGCTGATTAACATGTGCAGCAAATCCAAAAAGAACTCTCAAAGAAAGTAAGTCCGAGCATAAGAAACAACAGAATCGGAACAATTAGATCAGGTGATTGTAAACGCCCCTATTTAACAATGACGTCTGTTTGCAAATGCCCCTATTTATAGCACAGTTTGAAGATTAGGTGGATAAGAAGGTAATAAATACGATGCATGTTCAGTCAACACATAGGCTCAATTCCGTCACAAATTGACGGAAACACGTCGAATACTCGACGCCTCAATTAATGCAACGGATAAATATTAACGCTAACATTGGTGCTGGACAGTATATAATATTAACGGAAATGCAACGGAACAATGATGAAACGTTTACGTTAAATTTCCGTTACATTTCCCTCTGAGGTGACGGAAAGGCAAAGGAATAAAGACGTATAAAAAACTGTGATGCCGGAAATGTAACGGAAAAGTGATGAAACTATTTACGTTAAATGTCCGTTACATTTCCGTCTGTGTTGACGGAAATGTAAAGGAATAAAGACGTAGAAAATATGTTTGCCTAATTGTGTTTCAATTATCTTAATGTTATATATATATATATATACACGTGGGTGTCAACAATTAGCACGGAAGACGACAACAAAATTAAAGTAAAAATTAAAAGCTGTGATAAGTGTAGTCACCCGACATCGCTCAATAATGATCGTCACATCATATTGTAAAAAAAAAATAAAAAAAATAAACAAAATAGTGAATGATCGTCACATCATATCAAAAAAAAAACAAGACAAAAAAGGAAATAGTGGTCGTCGAATCGCTTTGGGCAAATTTTTTTATACATAGATACTCATGTCTGATTTCTTGATATATGTGGGCGGTATCGTCGATCAATCCTGACACTTAATTTCTTCACTGTTGTATGATAATATATACATACATATATATATATATATGTGCACTTTTGAGATGCACAACAAATTCGGCCTCACTTTCACACTGGTTTGCCTTTAATTTGAAAATGTACTTGTATACTATTGTCTTCGTTGTGTATGTATGTGTATCAACTGAAGATATGATATCCTAGACATGTACACTCCGAGACAGTGTCGCAACGATATATAAAATATTCAGCGGATCAAATATATCCTTCAGAACCGCCTTCGAATTCATATCCGGACGACGAAGCAAATATACGTTCAGCTTCAGAATTCTTGCTCATTCTTACAATTCGTCGGGTTTCAATTTTAGATAGTAAATTTTACGTGCTTTTATATATATAGAGCATATATAGAAAGAATATACGTCTCGTTTTCGAAAATAGTCCGTGCCCCTGTTTCTGCAAATTAAAACGCGCATTTATAAACGTAGTTAACTTCATTAGATACGTTGCACATCAATATATATATATAACATAGTTTATGACACTTTAGTACAGATTATGTGGAACGTTAATTTCATAAATTCAACGAGTTTTTGGTGCTTGCTTTCCATCTGATCCACGGGGTGACGGCTGGTCAACTTCTTCGCCACCGTCACATGGACTTGTATTTGAAGACGAACATTGTCTGTTATTGTTGTATTCGTCGTATCTGTATTTTTCCATACTGAAGCTATGCTCTCCTAAACATTCGGAGCCCAAATCACATGGATAGAATCCATCTTGAGCGGAACAAACATATCCTTCAGAACCGCTTGATTCTTCATCAGACATCTCCGCAAAGAAACGATCGACTGCAGAGTTCGAACTCATTATATGAAATTGTTGGGATGAAAATATGAGCACAAGAGATAGTGCGTTTACTTATAGGGTGGACTTTTAAGACGGCGCTTACACAAAAGCGACGTCCCATATATATATTGAGACAGCGCTTTAATTTAGGCGCTGCCTTAGTATAAATAAACGGCGCGTTTATGTATAGGCGACGTGAGAAATGACATATAACGGCGCTGGAATATATAGGCGCCGTTATATGTTTAGTGAACACGGCGACTGAAGAACAAACGCCCTAGAACCCTAAAAATTACATTTCAAAACATTTTTTAACCACACTGGTAAATTCCGTTTACGCCGACTTCTTCGCCCGCGGTACGCATTTCGCTCACGCGGAGGTTTGATTTTGTCGCCCAGGTAGGTCGATAGTTGTCATCCTATGTCGGCTCTTATTGTCTCTGTTTTGCATAAGTTGTCGGCGGAATGCGACACAGTTACGGTTGCGTGTAAATTTGAAAAATTGGTTGACTCCGGTGTATGGATGTATTCATTTAGTCAGGGTACTCAGTTCAAGCAACTGATTATTATTCTGCTTGAAACTATGAGAGTATAGGGACGATGGTTAACACACCAAGTAGTCTCGAAGGAGCCTCATCAGCGACAGCTAAGAAAAAATCGAAACGTAAACAAAGGGGTGCAACCCTTCTGGCCAGTTTAATTGACAAGCATAAAGATGGCACAAAGGAACCGGTCACGATAGCAGCAGATGGAACTATCAACGGTGAAGTAGGGAAATTATTCAGAACATACATTGGTAATATGATACAGTATGTTAATATATTAAGTGAACTGCACAATGTGGTATTTATACGTTAAACTGTGCGTTCGGTACATGCAGATCTGGTTGCGAAAAAGCATATGCCAATTACATATGAAAAATGGACGTTAGCACGCCCGGATCAGAGGGAGTTTGTTTGGGAAGAGACTTTGGTCCGGATTATTAACTGTGAAACGATTAATTGTTAACTTTATACTTTTGCATGTGTTAACCATTAAATTAATTCTGCAGAAAATATTTGATGTGCCTCAGAATGAGTTAACTACGGTGTTAAAGAGAACGGAGATGCGGGCAGCGGCTAAAATTCGGAGAGAATTTAAGAGTGAGCTGGCAAATAAGTACATTTTTGGTCCGAAAGAAGGAGAGGACCCACGACAGATGTATCCGTTCATTGATACGGATCAATGGAAGACCTTTGTGGAACAACGTCTGACTCCCGAGGCACAAAAACTTAGGGAGTTGAACATTGCGCGAGCGAAATCGAACCGGTACCCGCATACTATGTCCAGGGGCGGGTACAAGAAGGCAAAAGCGGATGTCGTCGCGGGGAAATTAGCGGAGATGGAGGCGCATGGTTTAATATCCCCGGGGGATGACCCTGTCATCGATGTTGGAAGGCATGAGGTATGGAAGAGGGGGCACCAAAGGACTAATAAAGAGTACGTGAATGACCATATGAGGGAGGTTGCCGACAAAATTGTAAGTTATATTGTTACGTTACATAATTACGTAACTGTCTGTGACTGTCATGAACGTCCATTCACTTCGGTATCAGGATGAATTGGAGAAGCAAGTGAGGGAAGGAAAATTTATATGCAATGGTAGACGTGACATATTAACAGAGGCCATAGGAAAGGACGAGTACCCTGGACGAACACGGGGGGTGGGGTGTTTGGTAGGTTGGAAAAAAGTATTTGGGAAGCAATCTTCTTCGTCGACCACACAGTGCACTGTCACTTCGAATGCTCTTACGAGTCATAGCCCTGAAATTGGTTACGATGATGACCCATTTGGAGATATACCCAAGGTAATATTTCGTCGTAATTTTTTAAATTACGACGAAATTTCAATTTACTTCGTAAATGTGTCTGAATTTTTCCATTTCAGGTGGGGAAGAAATGCTTGCTGCACGTGGAAGGAGGAGGTTCGGATCAGGGCAGGAAACTTGTAGCACTTGGCAGAGTGATGCGAGGACGCTTCGTCCAGTGTCAAGAGCTGACTGATGAGATGGTGAAGGTGGTTGTAGAGATTGAACTTGAACCGTCGGCAGAGCTTCCAATGAAGTTGGGGCGCATGGAGAAAGTATCAGATGCACTGGGTGATTTTGTGGGATGGCCGAAATGTCTGGTAGACATTGATGAAAAGATAGTTGATTCCTAAATTCTGTTATATGATAAGAAAAACCTATAAGCATATCAATGTGAATAGGTTAATTGTTTTTTTTTTTACGCACAGGGATATGACGAGTACAGATTTTTTAAACTCCAATGTAGCAGTTTTGACGACGCTAAACTTGAAGGAATGACAATGACTTGTCGTTTTTTGTACGAACACGCGAAAATGATGGCCAAGTCGACTATCTATTCGGTGCACAGTGCTAGCGAAGTTTTCGGTGAAGATTGTTATATCCAACTGGAAAAATCTGACATTTTGCAGTTCACCTCATTGGAAGCCTTGAGTGCAACCGCGGTTGAAGTGTTCATGGGGTAAATTTTTATTTATTTATTAGCATTTGTTGTTAACAATGAAATTTTGTTGACTGGATCACTTAATTATTCAAATGGCAACAGAGTTATACAAGATCAGATCCCGCCAGGCATCCGGTTTGGATACTTCAGACCGAGTCATATGACTCCGTCCGTCGATCTAGAAACGAGGGTCGCTTGCTTCGAGAGGAGATTGCAAATGGCAGACTACGTTCATAATTTTTGCTACTTCCTCCCCTACGTCCATGTCAAAAAGTAAGTTATTATTTGCCGTGGTGTTCTGTGTTTTCGATGAAATACATTGTATACGAATATAACATTTAAAATATATATTTATTAGGTGGCATTGGATGTTAATTGTCATATTCCCCGAGAAGCGCGTGGTACTTTGGCTTGATCCAATCGCAAGCCCACCGTTGGCTGATGCAATAAAGTTCGTCAACACGTAACGACGACTGTGCTAATCCGCTATTTCTTACCAATACTACAAGTGCTACAACTTATAGTAATTACACTAATGTTACAGGGGATTGCGTACATACTTCAATCTCCCGTCAGATGAACCTATACAGTGGAGAACTGTAACGGTATGGACTTAACAAATAACAACGGAAAAGACCGAATTCTTTTATTCCTTTACTTAATACGTTTGATTTATTTGTATAAATCATTTCTTATTTCAGTGCCCCAGACAGCCCTTCAACACTGAAGTCTGTGGATACTATGTGTTGCAATATATGCGCGACATAACGAAGTTTGTTCATCAAACCAATGGATCTCTTCATGACGACATCAGACAGGTAAATATATGCCCCGATAAGTAATAGATCATCAACCATTAGCCTACGTATATGCCAATTTGATAACTGTGCGCTTTTTTCCCAGGCTTTCCCAACAGGAGAGGACTCGTATGGTAACAATGTCCTGAATGATATGAGGTGCGAGTTTGCTAATGAATTGGTAGAATACTTGCGGCAATCAGATAATCCATTGTGAAACACATCATATATATATTCTGTGTATTGGTCCAAATGTTTTGTACATATAATGCTGGGCAATGTAATGTGTTTGTTTTTGTTGATAATATAGAGCAATGTAATCGGGAATAAATGTTTATCAAGGAAATGGTATCGTGCACGGCGCTTTCGACAGCGCTTAAAGTGGACGGCGCCGTGTATAATGTCCAATGAGACAGCGTGTCATTTGTAAGGCGCCGTTTATTATGAACTTAAGTCGGCGCCTTATGGGTAAGCGATGTTTTAAGTATACCTTATACGGCGCGTCTCAATTAAGCGCCGTTTTCAAGTTTATGGATATAAACAATATATCCAATGAGACAGCGTGTCATTTGTAAGGCGCCGTTTACTATGAGCTTACGTCAGTGCCTTATTGGTAAGCGATGTTTTACGTGTACCTGATACGGCGCGTCTCAAATAAGCGCCGTTTTCAAGTATACCCGGGTAATAATAAATTAGTTTAAGATATAAACAATATTCAAATAAATTGTATATGAATGTAATATACAATTTATGACATAATTGTAAGGCGTTGGAAATCACTAATATATTTAATTCGTTGGCAATTTCCAATAAATGTTTCATTTTTCCGTCATTTTGCCGTCATTTTGCCGTCATTATACCTTTACAAAGTTCCCGTTAATTATAGACTGTTGTTGTGTTTCGGTCACTATTACATGTTATTTCCGTCATGGACGGAAACATTTATGCAACCATATTTCATTGTTGCGCTATATAACTATGAGAACTCTTGAAATCATTCATCCCACCACATTCAGTAGCAACATATACTTCCTTCCAATCGTCAACATGTCTCCTTCATTTGACCGTGTGAGTTTCACTGACAATACACGCGGATTTGCTCGTAGAGATCACGTTGTGCCTATTGGCCGACACCAGTAACAACTTACTATATTGTTCTCTTCATATTGTCTGTTTTGATAAATGCGGCACGTTATGTAATCCATACTTTTGTAACAGTTTCTTCCCATTCGATGTTCAACGACGGATTGCTCAAGAATGCATCTTAAAATGTTGGGACGCAACGTGGGCATCATGGACCAGGATCCCAGACAGCAGCAAGGAAATATGGTTCGAGGAGTTTCAGGTACAAAACAAGAACTCGAGAAATGTTTTACTTTCCTTTGGATGACTAAAGTTAACGGATCTTACAAATGATTTGCTTGTAGAGTATAGCTACCTGGGATGCACAATATGACAGTCGCATTCGGGGTAATTTTATGAATGCATGCAAGATGATCATCAATGATCATCGTACGATGCGAAGGACAGGAAGGAATTCACTTTTGTCGTTGTCAACCAACCCGTAGATTGCATAATGTTGATGTCGTTATAAATCAATTAGTGACAACTTTGTATTCAATGAGTTAAGTAATAAAATAAAGTGCTTTTTATCCAAATGAATTTGTAACGCGTGCAAATTAACCCCTAAGTAATGTTTTTTATATAATAAATTATATTTGAAATCATTTGTGTAACGCTGATTGATTATACGTTAAAATAAATTGATAATAAAGTAATATAAAAAAAATTCAGAAAATATGGTTCGCAAATGAGACAGCGCTTCCGTTTTGAGCGATGTCTTAATTGACATTATAAACGGCGCCTTATAAATGAAGCGCTGGCATATATGACGGAAATGTCGGAATGTATGTGAATAAAATATGCGGGTACGTTCCGTCATTTGTTCGTTACTTATATTCCGTCGCTAATCCGAGAACTCATGAGAGACGGAATTAATGTTGACGGAATGATAATGGAAATACCTCGAAAATGTTTTTGGTGACGAAATGGAATCGAAAATGTCACGTTTTATTTACCGTCGCCTTTTCTTATGACTTTATTGAGACGGAATTTTTGGACGGAAAATTTGGAAAAATTTGTAGTGTTTATACCCTTTTGTCTTAAGGCCTCCTAACATGCCAAGACCAGGAAAGTCACTAATTGTCGATAACACCGCTGCTTTCATAATGAAAGATGACCGATCACGTCTATCAAAAGTACAAACTCCCTCATTCCATAGTACTTTCAACTCGTCAATAAGAGGCCTCATAAAAACACTTAGGCACTTTCCAGGAGATTTGGGTCCAGATATCAACATACATAGTATATTCAACTCTTTTCTCATACACATATGGGGTGGCAGATTGTAAGGTATAAAAATGACAGGCCATGTGCTGTGTGAGAGTTTCGAATCCCCAAATGAATTAAAACCGTCAGTTGCTAAGCCAAGTCGGACATTCCTTATCTCACTTGAGAATCTGGATATTCCTTGTCAAATAATTGCCATGATTCACAATCAGCCGGATGTCGAATGTATTCCGGATCATCAACATTTCTTAAAGCGTGCCACGTCATTTGGCCTGCAGTATATGGTGACATATAGAGACGCTGCAATCTTGGAGTCAAAGGGAAGTACTTAAGTGTCTTTTTTGGAACCTTGCTTTTCCTTTCATTTTCTCTGTACCTTCCCTCACCGCACACGTGGCAAGTAATACGATCTTTGTGCTCCTTGTAGTACAGTATACAACCATGCTCACAAGCGTGTATGGTCTCATAACCCCATATTCTTTAAAACCTTTTTCACATCTTTATAACAACTAGGGTAGTTGTTATCGAGAGGCAGAATTTCTTTTGTGATCTGTAGAATTTTATTGAAGCCCTTATCTGACACTCATCTCTCTACTTTCACTTGCATTGCCCTCAAAATAGTTTTAAGAACGGTTCTGTAACAACCAATGTATAAATGTGTCTGAGCTTCACCCATGAGACTTTTATATCTTTCAAAAACCACCCTACTATCTAAATCACCACTCTCTGTATCCATGTTCTTCTGAAGATCCTCATGCTGCATATATTGAAAGGGAAATGCATCTCGAATAATATCTTCATTCGGGTTTGATTGATGATTCGTCACACCACTACTTGTTCTCCATACCTCTCCGCAAGCCAATGTTGTCTCAACATGTATTGGGAAGGTTCAGCACTATCTTCACCGTGGGATGTTCATGTGTGGTACCCATCATACCATTGTTGATCAAATGGATAAACATTTCCTTTGTTGTAATTCTTCCTCTAATCATCAAACACCTTCTACAAGGACATATATATATATATGTGAATTTCCTCTATTTTGCTTTGCGAATTCAACAAACTCAACAATGCCTTGAATGTACCGTGTGTCACTCCGTTCCAACCCCATCCAAGTTTTATCCATTGTGAATCTTCGACTTCATAATGTAACAATGGACACTAATTAACAAAGATAAGCAACAAACATGATCAACAAGCAACAAATTAACATCACTAAAGCAACATACATGAACAATATATACCTGGGAGTGTTCGACGGAGGAGAACCAGGGCGCCGGAAACTATTTTCGGCCGTAGGTTGAAGGAACAAGAAGAAGAACGAATGACTAGGTTGGTGGAGTGTTTAGTTATTTTCATTTAATGCTGTGTTCTATCGAAACTAACTTTGCGTATCTCAGTCGTGTAAGTACACCTACCGCATTTAAATTAAATAAAAGTTGGTGAACAATAAAAAAAAGTCAACATTTTCAAATGTCAGATCTGACGTGGCATTTATACTATTTACTTATGTGACTCACCTTGATTACGCAAATAGGACCAGTCATTTAAGAACACTTAAGTCACTCACTTGATACAGTCATATAAGATGCAGTCACATAAGTACGCTTACATCACTGAGTTATGTCAGTTACATAAGTCCCTGTCACTTAAGGAAACTTGGGTGACTAAATTTGGTCAGTCATTTAAGTACCAGTCACATAAGAGTCCTTATACGAATGAACGTCTATTCTCTGTCATGTAAAGGCCCTTATGTGACTGGTACTTAAATGACTGACACCTCTGTCGTCTAAGGTGCAAACTGGCGTAGTGAGTGTTTGGCTCAATTTCGCTTGTAAGCACAATTGCAGATGTCTAGACAAATGAGTGCTCATACAAATGCAAATGTCTTGACTGACGCCAATTCATCCATCCAAAGGCTGTCATTATGTTATATTACACACAACTCTTAAAGTTGACGCAAGCTTCTCTACAAAATATTATTCACAAATTACCAACACTCAATAATTCCTATCTAAATTTATCTACAAGCGAACCCGAAAATCCATCAACAGCGTCAAAAAAAGAGATTCTTACCTCTCAAGTGTGAAGCCCCGAAACAACTAACAAAGGCCAGGAGATCATCAACACTACCCAGATAAAATCCGAAAACCACCGATCGTTGGTAAGCCATTGCTTGCTCCCTCCTCAGGATCGCCTGACGACTTCCTAGCACTCGCTGCAATCTAGCCCTACACACATCAACAATAATATCAACAAATGTTAGCACTTCAAAACAAGCCTGAAAAGAAATCCAAAACAAGAATAGTCCAGATTATGATCAATATACTTCGAGTTCTCTCCTTTCCCAGTAACCTCATCAGCCGCATTTGCTTCAGCTCACTACACCATTTTGCCCCATATGCAACAGAAAATAAAATGTTGCTTAAGCTAAAATCGTGTTGCTTCGAACTTGCGCAACGTTGCAGCTGTTGCATAAAACCATGTTGCGTATACTCTATTGCTTAAAATATGGCAACAAGTTTCAAATTGTGTTGCATAAGTTTTTATCTAACGCAACGTGGGGAAAACTTGTTGCAAAGGTTATGTGGAATAAGATGTACTCTTTTGCAACACTACATGCGACTTCGTTGCTATATTTTATGCAATAGAGTATACGCAACGTGATTTAATGCAACGACGGTGTTGTTGTGAAAGTACTAAGCAACATAGTTTATGTAACGCATTACTGCGTTGCCTTAGATTTATTCTTTCGCAACACAGTTATTCTGGTTTGTTGCTATAATTTAAGCAACAGAGATATTGCAACATGTTTTTATACAACAATTCAGTTGCTACGCAACGCTAGACACTTACACCATAGACTTCTGAAGTATTGCAAAAGATATGAAACGATGCAACAGACATTTATGCAACAGAAGATCCAATTTCTTTGGATTTAAATATCCAATCCAAATACCAAAACACACCTGTTACAGATTTGGATGACAACATAGTTTCAACCCAAATCTCAAAAAACACCTACAGATTTGGATGACTATGTTTCAATCCAAATCTAAAAAAAAACAATTTCTAAACAACTTAGTTAAGTTTCATCCTAAAATGACAAAGTTCACGAGTCCTCCCCTGCCGCATTCCCACCCGATTTCTCTTGAGGAGCTCGGATCCTCTCCTCGAGTCGTTTCAACATAGCTTGTAACTGTGCTTTTTTTCGGGCAGCCTCTACTTGTTGTCCTCAGTTGCCCGCTACATGGCTTCACCCAAAGCAGACATGTCTTCACCAGAAAAGGTAGAAAGATATTTGTCAAGGAACTTGAAAGAATCCTTAGGTGAGCTGCAGACTACAAATGACACATCATGAGACGAATGACGATAATGAAACGGAACATACGATTGGCAACACTAACACTCAATCAAACCAAGCTTGCCTTTTGTTCTGTCTCAAGTCATTTGCAACTGCATGAAAAAGATCCCTTTGGCCAGAAGCTCCAATACTCCGTTCTTTAAGGAAACTATCAATCTTTTTGAAGGACGGTATGCTATGATCCATAACTTTTGCATTTAACGCCAGAGTAAGGGCCTTCATATAAACATGGAACCGACTCAAAAGGTCTTCCAGTAGATTGTAAAGAGTAAAAAGGCTGAAGAAAAGTGAAAATGATTAATGAGGAGAAAAAGACAGAATTCTGGTGAAACTACAAGCTGCAACCAAGTATGCTTCTTTACATCTTCAAGGGAGATGCAGGCTTGTCATTTGGTTGTTGACAAAGTTTAGTTGAAATGAGTCTTGCCATCTCCAATGTCTCTTCCATATTTTCAGGCCTAATGACTAGATTGCAGATGACAGTGAAGATACATTCAAGATCTGAAAAATAAGAAATCAATAAGAAGAATTCAGATACCATTACCAATCTGTTAAAAATCCAATATTTCTTTATCAAAAAAAAATGCAATATTTAACCCAAAAAAGAATCATGGAAATGTTAATCAGATAAATTAAACTAAAGAAATATATAATCACTTGAGATGATACCTTTTTCAGACAGTTTTGGTGAAATCAAATCCGCAGACGCAAGCATGAGTGACGCCAAATCCAACTATCGTCTCCCCATCACCATACACTCCTCCGCTTCAACGCACAGCTTCGCAACTTCCGGCTCAGCAATCTAACAACAGAATATCCGAATTTCAAATTAAAAAATAGAATCATATATATAAATTTCCTCCAAACACAAAACAGCAATCGAGCGCGAACACAATCAGGTAAAACGTACCTCAGGACCAGCATCAGACCATGAAAGCTCCGACGACGAAGAGCGCCGGGTCTTCCTCGGAGGTCGGCACGATGGTCGTCATTGTAGTCGTAGCTGACATTCAATTTCCAGTAACAAGCAAAGAACATCACTGACCTAAATTTCAGCCACCACTAAAAACCATCGGCCTTCGATTGAAAGATGATAGATTTCCACTTACCCATCGGTGGAATTGCACGTCCTTATTCTACTGCTGCTGCGTTTCTTCTTGTTGTGTTTCTCCAAACCCTAACCCAACTATTTAAATTCAATTGAATTTAAAATTTTTAGTTATTGCGCTTCTTATTTATTTCCCCCATATCATTTGGCCTGATAATTATGTATCCCAACTATTTATAATGGTCTAATTAACCCTTAGTATCTCAATATGGTCCAATTTAATATTAAGTATGAACTAATAAGTGGTCCAAGTAACTATTACGTAAAATTAACATAGGATCATTAGTGATCTAATATTTAATTAATATCAATATTATACACATTTAACATGGTATATGTACACTATCAAAAAAAAAACATGGTATATATACACTCAGGAGGGTCATAGCCTCTATTATCCTTAACACTACCCTAACATTGGCGGATGTCTATACTTGTCATTGATATTGTGACGAACCAACCATAAACCTTAACATTGCCCTTAATTTAGATTGACACTAACTTATTTATGTTCCAACTATTAACTCATAACATCACCCGTATGTCTATACTTGTCATTGATATTGCTTGTGATGGTTTATGATGTGATTTGAATATGTTAGATGATTTCAAGGGTAATTCATGCTTGTACTACTCTTAATCAAGATCACAACTTTATGTACTTATGATCTAACTACTATCTCATAACATAACTCTTATGTATATTTATAAACACATGATGTACAACTGTATGTCTTTGGTAGAATTTGTGATGGTTTATAAGGTGATTTAAATGTGTTAGACGATTTCAAATGAAATATCCCTTACTAGCTTTTTTTTACCTTGTTTTGCGAGGATGGACCCCTACAACCGACGAGTCTTTTCTCATGGAGAATACTATCAAGAGGAGGAGCAACCATATTGGAATTACCAATAGCATGGCTATCAAACTAGTTATAATAATTTGAATGGGGATGATCAAGAAGAGGAGCAACCAAATGCCTATTGGGAAAACTCTTGGCATCCTTCACATACCTACACTCCAAATTGGAATGATAGTCAATGTTTTGAAATTGAAGATTCCTACCCTCCATACCCTCAACCTCCTCAACCTTCAAGTGAGCCCTCCAATATAGAATCCACGATTGCCACGTTACTTGAAAACCGAGAGAAGATGAATAGAGACTTTGAAGCTCAAATGAGGGATTTCAAGGAAGCGACTCAAAATATGCATGCTCAGTTTGAGAGATTGGAGGCTCAAAGCCAAGTGTTAGAAAGCAAATTGGCACAACAAGCAATGGACCTTGATCATTTGACGAACTATTTCTTTTTCACCTCTAGAATAGTATCAATGAAGAGAGGGTCGGTAGTAAGTCAAAACATTTATAATACCGGTAAAGTACCGGGTCGAACCAAGAGGAGCAAGCCAAGCACATGCACTATGTAAGATTGTGTTTCCGTTCGGCTATTCTAAACCAAAATGTATAAGGATTTCTATATTCTAAATCCAATGTGGCGAGTAATTAGAGATAAAAGATAGATATGAGGTGTTTCGAGGAGTTACTCCTCTCCTTGGCAAATTCCCAATGATCACATACACGATATTCAAACATTTCATGGTAGTCAAATAGTATTGAACCTAGTTCACTTCAATCCCGTAGAAATGATCATATTCACTACATCCAAACTATCCCTAAGGTCGTTCGATTCTTAAGTCTAATTTTAAGATTCAACATGTTACTTAGGCATTTCATAAAACACTTAGTAGCATGGCATGTATAAAGATCATAGTGAACATGAATTTGACACCATTCGATGGGATTAATTGATGATTCGCTTAATGACCAACTCCAATAAATCAAACATTCAATCCTAGGCAAGCGTCCATATCCTAAGGTTCACTCTCATGATTAAGATATATATTATTTTCTCCATCCTAGAACTATTCCCTAGCTCCCTCAAGTCATAGGTTCAAGTTTTAGTCCAAGTTGTCACTTAGGCATTTTAACAAACACCTAGAGTGCATAACATTCATAACACAAGAGAAAATGAAATCAACAATCATCCATATGAACATCAATGTATATATGTGATCAAAGAGTACCAAGGAGAGTCATAAGACCCTCAAAACACAAGATCACTACTCACACCTCATGTAAGACAACATGGTGTGAATAGGTTATGAAGCACACAACAAAGGGAATGGAAAAGTGTAAAGGAAGGAGGATGGTTAATCCTTGAACTCCCTTTTGATCTTCTATTCTTCTCTTAGGTTGGATCTTTTGATGACCTTGGTTGACCTCTTTTCTTGATCTTCTTCTCCCCAAAAACCTCCACACTTAGGTCAAAAAGCCCTCTTTCAATTTATAGCCTCGGGGGGAAATTTTCCGGTACTGTAGCAGTTCAGCCGCCCGGCTGATTCTGGGTTGAAATCCAGCGGGGTCGGCTGGGAATGGCCATTTTGGTGGTTTTTCCGTCCGAATTTGGTTTTGACGTCACCTAGAAAGTTGTAGCCCTTTGAGTTAGCTTTCCAACAAGATTTGAATCAATCAATTCAGACACCGTATGCGCCCTAGGCGTCCAAAACAAGTCGCAAAGGTCAATCTGCTCGATGAGAATTTTTGAAGCGGCAGAGTTCAGCCGACCGGCTGGATACTCAGCCGGTCGGCTCTAAGTAGCCGAATGTCATCAAGATCCGCTCCTATGGTCAGCCGGTCGGCTGGCTGATTTCACCCAACCGGGTGGCACTTCCCAGCCTATTTGATGGTCTTCCCATCGGAATTTGGCTTTGGCGTCAACTACAAAGTTGTAGCCCATTGAGTTATCTTTCCAACAAGCTTTGAATCAGCCAATTCGGACACTGTATGCGCCCTAAACGTCCAAAACAACCCGCAAAGGTCAATTTTCCCTGTTTTGCTCTAAATCTTCGGCTTTTCCCCGAGTTTTCGTATTTTGGCTTTGACCTTATGGGAAACTTGTTTTCTACCTGAAATGTAGAGATAGAGGTCAAATAACATCAAAATAATGTCGGAAACGACCCAAAACTATAGTGAAGAATGACCATAAATCAGTCGAAAACTCGACTGATCAACACTCCACACTTAAGTTTTGTTCGTCCCGAACAAAGTATGAGAATATGTCAAGGTCATGCAAATGTCGAAATGCTAGTGGTGCTATGTTTTTCGTATATTTGCCTCACTGGATTTCACAAGGTCTCGATCATTATTTCTAAACATGTTATTGAAAGAAAAAAATGACAAGTATGTACAATCTAACTAGCTCTTTTTCGTAGGTGTTACGAATGCATTTAGCGCATGCATTAAGCCTTTAAACCCGTAGGCTACCCTAGTGGACGAGTTATAGTCTCGTCAGAGTTTTCAGAAATGGGAATACTCACAAATCCCAAATGCACATATCCCATGAGAATGAATTCAAGAGTGCTCAACCTAGGCGAGGATTTCTCAAACCAAATCCCTCACCCCAAACTAGGACTACCGTCACATTATCATCAAAAGAACTTTTGAACCATTTGAGTACCCATGAGGTTGTGCATTCAAGACCATCAATACTAGGGCTATCAAGGCAATACAAGAGAGTGATAGTTTAGTTTGCACAAAAGAGTGTCAACCGCTCGCCTATGCTAGCTAGGGCTAGTCCATGGGTTAACGACACGAAACTCATTCCCAAGTTTTAGGCGCTTAAGCCATAATCTATAAAGGAAGAGGAGTTCGACACTATAGTTCTTATAAAACAAGCAAAGACCAAATGATAGTTCCCGTGCAAGCACAAGGGTCGTCCAAGAGTTAATCTAACTAGCACACAATACAAACGATGCACCCGCGCAAATGTAGAATGATGGAAGAACATAAAGTGAAGTTTTAAGTGTTTCTTATTTTCTTTTTCAAATGACATTTGGCCTACAAATGCTTTCGAGGGGGAACTTTTCTTCCTTACCCCCGGCATTTGTATATTTTGGAGCAAAACTTCTCGTGCACTTGAGAACGTTTTTAGTCGGGGCTTTGCCCTCTTTTGACCATGAAAATGAAACATTTTTTGTTGGGGTGATATGATGGACCCAAATTATACGAATCATAAACACCGTAAAACCCACAAAATTAGACTGTTGGTCTATTTAACTTTTGCTTGTTAGTCCCGATATATTTCTACAGGGTATTTTGGCGCTTAGAGAGAAAACACGCTAAGGAGAGGATTTTACGCTGAAAAGATGTTAAGAGTTATTCCAAAGTCAAGATCAGACGCTGACTGAAGAAATCTCAAGGATCCTGACATGGAATCACTCCAAACAAATCAAACCGAAGAGGAATTTGCATTGAAGACTCAACCGACCGGGTGGGAAAATGCCGCAGAAACCACCCGACCGGTTGAAGCAGTTCCAGGCCCTCCGCCGAGCTGACCAAACACTCAATTCAAGTTGCCCGAGCAAACCATCTCATCTGACAATTCCGCCTCGACCAAAATATTCCAAATGGAAAATAAAGTGGACTATGTCGCAAAACCAAGAAGAATGCTCGAGCAGATTGGCAGTTAGCTCAATTCCAAGGCAGGCCCGGCGCGCTTAGGCACCCAAACCAAGTCGCTCGACCCGACCGATGCATCTGGAAAATCTGGCTCGACCAAGATGTTTGGAATGCCCAACAAGTCGGACAATCTCGCTTCCCAGACAAAACGATCGAGCAGAGTGGCAGATTGGCCCAATTCCATAGTAAAGGCCCCGCGCGCATAGGCACCAAAACCAAGTTGCTCGACCAAAACATGGAATTTGGAAAAACTGGCTCGACCATTAGTCTTAGAATCACTTGGCCATTCCAAATCAACTATCAAATGCAAGCATGGACCAAGGTGACCGGCCACCATGCTTGGAGGTGGCCAAGGGAGGAGCTCCTCCCTCCATGGTGACCTGCAACCGGCGGCTCCTCCTCCCTTGACCGGCGGCTTTGCTCCTCCCCCATGTGGCGGCTCCTCCTTGCTCCTCCTCCTCCTCCATTGGATCAAAGACACTTGCCCCTCATCGCCACCACCCATTTCTCCTCCCTTAGCCTATAAATACAACCCATCCATCTCATTGTAAATCATCCTCAAATCAAAATTTCACTTATCTCTCTAAGTTTTGTAAAGTTTGGCTTCGGAAATAAAGATTGCTCCCTTGGCGCTTCAACGGTTGTAAGTATTTCAATATTTATTTTCCGTCTTTAATTTCCAATTCCTTAGTTATAATGCTTAGCGCGATAAATAGGAGCTAAACTAGTCGTTCGGTAGAAGGGGTGGACTTGTATTATAAAATGTTTTAGACTATTAACTTAGTGTCTCGTCTTCGTATTCAAAACTTATTCTATGTGCCATATATAAGATTAGAATTTCCAAGGTTGAGTGGACGCTTTGACGGGCAAAGCTCTTCCTTGGGATTCGTGATCATACTCGGGTAAGTGAACCATTTGTAACCGGACCAAGGGGACCAAATGGGCAAGCTTATCCGAGAAGTTCGATCTATCTAAAAAACCATTTGGAAACTGGACCAAAGGGACCAAATGGATGCACATAAAGCTAAGATACTTCGGAAGGAGGAATTAGCTGAAGTAGAATAAGTGCTCTACGACCTTAAAAGGGCTAGACAATGTTGCAAGTCTTGAGCTAGGAATAGCCTCGATTCATGTTTGAATACTTAGAAGATTCACTTAAGGTCGATGATAAACAGGATATAATACAAGGCCCCTGAAACCGAACGCTTTCTTTTAATTGTAATAGTTATCAGTTACTTTCCAGTACTAAAACCAACCAACCAACCAATCAATCACTTAGCTGGTAGCTTTAAAATCAACCAACCAACCAATCCCAAAATTGTCCAACTTAAAGAGCAACTTATCCCCCTAATTCCTTTGGGTTCGACCCCTACTTACCACTTACTACCCAGTAGTGTAGTCGCGAGTAGCGGACATTATAAATTTATTTGCACGTTTTGCTTCGACGACGAGCATCTCTGTCAAATTGGCGCCGTTGCCGGGGAATTAGCCATCGGATTAGTTGTTCTTTCCCCCATATGTCCTCATGACGCAACCCCCTTCGTATGCATGGGCAACACGACATCTGCCACTGTTCGGAGGAACGGAGGGAGAAGACCCAGTACAACACTGCCGAAACTTCCACCACGTCTGCTACCACATTAAACCTGCTAATGAAATGTTATAGGAATTTAAGCTTAAATGCTTCAAATTCTCTCTAACTGATTTCGCAACGATCTGGTACTACACATCCACCGCTTACAGTGCAGAACGTTACGTAGATCTCTGCGTTCCATTCCTGAAGGAATTCTCCCCACCATCCTTACGCCAAGAAACCCGTGAGAGAATCATGTGCCTTCAACAATCCCGGGATGAGACCTTGGATGAATATTACACGAACTACGACACCATCGTCTCAAGCTGCCCGCACCATGGATTCACGAAGAAAGTTCTTCTCCAAAAATTTCTTCGTGGGATGAGGTCCGAAGAGCTGGGAAGAGTTAACGAAGCAATGAGAAAATCAGCCAGAAACTTCACCATTGCAGACATGTGGTACCTCATAATTGGCCTAGCCGCTGCCACAAGACGAGTACCCCAAACTGACGAGGAAATGCAGATAAATGAAGCTGACCCTGAGGCAGACAAAGAAGAAATTACCGAGCCGTCAGAAGAGACTCCTGAACCGTCAGAAGAATCAGATATGGAAAGCACCGGAAGCAACGAGGTTGGAGTCCAGAACACCACTGACGAACTGCCCAATTCATACCCGACTATCATTACCCGGGCAGCCGAGACTATCTACGACCAGTTCCTCACTGACAATCATAACGAGGCAGAACCAAGCCTTAAGATGCAAGCTTCCCGACTTTTCCCTTCGATCAATAGACAAATCGCCGAAAATTGTGTGATCCATGAAGAGGCTGAAAAGAGGATGGGAAAAGGGCCTCTGCAGAATGACTCCTCGATGGAGCAGTGTTACACCGTAGCTGGACTAGACAGTCCCAAATACAAAAACTTCAAAGGGCTAGTAGTGAAAGGTCCCTCACCCCCTCCGGGGTATTGGAAAGAAAAGATCCCAAAACAAAGGAGTCCTGACCCAAGCACATCATCTCGCAAGAAATCAGGAAAAGGCAAGGCAAGAAGCAACCCAGGAACGGTGGCAAAATACGACCTGAGCCACCCATGGGACCCAAACCAGTAATCCACAATGAGGTACTGTCGAGCCAACGACGTTAAACAAGTGCACTGGTCGGGAGGTAACCCGACACTATCTTACTTTCTGTCATTTAAATTCTGTCATTTTCTGTCTTAGTAATTCTCACATATATATATTAGCTTGCATGACTTTTGAACTAAGGCACGCCTTCGTTCAAAAGTGTGGGGTGAGAACCACCGTTGTATATAAATAACATGCTTGCTGTTTTCTTTTTTAGTAATAGTATCTTTTTGAAAATATGAACTTAAGAATGTGAAAAAGATAGACCGAAATTCATGCATTTACCTTGTGAAAATTCAACTGTCTAAAAACTTAGGACGTAACTTTTCATTTGTCCTTTGTGCTGAGATAAACTAGGGATGTGGAGTTGACATAAATCGCCCTAGAAAGGCTTGGGAAGCAATCAAAGGATCAGATCAAACTATATGGTTTTCGAAGTCAGTGGAGGCTGCACTTCGGGTTTCAGTGAAGATTGAAGTCATCTCCGCCATGCAGTGTTTATGCAAAAAGAAAAGAAAAGGTGAGGACGGGAATCAGACCGTCCTCTCTCTAGTTAAAGTAGCCGAGAAAATAGATGAGCGACCCTCATCTTGACCCGCGCGAAACAACAACGATGAGAGGAGCGGGGAGCTATTTCCATAGGCTTGCGGGCGATGATTGGACCTCCCAAAAAGGCTTGAGAAAATGGACTAGCAAAGCCACAAAAAGGCGAAAAGCTCGAAGAAGCAATTCAAGAGGCCAAAGGCCCAACATTGTGAAGGTTTTAACCGAACAAAAAAGTGAAGTACTCAAAAAAGTCAAATCAAAGGCCAAAGGCCGATTCACTACAAAAGCAGTCCCTCGCCAAAAGAAAAATCAAAGTACTCAAACCAGTGAAACCCGAACCAAATCACGTGCTAGAGAAAGCTACAAGAAAACCATATAGTGCGAGACGATCCCGAAGTTGCAGTCCAGGAACCAAAAAAGGGCTATCTCCCGAGACATCCGGAACAATTTGCATCTCGGCACGGAGGTACAAGTATTAAGTTTCTTCTATTTATTTACACAGTTCAATTTGGTAATAAGTAAGTAATGCATGAATTAGGATAAATCGAGTCCCGCAGTCTAATTTTCATATAATCCAAAACCAAACTTAGAGTGCCGCCCTTTAATAGCATTGTTCGGGACGAACAACTAAAAGTGTGGGGTGATATGATGGACCCAAATTATACGAATCATAAACACCGTAAAACCCACCAAATTAGACTGTTGGTCTATTTAACTTTTGCTTGTTAGTCCCGATATATTTCTACAGGGTATTTTGGCGCTTAGAGAGAAAACACGCTAAGGAGAGGATTTTACGCTGAAAAGATGTTAAGAGTTATTCCAAAGTCAAGATCAGACGCTGACTGAAGAAATCTCAAGGATCCTGACATGGAATCACTCCAAACAAATCAAACCGAAGAGGAATTTGCATTGAAGACTCAACCGACCGGGTGGGAAAATGCCGCAGAAACCACCCGACCGGTTGAAGCAGTTCCAGGCCCTCCGCCGAGCTGACCAAACACTCAATTCAAGTTGCCCGAGCAAACCATCTCATCTGACAATTCCGCCTCGACCAAAATATTCCAAATGGAAAATAAAGTGGACTATGTCGCAAAACCAAGAAGAATGCTCGAGCAGATTGGCAGTTAGCTCAATTCCAAGGCAAAGGCCCGGCGCGCTTAGGCACCCAAACCAAGTCGCTCGACCCGACCGATGCATCTGGAAAATCTGGCTCGACCAAGATGTTTGGAATGCCCAACAAGTCGGACAATCTCGCTTCCCAGACAAAACGATCGAGCAGAGTGGCAGATTGGCCCAATTCCATAGTAAAGGCCCCGCGCGCATAGGCACCAAAACCAAGTTGCTCGACCAAAACATGGAATTTGAAAAAACTGGCTCGACCATTAGTCTTAGAATCACTTGGTCATTCCAAATCAACTATCAAATGCAAGCATGGACCAAGGTGACCGGCCACCATGCTTGGAGGTGGCCACGGGAGGAGCTCCTCCCTCCATGGTGACCTGCAACCGGCGGCTCCTCCTCCCTTGACCGGCGGCTTTGCTCCTCCCCCATGTGGCGGCTCCTCCTCCTCCTCCATTGGATCAAAGACACTTGCCCCTCATCTCCACCACCCATTTCTCCTCCCTTAGCCTATAAATACAACCCATCCATCTCATTTGTAAATCATCCTCAAATCAAAATTTCACTTATCTCTCAAAGTTTTGTAAAGTTTGGCTTTGGAAATAAAGATTGCTCCCTTGGCGCTTCAACGGTTGTAAGTATTTCAATATTTATTTTCCGTCTTTAATATCCAATTCCTTAGTTATAATGCTTAGCACGATAAATAGTAGCTAAACTAGTCGTTCGGTAGAAGGGGTGGACTTGTATTATAAAATGTTTTAGACTATTAACTTAGTGTCTCGTCTTCGTATTCAAAACTTATTCTATGTGCCATCTATAAGATTAGAATTTCCAAGGTTGAGTGGACACTTTGACGGGCAAAGCTCTTCCTTGGGATTCGTGATCATACTCGGGTAAGTGAACCATTTGTAATCGGACCAAGGGGACCAAATGGGCAAGCTTATCCGAGAAGTTCGATCTATCTAAAAAACCATTTGGAAACTGGACCAAAGGGACCAAATGGATGCACATAAAGCTAAGATACTTCGGAAGGAGGAATTAGCTGAAGTAGAATAAGTGCTCTACGACCTTAAAAGGGCTAGACAATGTTGCAAGTCTTGAGCTAGGAATAGCCTTGATTCATGTTTGAATACTTAGAAGATTCACTTAAGGTCGATGATAAACAGGATATAATACAAGGCCCCTGAAACCGAACGCTTTCTTTTAATTGTAATAGTTATCAGTTACTTTCCAGTACTAAAACCAACCAACCAACCAATCAATCACTTAGCTGGTAGCTTTAAAACCAACCAACCAACCAATCAATCACTTAGCTCGTAGCTTTAAAACCAACCAACCAACCAATCCCAAAATTGTCCAACTTAAAGAGCAACTTATCCCCCTAATTCCTTTGGGTTCGACCCCTACTTACCACTTACTACCCAGTAGTGTAGTCGCGAGTAGCGGACATTATAAATTTATTTGCACGTTTTGCTTCGACGACGAGCATCTCTGTCAAATTGGCGCCGTTGCCGGGGAATTAGCCATCGGATTAGTTGTTCTTTCCCCCATATGTCCTCATGACGCAACCCCCTTCGTATGCATGGGCAACACGACATCTGCCACTGTTCGGAGGAACGGAGGGAGAAGACCCAGCACAACACTGCCGAAACTTCCACCACGTCTGCTACCACATTAAACCTGCTAATGAAATGTTATAGGAATTTATGCTTAAATGCTTCAAATTCTCTCTAACTGATTTCGCAACGATCTGGTACTACACATCCACCGCTTACAGTGCAGAACGTTACGTAGATCTCTGCGTTCCATTCCTGAAGGAATTCTCCCCACCATCCTTACGCCAAGAAACCCGTGAGAGAATCATGTGCCTTCAACAATCCCGGGATGAGACCTTGGATGAATATTACACGAACTACGACACCATCGTCTCAAGCTGCCCGCACCATGGATTCACGAAGAAAGTTCTTCTCCAAAAATTTCTTCGTGGGATGAGGTCCGAAGAGCTGGGAAGAGTTAACGAAGCAATGAGAAAATCAGCCAGAAACTTCACCATTGCAGACATGTGGTACCTCATAATTGGCCTAGCCGCTGCCACAAGACGAGTACCCCAAACTGACGAGGAAATGCAGATAAATGAAGCTGACCCTGAGGCAGACAAAGAAGAAATTACCGAGCCGTCAGAAGAGACTCCTGAACCGTCAGAAGAATCAGATATGGAAAGCACCGGAAGCAACGAGGTTGGAGTCCAGAACACCACTGACGAACTGCCCAATTCATACCCGACTATCATTACCCGGGCAGCCGAGACTATCTACGACCAGTTCCTCACTGACAATCATAACGAGGCAGAACCAAGCCTTAAGATGCAAGCTTCCCGACTTTTCCCTTCGATCAATAGACAAATCGCCGAAAATTGTGTGATCCATGAAGAGGCTGAAAAGAGGATGGGAAAAGGGCCTCTGCAGAATGACTCCTCGATGGAGCAGTGTTACACCGTAGCTGGACTAGACAGTCCCAAATACAAAAACTTCAAAGGGCTAGTAGTGAAAGGTCCCTCACCCCCTCCGGGGTATTGGAAAGAAAAGATCCCAAAACAAAGGAGTCCTGACCCAAGCACATCATCTCGCAAGAAATCAGGAAAAGGCAAGGCAAGAAGCAACCCAGGAACGGTGGCAAAATACGACCTGAGCCACCCATGGGACCCAAACCAGTAATCCACAATGAGGTACTGTCGAGCCAACGACGTTAAACAAGTGCACTGGTCGGGAGGTAACCCGACACTATCTTACTTTCTGTCATTTAAATTCTGTCATTTTCTGTCTTAGTAATTCTCACATATATATATTAGCTTGCATGACTTTTGAACTAAGGCACGCCTTCGTTCAAAAGTGTGGGGTGAGAACCACCGTTGTATATAAATAACATGCTTGCTGTTTTCTTTTTTAGTAATAGTATCTTTTTGAAAATATGAACTTAAGAATGTGAAAAAGATAGACCGAAATTCATGCATTTACCTTGTGAAAATTCAACTGTCTAAAAACTTAGGACGTAACTTTTCATTTGTCCTTTGTGCTGAGATAAACTAGGGATGTGGAGTTGACATAAATCGCCCTAGAAAGGCTTGGGAAGCAATCAAAGGATCAGATCAAACTATATGGTTTTCGAAGTCAGTGGAGGCTGCACTTCGGGTTTCAGTGAAGATTGAAGTCATCTCCGCCATGCAGTGTTTATGCAAAAAGAAAAGAAAAGGTGAGGACGGGAATCAGACCGTCCTCTCTCTAGTTAAAGTAGCCGAGAAAATAGATGAGCGACCCTCATCTTGACCCGCGCGAAACAACAACGATGAGAGGAGCGGGGAGCTATTTCCATAGGCTTGCGGGCGATGATTGGACCTCCCAAAAAGGCTTGAGAAAATGGACTAGCAAAGCCACAAAAAGGCGAAAAGCTCGAAGAAGCAATTCAAGAGGCCAAAGGCCCAACATTGTGAAGGTTTTAACCGAACAAAAAAGTGAAGTACTCAAAAAAGTCAAATCAAAGGCCAAAGGCCGATTCACTACAAAAGCAGTGCCTCGCCAAAAGAAAAATCAAAGTACTCAACCCAGTGAAACCCGAACCAAATCACGTGCTAGAGAAAGCTACAAGAAAACCATATAGTGCGAGACGATCCCGAAGTTGCAGTCCAGGAACCAAAAAAGGGCTATCTCCCGAGACATCCGGAACAATTTGCATCTCGGCACGGAGGTACAAGTATTAAGTTTCTTCTATTTATTTACACAGTTCAATTTGGTAATAAGTAAGTAATGCATGAATTAGGATAAATCGAGTCCCGCAGTCTAATTTTCATATAATCCAAAACCAAACTTAGAGTGCCGCCCTTTAATAGCATTGTTCGGGACGAACAACTAAAAGTGTGGGGTGATATGATGGACCCAAATTATACGAATCATAAACACCGTAAAACCCACCAAATTAGACTGTTGGTCTATTTAACTTTTGCTTGTTAGTCCCGATATATTTCTACAGGGTATTTTGGCGCTTAGAGAGAAAACACGCTAAGGAGAGGATTTTACGCTGAAAAGATGTTAAGAATTATTCCAAAGTCAAGATCAGACGCTGACTGAAGAAATCTCAAGGATCCTGACATGGAATCACTCCAAACAAATCAAACTGAAGAGGAATTTGCATTGAAGACTCAACCGACCGGGTGGGAAAATGCCGCAGAAACCACCCGACCGGTTGAAGCAGTTCCAGGCCCTCCGCCGAGCTGACCAAACACTCAATTCAAGTTGCCCGAGCAAACCATCTCATCTGACAATTCCGCCTCGACCAAAATATTCCAAATGGAAAATAAAGTGGACAATGTCGGAAAACCAAGAAGAATGCTCGAGCAGATTGGCAGTTAGCTCAATTCCAAGGCAAAGGCCCGGCGCGCTTAGGCACCCAAACCAAGTCGCTCGACCCGACCGATGCATCTGGAAAATCTGGCTCGACCAAGATGTTTGGAATGCCCAACAAGTCGGACAATCTCGCTTCCCAGACAAAACGATCGAGCAGAGTGGCAGATTGGCCCAATTCCATAGTAAAGGCCCCGCGCGCATAGGCACCAAAACCAAGTTGCTCGACCAAAACATGGAATTTGGAAAAACTGGCTCGACCATTAGTCTTAGAATCACTTGGCCATTCGAAATCAACTATCAAATGCAAGCATGGACCAAGGTGACCGGCCACCATGCTTGGAGGTGGCCAAGGGAGGAGCTCCTCCCTCCATGGTGACCTGCAACCGGCGGCTCCTCCTCCCTTGACCGGCGGCTTTGCTCCTCCCCCATGTGGCGGCTCCTCCTTGCTCCTCCTCCTCCTCCATTGGATCAAAGACACTTGCCCCTCATCTCCACCACCCATTTCTCCTCCCTTAGCCTATAAATACAACCCATCCATCTCATTTGTAAATCATCCTCAAATCAAAATTTCACTTATCTCTCTAAGTTTTGTAAAGTTTGGCTTTGGAAATAAAGATTGCTCCCTTGGCGCTTCAACGGTTGTAAGTATTTCAATATTTATTTTCCGTCATTAATTTCCAATTCCTTAGTTATAATGCTTAGCGCGATAAATAGTAGCTAAACTAGTCGTTCGGTAGAAGGGGTGGACTTGTATTATAAAATGTTTTAGACTATTAACTTAGTGTCTCGTCTTCGTATTCAAAACTTATTCTATGTGCCATATATAAGGTTAGAATTTCCAAGGTTGAGTGGACGCTTTGACGGGCAAAGCTCTTCCTTGGGATTCGTGATCATACTCGGGTAAGTGAACCATTTGTAACCGGACCAAGGGGAACAAATGGGCAAGCTTATCCGAGAAGTTCGATCTATCTAAAAAACCATTTGGAAACTGGACCAAAGGGACCAAATGGATGCACATAAAGCTAAGATACTTCGGAAGGAGGAATTAGCTGAAGTAGAATAAGTGCTCTACGACCTTAAAAGGGCTAGACAATGTTGCAAGTCTTGAGCTAGGAATAGCCTCGATTCATGTTTGAATACTTAGAAGATTCACTTAAGGTCGATGATAAACAGGATATAATACAAGGCCCCTGAAACCGAACGCTTTCTTTTAATTGTAATAGTTATCAGTTACTTTCCAGTACTAAAACCAACCAACCAACCAATCAATCACTTAGCTGGTAGCTTTAAAACCAACCAACCAACCAATCCCAAAATTGTCCAACTTAAAGAGCAACTTATCCCCCTAATTCCTTTGGGTTCGACCCCTACTTACCACTTACTACCCAGTAGTGTAGTCGCGAGTAGCGGACATTATAAATTTATTTGCACTTTTTGCTTCGACGACGAGCATCTCTGTCAAATTGGCGCCGTTGCCGGGGAATTAGCCATCGGATTAGTTGTTCTTTCCCCCATATGTCCTCATGACGCAACCCCCTTCGTATGCATGGGCAACACGACATCTGCCACTGTTCGGAGGAACGGAGGGAGAAGACCCAGCACAACACTGCCGAAACTTCCACCACGTCTGCTACCACATTAAACCTGCTAATGAAATGTTATAGGAATTTATGCTTAAATGCTTCAAATTCTCTCTAACTGATTTCGCAACGATCTGGTACTACACATCCACCGCTTACAGTGCAGAACGTTACGTAGATCTCTGCGTTCCATTCCTGAAGGAATTCTCCCCACCATCCTTACGCCAAGAAACCCGTGAGAGAATCATATGCCTTCAACAATCCCGGGATGAGACCTTGGATGAATATTACACGAACTACGACACCATCGTCTCAAGCTGCCCGCACCATGGATTCACGAAGAAAGTTCTTCTCCAAAAATTTCTTCGTGGGATGAGGTCCGAAGAGCTGGGAAGAGTTAACGAAGCAATGAGAAGATCAGCCAGAAACTTCACCATTGCAGACATGTGGTACCTCATAATTGGCCTAGCCGCTGCCACAAGACGAGTACCCCAAACTGACGAGGAAATGCAGATAAATGAAGCTGACCCTGAGGCAGACAAAGAAGAAATTACCGAGCCGTCAGAAGAGACTCCTGAACCGTCAGAAGAATCAGATATGGAAAGCACCGGAAGCAACGAGGTTGGAGTCCAGAACACCACTGACGAACTGCCCAATTCATACCCGACTATCATTACCCGGGCAGCCGAGACTATCTACGACCAGTTCCTCACTGACAATCATAACGAGGCAGAACCAAGCCTTAAGATGCAAGCTTCCCGACTTTTCCCTTCGATCAATAGACAAATCGCCGAAAACTGTGTGATCCATGAAGAGGCTGAAAAGAGGATGGGAAAAGGGCCTCTGCAGAATGACTCCTCGATGGAGCAGTGTTACACCGTAGCTGGACTAGACAGTCCCAAATACAAAAACTTCAAAGGGCTAGTAGTGAAAGGTCCCTCACCCCCTCCGGGGTATTGGAAAGAAAAGATCCCAAAACAAAGGAGTCCTGACCCAAGCACATCATCTCGCAAGAAATCAGGAAAAGGCAAGGCAAGAAGCAACCCAGGAACGGTGGCAAAATACGACCTGAGCCACCCATGGGACCCAAACCAGTAATCCACAATGAGGTACTGTCGAGCCAACGACGTTAAACAAGTGCACTGGTCGGGAGGTAACCCGACACTATCTTACTTTCTGTCATTTAAATTCTGTCATTTTCTGTCTTAGTAATTCTCACATATATATATTAGCTTGCATGACTTTTGAACTAAGGCACGCCTTCGTTCAAAAGTGTGGGGTGAGAACCACCGTTGTATATAAATAACATGCTTGCTGTTTTCTTTTTTAGTAATAGTATCTTTTTGAAAATATGAACTTAAGAATGTGAAAAAGATAGACCGAAATTCATGCATTTACCTTGTGAAAATTCAACTGTCTAAAAACTTAGGACGTAACTTTTCATTTGTCCTTTGTGCTGAGATAAACTAGGGATGTGGAGTTGACATAAATCGCCCTAGAAAGGCTTGGGAAGCAATCAAAGGATCAGATCAAACTATATGGTTTTCGAAGTCAGTGGAGGCTGCACTTCGGGTTTCAGTGAAGATTGAAGTCATCTCCGCCATGCAGTGTTTATGCAAAAAGAAAAGAAAAGGTGAGGACGGGAATCAGACCGTCCTCTCTCTAGTTAAAGTAGCCGAGAAAATAGATGAGCGACCCTCATCTTGACCCGCGCGAAACAACAACGATGAGAGGAGCGGGGAGCTATTTCCATAGGCTTGCGGGCGATGATTGGACCTCCCAAAAAGGCTTGAGAAAATGGACTAGCAAAGCCACAAAAAGGCGAAAAGCTCGAAGAAGCAATTCAAGAGGCCAAAGGCCCAACATTGTGAAGGTTTTAACCGAACAAAAAAGTGAAGTACTCAAAAAAGTCAAATCAAAGGCCAAAGGCCGATTCACTACAAAAGCAGTGCCTCGCCAAAAGAAAAATCAAAGTACTCAACCCAGTGAAACCCGAACCAAATCACGTGCTAGAGAAAGCTACAAGAAAACCATATAGTGCGAGACGATCCCGAAGTTGCAGTCCAGGAACCAAAAAAGGGCTATCTCCCGAGACATCCGGAACAATTTGCATCTCGGCACGGAGGTACAAGTATTAAGTTTCTTCTATTTATTTACACAGTTCAATTTGGTAATAAGTAAGTAATGCATGAATTAGGATAAATCGAGTCCCGCAGTCTAATTTTCATATAATCCAAAACCAAACTTAGAGTGCCGCCCTTTAATAGCATTGTTCGGGACGAACAACTAAAAGTGTGGGGTGATATGATGGACCCAAATTATACGAATCATAAACACCGTAAAACCCACCAAATTAGACTGTTGGTCTATTTAACTTTTGCTTGTTAGTCCCGATATATTTCTACAGGGTATTTTGGCGCTTAGAGAGAAAACACGCTAAGGAGAGGATTTTACGCTGAAAAGATGTTAAGAATTATTCCAAAGTCAAGATCAGACGCTGACTGAAGAAATCTCAAGGATCCTGACATGGAATCACTCCAAACAAATCAAACTGAAGAGGAATTTGCATTGAAGACTCAACCGACCGGGTGGGAAAATGCCGCAGAAACCACCCGACCGGTTGAAGCAGTTCCAGGCCCTCCGCCGAGCTGACCAAACACTCAATTCAAGTTGCCCGAGCAAACCATCTCATCTGACAATTCCGCCTCGACCAAAATATTCCAAATGGAAAATAAAGTGGACAATGTCGGAAAACCAAGAAGAATGCTCGAGCAGATTGGCAGTTAGCTCAATTCCAAGGCAAAGGCCCGGCGCGCTTAGGCACCCAAACCAAGTCGCTCGACCCGACCGATGCATCTGGAAAATCTGGCTCGACCAAGATGTTTGGAATGCCCAACAAGTCGGACAATCTCGCTTCCCAGACAAAACGATCGAGCAGAGTGGCAGATTGGCCCAATTCCATAGTAAAGGCCCCGCGCGCATAGGCACCAAAACCAAGTTGCTCGACCAAAACATGGAATTTGGAAAAACTGGCTCGACCATTAGTCTTAGAATCACTTGGCCATTCGAAATCAACTATCAAATGCAAGCATGGACCAAGGTGACCGGCCACCATGCTTGGAGGTGGCCAAGGGAGGAGCTCCTCCCTCCATGGTGACCTGCAACCGGCGGCTCCTCCTCCCTTGACCGGCGGCTTTGCTCCTCCCCCATGTGGCGGCTCCTCCTTGCTCCTCCTCCTCCTCCATTGGATCAAAGACACTTGCCCCTCATCTCCACCACCCATTTCTCCTCCCTTAGCCTATAAATACAACCCATCCATCTCATTTGTAAATCATCCTCAAATCAAAATTTCACTTATCTCTCTAAGTTTTGTAAAGTTTGGCTTTGGAAATAAAGATTGCTCCCTTGGCGCTTCAACGGTTGTAAGTATTTCAATATTTATTTTCCGTCATTAATTTCCAATTCCTTAGTTATAATGCTTAGCGCGATAAATAGTAGCTAAACTAGTCGTTCGGTAGAAGGGGTGGACTTGTATTATAAAATGTTTTAGACTATTAACTTAGTGTCTCGTCTTCGTATTCAAAACTTATTCTATGTGCCATATATAAGGTTAGAATTTCCAAGGTTGAGTGGACGCTTTGACGGGCAAAGCTCTTCCTTGGGATTCGTGATCATACTCGGGTAAGTGAACCATTTGTAATCGGACCAAGGGGACCAAATGGGCAAGCTTATCCGAGAAGTTCGATCTATCTAAAAAACCATTTGGAAACTGGACCAAAGGGACCAAATGGATGCACATAAAGCTAAGATACTTCGGAAGGAGGAATTAGCTGAAGTAGAATAAGTGCTCTACGACCTTAAAAGGGCTAGACAATGTTGCAAGTCTTGAGCTAGGAATAGCCTTGATTCATGTTTGAATACTTAGAAGATTCACTTAAGGTCGATGATAAACAGGATATAATACAAGGCCCCTGAAACCGAACGCTTTCTTTTAATTGTAATAGTTATCAGTTACTTTCCAGTACTAAAACCAACCAACCAACCAATCAATCACTTAGCTGGTAGCTTTAAAACCAACCAACCAACCAATCCCAAAATTGTCCAACTTAAAGAGCAACTTATCCCCCTAATTCCTTTGGGTTCGACCCCTACTTACCACTTACTACCCAGTAGTGTAGTCGCGAGTAGCGGACATTATAAATTTATTTGCACGTTTTGCTTCGACGACGAGCATCTCTGTCAAATTGGCGCCGTTGCCGGGGAATTAGCCATCGGATTAGTTGTTCTTTCCCCCATATGTCCTCATGACGCAACCCCCTTCGTATGCATGGGCAACACGACATCTGCCACTGTTCGGAGGAACGGAGGGAGAAGACCCAGCACAACACTGCCGAAACTTCCACCACGTCTGCTACCACATTAAACCTGCTAATGAAATGTTATAGGAATTTATGCTTAAATGCTTCAAATTCTCTCTAACTAATTTCGCAACGATCTGGTACTACACATCCACCGCTTACAGTGCAGAACGTTACGTAGATCTCTGCGTTCCATTCCTGAAGGAATTCTCCCCACCATCCTTACGCCAAGAAACCCGTGAGAGAATCATGTGCCTTCAACAATCCCGGGATGAGACCTTGGATGAATATTACACGAACTACGACACCATCGTCTCAAGCTGCCCGCACCATGGATTCACGAAGAAAGTTCTTCTCCAAAAATTTCTTCGTGGGATGAGGTCCGAAGAGCTGGGAAGAGTTAACGAAGCAATGAGAAGATCAGCCAGAAACTTCACCATTGCAGACATGTGGTACCTCATAATTGGCCTAGCCGCTGCCACAAGACGAGTACCCCAAACTGACGAGGAAATGCAGATAAATGAAGCTGACCCTGAGGCAGACAAAGAAGAAATTACCGAGCCGTCAGAAGAGACTCCTGAACCGTCAGAAGAATCAGATATGGAAAGCACCGGAAGCAACGAGGTTGGAGTCCAGAACACCACTGACGAACTGCCCAATTCATACCCGACTATCATTACCCGGGCAGCCGAGACTATCTACGACCAGTTCCTCACTGACAATCATAACGAGGCAGAACCAAGCCTTAAGATGCAAGCTTCCCGACTTTTCCCTTCGATCAATAGACAAATCGCCGAAAACTGTGTGATCCATGAAGAGGCTGAAAAGAGGATGGGAAAAGGGCCTCTGCAGAATGACTCCTCGATGGAGCAGTGTTACACCGTAGCTGGACTAGACAGTCCCAAATACAAAAACTTCAAAGGGCTAGTAGTGAAAGGTCCCTCACCCCCTCCGGGGTATTGGAAAGAAAAGATCCCAAAACAAAGGAGTCCTGACCCAAGCACATCATCTCGCAAGAAATCAGGAAAAGGCAGGGCAAGAAGCAACCCAGGAACGGTGGCAAAATACGACCTGAGCCACCCATGGGACCCAAACCAGTAATCCACAATGAGGTACTGTCGAGCCAACGACGTTAAACAAGTGCACTGGTCGGGAGGTAACCCGACACTATCTTACTTTCTGTCATTTAAATTCTGTCATTTTCTGTCTTAGTAATTCTCACATATATATATTAGCTTGCATGACTTTTGAACTAAGGCACGCCTTCGTTCAAAAGTGTGGGGTGAGAACCACCGTTGTATATAAATAACATGCTTGCTGTTTTCTTTTTTAGTAATAGTATCTTTTTGAAAATATGAACTTAAGAATGTGAAAAAGATAGACCGAAATTCATGCATTTACCTTGTGAAAATTCAACTGTCTAAAAACTTAGGACGTAACTTT
Organism: Rhodiola chrysanthemifolia; assembly: GCA_033675395.1. Taxonomy (NCBI): domain Eukaryota; kingdom Viridiplantae; phylum Streptophyta; class Magnoliopsida; order Saxifragales; family Crassulaceae; genus Rhodiola; species Rhodiola chrysanthemifolia. The sequence goes on along the minus strand of CM066207.1, from coordinate 35,755,857 downwards.
TCATTTGTCCTTTGTGCTGAGATAAACTAGGGATGTGGAGTTGACATAAATCGCCCTAGAAAGGCTTGGGAAGCAATCAAAGGATCAGATCAAACTATATGGTTTTCGAAGTCAGTGGAGGCTGCACTTCGGGTTTCAGTGAAGATTGAAGTCATCTCCGCCATGCAGTGTTTATGCAAAAAGAAAAGAAAAGGTGAGGACGGGAATCAGACCGTCCTCTCTCTAGTTAAAGTAGCCGAGAAAATAGATGAGCGACCCTCATCTTGACCCGCGCGAAACAACAACGATGAGAGGAGCGGGGAGCTATTTCCATAGGCTTGCGGGCGATGATTGGACCTCCCAAAAAGGCTTGAGAAAATGGACTAGCAAAGCCACAAAAAGGCGAAAAGCTCGAAGAAGCAATTCAAGAGGCCAAAGGCCCAACATTGTGAAGGTTTTAACCGAACAAAAAAGTGAAGTACTCAAAAAAGTCAAATCAAAGGCCAAAGGCCGATTCACTACAAAAGCAGTGCCTCGCCAAAAGAAAAATCAAAGTACTCAACCCAGTGAAACCCGAACCAAATCACGTGCTAGAGAAAGCTACAAGAAAACCATATAGTGCGAGACGATCCCGAAGTTGCAGTCCAGGAACCAAAAAAGGGCTATCTCCCGAGACATCCGGAACAATTTGCATCTCGGCACGGAGGTACAAGTATTAAGTTTCTTCTATTTATTTACACAGTTCAATTTGGTAATAAGTAAGTAATGCATGAATTAGGATAAATCGAGTCCCGCAGTCTAATTTTCATATAATCCAAAACCAAACTTAGAGTGCCGCCCTTTAATAGCATTGTTCGGGACGAACAACTAAAAGTGTGGGGTGATATGATGGACCCAAATTATACGAATCATAAACACCGTAAAACCCACCAAATTAGACTGTTGGTCTATTTAACTTTTGCTTGTTAGTCCCGATATATTTCTACAGGGTATTTTGGCGCTTAGAGAGAAAACACGCTAAGGAGAGGATTTTACGCTGAAAAGATGTTAAGAATTATTCCAAAGTCAAGATCAGACGCTGACTGAAGAAATCTCAAGGATCCTGACATGGAATCACTCCAAACAAATCAAACTGAAGAGGAATTTGCATTGAAGACTCAACCGACCGGGTGGGAAAATGCCGCAGAAACCACCCGACCGGTTGAAGCAGTTCCAGGCCCTCCGCCGAGCTGACCAAACACTCAATTCAAGTTGCCCGAGCAAACCATCTCATCTGACAATTCCGCCTCGACCAAAATATTCCAAATGGAAAATAAAGTGGACAATGTCGGAAAACCAAGAAGAATGCTCGAGCAGATTGGCAGTTAGCTCAATTCCAAGGCAAAGGCCCGGCGCGCTTAGGCACCCAAACCAAGTCGCTCGACCCGACCGATGCATCTGGAAAATCTGGCTCGACCAAGATGTTTGGAATGCCCAACAAGTCGGACAATCTCGCTTCCCAGACAAAACGATCGAGCAGAGTGGCAGATTGGCCCAATTCCATAGTAAAGGCCCCGCGCGCATAGGCACCAAAACCAAGTTGCTCGACCAAAACATGAAATTTGGAAAAACTGGCTCGACCATTAGTCTTAGAATCACTTGGCCATTCGAAATCAACTATCAAATGCAAGCATGGACCAAGGTGACCGGCCACCATGCTTGGAGGTGGCCAAGGGAGGAGCTCCTCCCTCCATGGTGACCTGCAACCGGCGGCTCCTCCTCCCTTGACCGGCGGCTTTGCTCCTCCCCCATGTGGCGGCTCCTCCTTGCTCCTCCTCCTCCTCCATTGGATCAAAGACACTTGCCCCTCATCTCCACCACCCATTTCTCCTCCCTTAGCCTATAAATACAACCCATCCATCTCATTTGTAAATCATCCTCAAATCAAAATTTCACTTATCTCTCTAAGTTTTGTAAAGTTTGGCTTTGGAAATAAAGATTGCTCCCTTGGCGCTTCAACGGTTGTAAGTATTTCAATATTTATTTTCCGTCATTAATTTCCAATTCCTTAGTTATAATGCTTAGCGCGATAAATAGTAGCTAAACTAGTCGTTCGGTAGAAGGGGTGGACTTGTATTATAAAATGTTTTAGACTATTAACTTAGTGTCTCGTCTTCGTATTCAAAACTTATTCTATGTGCCATATATAAGGTTAGAATTTCCAAGGTTGAGTGGACGCTTTGACGGGCAAAGCTCTTCCTTGGGATTCGTGATCATACTCGGGTAAGTGAACCATTTGTAACCGGACCAAGGGGACCAAATGGGCAAGCTTATCCGAGAAGTTCGATCTATCTAAAAAACCATTTGGAAACTGGACCAAAGGGACCAAATGGATGCACATAAAGCTAAGATACTTCGGAAGGAGGAATTAGCTGAAGTAGAATAAGTGCTCTACGACCTTAAAAGGGCTAGACAATGTTGCAAGTCTTGAGCTAGGAATAGCCTCGATTCATGTTTGAATACTTAGAAGATTCACTTAAGGTCGATGATAAACAGGATATAATACAAGGCCCTTGAAACCGAACGCTTTCTTTTAATTGTAATAGTTATCAGTTACTTTCCAGTACTAAAACCAACCAACCAACCAATCAATCACTTAACTGGTAGCTTTAAAACCAACCAACCAACCAATCCCAAAATTGTCCAACTTAAAGAGCAACTTATCCCCCTAATTCCTTTGGGTTCGACCCCTACTTACCACTTACTACCCAGTAGTGTAGTCGCGAGTAGCGGACATTATAAATTTATTTGCACTTTTTGCTTCGACGACGAGCATCTCTGTCAGTTACCTCCCGTGAGGGCCTAGTTTTTCCCGTCTTGGCAAAGACGTAGCAAAGCGCCCCATAGAATCACTCGTTGAGAAGTCCTTTGCTAGGATCCCTTCTCACGGGGCCTTGGATTTGGTCGTGTCAATCCACCTTCAAGTCCCATTTGAATTTCTTCCCATCAAGTCTACAATGGACTTTCCTTTGGGAATTTGACCCCTTCAATAATGAAGATCCCTTAAGAACTAAGGGGTCATGGGAGCTTTTTCCAAATGATCTCTCAAAATAGGGCAAGAAGCTCCAAAACTTGTCTCGAGACTTCATAATGAAGAAAGGGTCTTCAAAATTTGTCTCGAGCTTGATGGGCATCCCTTCCTTAAGTTTTTCAATTGTTTCCTTGGGTGCCCATACCTCAATATCCCCCATTAAACTTGTATCTTCTTGCATGCGAGGTTGTTCCTTAACTTCTTCCATGTTGACATCAACAAAGTCTTCATACACTTGAAATCCTTTTATCTCTATACGCTCCTCTTCTATCTTATCCTCATCAAGAAATTGGGATTCACATTCAAGCTCGTTTGTACCGGGAGGGAGGAGTTCTTCTTCATCAACAAAAGGTATTTCCTCTATGTAAGAGGCATCATCATTCAAGAATTCCTCATCGGAGAGCCGAGGCGTTGTTGGAATGGTGAACTCTTGCGTATTCTCATTCAAATGATCTTGAGATGTGCTAGTAGTGAAGGGTGCTTCACATCCGCATGGCATCTCGTCCTCGTTACAAGATTCACCATCCCATAGCCGAGCTTCGGTGGCGGCTCTCCAAAATTCATCCTCCATTTCTTGTTCCCATTCTTCCTTTGAGGCATTAGGATCAAGGACTTCTTTTGCGAGAAATTCTTGCTTCATTTTCTCTTGACGCTCAAGGAGTGTAGCAATTTTGGTTTCAAACTCAGAGGGTTCTCTTGAAGGATGAGGAGGTTGAGGGTTGATAAAATGCCTAAGTGACATGTTTGTATTAGAACTATGATCTAAGTATTGAGAGAGCTTAGTGATGGTTTGGATATAGTAAAATTGAACTTAACCAACATTTATGAGAGTAAATGCATGGTGAGAGGTTAACTAGAACTTTATGCATATAGCACTTGTGAGAATAAATGCTATATAGTGAATCAACACCCTTTAATTAGTGAGATTCTAACTAAGATGACTTGACTAGGATTAGACTTGCATGATAGTTTGTCTAGTCCTAGCCTAAGTTAGGTTTTAAACCTATCAACTCATAATTAGTTGAACTCTTGTATGCATGATCATTGGGAAATTGCCAAGGAGGGGAATAATCCCTCGAAACTCGCTTTTAATTTATTTTAATCCCCTAAAACCATTTCATTACTTGTTTTCATCATTGATAATCATCATCACACTTGAATTGAAGGAATAGCCGAGTTAGAAATTGATAGACCTAGCGTATAATCCGTTTGCTCCCTTGGGTTCGACACCGGTCTTACCGGTCATTTATAAATTGTTTTTGACTAATTGCATTGCTAAAATCTACAACGTCAAAATGGCGCCGTTGCCGGGGAGCAATAGCTAGATTATCCCTAGGAAAATCATTTAGTACTCCGACTATTCCATGGTTTACTTTATTTACTTTGTTACTTGCGATTCTTGAGCATATTCGGTATTCTCACTTGTTTTAATTGTCCTCCTCTTGTAGGGAAATCTCGTTTATGCCACCAAAGACAAAGAAGCTTACTCAAGTTGTGGATAGAGATTTGAATCAACTGATAAGAGAATTCGTTAACCCCTACCCTACAAGGAGTAAAACAATTAAGGCTAAAGGATCCACATCGAGCGCTCAAGAAACCATTGCTCAAGACATGGGAGATAGAGATGGACTTCCTCCTCCACCTCCTCAACCTCTTCGAGGCCCAATTCTACCATTACCCCAAGCTAGAAGGGTACTTAAGGACTACGCCGCTCCCAATGCATATGGCTACCGATCACCAATCCTTGTTCCCGCGGTAGACAACCGGGACTTTGACTTGAAGACCTCCACCATCCAAATGGTTCAATCCAACCAATTCTCGGGGAGAGACCATGAGGATCCAAACTCTCATTTAACCACATTCTTGGAGGTTTGTGATACATTCAAGATAAATGGAGTTTCAAGAGATGATATTCATTTGCGGTTGTTTCCCTTCTCACTCACGGGAAAAGCCAAGGATTGGTTAAGGAGCCAAACGCCGGATAGTTTCACCACTTGGGAGGAGCTTGCCGGTGCATTCCTCAACAAGTATTTCCCTCCATCCAAGACGGCCTACTATAGGAGCAAAATCATGAATTTTGAGCAAATGGATGGAGAGACGCTCTATGAAGCTTGGGAGAGATACAAAGAGTATCAAAGGCTTTGCCCACATCACAACCTAGATCGCCTCCTCGTGTTCCATACCTTCTACCAAGGTGTTGATGGTCCCTCGCGGCTTGCACTTGATACCGCCGCGGGAGGAGCTATCATGGAGCTTGAACCTCAAGAAGGATATGCGGTAATCGAGAAGATCACCAATAACTACTTCATGTGGGCAAGTGAAAGAGGAAACCCAAGAAGGAAGGGAGAAAGACATGAAGCAAAGGCCGTAAGCACAAGGGACTACGACTCATTAGCTAGAAAATTTGAAGACCTCTCGGAGAAATTAGATAAAATGCAAATTTTGGCAAAGGGACACTCAATGAGCCAAGGGTGCGACATATGTGAAGTCTATGAGCACGATACTAATTCTTGCCCTTTGGTTCAAAGGGGTGAAGCTAGAAATGGGTATGAAGAAGCGAACTATGTTGGTGGAAACCAAGGGAGAGAGTATAATGCTAGTACTTTTCAAGGCCAAAATTCCCAATCCAACTACACTACCCCAGAGTTTTCATCCGCTTGGAGAAATCATCCAAACTTCTCATACAAGACTACAAATCCTACTCGTCCCGAGTTTGGTCCTAACGCCACTTCAACAAATCAAGCTTTGCCACCAAGGAATCAATTTCAACCAAGGAACCAATATCAAGGACAACAATATCAAGCTCAACCTCAAAGGCCCTACCAACAAGTAGATCATCCTCCTCAACCGTCAAACGAGCCCTCAAACTCCGATATCATGCTTTCCGCAATCCTTGAGATGAGCAAAGAGTTGAAAGAAATGAAACAATCTCACCAAGGCTTGCAAACTCATGTCAAGATGCTTGAGAACCAAATAACTCAACAAGCCGAGTCCTCAACTAGAGCGCAAGGGAAGCTACCGGCGCGACCCGAGCATGAAAAGAAGGAGTTTTGCAATGCCATCTATATTGAGGAATCGTTCGAGGATGAATTGCTTGAGGATGAATCTCTAGAGAAGAAAGAACAATGTGGGGCGGTGACCCTTAGAAGTGGAAGACAATTGGAGGGTGTTGCACCAAAGAAAGCCATTCAAATACCTCCAAGACCTATTGGCAAAGCTAGAGCCGAAGAAAAAGAACTCAACGAAGAGATCCCTAATTCTCCAACCGAAAAGGCAAAAGAAACTAAAGAAAGAAAGGAAGGACTCAAGCCTTATTTTCCATCGGTTCCCTTCCCTCAAAGGCTCATCAAGCCCTCTAAATTGGACAAAGAATATGAGGTCTTCACCAAGATGTTGAAAAAGCTATATGTCTACATGCCATTCCATGAGCTCATCAAGAAGGCACCTCTCTACAACAAGTTTCTAAAAGAGATTTTGACCAACAAGAGGACCATTGAAGAAGATGACCCCCACCTCCTCAACCATGAGTGTAGTGCCCTCTTTTCAAAGCAAATTCCCCAAAAGGCAAAAGATCCCGGAAAATTCACTATCCCTTGCTCAATAGGGGATATGAACTTCTCAAGTCCACTAGCCGATCTTGGGGCTAGTGTGAGCGTTATGCCCCTAGCTACCTACTACAAGCTTGGATTGAAAGGGGTGAAATCCGCTAAAATGACACTACAACTCGCGGATGGGACTACAAGGCGACCTTGGGGCCTAGTGGAGAATGTCCCAATCAAAGTCGACAAATTCTACATCCCATGCGACTTTGTGGTGATATATATGGGAGACAACTTCACCTCATCGTTGATTCTTGGACGTCCCTTCTTGGCCACCGCCGGTTTTAAAGTTGATGTTGGAAAAGGGAAATTGACCCTAAAAATTGGTGGGGAAAAGGTAAAGATAGAAAAGCCAAATGGAGACCAAGTGGCTAATGTTGAGAAAAAGCTAGACAACGTGGGAACCAAAATTATTGAGGGCAAAAAGGTTGATAAGAAGGAGTTGCACAACACACTTGAACCCGATGAAGATCCTCCCTTTGATCACCTTGACTCATCATAATGCACCAATGAGATGACTGAGAATGAAAAAGCAAATACATCAAAGGGTGAGAAGCGACCATCACCTTGGAAAAGGGCTATTAAACAAGTTGCTTGCAACTCTTCAAAGAATCCGGATTGAGTCTCCCAATACTCTACAAGTCCGCTTGAGGAGGGATCCTAGCAAAGGACTCCTCAAGTGTGTTTCTCAAACAAGGAGAGATTCGGCTCGGTCTTTGCCAAGACGTTAAACTAGGCCCTCACGGGAGGTAACCCGGTTTGTAAGTCGTTTCATTCTCGATTCTTCATATTTAAATGTTTGACATGATTTTGAGTAGCAAAGGCTCTAAAGTGTGGAGTGTGATACATATGATTAGTGGGTAAAATTTTAAGTGTGGAGTGAGTTCTACTTACTCCAATTCCACTTCACATCACCACACCCCTCTAACTTTCCCTTGATCTTTCCATGCTTAATGATGTTGCCCTTAGTGCTCATGTGCTTTATTGGCGTCTACTAGAGTGGAACTAAATTGTTGTACCATGCTATGACTCCAGTTTGACGTTTTCTTGGCATTTAAGATGCCTTGTGCATATTATGGAGGATGTAGATCATTTTCCTTGCTTGTTTTCTATGAAAGTTATGCCATGATGTTATTGTGTGACTTGTGATGCTCTCTTGCTCATACTTGCGTTGCATGACCTTGTATGTCACTTGTTACTTTTAACCTCTCATGTTCTTCTTGTCATCAAGGAAAGTTATTTGCATCATGTCGATCACGTTTAGCACAATGGCGTCTTTTCTATTGGTGGGGCACATCTACAAACGAGGGGAGTTCCTATGCGCCTTATTCTCATTTTCTTTATTGTGTGCGCTTAGGGACTAAGCTACCTTTTAAGTGTGGAGTGGGGTAGTCGCATAGTTCACTCATTTCATGCCATGCGTACCATGTTTGAATGAGCACTTGCATTCATGTACCTTATCCCTAACATGAGAGTGTTAAAACCACATAGGCTTGTGACTATCAACTCTAAATCCCTATAAATCACATCTGGCCTACTTGTCACATTTATTGGATCTTGAACTTAGAACCGACCTAGTCCTATGAATGTGCATTCTTGTGAATCAATATCATTGCTATCCCTTGTCTATCTAATTCTCTAAGTATTTTCGTTGAAATACCTTGGATTGAGTTTTATCAAGCACTTTTAAAACTTTCACGAAAACTTAGACCTCTTGTATGCTCCTTGGTGACTTGAGTACTTCCAACTTAGTGCCTTACTTATGATTGTTTGCCGCGCATTCCATACATTCCTTGAACATATTGTCTAGTTTTAAGTGTGGAGTTAAAAACAAAAGAGGGCGAAAATAGGCCCCAACAAAAAAAAATGCTTCATTTTCATGGTCAAAAGAGGGCAAAGCCCCGACTAAAAACTTTCTCGAGTACTAGAGAAGTTTTTATCTTAAACATACAAATGCCGGGGGTTAGGAAGAAAAGTTCCCACTCGAAAGCATTTGTAGGCCAAGGCCATTTGAGAAAGAAAATAAGAAGCACTTAAAACTTGACTCAATGTTTTCCTCCATTCTTCATTTGTGCGGGATTCATCATTTGTATTGTGTGCTAGTTAGATTAACTTTTGGACAATCATTGTGCTTGCACGGGAACTATCATTTGGTCTATGGTTGTTTATTAAGAACTCATAGTGTCGAACTCCTCTTCCCTTATGGATTATGGCTTAAGCGCCTCAAACTTGGGAATGAGTTCCATGTCGTGAGCCAATGGACTAGCCCTGGCTAGCATAGGTGAGCGGTTGACACTCTTTTGTGCAAAGCTATTAACTTTGCTTCTATTGTATTGCCTTGAAAATGAGTAGATCTTTGGATGAGACTTTTGATATCCCTAGTATTGATGATCTTGAATGCACAACCTCATGGGATACTAAAATGGTTCAAAAGTTCTTTTGATGATAATGTGACGGTAGTGCTAGCTTGGGGTGAGGGATTTGTTTTGAGAAATCATCGCCTTCATTCTCATGGGATAGGTGCATTTGGGATTTGTGAGTATTCCCATTTCTGAAAACTCTCACGAGACTATAACTCGTCCACTAGGGTAGCCTAGGGGTTTAAAGGCTTAATGCATACGCTAAATGCATTCGTAACGCCTACGAAAAGGAGCTAGTTAGATTGTACATACTTGTCCTTTTTCTTTCAATAACATGTTTAGTAATAATGATCGAGACCTTGTGAAAGCTAGTGAGGCAAATAGACGAAAAACATAGCACCACTAGCATTTCGCCATTTGCATGACCTTGACATATTTTCAAACTTTGTTCGGGACGAACAAACCTTAAGTGTGGAGTGTTGATGAGTCGAGTTTTCGACTCATTTATGACTATTCTTCACTATAGTTTTGGGTCGTTTCCAACATTATTTTGATGTCATTTGACCTCTATATCTACATTTCAGGTAGAAAATAAGTCTCCCTCAAGGTTGAAGCCAAAATAAGAAAACTCGGGGGAAAATCGAAGATTTAGAACAAAACCGAGCAGATTGACCTTTGCGGCTTGTTCTGGACGCCCAGGGTGCATACTGTGTCGGAATTGGCTGATCTTTAGCTTGTTGGAAAGCTTACGCAAAGGGCTACAACTTTCTAGTTGACGCCACAAACAAAATCGGACGGGAAGACCACCAAAAAGGCCTGGGAAGTGCCAGCAGGTAGGCTGAAATCAGCCACCCGACCGGCGGGATAAACATTCAGCAGGGTTGCACAAAGACATTCCCCAGCCGACCGGCTGGATCAAAAACGCAGAATTTCAGTTTCGGGGCTATAAATAGAAAGGGGGTTTTTGACATAAAGAGTGGAGGTTTTTGGGGACAAGAAGATCAAGAAAAGAGGTCAACCAAGGTCATCAATCATCAAAAGATCCAACCTAAGAGAAGATCAAAAGGGAGTTCAAGGATTAACCATCCTCCTTCCTTTACACTTTTCCATTCCCTTTGTTGTGTGCTTCATAACCTACTCACACCATGTTGTCTTACATGAGGTGTGAGTAGTGATCTTGTGGTTTGAGGGTCTTATGACTCTCCTTGGTACTCTTTGATCACAAATATACATTGATATTCATATGGATGATTGTTGATTTCATTTTCTCTTGTGTTATGAATGTTATGCACTCTAGGTGTTTGTTAAAATGCCTAAGTGACAACTTAGACTAAAAGTTAAACCGATGTCTTTGAAAAGCTAGTGAATAGTTCTAGGATGGGGAAAATGATCATATCTTAAACACGAAAGTGAACCTGATATGATGCTTGACTAAGGATTGAATGTTTAATTCATTGGAGTTGGTCAATTAGTAAATCATCAATTAATCTCATCAAATGGTGTCAAATTCATGTTCGCTATGCTCTTTATACATGTCATGCTACTAAGTGTTTCATGAAATGTCTAAGTAACATGTTGAATCTTAAAACTAGACCTAAGAATCGAGAGACCTTAGGGATAGTTTGGATGTAGTCAATTTTATCATTTCTAAGGATATGAAGTGAACTAGGTTCAATACTATTTGACTACCATGAAATATTTGAATATCATGCATGTGATCATTGGGAAATTGCCGAGGGGAGTAACCCCTCGAAACACCTCCTATCTATCTTTTATCCTTAATTACTCGCCACATAAGATTTAGAATATACACCTTTATACATTTTTGGTTAGAATAGCCGAACGGAAACACGATCTTACATAGTGCATGTGCTTGGCTTGCTCCTCTTTGTTCGACCCGGTACTTTACCGGTATTAAAAATGTTTTGACTCTACGACGACCCTCTTTAAAACCGACACGTCGGGAGAGTAAAAATAGACGTTGTCAAATGGCCCATTGCCGGAAATGTTCCGCAATGATTATATTGGTACTGCACCATATGTGTCTTGTACACCTTCTCTGCGCCACCATAAGCTCTGTCAAGGGATCAGTTTTTGGTACTCTCGTCTGATGGTTTATATCAGTATTTATAACCAACCAAGAAGTGGTTTCTCATGTGGAGAGTTTCATATAGAAGTCTCCAGAAGGGGACCCTGCACAGCATTTGATAGAAGAGCTTCTGTCTCGTGTAGCCAAGAAAGCTGGTAAGCTAACTTAACTGCCAATGTAAAATGTGAATTATTTTCCACATATAAAGACTTCTCATTAGGGCTTATTTGAGGTAGTTATAGTCTAAATTGAACACAGTTTGAGCAATCTCAAATTTTCAATATTCATGTTTTTTTCAGTAATTACTATAAGCATATTGTTAGTCTAATTCAAACAACATTTCACGATGTAAAGCAGCATATTTCCATGTTTGTATTTGGGAACAAAGCAATTCATTTTCTTTCTGATTCATGATGACTCTTCATCCTACTTTTTTCCAATTTTCAGGAATGGACCTTCATGAGCTGTTGGATATTCCACAAGGAGACCGCAGGAAGTACCATGACGATGTTACTGTCATGGTGGTGTCTTTGGAAGGAAGAATTTGGAAGTCATCTGGGAAATATTTCTGAAGATTCTGTACATGCAGTAATAGCAGCAGTACTCTCACATCAACAATGGCGCCTCTATGTACACAAAGAAATCTGCAAATGAGAGTTTGGGGAAGAAGTGTTTGTTTAGTATAGCAGGGAAAAGGTACTTTTTGTTCTCATTATGTTTCCTTGATGTTCTTTCTATCAAAATTTTCTCATTTCGTTGGTGGAGGAGGATGTTAATGTGGATTATGTTCCGTAGTTATCATGTAACAAAATGCAGTTGTAATCTAATATGGGGGTTTTGGTTTCTCTTTCATTCTCTAATTCATGGCGACAACATTTAGTAATTAAGACATGTGAGTATGGGACTGATAGCAACTGAACTATTCTTCAAAAAAAACTGAGTTCCACTATTTATAAGGCAGCAAAGTTTTATCGTCTACTTGCCCATTAATGCAAAGCCAATAATGTAACTGTCGGCAACAATTTTAAGATAACAGTGCGATAACATGTAGTTGCCGTATAAATAACTTATCGTAATCTTATCGTACAGTTATCATATTCTTTTCAAGTATTTTTTTATCGCATTTGTTACCGATATCTTATCGTATTACTGATACGGGGCACTCAGTTATCGTAATCCCGTTCTCACCAATTTCATCCAAAATTTGTAGTGTCAAAACCATTAGTATCTAGTTTTGTCACACAATACACATAGTCTACATATTTGTCTTATTAATACGCTGCTACATACTTCTTTTAGTACAAACACCGACCCAACACGTAAGTACATTTTATTATTATCGTCCTCCACCGTACTTCTATGAACAGCTGCGTCGATGACGCCAGTTGGCAGTTGGATCCTTCAAAATGACCAGAAATATTCACGTTATTTTAGAATGTATTTTGTGTAGGGTTATAATTCCATAACGTCATGTATTGTCTTACCGCTAATGTGACATGAAAATATCCAAAACCATTAGGAGTGCACTTCGTAATCACTCCCAGTACCTGTTCTAGTATAAATTAGAACGAAAAAAAAAGTATAAATTAGAACGAACAATGAATATGTTAAAAATAATGATTCTTGTAATGAAACATACCGTAGGAAGCTTCTTATGTGGGTATTTCTTAATTGCATCCAGTGTAATAATAGTATAGCTTGCACTGTACTCGGATGCACCAGTCCAACATTTACTTTTGAAGTGATTTTTGTGTTCTGTTGTTGCCCTTGACGTTCGATTTCTCTGGCCACATATTCTTGAGTAGGAAGTTCAAGGATATCATTGTTGTCCTCGGACAATGGAATCTCAAATTTACACCGCAACGCTGCTGCATACACACCGGCTGCTCCAACAATTATCCTTCTCGGCGGATCCATATAAAGGTAATGTTTTGTACTTACAAAATGTTTTTGCAAAATATATAATGATGCAAGATTGAAGTTGAGTGAATGACCAGGTGTATATATATAAGGATGCGGAGGCTTGTCATTGCCAATAATTGCAAACAAATAATGCAAGTGTCGGCAAAAGAATTTACGTAGACCATACGTGAAGAATACAATAACAATATGTTGTCGTATGGTGAAGTTGTCGTAGAGTCCTCGTACACGTTACCGTAATACGTGATACATACGATAAGCTTATGTTATCGTAAGTAATCGTTGTCGTAGACTCGTCGTACTTTGTATCGTAAAAAGTGCATTTATCGCATTTGTTATCGTATTTTAATCGTAATATATGTACGATAAGTAAGGTTATCGCATAAATCTTATCGTCCATTTCACCCGAAATTTGTAGTGTTTGAAATATGTATCTCTTTGATGATGCGTCTTCCTTTGAAATATGTATATTCATTTCATGTTTCATGCACCTTCGTTCCTTGTCTGATGCTCATTCGTTTGAAATATGCATCTTCATTTCGTGCTTAATACACCTTTGTTGGAAGGATGCACCTTTATTTCTTAATTACGCCTAAATTAAGAAATGATGAAGTGAACCCTACATCCAATTCCTAAAAATCATTATTAAAAATCATTAATTTTTAAAAAAGAAAACAGGAATATTACGCCTAAATTAACAATTAGTTGGAAAGATCCAAAATGTACGTTTCATGTTGTTTTTTTTCTTGTAGAGAAAACTAAGACACACACTTTCCCATGAGTGCTGATGACGTTACCATGATTTTTTAGCTGTGTTATACATCTTTATTTTGTACCAACAAAAAATAGAAAAACAGATTATCCCAATTCTCACTATCTCAACCCTTGTTAGGTTCTCCTTTATTATTATCATCATCGTGATCAAAAGGCTTGAGCAAGCCATATGTAATACCCATAGCTATCCACCCTCCAATTAGCACTCTCAGGGCTGAAACCCTCATTGGCGACCCCCCAAGCCGAGCTCCAACTGCCCCGAAAAGTGCAAGAGCTAAAGAAGTCACTACTGCCACCACCACAGCTCTGTAGCTGTCATTCGAAACAAACATAGCAGAGAAGAGAGGGACACACGATCCAAACAAAAACGACATGGCTGACGCCACAGCTGCCTTCAACGGATTCGGTAGGCTTCTCATCATGAACTCGTCGACTTTCTCTTTATTCGTTCCCGACGAACCATCCTCTTCTATCTTTTTCATGACCGGTGATAACACCGGATGCACCGGCGTTTCACCTGAAGGAGACATAATTTCATTAAGGTACTTTTGTCGGGAGATTGATGTGATGGCTTTGAGTTCGATATCGCGTTGTGTCGAGACTGACACGAACTCCCCAACGGCCATGCTGCATGCACCAGCCAAGGCACCAGCAAGTCCAGACAGCATCATGGCTGACTTACTCTCCTTAGCAGCCGCTACGCCTAGCATGAGCGATGTTGTAGATAGCAGCCCGTCATTGACTCCCAATATGGCGGCTCGTAGCCACTGAGCTCGGTCCAACCGACGATGATCTAAGTCGTTTTCATGCTCCGCCCTTTTCATATCCTGAACATGCAATGTGAGCTTGTGCTCGCCACAACCTTGAGGAGATGCAGCCATCATGGTGATTTGATTTCAACAACCCTCGGGAGCGTGTGGAGGGTTTTGTAGATGGCACGAGTTATTGGAGCCCATTAAACGGATCCCAAGTAGTGGGAGTTACTTTGAAAGAGACGTGGACATTGGAGCTGAGCGTTTAGTAGAGTTTCTTCTTAGGGGCTGACGACGACGACGAAGGAGACACATTTGGAAGCGATGACAACTAGGGATGTCGAATTCCCAAAAAGCCCTTGACTTTTCTTCTTAGGTGCGTTGGGACAAAAGCTCAATAATTTTGAGCCCAAATTAATTTGTTAACAGCTTGCAATGTCCCTAAATAGGATCTGCTTTTGATTTAATCGCCCTTTTTTTAGATGATGCTTCTGGTGACGAGGGTTGTGATTCGTGTTCCGTAGACATTTCTAACTGGAAAAAAAATCAAGGCATTGAACATTATAATATGATTCGCAAAGGTGCACACAAACGCAAAGCATAAAAGAAAACAAAAGATGGCACATTCACATCTGTTATAGACCAGACCTACTCAGTCACTAGTTCACCTTCATCTTATAACATCACAAAATTGATTAATATTATAACATTATTAACACAGCTGCTCCAATCACCTTCATCATATCATATATGTTACAACTATAATTTTGAAGCCTCACAAAACATTAAACAAACACTAAACAAAAGCATACATCATCAACTCAAAAACAAACAAAAAAACACAATTAATTGAATGTTTAGAACATCACAATCTGTGAACATCAGGTTAAACAATCAGATTCCATCTCAAGCTGCAACAGCAGCCAAGACAGCATCAAGTCAAAATAAGAAGAGAAACATTCTCATTGATCGATGTACCCCGATAAGTTCAACTTGAGCAGAGATCGATCGGACACAAATCAAAACTTCGACAATCAATGCGTGCGCAGAGGCTGAGGATCATCAAACTCGAAAATTAGGGCTGCCGTGTCGAATTTGAACTTTTTTTTTGAATAAAAGATGATATCATTACTCAAAAGAATGTACAACCTACCTCGGCCCCTACACAGCGCCAAACAAATTAGGCACCCAAAGGCCTAACAACAAAACTTCAAACAACATGCACTAGATCATAGCTATGCTAAACAATCAATTTCTATCATGTAAACTACTATATGTACGTACCATTGATACCTCCAATTTTAGTTTTCAAACCCCATATGATGCTTTTGATAATCAGCTCCATGTTGATGCTTTCTTCTCGAAAATGATGTTGTTTCTAGCTCTCCAAATCTCGTACATAGTCCCTGTTATGGCTGCTGCAATTAATCAATCTTGTTCGAAGCCGCCCTTGGTTGAGGTTCCTGAACCATGGTATAAGTAAGTGCCATTGGACAGGCACTCTCGAAACCCCCCGAAAAAACTCAGCACCTTGCCACAGATAGCCCGAGAAGTTCTGCACTGAAAGAACAGATGGTCCCTGGTTTCTTCGTCGACATTACATAACACCCAATTTGGTTTAACATTCATCCTTATGTTCCTTAATCTCGCCCTCGTAAGGAGTCTGTCCTTGGCAGCTAGCACCGCATTCATTGAAGCACGAGGGATACTGAAACGATTCCAAGCAAGCTTAAACAAGTCTACTTCTTCGGCTCTTCCTCTGAGAGTTAGGTAAGTGTCATTCACCGTGAACTCTTTCCCTTCCCCTATCCATCTCAACATGCCTTCAACCACCTCTGTGCACTTGCTGCTGAGTTTTTTGCAGTAGGCCAGCCTACGCAACACCCAAGACCTGTTAGTGAGGCAATCATTGTCCCACCAATGAATCCCTTTGGTCCAATACGCACTAACCCAGTTACTCCACAAATTCTGGTTGTTTATGTTTAAATCCCATAGTTGGTTCAGGACCTAGGCGTCATTCATGATTTCTAAATTCTTGAGCCCCAAGCCTCCTTCCCTTTTATCTAGGCACGCTGTGTTCCAATTGATCAGATGGCAGCCTCTCCCAACAGCCTTACCATTCCAAAGAAAGTTCACGCAGATAGTGTTGATGCCCTTTAGAACTTTCCTAGGAAGGAGGCAGATTCTGGCCCAGTAAAACATGATAGCCTGAAGCACTGAGATGATGAGCAAACGTCTACCAGCTCTGGAGAGAAAATGATTACTCCAGCAGTTAAGTCTTCCCGTCAACCGGTGGATAATAGTGGAGCATTTATGCGAACTGATGCTTTTAGATGTTAACCGAAAGCCCTCACCAGAAGCGCACTACCAGAACAATTGACCAAGCTCTCCACCCAACTCCTCTTGGCCTCACCCATGCCGGCTAAAAAAGTTGGCTCTTATCCGTGTTCACAGACAGTCCAGAACACTACAAAAAGACACCAAGAGCCTCCTTCAACGCTACAATAGAAGAGCATCTCCCAATGCTAAATAGAAAAAGATCATCAGCAAAGATAAGATGCTTCAAGTCCACTCTATGACACTTGGGATGATAATAATATCCCTGGTTTTTTTTTCGAGCCCTTTAAAAGGCGAGAGAGGTAATCCATTACTATAGTGAAAAGGAGAGGCAATATCGGGTCCTCCTAGCGCAAGCCTTGCTTTCCTTCAAAGAAATCCACCAGCTCGCCATTGATTTGTATGGAGAAAGAAGTCGACCGCACACACATATTAATGCATGAAATAAATTTCATTGGGAACTTGAAGTGAACCAACATGTCATGAAGAAGTTGTCATTCCAAAGTATCATAGGTCTTGCGGAGTTCGATTTTTCAGGCCATTCTCTCACAGATGACCTTCCTACCATAACCTTAAACGAGCTGCTGCACGAGACTCACATTACCTACGATCGATCTTCTCTGAATAAACTCACCCTGCACCATGTCAATGATAGTCGGAAGGGCGTTCTTCAGTCTATCAGCCAACAGGCCCGACAACACCTTATAAACCACATTGCAGCGGGCAATAGGTCTATAATCAGCAGTCTCGACAATCGTCTTGTTCTTTGGGATGAGGGCGATAAAAGCCGAGTTCATTCCATTGGGCAAAGCATTGAACTTCAGGTAGTGCCGAATCCCTATGCAGAATTCCTTCCCTATCAAGCTCCAATTCTTTCGAAACAAAACTAGCAGAAAACCCATCCGGACCTGGGGACTTGTCTTAGCCAATCCTGGATAGGGCTTTCTAGATTTCTAAGTTGGTGGCTCATGAATAAGAGATATGCATTGATGTTCTTCTAATAAATTCCCACTCTTGACAACTTCGGGATCAATATGTCTGCAGTCTTTCCTCTCTGGTAGAATGAATTTAAAATAGCTCACAAATTCTTTCTTGATGGTAGACTCATTTGTATGCACCAAGCCATCTGCATCTTTAACTAAACGAATATTGTTTTTGCTTCTTCGCCCTTTATGATGCTGTGAAAGAACTTGGTGTTAGCATCCCCTTCTTTTAGTCATCGCAATTTGGCCCTTTACTGGTAGAAGAGAAATTGATTTCCTTTAACTTTTCTAAACTCCTTGGCCAAACTTTGCTTTCTTTGTGCCAAAGAAGGATCATTAGGGTGCTGCTTTGCTAATTTCTGCACTTCTCCTAAATCAATTCTCATATCATCAACTCTCTTCTCCATGCCTCTAGCCATCTTTATAAACTGGCCCTTCATCCTCCTCACGGCCTTAAGTTTATTCTGGAACAAAAACAATTTTTTGCAATCCCTAGAGCTTTTCCAACACAAGGTCACTTTATCTTGGAAGTCTTCCCACACTCCTCCCAAAAGTTACAATAACGGAATGTAGCTCTCCTAAGCTCCACTTCACCCCAGGAAACCACCAAAGGGAAATGATCTGAAATACCAAGCGGCAAGAAAACTGTAGAAGCATTAGGATGGGGGTTGAGCCAATCTTTATTCCCCATAGCACGGTCCAACTTACAACAAATACGCTGATCCGGGATAATGTTGTTGTTGCTCCAGGTAAAGAAATGCCCACTCGCATCAATGTCACTTAAATCACAATTAGTAACAAACTTCTTCAAATCTTCCAAGTCCGTGTCACTAACTTTCTTCCCAATTCTCTTCTCATCCGGCCTCAAAATGCAGTTAAAGTCTCCCAAACACAACCAGCTCCCTGCCTCTTTTAATTCTCCAGCTCCTCTCACATTAAAGCTCTATGAGCAGCTACATTACTGGCGTACACAAAAGCAGTAGCAAACGAACAGTACTCATAGTGAATGACACAACACATAAAGTAACTTCACCGGGTCGATGCCCGAATAACACTGTTTTAATATAAAAAATTTAACTATAAAATTTATTAAACTCTTTTAATTTAAATATATCTTATACTACGAATGCATATTATTTTAAAATTTATTATTCGCAGTGTCATTATTTACTATATAACATATATGAATGAAATTTAAATCATTCTTTTCTTATTTCATCCAAAAATTTGTATTCTTTTTTAGAGTCATTCTTTTGTGAACATGGACTAAGAAACCAATAATTTAATTTTAATTCATACATGGTATACGGTAAAATGTGACACCCCAAATAATTAACTTAAAAATAATACTCACTCCTAATATATAGGAGATTGAAAGAAACCTAAAAAATTACAATAAAATTGAAGTTGAAAATTAAGTTTTCAAATGAAAGAGTCTGTCATGGATCCTTAAACCCCAGGTTCGAATCCTGGCATCTATTTTCCTGACAATTTTGTGAGTTTTCGTTCTTTTCCTCTTCCTCGTCCCACATCGCGTGTGGATGCTTCCTACATCTCTCGTGGATGCCTTCCGCGTCCCGCCTCGTACGTGGATGCTTCCTTGTCCTGCCTCGTGGTGGCATGTTGCTTAAGGAGTCCGTCATGAATCCTTACACACCGGGTTCGAATCCTGGGGTCACCAATTTTCCTCACGATTTTGTGAGATTTTCTTCCTTTTCCTCTTCCTTTCCCTCTTCCTTGTCCCACATCGCGTGTGAATGCTTCCTACATCCCTCGTGGATGCCTTCCTCATTCCGCCTCGCGCGTGGATGATTCTTACATCCCTCGTGGATGCCCTCCTCTTCACGCCTCGCACGTTGATGTGTTCTTCCTTCCTCATGGAGGTGTCTTCAACGGTAAATGTGCCCAAGATGGCTTGAGCTCTAAGTATCGAAGAATGTATCAATTGGGTGGATATGCGGATCCATGGTAAAAAGTTTCGAACATGGCCAGCGCTTCAGAAGTAGAGAGATGTACTAAATAATTTCGGATCCGATCAAGATGTCTTGCTAGAGCTTTACAAGATCAATATATATGTACTAGATGATAAAGCTTTAGTAATATGCATTGTATTGTTCTGAGTCGTTATACCCTATTATCAAAAAAAATTAAATATATATAAATTAAATCAAAAGAAAAAGTATATAATTGTCATTTTAACTAGAGTCAAACAAAACTAACGGAGTTAATCCTATCCGTTAACTTTAACGGAATTTCTAATTTTGCTCCCTAATTGGAAAAATTGGTAGTTCGCACCTTAACTTGGAAAATCAATGATAGTTCACGGCTAGTTTTTGTACTTTTCCCTTTTTTTTATACGAAGCAAAACCTAAATTTGTCTATTCTCACCGTCCATTTGTCTATTTTGTTTTGATAGGGGGTTTCTTAAATCTCATACATATCAATCATCATACGAATACATCATATACATTTTGCACGAGAACTCAATCGGGTACATATGAAGACTTGACTTTTTGGAGCACAGGCCACGCACGGCATCAACCCGAGTTTGATAGTTGAATTGCGTCCACTGAAGCACAGGCCATAAGACACTTCTAACTTGAAACTCATGAGCATAAGCTTGAAACTCAGCACCTCCCCATGCAATGGAAGGAAAAGACGAGGCATCAACACCTACAACACGTCCACGGGGGACGAATAACACCTCCGCGAAGGAGGAACAACACGTCCGCGCCAAGACGGGACGAAAACACATCCACAAGGGATGAATAACACTCCTACACAAAAGTGAAGAGAAAATACTACTAAGGAGAATCGAACCCTTAACCTCTTGACTATTTGTCTCCACCAAACCCATTTTCTCCCCCATCTATTTGTCTTTTGATTAACAGTAATATAGAAAGACAATCGCCGAACCTTTTGGTTGAAATTGAGGACAATTGATGATATAAACAATAGCAAAATTATTGGTAATGCGGCTTTAACGGCAATATGAATGCCCATCAAGCAACCAAGACACGAGGCTGCTTTGTCGTCAAGAAGTACGAACATGACATGACATGACATGACATGACAACTACGAAATTTGTTGAAAATGTGCCACTTCATTCCAACCTAGACTCCATTTTAATTTTTTAGATATTCAAATTCGAGTTGATAATACAATTTTTGTATTGCCCAATAAATATAACAACAAAATTCAAATTAAAAGACACGAATAATTTTGTTGAATAAAAAGTTTAGGAATAACATATTTACTGGTTGCTTTTACTTGTTACGCAGTTGAAATTAGGATCAAGGGATGCATGTAAAAGATATGACAAAAAGTATGCATAAAATGAGAAGTTTTGTTCAACGGCTCGAAGGTCACACGATTGCCTGAAAAGTGAAAAGGCTACAAACACTCCACCTCTCTTTAAATCGGTCATGTGATACAACAAATTTCACAATCCGTTCTTTTTTTTTTTTGTAAAACAAATTTCACAATCCGTTCTTTGAAGTAGCTTTAGCTTATAAATGAGTAGTTTAGCAATGTGAAATATATTAATAAAAGGTAAAATTACAATTTCACCAATCGAACTATCACCATATTTCAACATAAGTACTGATCTAATTTCGATTTTTTCAAAAGGTATGCTTAGGTTGATTAGTGAAGAGTGTTTTTTTTCCTTTGTCCTTAAATTTTTTTTCCCGATAAGTTCCGTTGTCTTTAATTGATGTGCCCAATTGGTGCAACAGTGCACATCATTGATTACAAATTTACAAGCGAAGAGTTCAATTGATATAATTATTACTTCTTTCCAAAAAATTATATTTTTTATAAGTTTACAAGTATAGAGTTAGGATGAAATGATCAGAAGCGGTAGATTTCATGAGAAATGAGAATAATCTTAATCGCACGATCTTAATATCAACAGCTCTGATAATTATTGTTTATTTAAAACTAAAAATCTATTTTATAAGATATTAAGAGCATATTGGTCATTTAATTACATTAAGATTACATTTTCATGAACGAAACCCCTAAAACTCCTCGATCAAAAACCACTGTGACAACGTCATCGCCGCCACCGCCGTCGCCCTCTTCAATTTTTATTCTCAGAATCGATGGTGTTCGGAACTCGTCAGACATTTGATGGAGTCGTCGTCAATGCGAGAACGGAGCAGCTCGCCGACAGGTAGGCCAGCGAGTCGCACTCGTTCACATTGTCCTCGATTCAGAATCTTGGCTAGGCGAATACACACATTTACATGTTGTAGTCCACCGCGATTGCAAATTATGTTATGTATTAGTGATTGAGGATGCGATGCATTTTATAACTTACGCATTTTGGAACGAATGTGGCTACGAATTGATATTGAGGATGCTACACATTTTATAACCTACACATTTTAGTACGAATGCAACTACGAATTGTTATTGAGGATGCGATGCATTTTATCATAACCTAACCCAGCAAACACTGATTCTGCTAAACTATCAGATTCACTTTTACTAGACAGCGTAAGAAATCCAATTTGCAGAGAGTCGCAGCTTCGTTGGATCGAATTCATAGAGTGATTTGTGCGGCGTTGTTTAGGTCGTGGGAGAAAAGTAGAAAATAATGGGATTTATGTTTAATTCTGATTTTTTGTTTGTCAAATTTACCCTTAATGATGTATTAATCGTGAAATAATTATGAATTTCGAAATAAATATTGTTTAATATCAACCCTAGATCTATTAGGAAGGATGGGTGAGATAATTTCTAATTTCTCACCTAAACTAAGCTTCTCATGGGATCCTTAATGTTTACCCTTAATGTTGTTTCTAATTTCTAATTTCTAATATTGTTTACCCTTAATGTTTGTCAAATATTGTTTGCACTTTCTAGATGTAAGATAAAACATTTCTCTCAAATGACATATTTTTATATTTTTTTAATGGGTGGGTACAACAAACTCATAACAATTCAATACGTATTACGATAGTCTTTTTATCTAGTACACAGTACATCTATTGTGATCTTCAAAGCTCTATCAAGGCATCTCGATCAGATCCTGCAATGGATGGAAGCTATATGGAGGTACCTAGATCAGATCCCGCAATCATTGGTACATATATCCCGGGTATGAAGCACATGCCAAGTCCGGCATACCTTTACCAAGGATCCGCACTATCCACCCCAAAATCATAGGTACAATTAAGTGAAGTATGCATCCACGCGCGAGGCGGGATGAGGAAGATGGAAATAAAGAAAGAAAATTTTCACAAATTGTGAGAAAATTGATGACCCCAAAGTTTAAACCCGGTGTATGAGGATCCCTGAAGAAATCCTTAACCATCAGGGCACCACCCTAATGACGACATATCTTTATTTAGATAAGAGTATGGTTCCGGTATAAACCGGATTTTTTTATATAAACTATAAACCTCTTCAAATTTTGACACGTGGTAAATTTTCCGAAATTTTGTAATTGAACACGTACCGAGGGGCAATATAGTCTTTTCGTAATTAATTTTAATTCAATTTAGATCTTTCCATCTTTAAAAGAGTGTTGGAAACAAATTTAAAATCCGTTGGAGGTGAGCTATGTATTGCTACGTAGCTAATTCAAAGTCCTACAACTATCTAGTTCACATCGAGAGCAGAAGAGGTCGTTTAGAAGGTCGAACACGAGTGAATGCATATAATGTTTAAACTTAAGGCTAAATGTTCAGATTTAAGCCAAAATGTTCAGACTTAAAGACTAAATATTCAGCCATAAAAAGTATTCATAAAGCTTATACAATGTGTTCTGATATGATATTGGAGCAAAATAAAGAGTTCTTAGCTCATATTAGCTATGAATGAAATGAATTTACACCAAAAAATGGCATATTAGACCTTTGTTGTTTCAAATGAGTTCTGACAGCAAACGACAAATCCGATGCAGGCGACCTATATATCGTTGTGAAGCTAACTTAAGGCCCTACAACTTTCTAGTTACCACCAAGATCTGATGAGGTCGTTTCGAATGCCAAAGCGCGAGTAAAAGTCAGACATCAGTGTGTACCACTATGATTCATCTTAATGTTCATACTTAAGGCATAATGTTCAGATTTAAGGCTAAATGTTCAGACTTCAGCCACAAAGTTCAGGCTTAAAGACTAAATATTCAGCCATAAAAAGTATTCATAAAGTTTATACAATGTGTTGTGAAATTATATTGTTGCAAAATAAAGAGTTTTTTGATCATATTGGCCATGAATGAAATGAATTTAAACCACAAATGGCAAAATAGACCTTTGTTGTTTCAAAATAGTGTTGAGAGCAAATGAAAAATCTGATGGATGTGAGCTATATATTTTTGTGTACCTCACTTAAAGCTCTAAAACTCACTAGTTTACACTGAGAGCGGAAGAGGTCGTTTAAAAGGTCAAAACACAAGTGAAATTCATTTACACCACAATGACATATTATACCTTCACTGTTTCAAATTAGGGCTGGGAGCACATTAAAATCCGACAAAGGCGGGCTATATATCGTTGCGTAGAAAACGCAAAGCCCCACAACTCTCTAGTTTAGACCAAGAGCAGAAAAGGTTGTTTAGAAGGTCAAAACACGAGTGGAACTTAGACATCAGTGTGTACCACTCAATGTTTAAACTTAAGGCTAAATGTCCAGACTTAAGTCATAATGTTCAGACTCAAGCCAAAATGTTTAGACTAAAAGACTAAATATTCAGCCATAAATAAGTATTCTTAAAGCTTATACAATGTGTTGTGAAATGATATTGAAGCAAAATAAAGAGTCCTTAGCTCATATTGGTCATGCATGAAATGAATTTACATCACAATAGCCTATTAGATCTTCACTGTTTCAAATGAGTGCTGCGAGCAAATGAAAAGTCCGATGAAGGCGGGGTATATATCGTAGTGTGGCTAACTTAAATCCCTACAACCGTATAGTTCACATTAAGATCAGACAAGGTCGTTTAGAAGGTCGAAAAATGAGTTGAAGTCCGACAATAGTGTAACCCGCTACGAATTCTACAGATGCACTCACTTCGACTCGTGTTTCAACCTCGTAAACGACCTTTTTTGCTCTCTAAATGAACAAGGGAGTTGTAGAGCTTTGAGTCAGATACGCAACGATATATAGCACATCTCCATAGGATCTTTAGTCTGTTGCCAGCTCTTGTTCGAAGCATCAAAGGTCTAATATGCTGTTACGACGTTATTTTTTAAGACGTTTATACCCTCGCAACTGTTATGTATTTTTAAATAAGTTACTTTTAAATTTTCTATTTACAAAAAGTTCCTTGAATCATGATTGGTTGTGAGTGCCGCGTGTTGAATTCTTATGTGGTTAATATATTTAAATGTGGTTTGTATATGATCCATTCTCTTTAAATAAAACTTAAATGTTAAGAGAATTGATCAAATAAAAATCACATTTAAATATAAAAACTATAGCCCACCTAAGAATTCGACACGTGACACTCTCGGCCAATCATAATTCAGGGAATTTTTTGTAAATAAAAAAATTAAAACGGACTTATTTAAAAATACATAACAAATGCGAGGGTATAAACGTCCTAAAATAACGTTAAGTCTGAACATTATATGTTAAGTCTCAACTGTTTGTTAAGTGCGAACATTATCACATAACTCAGAACATTATGTTAAGTCTAAACTTTTACATTTGTTAAGTTTGAACCATTTTGTTAAGTCTGAACATTATCACATAACTCTGAACATTAACACATAAATATGAACATTATGTTAAGTCTGAACTTTTACACTTTGTTAAGTCCAAACATTATCACATAACTATGAACATTATGCTTTGAATTAAGTGAATTAAAATTAATTAATTACGAAATTACCAAAAGACTATTTTGGCCCTCCGTGTTGAATTACGAAATTTCGACAGATATGGCACGTGTGAACTTTTGAGGAGGTTTATAGTTTTTATAAATAAATAGGTTTTTTACACGATCTCTACTCAAATGTTAAAACACTGTTAATAATTAAAATAAAAACAAAATTATGTATATTTAATATCACAGGAAACAAGATTACATCAAAAATTTCTCAAATTGATCTTAATCTGAACTTGAAATACACCCGAAAATTTCTTGTTATTATTTTTTTTCTCTTGAACTTGATGAAACTGTATTCTTTTCGATTTCAATCGGTATAAGTCCCTTTTATTTTTTTATTTTTTTGATAATAGGGTACAACAACTCAAAACATCACAATGCGTATGACTTCAGCCTTATCATCTAGTACACATATATGTTGAACTTTTAAAGCTCTAGCAAGGCATCTTGATCAGATCCGAAATCATCTGGCACATCTTTCTACTTCGGAAGCGCAGGCCAAGTTCGGCACCTTTACCATGGATCTGCACATTCACTCCATCGGTACATTCTTCGACATTTGGAGCTCAAGCCACATTGGACACCTTCACCGTTTGCAAGACACCTCCACGAGGGAGGAAGAACACATCCACGCGCGAGGCGGGTTGAAGAAAACATCCACGAAGGATGTATGAAGCATCCATGCGCGAGCCGGGATGAGGAAGTCATCCACGAGGGATGTAGGAAGCATCCACGCACGAGGTGGGATGAGGAAGTCATCCACGAGGGATGTAGGAAGCGTCCACATGCGAGGCGGGACGAGGAAGAGAAAAAGGAAGAAAATCTCACAAAATTGTGAGGAAAATTGGTGACCCCAGGATTCGAAACCGGTGTGTAAGAATCCATGATTGACTCTTTAACCAACAGGCCACCACTTGACGTTGCAGTTTTTTGTATACACTTTAAGGGTGTAATTGAAACACTTGTCAAAAGAATTTATAATTGGTAAGACCAAGTTGAAACCAAGCGAGCAAAACGTGATTATGCGCTAGGCGAATTTGTATATATTACTTGGCTACTTCTATCGATTCGAGTATGAATGAATTTAATTAAGAACTAGCAATGCACAAGTTTCAAGGGGTTGAACTTCAATTAAAAAGGCATTTCAAGGGGTTGAACTTCTATCGTGATTATGTGATAGTGAGCAAGAGTAAGCTTGGAAATTCCCTAAGTTCAACCGACCGGTTGGCCATCTGAGCCGACCGGTTCATTATGTGTGAGGACAAGCCTTTGGATAGCTCTTCTTCAGCCGACCGACTTAAAGTGAGCGAGAGTGAGCTTGCTGAACCCCTTCATCCAGTCGGTCGACTGGTGCGTCCAATCGACCAGCTCAAAGTGAGCGAAAACTCCTAAGGTTGATCCTTCCACCCAGCCGACTGACGCGCGTCGTCTAACGCATCAAACTTAATATTTATTTTTCATGTGACTACTGACAAGCGGTAAGCAGGGTCGAATCCAAGAGAGCTGGTTTTGGAAGATGTATCTGTAGACAAATTAAGAAACATGGGGTTTTAAGCAGTTGTGAGTCCAAAAGAAAAAAGAAACACAAGGAAGGTTTCAATCAGAGAAGATATTCAACTTAGGATTTCTATTGTAACACGTTTATCATAGACAGCTAATGATCAAATTCCAAGTTTCTAAGTGTGGTTGTTCCGACAAAGGTAACAACCTTAAGTATCCCGACAAAGGTGATACACCACAATCTAACCCGACAAAAGTGTTAGACTTCTAGTTCTTTCCTAAACATAATAATCTGACAAAGATATTATTAGGCTTAGGTGTTACGATCTACCTTTGCGACAAAGTATCCGGTAGATATTAACTGTAAGAATTGGTTGTCAAATTAAGCTTTACGACAAAGTTTCCACTTAACCTAACAATTCAATTCATGCGATGAAGAACAAGAACTAGTAAAACATGAAATTGCATTAAGAAAAGAGTCTCAAAACATTGTCACAATAAACAAAATCCTAAACTGAAATAAGAAATTTAGCTACTCATAGTCATAACAAAAAACAAGTATTTTTGGAATGAAAGAAATAGAAAATTCTTCTCTTTGTTGAAAGCTTCGCGTTCTTCCCCAAAGCCGTCTTCAAAAGTAGGATTTGATGTAGAATGATAGAATGATTGGGAACCCTTCTCCAAACCCTTAATTTATAAGTTTTGGGGGGTTTTTAAATCTGTTTTTGGGCTCAAATTTCCAAGTCCCGGACTTGCTAACGTCATCATGTCGTCGGGTCTCTCACGCCCAACGAAGAGTTTAGTGCCGCGCCCAGCTTGTGGTTTAGCAGGCGCGTCCAGCACGCTTAAAGTGTGCGTTGGGCGCGACGCTTTCGGGATGGCAGCTCTTCCTTTCGCTCCAACTTCGACTTTGACTCTCCATTTGATCTTCTATGAACTCCATGTGATGTATTTGGCACCAAAACGCCATCTTTAAGCGAGTATTCCTTCCAGAGCTTTCGAAACATCTGAAATGCAAAAAAATACTAAAAAGTAAATATTCGCATTATAAAGTGTCAAAATAAATGGGAATAATTGATTCAATAAGTCACTGACCGGCAGGTTCGGGGCAGTTTTCCGAACCGGTCGGCTGGGAACCTTTTTGCCCACTTTTTTGCTTTAAAACTTCGGTTTTTCTTCGAGTGTTCGTTTCTAGGCTTGGACCTTGAGGAAGAGTTGTTTTCTACCTGAAATGTAAAGATAGAGGTCAAATGACATCAAAAAAAGTCGGAAACGACTCAAAGCTATAGTGAAAAACGACTATTAATTAATAAGTCGAAAACTCGACTTATCAACACCCCTATTGACGTATAAGTGCCTACGAAATGGGGCCTTATTTTTGAAGTGATTCTTTTCTTTCATAAATTGGATTCATCCTTTTGAGTGAAGATCATATGAGAAACATTAATTTTATTGATAAATGAGAAATTATCATAGTCGTTTAATTTAAGATCCAACGGTCCTTAAATTTCGTAATTATCTCCTATATTTATGTACTAAATTTGAATGGAAGGGTAAGATCGTCATTTGTGCTCAGCGAAATATTCTTCGGAGATCAAGATCCTATTTTCTCGTCACGTTCGTTTGACTTTTTTATTTTTTTCTCCTCCTGCGCAATACATGCGCTAAACCTTCTCGATCGTCGATTGTCGGTTGTCGCAATCCGGAAATTGAATTCGGTCTTTCGAATTGCATAAGAAATTTCCAAATCATAGATTTATGAATTTGGAGATTGCTAGGTGCTTTCCCACTACGCATATAATGCGTAGTTTTTAACATATAATTCGTAGCGGACTACGACTGCATGCATTGCATAAAATGCGTAGTTTTCAACATATATTCAGACTGCATGCATTGAATATTATGCGTAGTTTTCAACATATAATTTGTAGCAGACTCATACTGCATGCATTACATATAATGCGTAGTTTTCAACATATAATTCGTAGCAAAATTAAACTAACGCTTGAACAGCTACACATTTTTATTCAATTACTACGAATATTATCCTACGTATTTTGATTCAATTACCATGAATATTATCATACACATTTTGATTTAGTTACTACGAATATTATGCTACAAATACTGATTGAGGATCCTACGCATTTCAAACTCAGAAGAAGATAAACGATTCACATCAAAATTTACACCATTCATCTTCCTAACAAATTGCCTTGAAAAAATTGACGAAGTGGGCTTTGGTCAAGAAAGTGTATAGTTTCAGAAATTCGGATGATAGCTTTGAACCATTCTGGGGTTTGTGCGGTTGTGTCGCATGAGTATTCACCATTCATTCTTGCGGCAGTGTCACCTTCGTACGTGTTGTTCGTCAATGTCGAGGTTAGGTCGCAAAGTAACAGTGAGTCGCAACCAGGAGATCGCCATTTGTTGATCGATTGAATTAGTATTGATTTGTGGGTTTAGAGGTTAGGTCATGGGATTTGACGAGAACAATGGGATTACGATTGTGTTTCATATTTTTTTGCCTAATTTTCCCTTTATGACTAATTAATCTTGAGATAATTACGAATTTAAAACAAAATCTGTTTTAATCCCGACCCTTTATATAATTAGTATGTAGGGATAAGATAAATTTTCATTTCTCACCTAAAAAAACCTTCTCATGGGATCATAACTCTCATTCTTTACCTGGTCAATTGAGCCTATTTTTTAGGGAAAAGTACAGTTTTGGAACCTGAACTATCACCATTTTCCAACTTGTGGGCTGAACTACAAAAACTTCCAAACAAGGGGCGAACTACCAAGTAATTTTCCAAACAAGGGGCACCGTCTAACGTCGTTAGGGTTTTCACTAACACCGTTAGACGGCGTTAACTCCGCTAGTTAATAAATTAATATAAAAATTTCAAATTTTTTTTAAAAGAATTTAAAATTACCAAGCTTTTTTTAAGTGTTAAAAAGTTGTAAAAAAATTAAACGAATTTATAAAATTTATAAAATTTAACTTTTAGTAAAAAAGAATAAAACATTTTTGAAAAATAAAAATTAAAAACTTTAGAAAATGTAAACACAAAATGAAAAATGTTTTTAAATTTTTTTTACAATGTTCCCCTACAAACAATTCAAGAAAATATTAATTATTGTTCTTATCTAGTTTGTTTGAACTATATAAGAGGTATTAGGGATAAAAAAAAATTATATTCCTTTTTATTAAAAATTAAAGTTTTCAATTTTTTTTAAATTCGTTTAATTTTTTACAATTTTTAACATATTTTAAAAAAGTTTGGCAATTTTAAATTTTTTTATATTAATTTATTAACTAACGGAGTTAACGCCGTTCAACGGCGTTAGACGGTGCCCCTTGTTTGGAAAATTATTCGATAGTTCATCCCTTGTTTGGAAAATTATTCGATAGTTCGTCCCTTGTTTGGAAGTTTTTATAGTTCAGCCCACAAGTTGAAAAATGGTGATAGTTCAGGTTCCCAAACTGTACTTTTTTATTTATTTATAACAAAATGTGGCTTTTTTTCCTTTTAACAGAATTTTTTTCAACAAAATGTGGTTTCATTGGCCTTAATGTAGAGACGGGCCTGGTTACTGAAAGCTGGAAGCAAAAGCAACGGCCACCCAGCAGCACCTCGCTTCACGTTATTAGCACTTAGAATAGAAATGAGCGAGCCTCCACAATTCCCCAATAGAATGTTTCCACTGAACCTCCCACTTTTCTGAAACCACTTTTTCCCCTTCATTTCAAATCTCACCGCTACGACCCCCCCATCAACGGTCACTCCAAAAAACCTTATCCAGAGAAAAAAACAAGGCATGGGTGGTTTCCATGGATTCACCTCTTGTCTGCTTCTCGCTGTGTTCTTCGTTCACCCTTCGCCTTCCATTTCCGCCAATGTAACCCCCTCCTTTTTTTTGTCTCTTGTTCCCGGATGTCTCTAGCCATTTCTGGATTTTGAAGCTTCTTGCTGTGTTTATAGGTTTACGTGGTTTACATGGGGACGGCGGACGGCCAAGACCCAGATCAGATTTTGGCCCTCAACCACCAAATGCTTGCGTCCGTACACCACGGGAGGTACGTAGTTTTGCTAAACTGCCTCTTGCTTGGTTTGGTTTCTGATTCATTCACTAATTTTTGTTTTTTTTGGAAGCTTGGAGCAAGCTCATGAGTCTCATGTTTACTGCTACAAGCATGCCTTTAGAGGCTTTGCAGCTAGACTGAGCGAACACCAAGCTTCCGACATCGCCAGTGAGTTCAATCAAACCCAATAGATTATACATATATCCTTGTTATTACTGTTTTGGAATGGATTTAAAAACTGCTTTTTAAGATTTGAAGTTTTCGCCTTTCCAACTGGCCTTGTTATTACTTCCCTCATCGTCTCTCCTCCCAAATCCCTTCGCCTAAAAAAGATCAGACCTTTCTCAATCGCATCTTTCATGGGTTCGTCGTCCAATCAGGGCAAGCTTGCTCCTCCAGAAGCAGTTGAGAGATCTGCGTAAGCACCCACTTGATGAGTTTTCAGCCGGATTGGTGGATGAGACGAATATTTTTTGAATGGACTGTTACCCGCAGGATTCTGGTGGATTCTTCAACGCTATTATCTCAACAGCCCTCCAACCGTGAGATTCTTCTCAGAAATGTGGCATCCTAATGTCTACCCTGATGGAAAGCTCTGCATTTCTATACTCCATCCTCCAGGTGATGACCCCAATGGTTACGAACTTGCCAGTGAGAGATGGACTCATGTGTCCACACTGTTGAAAGCATAGTATTGAGCATCATTTCAATGCTTTCAAGCCCAAATGACAAGTCTCCTGCAAATGTTGAAGTTGCGAAACAATGGAGAGACACAGAGACGAGTTCAAGAAGAAAGTGAGCCGTTGTGTCCGAAAGTCTCCTGCAAATGTTGAAGCTGCAAAAACAATGGAGAGAGACACAGAGACGAGTTCAAAAATGAAAGTGAGCTGTTGCGTCCGAAAGTCACAAGAGGCGTTGTGACCATGCCCTCATCTGTGTTTATCTCTTTCTACCCTTCGGAATTCAATCCTTCTTATCACGATACCCAATGCAATTTTTGTCTGAAATTCAGTACATCTTCCTGAAGAACTCAGTTTGCATTTTCAAGTGATTATATACGACAATCCGTTTTTTCTAATTGGTATTTGGGGACTTGGACAGAGATGCCAGGAGTCGTTTCCGTGTTTCCCAATTCCAAGAAAGTGTTGCATACAACTCATTCATGGGATTTCATGGGGATGCGAGGAGAAGCAACTATGGAAATTCCAGGACACTCTACAAAAGACCAGCACAATGTGATTATTGGCTTCATTGACTCAGGTGCGTGTTTCCTTCCTTGCTTGCTTGCTCTTTTTTGCTCTCTAACTTGTATGTTCTATGTACCTTCAATAGCGTTTATGCACTTACCTCTACAGCTAAAAGTGTCAAGCCTCTACCCCCATTCATTGGCATATCTACTAGCTATTGTCGATTGTTTGTGTGTTCATTTTTGTAACTTGATTAGTTGGCGCAATCAACCTTGCACTTTGTGGACCAACGGATAGTAAATATACATGAGTAAGAGGTTGGTGTTGGACTAGATTGGTGTAGGCTTTTAAAGAGACAAATAGAATTAAGTGACTTTATGTGATTTTTTAAAACATCAAAAAAAAAAATCTTTTATCATGAACTCAGCTCTCTGAAATGTAATGTGATAATGATCTGAATATTATGACCCAGGAATATGGCCTGAATCGCCTAGTTTTAGTGACCACGGCATGCCTCCGGTGCCTGCTGGTTGGAAAGGGTTGTGCCAGAAGGGGGAAGGATTCAACACTTTGTCTTGTAACAGGTGTGTATATTTATTGTGATTTTAGATAACGATAAGCAAGGTATGAGTTGAGTGTTTATGCTTGATTTTGAGATTTTTAAGTAATGAAATTGTATAGGAAGATAATTGGAGCAAGATATTACATGAGTGGCTATTTAGCGGAAGAGGGTCCATCGACCTCTATGTCGTTCCGGTCACCAAGAGATGCAAATGGTCACGGCAGCCACACGGCGTCCACAGCTGCAGGTCGATATGTCAAAAATATGAGTTACAAGGGATTGGCTGTAGGGGGGGCTAGGGGTGGTGCGCCCTTGGCAAGGATTGCTGTGTACAAGACATGTTGGGAGTATGGTTGCTACGATGTTGACTTGTTGGCCGCATTTGATGATGCAATCAGAGATGGAGTTCACATCTTGTCCGTGTCACTGGGTTCTGAATCGCAGGGAGAATATTTCAGGGATGCCATTTCGTTGGGATCTTTCCATGCCGCGAGTCATGGTGTACTGGTTGTTTCTTCAGTAGGAAATGAGGGAAGCCAGGGTAGTGCGACAAATTTAGCCCCATGGATGATAACCGTCGCAGCTAGCTCAACAGACAGGGACTTCACGTCCAGCATCATATTGGGGACTGACCTTCACTATAAGGTTATGTATTTCAACTGTTTTCCTTGGTGTATATTTATTTTGTATACTCCTTCATTGTAGCTTCAATAATTTTTTTTTTTTTTTATCTCCGAGTAGGGTGAAAGTCTTAGTCTGTTAGAGTTAAACGTGTCAACAACAATTATGTCCGCAGCCAAAGCTAATGGAGGAAACTTCCTTCCATATCAATCCAGGTGATTCTAAGGTACTTGAACTGTTTAGCAATAAATGTATATTGGATCAAATGATGAAAATATTTATTTTTCTCTCATTTCGTCTACGTATAGTTTTTGCTTGGAAAGTTCATTGGATAAGGGCAAGGTAAATGGAAAAGTTTTGGTTTGCCAGCATGCTGAGGGTGCACAAGAATCTATGTTGGCAAAGAGCAAAGTAGTCAAAGAAGCTGGTGGTGCTGGAATGATTCTGATTAATGAAGAGGGTAAAGACGTAGCAATTCCCTTTGTACTACCTGCAGCTATTGTCGGGAGAAAATTAGGGGATCGGATTTTGTCGTACATCAACCATACCCGGTAAGCTTATTCGGTTAGATAAATGAACTTTCAGAAGTAACGGCCTTCTTTTCTTTTTTTTTGTCTTTCCGAAGTCCATTAAAGATATGATCGATATCGTTTCAGTAATCCAGGCGCTAGGATTTCCTCTGCTAGGACTGTACTCAGGTCTAGACCGGCTCCGAGAATATCTGTATTTTCTTCAAAAGGCCCCAACTCAGTGACTCCTGAAATTTTGAAGGTAACTTTCTCTAAATAACAAGTAAACTTATTGCCTTATCGAGAGGCATCTTATATGTCTGCCTCCTATGGTTTTATGCTTTTTGAAACTGACCAAATTGCATTGCAGCCTGACATTGCAGCCCCAGGGTTGAATATCCTTGCTGCATGGTCTCCGGCAGTTGGAAACATGGATTTCAATATAATATCAGGAACATCCATGGCGTGTCCACACGTAACAGGGATTGCAGCTTTGATCAAATCTGTCTATCCTACATGGTCTCCATCCGCCATCAAATCTGCGATCATGACTACCGGTAAGATTCATAAACTGCTTCTCCATTCGATTCATAGCTACGGAAAAAGAAAATAGAATTTGCAAATTACAAATTTTGAAAATGAATATATTGCAGCTGTGGTTCTCGATAAAAAACACGAGTATATCACAGCAGATCCTTCAGGTAGAAGAGCCATCCCATTTGACTACGGATCAGGTTTTGTAAATCCCACAAGAGTTCTTGATCCTGGTCTGATATATGACGCACAACCGCAGGACTACAAAGCCTTTCTTTGTTCGATTGGCTACGATGACAAAATGCTACGTTTGATCACAAGAGACAACAGCACATGCTCTCAGTCTCTCCCAAATCCTTCCAGCCTCAACTATCCTTCCATTTCGGTGCCTAATCTTGTAGACAATTTCTCAGTAACTCGCACAGTAACAAATGTTGGCAAGCCGAGAAGCATTTACATATCTGCCATATCTTCTCCTGCCGGGACTTGTGTGTCTGTTGAGCCGAAGTACTTGGTTTTCAGCAGCTATGGACAAAAGATCAACTTCACTGTAAATTTCAAGGTGACTGGCCTTTCTAGAGGCTACACTTTCGGATCTCTAGCGTGGAAGAACAGACAGTTGCGTGTGACGATTCCTCTAGTTGTTCGAGCGAAGTCCTCTAGTTTGGGTTTATTGCGATGAGGATAGAGGTTAGCTGAACATGAAAAATACCGAACCTGCGGAGCAAACATGAAAATCTTACAGAAAGCATCTCAAATGGTTTGTCCAATTCATTTAGCTGAAATTGGTGTTTGATGTTCCCGCTTGTACACAAAAGCATCAAAATTCATGGAATCAGATCCAGTGCTGCGCTGCTAATTGCTGCCAGCACTGGAACGACGTCGTTTCATGTTTGTTCATTATTTTAATAAGATTTGCACGTGACCTGCTCTCTTTTCCCTATTTTCTTCTTCGTTTCATCTCCTCCACCACTTGCCCTGTCCAATACCCTACTCGACGTCGTCCCCAACGTCCCACAACTCATCTGCTATCGGAAAGCAACAGCCTTTTCTGACAACCCTCAGTTCCAATTTTGGTTCTTTTACTACTGCGAGGATGTAGGGTTTGGTAAAGCGGAATGGCAGAGTGGCAAGAGTCTGGTAGATTCGTTCAAGGCGTGGAAGATGCCGAGGAATGGCGGAAATCAGTTTGCAAAGAGTGATGTGGACAAGCCTGTTAAGGTTTTATCTGCATGTTTGAGATATAAAGAGGCAGTGGGGTTGCAGATTGAGGCGTTCTGGAAGAATAATTCTATGGTTTTGCTGGGAGTTGCTGGAGGTTTGACGTGTGCCTTGCTGCGGAGGCTCATGTTTGGGATCGCAACAACGTTTGAGGGATTGTCTTAAGGCAGGGCTAACGGCTAAGTATGGCTTCTAGCTCTCTCCACTAACGTTGATGTTGTTGCCTTTACTGTAAGTGTTCTTACTAATGGCTGTAATCGGTTTCGCATTTAGGGATTTGAAATGACACGTTTGAACGGCGTAATGCATGTCGGCTCAAAGATCAATAGGCATTCGACAGCACCACTAGAAACACGCAACAGTGAAACAAGGAAGAAAAGAGGCAGAGCAGAGCAAGTCACGTGCAAATCTTATTAAAATAAGGACTAAACATGAAACGACGTCATTCTGGTGCTGGCAGCAATTAGCTGTGCAGCACCGGATCTGATTCCAAAATTCATTCAAAGCACTTTTTTGCCTCAAAATAAAATAAATAATCAAGGGTTTCTACTTCCAGTGGAAGTCAGTGAGAGTGAGATATCCTGTTAATTGTCAGCGCTTGACAACTCAGTCAGAAAATGTATCACATCTGTTACAAGGTTAGTGTACGTTATATGAGTCAATGAATTGTTTTTTTTGTCTTTGATAGCGGGTTTACATCTCAAATAGGATATCAAGGAATATATCGCATGCAAGATATTGCGCAGTCCATCTCGCCCTCTCTAAATTTAACTCACGAATCGATAAACACCTCAATGGAAACACATTAGCGATGTTTTAAGCACGCCTCCGCAAGGCCCGAAGAAGAGGAAAACATCCACGAAAGATGTAGGAAGAGTCCGCACCATAGGTGGGACTAGGAAAATTCCATAAAATTATGGAAAGAAAAGTATCACGGTGGGGTTTGAACACAAGACCTTGCATATTGCAAGGCAAATGCTCAACAACTCATCCACCACTTTGTTGGCGAGTCAATGAATTGTTGAATAATGAGATAAAATCAACCATGTTCTGCTAGGTTTCAATTATAATTATCTAGATTAGGTATAGAATATAGGATATACGTCGAATATTATGTCTCTTGTATCGTGTAACTTGCTCGATATAAATTAATGGACGGATGAACAGCCGAAATCATCCTTTTAAAAGCAAAATACTTCTGTATGTGCTATCAGACGCTGGAAAAAAACCCTCTAAGGTTTTCTTGCTTCCGTCTTTTTTTCCATCCCACATAATTTCTTCCTCCCCGTCTGATACTGAATCCCCACATGCATACCCAAATATTCCCCAAATATAGACACGTCCCATCCGATGCGATTAATCCATGAAAGTCATCATATTCAGATCACAACAAATCGGTTGAACGGTGCTAATTATCTACATTGGTCGCAGTCCAAGTATGTATCTTAAGGGATGGGAAAGATTAGCTACATCACTATGGATAAGAAGTAACCAAATATCGCAGGCTCGGACTATGATACTGAGATGCTGAAAACTCCATGGCCATGGCACGGTTAGTAAATTGCGCAAATTATGTTTGTTATGCTAATGTAAAGGATCTTTGGGATTGTGTATCCCAGATGTATTCACATTTGGATAATCAATCCCAAATCTATGAATTACCTCTTCAACTTGAAGAAATTAGGCAAGATGAAGATTCAGTCACTACATATTTCCATTGCCCCCAACGTTTTTGACAATATTTGGATCTATTTCACGAGTATGAGTGGAAGTCGCCTAACGACAGCAAACATTACACATATATGGCGGATGTTAATCGTGTCTTCAAATTCCTTGTAAGTCTTTATGTTGAATTTGAAGAGGTACATCGCCGAATTCTAGGAAGAAATCCAACCCCTCTGATTGGTGAATTTTTTGCGGAGGTGCGTCGCAAAGGGAGTCGTCAACAAGTGATGCTTGGAAATAAAGTCAGCGGATGTGAACTAACTAGTGGAAGGATTTGCCTTGGTTGTTACTCATGTTAATCGCAAGTCATATTCTCATCAAAAAGGTGGAGACAAGGCTTAACCAGTCTGTAATTATTGTGGTTCGTAAAGGCATAATCATGACACTTGCTATAAATTGCATGGTACGCCAATCCATGGCAAAGTTAGCAAGGGTAGTGACCGGCCTACACCTATGGCTAATGAGGCTACCTCTTCTCCATTTACGAAGGATCAAATGGATCACTTTCTTCAGCTTCTAAATTTCAATCGTCACCTGATATTCCTGTTAGTATTATGGCACAAACAGGTAAGGATTCTTCGGCAACAATTGCCCAAAATCTTTCCGACCCTTGGATAATAGATTCGAGGCTTCTGCACACATGACCCATTATTCTCTTTTATTTAATTCATATGTCCCTTGTCCACGTTCTGGAAAAGTTAGGATAATCGATGTTAGTTATTCTAGTATTGCAGGAAAAGACAACATTAAAAGTTAGGATAGTCGATGTTAGTTATTCTAGTATTGTAGGAAAAGACAACATTAAAATTTCAAAGCAAATCACTTTGCATTCTGTTTTACATGTTCCTAAATTTGTTTATAATCTTTTTTCTGTTCATAAACTATCTACCAATACTTATTGTTCTGTCCTTGTCAATTTCTCCATTTGTGTCTTTTAGGACCAGACATCGGGGAAGACGACTGGAACTGCTCGAGAGATAAGTGGATTATACAATCTTAATGAAACTTTTTTGGTATGAACAAACCTTTTGACTTACACAGTACTAGATCATCTTCTGCTTCTAATCAAGTTATGTTATGGCACAAAAGATCTGGGCATTCTAGTTTTTCTTCTCTTAATTATTTGTTTCCAAAATTTTGCAAAATAATAAATTCCACAACTTGTCACTGTAAAGGTTGTCATTTAGCTAACGATCATCGTGTATCTTTTAACTCAAAACATATTCTGCTTCCAAACCTTTTCATCTAATTCAAATTGATGTTTTGGGCGCTTCAAACAGGATAACAATGACTTGTCAAAAATGGTTTGTTACATTTATCGATAACCATACTCAGGTTTGTTAGGTTTATCTACTGGAAAATAAACCAGATGTTGCACAAAGGTTTCAAGCTTTTTTTGCTATTACGGGAAATCAATTTCAAACTAAGATTGGATGGTAGCGAGTCTTTTAACAAATATTTAGGTGCATTCTTAGTAACCAAGGGGATAATTCATCAATCCACATGTTGTGGTACTCCATGGCAAAACGGTATTGCTGAAACAAAACACAGGCATCTTCTAGAAGTTACTAGACTATTATGCGTTCTATGAATGTCCGTAAATATCTTTGGAGAAATGCGTTATTAATTGCAATTCACCTTATTAATCACATGCCATCTCGTGTGGAATGATATCAGTCTCATATATATGTCTTGCGAACTCATTATTCTACATCTCGTATTATAATTAATAAGCCCCTAAGGGTTTATGGTAGTCTATGTTATGTTTATATCCCCATCCATTCTTTTTTTTTGATTGGGGCTTGGTTATGTTAGGTTAGTACCCGTTTTTTTGTTATGTTATGTTTATATCCCCCCCCCATCCATTCTTAGATCTGAGTTAGATCATAAATCTGAAAAACGTTTTTTCTTGGTTATGCTTCAAATAAAAAAGGATTTAAATGTTTATAAACGAGTCAGTAGGAAGTTTTTTGAGAGCATGGATGTTCAATTTGTTAAACATCATTCTTCTTTTGAAAATTCTCTTCAGGGGAGATGCAGTTAAGTAAGAAAGAAATTTTTTGGGAAACTTTATTGAGATAGGAAGTCTGGTATTATTGAGCATAGGAAGTCTGGTCTTGAAACTTCAGATCATTTAATGACACTATTGAGCATAGGAAGTCTGGTCTTGAAATGCCATACATTATTGAATCAGAAATAGAAGAACACGTTTAATGAAGGACCATGATCCCAAACTTAAAGTGTATGTCCGAAAAAAGTTTCATAAAGGCGGTACATGTCCTGATGTATCTCCGGCAGAACTCCAATCGGATTTACCAAGTGATGGTCCTACAGATAATCCTCTATTGGTTCATTCTTCTGGTAATTCACCTCGTTCCAGTAATTTACCGACTTTGTCTTTTCCTAACATTGATCTTCCCATTGGTGTGAGAAATATATTCATGACCTCATTATCCCAATTGCTGAGAGGAAAGTTGCTTGTATGTGCACTATGCACCCATGTCACATTATTTATCATATGATAAATTGTCTCACACTCATACGGCATATGTGTCTAGGATTTCTTATCTATTTGTGCCTATAACTATTCAATAAGTATTAGGTGATCCTAATTGAAATTAGTAATAAAAGAGGAGATGGATGCCTTGAACAAAAACAATACATGAAATAACAATGATCTGCCGGAAGAAAGGTAGTAGGGTGTAAGTGGGTTTTTACAATGAAATGCAAGGCTGATGGAGACGTGGACAGATATAACGCAAGATGAGTTTTTTTTTAAAAATGATCCATTTCAGTTTCAACATATCTAAAATTACCCAGTTGAGTTTGGTATTTCAGTTTGGGCCTGTTTTTAATAAAACCGCATCCCTAGGATCCGCTTTTGTGCGTTTTCCACAAAATCGAATCCTAGGGATCCGGTTTTCTATGGTTTTAACAAAACTGGATCCCGGGAATTCACCCACCGCATTAACATCAACCTGTCCTTCTTCTATCAATGTGGGACAAGAGTCTATCTTATGGCCAGTCGCAATGAAAAACTCACATAACTTTACCTGGATTACCTGGTTCATCATGATTTTCTGCATCATCTCCTTCATCTGTTTCAGCTCCTCGGTCATCGAATTTGAAGGGTTTCAGCCTCTGAGACGTTTCTGGTCCTGCTGAATTCCTCTTGGCGGTTTACTTCCTCTCTAAACCTTGCATTCTCAGCCACTTCTGCGATCGAATTCCGCACTCCAGCTAGTGATAAATTCAAGATTGTGCCTCCACCCGAAGCATCAAGTAACATCATGTCTAGTGGCCTCAACCCATCCAACAAATATTCGATTACCAATTTTTCAGGCACTTCTAAGTTGCAGCAGCTCTGCTCCAGTGCATTGAACTTCTCCAGATAGTCATACATCGATTCATTAGGGCCTTGCTTGATATCCTGCAGCTGTCTACGAACCTGTCCGGTCTTAGCTGCTGGGTAGTACTTAGCAAGAAACCGCTTCTATATTTGGTCCCATGTTCTGATGCTACCCGAAGGGAGAGATAGAAACCAAGATTTAGCCATATCCGTTGATGAAAAGTGAAAAGCCTTGAGTTTGAAATTCTCCACTGTGACTCCATAAGGTCTGGCGGTCTGGCAGATACCTGGTGGCTGATTCTTCTTGCCGACCCGAAAATTTTGGCAGATGGTGAACTACCGCAGTTTTGATCTCGATATCTTCCATGTCTGGCCCCTCATGGATACACCAAGGTTTATTCTAAAAATTACGGGAAGACAACTCCTTCATTGTAGGCTCATAATAACATTCGTCCTCTTCTTTCGGCTCCCTGTTAATTTGTGGCTGAGGTGGTGGCGGTGGAGGCGGCTGCCTGGCATTAGCACCATTCCCAACGTTCTGTGCATGTAGATTTCCGTTATTCTCATGTGCCTGTCTGCTCGATTAGCTCGAATGCGCATACAGAACTTGTTCATGCTCATTGTAGAAACAACTTCACCAAAGCGCAGCTCCCCGGCAACGACGCTAAAATTTGACGCGCGTCGTCTGACGCGTCAAACTTAAATTTATTTTTCTCCTGCGAACAACTAGTCAGTGGCAAGCAGGGTCGAACCCTAGAAAGCTAGTTTGTAGAAGTTGAATATGTAGACAAATAAAGAAAGGGGGGTTTAGCAATTGCGAGTGCAAAAGAGAGAACGTGCGAGTAAAGATTGTAATCAGTGATGATATTCAGCTTAGGGTTTCTATTTGTGACACGTTTATCATTGACTGCTAATAATCAAATCTCAAGTTTCAAAGTGTGCACTACTAATTTTGCAAAAATTTCCGACGTCAAGAAATCGTCGGAAAATGGACAGAATGTTGACGGAAAAAGTGTTATTTCCGTCAACGTTCCTTCAACGAGGTTGGTGACGGAAATTTGCCGACGGTAAAACTTTTCCGTCGACATTTCGTCTTTTGATTCCGTCATTGTATCGTGGACATTCCGTCATAGTTCCGTTACTTATAATTCCGTCATCAATCCGACATGTATCCGTTGAAAAACTCCGTTAAAATACCGTCTAAATTTCGTTAATAGTATTTTCCGTCTATATTCCAACACATTTCCGTCACAAATATTTTGCGTCTATATTCCGTCTACATTACATCAACTTTCATATTCCTTCCAAATTCCGTCTATATTCCATTAATACTATATTCCGTCATTATTCCGTCTTACTTCCGTATTCATCTTTCCGTCAATTTTCCATCTTACTTCCATCAATAACATTTCCGTCAATAATTCGTCTCCATTACGCTACTCAGCTTAGCGTGATCTTTCCGTCATTATTACGTCAGTCATCTTTCCGTCATCTTTCCATCGTAATGACGTCAATTGTATATCATCGAAATT
This sequence comes from Rhodiola chrysanthemifolia, assembly GCA_033675395.1. Classification (NCBI taxonomy): domain Eukaryota; kingdom Viridiplantae; phylum Streptophyta; class Magnoliopsida; order Saxifragales; family Crassulaceae; genus Rhodiola; species Rhodiola chrysanthemifolia. Next base: position 35,713,317 of record CM066207.1, on the reverse strand, counting down.
CCATCTACATTCCGTCATCTTTCTTTCCGTTTACATACTGTCCGTTTTCCGGCATTATTTTAATTAAATTGTTTACTTTTTAATATTAAAATGTCAAATTTCTGTCTAATTAAAATGTCTAATTATTTTTAAATTGCCGTTTACATACCGTCCCTTTTCCGGCATTATTTTAATTAAATTGTTTACTTTTTAATATTATTTCAATTCCGTCATTTTTTTTCAAATTTTTATTAAAATTATCAAAAAAGAAATGATTAAAATTCGAAATTTCCCTATTTAATTAAAAAATGACGAGTCAAATAAATATATCATGCGAATTCGAGTCAAACAAAATGAAAATGTCTAATTTCTGCGGTTGTCTTCATTCGATCCATGATTACGCGGATCAGGGTTGTTTTCATCCGAGCTTCGACTGGAGGGCGGCTGGTATCCAGGAGTAGTGAGCATCCTCATCATAGCAGCCTGCATTTCCATCATCCGATCTATGATGTCCTTCAGGGCTTCCTATCGGGATTCCATGCGCCTCAAATCAGCATGCTGTCGGGATTCCATGCGCTCTAAACGCGGCATCAGCTCCTGAGTGGAATCGTCCGATGATTGGCCCCTTGCTCTGTGCGAGCTGGCACACGACTAGCTGCCCGTCGAAGAGAACTTGTCCGACACTAATGTGGCTGCAGGACCATACAAATACGGTATTCCCGACCTCGGGTGAACTCCCATGACAGTTGCAGTAGCCTCTACCAGCTTTTCATCCGGTACCCTTTCATCTGCGACGCGATCCTTCAGGACCAGAGCTTGAGCATCAGCAAGCTGTTTCTGCACATTTGTACAAATGAAGCAATCAAATTGTGATCAAGTCCCAAATAAATGTAATCAAGTTATACAATAAGAAACATATTAGTTGTCAAAACTGATTATACAATATAATAAGATAAACAAATGTAATAAACAAATATAATTTGGTAAGTGTATACCCTTTTTTTCTCCCCTTTGGGTATCAAATACGTCACATCCTTCCGCTTGTATTTCTTGTCAAATATACCAGTTGGCAACACTAATCTTTGATTATCCTTTTCCTGTAAATTTATTGATAAATGTGTTATAATATATTATATTAAAAATTGAATTATTCAAAAAATTATGTATTACCAGCTTTGCAAAGTGAAAGTGTGCTGGTCTAGACCCAAATGCGTGCAATGCTGCGCCGTTTCTGGCATGCTGGGCAGAATAAGTTTGCTTGTTCTTTTCACTGCGGGCTATGAATGCTGGGTCCGTGTTAAATTGAACTCTTCCCGCAACTTTGTGATCTTCAGTCAACCATTTCGGGCCTTTTATTTTACCGGTTCGTAAACCTCTCCAGGTATCTTGTAGAATCTTAGCCGCCTTCTTCCTGAAGTTGGCCTCAATTTGGTCGGTGTGAATCGGATCCCACCGGTACAAGCTCTACATATACATTACATAGTTGTGTTACGAACAATTTATTAGAAACATAAAACTATGTAATCGAAAACAAATTACCCAAAAATTACGCAACTACTATAATTTTACCACATTTTACCTTGAAGTGTCGAAACCACCTCACCGGAGCTTGTGGATCACACGTCCCCATTGTCGTCCAACCAATCTTAAATCCAGGTCTAATACATTGAAGCCCGATTTTGTTAACAGCGCAAGGGGGGTCAAAGCTGAATAAAATACAAGGTATAACATTTATAATATGGTTAGTATAAACAAACTGCAGAAAATTATGTACAATAAAAATTACTCACTTGTCATCCCCAGCTGGAATGATCCAAGACCGAGTATCATGTGGCATCGAACCCAACGGTCCGCCACCGGCCGAAGTCCCTCCTCTAACGAACTCTGGCCGAATTGCATCATCATGATCGTCATCATATGTCGAAGGTGAGGCCATCTCTTCGGCATCCTCATCAACCTCCCTATTCCCCGCCACCAAATTCATCAGGTCGTCATAATTATTTATCAACGACAGCAGTCAGCAACCAGTATGAAATATAACATCTTTAGACAAATTTGAGTCTTCCTAAATTGTGTGCCTCGCTGTTGGTGTATGGTGTTAGTCAGAGACCTCGCTCTTCTTCCGCCTCAAGACAACAACCCAAGTAAAAAGTTCTAAAATCACTGCCAGGGCGCCCAAGGCTATGATGACTCCTGTGTACACTCTCTTCCAACCATCCTGGCCTAGAAACTCAAAACCTTTGTAAATGTTGATGATGCTGAGGATAATGACTGCGTAGCCCGTAGCATGGTGGTAGACATTACAATATAATCTGATCTTATGGTCCTTCTTCGGCCTCAAAAGCAAAGCAAAAACCTGTAGTGTTCCAAGACAAAAGAGGGCTATGCCAATTCTTCCGTGAAAACTGTGTGTAACACCAACAGATTCGCTGCCAAGCTTAAGTCCAGTACCCCAGTGATGGACCATAATTGTATGAATCATAAACACAGTTAAACCCACCAAATTAGACTCTTTGTCTATTTAACTTTTGCTTGTTAGTTCCGATATTTATCTACAGGGTATTTTGAAGTCTAGAGAGAATACAGGCTAAGGAGGAGTTTTTAAGCTGAAAATGAATTACGAGTCATTCCAAGTCACGACCAGACTCCGACTATACAAATCTCATGAACCTGACATGGAATCACTCAAAACAAGTCCAACCGAAGAGCAACCAGAGTCAGTCCGGAGCTGAAAGGATCCGATGGCTTTTGGAAAAAGTCACAAAATCACACAAACTCTCTTCTCTCCTCCACCTAGCCGGCGGCTTTTCCTCCTTGGTGACTCACCACCGGCGGCTTTTGGAGGATGAAGCCACATGGGGTGGCGGCTACAAGCTCCTCCTCCCATCTTGTGCCAAGTGTTGGCCTCTCCTCACTCTCCTTAGCCTATAAATAAGACATCTCCTTCCCTTTGTAAATCCCATCCCACAATCCTCATTTCAAAACATCCTCCATCACAAAGCTCTAGCTTCTCTCTAGATTTTGGGCACTACTCTTGTAAACACTTGTTTTAAATCTATAATACTCCTGTTGGTTCTTGAGTATTCTAGTTGTTCTTGAGTTTACTCATGTTGGTTCTTGAGTATTCTCCTTTTACTTTACTGTCTTTTGAAAACCTTCAAGTATTTAGCTATGATGTCCTGTTCCATGGATATTCGTAGCTAAACCCTTCATTCGGTTGAAGGGGTGTACTTGTGTCTTAATATGTTTTAGGCCCTACTCTTAATGCCTCTATGTGTTCAAAACTTGTTCTATGTGCCACATATTAGGTTAGAACTTCCAAGGTTGAGTGGATGCTTGGAATGGCAAAACTCTTCCGTGGGGTTCGTAAACATACTCGGATAAGTGGATGCTTGGAATGGCAAAACTTATCTGAGGAGTTTGATCTCTTTAAAACACCATTTGGTTGATCGGGAATGATTGATCAAATGGATGCACATAAGGCTAATATACCTTGGAATGGGGTATTAGTCTGAATAGAACAAGTGCTCTATGTCTTGGAATGGACTAGACAGTGTGGCAAATCAAGTGCTTGGAATGGCCTTGATACACTTTTGAATACATAGTATGATTATTAGAGGTCAATGATAAACAGACTATGATACAAGGCCCCTAAAACCGAATACTTTCCTTAACTTAAAACATCATCTGCCAACTGCAATATCAACCGCTTACTCTCCGAAAGACTTATCCTTCAAGCATCCCACTTGCTGTAAGTCTTCTCCTTTTACTTTCAGTACTTTACTTTCTGCACTAAAATCCCAGCCAACCCACTTACTTTTCTGTACTAAAACTAAAACCAACAACCAACCACTCACTTTTCATCGCTAAAACCTCAATCCACCTAAAATCACGCTCCCTCTCAGTACATTCCTCAAAGAACAACTATCCCCTTAATTCCCTTGGGTTCGACCCCTACTTACCACTTGCTACCCAGTAGTAAAGTCGCGAGTAGCGGACTTATAAATATATTCTTGACTTTTGCACACAACGACTGTGCATCCGTCAAAATTGGCGCCGTTGCCGGGGAATTAGAGTTAGAAATTAACAATCGGATAAGTGTTCTTTGAATCGGTACTCGCTTCAATACAACCATGTCTCGCGAAGGAAGCCACCATGACTATCAGGATGACGACGAGATAAACCTGTACGATCGAAATAATGAGGCTCCACCTCCATTTATTGACGATCCGGAACAACTCATCAGAAACCAAAGAGCTGGTAATAGGAAACCGTTCGAAGAAACCAAGGACCACCCGAGGACCGAAATGAAGCTGGTCCAGTGCAACCCCCTAGACATCCCCCACCTCGACAAATACCGAGGCGAGAACCCATCTTTGATAACTACTATGGGGATAACAACTTCCGCGAACCTACTATGGGAGAACTATCGGCACCAGATTTCAGAAATCAACCGTGGTGCATCTACGAGGGCCCAGAGCTGGAAAACATTGCCATCAACACATCAGTGGTCCACAACTTGCCCAAGTTCTCAGGAACTCGTGGAGAATCAGCAACAACTCATCTACAACGCTTACATGGCATTTGCCAAAACCTAAAACACAATGGCGTGAACGTAGACGACTTCAAGTTAAAGGCATTCTACTTTTCCCTCGTTGACTCGGCGAACGACTGGTTCCTTTCATTGCCTTCCGGTAGCATCAGAACATGGGCTCAGATGCAAAAGAAATTCCTGGACAAATACTACCCAGCGGGAAGAGCAATGCAAGTAAGGAGGCAACTGCAGGAAATCAAACAGGGGCCCAATGAAACCATGTACGATTACCTGGAGTAATTCAATCACCTGGAGAGAAGCTGCTGCACCCTTGGACTGCCCGAGAAACTCATCATCGAATACCTCATTGATGGATTGAGACCCTTAGACAAAATGCTCCTGGATGCCTCAGCTGGAGGATCCATGATGAATCTATCACTGAATGGCATAAGGAATCTCATCACCAACGTTGCTGAAAATGCCCGATTCAGAGAAGAGACAACTCGGCAGGAAGAATTCTCCCGAACAAAGAATGTGGCAAAGGCTGAAGAAACATCAATGAACTCTATGCCAGAGGAGATGAAACAAATGAAGGAAATGATGGTTCAGATCCTACGAAGGCAGCCAGCTCAAGTAAAACCTTGCAAATTCTGCAGTTCTACAGACCACAAAACTGACGCATGCCCAACATTAATAGTAGAAGAACCAGGAGAAGTGAACGCAGTGGTAGGATACCAAGGATACAACAATAACAACAGCAATGACAGAGCCGGACCAAGCCGACAGTATAATCAAGCGACCAATTCAAGCTGGCGGAACGACAACCATACTCCAAGAGAGACACGACAAGCCGCACCACAATTAGCTCAGTCATTCTACCAACCCCCCCACCGGCAGTATAACCAGAACGCTCCACCAGCAGGCCAATACCAACAAGAGGGACCGAATCAGTACCAAGCCGGCCCAAACAATCAGCAAGGACCAAACAAGTCGCTCGATGACACAATGAAGGAGCTCGCAGGAAGCATAAATCAATTGGGTACTTCGCTACACCAATACCAGGCGAAAACTGACGGGGCAATTTCAGACTTGACCAAACAAATGTTCCAGCTCGCCACTTCAATATCCACACTCATTAATGAACCTGGCAGACTTCCTTCACAAACCATCCAAAACCCAAAGGCGAATGTCAGCATGATAAGAAAGTCAAACATGAAGGTAGCACTGGAAGAAACAGCACGATCCACAACTCACAAACCTACGGTCAAGTACCTCACCCGTAGGCACCGTCCTGATTGGAATCAAGAAGAAGACAGACACAATGATGGCAGAACATGGGTCACACATGCTGACAATGGACGTTATGCATTCACGGTTAGCATGACACCTCCACCGATTACACACTTTGACATACCGACATCTGGCTGGGATGACAATGACTCTAATGGTCTCAGATGGGATTCCCCAACTAACATCTATGCATCAGAGCAAAACATTTACCTAGAAGATCAGGAGTTAAAAGGGCCCGATCATACAAATCCAGAGCCAAAGGATGAGCAGAATGGCCCGATAATGGAAAAATCCCTCACCTCAGATCAGGAGTCACAACCGGAAAGGGATAAAGACCCAGGGGCCTTCACAGTCACCCGTGGTATTGGCGAAGCCCAAATTCACAAGTGCTTAATCGATCTTGGGGCTGCCGTCAATGCCATGCCTTACTCCTTATATCACTTATTGGGGCTTGGTCCATTGAAACCACCAAGGTCAAATATCGAGTTAGGAGATAAATCGTGTATCCGACCGGTTGGAGTGCTTGAAGATCTAATACTTCATGTGGGAGAGCTCGTTGTTGCTGCAGACTTTTATGTAATACAAACGGGAGAGACCAGCGAAGGCGACCCTCCAACACTTATATTGGGACGGCCTTTTCTCTTCGCCACCAAGGCATGGATCGACATGGGCAAGGGTTTGTTATCACTTACATTTGGCGGCAAAATTTCAGATTTCTACATTGATGATTATGATGGCCGCCCAAGTACAAGTAAAACCGCCAAACATTGTGCCTATCTCGGATGTCAATACACAAATTTCTAACCGGCCAAGAGAGACTGTAAGAGTAGCAAGACCAGCAGCTATGGTCAAAAATTCGTCACCTTCTCAGAGACCATGGAAGGAGAAACCACCAGAACCATGGGAACTGGACCCAAGCCCATCATCCCCCAAAAACCCAGGAAAAGTCAAGGCTAGAATCAACGCAGGAGCTGCGGCAAAATTTGACCTGAGCCACCCATGGAATCCAAACTTGTGATCCCCATGCGTCGAGCCAACGACGTTAAACAAAGGCACTGGTCGGGAGGTAACCCGACACCTATCTTACTTTCAGTCATTTATTTTCTGTCATTTAGTTTTTACCTTAACAGTCGCTCTCACCCACTTTTTTGTATAGAAGGAATGACCCCTTGTAGGAATCGATTCTTGGAGCAAGATCAGATCAGCCAGGCAGCTTCCGAGAAATTACCGGGCCCGCGCTGAGAGTTCAAGGCCCCAGCCGAACTCCCTCGATTATCCAGCTCAAGCTATGACGTTCCACGACACGACACAGTAAAAGGGAGTTCAGTTCTTCTCTTTTCCTTAATATCATTTCCTTCTCTTGTATATATTTGCATGACTTTTGAACTAAGTCGTGCTGAAAGGCACGCCTTCGTTCAAAAGTGTGGGGTGAGAACCGCTTGTGTACATAGTTGACATGCTTTTTCTTTTTCCTTTTCCCTTAATATTATCTTTTTGAAAATATGAACTTGAGAATGTGAAAAAGATAAATCTAAATTCATGCATTTACCTTGTGAAAATTCAACTGTTTAAAAACTTAGAATTTAAATTCTCATTTGTCCCTTTGTGCTGAGATATACAGAGGATGCGGAGTTGACATAAACTGCCCTAGAGAGGCTTGGCAAGCACTCGAAGGATAGAATCTAACTATATGGTTTACGAAGTCAGTGGAGGCTGCACTTCGGGTTTCAGTAAAGATTGAAGTCATCTCCGCCATGCAATGTTTATGCAAGAGGCGGGACGGGAATCAAACCGTCCTATCTCTAGTCAGAGTAGCCGGGAAAATAAATGAGCAACCCTCATTTTGACCCTCGCGAAACGGCGAGGATGAGAAAGAGCGGGGAGGTATTTCCATATGCTTGCGGGCGACGATTGGACCTCCCAAAAAGGCTGAGAAAATGGACTAGCAAGTAACAAATAAGTAAAAGCTCAAAGAAGCTAATCAAAGGCCAAAGGCCAAAATTGTGAAGGTTTTAACCAAACAAAATGAAGAAACTCCAACTCAATATCAAAGGCCAAAGGCCGATTCACTACAGAAGTTGTCCCTCGCCAAAAAGAAATCAAAGTGCTCAACTCAGTGAAACCCGAACGGAATCACGTGCTAGAGAAAGCTACAAGGAACCATATATTGCGAGTCGATCCCGAGAATGCAGTCCAGGAGCCTAAAAAGGGCTATCTCCCGAAACATCCGAATTAATTTGCATCTCGGCACGAAGGTACAAGTATCAAGTTTCTTCTAAGTATTTACACGTTTTAGTTTGGTAATAAGTAAGTAATGCATGAATTTGGATAAATCCAGTCCCATAGTCTCACTTTCATATTTAAAAGTTTTTACTTAGATTGTGTTCCGCCCTTAAAAAGCATTGTTCGGGACGAACAACTAAAAGTGTGGGGTGATCTGATGGACCATAATTGTATGAATCATAAACACAGTTAAACCCACCAAATTAGACTCTTTGTCTATTTAACTTTTGCTTGTTAGTTCCGATATTTATCTACAGGGTATTTTGAAGTCTAGAGAGAATACAGGCTAAGGAGGAGTTTTTAAGCTGAAAATGAATTACGAGTCATTCCAAGTCACGACCAGACTCCGACTATACAAATCTCATGAACCTGACATGGAATCACTCAAAACAAGTCCAACAGAAGAGCAACCAGAGTCAGTCCGGAGCTGAAAGGATCCGATGGCTTTTGGAAAAAGTCACAAAATCACACAAACTCTCTTCTCTCCTCCACCTAGCCGGCGGCTTTTCCTCCTTGGTGACTCACCACCGGCGGCTTTTGGAGGATGAAGCCACATGGGGTGGCGGCTACAAGCTCCTCCTCACATCTTGTGCCAAGTGTTGGCCTCTCCTCACTCTCCTTAGCCTATAAATAAGACATCTCCTTCCCTTTGTAAATCCCATCCCACAATCCTCATTTCAAAACATCCTCCATCACAAAGCTCTAGCTTCTCTCTAGATTTTGGGCACTACTCTTGTAAACACTTGTTTTAAATCTATAATACTCCTGTTGGTTCTTGAGTATTCTAGTTGTTCTTGAGTTTACTCCTGTTGGTTCTTGAGTATTCTCCTTTTACTTTACTGTCTTTTGAAAACCTTCAAGTATTTAACTATGATGTCCTGTTCCATGGATATTCGTAGCTAAACCCTTCATTCGGTTGAAGGGGTGTACTTGTGTCTTAATATGTTTTAGGCCCTACTCTTAATGCCTCTATGTGTTCAAAACTTGTTCTATGTGCCACATATTAGGTTAGAACTTCCAAGGTTGAGTGGATGCTTGGAATGGCAAAACTCTTCCGTGGGGTTCGTAAACATACTCGGATAAGTGGATGCTTGGAATGGCAAAACTTATCTGAGGAGTTTGACCTCTTTAAAACACCATTTGGTTGATCGGGAATGATTGATCAAATGGATGCACATAAGGCTAATATACCTTGGAATGGGGTATTAGTCTGAATAGAACAAGTGCTCTATGTCTTGGAATGGACTAGACAGTGTGGCAAATCAAGTGCTTGGAATGGCCTTGATACACTTTTGAATACATAGTATGATTATTAGAGGTCAATGATAAACAGACTATGATACAAGGCCCCTAAAACCGAATACTTTCCTTAACTTAAAACATCATCTGCACTTTACTTTCAGTCTCAATATCAACTGCAATATCAACCGCTTACTCTCCGCAAGACTTATCCTTCAAGCATCCCACTTGCTGTATGTCTTCTCCTTTTACTTTCAGTACTTTACTTTCTGCACTAAAATCCCAACCAACCCACTTACTTTTCTGTACTAAAACTAAAACCAACAACCAACCACTCACTTTTCATCGCTAAAACCTCAATCCACCTAAGATCACGCTCCATCTCAGTACATTCCTCAAAGAACAACTATCCCCCTAATTCCCTTGGGTTCGACCCCTACTTACCACTTGCTACCCAGTAGTAAAGTCGCGAGTAGCGGACTTATAAATATATTCTTGACTTTTGCACACAACGACTGTGCATCCGTCACCCAGCCATCAACTCCGATAATGTAAGCTGATGTTTGGCAAGCGATATGGAGGTAGAACCATGCTGGGTCAGCTGCCTTTGACACCTTAAGATACCGAGCAAACATTGCCCCAGCAGGCATCAGAACTCCCCAACTGATCGCATTCAAAATTCCATGGATCTGCAAAACCACATCACATTCAGAGTTTCCAATCTTTCATCAGTTGAACACAAAATCAATCCCATCAAGGAAAAAGCCCAACTCCACAAAGGACTCGATCAGTTTGCAAATTCAAAAATTGTTTCCAAGTGCTGTCAATAAAAAAGTATTTGACGAACTATAAATGACAGATGACGAATTATAAATAGTAATTGACGAACTATGCACTACCAGACTAAAATGGCAGCAATATTGATCAGTTCAGTGGGTAGTAAACATTAACGAACTATAAAATAGTTATGAACGAACTATAAATGACAGATGACGAATTATAAAGAAGACTGTTTTTGAACCGCTGCGACCACACGAAAATATACTCAGGTGATAAGATTTATACAAAAATACGAATAAACAACAAAAAATTCAGTACCTTGTTTCTTAGAATAACGTTCAATAATACGACGAATTTTACTACGCTGTTGACGAATTATACAGTTGGCGAGTTCAAAAAAATCACAGTTCGAAAAAAACCCATTAGAAACTACTTTAAAGGTCAACTCAAGACGAAGAATTATGTAATACTTTGACGGATTATGCACTTTGCCCCTGAAATCTACTCATACTTAATTCCTAACCACATAATATGACGAATTATACAGTTGGCTAGTTCAAAAAAACTATAGTTCGTGAACAACAGTCCGAAAACGTAGTTCTTCGTCACGAGACAGTTTAAACAAACTATAGTTCGTCGTCGCCTCTGTCCCCAAACCCAGTACAGTATCTACGGACAGTAATTAAACGAACGTAATTCAACTCACCGTCGTTCGTCGACATTGTCAGCAAAGCCCTAAAATCGTTCTCTCACGAATCGCCTGAAAGCCAAACCCTAACTTCGACGACAGATTTGTGGATGAATCGCGACTCGTTCTTCTGGATTTAGGTTTCCATAATCGTCGGGAGGAGAGATTTGTGTGAGGAGAGGTACGGTTTGTTTTTCATTTTTTGTTGTCAATTATACCCTTTCTATTATGTGAAACACGTATAAAATTCAGTTATTTATTTATTTTAATCAATTTGTTTCTGCCTTTGGATCTTCGAAACGAATGAATCAGATTATTTTATATTTTGCACCAGATCTGACCTCTGTTCACTAAAACATCCTAGTTAATGGTTATTGGGCTGAAAATCAACATGCAGGCCTCGATCCATGGTCACAATTCACTCGAGACTTGTTGATGATGCAGGACGATGTACGGCTCATTTCATGCCACGATACCACTCCCATCTCCGTTCGTTGAATCCGCCTCGTCAATAACCAAATCATCTCCGATCTACGGATTGGTCGATCTCCGAAACCGACGCTGAACAAGGTTCGTGAAAATGGGTCTTCTCATTAGCCAGTCGTTGTTGGCGGCTTGAACTTGTTGTGGTGTTTGAAATCGGGATTGAACCCATTATATTATCAGGTGGATGATGGTCCTGCTTGACTTGTATGGTTTTTTTGATGTTTTATTGTTTGCATTTTTTGGAGGCCACATCATTTGTTTAATTGATTATCAATTTCAGTTAAAATTAGATGATTTATATTAATGTAAATTCAGACATGGTTCAGATTTTTTTTCTTCTTTCTTTCTGAGATTGGTGTTATGAGAATGAAAATGCTACTAGTTTTTAGGATGATCTCATTCTCATGTTGAGTTTTTTCAATTTGTAATACCTGAGCTAGCTGATACTTATGATCCTCATTCAACGCAGTTACTTGTTGCTTTAGTTTGAGACATGAGTAGTGTGGACAGTAGCAACAAGTGCCTTGGATGGGCAGCCAGAGACCCATCTGGAGTTTTATCACCTTGGACATTCACTCGCAGGTATGCATGTATCCGCGTATGCGTTTCTCTCTTAATGCTTTACACATTCAGATCTGTTAACACTTTCCATTAGCTAGGGAGGCATTGATTGTTGCAATGATTAGTATTGTGATTTTATTTTTTTTTATGTCTCATTTTTGTCTATCTTCGTAAATGGTTGCAGGGTCCTTGGGAGTGAAGATGTTAGCTTAGATATTACACACTGCGGCGTATGCTACGCTGATGTCGTTTGGACACGAAATAAGCACATAGACTCTATATATCCCCTGGTCCCAGGGTATGCAAAATAGTTAATATGTGTCTTCTTAATCATCGAATGAGTGCGGACATATTCATTTTTCCTTTCTCATCCCAGACATGAAATTGTTGGAATTGTACGAGAAGTTGGGTCCAATGTTCACTCCTTCAAAGTCGGTGATCAAGTTGGTGTTGGTACCTATGTGAACTCATGCAGAGAATGTGAATATTGCGATGAAGGACTTGAAGTGCACTGCCTGAAGGGAGCAGTCTATACATTTAATGGCATTGACACGGATAATTCTGTCACAAAAGGAGGATATTCTAGCTTCTATGTCGTTCACCAAAGGTGAGTACACTATGGATGGTTTTGGTCATTTCACCTTAAATGTAAATGCTATGAATAGCTTGCATATACTCTTCTGTGCAATTAGTTCATATATCCATACGGTGCAAAGCTCTGTATTTTTCTTGTGGCCAAACAAGCAATTGAAATGCGTTCCCCCGAATTCATATTTCCTGGTTTAGATGAGATGGAGGGTTAAAACTGATTAATAAGTTTTGCAATCACAGGTATTGTTTCAAGATACCAGACAATTACCCACTAGCTTCAGCAGCTCCATTGCTATGTGCTGGACTCACTGTTTATACCCCAATGATGCGCCACAATATGAACCAACCTGGAAAATCTCTTGGAGTCGTCGGACTTGGTGGACTGGGTCACTTAGCCGTGAAGTTTGGTAAAGCCTTTGGACTCAACGTAACCGTGTTCAGCACTAGTAAATCAAAAGAGAAGGAAGCCTTGAGTATCCTTGGAGCTGACAAGTTTGTCGTGTCCTCTGATCAAGAGCAGATGTCGGTATGTTCAGCAACCTTCCTCCACATTTGATATTTCCATACACATAAAAGAAATTCTAAGCTCTTACCTGACACTTCCTTCAGGCCCAAGCAAATTCACTAGACTTCATAATTGACACTGCCTCCGGGGATCATCCATTTGATCCATACATGTCATTGCTGAAAACTTTTGGGGTTCTCGTGTTGGTAGGTTTCCCAAGCGAAATAAAGCTGCATCCTGCGAATCTTAATTTAGGTATTGGAATTTGTTTCGATGGCCCATTTTCAAGTCCTGCATTAGACATATGCTGATATTGGTCAATTATTACAGGTGCAAAGACTATTGCGGGCAGTCTCACAGGGGGCACCAAGCAAACGAAAGAAATGTTGGAGTTCTGTGCAGCAAATAAGATCTATCCGGAAATAGAGGTAATTCCAATCCAATACGCCAACGAAGCTCTGGAAAGGCTGATAAACAAAGACGTCAAGTATCGCTTTGTGATTGATATTGGAAACTCCTTGAAATAACTACAAGACAAGGTGAGAAAAGAAGACCTTGAGGTTTTTTATGCCAAGCATACTGGGGAGGACATACAGTTGCAAATGAATTCGGTCTGTCCATCTCTTAACAATCAACCAGCCAATGCATTATTAGTTTTTTTTTGTTTTGTTGTTGTTGTTGAATGAAGTGAGATTTCATTCAAAAACTCTCAAATCAGGCCCTGAAACACCAAACAATACAGCAACTCAAAAACACCAAATAATTACAGCAACACCAAAAAAAACTACAGCACCTAGCCCTGAAACACCAAAAGTTACAGCAACGCAGGGACCAAACAAAGCTTGCAGTTCAGTAACCAAGCTGAACTGCACAAGACCCTATCGACACCACAAAACTATAAAACTATACACTTGTGACTAAACAAGTGTTGCTAAACCAATGTAAAACTATACTTCCTGGTTTGCTAAACTTAATAAGATTAATTTTTAAAGTCAACAGCTTCCAAATATGGCTGGCTCCTTATGCGATGTGTTCTTTTTTTTTTTTTTGATAGTGCCACAAAGGCTACAAACACGAGTAGACTACCACGAAGGGCAGACCACCCAAGAAGGGCACGACTAACAATTGGTCGGTCGACCTCAGTGATCAACACTACATAACTAACTGGAACACAGACCGTGACCTTCGACTGCAACATAAGACTAACTCCTGAGGCTAAAAAAACTAGCAACTACAGCTCAGACCAAAACCGACTGAGATTTACAACCTCATAAGTGCAACAAACACTTAGAGGGAAACTTGTGTTCTCTCCATCAAAAATGCGTTGTTTCTAGCTTTTACCTATATCAAAACAAAACAAAAAGTCTCATAAATAACCATTATCAAAACAAAACATCCAAGTCTCATAAATCACCTTTATCAAAACAAAACAAAAAGTCTCATCAATAGCTGGTGTGAAAATAGAGAAATCCATATTATTTTGAGCCTTGCACCTACATCTTTTATTGTTCTTCTATTCAATGAGTTCGTCCGAAATCTGCCATTATGTCGTAATATTTAATAAGCTCCGATAATGGAAGATAGGCACTGTCACTTTGCACTGGAAAAAAAAATGAAAAAAAAGATGATTGTCACTTTTAATATCTTCAACACACCAACAACAGATTCTGTCTGTAACGTCGAATTCTGAATGATTATTGTCCACATTTAGTGGGAGTAGTGTTTGTACTAACTTGATAAGCTAGCCTAATAGCTAACATGTTACATGTCACCCATCTAATTTTTTGTGAAAGATTATATGTTACTATGACCTAGGGGAGGGCGTTGGCATGACAATTAAGACAGGACTCGGATTCGAGTCCTCTGATCGGATCGGACGTCTTTCCTTACAAATAATATTTTTTTTCTGCACTCAGTTGTCAATAGTCTCATTCAAGTCGGCCCTTCTCAAATTCCTCGATCTCTTCAATTTCGATTTTCTGGTTCCACAGTCATACAAACTATTACAGACGTGGTAGTGGAAAGGAAAGCATTCGGCTGGCATTTGCTAACACAGTGAGCCCAACTATACAAAGACAAGACATCAATTTCATCACACAACCGACAACCCTGTCCGTCCATCAATCTCTCCTATTAAGTATTCTCATCCCGTAACCAAAAGCCCATAAAAAGAAAAGCATTAGCAACCCTTCTTTGACAATCAAGTATCAACAGCAACGGCCATGCTTAGCTCCGATTAAAGCAACCAAGTTAGGCAGACCCCATAAGTACTTCACCACGAGGTCCCTTTTTAATAAAGTTTCATCCTTTCTTGAAATCTTGTTAAGAGAATTGATGCAGTTTTTTAGTTTAGGTTTTGAATTGCTGTGTTTTAATTGATCCCGTGTTGGAGCTCAATTACGTTGTGTTTATTTGGTTCAGTGGCTTTTTACTTTCCCCTATGAAATCTGTGTTTTTTTTCTGTTCTTGTTTCAATTGTGTGATGATTATGAAAATAATACTGTTTCTTCATCTTTAATCACAGTATTGCTTATTGCGTTATGATGTGGGTGGTTGGTCTCCTCATGCCCACGTGACGGTGCTGGTGTTGTGTTAGTGTATCCTCCGGATGATTGCATATTGATATTATGGTAATCAACTAGTTTTCTACCTATGGATATGGATGGTATGAGGCTTCAGCGTGATGGCGTACCATTCGGTGCACCTTTGCCTGTCTCTATATATGACAAGTTTTCTTCGCTTTGGGATGTTGGATTTGATGTGTTCTTCTCTTACTGCACTCCGCACATAATGGAAAATAAGGATGCCGTTTAGTTAAATATACCTAAGGTGGGGGATTAGATGCTTGGAGATTAAATCATATGTGAATTTTGGAACACCTTTTTATCACCTCTTCCTAAAATATGTCATTGTGCTTTCAGCTTTGTGCGGTTGAGTCTGTGGTGGAGATTGGAGAAATGAGTTCGCTCACGTGCTTGATGCTCCATATTAAGTTATAGCCAGCAAAATTTGAAATACAAAGCTCGTGAATATTGCCTAAGGTATGAGTTCTCGGCGATTTATGCTTTGATACTGCATCAACCTGGATATGGTTATTATTAAACTCCAAATGATGGCGATTATTAACTAAAAGGCGAGGCACAAGTAGCAAAAATATATGCATTTAACTGATGTCAAAGCCAATTATTTTAAAGCATTGATATGATTTGAGGAATATAAATCTTCCTTTTCTGCCCACTAATTAGTGTCTATCCTTGGAAAACAGTCTAACTCATGTCCCACTTAGGGTTGCTAGTTCACGTATTTAATCTGCTCCCTCTGTTGGATATGCTTATACCCTTTCCTCTAGCCATATTAGATGTTTCAAACTCAGAGCATGGATCAATGGAAACCCTTCATGTCCATGGTCTCTATCGGCTTTGCATTTGCCGTTGTGAATATACTCTTAAAGGAGGTTCTCAACCAAGGGCTAAATCATTTAGTTTTCATCACATATCGTCTGGCAATCGCTGCCATTTTCTTGGCCCCGATAGGGTACTATCTTGAAAGGTACAATTTCAGGAGTTTTTTGTGACTTTCAAATTTTCCATCCCGAAATATCTGGTTTGATGTTTGCCCAACCCACGCACTCCTATTTAGCCAACTCACTCAACGGAGTACCATATTCATATATGATTGCTAAACCTTCTTTTACACTTACCGATGATTGACCAGTTTGTTTTGGTTGAACCGTTTAAACTTTAGATGCTTGATCATTATAAGCTTCAGCTTTCTGCTGCCTGAGATTATCTGTGATCAAGTAAATAAAAAAAAATGACTCTTGCAGGAATAGCAGCTCCAAGCTCACATTTCGTGTACTATGTTACCTTTTCTTTAGTGCCATTGTTGGGTGAGTTTGTAAAGCTTTTTTTTCCCTTCTTTTTCTCTTTTGTGCATGGTCATACTTTTGTATCATTATCCTTTATCTCAATAAGTATTAGCTAACCTTCCATTTCTTGCAGGACAACAATGACAATGTACTTTTTCCTCATTGGAATCCAATATACATCTGCTACTTTTGCGTGTGCGTTTGTTAACATGGTCCCAGTGGTGACATTCATATTAGCCCTGCCATTCAGGTATCCAGGGAATCTATGTCTCATTATTCACAAGTTTATCATAACAAATGATTCATTGTAATGCCATTACCATTGTCATTCAACAGATTGGAGACAATAAATTTGAACATAAACACTGGAAGAGTCAAGGCACTTGGTACCATCGTATGTATAGTTGGAGCGATAATGCTGACCTCTTACAAAGGCATGCCTCTATTCAACCATGTCCACTCACACACAGCAACTCCAGCCGCTCACCATCAAGCATTCAGTCTGAGTTCATCTGACTCTGATAAAGCTGAGAGATGGACATTTGGTCTGGTAGCTTTGGTCGCAGGTACCTTGTTGTGGTCATCATGGTACTTGCTTCAGTCTCAGATTGGCAAGATATTCCCGTGCCAGTACTCTAGCACAGCAATAATGTCATTCTTCGGTGCCATGCAGTCTGCAGTCCTATGTTTAGTCCTCGTCAGAAATCCTTCCATATGGGTTCTCAAAGGAAAAATCGAGATTCTGTCTGTACTCTACTCTGTAAGATAACCCTTTGGCTCCTTACCATCGTCAATTGCTATCAATTATTTGTTAATCATTCTGCAAATGTTAGTCTTGGTTGGCTTTTTGTTGAATGGCAGGGGGTAGTGGGGTCAGGCTTATGCTTCGTTGGGATGGCATGGTGTGTCAGGAAAAAAGGTCCCGTCTTTACAGCAGCATTCAGCCCGCTCGTCCAAATTATCTCGGGCTTGTTTGAAGTTCCCTTCTTAAACGCCCCACTCCATCTCGGAAGGTACATTCGTTGTTATCCAAACCTGTACACTATTTCAATTCAAGTTCCATTGTTGCTTGCTAATTAATCCAAATGCCACCTGACTACCTGAGCAGTTTATTGGGATCTTCTATTGTGATCATTGGGCTGTACATTCTTCTTTGGGGTAAGAACAAAGAAGCTCGAAGCAGCTCACTCGACCATAACCCAGTCAAGGTAGGAGTAGGACTGGACGTTGAAAATCAAGAGCCACAATCACGGGTAGTCACAAACAACTCCGACTCAAAATGTCCATGAATTTTTCATAGTTGGATTTCTTATCATTCTCCATCAATCCTCTGCTAACTGCACTATAAGCTTTTACCAGATCAAAATGATAGTTTTTTTGCCTTATGGTACCTGTTTGAACAACCGTATCCTTGTACCAGTTATTAAGGAAAAGTATGGAATGAAAATATTATGCTCGCAATAGAGATTATTGTTGCATTTGGATCTTTACTGCATCTGGGTTTACGTAATTATATAGGATGTTACGTTGGACTTAAGTCAAGGTGAATAAACTTTTTATGAAACAGAACTGAAAGATGACAAAGCACATTACACCAGAAATGTGAACCAGCGGCTGGTTACTTATTCTAAAATGACACTCTTCATAGTTTGAATAGTCTGTACTTAATCAGAATTGTCCGAGTGATGCTCCTTGCTTTTTCCATTTTCTTTGTCCTTCTTCTTCTTTCCTTTTTTCTCACCTTCACCATGTTTCTGGCCAGGATGGAGACGATGCTGATGATCGATAACATCAGAGATGTCCATGTGAACACCAGGGTCATTAGTCGTGTAGCTTCCCTCCATCATAATAGAGTTATTGATTGCTTGAAAATTGCTGTTCACATAAGTCCCGAGCGCCTCATACGGGTCATCATCGTCAGTGTTGGCCTTGTCATCCATCAGTTCTCCATGCATGGTGGCACCCTGGTTGGATCCAGCCAGAGTGATGATCCGCAAACCACGATGATCATCGTCGTGATGGCCAATTTGCTGGTGATGGCTCGAGTCATCACCGTGGGCATGTCCATGGCTACTCGCAATGCCAGCAGATTTATGAATGTGCTGAAGTTCAGCCAAGCGTTTAGTCAGTGCAGCAATCATGTCGCTAATTTCATGGTCCAGTTGCTTGTGCTTCTCCATTTCTCCGGAATGGTGCTTGTGGGTACTGTTTAGGGGAAGCAGGCAGTGTTTTCCGTCTCTGTCGGAGAGCTGTGCAGTTGGGTAAGATTTTAAGGAGGTGCTGGGGCTTCTGAAATGTGCCTGTTTTAAGAATAAAGGAGCAAATGGCTTTGGCTTGGATGACAATCTAAGGATTGTCTCCTGTCTTTACACTTTGTAGCTGTAAGTGCACTTGAAGTAAAGAATCCGGTTTTGCCAGATGACCTATTTATTGGGACTCCACAACCTTTGAAACTATGTAGGGCTTCTTCTTTAAGGTGTGCAAACGCAAATATACTCCAGCTTTTAAACCTAGTTTGTGAACGCTTTGATTGTGAGCTCAAATACAATAACATTATACAGCTAATTTACTTTTTAGTTCGCTTATAATATATTTAAGACGTAGCTTGTTAATTCTATCAAAAAGAAAAGATGTAGCTAGTTAAGAGGTTATTCAAATTCGTTTGAAAATGTTCTAATTATAGTTTTTTTTATGACAAAGACTGAGACCAGCAAAAACAAATGAGAAAAAAAAAGGTAAATTTTCCAAAATATTCAATCTCTAACACTGGTTTCCCTTTTTACTCACTTTTTCAAAGCCGATGTGCCTAATGACATCTTAAGACTAAGACGATGTTGGCTACAACGACTTCGACTTAGGGTGATTGTTACTTTAGCGCCAAAAATAAAGTTGAATCGGCATCGAATTGCCAATTAGGGTTTAAAACGGTGTTGGGTTCGTTCAAACTTTAGACGCTATTTCGTACAACACTTTAATAACACACATGACATTAAAGAGCCTTTGTTTGTTTGCAGGACAAAGTCGCTGTCCATTACAACGATTTACATTAAAACGTTGTTCCTTGCAACGTTTTAATTGAATTCAATAAGTCAGTGCTCTATCATAAGCTAAATCTTGTTCTCAAGACAAAGCCACTGTCCAGCACGACGTTCTAAAAGCTTGTTCACTGCTCTACACAGCAACTTTCTTACTACTTCATTCAGGTTTAGGTTCAGCTATCACTATGTTTCTTTGCAGCCCTTTGCAGGTGGATCTTACTGAATGAGAATAAGTAGACATGTATAGTCTACACATGTAACTACAAATAACAAACTAGCTAATTACTACACACGCACCAAGGTCCTGTTTTTTTGAGTTTGTTTTTATGACTTATAAACTAAATTCAGCTAAATTAAACTAAATTAAATAAACTAAATTCAGCTAAGCTAAACTAAAATAAACTAATTGAAGCTAAAGTAAACTTTAGCTTCAATTAAGATTTTGTTTTTTGACAAATCATCATCATCATCAAGTTGTTTGGGTGAAGTTGGTGGACAAATTAAATGGATAGCTATTACAAAAATTAAATAGGATGCCGCGTTAGGTAACTATGAGTTTAAGAGAGCTTCATAAATGAGACGCAGGTCATAATCATCATCAATTGTAGTTTGAAAATTTGAGTGGAAGATGAATTGGTAAATTTTAATAGGATTCGGTTAGGTAATGAGTTTAAGAGAGCTTCATAAATGAGACGCAGGTCAAAATCATCATCAATTGTTTGGCAATTTGAGTGGAAGATGAATTGGTAAAATTTAATAGTAATGGACGATAGGTAAAAAAGTGGTTTACAATAAAATTTAATTTGACAATCAAGTTGTATATAGGAAGAGCCTTTAAAAAGTTGAATTTGACAGGCCTTTAAAAAGTTAGGTATAAGGTTGTTCAAAAAATTAATTTGGGCTTTTAATTAAAAACTTGTTTAAGTTCTATATTTACCAGATCTGGCACCGACCAACTTGCAACCGTCTGGCACCGAGCGACTTGCGCCCGTCTGGCATCGAGTGACTTGCGACCGTCTTCCGCTTGCGACCGGCCTCATCAAGCATCGAGCTCATTTCGTTCCTCAGGTACAGATCTGACCTCATCTTGTTCCGTCTATTTCCGCTTGTCTTCCGCTTCGTTCCTCATCTTGTTCCGTCTATTTCCGCTTATCTTCCGCTTCGTTTCTCATTTTGTTCTCCTCCATTTCCTCTTCGATCCCTTTAGGATTTGGGTGTTTGGTTCTTTTGTTTGTCAGTTCGGAATGCTGAGTTTAGTGTGATGTTGTGATGTTGTAATTGTATCAGATTTGTGCTCCGTTTATGAAACTTTTGAGTGTTGTTTTTCAGAGGTGGGTCATGTCACAAGTTACTGAGGTAGCAGATTGTTGTGTGTTTGTTGCCTCCATTGATGAACATGTGTAAGGAAAGGTGTGGAGTGGTTTAGGCCTTCTTTATCTGCTCTTGCCTCTATGCATATGTCTTTCACAATACTTTGAGTCCTCAAATGCTTGTCCGGAGGTGAAACATCCTTTTATATCAATCAGTTCTTCTGCACCTGGTTGATCTGCTGTTTGTCAATTTTCAGTGTTGTTTACTTTGCTTTTAATGGTTTTGTTTGTAAGAACATGGCATGGAGTGCCGACGACAGTCGCAGGTGATTCAAAATTCTAAATGACAATAGAACTGCCGGCAACAAAAGTAACAAAGAATGGGAAAAAGTTGAAACCATTTACAACCCACAAACCTTGGACAAGAAGACAGTTGTACAAATGAAGAACTATTTTAATACATGTCGGAGTAAATGGAAAGCGTGGTATGCAATGAGCAAGATGACATATTTTGATGTCATTTGACCCTTGTCTTTCACATTTCAGTACAAAATGACACTCCATTAAAGGAAAGACCTCATAGACCAATATTGCATGAAAAACCAAAGTTTCAGGGCCAAATAGGGCAAAATGACCTTTTCGACTTATGTTGCATGCATAGAGCCCATATTGTGTCCAAATGGGTCAATCTAGAGCTGGTTAGAAAGCTAACGCGAAGGGCTATAACTCTCTAGTTTACGCCAAAACCATATTCGGATGTTAAGATCTGGGAAAAGCAACCAAAAGTCGTACTCGCTCGAGTATTCGCCTCCACTCGCCCGAGTACTGACCAGCCCTGAAAACTCGAAATTCTTCTGACCATGTCACTCGGCCGAGTACGACGCCTTATCCGCCCGAGTACTAGCTTCCCTTGCACCATGCACCCTCGGATAGCAGTACTCGCCCGAGTACGAGTTTGCCTCCGAGTTCACCTACCATAGTACTCGCCCGAGTACGACCGCTGTGCCTGATTTTTGGACTCGAGATTATAAATAGAAAGAGAGGGGTTTGACCAAAAGGAGGGGTTTTTAGAGAGAAAAAGTGCACCCATAACATTCTACAAGAAGACATTCTATTACTATTCACAATAATAAATAATTTTAAATAATATTTTTTCGATTTAATATTGTAAGAATGATTGATCAATACTTGTGTTAGATTTTGATAAGATTTTTGTCCAATAATTAAATGACATGTGTAAAGCAAGATAAGGTCAAAATGTCTATATGAACAAAGTTTTAGATACAACTGTAACCCACAACTTCTTCACTATTCTCAGTAATTTCAAACTTCTTTCTGGTATTTGTTACGATTTCAGATGGATCCTTTCAATTTCGATGAAGGTTTCAAGTGGTATCAACAAAGAAGGAGAGAAATGAATACGAGGGTAAACTCGGCCATGATGATGAATGTCGTCGTTGTAGCAATAACGGGTGATTTGGATGATAACCGGTTCGTTGCCAACCAAATCGACAAAGGGGACCAAGAGGACATGATCTTTTGGAAGACTACTTCATTGAACGTCCAATTTCCCCGAGGGGGACTTCCACCGGAGGTATCGAATGAGCAGCAACTTGTTCAATCGTCTCAAGACCAAGCTTTGTAACCATGACGTCTTGACACGCGTCGTTTGACGCGTCAAACTTAAATTTATATTTCTCCTGCGACTACTAGCAAGCGGTAAGCAGGGGTTGAACCCTAGAGAGCTGGTGCGTCGAAGTTGTAACTGTGAACAATTTAAGAGGAGGTTTTTGTGAGTAATTGATTGTGAATGCACGAAAGAAAACAGTCAAGAACATGTTTTATCAGTCAGAGAGAGTATTCAGTCTAGGGTTTCTATTGCGACACGTTTATCACAGATATCTAATGATCAATCTTATATCTCGAAGTGTGGTTGTTCCAACAAAGGTAACAACCCTAAGTATCCCGACAAAGGTGATACACCACAATCTAACCCGACAAAGGTGTTAGACTTCTAGTTCTTTCCTACACCAAATAATACCTTTGTCTCCGACAATGGTATTATTTATTCTAGGTGTTACTATCTACCTTTATGACAAAGTATCCAGTAGGTGTTAACAATAAGAATTAGCTGTTCGACTAAGCTTTGCGACAAAGCTTCCACTTAGTCTCACAGGTTAATTCATAAGCATGAGCGCAAGAACTAGCGAATTATAGAATTACATTAAGAACAAGAATCTCAAAACGTGTTCCCTAAACCGAACAAGGAATTTAGCTACTCATATCCATGGGAAAAAACACGAAATAGTATGAATGATGAAAGTAGATGAATGTCTTCTCTCTTGTTGAAAGCTTGTTCTTCTCTCGAGCTCCTTCGTCTGATTCTTCGAAACTGGGAATTGATGCTGATAGTTTTCTGAGAAACCCTAATTTATAAGGAAGTTGAGTTTCTAATTTCGTTTGGGGCAGGCTTCCAAATCACGACTTGCTGACGTCAACCGCGGACGCTGCACATATTAGCGCCACGGACCATGAGCATGTTATCATCCGCGGACGCCACAGATAAAGTGGCCTGCGTCTGCGATCCTCTCGGAGAAGCTTGCCTTGGGCTGCTCGTTAGTCTTGGCTTTGGCTCTCGAGTCGTTCTCCACGAACTCCATGTAATGTATTTGGCACTGAAATGTCGTCTTTAATCGCGTATTCCTTCCAGAGCTCCCGAAACACCTGAAATGCAAAACAACACTAAAAAGTAATTGTTCGCATAAGAAAGTGCTGAAATAAATGGGAATAACTGACTCGACGAGTCATATAAATACGACTCATCACGTCTATTGCAATCAACGATGCGATGTCATCGGAGTTCTTGGGTCCTTTCAAAGCAGAAGATGACTGGTGTGATACGAATGTTGGCAGACGATTCGTGCGTTGATCATTGTGCCGAGATCACAAGGATGGGCAAATTAACAACTCTAAAGTGCCTCAAAAAGTGGTGCACTCAAGTAGTTCATCATTACAAAGATCATTACCTACGGTCTACAAATCCAGCTGACTTAAGTCGTCTTTAGGGCAGAGCATCCAGGATTCCCTAGTATGATTGGAAACATCGATTTTATCCACTAGAAGCGCAAAAACTATTCACAGCTTGGCAGGGGTAATACTCAGGTCGTAAAGGCCGTCCTACCATCATCTTAGAGGTTGTAGCTTCATATGACACATGGATTTGGCACAGCTTCATCGGTGTACCAGGTGAGCTGAACGATCTCAATGTCTCATACCAATCAAATATATTTGATTATAATTTTGAAGGAATCTCCCCTCAAGTGACGTATAGAAGTTAACTGGAGCGCATATAACAACATTTATTATTTGGTTGATGGAATCTACCCGAGGTAATCCTCTTTTGTTAAAACAATTCCAAATCCGCAAAGTGATGCTGAGAAATTATCTGCGACCGCAAAGATGTTGAGAGGTGCTTTGGATTTTACAATCTCGTTGTGCAATAGTCTGACATGCATGTATGGGCAATAAGTTAAGCCTTTTAAAAACTATTATGTTGGCTTGCTTCATAATGCATAATATGATCGTTGAGGAAGAATTTGTAGAAGACAAATTTGTGGAAATTGAAGAGGAAGATCTGCATAATCCATATAGTGCCTTCACAAAATATGATGGACCGACGGATTAGAATGGTGATCGAAATCTTCATGATCCAGTTAAAAGAGCTCAACAATCACAAGCATTTGGTGACCATCTGACAACCCTCCAGTATGCATATCTTGACGTTGCGTTTTTTTGTATACACTTTTAAACGTGTAGTTGAAACACATGTCAAAAGAATTTATATTTTTGGTAAGACCAAGTCGAATCCAAGGGAGCAAAACGTTATTATGCACTAGGTGAATTTGTATATATTACTTGGCTACTTCTATCGATTCGAGTATTAATGAATTTAACTAAGAACTAGCAATGCACAAGTATCAGGGGGTTGAACTTCAATTAAAATGGCGTTTCGAGGGGTTACTCCCTTCCTTGGCGTGTCCCAAAGATCACATACACAAGAATTAAGCACTTCAAGGTGTTAGATAGTTTAGAACCTAGCTTAGACTAAGATAGACCAATTTTCATTTGAATCTATTCCTAGTCAAGAAATCTCAAATAGAATCTCACTCTTTCAAGATATTGATTCACTCTATAACCTTTATTAGCCTTGGAACATCTCCCAAGGTAATAAATGAAATAGGCATGAAGTGCTAGTTAACTTCAAATCCCTGCATTCACTTTCATAAACACTAGATATGATCATTTTCCGACATCAAAAACATCACTAAGCTCTTTCAATACTAAGAACAGGTTTTAAGGTTAACATGTTACTTACCCATTTCATCAAACACTTGGTAACATGTCAAATATGAAGCACTCAGGGAAAATGAATTTAACACCATGTATTATAGAATCAAATGTGTGTACATGATCATACAGTACCAAGGAGGGTTGTAAGACCCTCAAAACACAAGGAGACTACTCACACATCATGTAAGACAACATAGTATGAGTAGAGTTCATAAAATACAATAAGTAGAATATAGAGACTGTAGAGGAAGTACGATGATTAGGCCTAGAATCTCCCTTGAATCTTCTCCTTGATTGAATCCTTGATGATGACCTTGATTGAGCCTCTTTTTCTGGTTTTTTCTCCCAAAAACTCCGCACGCCTTGGTCAAAACCCTCTTCTTCTATTTATAGCCTCGGGTCAAAATCCTGAAGTAGTAGGTCCTGTCGGTCGGCTGGCATGTGTGTCTGAAATCCAGTCGGTCAGCTGGTGGCCTAGGGTCCTTGTATGTTCTGTGTAAACCCCAGTCGGTCGGCTTGGAAATGGTCCTTGAAACCAACCGACCGACTCAAACCAAGCGAGAGTATTGCATGAGCAGGGGTATGGGCCAGCCGACCGATTGGGATGGTCAACCGACCGACTCAAGTTGAGCGAGAGCAAGCTTAGAAATCCCTTAAGTTTAACCGATCGGTTAGTCATTTGAGCCGACCGGTTCATTATGTGCGAGGGCAAGCCTTTGGATAGTTCTTCTCCAGCCGACCGGTTGGTTGGCCAACCGACCGACTCAAAGTGAGCGAGAGTGAGCTTGTTGAACTTCTTCATCTAGTCGGTCGGCTGGTGTAGCCAACCGATCGACTCAGAGTGAGCGAGAGCTCCCAAGGTTGATCCTTCCACCCAGCCGGCCGACCGGTTTAGGGCAGTTTTCTGAACTGGTCGGCTGGGAACCTTTTTGCTCTAAAATTTCATTTTTCTTTGAATGTTCATTTCTAGGCTTTGACCTTGATGGAGAGTTGTTTTCTACCTGAAATGTAGAGATAGAGGTCAAATGACATCAAAATAAAGTCGGAAACGACTCAAAGCTGTAGTGAAAAATGGCTATTAATAAGTCGAAAACTCGACTTATCAACACTCCACATTTAAGCTTTGTTTGTCCCGAAAAAAGTATGCAAATATGTCAAGGTCATGCAAACAGCAAAATGCTAGTGGTGCTATGTTTTTCGTCTATTTGCCTCACTAGTTTTCACAAGGTCTCAATCATTATTTCTAAACATGTCAATGAAAGACAAATGAAAGTATATACTGATCAGTCGAGTTTTCGACTGATTTATGGCCATTCTTCACTATAGTTTTGGGTCGTTTCCGACATTATTTTGATGTAATTTGACCTCTATCTCTATATTTCAGGTAGAAAACAAGTTTCCCCCATGGTCAAGGCCTATATATGAAGATTGGTTGAAAAACAGAAGTTTCGGCGCAAAACAAGGAGTTTCGGGGCAAAACCGAGCATATTGACCTTTGCAACTTGTTTTGGACGCCTAGGGCGCATACGGTGTCCGAATTGGTTGATTCAAAGCTTGTTAAAAAGTTAACTCAAAGGGCTACAACTCTCTAGTTTACGCCAAGATCAGATTCGGACGGGAAGACCACCAATAAGGCCCCAGTCGGTCGACTGAAATTCCAGTCGACCGACTGTGTAAAAACTCAGCAGCTCATCAGATTGTTTTTCTTCATGACCTTTGCGACTTGTTTTGGACGCCTAGGGCGCATACGGTGTCCGAATTGGTCGATTCAAAGCATGTTGGAAAGCTAACTGAAAGGACTACAACTCTTTAGTTTACGCCAAGACCAGATTCGGAAGGGCAGACCACCAAAAAGGCCCCAGTCGGTCGACTGAAATTCCAGTCGACCGACTGTGTAAAAACTCAGCAGCTCATCAGATTGTTTTTCTTTGCGACTTGTTTAGGACGCCCAGGGCGCATACGGTGTCCGAATCGGTTGATTCAAGGCTTGTTGGAAAGCTGAATCAAAGGGCTACAACTTTCTAGTTGACGCCAAGACCAGATTCGGAAGGGCAGACCACCAAAAAGGCCCCAGTCGGTCGACTGATGTAAAAACTCAGCAGCTCATCAGATTGTTTTTCTTCGTGACCTTTGGGACTTGTTTTGGACGCCCAGGGCGCATACGGTGTTCGAATTGGTTGATTCAAAGCTTGTTGGAAAGCTAACTCAAAGGGCTACAACTCTCTAGTTTACGCCAAGACCAAATTCGGACGGGAAGACCATCAAAACGGCCTGCAAAGTCTCAGTCGGTCAACTGAAATCAGCCAGTCGACCGACTGGATAAGAGACTCAGAAGGCACTGAAAAATCACTCCATCTAGTCGACCGACTGAATGTCCAGTCGACCAACTGGATCAAAAACCCATAAATCTCATTTTCGAGGCTATAAATAGAAAGCAAGCTTTTTGGACCAAGTGTGGAGGTTTTTAGGGAGAAGAAGATTGGAAAAGAGGTCAACCAAGGTCATCAATCATCATCCAACCAAGGAGAAGATCAAAGGGAGACATTAGGATTAACCATCCTATTTCTATTCCTCTTCCATTCTCATTATTGTTGTTATAAACCCTACTCACACCATGTTGTCTTACATGATGTGTGAGTAGTGGATCTTGTGTTTTGAGGGTCTTATGACTCTCCTTGATACTCTTTGATCACATATATACATTGATATTCATATGGATGATTGTTGATTTCATTTTCTCTTGTGTTATGAATGTTATGCACTCTAGGTGTTTGTTAAAATGCCTAAGTGACAACTTGGACTAAAACTTGAACCTATGACTTGAGGGAGCTAGGGAATAGTTCTAGGATTGAGAAAATGATCTATATCTTAAGCATGAGAGTGAACCTTAGGATATGGACGCTTGCCTAGGATTGATTGTTTGATTTATTGGAGTTGGTCATTTAGCGAATCATCAATTAATCCCATCGAATGGTGTCAAATTCATGTTCACTATGCTCTTTATACATGTCATGCTACTAAGTGTTTGATGAAATGCCTAAGTAACATGTTGAATCTTAAAACTAGACTTAAGAATCGAACGACCTTAGGGATAGTTTGGATGTAGTGAATATGATCATTTCTACGGGATTGAAGTGAACTAGGTTCAATACTATTTGACTACCATGAAATGTTTGAATATCGTGTATGTGATCATTGGGAAATGCCAAGGAGGGGAGTAACCCCTCGAAACACCTCTTACTTATCTTTTATCCCAAATTACTCACCACATAGGATTTAGATATATACACTCCCTTATACATTTTGGTTTAGAATAGCCGAACGGAAACACAATCTTACATAGTGCATGTGCTTAGCTTGCTCCTCTTGGTTCCACCCGGTACTTTACCAGTTAATATAAATGTTTTGACTACATTCGATCCTCTCTTCATTGATACTATTCTAGAGGCTAAAAAGAATTAGTTCGTCAAATGGCGCCGTTGCCGGGGAGCAACTAGTTAGCACATCCCTAGATTAGATTGTGTGGATGTTCCGACTATTCTTGTGAATATTTTTCCTTTTTCTTATACTTGTATATTCTTCTTTTTCTCTCATATCCCTTCCTAACTTACTCTATCTTGTTTTGCGAGGATGGACCCCTACAACCAACGAGTCTTTGCTAATGGAGAATACTATCAAGAGGAGGAGCAACCATATTGGAATTACCAAGAGCATGGCTATCAAACTAGTTATTATAATTTGAATGGGGATGAACAAGAAGAGGAGCAACGAAACACCTATTGGGAAAACTCTTGGCATCCATCACATACCTACACTCCAAATTGGGACGATAGCCAAGGATTTGAAGTTGAACACTCCTACCCTCAATACCTTCAACCTCCTCAACCCTCAAGTGAGCCCTCCAATATAGAATCAATGATTGCCACACTCCTTGCAAACCAAGAGATGGTGCATAGAGACTTGATGGAATTCAATCAAAATGTGCAAGCTCAAGTGATGGAGATGGATGCTCGCATGGATAAGCTTCAAGCTAAGATGGCACAAAAAGCAATTGAAAATAAGAACTTGGATGGGGAAGAGGAGGTATCCGAAGAAGAAGTCCTTGAATCTAATGCCTCAAGACAAGAATGGGGTCAAGAAGGGGAAGATATGTTTTGGAGAGTCGCGACCCAAGCTTTTAATGAAGGGCGGGACGGTGAACCTTGCAACGAGGAAGAGATGGAACACATAAGTGAATTATCCTACGCTACTAGCACATCTCAAGACCATTCAAGTGAGAATATGCAAGAGTTCACCATTCCATCAACGCCTTGGCTCTCCAATGAGCAATTCTTCAATGATGATGCCTCTTACATAGGGGAAATGCCTTTTATTGGTGAAGAAGAACTCCTCCCTCCCGGCACAAGCAAGTTTGAATGTGAGCCCAAACTTCTTGATGAGGATAGGATAGAGGAAGAGCATATAGAGACAAAAGGATTTGAGGGATATCAAGACTTTGTTGAGGTTTTCATGGAAGAAACTAGAGGACAAACTCGCATTCAAGAAGACAAAAGTTTAGAAAGGGAGATTGAGGGATGGGTACCCAAGGACACAATTGAAAACCTCAAGGAGGGTGTGCCCATCAAGCTTGAGACAAGTTATGAAGACCCTTTCTTCACTACTTCGTCTCGAGACAAGTTTTGGAGCTTCTTGCCCTATTTGGAAAGATTATTCGGAAAAAGCTCTCATGACCCCTTAGTTCTTAAGGAATCTTCATACTTGAAGGGGTCAACTTCCCAAAGGAAAGTCCATTGTAGACTTGATGGGAAGAAATTCAAATGGAACTTGAAGGTGGATTGACACGCCAAATCCAAGGCCCCGTGAGAAGGGATCCTAGCAAAGGACTTCTCAACGAGTGATTCTATGGGGCGCTTTGCTACGTCTTTGCCAAGACGGGAAAAACTAGGCGGTTTATAAGTTGTTTCATTCTCGTTCTTCTATATGTTTAAGTTTTTGGCATGATTTTGAGTAGCTAAGGCCCTAACGTGTGGAGTGTGATATGTGTGATTAGTGGGTCAAATTTTAAGTGTGGAGTGAGTAGAACTCACTCCAATTCCAATTCCACTTCACATCACCACACCCCTCTAACTTTCCCTTGATCTTTTCATGCATAATGATGTTGCCCTTAGTGCTCATGTGCTTTATTGGTGTCTACTAGAGTGGAACTAAATTGTTATACCATGTTATGACTCTAGTTTGACGTTTTCTTGGCATTTAAGATACCTTGTGCACATTATGGAGAATGTAGGTCAATTTCCTTGTTTGAATTCTATGGAACTTGTGCCATGATGTTATCATATGACTTGTGATGCTCTCTTGCTCATACTTGAGTTTTGCATAACCTTGTATGTCACTTGTTGTTTTTAACCTCTCATGTGTTCTTGTCATCAAGGAAGTTATTTGCATCATGTTCGATCACGTTTAGCACAATGGCGTTTTTTTTCTATTGGTGGGGCACATCTACAAACGAGGGGAGTTCCTATGCGTCTTTATCTCATTTTCTTCATTGTTTGCGCTTAGGGACTAAGCTATGCTTTAAGTGTGGAGTGGTAGTCGCATAGTCCACTCATTTCATGCCATGCCTACCATGTTTGAATGAACACTTGCATTCATGTATTCTATCCCTAACATGAGAGTGTTTTTAACCACATAAGCTTGTGACTATCGATTCTAAATCCCTATAAATCACATCTAGCCTACTTGTCACATTTATTGAATCTTGAACTTAGAACCGACCTAGTCCCTTGAATGTGCATTCTTGTGAATCAATATCATTGCTATCCTTTGTCTATCTAATTTTCTAAGTATTTTCGTTGAAATACCTTGGATTAAGTTTTAGCAAGCACTTTTAAAATTTTCACGAAAAACTTAGACCTTTTGTTTGCTCTTTGGTGACTTGAGTTTTCTAATTTAGTGCCATGCTTATGATTGCTTCCCGCACATTCCATACACTTTTTCAACATATTGTCTAGTTTTAAGTGTGGAGTCAAAAGAGGGCGAAAAATAGGCCCCAACAAAAAAAGTTTTTGTGGTCAAAGAGGGCAAAGCCCCGACTAAAAACTCTCTCAAAGCGCTAGAGAAGTTTTGCTTCAAAAATGATACAAATGTCGGGGGTTAGGAAGAAAAGTTTCCCCTTGAAAGCATTTGTAGGCCAAAGGCCATTTCAAAAAATAATAATAATAAGAAGCACTTAAAACTTGACTCTATGTTTTCCTCCATTCTTCATTTGTGCGGGATTCATCACTTGCATTGTGTGCTAGTTGGAATGACTCTTGGACGACCCATGTGCTTGCACGGGAGTTACCATTTGGTCTATGCATGTTTATTGAGAACTCTAGTGTCGAATTCCTCTTCCCTTATGGATTATGGCTTAAGCGCCTAAAACTTGGGAATGAGTTCCATGTCGTGAGCCAATGGACTAGCCCTAGCTAGCATAGGTGAGCGGTTGACCCTCTTTTGTGCAAAACTATTAACTTTGCTTCTATTGTATTGCCTTGAAAATGAGTGGAACTTTGGATGAGACATTTGGTAGCTCTAGTATTGATGATCTTGAATGCACAACCTCATGGGTACTCAAATGGTTCAAAAGTTCTTTTGATGATATTGTGATGGTAGTCCTAGTTTGGGGTGAGGGATTGGTTTTGAGAAATCCTCGCCTTGGTTGAGCACTCTTGCATTCATTCTCATGGGATAGGTGCATATGGGATTTGTGAGTATTCCCTTTTTTGAAAACTCTCACGAGACTATAACTCGTCCACTAGGGTAGCCTAGGGGTTTGAAGGCTTAATGCATATGCTAAATGCATTCGTAACGCCTACGAAAAGGAGCTAGTTAGGTTGTACATACTTGTCATTTACCTTTCAATAACATGATTAGGAATAATGATCGAGACCTTGTGAAATCTAGTGAGGCAAATAGACGAAAAACATAACACCACTAGCATTTCGACATTTGCATGACCTTGACATATTCTCATACTTTGTTCGGGACGAACAAAACTTAAGTGTGGAGTGTTGATCAGTCGAGTTTTTGACTGATTTATGGCCATTCTTCACTATAGTTTTGGGTCGTTACCGACATTATTTTGATGTCATTTGACCTCTATCTCTACATTTCAGGTAGAAAACAAGTTTCCCCCATGGTCAAGGCCTATATATGAAGATTGGTTGAAAAACAGAAGTTTCGGCGCAAAACAAGGAGTTTCGGGGCAAAACCGAGCATATTGACCTTTGCAACTTGTTTTGGACGCCCAGGGCGCATACGGGGTCCGAATTGGTTGATTCAAAGCTTGTTGGAAAGCTAACTCAAAGGGCTACAACTCTCTAGTTGACGCCAAGACCAAATTCGGACGGGAAGAACACCTAAAAGGCCCCAGTCGGTCGACTGAAATTCCAGTCGACTGACTGTGTAAAAACTCAGCAGCTCATCAGATTGTTTTTCTTCGTGACCTTTGCGACTTGTTTTGGACGCCCAGGACGCATACGGTGTCCGAATTGATTGATTCAAAGCGTGTTGGAAAGCTAACTCAAAGGGCTACAACTCTCTAATTGACGCCAAAAACAGATTCGGATGGGAAGACCAACAAAAAGGCCCCAGTCGGTCGACTGAAATTCCAGTCGACCGACTGTGTAAAAACTCAGCAGCTCATCAGATTGTTTTTCTTCGTGACCTTTGCTACTTGATTTGGACACCCAAGGCGCATACGGTGTCCGAATTGGTTGATTCAAAGCTTGTTGGAAAGCTAACTCAAAGGGCTACAACTCTCTAGTTTACGCCAAGACCAAATTCGGACGGGAAGACCACCAAAACGGCCTGGAAAGTGTCAGTCGGTCCACTGAAATCAGCCAGTCGACCTACTGGATAAGAGACTCAGAAGGCACTGAAAAATCACTCCATCCAGTCGACCGACTGGATGTCCAGTCGACCAACTGGATCAAAAACCCAAAAATCTCATTTTCGAGGCTATAAATAGAAAGCAAACTTTTTGGACCAAGTGTGGAGGTTTTTAGGGAGAAGAAGATTGGAAAAGAGGTCAACCAAGGTCATCAATCATCATCCAACCAAGGAGAAGATCAAAGGGAGACATTAGGATTAACCATCCTATTTCTATTCCTCTTCCATTCTCATTGTTGTTGTTATAAACCCTACTCACACCATGTTGTCTTACATGATGTGTGAGTAGTGGATCTTGTGTTTTGAGGGTCTTATGACTCTCCTTGGTACTCTTTGATCACATATATATATTGATATTCATATGGATGATTGTTGATTTCATTTGCTCTTGTGTTATGAATGTTATGCACTCTAGGTGTTTGTTAAAATGCCTACGTGACAACTTGGACTAAAACTTGAACCTATGACTTGAGGGAGCTAGGGAATAGTTCTAGGATGGAGAAAATGATCTATATCTTAAGCATGAGAGTGAACCTTAGGATATGGACGCTTGCCTAGGATTGATTGTTTGATTTATTGGAGTTGGTCATTAAGCGAATCATCAATTAATCCCATCGAATGGTGTCAAATTCATGTTCACTATGCTCTTTATACATGCCATGCTACTAAGTGTTTGATGAAATGCCTAAGTAACATGTTGAATCTTAAAACTAGACTTAAGAATCGAACGACCTTAGGGATAGTTTGGATGTAGTGAATATGATCATTTCTATGGGATTGAAGTGAACTAGGTTCAATACTATTTGACTACTATGAAATGTTTGAATATCGTGTATGTGATCATTGGGAAATGCCAAGGAGGGGAGTAACCCCTCGAAACACCTCTTACTTATCTTTTATCCCAAATTACTCACCACATAGGATTTAGATATATACACTCCCTTATACATTTTGGTTTAGAATAGCCGAACGGAAACACAATCTTACATAGTGCATGTGCTTAGCTTGCTCCTCTTGGTTCGACCCGGTACTTTACCGGTTAATATAAATGTTTTGACTACATTCGATCCTCTCTTCATTGATACTATTCTAGAGGCTAAAAAGAATTAGTTCGTCATATACATCCTATCTAGCTCCTTTTCGTAGGCGTACGAATGCATTTAGCACATGAAGCCTTTAAACTCCTAGGCTACCCTAGTGGACGAGTCATAGTCTCGTGAGAGTTTTCAAAAAATGGAGTATTCACAAATCCCATATGCACCTATCCCATGAGAATGCAAGCAAGAGTGTTCAACCAAGGCTAGGATTTCTCAAAACAAATTCCTTATCCCAACTAAGACCACCGTCACATCATATCATCAAAAGAACTTTCAAACCATTTAAGTACCTAAGAGGTTGTGCATTCAAGATCATCAATACTAGAGCAATCAAATGTCTCATCCAATAATCCACTCGCTTTCAAGGCAATACAATTGAAGCAAAGTAAGAAGTTTTCTCAAAAAGGCGTCAATCACTCACATATGCTGGTCCATTGGTTTCCGACATGGAACTCATTCCCAAGTCTTAGGTGCTTAAGCCATAATCTAATAAGGGAAGAGGATCTTCGACACTAGAGATCTTAGGGAACGAGCATAGACAAATGAAAGCTCCCGTGCAAGCACAAGGATTGTCCAAGAGTTAATCTAACTAGCACACAATACAAATGATGCACCCGCGCAAATGTAGAATGATGGAGGAACATATAGTCAAGGTTTAAGTACTTTTTCTTTGCTTTTCCAATGGTCTTTGGCATATAAATGCTTTCGAGGGGGAACTTTTCTTCGTAACCCCCGACATTTGTATCTTTTTGAAACAAAACTTCTCTAGTACTTGAGAAAGTTTTTTTAGTCGGGGATTTGCCCTCTTTGACCATGAAAATGTAAAAGTTTTTTTTGGGGCCTATTTTTCGCCCTCTTTTGAATCCACACTTAAAACTTGACAATATGTTCAAAAAGTGTGTGGCATATGCGGGGAAACAGTCACGAGCAAGGCACTAAATTGGAAAACCTGAGACCCCAAATCTCACCGTTGGATCAAGTTGCATCTTAAATGTGGATGTGCCACGTGTCCCACTGACTTTTTTCCTTCATTATGCAGTTTCGAGCATGCATTTTGCCTAGATGCATTTTAAGCTTTCGGAAACTGCACTTAGGCAAAACTGGTGCATTTTCAAAAATGCATACGAAGACCAAAATGCATAACGAAGGGGTTCTCAAAGTTCTCGCAAAAAAGGGGTTCTCATTTGAGCGATCCTCCACATTCAAAGATAGGAGCGCTCAAATGAGAACCTCTCTTTTTTGAGAACCCCTTCGTTATGCAGTTTGGTCGTCGTTATGCACTTTTGAAAAAGCATCCGTTTTTGCCTAAGTGCAGTTTCCGAAAGCTTAAAATGCGTCTACGCAAAATGCATGCTTGAAACTGCATAATGAAGGCAAAAAGTTAGTGGGACACGGATCACCTCCACATTCAAAGATGCAACTTGATTCAATGGTGAGATTTGGGGTCTCAGGTTCTCGATTTTTTAGGAGTTCTCAACTGAGTTTTTTCCTTCATTATGCAGTTTTGAGCATGCATTTTATGTAGACGCATTTTAAGTTTTCGGAAACTGCACTTATGCAAAACTGATGCATTTTCAAAAGTGCACAACGAAGACGAAATTGCATAACAGAGGGGTTCTCAAAGTTCTCGAAAAAAGAGAGGTTCTCATTTGAGCGCTCCTCTATATGTATATATATAATAAACATGAGAGCGGATCAAATGAGAACCACCTTTTACTTGAGATCCTGCGAACCGACGAACTTTAGGCTCTTTGTCATGAACTTTGGTAGTTCGCCGCAAACTTTAGCCGATATATAGTTCGCCGCGAACTTTAGCCTAAAATTTCGATGCAAGGAAAAATGCCTAAAGTTCATGGAAAAGAGCGTAAAATTTGTCGGTTCACAAATAAATGGTGGTTCGCACCCGATCCAGACCCTAATGAACACAATCAAATAATTACCCCATCTTGTGAATTACAGGATTCCTGATTTCTTCTTGCATATGATACAAGAACCCAAAAAACCAAGATCGGTTTTAATTTGGCAAAACGACAAGCAAGTGCGGCCTCTCAATTGACCGAACTTAATGTTTACCTCTAACCCAATTTTATTGAAAGTCGATGTGAAAATCTTCTCCCACAATTTGCCCATCTTTTGCTCGTTGCCGGAAATTGGATCAACGGATTGGAGACAGTAAGATATGCACAGTTGTACATCTTCTGAAGTAGATCAATTGCTAGACATTTTTTCTTAAGAGATCTATGATTGAAAATATATGTTGTAGTAAAATTGAAGTGATTTGGAAGAGGAACAAGATGCGTATTTATATATATAATTTTCAAAATAAATTTTTTTCACTTTTTTAATTTTTTTCAAATTGTTTTTATAGCCGTTGGGTTGTTTTTTTATATGCACCTTTTTTTTAATAGTCGTTGGGCTGTTTTTGAAATTCAAAATAAATTGAGTTAAAAAATAAATTCAAAAAACAATGGGCCGCTTTTTAGCAGTTGGGCCCTAAACGCGCTGGCCAAACGCTGAACCGTTCTTTTCCTCTATTTGGCCGAACGAAACCCTAAAATTTTGACGAGTAGAACGCCCTCTCCCGCATCCCAGAAGAGCACGCCGCCTCGAATGTCCTCAGCATTTCCTCCAATCGCACGTTTTGCTGCACGGCTAACCTACCTCAGACGTCTTCAATTTTGTCCAGAACGTCCTCAATTGTGTCTGCAGTGCAAATGCTCTAAAGTTCATGGAACCATTCTCAACAATTCAGAAATCGACGATCTGGTTCCAATAAAAGAAGTTGAGTATTCAGATGAGCAGAACAACACCTTGGGGGAGTGGAACAGCTGTAAGGTTCTGGCCGTTTAAGCTAATCATTATAAGATAGGGTTAGTACTCGCTCACAGTCTATTTTCGTTGTTAAAGTACCATTTGTATGAACTTTCATTTGGTTTATGCAATACATGTTGGAACACGTTGTCCATAGTTGTTAGGCTAGTACGAACTACTCCTAGCTCCACGCATATTCTTCTGCTGTTCAATTTTTGTTTGATTTTATACTTCTTAGTCGAGAAAACTCAACTCAATTACCAAAAGTTCAGTTCTAATAGATTAGTAAAAACTAGTACTACCTTAGTATTACATGCTTGAAACTCCTTGGATATGACCCTACACTTACCTAGGCTATATAAATTATTCTTCACGATGTAAAATATAGCAACATCACTTCTATCAGCTGCTAGAAGAATGCTGGAAGTTTCCCCATCGTCTAAGTGTAAGTAAACGATTTTTTGTAAACTTATTACTATGCGAATTGTTTGTTAATTATTCATAACTAATTTTGCTGGTTTCTTTCGAGATTGAGGGAAAAAAGTGGCCGAAATCTAATCATGAATAAATAGCAATAGATCATTTTCGAGGTTGGAAATGCGCTTACAATAAGTTTCATCTACCAAATTCTGAAACAGTTGTTGTAGCTGAGTTAGAAGAATGTCGCGGCCAATGGGAGTGGTTTGTGAATCACTTTGAGGCTTTTAAGGTACTATTTAGTCTGGTAGTACACATATATACTTGTGAATATTGGAACAAACTCATTTTAAAATATTTCCAATAATCCAAGTCCATATTAATGAAAAAAGCTAGAGACAGCACAAATCGGATCAACCACCGCTCTGCATTCGAGGAAGTGTACTTTACTGAGACCCTGTTGAGGCACCCGTGGTGGTAATTTACTAATTTTTTGAACTTGTGATGGAATAGTTTTGGTGTATTATGCATATTGTGGTTTCATGCATGCTAGTTCGATAGGGTTATATTTTTTCTGGTGTATATTGTTGCATATCTTTGTATTGTTGGTGTATAACTATATGTATGAATGGAATGATTTGTTGCAAGCCATATATATCGTTTGCTGACAAACTATTTCTTTTTAGCCTCTAGAATAGTATCAATGAAGAGAGGGTCGGTAGTAAGTCAAAATATTTATAATACCGGTAAAGTACCGGGTCGAACCAAGAGGAGCAAGCCAAGCACATGCACTATGTAAGATTGTGTTTCCGTTCGGCTATTCTAAACCAAAATGTGTAAAGGTTTGTATATTCTAAATCCTATGTGGCGAGTAATTGAGGATAAAAGATAGATAAGAGGTGTTTCGAGTGGTTACTCCCCTCCTAGGCAATTTCCCAATGATCACATACACGATATTCAAACATTTCATGGTAGTCAAATAGTATTGAACCTAGTTCACTTCAATCCCGTAGAAATGATCATATTCACTACATCCAAACTATCCCTAAGGTCGTTCGATTCTTAAGTCTAGTTTTAAGATTCAACATGTTACTTAGGCATTTCATCAAACACTTAGTAGCATGGCATGTATAAAGAGCATAGTGAACATGAATTTGACACCATTCGATGGGATTAATTGAAGATTCGCTTAATGACCAACTCCAATAAATCAAACATTCAATCCTAGGCAAGCGTCCATATCCTAAGGTTCACTCTCATGCTTAAGATCTAGATCATTTTCTGCATCCTAGAACTATTCTCTAGCTCCCTCAAGTCATAGGTTCAAGTTTTAGTCCAAGATGTCACTTAGGCATTTTAACAAACACATAGAGTGCATAACATTCATAACACAAGAGAAAATGAAATCAACAATCATCCATATGAACATCAATGTATATATGTGATCAAAGAGTACCAAGGAGAGTCATAAGACCCTCAAAACACAAGATCACTACTCACACCTCATGTGAGTAGGTTATGAAGCACACAACAAAGGGAATGGAAAAGTGTAAAGGAAGGAGGATGGTTAATCCTTGAACTCCCTTTTGATCTTCTCTTCTTCTCTTAGGTTGGATCATTTGCGTATGCACTAGTATATTGTTTCATTCTGGTGTATTGATCAGTTCAGTTTTCGACTGATTTATGGCCATTCTTCACTATAGTTTTGAATCGTTTCCGACGTTATTTTGATGTCATTTGACCTCTATCTCTACATTTCAGGTAGAAAACAAGTTTCCTCCATGGTCTAGGCCTATATATGAAGATTGGTTGAAAAATAGAAGTTTCGGCGCAAAACAAGGTGTTTCGGGGCAAAACTGAGCATATTGACCTTTGCACCTTGTTTTGGACGCCCAGGGCGCATACGATGTCCGAATTGGTTGATGCAAAGCTTGTTGGAAAGATAACTCAAAGGGATACAACTCTCTAGTTGACGCCAAGACCAAATTCGGACGGAAAGACCACCAAAACGGTCCCAGTCGGTCTACTGAAAGTCCAGTCGACCGACTCGATTAAACTTCAGGAGCTCATCAAATCTTGCACATTCGAGTCGATCGACTGGGAGTCAAGCTTAGCCCAGTCGACCGACTGGATGAAAAACTCAGATTTGAGGTCCAGATTTCAGCCGAATCTATAAATAGAAAGCAAGGGTTTTGGACCAAGTGTGGAGGTTTTTGGGGAGAAGAAGATTGGAAAAGAGGCTCATCCAAGGTCATCAATCATCATCTAACCAAGGAGAAGTGAAGATCAAAGGGAGACATTAGGATTAACCATCCTATTTCTATTCCTCTTCTATTCTCATTTGTTGTTGCTATAAACCCTACTCACACCATGTTGTCTTACATGATGTGTGAGTAGTGGATCTTATGTTTTGAGGGTCTTACGACTCTCCTTGGTACTCTTTGATCACATATATACATTGATATTTTGACACTTTTATATGCGAACAATTACTTTTTAGTATGGTTTTGCATCTCAGGTGTTTCAGAAGCTCTAGGAGGAAACGCGCATTAAAGACGGCATTTTATGCCAAAAACATCGCAATGGCAGATCAGACCTTTGGACAGTCGACGGAGTGCTGGGAATGGACCGCTGATACGAAAAATACGAGTCACATGCCATTGCAAAGGTGACTCAATTCCCTACAACTCTCTAGTTCACACCGAGAGCATCCGAGGTCATATAGAAGGTCAAATCCAGAGTCGAAGTCTGAACAGGCGTGCAGAAAGAGAATCAGACTCAGTGTGGATCGCGTTCGAAGGAGACATTAGCAATACCGATAACGTCAAGGACGAACGCGACCAGTACCGATAACGTCTCTTGCGAACACGATTTCTAATGTTACTACCGAAAGCGACGATGACGTCATCAACGCGTTTTGATGACGTCAGCAAGGCCGAAAATTGGAAATTGAGCCCAAAAACAGACATGGAAACCCTATTTTTTGCTATAAATAAGATCCTTGGGTTAGGGCTTCCATCATCCATCATTCTACGAAGACCAAGACGGCTCTGGAGAAGACGCAAACTTTCGACGAGAGAGAAGACTTTTCTACTTATTATTATGTTTTACATGATCATGTGTAGCTAAACTCGTTATTCAGTTTAGGGTTTCGTTCATTGTGACACATGTTTTGAGACTTCGCCCTTAATGCTATTTCATGTTTTACTAGTTCTTGTGCTTATCTTATGAATTGACTTGTTAGAT
Source organism: Rhodiola chrysanthemifolia (assembly GCA_033675395.1). Taxonomy (NCBI): domain Eukaryota; kingdom Viridiplantae; phylum Streptophyta; class Magnoliopsida; order Saxifragales; family Crassulaceae; genus Rhodiola; species Rhodiola chrysanthemifolia. Next base: position 35,672,312 of record CM066207.1, on the reverse strand, counting down.
TAAGTGGAAGCTTTGTCGCAAAGCTTAATTGAGCAGTTAATTCTTATCCTTAATATCTACTGGAAACTTTGTCGTAAAGGTAGATCGTAACACCTAGATTTAATAATACCTTTGTCGGATTATTTGTTTAGGAAAGAACTAGAAGTCTAACACCTTTGTCGGGTTAGGTTGTGGTGTATCACCTTTGTCGGGATACTTAGGGTTGTTACCTTTGTCGGAATAACCACACTTAGAAACATGAGATTAGATATTTAGCAGTCAATGATAAACATGTCACAATAGAAACCCTAAGCTGAACTCTCTCTCTGATTGGAAGTCTTTTGTTACTTTTCTCCTTCACACTCTTTACTGCTAAAAACCCTCCTTTCTTAATTGCTTACAGGAACATCTTCAACAACACCAGCTCCGTTGGGTTCGACCCTGCTTGCCGCTACACTAGCTCATTGCAGGAGATTTATAAATTATTAAATTTGACGCGTCAGACGACGCGCGTCAAATTTTGGCGCCGTTGCCGGGGAGCTGCGCTTCGGTGAAGTTGTTTCTTTTTGTTTTTTTTTCTGTTTTTTTTTATTTAGTTATTTTTTCGTGCTTGCTACTTGTTTCACCATGTCTCATGCAGGTAGCCACTTTGGTGATAACATAGACGATAATGAGGTGAATCAACACATTCCACCACCAATTCAACCGCCTCCACAACAACAGCCGCCACCGCCTCTACACCATCCACGGCCACCTCGACAACCATGGCCACCCCAGCAGCCGCTCATCAGGGAAGAGGTAGACTACGAAGGAGAATACTACTATCGAGAGCCCACAATGGGGGAGCTGTCTGCCCCAAACTTTCGGGATCAGCCATGGTGCATCTATGAGGGGCCAGAATTAGAGGAAATTGTCATCAGCTCGGCAGTCGTGCATCATCTGCCCAAGTTCTCGGGACGCCAAGGAGAGTCGGCCACCACGCATCTCCAGCGCCTACATGGCATCTGCCAAAACCTCAAGCCATACGGAGTCGAAGTGGACGACTTTAAATTAAAGGCTTTTTATTTCTCTCTCATTGATGCTGCTAACGACTGGTTTTTATCTCTGCCTTCAGGTAGCATACATACGTGGGACCAGATGCAGAAGAAATTCCTGAATAAATACTACCCAGCGGGAAGGGCGATGCAGGTTCGCAGGCAATTGCAGGACCTCAGACAAGGGCCGAACGAGACAATGTATGAATACGTGGAGAAGTTCAACACTTTAGAGCAGAGCTGTTGCGATCTCGGGCTTCCTGAGAAGCTGGTAGTGGAATATATGCTCGATGGGTTAAGGCGACTCGACAGGAAGTTACTAGACGCCTCGGCTGGAGGAACCATCATGCGCCTGTCCCCAGCCGGTGTGAGAAGGAAGATTATGGAAGTGGCCGAGAATGCGAGATTCCAGGACGAGTCAAACAAAGAGGAAGAATTCAGCAGGACTAGGAACATCTCAAGGGCCGAAGCTGCACCAGCTTCTGATGAGCTGAAGGAATTGAGGGAGATGGTGAAACTGCTGGTAACCAATCAGGTAGCTCAAGTGAAGGCTTGTGAATTCTGCTCTGCAACCGATCACAAAACAGATTCGTGCCCTAGTCTGCAGGAGGATGAGCATGGAGACGTCAACGTTGTGGGAGGTTATCAGAACCTCGACAACCGCCCACAACAGCAAAAATTCGAGCTAGCAGCTAATGTGTTCAGCTGGAGAGACAACAACAATAACACGGCAAAGGAACCAGTTCAGCAGTCCCAACAGCCCCAGCAGTATTATCGGCCTCCGTACCGTCAGCAACAGGGAGGATACAACGGTCAGACCCAGTATCAGCAGCGAGGACAGAATTACAACCAAGCAAGTTCTAGCAACCAAGGTGCTAACAAGTCTTTGGAGGATATAGTGAAAGAGCTGGCAGCTAGCACCTAGCAGTTGGCCACCACGGTACAGCAAAATCAGGCAAAGACCGAGGGCACTCTAGCAGACCTGTCTAAGCAAATGTCCAACTTAGCCCAGACCGTTTTTGAGCTGAAGGGAGATTCAGGAAGGCTACCATCGCAGACAGTGCCGAATCCGAGAGGGAATGTCAGCACTTTGGCAGTAGTGGATGTGGACGCAGCACTAAGGGAGTCTGCTTATTGGGTGAACAGGATGCTCACGCTCGACGGGCACATTGAGGCAGAAAACAGCGAAAAGGAGCCTGAGTCAGTGCGGATCGCGTCCGAAGGAGACATTAGCTCGACGCTAATGTCTGAAGCGAACGCGCCAATAATGTTAAAGCCGGACGCGCCCATAACGTCTGAAGAGAACGCGATCCACACTGATGCACAGTCCCACACTGACCATTCTCCTTCGTTTTCTATGCAGGTAATAGCTCCTAAAGACCATATGAACGACAAGGATGAGCTAGGAGGCAGATTTGAAGCAAGGCATGAGCAAAACGACCCAACGATGGAGCGCCCACTCTCTACGAGTCACGAGGCACCACTTGAAAAGAGTAAGGACCCAGGTGCCTTCACAGTCACCTGTGGTGTCGGTGAGACTCAGATACATCACTGTTTAATTGATTTGGGTGCTGCTGTTAATGCTATGCCGTATTCCTTATATTGCTCGTTGGGACTTGGTCCATTGAAACCTCCTAAACTGTTGATAGAGTTAGGGGATAAATCATGTATTCGTCCTGTTGGTTTGCTAGAGGATCTAACCCTCCAGTAGGAGACCTTGTTGTTCCTGCAGATTTCTATGTCTTGCAGATGGGAGATGCTAGAGACGATGATCCTCCAGCGCTTATCTTAGGACGGCCATTCCTCTTCGCCACCAAGGCCAAGATTGACATGGGCTCAGGCTTACTGTCACTTGTGTATGGTGGCAAGGCATCAAATTTCCATATCTATGAGGAGGCCGACCGTCCATGCATGAAGAAACCACCGGATATAGTGAATACATCATACCTTGGTGCCCTAATTCCAGACCCACCAGACGAGACGAGCTGTGCAGTAGATGAAGTAGCCATGACCAAGGTGTCCTCGCGGATTCGAGAGGATGTGAAGGCGAACCCGCCTGACTAATGGAGAGCCGAATCGAGCACACCATTGCACGATGATTTCGGGCAGATTGAAGGAACAGCTGAGGCGAAATTTGACCTCACACGCCCATGGGATCCTAACTTGTGATCCCTAAAGAGGTAACGTCGAGCCAACGACGTAAAACAAAGGCGCTCGCAGGGAGGCAGCCAGGCAAAATTTTTGTTTTTCTCGTCTTTATTTCGTTTTATGTTTGTTAGAGTCTTGAGTCATGTTTTTCACATTGTCTTTTGGGAAAAGAGATGTTTTTCGTGCAGGAAACAGGTGCAACTCAGTGCCGATCGCGTCCGCCCTTAACATTAGTTCGCCGCGCTCGGTGTTAACATAACGTTAACGTCTCTATCGGACGCGGGACGTAACGTCTGAAGCGGACGCGGCTTACCGTTGACCGTGACTGACTCGTTTGACCAGAATTCTCATCTTCACGCGACAAAACGAGGGGAGTACCTGTTCACTTTAATCTCTTCCTTTTCCTATATGTTTGTGTGTCTTGCATAGTTGTGTCTTTGCATTTAAGTCGTACCGTGAGGACACGGCTTTATTCAAAAGTGTGGGGTGGGGGAGTCAGTCTGTTGTGTCAGCACGTTTATTTTTTGCACCTGCATAGTGTCTGCACGTTTCCCTTAAAAAAATTGAAAGTATGAATTTCTCTCTTGTGTTCTTGAATATGCAGTATTGAATGTTGATGTGAAATAGACGAGCTGATTAGATGCGTTTCTCTTGTGAAATTTGAATTGTGTGACTACATGTGAATTTAACCTACTACGTGTCCTTTTGAGTTGAGATAAACAGGGATGTGGAGTTGATAGAAATGTCCTAGAGAGACTTGACAAAGCACTCAAAGGACCGAGCTTCGAACTATATGGTTATATGGATTTCGTTGAGGCTAGCACTTCGAGGCAACATGGTTAAGAGTCTGCTCCACCACTGCAGTGCTTATGCGGTCAGGTGGGACGGGAAAACAACACACCGTCCAATCTCTAGTCCAAGTAGCCGGGAAAACAGACGAGCGACCCTCGGCTTGACTCGCGTCAAACGGACGAGGATGAGGGAGAGCAGGGAGGTATTTCCATATGCTTGCGGGCGATGATTGGACCTCCATCAAAAGAGCAGAGTCACGGACAAGCAGTCACAATCAGTAGCAAAAGAAAAGAAAATCAGTTCTTCGTGAAATTTTACACGCAACAAAAGTGAAGTACACTACTGTTACATCCAAAACCAAGTCACTAAAAAAGCTGTCCCCAAAAGAACTCAAGCACCTTGAAGGCTCGAACAAATCACGTGCAAGAAAAAGCAATGAAGTTTAACCATATAGCGAGAACCCGGAACCGCGAGTGTAGATCATGGGTCTAAAGAGGACTATCTCCCATTCATCCGAATTGGTTTGAATCTCGGCTCAAAGGTAACACGTATCAAGTTTATTCCATGTTTAGCATGATAATCTGAGTAGCGATTGAGTGATGCGTAGAAAAGCGAGTCTAGACTAGCAACTCATATTCATGGAGCATTATCTAGGACGTCGAAAAAATTGTGGTGTTGCATTTATTTTTCCTTCTACGACTTAGTCCTTGTTCGAGACGAACAAGTTTAAGTGTGGGGTGGTTTGAGGAGTCGTATTTATACGACTCGTCGAGTCAACTAATCCTATTTATTTCGACACTTTTATATGCGAACAATTACTTTTTAGTATGGTTTTGCATCTCAGGTGTTTCAGAAGCTCTAGGAGGAAACGCGCATTAAAGACGGCATTTTATGCCAAAAACATCGCAATGGCAGATCAGACCTTTGGACAGTCGACGGAGTGCTGGGAATGGACCGCCGATACGAAAAATACGAGCCACATGCCATTGCAAAGGTGACTCAATTCCCTACAACTCTCTAGTTCACACCGAGAGCATCCGAGGTCATATAGAAGGTCAAATCCAGAGTCGAAGTCGGAACAGGCGTGCAGAAAGAGAATCAGACTCAGTGTGGATCGCGTTCGAAGGAGACATTAGCAATACCGATAACGTCAAGGACGAACGCGACCACTACTGATAACGTCTCTTGAGAACGCGATTTCTAATGTTACTACCGAAAGCGACGATGACGTCATCAACGCGTTTTGATGATGTCAGCAAGGCCGAAAATTGGAAATTGAGCCCAAAAACAGACATGGAAACCCTATTTTTTGCTATAAATAAGATCCTTGGGTTAGGGTTTCCATCATCCATCATTCTACGAAGACCAAGACGGCTCTGGAGAAGACGCAAACTTTCGACGAGAGAGAAGACTTTTCTACTTATCATTATGTTTTACATGATCATGTGTAGCTAAACTCGTTATTCAGTTTAGGGTTTCGTTCATTGTGACACATGTTTTGAGACTTTGCCCTTAATGCCTTTTCATGTTTTACTAGTTCTTGTGCTTATCTTATGAATTGACTTGTTAGATTAAGTGGAAGCTTTGTCGCAAAGCTTAATTGAGCAGTTAATTCTTATCGTTAATATCTACTGGAAACTTTGTCGTAAAGGTAGATCGTAACACCTAGATTTAATAATACCTTTGTCGGATTATTTGTTTAGGAAAGAACTAGAAGTCTAACACCTTTGTCGGGTTAGGTTGTGGTGTATCACCTTTGTCGGGATACTTAGGGTTGTTACCTTTGTCGGAATAACCACACTTAGAAACATGAGATTAGATATTTAGCAGTCAATGATAAACATGTCACAATAGAAACCCTAAGCTGAACTCTCTCTCTGATTGGAAGTCTTTTGTTATTTTTCTCCTTCACACTCTTTACTGCTAAAAACCCTCATTTCTTAATTGCTTACAGGAACATCTTCAACAACACCAGCTCCGTTGGGTTCGACCCTGCTTGCCGCTACACTAGCTCATTGCAGGAGATTTATAAATATTAAATTTGACGCGTCAGACGACGCGCGTCAATATTCATATGGATAATTGTTGATTTCATTTTCTCTTGTGTTATGAATGTTATGCACTCTAGGTGTTTGATAAAATGCCTAAGTGACAACTTGGACTAAAACTTGAACCTAGGACTTGGAAACCCTTGGGGATAGTTCTAGGATGGAGAAAATGATCTATATCTTAAATCATGTAAGTGAACCTTAGGATATGGATGCTTGACTAAGGATTGAATGTTTAATTCATTGGAGTTAGTCATTAAGCGAATCATCAATTAATCCCATCTAATGGTGTCAAATTCATGTTCTCTATGCTCTTCATTTATGACATGTTGCTAAGTGTTTAACGAAATGCCTAAGTGACAATGTTGGTCTTAGAATTTGATCTAAGTATCGAGAGAGCTTAGTGATGATTTGGATATGGTGAATATGATCTTATCTAGTGTTTATGAGAGTAAATGCATGGGTAGGAAGTGAGCTAGAACTTAATGCTTATAACATTTATTACCTTAGGAAGAGATTCCACGGATAATAGTGCTATAGAGTGAATCAATAACTTGAGAGAGTGAGGTTCTAACTAGGATAGCTTGACTAGGACTAGATTCAAACGAGAGTTTATCTACCTTAGTCTAAGCTAGGTTCTATACTATTTGACTACCATGAAATGTTTGAATATCGTGTATGTGATCATTGGGAATTTGCCAAGGAGGGGAGTAACCCCTCGAAACACCTCCTATCTATCTTTCATCCCTAATTACTCGCCACATAGGATTTAGAATATATTCATACCTTATACATTTTGTTTAGAATAGCCGAACGGAAACACGATCTTAAATAGTGCATGTGCTTGGCTTGCTCCTCTTGGTTCGACCCGGTACTTTACCGGTTAATATAAATGTTTTGACTACATTCGATCCTCTCTTCATTGATACTATTCTAGAGGTGAAAAAGAAATAGTTCGTCAAATGGCGCCGTTGCCGGGGAGCAACTAATTAGCACATCCCTAGATTAGATTGTGTGGAAGTTCCGATTATTCTTGTGAATATTTTTCCTTTTTCTTATACTTGTATATTCTTCTTTTTCACTCATATCACTTACTAGCTTTTGTTTACCTTGTTTTGCGAGGATGGACCCCTACGACCAACAAGTCTATTCGAATGAGGGATGCTATGAAGAGGAGGAACGACCATATTCTTATTTTCAAGAGCTTGGCTATCAAACAAGTTATTACACTCCGAATTGGGATGATAGCCAATGCTATGAAGTTGAAGACTCCTACCCTCCATACCCTCAACCTCCTCAATCTTCAAGTGAGCCCTCTAAGTTGGATTCCCTAATTGCTATACTCCATGAGCGTCAACAGCAAACGAAGCAAGAATTTCTCGCAAATCAAGAAAGGTTGAATAGAAACTTTGAAGCTCGAATGGGGGATCTTATGAAATTCGACCAAGATATTGAAAATGGGAACTTGGATGAGGAAGAGGAGGTATTTGAAGAAGAAGTCCTTGAATCTTATGCCTCAGGGGAAGAATGGGAACAAGAAATGTTGGATGAATTTTGGAGGACCGCCGCCACCGAAGTTTGGGTATGGAATGATGAATCTTCCCATGAGGATAAGATAGAGGAAGAGCGTATAGAGATTGAAAGTCTTCAAGGGTATAGAGACTTCGTTGAGGTTTTCATGGAGGAAACTAAGGAACCATCCCGCACACAAGAAGACAAAGATCTAGAAAGGGATATTGAGGAGTGGGCACCCATGGACGTCATTGATAAACTCAAGGAGGGGATGCCCATCATTCTCGAGACAAGTTATGAAGACCCTTTCTTCACTACTTCGTCTCGAGACAAGTTTTGGAGCTTCTTGCCCTATTTTCAAAGGCTAATCGGAAAAAGCTCCCATGACCCCTTAATTGTTATGGGATCTTCATACTCCAAGGGGTCAAAATCCCAAAGGAAAGTCCATTGTAGACTTGACAGGAAGAAATTCAAATGGGATTTGAAGGTGGATTGACACGACCAAGTCCAAGGCCCCGTGAGAAGGGATCCTAGCAAAGGACTTCTCAACGAGTGATTCTATGGGGCGCTTTGCTACGTCTTTGCCATGACGGGAAAAACTAGGCCCTCGCGGGAGGTAATCCAGTTTGTAAGTGTTTCATTCTTGTTCTTTATATGTTTAAATGGTTGGCATGATTTTGAGTAGCTAAGGCTCTTAAGTGTGGAGTGTGATATGTATGATTAGTGAGTAAAATTTTAAGTGTGGAGTGAGTTCTACTCACTCCAATTCCACTTCACATCACCACACCCCTCCAACTTTCCCTTGATCTTTCTATGCTAATGATGTTGCCCTTAGTGTTCATATGCCTTCTTGGAGTTTACTAGAGTGAAATTATATTGTTATGTCGTGCTATGACTCTAGTTTCACATTTGGGGCACTTGGAGACCTTGTGCACATTGTGGAGGATGTAGATTACCTTTCTTGTTTGAATTCTATGAAAATTATGCCATGATGTTATTATGTGACTTGTGATGCTATCTTGCTCATACTTGAGTTTTGCATAACCTTGTATGTCACGTGTTACTTTTAACCTCTCATGTGTTCTTGTGATCAAGGAAGTTATTTGCACCATGTATGATCACGTTTAGCACAATGGCGTCTTTTCTATTGGTGGGGCACATCTACAAACGAGGGGAGTTCCTACGCGCCTTTATCTCATTTTCTTCATTGTTTGCGCTTAGGGACTAAGCTATGCTTTAAGTGTGGAGTGGGTAGTCGCATAGTTCACTTATTTCGTGCCATGCCTACCATTGTTGAATGAACACTTGCATTCATGTATTCTATCCGTAACATGTGAGTGTTTTTAACCACATAGGCTTGTGACTATCGACTCTAAATCCCTATAAATCACATCTAGCCTATTTGTCACATTTATTGGATCTTGAACTTGGAACCGACCTAGTCCCTTGAATGTGCATTCTTGTGAATCAATATCATTGCTATCCCTTGTCTATCTAATTTTCTAAGTATTTTCGTTGAAATACCTTGGATTAAGTATTAGCAAGCACTTTTAAAAAAACTTTCACGAAAAACTTAGACCTTTTGTTTGCTCTTTGGTGACTTGAGTTTTCTAATTTAGTGCCATGCTCATGATTGTTTTCCGCACATTCCATACACTTTTTGAACATATTGTCAAGTTTTAAGTGTGGAGTCAAAAGAGGGCGAAAAATAGGCCCCAAAAAAGAAAAAAAAATGTTTGCGGTCAAAAAGGGCAAAGCCCCGACTAAAAACTTTCTCGAAGTACACGAGAAGTTTTGCTCCAAAATATACAAATGCCGGGGGTTAGGAAGAAAAGTTCCCCCTCGAAAGCATTTGTAGGCCAAAGGCCGTTTCAAAAAAAAAACACTTAAAACTTGACTCTATGTTTTCCTCCATTCTTCATTTGTGCGGGATTCATCATTTGCATTGTGTGCTAGTTGGAATGACTCTTGGACGACCCATGTGCTTGCACGGGAACTATCATTTGGTCTTTGCTTGTTTTATAAGAACTCTAGTGTCGAACTCCTCTTCCCTTATGGATTATGGCTTAAGCGCCTAAAACTTGGGAATGAGTTCCATGTCGCAAACCCATGGACTAGCCCTAGCTAGCATAGGCGAGCGATTGACAATTTTTGTGCAAACTAAAAACTTCACTCCTATTGTATTGCCTTGAAAATGAATAGGCTTTTGTATGAGACGATTGATAGCTCTAGTATTGATGACCTTGAATGCACAACCTCAAGGGTACTCAAAGTGGTTCAAAAGTTCTTTTGATGATATTGTGATGGTAGCCCTAGCGTGGGATGAGGAATTTGTTTTGAGAAATCCTAGCCTTGGTTGAACACTCTTGAATTCATTCTCATGGGATAGGTGCATTTGGGATTTGTGAGTATTCCCTTTTCTGAAAACTCTCACGAGACTATAACTCGTCCACTAGGGTAGCCTAGGGGTTTAAAGGCTTAATGCATACGCTAAATACATTCGTAACGCCTACGAAAAGGAGCTAGTTAGATTGTACATACTTGTCATTTACCTTTCAATAACATGTTTAGGAATAATGATCGAGACCTTGTGAAATCTAGTGAGGCAAATATACGAAAAACATAGCACCACTAACATTTCGACATTTGCATGACCTTGACATATTCTCATACTTTGTTCGGGACGAACAAAACTTAAGTGTGGAGTGTTGATCAGTCCAGTTTTCGACTGATTTATGGCCATTCTTCACTATAGTTTTGAATCGTTTCCGACGTTATTTTGATGTCATTTGACCTCTATCTCTACATTTCAGTAGAAAACAAGTTTCCTCCATGGTCTAGGCCTATATATTAAGATTGGTTGAAAAATAGAAGTTTCGGCGCAAAACAAGGTGTTTCGGGGCGAAACCGAGCATATTGACCTTTGCACCTTGTTTTGGACGCCCAGGGCGCATACGATGTCCGAATTGGTTGATTCAAAGCTTGTTGGAAAGATAACTCAAAGGGCTACATAGTTGACTCCAAGACCAAATTCGGACGGGAAGACCACCAAAAAGGCCCCAGTCGGTCGACTGAAAGTCCAGTCGATCGACTCGATTAAACTTCAGGAGCTCATCAAATCTTGCACATTCCAGTCGATCGACTGGGAGTCAAGCTTAGCCCAGTCGAACGACTGGATGAAAAACTCAGATTTGAGGTCCAAATTTCAGCCGAATCTATAAATAGAAAGCAAGGGTTTTGGACCAAGTGTGGAGGTTTTTGGGGAGAAGAAGATTGGAAAAGAGGCTCATCCAAGGTCATCAATCATCATCTAACCAAGGAGAAGTGAAGATCAAAGGGAGACATTAGGATTAACCATCATATTTCTATTCCTCTTCTATTCTCATTTGTTGTTGCTATAAACCCTACTCACACCATGTTGTCTTACATGATGTGTGATTAGTGGATCTTGTGTTTTGAGGGTCTTACGACTCTCCTTGGTACTCTTTGATCACAAATATACATTGATATTCATATGGATAATTGTTGATTTCATTTTCTCTTGTGTTATGAATGTTATGCACTCTAGGTGTTTGATAAAATGCCTAAGTGACAACTTGGACTAAAACTTGAACCTAGGACTTGGAAACCCTTGGGGATAGTTCTAGGATGGAGAAAATGATCTATATCTTAAATCATGTAAGTGAACCTTAGGATATGGATGCTTGACTAAGGATTGAATGTTTAATTCATTGGAGTTAGTCACTAAGCGAATCATCAATTAATCCCATCTAATGGTGTCAAATTCATGTTCTCTATGCTCTTCATTTATGACATGTTGCTAAGTGTTTGGCGAAATGCCTAAGTGACAATGTTGGTCTTAGAATTTGATCTAAGTATCGAGAGAGCTTAGTGATGATTTGGATATGGTGAATATGATCTTATCTAGTGTTTATGAGAGTAAATGCATGGGTAGGAAGTGAGCTAGAACTTAATGCCTATAACATTTATTACCTTAGGAAGAGATTCAAAGGATAATAGTGCTATAGAGTGAATCAATAACTTGAGAGAGTGAGGTTCTAACTAGGATAGCTTGACTAGGACTAGATTCAAACGAGAGTTTATCTACCTTAGTCTAAGCTAGGTTCTATACTATTTGACTACCATGAAATGTTTGAATATCGTGTATGTGATCATTGGGAATTTGCCAAGGAGGGGAGTAACCCCTCGAAACACCTCCTATCTATCTTTCATCCCTAATTACTCGCCACATAGGATTTAGAATATATTCATACCTTATACATTTTGTTTAGAATAGCCGAACGGAAACACGATCTTAAATAGTGCATGTGCTTGGCTTGCTCCTCTTGGTTCGACCCGGTACTTTACCGGTTAATATAAATGTTTTGACTACATTCGATCCTCTCTTCATTGATACTATCTAGAGGTGAAAAAGAATAGTTCGTCATGTATGTGTATAGAATGATGATCTCCATTTGGAGGGTAATTGGCAAAATTGCTGGAAGAGCAACCGAAGAGTAATGACCTGTTGCATACAAGAAACGCTAATGTAATGGAACCTGTGCGACACAGGTTTTTGTCTTGCATTAGACGTTGTTGCGTTAGCATTGCAACATGAGCTTATGTGATGATACTAATGTAACGTCCGCTTATACCGGTAATCTGTTGCGAAGGTATAATGCAACATATGTTTCAACTTAATTAAGCAATAGTTTTTTGGAAGTGGCTGATGAGTCGAGTTTTCGACTCATTTATAGCCATTCTTCACTATAGTTTTGAATCGTTTCCAACGTTATTTTGATGTCATTTGACCTCTATCTCTACATTTCAGGTAGAAAACAAGTTTCCCCCATGGCCAAGCCCTATATATGAAGATTGGTTGAAAAACAGAAGTTTCGGCGCAAAACAAGGAGTTTCGGGGCAAAACCGAACATATTGACCTTTGCAACTTGTTTTGCTCGCCCAGGGCGCATACGATGTCCGAATTGGTTGATTCAAGGCTTGTTCGAAAGATAACTCAAAGGGCTACAACTCTTTAGTTGACGCCAAGACCAAATTCGGACGGGAAGACCACCAAAAAGGCCACAGTCGGTCGACTGAGAAGTCCAGTCGTCCGACTCGAATACAACTCAGCAGCTCATCAAATCTTGCACATTCCAGTCGACCGACTGGGTAGTCAAGCTTAGCCCAGTCGACCGACTGGATGAAAAACTCATATTTGACAGCAGAAATCTCAGCCGGATCTATAAATAGAAAGAGGACTTTTTGGACCAACTGTGGAGGTTTTTGGGGACAAGAAGATCAAGAAAAGAGGTCAACCAAGGTCATCAATCATCATCCAACCAAGGAGAAGATCAAAGGGAGACATTAGGATTAACCATCCTATTTCTATTCCTCTTCCATTCTCATTGTTGTTGCTATAAACCCTACTCACACCATGTTGTCTTACATGATGTGTGAGTAGTGGATCTTGTGTTTTGAGGGTCTTATGACTCTCCTTGGTACTCTTTGATCACATATATACATTGATATTCATATGGATGATTGTTGATTTCATTTTCTCTTGTGTTATGAATGTTATGCACTCAAGGTGTTTGATAAAATGCCTAAGTGACAACTTGGACTAAAACTTGAACTTAGGACTTGGAAACCCTTGGGGATAGTTCTAGGATGGAGAAAATGATCTATATCTTAAATCATGTAAGTGAACCTTAGGATATGGATGCTTGACTAAGGATTGAATGTTTGATTTATTGGAGTTGGTCATTAAGCGAATCATCAATTAATCCCATCTAATAGTGTCAAATTCATGTTCTCTATGCACTTCATTTATGACATGTTACTAAGTGTTTGAGGAAATGCCTAAGTAACATGTTGAACCTTAAAACTAGACCTAAGAATCGAGAGACCTTAGGGATAGTTTGGATGTAGTGAATATGATCATTTCTACGGGATTGAAGTGAACTAGGTTCAATACTATTTGACTACCATGAAATGTTTGAATATCGTGTATGTGATCATTGGGAAATTGCCAAGGAGGGGAGTAACCCCTCGAAACACCTCTTACTTATCTTTTATCTCTAATTACTCACCACATAGGATTTAGATATATACACTCCCTTATACATTTTGGTTTAGAACAGCCGAAAGGAAACACAATCTTACATAGTGCATGTGCTTAGCTTGCTCCTCTTGGTTCGACCCGGTACTTTACCGGTATTATAAATGTTTTGACACTACATTCGATCCTCTCTTCATTGATACTATTTAGAGGTGAAAAAGAATAGTTCGTCAAATGACGCCGTTGCCGGGGAGCAACTAGTTAGCACATCCCTAGATTAGATTGTGTGGATGTTCCGACTATTCTTGTGAATTTTTTTTTCTTTTTTCTTATACATGTATATCCTTTCTTTGTCTACTCATATCGCTTGCTAACTTACTTTATCTTATTTTGCGAGGATGGATACCTACAACCAACAAGTCTTTTCCAATGGAGAATATTATCAAGAAGAAGATCAACCAAATGCCCATTGTGAAGACTATTGGATGACCAACCAAAATCAACAAGTCATGCACTATGGAGATTATTATGAAGAGGAGGAGCAAGAAAATTCTTATTATCAAGAGCATGGCTATCCGACAAGTTATTACACTCAAAATTGGGATGATAGCCAATGTTTTGAAGTTGAAGACTCCTACCCTTCATACCCTCAACCTCCTCAACCCTCAAGTGAGCCCTCCAATATAGACTCCATGATTGCCAGACTTCTAGCAAGGCAAGAGGAGATGCAAGCTAAATTGAATAGATTGGACTCTCAAAGCCATGAGTTAGAAAGCACAATGGCTCAAGGAGTCATTGAAATTGGGAACTTGGATGAGGAAGAGAAGGTCTCCGAAGAAGAAGTCCTTGAATCTAGTGCCTCAAAGGAAGAATGGGATCAAGAAGCGGAGGATGAATTTTGGAGAGCCGCCACCGAAGCTTATTACAACCATAAGGATGGTGAGTCTTGTAACAAAGACGAGATGGAATGCAAAAGTGAAGCATCCTTCACTACTAGCACATCCCATGATTATTTGGATGAGAACACACAAGAGCTCGACATCCCATTAACGCTCTCCGATGAGGAATTCTTCAATGATGATGCCTCTTACATAGAGGAAATACCTTTTGTTTATGAAGAAGAATTCCTCCCTCCCGCTATAAACGAGCTTGAATGTGAGCCCGAACTTCTTGATGAGGATAAGATAGAGGAAGAGCATATGGAGACAAAAGGATTTGAGGGCTATCAAGACTTTGTTGAGGTTTTCATGGAAGAAACTAGAGGACAAACTCGCATTCAAGAAGACAAAAGTTTAGAAAGGGAGATTGAGGGATGGGCACCCAAGGAAACAATTGAAACCCTCAAGGAAGGGATGCCCATCATTCTCGAGACAAGTTATGAAGACCCTTTCTTCACCACGACGTCTCGAGACAAGTTTTGGAGCTTCTTGGCGTATTTCCAAACATTATTTGGAAAAAGCTCCCATGACCCCTTATTTCTTAAGGGATGTTCATATTTGAAGGGGTCATGCTCCCAAAGGAAAGTCCATTGTAGACTTGATGGGAGGAAATTCAAATGGGATTTAAAGGTGGATTGACACGCCAAATCCAAGGCCCCGTGAGAAGGGATCCTAGCAAAGGACTTCTCAATGAGTGATTCTATGGGGCGCTTTGCTACGTCTTTGCCAAGACGGGAAAAACTAGGCCCTCACGGGAGGTAACCCGGTTTGTAAGTGTTTCATTCTTGTTCTTTTATATATTTAAGTGTTTGGCATGATTTTGAGTAGCTTAGGCTCCAAATATGGAATGTGAAATGTGTGATTAGTGGGTCAAATTTTAAGTGTGGAGTGAGGTCTACTCACTCCAATTCCACTTCACATCACCAAGCCCCTCCACTTCCCCTTTGATTTATCTATGAATAATGATGTTGCCCCTAATGCTCATGTGCATATTATGAGGGATGTAGATTACTTTCCTTGTTTGAGGTTTATTAATCTTATGCCATGATGTTATTATGTGACTTGTGATGCTCTCTTGCTCATACTTGTGTTTTGCATGACCTTGTATGTCACTTGTTGCTTTTAACCTCTCATGTGTTCTTGTTATCAAGGAAGTTATTTGCATCATGTTCGATCACGTTTAGCACAATGACGTTTTTTTCTATCGGTGGGGCACATCTACAAACGAGGGGAGTTCCTATGCGCCTTATTCTCATTTTCTTCATTGTTTGCGCTTAGGGACTAAGCTATGCTTTAAGTGTGGAGTGGGTAGTCGCATAGTTCACTCATGTTATGCCATGCTTATCTTTTAGAATGGACACTTGCATTCATGTATTCTATCCCTAACATGAGAGTGTTTTTGACCACTTAGGCTTGTGACTATCAACTCTAAATCTCTATAAATCACATCTAGCCTATTTGTCATTTTTATTTAATCTTGAACTTAGAACCGACCTAGTCCTATGAATGTGCATTCTTGTGAACCAATATCATTGCTATCCCTTGTCTATCTAATTTTCTAAGTATTTTCGTTGAAATACCTTGGATTAAGTTTTAGCAAGCACTTTTAAAAACTTTTCACGAAAAACTTTGACCTCTTGTATGCTCCTTGGTGACTTGAGTACTTCTAACTTAGTGCCTTACTTATGATTGTTTGCCGCGCATTCCATACATTACTTGAACATATTGTCAAGTTTTAAGTGTGGAGTCAAAAACAAAAGAGGGCGAAAAATAGGCCCCAACAAAAAAATGCTTCATTTTCATGGTCAAAAGAGGGCAAAGCCCCGACTAAAAACTTTCTCGAGTACTAGAGAAGTTTTGATCTTAAACATACAAATACCGGGGGTTAGGAAGAAAAGTTCCCCCTCGAAAGCATTTGTAGGCCAAAGGCCATTTGAAAAAGAAAATAAGAAGCACTTAAAACTTGACTTTATGTTCTTCCATCATCCTACATTTGTGCGGGTGCATCATTTGTATTGTGTGCTAGTTGGAACGACTCTTGGACGATCCATGTGCTTGCACGGGAGCTATCATTTGGTCTATGCTTGTTTATTAAGAACTCTAGTGTCGAATTCCTCTTCCCTTACGGATTATGGCTTAAGCGCCTAAAACTTGGGAATGAGTTCTTTGTCGCAAGCCCATGGACTAGCCCTAGCTAGCATAGGTGAGCAATTGACACTCTTTTGTTCAAACTAATCTATCACTCTATTGTATTGCCTTGAAAATGAGTGGACCTTTGGATGAGACATTTGATAGCTCTAGTATTGATGATCTTGAATGCACAACCTCATGGGTACTCAAATGGTTCAAAGGTTCTTTTGATGATAATGTGATGGTAGTCCTAGCTTGGGGTGAGGGATTGGTTTTGAGAAATCTTCGCCTTGGTTGAGCACTCTTGCATTCATTCTCATGGGATAGGTGCATTAGGGATTTGTGAGTATTCCCTTTTCTGAAAACTCTCACGAGACTATAACTCGTCCACTAGGGTAGCCTAGGGGTTTAAAGGCTTAATGCATACACTAAATGCATTCGTAACGCCTACGAAAAGGAGCTAGTTAGATTGTACATGTCATTTTTCTTTCAATAACATGTTTAGAAATAATGATCGAGACCTTGTGAAATCTAGTGAGGCAAATAAACGAAAAACATATCATCACTAGCATTTCGACATTTGCATGACCTTGACATATTCTCATACTTTGTTCTGGACAAACAAAACTTAAGTGTGGAGTGTTGATGAGTCGAGTTTTCGACTCATTTATAGCCATTCTTCACTATAGTTTTGAATCGTTTCCAACGTTATTTTGATGTCATTTGACCTCTATCTCTACATTTCAGGTAGAAAACAAGTTTCCCTCATGGCAAAGACCTATATATGAAGATTGGTTGAAAAACAGAAGTTTCGGCGCAAAACAAGGAGTTTCGGGGCAAAACCGAGCATATTGACCTTTGCAACTTGTTTTGGACGCCTAGGACGCATACGGTGTCCGAATTGGTTGATTCAAAGCTTGTTGGAAAGCTAACGCAAAGGCTACAACTCTCTAGTTGCCGCCAAGACCAAATTCGACGGGAAGACCACCAAAAAGGCCCCAGTCGGTCGACTGAGAAGTCCAGTCGACCGACTCGAATACAACTCAGCAGCTCATCAAATCTTGCACAGTCCAGTCGACCGACTGGGTAGTCAAGCTTAGCCCAGTCGACCGACTGGATGAAAAACTCAGATTTGACAGCAGAAATCTCAGCCGGATTAATAAATAGAAAGAGGACTTTTTGGACCAAGTGTGGAGGTTTTTGGGGACAAGAAGATCAAGAAAAGAGGTCAACCAAGGTCATCAATCATCATCCAACCAAGGAGAAGATCAAAGGGAGACATTAGGATTAACCATCCTATTTCTATTCCTCTTCCATTCTCATTGTTGTTGCTATAAACCCTACTCACACCATGTTGTCTTACATGATGTGTGAGTAGTGGATCTTGTGTTTTGAGGGTCTTATGACTCTCCTTGGTACTCTTTGATCACATATATACATTGATATTCATATGGATGATTGTTGATTTCATTTTCTCCTGTGTTATGAATGTTATGCACTCAAGGTGTTTGATAAAATGCCTAAGTGACAACTTGGACTAAAACTTGAACTTAGGACTTGGAAACCCTTGGGGATAGTTCTAGGATGGAGAAAATGATCTATATCTTAAATCATGTAAGTGAACCTTAGGATATGGATGCTTGACTAAGGATTGAATGTTTGATTTATTGGAGTTGGTCATTAAGCGAATCATCAATTAATCTCATCTAATGGTGTCAAATTCATGTTCTCTATGCACTTCATTTATGACATGTTACTAAGTGTTTGAGGAAATGCCTAAGTAACATGTTGAACCTTAAAACTAGACCTAAGAATCGAGAGACCTTAGGGATAGTTTGGATGTAGTGAATATGATCATTTCTACGGGATTGAAGTGAACTAGGTTCAATACTATTTGACTACCATGAAATGTTTGAATATCGTGTATGTGATCATTGGGAAATTGCCAAGGAGGAGAGTAACCCCTCGAAACACCTCTTACTTATATTTTATCTCTAATTACTCACCACATAGGATTTAGATATATACACTCCCTTATACATTTTGGTTTAGAATAGCCGAAAGGAAACACAATCTTACATAGTGCATGTGCTTAGCTTGCTCCTCTTGGTTCGACCCGGTACTTTACCGGTATTATAAATGTTTTGACACTACATTCGATCCTCTCTTCATTGATACTATTTAGAGGTGAAAAAGAATAGTTCGTCAGTGGCAAAATAGTAATAGCGGCCTATAGTGACATGCATCATGTCCAAATTCTTATTTCACAAAGCTAAACAGTTCCCTTCTTCTAAAATACTCCAAAAGGGTTTGTGTACCCCAACAGAACCATTCTTCTGTCATTTTCTGATTCCCAAATGCTCCATCTTTGCATTATTATAACAATGCGCGTTAAATAAGTGTTAGGATATATCCATCAATGCATTTTACATCAAACTTATCCATGACATCTGAGGGATGCTTCAACTAAATCCGCATTTTGTACCACTGCGTGTTATATAGTGTGGAAGCATATTATTCAAACCTTCATAATATTCCTCTAGTTCCCTTGAATATTGATACACACAAGCCATTGTTTGTGCTGCAAGCATAATAGGGTGCTCAACTTTATTGAATTTGAGATGTGTCATTGTTCTGGAAATTATCAGAGAGACATCCATGCTTTGTATGCATACATATATTTTATAAGAACTTTCTTAAATAAATTTGTAGTGAAATTTGTTACATGAATAGGGGAGTATATGAGGGGAGCTCTCGGTTGAGAACCTTTAAAAATTTGAGAACTTGAACCTAAATCACACCATTAGATCATGATGCATCTTTTAATCTCCATATGACACATGTCTAAAAAGTAAAGTAAAAAAAGGTGGCTTTGACTTTGCATTAAATGCATCTTGCATTTTGGAAGGTAAAGATTGAGGTCTCAAGTTCTCGAAATTTTAAGGGGTTCTCAATTGAGCGCTCATCGGGGAGTATATATATATATAACTTTTCTAGGGTTTTCGAAGTATCAGAGGAGTGCTCAAATGAGAATCCCTTATCGTTTTAAAAATTTGAGAACTACATCTGAACCTTAATTCGAAAGTGCATGCATGATCAAGTTAATGTGGTATTGAGACGTGTCCCTCTTACATATTGAAACTTGCATCTAGTTAAAACTCAAAGTGTCAGCCACACACAACGTCAGCAAACACAGCGTCTTAGAGGTGCAGATGGGATTCGCAGATTCTCGACTTTTAAAGGGATTCTTAGTCGAGTGCTCCCCTTAATCTAAAGTGGTAGGTGGTGCTAAGCCTGTTTAGCATCCAAAGTCGAGGATTAGTCAAAAAGGAAGATATTTGTAGAAGATATTGTTCTCTTTGCATAGAATCCCCTCTTCATTTTCTGAATTCCTTCCTATCAAAATGGTGTCGGGCAATGGTTCAAAAAGTATATGCATAATATAGCTCGCTCTTTAATTAGTTACCAAAAACAAGGACGTGGTTTATATATGGTAAAGTATATGATAGGGTTTCATATAAATATAGTATTGTGCGCTCCGAGAGATGATCGATCACTAGGAATGCAACCACAAGTTAATTTCGTATAAGTCTAAGTATATAGTTGAAATAATATAAAAAATAAATGATAAAGAAAAACAGTAGAAAGGAGACAGAAGGAATATAAATATCTGTATTGTTTAAATGATTCCATTTCGACACTTATTAAGTGTTTGTGAATCGATTCCTTTATGCAGGAAGTGGCAGCAACCCATTTCGCAAGCATATTATATATGTATAACTCAAAAGTATCAAAATATTTATTATACTATACCATCAGATAACGTTAGAGAATATGTTGTTACCTATGCATAGTCATTTCTCTACTATATATATGTGTGCACTGGTATAAATTATAATTACAGTTGGAATATAAGAGAGAAGAAGATATATGCCTTCAAAAAAAAAATATCTTCCACGTACTCCTTCTATTAATTATAAATCCTCCCTTTGTAAATAAGTCCTTGTTTGCACTCTCTCACATCATAACAACATCATAACAGTACGACGTGTTCTCATGGCTAAGGTGCTGGATCGAACCCTTTCCTCGTTTGTTTCATCTGTAACATACTATTTATTCCGGTTTCAAGATGATCAGCACATGAAAGGTACCAAAAAAGTTAAGTATAGCCTACCAAAGGGTCGACCGCTTTCATTGCAGGTTTGCTCTACTTATTTTTGACATGTGTGTATTGATTGCCTTAAACCCACCAGCAATTTCATTCATTTTCTGCATGTGAAACTTTTGGGCTCTACAGACGATAGACCTCAAAGTGAGGATGTGCTGCGAGGGCTGCGAAAGAGTTGTTAAACGGGCGATCTTCAAACTTCGAGGTATATAATCTCATGTCGGGTTAATTACACACGCTTCTTGTTAAAGTTTGACCCTACTGTGCGTGTATGAGACTTTATATTTGAGAAACAAAAAATATACTGGGAGGAGAAAATCTTAATCCGGCCAAACTCAAACTTTATATATGCCTTGGTTCCACCCAGGAACCAAAAGGTGACAAGACAAGACAAGCTCTCTCCTTTTGTCATGTTGCATATGCATATGTGTAAGTATGCACCTGAGATTTCTTTCATGAAGTGGCCCATAAGAACAAATTCCATCTCACTTTAATTTATCATAAATTAAGTTAAGAGGCCGATATTGAGCCATTGAAAAGGTAAACTTCACATTCATAGAGTTATAATAATGTCCAATGCACCCAGAATAAAAGGATAATCCCAGAATCTCAATCTGCTAAACCGTTCCCATATATAGCCCAAAATCCTCAATTAACTACAACTAATGAAAAACAGAAATTCTGTCATATGGTATCAGGCATCAGCACCTAAGTATATAGTACTGGATGGGATCACCACCAATCGGCATCCATCGAATGCATAATAATATTATCTTGGTGTTCAATATACACTCAAAAATCTTGAAACGTAACCCACTCTGGAAATCAATCTATATATGGTGAATATTAGTTTTCACTGTATAGATGACAACCAACAAAAGAAATATTTAAGAATTTATTGGTTTCCATGTTTGTCATAGGTAAAAAAAAAAAGAGTCTATTAAACTGCTAAATTTTGGAATAAAATATAGAGTCAAGATCATGTGCAAACCTGATTTTTTGGGTGCAAACTACAAACCCACGAATTATGGTGCACTTCCTATGAATTATGACATGGTTTTATCAAAACGAATTATTTGCGGTTTGTAGTTTGCACGTTTGTAATACCTGATCTGATCTTTTTCCACAAAAGATATATGTTATGTGATCCTTCAAGTTCACATTTTTCAAAAGTTGAATGAAAGTATATTTATTTACCTTTGAACTTGTTTAATGAAAGGCATAGATTCAGTGGAGGTGGATCTAAAAATGGAGAAGGTGACAGTCATCGGCTACATTGACCGGAACAAGGTTCTGAAAGCAATAAGGAGGAGGGGAAAAAGGGCAGAATTTTGGCCCTACCCAAATCCACCTCTTTATTTCACTACAGGAACTGATTATTACAAGGACACAGGCAGTGACTTCAAGGAGACTTACAATTACTACAAACATGGTTACAACTTGGCCCATCGTCACGGCAACATCCTCCCAACGCACCGCGGGGATGACAAAGTGAGCAACATGTTCAATGATGATAATGTGAATGGGTGTTCCGTTATGTGAACTTCGGCTAGCTCTAATTAAGATAACAATAAATTACCATGCATGTGTAACTATTGTATTAAAGTATATGTATAATGGTCCCCTCCGTTGAAACCCTCAAATGCATATGGTTCGATCGATGAACCCCAATCAAATCCTTTAATCTTAAATCTTCATTGCCTCAAATGCTTGCACGTGTAAAGGTAGTCGTAACACACTATCCCATTTTTTTATGAAACTCGTTTGAGTTTGTTAGTATCTGTTAATAGAGTTAAAAGTTAGTGTGAGGGCTTGAGCCCAGAACCTTTCTTGGCACACAGGGGGAGTGCTCCACTGAGCTACATCACTTTGCCTCACACACTACACCATTTGCATTTTGGGTCATTGACCAAAAATAGCCATATAAGGATTTTTCAGTACAGTTAGTCGTATAAGGTCCCTTACATCATAAATAGCCACATAATAAGTTAGACAGTCGCATTAGTAGAATCATGTGATCTTTGAAAATCCTCATTTTGTCACTTAAGTGTGTCGCGTAAGTACATTTTCATATTGTCATTCGCGTTACTGAAATTATAAAGTGTAACATATTCAGACACGTAAGTTTATTTTTTTTACCATTATCTATCGTCTAAGTGATCAAAATGTTATTTGCGCGTCGCATATGTTACTTTTTGGGTGGTTATTTATAATTTTAGTTGTATAAGATTACATAAATTGACCTTGTTTTGTAAATTTAGCTACATTCAGAAATTCCTTATACAAGCAAACTAACATATTCATAAAGTACCGGAAACAAGTTCAAAGAGTTAGAACACTTCTAACATTCAGTTCTCAAGTGCCGCTCCGCTCCCTCGCATTCAGAAATTCCTTATACAAGCAAACTAACATATTCATAAAGTACCAGAAACAAGTTCAAAGAGTTAGAACACTTCTAACATTGCACTCAAGTGCCCCTCCGCTCCCTCGCACCATATCCTCATTTGCCTTGAGCCTCTCCTCAAACTCAGCATCTTTTTTGGCGGCTTTTTCGATCCCTCGCCTTAATAAGTTCTTCTTTCAGTGCATGGTTTGATGCCCCACCTCTAGGGGGAGGAGGCCTCTTCAGGTTGCCGCCCACTCCGGACACTTGGGTTCCCTTCTTTTGGCCAACAAATTTTGATATGATATTTATCTGTACATTTGTTGGGATGTATAGGGTCAGAAATCAAGCTTGGGTCATCAAACTTTTGCTCATCCATCTGCAGCTTCACAACCACATTCATTTGATCATATGTACAAGCAGTCCAATTGAAATCATAAGTCAAAACTATACTCCTTCCACTGTCATATCCATAGTTATAAATTAAAATGCACAAAATCCATGTAAATCAGTTACACGGTGATCTCAATACACAATTATTTCCATATCGAACAGCAACAGAATCCATATTAAAAAGAAGAAACTACAGCTAACACATAACATTAAACCGTTTTTACACAGTTACAATTTGTATTAATTACCCACAATGTAAATCCACAAAGTCACAGTTCCCCGTAATAATCCACAATATCAATAACTTAATCATAAATCCACCACTTATTCATTTAGACATAACTAGAAAAATAAGATTCAGAAAATTACCAATAAAGCGCCACTTTTCGGGCTCTTGAGAATACATGACTTCTTCGAATGTAGGAAGATATAGTACTTTATGTCTCTTCTCAAGGTGCTTCACAACTCGGATGTTGAACAGAGTCTTACCTGAATGGTGACTCATCTTTTTGTCCTGGGCTTGTTTCATTCTTGCAGATTTTGCCTTCATAAGAAAGAAAAATATTATCAACACAAACATATATACTAACGTTTAGTAAAAATAATTAAGTTATTAAACAAAACATCACCTGCTGAGCATGATGCCCTTAGAAGTGCCGCACAAGCCAACTCCATTGCTTTTTCCGATGGTTGAACTTCTTTGGTATCTTCTCTCCGTGTTAAAAATAGTGTGAGTGACAATCTGACTTGCAGTCCTTGTATCGGCTGTTCACAATTCTCATAATGAATTCACATAATAAACTATCATCTGTGGGCAGGCAAAAATGAGCCTACATAAATATGAATAAGACATGTAAGTCACTTTTTAATAAGAGAATTATTAAACTCAAATGATTCTAAGAAAAAATTCAAACTTATATTTAAACAGTTGACCACTATGACCCAGTGCTTGGGCTTCAAATCGGTGTATGTGGAGGCTAACATCGACACCTTTTCTCTCACACAACTACCAATTTGGTGAGGTACTATACTCCGAATGTTTTTCATTAATAGGGCCATTAGACTCTACAGAGCACTCCACCTTGATCTTTGTCCCCAAACTGTGCACCAGATTTTCCAATTTGGTGCCACATACAACACGGCGTTTCCTTTTCTTACCAGGTTCAGCAACGACTTCTGTTAACACACAACAATCAACAAACAATAAATCAAGTAAAATCAACGAATGAATACTAAGGAACTGATATAAACAAACAAATAAGTAACAAGATATTACCTGAAGAAGCTAACTTTCTGCACCAGATGCTAAGTGGTTCCTCCACCTCCTCAACAGAGAAAATAGGCTCATGTTTTAATCAGAACCTTTCTCAACCCCATGTTCTTCAGAGGCTTTACCAGTGGCCGATCCAATAGGGGAGTCTTCGTCATGGAATTGCTCAGTTTGAACATGGGCATCTTCAACAGGGGTGTCCTCCTTAGCAGTGTCTTCAGAAGCACTATCTTCATCAGCAGCGGGTTGAACATGCCCCACTCTAATAGAGCTGACAAGTGAGGGTGTAAGGGAGGGGTACTGGCCACAGGAGGAATTGGACACAGTTTTGTATGGGTATTTGGTACTAGTGGGGACTACGACAGGAGGATGTACTTCACTCGGTTTGTTTGGGTTGTAGACATAAAGTTTAAAGGAACATCAAGGGCTTCGATGCAATAGGAGCTGGACTGACTTGGATCTTTTTGGAGAAGTTTGTTCGATAGTTTTTAATGGCTCATCTAGGGCTTCTTTTGATTGGTCGGTGATGGACGTCGTAGTCGGGGGTTTGGATGCTGGCAGCTTTGGGGTAGATTTGGCCGTCGGTGGTTGCTCCTTGGCTCCCAGGGCTTGCTTCTTGGCCACCGACTCTTGCGTGTGGACCTTAGCTGGCTTTCAACTGTTGAGAGAGCGGAGCTTCATTCCACGCTTTCTACTGGTTGCTGCAACTACCTCCGGCAAGATCCTCTTGGGGGCTTGGTGTTGACGGCGAGCGGGAGAGTTGTAGTGGCGGGGAGGGGAGTTAGAGTGTCGAGAGGAAGAGTGACTGAGTGACTAGTGTTTAGTGTGGCAATGAGTTCGGTCGTGTTCAGTGGTAAAAACCCCAAGTTAGAAACAAATGTTAAACAAAACCTAACACTTGTGTTTCAATCTTGGACACATGTTTGGTTCTGGTTACAAGATACCTTACACGATTAAACGACACTATTAGTCGTGTTAGGAAAATAACTGTACGAATGTAAATTTGTAATTCCCCCATTCAATTTAATTTTTCCTTCCAGCTGTTTTACTTCCCACCTAAAAATGTAAACATCTTATTGTACAGATAAACATTTACTTTATCGCATAAGTAAGCATAGTTCTGAAATATTGAAATCCAGATTACAATCCTCCTTGCAAATATAACAAAAGACATACAACAAGCTATACAACAATGAAATTTACAAAACATCATCATGATCATCCCTATCCTAATATTCATTGAACCTATCCTCCTCTTCATCAACCCCATTGTCATCCTCATCTTCACTTCCATCATGATCACTTTCATATTGAAGTTCATCATCATCTTCTCTTCATCTTCATCTTCTTCAATATACATTTGACGTTGTGATATTTAGCAATGCAATTAGTCAAAAATAATTTGTAATTCAACCGGTAAGACCGGTGTCGAACCCAAGGGAGCAAACGGATTACACGCTAGTTCTATCAAATTTTCTTACTCGGCTAATTCCTAAAATTCAAGTATGATTGAGTTATCAATGATTCAAAACAAGAATGAAATGATTTTAGGGGATTGAATTCAATTAAAAGCGAGTTTCGAGGGATTAATCCCCTCCTTGGCAATTTCCCAATGATCACGCATACAAGAGTTTAATTAAGTATGAGTTGATAGGTTTTAAACCTAGCTTAGACTAGAATTGAACAAACCATGCATGTTTAATCCTACTCAAGCCATCTTAGCTAGGATCTCACTAATTAAAGAGTATTGATCCACTATATAGCATTTACTCTCATAAATGCTACATGCGTAAAGTTCTAGTTCACCTCTCACCATGCATTTACTCTCATAAATGTTGGTTAAGTTCAATTTTACTAGATCTAAACCATCACTAAGCTCTTTCAACACTTAGATCATAGTTTTAGCATAAACATGTCACTTGGGCATTTTATCAAACACTTAGAGACATGTCAAACATGAAGAGCATAGTAAAATGAAATCAACTTCATTAAATCCATTCAAATGTGTATACAATGATCATTGAGTACCAAGGAGGTTCATAGAACCCTCAAAACACAAGGGGGACTACTCACACATCATGTAAGACAACATGATGTGTGGGTTTTTAGCAAAAATCTAAGAGAAAGGAAGAGGGAAAAGAGTAGGATTGATGATCCTAATAAACTCCCTTGATCTTCAATCCTCCTTGATTAGATGATGTTGAAACCCTTGATTTGGCTCACTTTCTTTTGTCTTTTCTCCCAAAAAGTGCAGATGCCTAGGTCAAAATTGCCTCTTTCTATTTATAGCCTCGGGTTCAAAAATGCACTGTAGCAGATCTCAGCCGGTCGGCTGAGATGGAGTGGGAATCCAGCCGGTCGGCTGAACTTGGACGTGTCCATTGATTGTGATGAGCAGAGTCCAGCCGGTCGGCTGAGATGAAGTGGGAATCCAGCCGGTCGGCTGAACTTGGACGTGTCCATTGATTGTGATGAGCAGAGTCCAGCCGGTCGGCTGAGATGAAGTGGGAATCCAGCCGGTCGGCTGAACTTGGACGTGTCCATTGATTGCTGATGAGCAGAGTCCAGCCGGTCGGCTGAGATGAAGTGGGGATCCAGCCGGTCGGCTGAACTTGGACGTGTGTCTTCAGTTCATGATCATCGTTCCAGTCGGTCGGCTGGCACAGGGGACATTTCCCAGCCGGTCGACTGAACTGCTTTTTGCTCACTTTTTGCCCACTTCTTCGGTTTTTCCCCGAGTTTTCGTATCGTGGCTTTGACACTGGGAATATATTGATTTGTACCTGAAACGTACCAAAAGGGATCAAATGACATCAAAGTATCATTGGAAGCGAACAAAAGCTATAGTGAAAATGGCTATTAATAAGTCAAAATCTCGACTTATCAACACTCCACACTTAAGCTTTGTTCGTCCCGAACAAAGTATGCATATATGCCAAGGAAGTGCAAATGCCGATATGCTAGTGGTGCTATGTTTTTCGTGCATTTGCCTCACTAGATATCACAAGGTCTCGATCTTTATTTCTAAACATGTTATTGAAAAGTAGATGGCAAGTATGTACAATCTACCTAGCTCCTTTTCGTAGGCGTTACGAATGCATTTAGCGCATGCATTAAGCCTTTAAACCCCTAGGCTACCCTAGTGGACGAGTTATAGTCTCGTGAGAGTTTTCAGAGAAGGGAATATTCACAAATCCCACGAATGTACATGTCCCATAAGAGTGAATGCAAGAGTGCTCAACCAAGGCTACGATATTTCAAGACCAATCCCTCACCCCAATCTAGACTAGTGCCGCAATATCATAAAAAGAACTTTCTCAACCTTCTTGAATTCCTTTGAGGACATGCATTCAAGATTATCAACACTAGGGCTATAAAATGTCTCATCCCAAATTCTACTCATTTTCAAGGCAACACTATCGAGGCAAGGCTTATAGCTTGCACAATAGAGCGTCAACCGCTCACCTATGCTAGCTAGGGCTAGTCCAAGGGCTCGCGACAAGGAACTCATTCCCAAGTTTTAGGCGCTTAAGCCGTAATCCATAAGGGAAGTGGAGTTCGACACTAGAGTTTCTCAATAAACAAGCATAGCCCAAATGATAGCTCCCGTGCAAGGCACATGGGTCGTCCAAGAGTTATTTTAACAAGCACACATTGTAAATGAGTAGAATCCCGCACAAATGAAGAATGGAGGGAAAAACATATAGTCAAGTTTTAAATGCTTCTTATTTCTTTTTGAAACGGCCTTTGGCCTGCAAATGCTTTCGAAGGGGGACTTACCTCCCTAACCCCCGGCATTTGTATATTTGGAGCAAAACTTCTCATGATCATTGAGAGAGTTTTTAGTCGGGGCTTTGCCCTCTTTGACCGCAAACAGTATTTTTTATTTTTTTTAAAATGAAATCACTCCACACTTAAAACTTGACAATATGTTTAAAAAAAGGTGTATGGAATGTGTGGGAATCAATCATGAACAAGGCGCTATGTTAGAGCACTCAAGTCACCAAAGAGCATTCAAGTGGCCTAGGTTTTTCACGATGATATTTTGAAAGTGTTTGCTAGCTTGATCCAAGGTGTTGCAACGAGAATACTTAAAAAGTTGGATAGACAAGATATAGCCATGATATTGATTCTCAAGAATGCATGCTCAAAGGACTAGGTCGGTAAATGTGGCAAATAGGCTAGTTGTGATTTATAGGGATTTAGAGTTGAAAATCACAAGCCTTTGTGGTTAAAACACTCTCATGTTGGGACAATGTGCAAGTATGCAAGTGTCCATCTAGAAATGATATGTAAAGCATGCAATCATGTGAACTATGCGCATCAAACCACTCCACACTTAATTCAAGCTTAGTCCCTAAGCGCAAAGAATGATAAAATAAAGGCAAAGGCGCATAGGAACTCCCCTCGCTTGTAGACCCGGTGATAAGACTCTTGGGAGTGAGAAATAACCTTTGGTTGCAATATGTAGATAAAGACGGTGAATATGGGTATGATGATAATATGGAAATATATATCCTGTGGATTGAACAACATAAATGGTAAACACCGTCAATATTATAGAAAATGGAGCATACAACCAAAGACAAGTCAAGAGTATATCACACAAAATGGCGTACATCATCCAAAATTGCGCCAAAAGGCGACTTAATATCCAAGTACATGATCAAAGCAAGAAAGCATCAAAACATCGATATAAGTATGATCAAAATGTACTAGAAGATGAAGATGTATCCTCAACGTCTCCCGGAGTGGTCTCCCTAGTGGCTGCTCTGTCGTCCTCCTCCATAGCATCGGTAAATGGTGTGGGAGATAAGGGAGATGCGACACGAGGAGCAGAAGGTCCTGGATCAACTGAAGGAGGAGCGCCTCTGATCATGGACAAAAGTGTAGTGCGGAGCCACTCCGACTCCTGGCGAGCTCTCATAGCCCCAGCTCTAGTGAAGGCCTCAAGACTGGCCAGCCCGCTCCTCAAATCAGCTATATCAGATGAGACTCGCTCTCTCCACGCAGTTAAATCATCTGTGGCAGGAGGGGGTCTCTCAACAGCGGGCTCCTCGGGGGGTAACTCAACATCAATGGGCGCCTCGTGCTCATCGGCCGGAGGAGGGGAATGGATAGGGGATGAAGGAGGGGATGGAGTGAGGTTGGCTTGGCAATAGAGGTAATTCCTTGTTTTGAAGGCTTCTCTCTTCTTCCTTGCTGCAATTTGGAGCTCACCTTTGTGAGGCCTCTTGTCCTTCGCCCAAGTAACTCCATCCGCCTTAAGAAGGTGCATATATTTCATGGTCGGCAAATCAAGGATTTTTTTGGATGGCGTGGGGCATCCCTCGTGGCCAAAGGTGAAGTTACACCCCATGGCGATCAAAGTAATCAAGGAGCCCCCTCCCAAAGAAAGATTCCGAGAGGTCTTGCTAACAAAGCTCTTAAACCGGGAGGCGAGGACGTCCCTCCACTCAATAATGTGTCTAAAGTCGATTTCCATCATCAAATTAAGGTCGGGATAGGACACCGAGCGAGCTAGCCCCTTACGGGTATTGAACCCGATGGCGATAATGTGGTGGATCACCTTCCAAACTGGGGTAGTAATCGCTGAAGAGTTGTAGGAAGGGGCAAACCACTCTTGGCGTCCCGAGATCTGCTTCCAAAACCTACTCTGCTGGTGCTCGGTGAACTGACTGAGTGTATGAAAAGCAACCGGGAAATGTAGCCAGTCCCGAATCATATCCTCCCTGATTTGGAATTCCTTACCCCCCAATGTAAACCTCCAAACCTTGTGTTCTTCCTCATTTCTACCCTCCTCAAATGAGCACAAAAACTTTTCCACTACCCTTTGGTAGGTCCCCGGATCATCAAGGAATACAAAATCAAGCCCAGCATAATGCAATTTAGCCCGTACCTCATTCGCCACCGCATCTCCAAGTATAGTCATGTCGGGGTAGAGGGTCGGTACGGCTACTTTTCCCTTCTCCTTGATGCGTTCATAGTTCTCCACGTGCTTGGCATTTGTGAATGCGATAGGCTCGGAAAAGGGAAAAGGAGTGGGGGATGGCAGTGGTCCGATCAATGGGCCCTCTCTTGCCACGACGGGCACAATGGTGGTAGTGGGAGCAGCGGCTGGTGGTGGTGAGGGCTCTCGAGGCATGGGTGGTGGTGATGGCACTCGATGAGTAGGACGATCCGTGACCTTCTTCTTTGATTTCTTGGTAGAGGAGGGAGTTCCCTTCGAAGTCATGCTCTTCTTAGGGCGTGGAGGCGAAGGCGGAGGAGAGTCTACTTCCTCGTCCGAGCTAGAATCTCTCAGCGAAGCCCTCAATTGCTTCCTTTTACGAGTTACGAGAGGCATGTCATCCTCATCACTATCGTGCGGCTCTTCTATTCGAATGCCCTTTGACGGTGCTTTGGCAATTGCTGTGCCTTTGGCCTTGGACTTGGACGAGGACTGTGCTTGAGGCATTGTTGAAATGGGGAGGAATGCACTGAGAATTTTGAGAGCACAGAACTCAGCCGGTCGGCTGGGATGAACTGTATTTCAGCCGGTCGGCTGAAATCTCGATTTCTAGGGCAGAAACGGGGTCGATTTCGGAGGGCGCTTTCGATCCAAATTGGAGCTTAGGGTTTGTAGGCGGGATGATTCCGAGTAGTTTGAGCAGTCGGCCGGTTGATTTTGATGGCGGACGGAGGAGATCGGCTTGGACGAGGTCTCCGATCGGGAACGGAGGTGCGGGAGATGCAGGCGACGGGGTGCTGGCAAGGCGATGGCGGGGCGATGGCGAGGTGAGGGTGAGGCGGACGAGCGGTGTGGATTGGTCGCTGGAGTCGGGGACGGGATCGGCTGAGGTTTTGGCGAGCGGCTGAAGTGAGAAAGGAAGATGGGTTGTTTGAATAAGCAAACTTCAGCCGGTCGGCTGGACTCTCAGCCGGCCGGCTGAACTCGGACGATTGGGATGATTGCAATTGAAAACTTCAGCCGGTCGGGTCAACTGTCAGCCGACCGGCTGAAACCTGACGATTCAATTGATTTCAAAGGTTCTTTCAGCCGGTCGGCTGGATATGTGTGATTTCTCAGCCGGTCGGCTGGAAACTGGGTTCAATAACTTTCGAATTTTGAGTTTAACGATCCTTCCATTCTAGCTTGAACCCAACCCCACACTTAAACCAAATCACCGATAAATCACTAGCATTCATACGATTTTCAAACAAACAAGCTAGGATTACCACTCCACACTTAGAATGCCACCATCATCAAGAAAATTCATGCAAGCCTTATATCACGTCACACACACCTAGTCATGCATTTAGAATCATCCCAATCACCAAGCCACATGACAAGTTCACAAAATGCATGCTACACACATATGAAAGTTACTTGTGCATAGATAGACAACTCACAAACCGGGGTACCTCCCGTGAGGTGCCTAGTTTAACGTCTTGGCAAAGACCGAGCCGATCCTCTTCTTACTAAGAAACACACTTGAGGAGTCCATAGCTAGGATCCCTCCTCAAGCGGATAGAGGCTCTCTAAGGGTCGGTCAAATGGTGAGTGACATTTTTCTCATCCCGAACGCCTTCTCTATAATGCTTTAGTCTTTGCCCATTTGCCGTGAAGGTAGTCCCATCATTGTTGAGCAATTCCACGTGTCCATCCTCGTGAGGCTTGTGGACAATAAATGGACCACTCCACCGGCTTCTCAATTTTCCCGGGAATAATTTGAGCCTAGAATTAAAGAGTAAGACCTTCTCTCCCTTCTTGAATTCACGACGCAATATCCTCTTGTCGTGCCATTTCTTGGTCTTTTCTTTATAGATCCTAGCACTTTCGTAGGCTTCATTCCTCATCTCTTCCAACTCGTGGAGTTGAAGCACCCTATGGTCTCCCGCCGTTTGTAAGTCCATATTTAACATCTTAATTGCCCACATCGCCTTGTATTCCAATTCCACCGGCAAGTGGCGCGGCTTCCCATAAATAAGGCGATAGGGAGACATTCCAATAGGGGTCTTGAATGCCGTACGATAGGCCCATAAAGCGTCATCTAGCTTCGATGACCAATCCTTCCTTGAGCTCCCCACGGTTTTCTCTAAGATTGCCTTGATTTCTCTATTTGAAATTTCCACTTGCCCACTAGTTTGTGGGTGATAAGGTGTGGCAACTTTGTGACTAACTCCATATTTGCGAAGTAAGGCCTCAAAATGTTTCTCCTTGAAATGTGAACCGCCATCACTTATGACGGTTCTTGGCACTCCAAATCTAGGAAAAATAATCCTCTTAAAGAGCTTGGTGACCACCTTGGCATCACAAGTAGGGGAGGCGACGGCCTCAACCCATTTGGAGACGTAATCAACCGCGACCAATATGTATTGGTTCCCATATGAGGGTGGGAAGGGACCCATATAATCTATGCCCCATACGTCAAATATCTCGACCGGGAGGATGCTTTGTTGGGGCATTTCATGCCTCTTTGAGATGTTTCCCGTTCTTTGGCATTGATCGCAAGCCTTCACAAATTCATAAGCATCACCAAAGAGAGTTGGCCAATAAAAACCACTTTGTAGAACTTTGGACGCCGTCTTTGCTCCACCACCATGTCCTCCATATTGGGAAGAGTGACAATGGTATAGAATATCTCTCATTTCTTCTTCTGCGACGCAAGTCCTATATAAACCATCCGCGCAAAGCCTATATAGATAGGGCTCATCCCAATAGTACCTCTTGGTCTCGGATAGGAACTTCCTCTTTTGATGGTGGTTCATATCGTGAGGAATAATCCCACAAACCACGAAGTTTACGAAGTCCGCGTACCATGGGAGGGCCTCCGCCTCAACTCTCATGAGTTGCTCTCCAATAAATGAGTCATTCACGGGTCTAGTATCCTCTTCAATCTCTTCATTTTCCTCTAGCCTTGATAGGTGGTCGGCTACCACATTTTCTACCCCCTTTTTATCTTTGATCTCGATATCAAATTCTTGGAGCAATAGAATCCATCTTATCAATCTTGGCTTGGAATCTTTCTTTGCCAAGAGGTACTTGATTGCCGCGTGGTCGGTGAATACTATAACCTTCGATCCCACAAGGTATGAGCGAAACTTGTCAAAGGCATACACAATAGCAAGAAGCTCCTTCTCGGTTGTAGTGTAGTTCAATTGAGCTCCGTTAAGGACTTTGCTTGTGTAGTGAATGGCATGAAGTTTCTTATCTATCCTTTGCCCAAGAACCGCTCCAATTGCATAATCGCTTGCGTCGCACATGAGCTCAAAGGGCAATTCCCATCTAGGGGGTTGAATAATTGGAGCCGAAATCAATGCTTCTTTCAACTTCTCGAAGGCCACCAAGCACTCTTCATCAAACCGAAACTTGGTGTCATTGCATAGTAGGTTTGTTAAAGGCTTTGCAATCTTCGAGAAATCCTTGATAAATCTCCTATAAAACCCCGCATGGCCTAGAAAACTCCTTATGCCTTTTACATCCTTTGGGGGTGGCAATTTTTCCATAACCTCTATTTTAGCTTTGTCCACCTCAATTCCTCTCTTAGAGACTAAGTGACCAAGAACTATCCCCTCCTGCACCATGAAGTGACATTTTTCCCAATTAAGTACAAGGTTCGTCTCAATACATCTTTTCAACACTTTAGCCAAATTAGCTAAACAATCATCAAAAGACGAACCATAAACAGAAAAGTCATCCATGAATACTTCCATA
The DNA here is from genome assembly GCA_033675395.1 of Rhodiola chrysanthemifolia. Taxonomy (NCBI): domain Eukaryota; kingdom Viridiplantae; phylum Streptophyta; class Magnoliopsida; order Saxifragales; family Crassulaceae; genus Rhodiola; species Rhodiola chrysanthemifolia. The sequence goes on along the minus strand of CM066207.1, from coordinate 35,637,759 downwards.
ATCTTTTCAATAAACTCGGAAAAAATGGCCATCATGCATCGTTGAAAGGTACCCGGCGCATTACATAGTCCAAAGGGCATTCGCCGATAGGCAAATGTTCCATAGGGACATGTAAAGGTGGTTTTCTCTTGATCTTGTGGATGAATAGGGATTTGGAAAAATCCGCTATATCCATCAAGATAGCAAAAATAGTCATGCTTAGCTAGTCTTTCCAACATTTGATCAATAAATGGAAGGGGAAAGTGATCTTTTCTAGTGGCTTGGTTTAGTTTCCTATAGTCCACACACATACGCCACCCGGTTACCGTTCTTGTGGGGATTAGTTCATTCTTTTCATTTTTAACTACGGTCATCCCCCCTTTTTTGGGGACTACATGAATGGGGCTCACCCATTTAGAGTCCGCAACGGGGAAGATGATTCCCGCATCAAGCAATTTAAGAACTTCCTTTTTGACTACTTCCCCAACAATAGGATTCAACCTCCTAGCTCTCTCCCTAGATGGCATGCTATCACTCTCTAAATTGATTTCATGCATGCATAAATTTGGGCTTATTCCCTTCAAATCATCAATAGAGTAGCCAATAGCATCCTTATGTTTTCTAACCACATCAAGCAATTTAGAAGTCTCATCATCATTCAAAGAAGCATTCACAATGATAGGCAAGCTAGAATTTGGGCCTAAGAACTCATACCTTAGGCTTGTTGGTAGAGCTTTAAGCTCTACCGAACAAGACTCCTTACCTTTGTCGCTTAGAGTTCCTTCTTCGTTTTCTTCCTCCAAGATAGCCCAACAATCGGCAATGTCGGGAAGCTCATTATCAAGGTCAATTCCACTCATGTAAAGGTTAGGCACATCATACAATTCATATGTATCAACTAAGTCAAGATAATTACAAGTCATTGTAGGACTAGGACCTTTTTGTGCCTTTTCAAGGTTAAACTCAATTTCCTCATCCCCTACTCTCATGGTGATTGACCCCTTAGTAGTATCAAATATAGCCCCCGCGGTGTAGAGGAAAGGCCTTCCCAAAAGAATGGGAATTTCATTGTCCTCTTCCATCTCTAACACCACAAAATCCCCCGGAATATAGAAATTCCCTACTCTAACCGGGACATCCTTAAGAACCCCCCTAGGGAATCTCGAGGAGCGGTCCGCGAGCCTTAGAATCATGTTAGTTGGTTTAGGCTCACCCATATTCAACTTTTTGCACAAAGAATAAGGCATCAACGATATACTTGCACCCAAATCACACATAGCACGCTCAATCTTAATATCATTAATAAAGCATGAAATGGAAAAGCTACCGGGATCCTCAAGCTTTGGGGGCATGCGCGGTTGAAGAATGGCACTACATTCGCCATTGAGGGACACCGTGTCAACGTCCTCGATTGTTCTCCTGCAAGTAATAACATCTTTTAGAAATCTTGCATAAGATGGAGCTTGAGTTATTACCTCGGTGAAGGGCATTGTGACATAGAGCTTCCTCATCATCTCGGCGAACTTAGAGAATTGCTTGTCATTGCTCTTCTTCTTTAGCCTTTGGGGAAATGGAATAGGAGGAGTGTATACTCTAGGTTCGTCTTTCTCCTTTTCCACCTCACTCTCTTTCTCAACGTGAGGGTTAGGGACCTCTTCATCCAACTCTTCAATTTCGGCACTAGCTTGGCCTCCAAGATCAAAAGAAACCTTCTTCTTCTTTGGTTGTTCTCCTTCTAGCTCTTTCCCGCTTCTCAAAGTAACCGCATTGCAATGCTCCCTTTGTCCTTGCTCGGGTCGAGCCGGTAATTTTCCTTGTGCCCTTGTAGAGGATTCGGCTTGTTGAGCAATTTGAGTTTCTAGCATTTTGTTGTGGATTTCTAGCCTTTGGTTCGATTGCTTAACCTCATTCAACTCTTGCCTCATCTCATTTTGGTTTGCTAAGAGCTTTGCAAACATTGCCTCAACACCGGATAGTTCACTAGAAGGTTGTGGAGGAGCTTCAACTTGTTGATAGATTCCTTGAGCTTGAGCTTGATATTGTTGCCCTTGGTTTCTTTGAAGCAAAGTCGGTCCTTGACTTTGATATTGGTTCCTAGGTTGGAACCCTTGATTTGATTGAGTAGGCTTAGGACCGAATCCGGGAGGTGTGGATCCAAAGTCGGGGCGAGTGGGATTAGTGGTCTTGTAGGAGAAATTGGGGTGATTTCTCCATCCCGAAGAGAACTTTGGTGTAGTATAGTTGGCTTGAGAGCTTTGCCCTTGATTGGCATTCCCTCCATAGTCTCTTCCTTGGTTTCCTCCCACAAAATTCACTTCCCCATAGCCTTGCACATCCCTTTGAACCAAAGGGCAAGAATTGGTTTCATGCTCATAGACCTCGCAAATATCACACCCTTCCCTTGTCGAAGTTTCTTTCTCGGGGTGTTTTAGCTTGAAGACTTCATCCGAGAGATTATCAAAGTCCTTCCTCAAAGCATCATAATCGCTAGAGCTCACCGCTTTCACTTCGTGTCTCTCGTTTCTTCTTCTAGGATTCCCTCTCTCGCTTCCCCACATGAAATAATTCTTCGTTATTTTCTCTATAACCGCAAAGGCTTCATGTGGTGCAAGGTCCATTATAGCTCCGCCCGAAGCGGTGTCAAGTGCGAGACGAGAATTACCGTCCACACCTTGATAGAAGGTGTGGAATAGAAGAAGATCATCCAAATTATGGTGAGGACATAGCCTTTGATATTCTTTGTACCGCTCCCAAGCTTCATAGAGCGTCTCTCCATCCATTTGCACAAAATTTGTAATTTGGCTCCTATAATGCGCCGTCTTGGAAGGAGGAAAGTATTTATTTAGAAAGGCCACGGCTAACTCCTCCCAAGTAGTGAAGCTATCGGGAGTTTGACTCCTCAACCAATCTCTTGCTCTTCCCGTGAGGGAGAAGGGGAAAAGCCTAAGTAGCTTAGCATCTTCCGAAATTCCATTGATCTTGAATGTAGCACAAACTTCAAGAAATGACGTCAAATGGGAATTTGGATCTTCATTGTCCCTCCCCGAGAATTGGTTAGATTGAACCATTTGAATAGTGGACGTCTTCAAGTCGAAATCCCGGTTATCGACCGTAGGTAGTTGGATGGGAGAACGGTAGCCATACGCCGTAGGGATGGCATAGTCCTTGAGGGCCCTTCTAGCTAGGGGCAATTGCGGAGGAAGGTTGTCTTGGTTTCTATGATGAGGTGGGGGTGGGGGAGGGAGTCTATTGTTGTTTTCGGCCATGACTCCTTTAGTATTGGAGGTTTGTCCTTTGTCTTTGGTCTTACTCCTTGTAACGGGAAGATTAACTAGCTCTCTAATAGGTTGGTTCAAATCTCTATCCACTATTTGAGAAAGTTTCTTGGCCTTCGGTGGCATAAAAGAAGTGAACCTACAAGAGAAGCCAATTAAAACAAGTAAGCGTAGTGAATAAGTTCAAGAAATGCAAGTAACAAGTAGAATAAAGAAAAACATGGAATATTCCCCTCAGGAAGCATGTCTTTCACCAGCGCCAATAATTCGGTAAAACTCTTGTTGCTCCATCCATTTTTTGCTTTGAGATTAAACAACTTCAACGTTGCCGATAGCCTTGTCTATTTGGAACACTCTTCATACATTGGTAATTCGGAGTCATTCCTCAAAGACTCCAAAATATGTGGCGTATCAACAAAGTCATTAGCGACATTGTTAACCATCTCAATCAGATTATCCTCTTCCCAATCAACATTATCCTCCGGCAAGCTTTCTGCGGGTGGAGGCTCAAAGTTTTGTTGTTCACCCTCCCCATGCAAATACCACACCGTATACTGTGGGTTAATCCCCTTTAACAAAAGGTGTTTACGTAACTTCTTCGGTTTGACCTTTTTGTAATTCCAACAACTCATACACGGACAAAAGACACGTTCAATGTTGTTTCTAGACGCATATGCCGACGCAAACGCACAAAAATCCATAATCCCTTTCTCGTACTCATCACGCAACCTATTACCGGACACCCACTCTCGATTCATTATCAATCCACTCCATGAAACGTGTAAATATTATTAGTTACTACTACTAATTTACACGAACAAACATTTACATTTGAGTGAATTATAAGCACTCCAACAAATTTAAAAAGTAGTAAATGAGTTACATAAACTTGCGGTTTACCTTAGAATAGAAGCTCACGAAGAAGAATATCAATGGTGGGTGTGCAACAAGTACGGACTAGAGCTACAAACAACAAGAACAAATTAGTAAACAAGGAAAAATAAATTCAAATCTCCATGTTCATATTAAAATACAAAAGATAGATAACCATCAAATACCAGGAATTGAAGAAGCGAAGCACCACTAACGGGAAGAGGATGTAGATCGCAAATGTTAACCCTAAACAAAAGAACATCAATTAAATTAATATACTTAAATTCAACTAGTTATTAACTTCATTCAACGATGAAAGAGCAACAATGTCCAATTTCGAAAGCTATACACAATTAACACAATAGAATACCTTACTTGATATGATGTTTGGAGGATAAACTAGGTACAACTCCCACCGTATGGAAGTAACGCCGCTCGAATCTATGTTTTCAAACACAAATATTAGCATACACATGAATCCAATTAGGTATTTACATCATTCAACAATGATAGAGCAACAACTAAAATTTCAACTAATTATTAGCATACTTATTGTTATAGGATTACAACTGCAAAATACCCCTAACCGTTACGTACTAAAATTTCACAACTGGAGCCCTAATTACCTGTTGATTCAGAGGCGAGTGGAGGAGGAGGAGCAATGGCGAGGATGGCAATGAGCGGCGTCGACTGGCAATGGCGAGTGGAGGAGGAGGACGAGCAATGGCGACGGAGGCGAGGAGCGATTCAGCGGAGGCGACTGGCGAGGAGGCGACTTGCGAGGAACGACCAGTGAGACGAAGGCGACGGACGAATCCGAGGAGCGAGCAGTGAGACGAAGGCGACGGAGAGAAACAATCGAAGTCGGAATCGCGTAGGCAGACTGAGAGAAACCAATCGAAGACGGAATGGCTACGGCGGACTGACCAATTTCGAAAAAAACCTAAGTGTTTTATCGCACTTTATGCATCGGTTCATATAAAACCGTTGCATAATAGTCACCTTATGCATCGGTTTATCTAAAACCGATGCATAATTGTTACCATTATGCAACGGTTTTAGATGAACCGATGCATAAGGTGACTATTATGCAACGGTTTATAAAAACCGATGCACAAAGGAACAATATGCATCGGTTTTAATAGAACCGATGCATAAGGTGACCATTATGCAACGGTTGCATTATAAACCGATGCATAAAGAGGAACCGATGCTTATTGTAATTTTTGAACCGATGCATAATGCCTGCTCTGTAGTAGTGAATAGTCGGAGCACTAAATGATTTTCCTAGGGGTAATCTAGCTATTGCTCCCCGGCAACGGCGCCATTTTGACGTTGTGATATTTAGCAATGCAATTAGTCAAAAACAATTTGTAATTCAACCGGTAAGACCGGTGTCGAACCCAAGGGAGCAAACGAATTACACGCTAGTTCTATCAAATTTTCTTACTCGGCTAATTCCTAAAATTCAAGTATGATTGAGTTATCAATGATTCAAAACAAGAATGAAATGATTTTAGGTGATTGAATTCAATTAAAAGCGAGTTTCGAGGGATTAATCCCCTCCTTGGCAATTTCCCAATGATCACGCATACAAGAGTTTAATTAATTATGAGTTGATAGGTTTTAAACCTAGCTTAGACTAGAATTGAACAAACCATGCATGTTTAATCCTAGTCAAGCCATCTTAGCTAGGATCTCACTAATTAAAGAGTATTGATCCACTATATAGCATTTACTCTCATAAATGCTACATGCGTAAAGTTCTAGTTCACCTCTCACCATGCATTTACTCTCATAAATGTTGGTTAAGTTCAATTTTACTAGATCTAAACCATCACTAAGCTCTTTCAACACTTAGATCATAGTTTTAGCATAAACATGTCACTTGGGCATTTTATCAAACACTTAGAGACATGTCAAACATGAAGAGCATAGTAAAATGAAATCAACTTCATTAAATCCATTCAAATGTGTATACAATGATCATTGAGTACCAAGGAGGTTCATAGAACCCTCAAAACACAAGGGGGACTACTCACACATCATGTAAGACAACATGATGTGTGGGTTTTTAGCAAAAATCTAAGAGAAAGGAAGAGGGAAAAGAGTAGGATTGATGATCCTAATAAACTCCCTTGATCTTCAATCCTCCTTGATTAGATGATGTTGAAACCCTTGATTTGGCTCACTTTCTTTTGTCTTTTCTCCCAAAAAGTGCAGATGCCTAGGTCAAAATTGCCTCTTTCTATTTATAGCCTCGGGTTCAAAAATGCACTGTAGCAGATCTCAGCCGGTCGGCTGAGATGGAGTGGGAATCCAGCCGGTCGGCTGAACTTGGACGTGTCCATTGATTGTGATGAGCAGAGTCCAGCCGGTCGGCTGAGATGAATTGGAATCCAGCCGGTCGGCTGAACTTGGACGTGTCCATTGATTGTGATGAGCAGAGTCCAGCCGGTCGGCTGAGATGAAGTGGGAATCCAGCCGGTCGGCTGAACTTGGACGTGTCCATTGATTGCTGATGAGCAGAGTCCAGCCGGTCGGCTGAGATGAAGTGGGGATCCAGCCGGTCGGCTGAACTTGGACGTGTGTCTTTAGTTCATGATCATCGTTCCAGTCGGTCGGCTGGGACAGGGGACATTTCCCAGCCGGTCGACTGAACTGCTTTTTGCTCACTTTTTGCCCACTTCTTCGGTTTTTCCCCGAGTTTTCGTATCGTGGCTTTGACACTGGGAATATATTGATTTGTACCTGAAACGTACCAAAAGGGATCAAATGACATCAAAGTATCATTGGAAGCGAACAAAAGCTATAGTGAAAATGGCTATTAATAAGTCGAAATCTCGACTTATCAACATTGCATCCTCAGTTTCTGTTTGATAGTCATGATATAAAGTTGGCACCATTCGTGGAGTCTCTAATCCTTCATCAATTTTATTGGACATGTAATGGGGATATTTGTCGTTTCATCTTCTTGATATGCGTTCTCTACAACAAGTGAATTTCCATTGCGAGATAGACAAGAGTCACTATAAGTGCCTCTTTGAGCAACCACATTGACAACTTTCCAATTATCTCCAAACTTCGAATCTTCTAAGTAAAACACTTGTTGTGCATGTTTTGCAAGACAATAAGGAGCATCAGCATACCAAGTGTTAGAAGTGTCAATCAAGAGTATTCCATGGCCCCCCTTTAAGTTTCCATCAATTAGATCGTTATTAAACCATTTGCATTGGAAGATAATTACAGTCATTACTTTGGCATATTTAAGTTGGATAACATTGTGAAGAACCCTGTAATATTTAATATCTTCTAAAAAACAAGAAATGTCACAAGAATTAAAACATATGAAATGCTTATGTAACAGACATCATATATAATTACCTGCTACAACCATTACTCCACTGTTGTGGATCTTCAAATGTTGATCCTTCTCCTAAATAACAATTTTCAAGCCATTCCCAACACAATGTTTGTAACAACTGTGAAATAGTGGCTTACATGGCAAAATGTGAAGTTCTTTAGAATATGTGTCAGATCCTTCGTTGCGTGATGCAATCATCTGTACATGAATAGCAAAACAAACATTTGTGCACATTTGTGAAAGAAAACTATAAATGAAGATATATTTAATATACTGCTAGCTGACAGTTGTATTTTTCGTATAGTCAAAAACAATTTATAATTGACTGGTAAGACCGGTGTCGAACCCAAGGGAGCAAGTGAGATTATACGCTAGAATTTATCAAATGTTCTACTTGGCTATTCCTAAAATTCAATGATGAGATGTTATCAATCAAGAACAAGCAATGAGATAGCACTAAGGGGTTGAATATCAATCAAAAGAGAGTTTTGAGGGGTTATGCCCCTCCTTGGCATTTCCCATGATCATGCATACAAGAATTAAACACATTCATGGTGTTAGATAGTGTTGAACCTAGCTTAGACTAAGGTAGATCACATTTTCATCGAGTCCATTCTTTGTCAAGCTCTCTTATAGCTCGAACCTCACTCTTTCGAGGATAACGGTTCATTCCATGGCATTTATTAGTACTGGAACATCTCCCAATGCAATAAATAGCATGAACTCGAGTCCTAGTTCACTTCAAATCCGTAGATATGATCACATTTACTTCATCTAAACCATCCCTAAGGTCGTTAGATTCTTAGGTCAAGTTTTGGAATAAACAATGTCACTTAGGCATTTCATCAAACACCTAGTTGCATGCAATAATGAAGATCATAGCAAATGTGAATTTAACACCATAGATTAATCATCCAACATATGCATACATGATCAAGAGTACCAAAGAGGGTAACAACACCCTCAAAACACAAGGGGGACTACTCACACATCATGTAAGACAACATGGTGTGAGTAGGTTATGAAGGAAGCAGCAAGTAAAATAGGGAAGATGTAGAGAAAGTAGGATTGTTGATCGTTAAACTCCCTTTGATCCTCCTTTTTCTTCCTTGATCGGATTCTTCTTGATGGCCTTGATTTGATCTCCTTTGATGAGTATTTTTGCCCAAAAAGCTAGCCCCCTTAGGTCAAACATGCCACTTTCTATTTATAGCCTCGGGTAAAACTTCTGCTGTAACAGGCCCAGCCGGTCGGCTGGCCATGGCTTCGGATACCAGCCGATCGGCTGGCGCAGGGTGAATTCAGTCTGTCCTGAAGTGTTCATCCAGCCGATCGGTTGGAGATCTTCTTGATGCAGGCAGTCTGGGAACCTTATCCAGCCGGTCGGTTGATGAGTCCACCCGACCGGTTGAGGATATCCTTGTTGATGCTCAATCTGGAGGCTCTTTTTAGCCGGTCGGCTGGATGGTCTAGCGGACCGGCTCGACTTTGTGAAGAAACTACTGAGTCTGCTCCCTCCATCCAGCCGCCCGGCTGGTACAGGGGTGATTCCCAGCCGGTCGGCTAGGATCCTTTTCTGCCCACTTTTGCTCCAATTCTCTGATGATCTTGCTTTCTACCTGAAATGTAGGGAAAGAGGCAAATGAGATCAAAATATCGTCGGAAACGAACCAAAGCTATAGCGATAAATGGGTACTAATCAGTCGAAAACTCAACTTATCACTAACAACTTACCATATCAAGAAATGCAAATGAAAATCATCGATCCTTGAATCATTATCAGCATAAGGATTGTCCTTGTAAAAGTTCTCCTCATGTTTGTTAATATACTCTCTCGCTTCCTCACAATATTCCATGACACACCAATAAATGACATCTATGTCATTATTGCCGAGCTTCATCCTTTTAAGGTAGCCCATCGGCTTGATGACATCTGACACTACTGATATGTCATAATATTCTTCCTCGACTAAATCATGATTTGGTGATGTATTTGAATCCCCCCCCATGCACAACTAACAGAACATGACACACTCTCGCGTAACGTACCCTTCAGTAATACATCCTTACAGATATCGTGTGTTTCTCACATACATCTTTTACTGCCCAAGTTGCGTGCATAAAATAGTGTTCATACAAATATAAACTATGCAAAATATACATGTTCATATAATTAGAATGATGTGCTATTAAAAGAGTTTTTGCATACCTTTCCATGGGGTACATCCAAAATAGTGCACATTCCCCTTCAACAGAAGTCGATCAGGTATATGAACCATAAGATGTACCATTATGGTGAAGAATGCCGGTGGAAATTTTTTCTCTAACTATGTCAAACTTCATTCGACGCGCCTCCTCCTTTTCGAAGTATGCAATAAAGTCTCTGAACCAGTGCGATAATAATATAAGAAGGTCAATGACATTGAATGGCAAATAAGGTCACAAATGTAAACCTACATCAGGGTTTGTAATATAACTTGACAAACATGTCTCTTCAACCCAATAAACTTTTTGTCCTCAAGATTAATCTTATTCCTCAGGCTTCCTAGAGATTCAGATAGATACTTAGCATCTTTCATAAGTTTAAGGATCTCTGCCTTCTCATTTGGAGTGATAGTGTACGGCGCTTTAGTCACCTTGTCATTCCTTGAGGGTGCCCCGGTTGTTTTAAACCATAACTTTCTTCGTACTCATTGCTCTCCCAACCCATTTTGAGCCTTGATATCATACTTGGTCTTACCTTTAAGTCAAAGTATGGTGCCGATCATGTTATAAAAAACATTCTTCTCAATATGCATCACATCAAGTGAACAGGCCTGACAGAATGTTTGCCAATAAGGCAAGTCATAAAATGTAGACATGTGTGTCCAACAAAGCCTCTCAGCGGTGGCTCTGGGTGTAGAATTTGATGCAAGCTAAGAGTGTGATAATCTTGACCCAGAGTTTCATGGAATATTTCAGGACCCGATATTGATGTTGGGGGGGCCCTTGACTTAATGTTCCCATTAAATCTACGGGTTTTAAAGTTCAAGTCATTATCTTTTTGGAGCCATCTTCCGTGCCCTTTATATGACATTCTTCCCGTTAGATGCGTAATATCGGTTTCATCTAGACATAAGGGACAAGCTTTGTAACCTTTTGTCTTAAGGCCTCCCAACACGCCTATACTTGGAAAGTCACTGATAGTCCACATCACCGCTGCTTTCATAATGAACGATGAGCCATCATGTCAATCAAAAGTAAAAACTGCCTCTTTCTATAACATCTTCAACTCATCAATATGAGGCATGACAGGCCGTCGTTGAGGCACTGCAAAATTTACATTTATAATTCCACTACTCGTGGCTCACTATGGATTAGTAGAGCGGTAAGTAGGGGCCGAACCCAAGACAGTCAGTGTGGAATAGTTGTTCTTAAAAAAGAAATAAAAGAAAGTAAATACAGGTTGGTTTTGTGGGTTGTTTTATGACAGAAAGTAAATGATAGAATTGAAAGTGCTGAAAGTAAAGAACTGAATGTAAAGTGCTGAAAAGTAAATGTGCTGAAAATAAATGACAGGAAAGTAAGGTGCGTAAATGTAAAGTGTGATAAGTAAGGACGAAAGATATTCAGTCTAGGGTCTCTACTTGTGAGACATCCATCATGGACTTCAAATGATCTTACTTTGTGTTCATAAATGTGGGTTTATTCCTTTTCAAGACTTAAACCCTAAAGTAAGGCCATTTCTAGCACTTACACCACAATCTACTCCAAAATCAAGACATAGACTTCTACTTCTAAGTGCAGTCACTTGATCTCTCATTTCTGATCAACCAAGCGACTTAAGGAAGATTAAACTACTCGGCTAAGTTTTGCCCTTTCGATGCATCCACTTAGCCTTGTTGTCTAATCAAGATTGAACTACTCAGCTAAGCTTTGCCATTTCGATGCATCCACTTAGCCTTGTTGTTCAACCGAATAATGGCACCGAACTAGTTGACACACAAAATAGCATTAAGTTCTAGTCTCAAGATGCATACACAAGTATGAACACCCTTTGACCGAATATGCTTAGCTACTTGTATTCATGTCAAGGAATACAAGCACCATACTTACAAAAGTAAAGGTAAACAACAAGAAAGTAAAGGAGAGGAGCTCCAAATCAAGTGCTTGACAGAAAGTTAAGAGTGCTTGCTGCAAAGTAAGAGCTTCGGAGCTCAAGAAAAAGTTAAGAAAGCTTTGGAAATCAAGAACAAAAGTAAGAACAAGAACAAAGTAAAATGTAGAGAGGTTTGTATGGAAGTGGGAAGGAGAGAGAAGCTCTCACTTCCAAGTATGTACATGATCTGTTTCTAAGACCAAGGGGTCTATTTATAAGCAAGCTAAACCGACCTAAAGGGAGGAGATAAGATATGGCTTGGAAATATCCCAAAAGCAAACCCATTTGGACTTGTCTCTTCCAAAAGGGCAATTAGTTCTCTCCAAAAGCCAAAGGCCAGCCGACTTTGAGCTTGGCTCTCTCCAAAAGCCAAAGGCCAGCCGACTTTGAGCTTGGGATTAGGCAAACCCAACCGAGAGGGTTTTGTAGTCGCTCAATCGAACCGACTTGAATTTGACCGGGTTGAAATTTAGGACTTCGGTTCATAGCCTTTGACAGGTGGTTTTGGAATGCTGAGGCAATTATAAGCCTAATGGTCGAAGTAGTTTGGTCAGAATCTAGCCGGAGCTTGGTCGGAATCCCAAAACGGCCGGATTTGCCCTAGTTTAGCCTTGAGCGGGCTTGAGCTGGTTCCACTCGGGGGTTTTGTCTGGGAAGTAAGATTGTCCGAGTTATTTGGCATTTAGAACAACTTGGTCGAGTCATATTTGCCAGATTAGCTGGTTTGGTCGAGGGACTTGGTTTCGGTGCCTATCAGCTCGCGCGAGACCTTTGGAATTGGGCCAGCTGCCAATCTGCTCGGGCGTTCTCCTTGGTTTTCCAATATTGTCCACCTTATTTTCCATTTTGATCACTTTGCTCGAGGTGGATTCGTCAGATCAGCTCGTTTGCCCGGGCAACTTGAATTCAGTGCTAGACAGCTCGGCTGGTGCGCGGGGCGATGCCGCGGCATGCGCTCGCATGGTGCACCCTGTGCGATTGCACAAATGGCCTTGTGATGATTTTGGCTTGAAATGCCATCTTTTAAGCCCGATTCCTCGGTGAATCCATGGTGCGGGCAGCTCATCACAATGGAATCGAAGTACGACAAGTACTCGTCCAATGTTTCATCCCGGGATTGCTCAAGGTTGATGATCTTCTCGCGGACTTCAAGTTGGAAAGATGACGGGGAAAACTCCTCATCGTACCAAGGCTCACTTACGTGATAGGAAGACATTGTGAACTGCAAGACAAAACAAAAACAAAAACAAAACAAATAGAACAACTATTCCGATGCACAACTCCCCGGCAACGGCGCCAAAATTTGACAGGCCGTCGTTGAGGCACTGCAAAATTTACATTTATAATTCCACTACTCGTGGCTCACTATGGATTAGTAGAGCGGTAAGTAGGGGTCGAACCCAAGAGAGTCAGTGTGGAATAGTTGTTCTTAAAAAAGAAAGAAAAGAAAGTAAATACAGGTTGGTTTTGTGGGTTGTTTTATGACAGAAAGTAAATGACAGGATTGAAAGTGCTGAAAGTAAAGAACTGAATGTAAAGTGCGTGAAAGTAAAGTGCTGAAAAGTAAATGTGCTTAAAATAAATGACAGAAAAGTAAGGTGCGTAAATGTAAAGTGTGATAAGTAAGGGCGAAAGATATTCAGTCTAGGGTCTCTACTTGTGAGACATCCATCATGGACTTCAAATGATCTTACTTTGTGTTCATAAATGTGGGTTTATTCCTTTTCAAGACTTAAACCCTAAAGTAAGGCCATTTCTAGCACTTACACCACAATCTACTCCAAAATCAAGACATAGACTTCTAGTTCTAAGTGCAGTCACTTGATCTCTCATTTCTGATCAACCAAGCGACTTAAGGAAGATTAAACTACTCGGCTAAGTTTTGCCCTTTCGATGCATCCACTTAGCCTTGTTGTCTAATCAAGATTGAACTACTCAGCTAAGCTTTGCCCTTTCGATGCATCCACTTAGCCTTGTTGTTCAACCGAATAATGGCACCGAACTAGTTGACACACAAAATAGCATTAAGTTCTAGTCTCAAGATGCATACACAAGTATGAACACCCTTTGACCGAATATGCTTAGCTACTTGTATTCATGTCAAGGAATACAAGCACCATACTTACAAAAGTAAAGGTAAACAACAAGAAAGTAAAGGAGAGGAGCTCCAAATCAAGTGCTGGACAGAAAGTTAAGAGTGCTTGCTGGAAAGTAAGAGCTTCGGAGCTCAAGAAAAAGTGAAGAAAGCTTTGGAAATCAAGAACAAAAGTAAGAACAAGAACAAAGTAATATGTAGAGAGGTTTGTATTGAAGTGGGAAGGAGAGAGAAGCTCTCACTTCCAAGTATGTACATGATCTGTTTCTAAGACCAAGGGGTCTATTTATAAGCAAGCTAAACCGACATAAAGGGAGGAGATAAGATATGGCTTGGAAATATCCCAAAAGCAAACCCATTTGGACTTGTCTCTTCCAAAAGGGCAATTAGTTCTCTCAAAAATCCAAAGGCCAGCCGACTTTGAGCTTGGCTCTCTCCAAAAGCCAAAGGCCAGCCGACTTTGAGCTTGGGATTAGGCAAACTCAACCGAGAGGGTTTTGTAGTAGCTCAATCGAACCGACTTGAATTTGACCGGGTCGAAATTTAGGACTTCGGTTCATAGCCTTTGAGAGGTGGTTCTGGAATGCTGAGGCAATTATAAGCCTAATGGTCGAAGTAGTTTGGTCAGAATCTGGCCGGAGCTTGGTCGGAATCCCAAAACGGCCGGATTTACCCTAGTTTGGCCTTGAGCGGGCTTGAGCTGGTTCCACTCGGGCGTTTTGTCTGGGAAGTAAGGTTGTCCGAGTCATTTGGCATTTAGAACAACTTGGTCGAGCCATATTTGCCAGATTAGCTGGTTTGGTCGAGCGACTTGGTTTCGGTGCCTATCAGCTCGCGCGAGACCTTTGGAATTGGGCCAGCTGCCAATCTGCTCGGGCGTTCTCCTTGGTTTTCCAACATTGTCCACCTTATTTGCCATTTTGATCACTTTGCTCGAGGTGGATTCGTCATATCAGCTCGTTTGCCCGGGCAACTTGAATTCAGTGCTAGACAGCTCAGCTGGTGCGCGGGGCGATGCCGCGGTATGCGTTCGCATGGTGCACCCTGTGTGATCGCACAAATGGCCTTGTGATGATTTTGGCTTGAAATGCCATCTTTTAAGCCCGATTCCTCTATAGACTCCAAAATTGCCTGTATACATAAAACGACATCAACAAGCACATGTTCGTATGACCAAATGTCTTATTTGGTGGGTTTTTTGTACTTGGTAAATCGTATAAATACGTCCCATCAAAGCCTCATAAAAATATTCAAGCACTTTCGGGGAGATTTTGGTCCCGATATCAATATATATAGTGTGTTCAACTCCTTTTTCATACATATATGGTGTGGCGAATTGTAAAGAATAAAAACAATAGGTCAAGTGATATGAGAGAGGCCCGATGCTCCAAAGGGATTGAAAACGCCAGATGCTAATCTAAGTTGGTTTACAAACTCTGGAAATTCCTTGTCAAATGTTTGCCATGATTCACCATCTGCGGGATGTATGGTGTAATCCGAGTTAGTATCGTTCTTTCAGCGTGCCACTGCGTCTGGTCTGCAATATTTGGTGACTGATGAGTCGTATTTATACGACTCGTCGAGTCAACTAATCCTATCTATTTCGATACGTTTTTATTCGAACAGTTACTTTTTAGTGTTGTTTTGCATTTCAGGTGTTTCGGAAGCTCTAGGAGGAAACGTGCATAAAAGATGGCTTTTCATGCCAAAAACATCACAGTTTCAGATTAGACCTTTGGACCTTCGACGGAGCGCTGGGAATGAACCGCTGATTAGCAAAAATACGAGTTATATGCCGTTGCGTAGCTAACTCAATTCCCTACAACTCTCTAGTTCAGACCGAGAGCATCCGAGGTCGTTTATATGGTCAAATCAAGAGCCGAAATCGGGACTCAGTGCAGATCGCGTCCGCAAGAGACATTAGCGCTAATGTTGCTTACGAACGCGCCGATAACGTTGCTGCCGAACGCGCCCAGTCGACGAGATGATGACGTCAGCAGTCTGTTTGATGACGTCAGCAGCCCGAAAGTTGATAATTCTAGCCCAAAAATCAGATTTGGAAACCCAAGTGATAATTCAACCCAAAACCAGATTTGGGAATACAATTTTGCTATAAATAAGAAGCTTGGGCTAGGGTTTTCAGTATCAAATAATCTCTTGATCTGATCATCATATAACGAAGACTAAGACGGCTCTGGAGAGAAGACGAATCATTCGACGAGAGAAGAATTTCTACTACTTCCATACAAAAATATTTGTTTGTTTTTCCATGGATATGAGTAGCTAAACTCTTCCATTCGGTTTAGGGTTTGTAAATTGTGACGAATGTTTTGAGGCTTTTTACTTAATGCTATTTTATGTTCCACTAGTTCTTGTGCTAAATTACCCCGGACTGAATTGTGAAGCTAAGTGGATACTTGCAATGGTAAAGCTTAGCCGAACAATTCAGCCCCTATTTTCACTGCTTGTTTAAGACTAAACCGTAAGAACAAGTAGTAGCACTTAAACTTGATATTGCCTGAAACGGATTATTAGGTTTTGCTAGAACTAGAAGTCTATAACCTCAAACGGAGTAGATTGTGGTGTAGTGCTTGAAACGGCCTACCTTAGGTTATAACCTGAAACGGAGTAACCACACTTAGGAACATGAGATTAGATTATTAGCAGCCGATGATAAACGAGTCACAATAGAAAAACCCTAAGCTGAATATTCTCTCTGATTGAATTCTTCGTGTTATTTTCTCTTGTGCACTCTTATTTGCTCACAACCCCCCTTTATTTAATTGTTTCCATTAACAGCTTCAGCAACACCAGCTCCCTTGGGTTCGACCCTGCTTGCCGCTTTACTAGCCTATAGTAGGGAAATTATACATTTAAGTTTGACGCGTCAGACGACGCGCGTCAGTGACATATGGAAGCACTGCAATTTTGGAATCAAAAGAGCGTACTTAACCGTCTCCTTTGGAAGCTTACTTTTACTTACACGCTACGTGTATCTTACCTCGCCACAGACGGGGTAGCTAAGAAGATCCTTGTACTCTTTGTAGTACAATATGCATACATGCTCGGAAGCATGTACGGTCTCATAACCCGATTAACCCATATACTTCCAAACTTTTTTCACATATTTATAAGATCCCGGGTAGTTTTTATGAGGAGGAAGAATTTCTTTAGTGATCTGCAGAAATTTATTAGACCCCTTCATTCGACTCTCAACTGTTAATTGCATTGCCCTCGAAATAGTTTGAAGAACGGTTTTGTCACAACTTTTGTATGAAGGAGCCGGAGCTTCACTTACAAGACTGTTTACCTTTCATAAGCCATCCTACTCCCTAAATCACCATCCTCTGTATTCATATTCATCTAATCCTCGTGATACATATGTCGAAATGGAATTGCATCTTTAAAAATCGGTATGGAGTAGTTCGGTTGATGATGCATCACGCCCTTGCTTGTTTCTCCATGCTTCTATGCAAGCCACTATTGTCTCAACATGTATGATAAAGGTTCATTACTCTTTTCACCATGTGATGTCCATGTATTGCAACCTTTCATCATACCGTTATTAATCAAATGGATAAATATTTGGTTCAACAAACACTTTCTACAAGGACATACATGTGTATTTTCTCCATTTTGCTTCGCAAATTCAACAGTCCCTTGAATGTAACAATTATCACCCCCTTTTAACCCCATCCAACTTTTATCCATTATGAACTTCACCTTTATAATCATAACACAAAATAATCGAAAAAAACAATTCGACCATTATAAGTCATGATATATGAAAAATTATACACTCCACAGATACATAAACTATATACATACACATGAACTATTTTAGGGCAATGTGTGGAGAGCTACATAGCAAAACACTCAACATGAAACTTAGATGTGATGTAGCATATAATAGAGCAACAATTGGGTGCACATAACTCAATTTTTCAAAAAATAATCGAAGTATTTGGCATGTAACTAAGAATTGCAAACTCAAAATACATATCAAAAGTGTTACCTGGCCTGTTCCTCACGAAGGAGCTGATGAATTTTGTGTTCAGCAGTGGAGGTGAGAAGAAGAGCAGCAAAGGGAGGAAGAAAGGTGGGTGAAGATGTTTATGTTTTTTCATTCAATAATGAGTTCCTTTTGGGACACACTTTCACTATATTAGTCGCGTAAGTAACGGGTTGGTGTTACGGCGCCCAAAAA
The DNA here is from genome assembly GCA_033675395.1 of Rhodiola chrysanthemifolia. Classification (NCBI taxonomy): domain Eukaryota; kingdom Viridiplantae; phylum Streptophyta; class Magnoliopsida; order Saxifragales; family Crassulaceae; genus Rhodiola; species Rhodiola chrysanthemifolia. Next base: position 35,619,828 of record CM066207.1, on the reverse strand, counting down.
CCTCACTGCATGCATTGAAGGGTCATGACACATCTTGTATGTCAAGGTAGTCACGATAGGGAAATAGCACATCAGTTATTCAAGAGGGTCGTGATAGCCAGGACACATCATGGATGTCACGAGTGTCACGACACCTAAAAAGCTCCGAGTGATTTTGGGTTCTACCGTGTGAGCCGTGACACCTTGGAATGTCACAGGTGTCACGTCATGGTCATCGATTTCCAAAAAATTAAATAGAAAATTCGGGACAGATTTATGGACGATGACTTTGAGGATTGATTTTGACCTAGCTTGGAGAAGAAGAGAGACAACAACGTCACGAGAGATTGAAGATTCAACGAGTCATTTTGTCAACACGGTTTTCTCGTCCTTGATCTCTAAAATACATTGTTCTTCGTTCTCTTTTCCATGAGTAGTGAGTAGTATCTTTTATTCTGGTATCCTACGGATACCGTGCTTGTACCCAACTCTTCATGTGATTAAATAAACGCTTTTCATATTTTCAATTTGAGTATTCAATTTCCTTGTACTTAATTTTACCGCTCTTGCAAGTTATACATTGAATGTGATGTTTACATGCTAGAACAAAATTGGGTTAATAACCAAAAAGATGGATGTGTCTGAGGTAATTTACCAGATTGAGTGGAATTGATATTAGGTCATGGTAGCTACGTTGGTTGAACACAAGTTGATAGGAAAGTTGACGTCTATCATCTCAAAAACCCTAGGCTTAATAAATTCAAATTGTTGATGATCCTTGGATGGACGTCGTTCAACGATTTAGGGTAATTTAGACAATGATCCATGGAGGGGCGACTTGTCTAAAGTTATTTCGATTTAGTTCCATACTCGACACCTTGATTGAATTGCGTGATATTGTTGCATGATTGGTGAGGTAGGCACGTATGAAGTTTGCCTTGGGATTCTTTCTGTAACCAAACAAACCTCTTAGGTTTAGCATACTTAGAAAACTAATAATAAGGAAATTAGTTACACCAGATTTGCTCTTATTCATCGAAATAGTTGATTAGGTCACTTGTTAGCTAGTATACACACATGTTTGTTCCTTAAATTGACCCTTGGCTTACCAAGGTTTATAAATTATTTTTCACTGCAATTAAACCCCTGAAACTAATATTTGACAAGTATAAAGGGTTAAAAATTCGTTTGTCACGTCTCCAATTCCTGAAGGTGTGAAACCGGTTAGCTATAAGTGGGTGTTTGTGCGAAAACATAATGAATCAAATGAAGTTCCAAAATATAAAGCTAGACTGGTTGCACAAGACTTTACACAAAAATCTGAAGTAGACAATATGGAAACGTATTCACCTGTATTCAATGCAATAACAAATTTCTAGGTTCTTTAGCCGTTTTAAACGACTTAAAATGAAACTCATGGATGTGGTAACAACATACATATATGAGATATTAGATAAAGACATCTACAAAACCCCACAAGGGTTAAAAATGCGTGAAGTATTATAAGTAAAACCTCGTCATATGTACTCCATTTGAATAAAGAGATCATAGTATGGATTGAAACAATTTAGTCGGATATGTTAACATTGCCTACGTGAATATTTATTGGCGCAAGGGTTTGTTAACAGTCAAATATGCTCATGTGTTTTCATAAAAGGACAAGATCAGATTCTGTAATCATAGTTGTTTATGTTTATGATGTTAACATGATTGGAACTTCTGAAGAGATTCAATTAGCAGGACATTATCCGAAAAGGGAGTCTGCAATGAAATATTTAGGAGCAAGCAAGTATTGCCTCGGATTGCAGTTCGAGCAACAAAGAATGGAATATTTATCCATCACTCAAATTATACAGAGAATGTATTGAAGTGTTTTAATATGGAAAAAGTGCATCCATTAAGAACGTTGATGGTTGTAAGATCACATAGCGTAGAAATGACATGCTTCGTCCCCGGTCAATCAATGAAGAGACTGTAGATCATGTAGTACCTTATCTCAGTGCAGTAGGTGCTCTAATGTACCTTGTTAGTAATACCCGGCTAGATATAACCTTTCCAGTACATTTTCTCGTAAGTTATAGTTTATCTCCCATAAAAAGACATTGGAATGGTGTTAAACAGATCATGCTTTATCTGCATGGAACAAGTGACACGGTTTATTTATTAAAAGAACAATCGAACTATACAATGGAGAATTGGTTGGTTATGTCGGTATAGTTTATTGATCTGACCCTCACAAGGCTAATTCACAAACAGATTACTTATTTAAGTGGAGAAACTGCCATCTAATGGTGTTCGACAAAATAGACCTTGGTAGCCACATCATCAAACCATGTGGAGTTGATTGCATTGTACCAAGCAGGAAGTTATAAATGACTTGATTTTTTAAGTGAAATACAAGTATGAGTTATTTTTATTTTTTGCCTTGTTTTGAAACCCGAATTTCCTTTTTATTGTGCTTGAGTTTTACATATCTGTTTGCCCTAGTTTTAAAGAGACAGTTTTGTGAGAAATTGATTTTGTCCATTTTCGGGCAAAACTAGTTTCCCTTACACCGGTCTGGTCGATTTTCAACAACACCGTTTTTTCCCAAATCCATTTGACGAGTAAGCGCAGGCGTGGCAAAAGTTTGTCCTACGTGGACCATACATTTCACATTTGAGCATGCGTGTCGGCCTCGTAGAAAACCGGTTAATTCTTAAGGAACCGACCTTATACGCAATTGAAATAGTGTTTGTTTCTTTCTCTTCTCCCCCATTGACTCTCTTCTCCACCGGCTCTCTCCTTGCAGGGACATGACCTCCGGGTTCGATTCATCAAAGTGCTTCCCCCCAAACTAGTAATTTTGTAAATTATGTTGTTCTATTGCGATATGTGTTGAATTATGTTTGAATTAGGGTTGCATTAGAGTTGTATTTAGTTGCATTTTTGGTTATACGAAAATTATAATTTTGGTATAATTTGCGATGTTGCGTTTGGCAGTGTTGAACTAGAGTTCATTTAGCGTTGAATTAGGGTGAGTTGTATATTTCGTTATTTTTGTTGAACTAGGGTTGAATTGAGCTATACGAAAATTGTAATTTTTGTATAATTTGTGATATTATGTTTAGTAGTATTGAATTAGGGTTGAATAAAGGCGAATTATATATTTTGTTGAATTGTTAATTGTTGATTGTGTTGAATTGTTTCAAATAATGTTGTTTGATTTGAATTGTTTGAATACTTGTTGATTGTGTTGAAATGTTTGAATAATTCTGATTGTCGATTGTTAAGTTAGGGGTCAATTGTTGATGAGCCGTATTTATACGACTCATCGAGTCATCAAATCCCACCAATTCCGACACTTTCATATGCGAACAGTTACTTGTTAGTGTTGTTTTGCATTTCAGGTGTTTCGGAAGCTCTAGGAGGAAACGCGCTTAAAGACGGCATTTCACGCCAAATACATCACATGGAATTCATGGAAGATCAATCGAAGAGCCAAATTGAGATTCGGGCGAAAGTCATCACAAAGGAAGCCCAGCCGACCGGCTGGATGAAGACGATGGATGACACACACTCGGCCACTTTGAGACGGGCGGCTGAACTCACCAGCCGACCAGCTGGATGAAGACCATGGATGGCATACAATCGACAGGATTCAGTCGGGCGGCTCAATTATCAGCCGACCGGCTGAAGTGGACCGTGGCGACACTGTTTTGAAGTTCAAGATCAGCCGACCGACTGAGCTCTCCAGCCGACCGGCTGAGGTCTGCCGTGCCAGCACTTTTGGAGTTCAACATCCCAGCCGACCGGCTGAGATCACATCGCCTAGCCAGCCGACCGGCTGAAGTCTGCCAAGCCAATGCGTATGAAGCCTCATCTCAGCCGACCGGTCGAGTTCTCACCATATTCCCAGCCGCCCGGCTGGCCGTCAGGTTCAGTTTTTGGGCTTGTTTCCTAATCTCGTTTTCTAGCCCAGAAACATATTTAGAAACCCCAGAACTTATATATTGAGATTAGAGGCAGGGTTTCTAGGGGCATCCAAAAAACGTGAAGATCATTCCATCGGCCAGAACCTCCCTCCTCCTTCGTTCGGCAATAGAGAAGAAATCTCCCCTTTATTATTGTGTTTGTTCTCATGACCATGTCTAGCTAAACTCATTATTCGGTTTAGGGTTTAATACGTTGTGACGTCGTTTTTGAGACTTGTTGCTTAATGCTATTTTCGTTGTTCTACTAGTCCTTGTGCTTAATTATCTTGGTTTGAATTGCAAAGCTAAGTTGATACTCGGAACGGTTAGGCTTAGCTGAGCAATTCAAGTCCCTTATTTGCTGTTTGTTTAATACTAGACCGTTGAGAACAAATAGTGCACTAATCTGATATATCTTGGAATGGAGTATTAGATTGCTAGGACTAGAATTCTATAACCCGGAAAGGAAGTAGATTGTGGTGTAGGCGCTCGGAAAGGCCCTACTTTAGGTTATAACTTGGAATGGAAGTAACCACACTTAGGAACTCGAAAATAGATAATTAGAAGTCGATGATAAAACAAGTCACAATTAAAAACCCTAGACCGAATATCCTCTCTGATTGATAACCACTCGTTTGTTTCCTATTTCTGCACTGTTTCCTAATTACTCACAACCCAACTGTCTTTCTTTTCACAGAACAATAAGTAACCGCTCTAGCTCTCTTGGGTTTGACCCCTTGCTTGCCACTATACTAGCCAAGAGTAAGTGGAATTATATAAATTTAAATTTGCAGGTACCGACGACGCCTGTCAAATTTTGGCGCAGTTGCCGGGGAGCTACGCACGGTGAAGTTGTTCTTTCTTAGTTTTAATTTTTGTCTTTTCTTTTTATTTTCTTCTTGTGCTTTGCTACTCGTGTGCCATGGCTCACGCAGGTAACCAGTTCGATGACAACGAAGTCCACAATGACGAGAACCCGCTCGCTCAAAACAAAGGGGCACCGCCCCAAGTCTACGACGACCCGGAGCAGCTAGTCCGGGCTCGGAACCGAGCCATCAGGGAGGCCGCCCGACAGAACCAGGGAGCACCCGAGGCACAGAATGGAGTCGACCAACCGAGGGCACCAGTTCAGCAACAACAAGCTCCACCTCCACAGCCGAGACAACCACCACCTCGGAGACGACCACCGCCACAGCCACTCATCGAGGACGACTATGACGACGAGTACGATGACCACGAACCCACCATGGGAGAGCTGTCCGCGCCAAACTTTAGGAATCTGCCATGGTGCATCTACGAGGGCCCGGAGCTAGAGGGCATAGTTATCAACTCGGCAGTCGTCCATCACCTGCCCAAGTTCTCAGAGCGCCAAGGGGAGTCGGCTACTACACATCTGCAGCGCTACCATGGAATCTGCCAGAATCTCAGGCCATACGGGGTCGAAGTCGAGGACTTCAAACTAAAAGCTTTTTATTTTTCACTCATAGATGCTGCTAATGATTGGTTCTTGTCTTTGCCCTCAGGTAGCATTCAAACGTAGGACTAGATGCAGAAGAGGTTCCTCAACAAGTACTACCCGGCGGGCAGAGCTATGCAGGTTCGCAGGCAGTTGCAAGATCTCAGGCAAGGACCGAACGAGACGATGTATGAGTACGTGGAGAAGTTCCAGGCCTTAGAACAGAGCTGCTGCAACCTCGGACTCCCCGAGAAGCTGATCGTAGAGTACATGCTCGAGGGACTGAGAAGACTAGACAGGAAGTTGCTAGACGCCTCGGCTGGAGGAACTCTCATGAGACTATCCCCAGCCGGTGTGCGAAGAAAAATTATGGAAGTGGCCGAGAATGCACGGTTCCAGGACGAGTTCAACAAAGAGGAAAAATTCAGCCGGACCAGGAACGTTTCAAATGTCGAGCCCCCATCCAGTTCCGTGGCCGAAGAAATCAAACAGCTCAAAGAGATGATGCAACAGGTAATAAGGAGGCAGTCGATCCAAGCAAGGCCTTGCGAGTTCTTTGAAGCCACAGATCACAAAACAGACTCCTGTCCGACTTTAGTAGAGGATGACCAGGCGAAGTCAATGCAGTGAGCGACTACCAGAGCTATGGCAACCGAGCCGGGCCAGTTCGATAATATGGACCATCCGCGACTGGGCAAGGGGCCAACGGGCAGCACTGGAGGAACGACAATCAGAACAACCATGCCCAGAGAGAGCCAGCACAGCCAGCCGGACCTCAGCAAGCCCAGCAGTACTACCGGCCTCCATACCGACAACAGCAAGGAGGACAGAACGGGCCGGGCCAGTACCAGCAGAGACAGGACCGCAACCAGGCCAACCCGAACCAGCAAGGATCGAGCAAGTCCTTGGAGGATATAGTGAAGGACCTAGCCACCTCAGTGCATCAATTCCAGGCCAAGACCAACGGAGCCATTGCCGACTTGTCCAAGCAGATGTCCCAGATCGCCACAACGGTCTCCGAGCTTAAAAACGACCCAGGGCGACTCCCCTCACAGACTATTCAGAACCCAAGAGGGAATGTCAGCATGATGGACGTAGTAGACGTAGACACAGCGCTGAAGCAGTCCGCATATTGGGTGAGCAAGATGCTCAACACGGAGGCAAGGGTCAGCAAGGACGAGCCTAGCTCAGATTACACCAGGCCTACAGAAGACTTCGGCCCGCTAGCATCCAAAGAAGAACCGGCTGAAACACTCAGCCCAGACACGCTCAAGGCATCCGAGCCAGGCCCGGTCCTCACGGCTGAGAGTTCCTTAGCTAATGTTCCTACGTGTTCCATGCAGGTTATTGCTCCCGAAGGCCATATGACCCACAAGGACGAGCTAGAAGGCAGATTGGAGGCAGGCCCAAACAGAACAGCCCAATGATGGAATGCCCACTCGCAACAAGTCATGATGCACCGCCAGAAAAGAGTAAGGACCCGGGTGCCTTCACGGTCACCTGTGGTATCGGTGAGACCCAAATACATCACTGTTTAATCGACTTGGGTGCTGCCATTAATGTTATGCCTTACTCATTGTATTGCTCTTTGAATTTGGGACCATTGAAGCCTCCTAAACTGTTGATAGAACTAGGGGACAAATCATGTATTCGTCCAGTCGGCTTGCTTGAGAACCTAACCCTCCGAGTAGGAGACCTTGTTGTTCCTGCAGATTTCTATGTCTTGCAGATGGGCGATGCTAGAGACGATGAACCGCGAGCACTTATCTTGGGCACGGGCTTGCTGTCACTTGCATTCGGTGGCAAAATATCAGATTTCTACATCTATGGGGATGATGACCGTCCATGCGCGAGGAAACCGCCGGACATAGTGCACACGTCTGATCTTGGTGCCCTAGTTCCTGACCTACCAGAAGAGACCGTGCATACGAATGGACCAGTAGCTATGAGCAAGACGTCCTCACCAACTCGGGAGTATGAGAAGGCGAACCCGCCTGATCGAAGGAAAGTAGATCCGAGCACATCATTACACGGCAATTTTGGGCAGACTGAAGGAGTAGCTGAGGCAAAGTTTGACCTCACACGTCCATGGGATCCTAACTTGTGATCCCTAAAGAGGTAACGCCGAGCCAACGACGTAAAACAAAGGCGCTCGCTGGGAGGCAGTCCGGTAACAATTTTGTTCTTTCTAGTTTTATTTTATCTTTCGTTATTTTACTGTTTTTGAGTCTTATTTGTCACATTGTATTCGGGAAAGAGATGCTCTTTTTGCAGGAAACATGCACCTCAGTGCGGAGTCGTCGAGAGGTCCCGACCGAGCGAGCCTTGTGCGCGCAGAGTGGGTACGTTCGAAAATCCTCGACCGAAGTCCAACATATGGAAATTCTGTCTCGACCAAAAGTCTTACAATGGCTCATATATGGAGGCGAGCGAAGAATCCCACAGTGCCCCGGAGGAGTTATCTGGAGGCCCAACCAGTTGCAAGCCCTGTGTGCGCAGAATCGGACCCTTGAAGGAATCCTCGACCAAAGTTATCCCATTAGAGATTCTGACTCGATCATTAGTCTTAGAATGATCATTATATGGGGACAGGAACATAATATCATAGTGTCATGGCAAGGTCGTCCAGAAGCCCCATTGATGCGCGCGCAGAATGGGCACACCGCGAGAATCGTCGAGCAGAACGCATTATCTGGAAATTCTGGCTCGACAGAAGTGTTCAGAACGACAAATAACTTTGGAAGGGTGAGCCAACTTTGCAACCTCACGAGGGAAGTGCATGTTCACTCTTAACTCTCTCTTATTTTCCCTATTGTTTGTTTGCTTGCGTGTGTGTCTTGAACTTATGTGTGCCGTGAGGACACGTCGGTTCAAAAGTGTGGGGTGGGAGAGGCAGTATGTCATGTCAGCACGTTTATTTCTTGCGCATGCATAGAGTCAGCACGTTTCCCATTAAAAATTGAAATTTTTGAAATTTTTGTACATGTGAAATTCTCTCTATTTCCTGGATATGCAGCACTGAACGTTGATGATGCGAAATAGATGAGCTGATTAGATGCGTTTTTCTCGTGAAATTTGAGTTGTGCTTTAACATGTGAGCTTAACCTACTACGTGCCTTTGAGTTGAGATAAACGGGGATGTGGAGTTGATAGAAACGTCCTAGAGAGACTTGACAAAGCACTCAAAGGACCGAGCTTCGAACTATATGGTTATATGGACGTGGAGGCTAGCACTTCGAGGCAACATGGTTTAGAGTCTGCCCCGCCACTGCGGTGCTTATGCGGTTAGGCGGGACGGGAAAACATCACACCTTCCAATCTCTAGTCCGAGTAGCCAGGAAAACAGACGAGCGACCCTCGGCTTGACTCGCGTCAAAAGGACGAGGATGAGGGAGAGCAGGGAGGTATTTTCATATGCTTGCGGGCGATGATTGGACCTCCATCAAAAGAGCAGAGTCACGGACAAGCAGTCACAATCAGTAGCAAAAGAAAAGAAAATCAGTTATTTGTGAAGTTTTACACGCAACAAAGTGAAGTACACCACTGATCCATCAAAAGACAACTCACTACAAAAGCAGTCCAAGCAAAAGAACTCAACACCTTGAAGCTCGAACAAATCACGTGCAAGAAAAAGCAATGAAGTGTAACCATATAGTGAGAACCCGGAACCACGAGTGTAGATCATGGGTCTAAAAAGGACTATCTCCCATTCATCCGAATTGGTTTGCATCTCGGCTTAAAGGTAACACGTGTCAATTTATTCCATGTTTAGCACAATTATCTTAGTAGCGTTGAGTCACGCATTGAAAGGCAAAATCTAGACTAGCAGCGCATAATCATGTAGCATTATCCAGGGCGTCGAAGAATTGTGGTGTTGCATTTATTTTCCTCTTGTGACCTAGTTCTTGTTCGGGACGAACAAGTTTAAGTGTGGGGTGGTTTGATGAGCCGTATTTATACGACTCATCGAGTCATCAAATCCCACCAATTCCGACACTTTCATATGCGAACAGTTACTCGTTAGTGTTGTTTTGCATTTCAGGTGTTTCGGAAGCTCTAGGAGGAAACGCGCTTAACGACGGCATTTCACGCCAAATACATCACATGGAATTCATGGAAGATCAATCGAAGAGCCAAATTGAGATTCGGGCGAAAGTCATCACAAAGGAAGCCCAGTCGACCGGCTGCATTATTGGTCCAAAGTCAGCCGACCGGCTGGATGAAGACGATGGATGACACACACTCGGCCACTTTGAGCCGGGCGGCTGAACTCACCAGCCGACCGGCTGGATGAAGACCATGGGTGGCATACAATTGGCAGGTGACAGATGCTTGTCGTCAGAGCAAATGTACAAATAAATTTATATTCCGCTACTCGCGACTACACTACTGGGTAGCAAGTGGTAAGTAGGGGTCGAACCCAAGGGAGTCAGTGTGGATTAGTTGTTCTTTAATGAAGCTTATGCAGAAATTAAATGCGATTGGGGTTGAGTTTCAGTGTGATTTGAGAACTGGAAGTTAATTACAATAATAGACTGTAAGGAAAGGATTCGGTTTTAGGGGCCTTGTATCATATTTGTTTATCATTGACCGCTAATGATCATACCAAGTGTTCGGAGATGAATCGAGGCTATTCCTAACACAAGACTTGCAACATCGCGTAGAACACTTGAAATGATCATGCTAAGTATTCAAAGATGAATCGAGGCTATTTCTAGCGCAAGACTTGCAACACCATTTAAAACACTTGTTCTACTTTAGACTAATTCCTCCTTTCGAAGTATCTTAGCCTTATGTGCATCCATTTTGGGTTGTCTTTTCCGATTTACCCAAAATGGTGTTTGAGAGAGATCAAACTCCTCGGATAAGCTTTGCCATTTCAAGCATCCACTTACCCGAGTATGATTGCGAACTTCCACGGAAGAGCTTTGCCATTTCAAGCATCCACTCAACCTTGGAAGTTCTGATCTAATATATGGCACATAGAACAAGTTTTGAATACAGAGATACTCTTAAGAGTAGAGTCTAAAACATTTATAATACAAGTATACCCCTACGACCGAGTACAAGCTTTTAGCTACTAGTATTCATGTTAAGGAATACAAGCAAACTAATGCCTTGCACAAGGGTACCGAATAATAAAATAACTTTACAGTAAAAACAAATAATACTGAAAGTAATTTTATACCTTACAATAAGCGGAGGAGAGGAGCTCCTAGGCAAGATCCACGCAAGAGAGTAGCTCCACAATGAAGAACAAAATATTTATTGAAAGTGAAGAGAAGAGGGTTAAGCCCTGTATCTCTCTAAAACATTTGTGAAGTGTGTATGGATGATACAAATGAGGAGGGGAGGAGCTCCTTTTATAGCCAAAGGGAGGAGGAATGGAGGGTGGAGATGGTGGCATGTGGTGTTGCATCCAAGGGAGGAGGAGGAGGAGATGAAGATGTGGTGGAGGAGCCACCACATGTCACATTCCTATGGTGAGGAGGAGGAGCCGCCGGCGGCTTTGGGAGGAGGGAGGAGGAGCCGCCAAGTGGAGGAGGGGGAGTGGAGGAGAGGAGTTGTGAGGGAGGAGCCGCCCATGTGAGGAGGAGCCTCCCTTTTTGTGAGTTTTGTGAAGTTTTCACAAAACTATCGGTCCATTCCTACCCCGGACTGACTTTGGTTGTTCCTCGGTTGGATTTAATTTGAGTAATTCAATGTCAGGATCTTGATATTTCTTCGTTCAGCGTCTGATCTTGACCTTGGATTGACTCTTAATATCTTTTCAGCGTAAAATCCTCTCCTTAGCGTGTTTTCTCTCTAAGCGCCAAAATACCCTGTAGAAATATATCGGGACTAACAAGTAAAAGTTAAATAGACCAACAGTCTAATTTGGTGGGTTTTACTGTGTTTTTGATTCGTATAATTATGGTCCATCAGATCACCCCACACTTTTAGTTGTTCGTCCCGAACAATGCTATTAAAGGGCGGCACTAAGTAAGTTTTTTTTTAAAATATGAAAATTAGACTGTGGGACTAGATTTATCCTAATTCATGCATTACTACTTATTACCAAATTGAACTGCGTAAATAAATAGAAGAAACTTGATACGTGTACCTCCGTGCCGAGATGCAAATTATTCTGGATGTTTCGGGAGATAGCCCTTTTCAGGCTCCTGGACTGCATTCTCGGGATCGTCTCGCACTATATGGTTTGACTTGTAGCTTTCTCTGGCACGTGATTTGGTTTCGGGTTTCACTGGTTTGAGTACTTTGATTTTTCTTTTGGCGAGGGACTGCTTTTGTAGTGAATCGGCCTTTGGCCTTTGATTTGACTCTTTGAGTACTTCACTTTTTTTGTTCGGTTAAAACCTTCACAATTTTGGGCCTTTGGCCTCTTGATTTGCTTCTTCGAGCTTTTCGCCTTTTTGTGGCTTTTGCAAGTCCATTTTCTCAAGCCTTTTTTGGGAGGTCCAATCATCGCCCGCAAGCCTATGGAAATACCTCCCCGCTCCTCTCATCGTTGTCGTTTCGCGCGGGTCAAGATGAGGGTCGCTCATCTATTTTCTCGGCTACTTTGACTAGAGAGAGGACGGTCTGATTCCCGTCCTCGCCTTTTCTTTTCTTTTTGCATAAACACTGCATGGCGGAGATGACTTCAATCTTCACTGAAACCCGAAGTGCAGCCTCCACTGACTTCGAAAACCATATAGTTTGATTCGATCCTTCGATTGCTTGCCAAGCCTCTCTAGGGCATTTCTATCAACTCCACATCTCTAGTTTATCTCAGCACAAAGGGACAAATGAGAAGTTACGTTCTAAGTTTTTAGACAGTTGAATTTTCACAAGGTAAATGCATGAATTTCGGTCTATCTTTTTCACATTCTTAAGTTCATATTTTCAAAAAGATACACTAAAAAAGAAAAAATGTTTTTTATTTATGTACACATGCGGATCTCACCCCACACTTTTGAACGAAGTCGTGCCTTTCAGCACTACTTAGTTCAAAAGCCATGCAAGCAGACAATTACGAGAAGGAAATGATATTAAGGAAAAGGGAAGGACGGAACTCCCTTTAAGGTGTCGAGTGAACGACATGGCTCGAGGCTGGATAATCGAGGGAGTTCGGCTGGGGCCTTGAACTCTTAGCGTAGCCCTGACTGGCTTAATGTTGCGCCCAAGTCCGATTCCTGAATAGTCAAATCTTCTATGCACCGAGTGGGTGAGAGCGACTTATTGAAAAAGTAAAAGACAGAAAATAAAAGACAGAAAATTAAAGTGCGGAAAGTAAGATAGTGTCGGGTTACCTCCCGACCAGTGCCTTTGTTTAACGTCGTTGGCTCGACGATACCTCAATCATGGATCATAAGGTCGGATCCCAAGGGTGAGTGAGGTCAAACTTCTTCTCGACAGCCCTTTTGCTCCGAGAGGGTGGGGTTTCTTTGACCATAGCTGCTGGTCCAATGAGTTGTGCTTGTTTGTTACTCCTTCCGGGTTTCCATTCTTTCGGCCCATGTCTTTGTCGCTTCTTCATGTTTGAATAGTTGGCACCTTTGCGATTTTGGAAGTTTGGTTTTGTGCCATTAAATGTAGGCGACATTAAGCATGCGCCTTTGCCAATCCTCTTCATTGTGGCAGTGATGGATGGTTGTCTTGGAACGAATGAGTTTTCAAGCGGTTTTCCTTGTTGAGTCGTGGTGAGTGGGACTGGGGCTTTCTTGGACAGTTCGGCAATGAGATCCGGGACTTTCTCGGGTGCTCCGAGCGTAAGGACCGGGCCTGGCTTGATTTCTTCGGCCGTTTCGGTAGTGATGTTCGGGACTTCTGTTGGCTCGGCAGTTAGGACTGTGATTTCCTCGGATGGATTGGTGATAAGGACCGGGCCTGATTTGGGCAGTTCTTCTTCTAACTCCCTGGGATAATCTGAATGTAGCTCTTCTTCAGGTAACCAAGGGTCCTTATCCTTGTCATTCGTATATCTTTTCAGCGTAAAATCCTCTCCTTAGCGTGTTTTCTCTCTAAGCGCCAAAATACCCTGTAGAAATATATCGGGACTAACAAGTAAAAGTTAAATAGACCAACAGTCTAATTTGGTGGGTTTTACTGTGTTTTTGATTCGTATAATTATGGTCCATCAGCAGGATTCAGTCGGGCGGCTCAATTATCAGCCGACCGGCTGAAGTGGACCGTGGCAACACTGTTTTGAAGTTCAAGTCCCTTATTTGCTGTTTGTTTAATACTAGACCGTTGAGAACAAATAGTGCACTAATCTGATATATCTTGGAATGGAGTATTAGATTGCTAGGACTAGAATTCTATAACCCGGAAAGGAAGTAGATTGTGGTGTAGGCGCTCGGAAAGGCCCTACTTTAGGTTATAACTTGGAATGGAAGTAACCACACTTAGGAACTCGAAAATAGATAATTAGAAGTCGATGATAAAACAAGTCACAATTAAAAACCCTAGACCGAATATCCTCTCTGATTGATAACCACTCGTTTGTTTCCTATTTCTGCACTGTTTCCTAATTACTCACAACCCAACTGTCTTTCTTTTCACAGAACAATAAGTAACCGCTCTAGCTCTCTTGGGTTCGACCCCTTGCTTGCCGCTATACTAGCCCAGAGTAAGTGGAATTATATAAATTTAAATTTGCAGGTACCGACGACGCCTGTCAATTGTTGATTACGTTTGTGTTGAAATGTTTGATTCCCAAGCAATGTCTATTTTACAACTGTTATTAAATTAAATACGTTTATTGTCGGTAGTAGGTATGGTACCACGCAGACCATCATCTTCACGAGCTAGGGCGTCCACTGCCAGGAATGTCCCATTTCAGTCCATTTTGAATCCCAATATGGATGCGGGCGACATAATTAATCCCGATCCTATTGATGAGTTTGTTCTTACTAGGTAGAGTAGTCACCGTACTCATGAAGTTTGGAATAATCAGGTTAGTAATATATTTTAATAAAATTTGAGTTTCAAATTTATAATTTGGCATGTAATTTGTTACTAATGTTGATCTTTTTTTTCTTGTGGCACATAGATGCGTAAGTGAAGGCATACAACCCGCTTGCAGTTAAGCATAATTCCTCGCATAATGCATCATGTCGTAAATGCTTGTTTCTACCCTTGGATTCTTGTGTGTGGTGTGAAGTCTAATCAGGCATCAGTGACTGTACTAGTAGAGAGATGGAGGCGAGAAACTCATACCTTCCATTTTAATAAAGGGGAGGCCACCATAACTCTACAATATGTGGCTCTTCTTACTGGTCTACCTATAGAAGGAGTACCTATAACAGGGAATTCACGAAGGAAATGGGAGCCGATTTGCGTGCGACTACTCGGTGACTACCTTGATTGCCATAAAAACTCATCATCACTGGCAAAGACAGCATGGTTCAACAATAATATCCCGCAGAGCCCTGCTGATGCATCAGAGGAGACGATGTAGAGATATGCTAGGGCGTATCTCTTTTAACTGGTGGACTAACCTTATTTCCTGATCTTAGTGGTAACATTATCCTACTGCACTTTCTTCCCTTACTGGATGACCTCGACAATGTTAGACAGTATAGTTGGGTGAGTGCAGCACTAGCTTATCTGTACAATATGCTATACAGGGCCAACAAATAGGGTAAAAGTCAGATGTCTCGAGCTGTGCTGCTGTTACAATTCTGGAATTGTGAGCATATGCGCTCTGGGAGGCCGAAGCCTTTTTTGAGGAAGTTGTATACACTGAATACAAAGGAAGTGAAGCAATATCTATTTCCCACATGAACATGTTCCCGTCTCTAGCCTTACCGTGTATGAGTTATGCTTTCTGGTGGTACAACCTAGTAAACACCTCTCTCTGGATCGTAGAGCGACACGCGGTGGACATCTGTCCTAGCACAAAGTTCGTCCAACCTCCTCCATTTTTCGTGGGAAACAGAGATCTGTGCCCATCGTAGAGCGACACGCGGTGGACATCTAGTGACGCTTCACAAAATAAGTTTTTGTTTGCTTAAACGTGAACATCGCTAGTGAAGAAATTGGCAAAACACGATCGCCTTTTAGGATGGCGTTGAAACACTCAGAAGCATTCGTGGTCATCGACTCCCATCTAAACCCGCCGGTGTCAAATGCCTATAACCATTACTCTACATCCATGTTTTCCAACCATCGGCTGACCTCTAATTTGTCGTGCAACAGGTCTAGCAGCTCAACATATTCAGCCTTGAACTTCAGCTCCTTTGTCTGGTAGGCCACGTCTCCAAGTTTTTCTTTCAAAATTAAATCCTTGACCTTCACCATGGAGTTGCTCTGCAAGTGACGAACGCATACATGATGTTAGGGATACGAAGGAGACCATTCTGGTTCCCGCATGGCAGATAGTATTCCGGCGTGTCGTTCTGAAATGATGCACAAGCCCTCGCGCGAAGTCACGTCTTCCAGGGTGCAAGACATGAATCATTTCCAACTTGAGATGTTCTCCCACTCCACCACTGCCAAGCAAACATTAAATAAATGATTATTGGCGTTAAAAGCAACAGCGGCCAACAATTTGGTAGTCCATTTCCCGTACATATGTGTGCCGTCGATCGAAAACACGGGACGACAATTCTTAAATGCATGTATGGGTTCAACAAATGCCTAGAATAACACGATTCACTTGGCAAACACCACTGTCGAGTGGTGTCGTATCCCACTTAACAACTGTCTCCAGACTGTAATCCACCTGCGCCTGCATCAAGTGTGACATCTTCTCAAATGAGTCATCCCACTCTCCGAACAGTTTAACAAGCGCCAGCTGCTATGCTTGCCACGCCTTCAAGTATGATATTTCATACCCATAATCCTTTCTAATGTTAGCACATATGTGTCGTGCGTTGAACCGCACGTCCTCACTCATCGCCTCTTTTATCTCATCAGCTATGTATTGTTTGTTCAGATGTTTGTTAGTCCTGGAAATGGAGCCATGCTGGCATATGTGGTTATGTGGGTTCTTGCGGATCACCCAATAATTTGTTGTCTACATTACCGCAATGCGAACGCACCACGAACGAACCTCTCTACCCTGCAGACATTCAAAAACCATTAAAGTAGGCTGAGACTCCTTTACCTTGTACTCTACACGATTCACAATGGAATACTTCTGCACGACATAGATGACTCACTCTTTTTTGCGAAAGCTTTGACCAACTACAAGTGACGGAGATTGAGGATGAATTGGATGCAGATTCTCATCGAAGGGTTAAAAAGTTTCCCACGTTGAGACATCATCGAAATTCGGATGATCCCAAGTGTATCGAGGTTGCGTAAATTCAAGAGTCGGAGCTTCTACAGCGAAGGTCTCCAGTTCTTCCATTTCATCACAGCCGTATTCGTCGATCACTGGATTATCCAGGGTCGCCAGTGTAGACAAAAACATCGAGTCATCATCTGAATCGCCAGTGTAGACATATGCCATGTTGGAAGCTTGGAAAGAGAATATTGAATTGGTTGTGCTTTAAGGTGGTTGAACTACCCTCGGTTTTTTTGACAAATGAGACCGATTTGGCAAAACCGATTTTATGCTATACCGGCTATCCACAAATCGGTTTAACAGAAAACCGGTTCCCTCGCAACCGGTTTTTGGGATTGTCTTGTAAAATCTTGATCAATTCCATATGTCCCTGACCATCTGAAAAATCTGCAATTGGGTCTGAAAAGCCACTAACTGTGTTTACTTATGCAAAGACAGGTGTCGATTTTCCTTAAATCGGCATTCTTAGCACGTATAGTCCCGCCAGTAGTGAAAAATAATAGAACCGGTCGGTGAATACTTCATTTATTAATTTTTAATGAAGATCGGAGAACCGGTTTTGCTATGTGGCGACACGCATGTACAAATGCGAAACGTTTGGTCCACGTAGGACAAAATTTTCACTCAGCAATCCGTTTCAGGAAAAACCGGTCTTGTTAAAAATCAACCCTAGTTTGGGGAAAACCGGTTTCCCAAAAATGGACAAACCGATTTTCCTTTAACCGGTCGCTTTAAAAAATAGGGCATAACTTATATGCACAACTCAAACACGGTAAAAGTGAAAGTCGAGTTTCAAAACTGGGCAAAAAAAAAAAAAACTCGAATTATGATCAAAACTTTATTGAGAGGTCAAATTGGTCTTGAGGTCTGAGCCCAAATTTAAGAAGAAAAAAAAAGAAAGAAAAGAAAGTTACTGAAATTACAGAACTGAACTAGTAATGACTTTCATTAGGGTTGAACACCAGCAGAGCCAGGCTGACACCAGACAGTTAGATGCTATGAAACCTTTAGATTAATCCCAATGGAAAATACAGTACTGATAATCAAGCTCAACAAAGGCTTGCCAAATATCTCAAAATATTACAGTTTTAACTTGAATGTAAAAAAAGGAAAAACAGGGGAAGAGTTTTTTTCGGCAGGTATCTGCCGTGTGAAAGAAAATGTTGTGCATGGGAAAATAGTGGAGTCTTAGTGTTTGAGGTAAAGAGTCTCTTGGTTGGTCATGTTACTCTCCAGTTTTATCTTCTCAGGCTATGCATGATATATTCACCATAAAGGTCCCTGCGTAATACGATAAGCAGAACAAAAAATGTAAAATGTGAAGATGCAATAAAGCGGATCAGGGGTTGGCTGGCTTTAATGTTAATGTAATAACTACTAAATGAGTTAAGAAGCTTACATTGAGTACTGGATAGCTTCATGAGCAGATTCAGCTGGCAAGAACTCGTTAACAGCAACTTCTTTGTTCTCATTCTTCTTGTCTGATTAATTTTGTAAACAGAAAAAACCGTAAATGTTCTGAAACTTTGAAATGAATCACGAAGTAATCGGCAGTATATCAGAAAGCGTACAGTCTTCGAAAAAACGCTTGATCTCAGTCAGGCGATGAGGGGCGAGTTGCTTGATATCAATGTAGTGACGATACTCAGGATCATCAGCGCACACAGCTATAATCTTGTCATCCTTCTCACCCTGTTTGGAACATGTATTTGTTGAGTAAATAAAAAGAAATGCGGAGTTTGATTCCGAAAAATGAGTGTCATGTTCGTACAACCACTGTGAAGTTGACCATGTATGTACCTGATCAATCATAGGCATGAGTCCAATCGCTCTGGCTCGAAGATAACAGCCAGGGAGAACTGGTTCCTGATTATGGGATTAGCGCATCATATTAGCCGATTATTGAGGGTATGCCGTGTAAAGGAATCCATTATATCATTGATCTACCTGCATAAGTACAAGAACATCCATTGGGTCGTTGTCCTCGCACAGCGTCCTTGGAATGAAACCATAGTTGTGGGGGTAGACTACAGAGGAATATAAGATTCTGTCAACCTGCACATACATGAGATTGTGATGATTATTAGGAGGAAGCACTTATTTGGTAGGAATTTTAATCACAATAACAAATCAACATAAAACGCGACTGCATCAGAATGGCTATTGAACGGTGAGAATGTGAGTGATTTAACTGATATGGTGGCCATTATATGATCGAATTGAACATTAGAAAGAGGCACATAAATATGACGTGACGTACCTTAATGAGACCAGTTTTCTTGTCGAGTTCATATTTCACTTTACTCCCTTTGCTAATCTCAACAACCTGTTCAAGGGGAAAAAAAAGGTCACAAACTATAACAGAAGTAGCTTGGCTACCAGAATGGTCTACTAGGTCAGTTGAGCCTTCTTTCAGAGTATGCAAAAGTGAGGTCAACTAGTCTGAAATTTTTGCGACCCAGGTCCTGTTAGAGTCTGAACTCTATAGGCATGGATAATCCTCAGCATAAATTCATTCAAAGAAAAACCCTACCAAGTGCTGCTACAAGCTAAATGCTTGATGAGCATGACTCCAATATCTAATATGTATGACAAAGTAGCTAGTTTATTAAGAATACGACGTCCCAAATAATATAAACATAACACAGGGGATGATCCAGTGCATGTAATTAACTAAGCGACCCTTGTATCTCTATTCAGTTGCTTCAATTTTCTGGATATGGTCTTCTCCAGAAGACAGACATCAAAATCAGGAAAATATATGCTTGAAACAACACCAGAATAATATAAGCAACTTACACAATTGAAAATCACTGGGGCTGCAGGTCCTGTAATCATGAATCAGTAAATGTAGAATTAGCAAGGGATTCACAGTGTAAAACCACTTGAAGTGATTACATTCGGGTTACCAGTTACCAATCTCAAGATCATGCCAGGGATGAGCAGCAACTGACTTCCTCGACATTGATGAAAGGATTCTTTCATTCAACTTGGGTGCACGCCTGGGTTTCTCCTCATTATTCTCGGCCATATTTCGAGCTACATTAAAAACCAATAAATCTTGATTTGTTCCCCCATAGCACATTATATGTCTCAATTGTTTTGTTCCGTATTAGGGGTTGCATTGAGCATTGGAGAAAAACCCCAAATCCGATAAACCATTCTAACCTAAGTATCTATAACTCATTTTTTTCATAAATATTATTTTATTCAATGAAAATAGGAATTTGATGATCAGAACAAATATGACTTTTCAGAAGCATCGATCTGATCTGTAGAGAAACCCCAAATCTGATAAACTACATGTATCAAAGATCTTAAAACACTTTCAAACATTTATCAGAAAAAGATAAACGGATAACAACGCAGGCAAGGATCAGAATCTACCTTCAAATGACGATTATAAATCGGATAGGAGAAAGCAGTAGAAAAATCTCCAGAAACTGATAAGTGAGTTCGGGAAAAGTGAAGGGAGGCTGCGATATAAATAGTAGATAGAGGGAGGAGCATGTGTCGTCGTCGTCCACTCCAGCTCCATATTCTACGCGGTTATTGCTGATCTGAAATCCATGACACATTCAATTAATTTAATTCTATAAATTAATGTTACGCTTGGGGAGCTGCTACTATAACTGTACTAATTTCCGCAAAATGGGGGGGGGGGGGGGGGGGGGGGGGGGGGTTTCAACATAAATTAATTATCCATTAAATCAGAGTTTGAAAACGAGAGAGGAATTTATTTTAATCTATTTATTTGCATCGTCGTCTCCACGTACGAAGATCTATCCATATCGCATTCAATGCATAACATCATAGCTTTGACCGGTAGCTTAGCTCTTAATCTGACAACCTTAAAGTCTTCCTCACGAATAGGCCTCTCGTGTGGGCCGGTTGGAGTAGAATATTTTGGATCCGGTTCGGTAGGGCAAGTATTTGAGTAGACCATCAGCATGGGTTGAATCGGGTCAGGTTTCGTAGAAAACAGATAGTAGTACAGTGGCTTACGAATTGGGCTATTTTCGGATTGTGCTGGATTTTTCAGGCCCATCAGAACTATAATCGTCCTTGCCGATGACAAGTTCCAACTAAGATTATAATAGAAGACTCAAGATCAATTGCGAACTTGATTTTTGGTATAAATCACAAACTATGACATGATTTTATTCAGACGAATTAAATGTCACTTTCTTAAATTATGGCATAGTTCATAGTAAGGAAGCGTTCGGTTGAGAACCCTTAAAAATTTGAAAACTTGAAACCCCAAATCTCACCATTGGATCAAGTTGCATCTTTGAATGTGGAGCTGACACGTGTTCCACTCACATTTTTTCTTTCATTGTGCAGTTTCGAGCATTATTTTTGCCTAGATGCATTTTCAGGTTTCGAAAAGTGCACTTAGGCAAAAACGAAAATGCATAAAGAAGGTTCTCAAAGTTCTCGAAAAAAAGAGGGGTTCTCATTTGAACGCTCATCGTTCATAGTAAGTGGAACATAATTCATTGATTTATATTTTGCACCTCATCTTTTTCCACGAAAATAAACAGGGACATTGAAGAAGTGAGCAGTATAGTCACAAAAGCTCCATATATAATTGGCATTTCAAAGGTAGGCAATGTGAAGTCAGGGTAGTCAGTTTTATCTCCGTTGCAACATCTTCCTTTCTGGGCTAGTATCATCACCAACAACACTACACAATATATTACTTACACGCATAAAGTATTGTATTCTACTACGACTTATACTACTCACCAGGGACGGACCCAGGATTTGAAACAGGGGGTGGCAAGTGAAATGTACTACAACATTAAAATCATTATCACTATTTCAAAAAAAATTGGTTATCATATCACAAATATATTTTAACTATGTCGTTCTCGATGCTGACATCCAAACAATGTTATAAAAAATATTCTTACATCTTCGTGCATTGTATTCATTTTTGAAAAGGAGAGTGTGATAGTAGGAGTGGAAATTGAAAGAGCCAAAATAAAAATATAACACATTGCACACAAAAAAATCAGATTGATTTTATTGTTCTTGCAACCATTGAAATAGTTCGAGCAATTCCGGCCAAAATGTTAAAATAACATTGAAAGGTCAAAATTTCAACACAAAACTTCAATGTAATGTTTCAATTGAATGTGAACACTTTGTAGACTTTTAAAGTGTAGCTAATTTAATTATTTATCTTAGTTGACTCTTTTTTTTTCAAGGTCAAAACAACACAAATAAACGTACTCTATTTCATACGATTCGAACTGTAAAAAGTCAAAACAACACAAACTATAATTCTTAAAAATCATCTCATATGACTGTATAGCATATCAATTCATTACAAAATCTCATGAATACTAAAAAATTAATCTTGATAGAGGAATATAGCTTATTAAATTTAAATTTACAATATAAATAAGTTTTATTATACTAATATGAAAATCAGTATTATTATATATATAAAAGTTTCGAAAAAAAGGTGGGAGTGAGATGTGCCACCCCCAGTACATGGTGCATCCGTCCCTGCTACTCACTACTACTATGAATCTAAGTAGATACGCAACAATTGAGTATGTCGTAAAGCAAGAACACAGAAAACACAAAAACGGATGCAAGTACACACCTTTTTTTTCCCGTGGTTTTCCCCCTAAACCTCAAAAGAGACCTAGGCTTAATCCACGTTGAGCCGACACTAGCTCGATTGTATTATGCTGCCTGATGACAAACTTGATCCTGCTCGCCCGTTGTTTGAACCTTCGGTTACAGCCTCCTCACACACTCAGTGTATATCACTCACGCTGTTAAACTAGCCTATTACAATCGCACAAAGCCAGGTGATAACTATGGTCAAAACCGACCTCACAAGGCTTCAAACTACAGTTACAATACTACTGCCGCTTCTGATCTATTCACTGATGAACTCAGATCTTGAGAAAGCACCAAAAAACTCAGCAAAGAACAGTGAACCGAAGAGAAAAGAAGGAGACGCCGCTGGAGCCTTTTCCACCACCAAACCCTAATCCTTTCACTCTTACATCTCGCTGAAGATAAAGTTGCTTATATATCCATTTGCACCAGCCGTTTGATCAAATCTTCATCTAACGACACGCATGCTTTAGAGCCACGTGACTGGAATAACCTGATTGGCTAAAACACGCAACTCTTGCTGACTGGACTGCGGACTATGATTCAACCAGCAGCTCAATATTTGAACTGATGCACACTGGACTGGGTCTTGATAAAAAACGGATGGATCTGGGCTTCTAAATACCAGAAAATCCCCACCTAGAAGCAATGCATCCATATGTGAATAAAGAAGCTCCACCAGAAACTGAGCAAACCACCACCCTTTGCATCTTCAGACTTCAAAACCAGCCCTTGCATCTTGAATCTTCCGTCTTCAAGCATAATACAACCAAGGTGCCTAGTGCCGTTAACGCTCAGTACCTGCAAAACAGATTACTCGACAAAGAGCAAGTCCAAGCAGTACTTGTTGTTAGTAACGATTTTTGTACCAAAATATGCAGGATTTTTAGCTGTGTCAAATTTCAGCAATTTCACCTTATCACTCGCAATCAGATCCCTAATATAATGAAACTTAACATCAACATGCTTAGTTCTTTCATGATATACCGGGTTCTTGCTAAGATGAATTGTAGATTGACTATCCGAGTAAATAACAGGCACACCAGAATACAGATTAACTTCACGCAACAAACCAGCAAGCCAAACTGATTCTTTACAGGCATCACATATCGCAACATACTCAGACTCAATTGTAGACAATGCAACTAATGGTTGTAACTGAGATTTCTAAGAAATGCAGCTTCTACTTAAAGTGAAATAATAGGCAGTGGTAGACTTGCTAGAATCTCTATCAGATGCAAAATCAGCATCAACATAACCAATAATTTCAGCAGAAGGCATTCTATTCTCATAACACAAACAAATATCAATAGTACTATTAACATATGCAATCACATATTTCAGAGCAGTCCAATTTTCCAAACCAGGGTTTGACATATATCTACCCAACAATGAAATAGCATACGATAAATCAGGCCTATTACTAATCATTGCATACATCAAAGAGCCAATAGCATTTGCATAAGGAATACCATCCATCTTAATCAATTCAAATCTTGATTTAGGGCACTGTTGTTTACTCAAGATAAAATGACCAGCAAGAGGCATACAAACATATTTTCAATTCAAATTTCCAAATTTTTTCACAACTTTCTCTAAGTATGGTCTTTGGTGTATTTTTAGCCACTGTTTCTTTCTATTTCTTTCAATAATCATGCCTAAAATTATTTTCCTAGCAGGTCCAAAATCTTTTATATCAAATTCAGAGTTCAGTTTCAACTTTAACTCTTTAATTTTAACCATGGTCTTACTAATTAAAAGCATATCATCCACATACAGCAGAATATAGACAGGATCCGAATCAGTGGAAGAAAAATACATACATCTATCATAACTGCTTTTAGTCAAGCCAATACTTAGCACAAAATCGTCAAACCGCTTATACTAATTCCTAGGACTCTGCTTCAAACCATACATCGACTTTTTGAGCAAGCAAACATGATCAGGCAGTTTATCATTCACAAAACCTTCAGGATGATGCATATAAATATCTTCATTCAATTCACCATGAAGAAATGCAGTTTTAACATCTAACTGTTCAAGATCTAGGTCAAAACACGCAACAAAAGACAACATCAATCTGATAGTTTTAAACTTAACAACAGGTGCAAATATTTCATGGAAATCCATGCCTTCTTTTTGTGCGAAACCCTTAGCTACTAATCTGGACTTATACCTAGGTGGATCATGTTCATATTGCCCTTCTTTTAATGTATACAACCATTTACACTGAACCAACTTCTTACCCTCAGGTTTCTTAAGCAAATCCTGAGTAGATACGCAATAAATGAACCATATTCTGAACCATATTACACTGAACCATATTCTGCTACGACTTATACTACTCACTACTACTACGAATCTGAGTAGATACGCAATAAATGAGTGCCGTAAAACAAGAACACAGAAAACATAAAAACGGATGCAAGCACACACCGTTTTTTTCTCGTGGTTCCCCCTAGACCCCAAAAGAGACCTAGGCTTAATCCACGTTGAGCCGGCACTAGCTCGATTGTATTATGCTGCCTGATGACAAACTTGATCCTGCTCGCCCGTTCTTTGAACCTTCGGTTACAGCCTCCTCACACACTTAGTGTATATCACACACACTGTTAAACTAACCTATTACAATCGCACAAAGTCAGGCGATAACTATGGTCAAAATAGACGTCATAAGGCTTCAAACTTCAGTAACAATACTTCTGTAGCCTCTGATCTATTCACTGATGAACTCAGATCTTGAGAAAGCACCGAAAAACTCAGCAAAGAATACTGAACCGAAGAGAAAAGAAGGAGACGCCGCTGGAGCTTTTTCCACCACCAAACCCTAATCCTTTCACTCTTACATCTCGCTGAAGATAAAGATGCTTATATATCCATTTGCACCAGCCGTTTGATCCAATCTTCATCTAACGACACACATGCTTTAGAGTCACGTGACTGGAATAACCTGATTGGCTGAAACACGCAACCTTGCTGACTGGACTGCGGACTATTATTGAACCAGCAGCTCAATATTTGGACAGATGCACACTGGACTGGGCCTTGATAAAAAACTGATGGGTCTGGGCTTCTAAATACCACATTCGGGTAAGCCTATTATTACTTCGCCTACATGGCTACCATGTTACATTTGTATTGTAATCGTCAATGTAGTTCCACAAAAGTGTCATAAAAGTATGAAACCATGTTACACTAGATGAGAAGCCTGGTTCTGAGAAGTGCGATAGAATCATAAAATGAACAAAATGGCCAAAATGCATTGTCCATAGAAATGACGACCTGATCATTCACAAATTCAAATAAGTGCACATTCTCATGTGAGCAAGAAGGTGATTGAAAAGTAAAGATTGTACAACATCTTTCATCTAATTCGGTAACGAGACATGATCCATCATTGTTGTCAAGCGTACGAGTTACGACCCTAAGATTGTACAACATCTTTCATCTAATTCGGCAACGAAACTCAAATTAAACTCTTAAAAGTTTGATTATGATAGATTAGTAGAAATAAACACAACCTTACTGTTGTTAGTGATTCCTTGTACGACCCTAAACGTACCTAATAAGCTATTATAGAATTATTTTTGATCAAGTTACAACAACGTCAGAAATACAGGGACATGGCCACATGGGCGAGTGTCTAACACTAGTTTTTATTAGACTATTAGGTCGTAAAACGTCATTGTTTGTCGACTCAGTGTTTTTGTATATTAGGTGGTTTCAAATGTATGTGCGAGAAGTGAGAGAAAATCAGGTCAGACTGAATTTGAGGATTTCTAGGAGTTTCTTGCAGCGAGAAAAATAGTTCTAGGGATTCGTCGTTAAAATAGATATAGCAAGTGATACAATTTGTGTTTGTGCGTCGTTGTGTCCAGTTTGTAACCTTCATTCTGTCATCACGAAAAGTCTCACTTGTTGTTTAATGTGGGTGTGCTTCATTCTATCTCGAAAGATGATGATGACACGGATGAGCTGCTCAACCTTGCGTTCACCCCAAGTTTTTCAAATTTTATCTGTGTAATATAAATAATATAAAATTTACTTAATAAAACTGATATAATATTTAGAGTTAGGAGTTAGGATCAACTGAGAAACGACAGTTCTGGTGAGAAATGAGAAATTTTAATAAGCGTTGGATTACTCATTAAACGGTCCTGATTTAACTAATATATTTGCATTAATTTTCGGATTAAAATCCTAAATAAGGGTCTAAGCGTCATTTTGTTGTTAATGATTTTAGCTAATTTCCTAAATTGTCGCATACGTTCGTCGCTCACGATGAAATCGGCTCGCAAACCCTAAACCCGCACACGTCCGTCTCCTTCGTTCGTCCGTCGCTTCGTTCGTCGTTTGTCGCACACGATTTCATATCTCGGATTCGGTTCGGATTTCGCATGTGTCTCTCGGCACCCATTCAATTGCTCGGCCAGATTCGATTTCCATGTCATCGTCGGCTCGACTTGTCTGTGTTGTCGTCGATCGATTGCCAGGATGCGAAAATCAGATTGATGTATTGGGAAGAATCTGAGTCGATTGGGATTTGTTGACGTTGATGATGCGTTTCTGGGTTTGCTCCATTAATGGGTTTGTTGCGTTAATGGGGTAACATGCGTAGTTTAATACATAAAATGTGTATATGAAGTGTTGCTGATGCTGGTTCTTCTGCTGGCTTATGATGTTTGGTAATGCTTTCTGTCTTTGTCTGTGAGTTAAATTGTGTACAATCTGCAGAAGATACTTCTCCTCTCATATATTGCTACTTAGTTTATCTTGGTGAGTTTGTAATGTTAGCATAGGTTGAGAATTTGGTGATTGAATTGATACTGTGCAATATGATTTTTGAGGTGAACTGCTTCGCTTTTAGTTTTCTGATTGTTCCTTTTTTTTGATAAGGTTTTCTGACTGTTCTTTGAATCCTCGTACAAGAAAAGTGGAAATTCCAATATGGAGCGTAAATTGGGAGAGTTTTTTCTTGCATCAGATCGCGAATGACACATCTTTAACCCATGGGGGTGGATTCAGAGCTGCAAATGTGGTTGTCAATAAGTTTGGTCTGCGTTGCACCTTGGATCATATTCGCATGACCAGAAACTTCCCTCTTTAATTTTCTTTCACAGGTTCCAAGCCAAATAGGCAGCTCAAAGTCTGAACTTTGTCATTTCTTTAATTTTCTTTCACAGGTTCCAAGCCAAATATGCAGCTCAAAGTCTGAGCTTTGTCATTAAAACTTCAATGAATTATAGCAACTAGGAATTTAAACCAATGTATTCCTTCACCGAGAAAGTGTTACGCACTGTCGATGCCATCTGTTACGCATTTGAATAGTAAGTTACGCATTATAAATCTACGCATTATAAAGTTACGCATTTTTTAATAGAAAGACTAGCATATCCTCCAACAGATGGCTGATGATCAAGATATACTTGTATTGGTGGTATTTCTCATGATTTTGTTATTTTTGTGGCCTGAGGGTAACACTTTGTAATAAAATTGACTGGTTGATAGTGTGATCAGTTGCATTTTGTATCCTCTTTCACAAATCGAAGTCATAAAAAATAACAGTAACCAGGCATGAGCTCTATGCCAATTCATGTAATAGTGACTTTTTATCACTTTATGTCCAATATGTACTAATCTTAACCGCTCATTATTTTCCAATGCATATGATGTTTTTGGTGCTACAGACAACTTGGTCAACTTAAATTGGTATAGCTAAACTTTACAGTATGATTAGAGCATCAAAATGCGTAGTAATTGAAACAAAATGCGTAGTAATTAAAACAAAAGGCGTAGCATAAAATCTGCAACATCATCCTTTTTTTTTCTGGAGAAGGGACTACGACAATGAGACTTATAAATCTACACTATGTAGAGGGACTACAGCACTGAGATTTCTCCAGGGCTTGGAGAGCTCCTTCAAGTTCATGCTGGAGTTGCTTAGTTTTTGCTTGGGCTTCAACCAAATCTGCACTAGGTAGATGAGTAGAATTGCTCTCTTTGTCCACCTTTGTGAATCTTGTTTAACTTCCTGCATTGAGATTCAAGAATATAATTGAAAGTGTAAGCTACCCAAACTGAAATGTATAGACGTACTAAATCTCATGAGAATCAAAAGTATCATATCAATCATCTGATGTCATTAGAGCGAAATAATTCTGAATTTTAATTGGACGTTACGCATTTAAGTTTTGTATGCTACACATTTTACAGTTACATTTTATGAAAAGATGCCCAAACATCTTATGTTGTATGCATTAGTAAGAGCATCAGCAAGTGTAAATGTGATACTATGCACGTGATAGACAAATGTTACGCATTTAAGTATGAGTTACTACGCATTTTGAATGCTATTAATAATGGAAACACTGTTACGATTTTTAAATGCAAAGCCAATTAATCTGCTAATGAATGAACAAAATGTATCTTCTTTTTCAGAACGTGTGTAAGCACCAACTATTTTCCAGATTCATCTGCAGCTCCTCTTTTGTTTGGGGAAGCACCAACTGTTATTAAATTAATACTAATGTGAGTGACTAACTTTCACTGGCCACAATATTTGATAAAAGATGATACGCAGTTTAATTAAGTAATCATATAAACACTAAAACAACTCTACGCATTTTGACGGTCTTACACTTACAATCTCCCGAATGTAATCGCCTAGCCTCTAACTCTTTTCTCCCTGATTTGCGATCTCGGCTCCCCCTCGATCTCCTGAGTTCGAGACTCCCTTCCGAACCTTGTTGGAACCTCTCCCGAAATTCTGGGACTTCTCTCGAATCTCAATATCTTCTCCCAATGACAGACGCCTTCTCCCGAATGCTTATGTTGGTGACACTGTGTGTGGCGGTTTGTTCCACATACTAGTCTGATCAGCACACTGAACCGACTATCACAGCGTCGTTGGTTTTTCGATGTAAAAAACCAGCCAGCCGTCGCTCCTCCTCCTCCTCGGCTTAAAGATCATTCGTGTGTTTTACTTCTCCAAAAGTGAATTTCTGATTTAGGAGCCCTAGCTACGTATTTATACTCCTTAGTAGCTTCCCAAATTAGTCGAGATACTCTATCAAATATTTAGGAAATATTCCTAAATATTCTCTAGATATCATATCCAATCTTTAGATAATTTTCCAGAATATCTTTCTTCCTAGTCACGGCTGCTTGATAATCTTCATTGATATTTGATGATATTCTCCTGAATATCTTATCCCGATCTTCTTGTTAGCCGACTCCAAATCTTGATATCTTCGATATTTGGAAATTCCGGTATTAGGAAACTTCCGTTCTTCAGTTCTGCGCAGCATGCGTGTTCCAATCTTCGA
The DNA here is from genome assembly GCA_033675395.1 of Rhodiola chrysanthemifolia. NCBI lineage: Eukaryota > Viridiplantae > Streptophyta > Magnoliopsida > Saxifragales > Crassulaceae > Rhodiola > Rhodiola chrysanthemifolia. The sequence continues at coordinate 35,590,200 of CM066207.1, read as the reverse complement.
TTGAACAACTCCTTGACTTCTGCTTGAACACTCTGAAGACGTTTTGCTAAAAGTCATGCCATACGTAGGAACAACGATCTCCCCCTTGGCATTTTTGACAAAACCAAATCATCTAGTTCTAACTACCTAGACTTCAGAGACCGTACTAGGTATGATTGAGGGGAAAAAGTCGACCTCAAAGTTACTCCCCCTTTTTGCCACAAAATCGGCATGTCGAACTGAAAATAGTACGAAAGTAGCAAAGTTTAAATGTAAGGATTGATTAAAATGGAGATTTAAACCTTTACGCGGAGGACTACTCGTCCGTCTCGTCTTCTTCCTCCTCTGCTCATCATCGCTTGGATATTGTAGAGCTCGCACCAGTTGATTGATTCTTCTCTTTTGCTCCTGCAGTGTCTCCAGCATTGCTTCCAGCTCACTCACGATCCTTCCTCTCTCCACACGAGACATTCTGTTACCAACACCAGTCCTCTGCATAGATTATTCTGGTACATCCTTCTTCTTTAGCGCTGGACCCTTCAGATCATTCACATGTCGTCCCTTTAAGAGCTTGTGATCCACTCCTAATGTCAATGGAGCTCTGGAGAGTCTGTCCTGGTCGGTCTTCAACTCTGGGTTCTGGTAGATGACCAGGTCATAGATGAGAGAAGGGAAGACAATCTGGTGGAGGGACTTAGTAGATGTAGCATGCTCAGCAATTTGTGGGAACACGATTCGTCCCATGTTGATCCTCATCCGATTTCCAATGTGATAGATCAACTATCCCATATCTTTGCTCACTGTTGTTCTGTGTGAAGTAGGCTTCCAATTGACTATAGCAATAAAGAACAACATCGAGTAGAATGTAGTCATATCAGCAACTGGAATGGAGGAGTCTTCCCAGATTGGGTACGCTCCAGCAATCCGGCAGTTAGCATCTTGTCATAATCTTCTTCTTCTTGTACTTCTACTGGGACATCCATGGCAAAGAATATGTATATGATCTCCGGATCAAGCATAACCTTCTTCTTCCTCACATAGACTACTCCGTAATCTTTGTCTCCAACTATTCAAAATTGACTTGGCAGATTCGCAATCCCTTCTCTCACCAGCTGTTCATTGAACGACTTACTTTTTCTCATGGTCCGGAACATGTCAGTGTCCTTCAACAACTGGATAACCTTCCCTTTGTATTTCTTCTCGTCTAGCATCCTCTGAGAGATTATCTTCCTCTTCTGCACTGCCTTCCATTTGTCTGCTGCTTCTTGACTAGCAAACCACACACCCTGTTTAGTGATGCATGATGGAAAACCGCTCGGAATAGGGGTACGAACTCCTCTCTTTCTTTTCTTAGACGAACTTGCTCCCCCTGCATTTGAGATGTCACGATCTGTTTGAGCTTTTGTTCCAGACACTTGCACAGTCACCTTTTTCTTTTGCTTATTCTCTTACTTCTTCAGCTCAGCCAATGGTACTGAGTCCTGCTCAGCCTTCTGAATGTCATTCTCATCCGTATCAGGCTGCTCCTAATCTGCTTCCTGCATGTCTACGTCTTGGTTATCTGGATGTGCCATCACCTTCGGGACATTTGGTTCAACAGACTCTTTCAGCCACTTTCTCCATTTCTGACTTCTCCTCTAACTTATCAGACACTCTTCTGTCTTGACTATCAGACCCTTCCATCTACAGATCTTAGATAACTTCATCAATTTGCTTGTACATCTCGCCAACTTCGCCATCCTCCTCAGATGGATCAGCTTCCTGTGAGTTAGAACCTTTGGACTGGGTTTGATCTTGTCCATCAACCTCTTAAGAAATAGGATCTGCATCGGCCACCTTTTCTTTGCTCACCTCTTTATGCTCATCCGAGTCTTCGTCAATCTCCAGTCTCCTCTTGCAAGAACTCTAAACAAATCGGTTATTCTCAGAGTCTGACATAGCTATCATCCTCCCCATGACTGCGCTGATTCGTGCCAAGTATTTTCTCGGGGTGTCGCACCTGCAGGCCACAACTTTCCTGCGAAGACCCCTTTGCTGCAACACGAATCCAGTAGCACGATGTTTTTCCTTCAACAATCCGGGTCCATCACCTGGGCCAATCTCACCCTTATCAGCTTCAACACTTCCAAAGATTCATCTCCACCTGATTTACCCTTTTTCACCCCTTCTAAGACCACCACATGGTCTACTTTCACATGTATCTCAACACTAATCTCCACAGGGGGTTTAGAGCTACCAATAATATGAATTGAACTAGTAGCTTCAGCATTAGGGTTTACCTTGTCAATTAACTTCTCCGCTGAGGGTTGATTCTCCATTGGGGTCTCTGTACTGACATCAGTAGTTGCGGGTTTAGGGGTCGACTTCGAAATCTTTGAAGTCACTTTCTTCGCTTTTGGCACCGTGGCCTCATCTCCCTTCTGTTTCTCTTTTCTGATCTTAGGGTTTGCCGAGTCCGTTAAGCCATGCGACTCCGATTTGATCACCTCCTTCTGTATCTTGCTTACTGGTGCAGTCTTTTGTTAAGTTTTCTTTTCCTTCACCATCTTAGGTTTCACCGCTTTCGCAATTTTCGGATTCACCGTCGGAACTCCAGAAGCAACGCCGTCTGATGATCACTTCTCTTCTTCTTTTGGTTCAGGCGAGTCTTTGAGTGCGTTCTTGCGTCTGTTTGCCATTGTTCCTGATTTGCAATTGCTTGGAAGAATTCTGAAGCTAAGGTTACGGAAATCATTGGAGAGAACGAGCAACTGTCGAATATTTAATTTCAAATACTCCGTATTATGGACTTCCCAAAACTGGCTTACTTACGTCACTCGTAATATTTGGTCCAATCACCACCTTCCTTCCAACGGTTCATAATTCTACGAATATATCAAGTCTAACACTTACCATCTATTCCAGCTCTCTTCTTGTAAGATCAGCCCAACTAGTTAGCTAGTGTTCGGCTTCTGGCTGACCTTTGCCTAGAACAGTTTGTTGCTGATAACACATATACCCAAAGAGGATCTAAGTGTGTCGAACTGAGTAGCATCCAGCGGCTTGGTGAATATGTCAGCTAGCTGCTTGTCTGTTGTCACATGCTTCAATGTGATGACCTTCTTCTCCACTAGCTCTCTAATGAAATGGTGTTTGATGTCAATGTGCTTCGTCCTAGAGTGTTGTACTGGAGTCTTGTATTGTCACAGTACAGTGTCATCTCCCCCTGTTCCACTCCGTATTCAGACAGCATCTGCTTCATCCATAGCATCTGAGTGTAGCAACTTCCGGCAGTAATATACTCCACTTCGGCTGTAGATAGAGAGATGCTATTCTGCTTCTTAATGAACCAGGAAACCAAATTGTTGCATAGGAAAAAACAACCTCCAGATGTACTCTTCCGATCTTCAGCGTTTCCTGTCCAGTCTGCATCACAGTACCCAACCAGGAATGAGCTGGTATCCTTGGTGTACCATATACCATAATCAGCAGTTCCATAGACATACTTGACAATCCTCTTGACTTGCAGCAGATGACACTCCTTCGGATTTGCCTAATATCTAGCACATACTCCTACTGCATAAGCAATATCCGGTCTACTGGCTGTCAAGCAGAGTAGACTTTCTATCATGCTTCTGTATAGTGTTTGGTCAACACTCGTTCCAGCATCATCCTTGGTGATCTTTGTGTGTGTAGCAGCTGGAGTCCGTTTGCGGCTTGCATTTTCAAGATCAAACTTCTTGATCAGGTTCTTGGCATACTTACTTTGATAGATAAAGATGCCATTGTCCTTCTGTTTCACCTGGAGTCCAAGAAACTAATTTATCTCTCCTACCATTCTCATCTTGAACTCCTTTTGCATTTGTTCCACAAACTGGTCCACCAGTGTCTGTGTACCGGATGCGAACACAATATTATCAACATAGATTTGCGCAATGATAAAATCTGACCTTGTATGTTCGACGAATAGAGTCTTATCTATTCCCCCTCGCACATAGCCATGGTCGATGAGGAACACCGTGAGACGCTCGTACCATTCTTTGCAATCCTCTTAGTTGGTGGTATTACTGGTGCAGTGTCATGTGTCACAGCTGGTGTGTTCGTCTCTCCGTCTGACGAAGAGTCTGAGGTATTCTTGTCCTCAGCTGGCACTCCCCTTCGACCTTCATCTTCCTTAGTCTGGCGGGACTGAGAAGGTGTGTAAGACGATGTTCCACCGCTATCTTCATCATCTTCTGATACTTGTTTATCAGTAACTTCGTCCTTCACCTTCACATTGATAGACTCCAATATTGTGCCACTGCACTTGTTGAATACCCGGTAGGCACGACTATGAGGGGAATACCCAAGGAATATTCCCTCGTCACTCTTCGGGTGAAGTTTCTGCCGGTACTCTCGATCATTTAGAATGTAACACTCGCTCCCAAAGATGTGAAAGTATTTCACAGTTGGTTTCTTCCCTTTCCATAGCTCGTAGCAGGTCTTGTCTATGCCTGTTTGAACAGTAACTCTATTGATGATGTGGCGGGCACTATTCATTGCTTCAGACCAGAACTTGAGGTGAACTTTCTTTGCATGTAGCATTACTCTGGCCATCTCTGGGATTGTGCAATTCTTGTGTTCTACCACACCATTTTGCAGTGGAGTGATAGGAGACGCGAACTGATGAGCTACTCCGTGTTCAGCACAATAGATGGTAAGGGTGCTGTTCTCGAATTCTTTACCATGATCGCTTCTTATAGCCACCCGATGCTCTCCTTTTTCCTCTCTTTCCCTCTAAAGTATAGTAGCCAGCTCAATGAACCTTTGAGTAGCTTCTGACTTGTCACGCAGATATCTGGTCCAGGTGAATCTGGTGAAGTCATCCACACACACCAGGACATACTTCTTGCCTCCGTAGCTCTCAACCTAAATTGGTCCCATCAAGTCCATATGCACCAGTTCCAGTGGTCGACAGGTATTGATCTGGGTGGTCCTCAAATGTGAGGCCTTCATCTGTTTTCCAATCTGTCACTCTCCACATACAACAACCAGATCCCCTTTTACTGTAGGCATCCCTCGAATAAGTTCTTCTGTGGAGATTTTCTTAAGCGTCTTGAGATTTAGATGCCATAGGCATCTGTGCCATAGTTCCATCTCACTTATTTAGCTTACCAGGCAGGTTGTTACAGCAACTGTTCCACCAGTGCCTAGCAGGTAACAGTTGTTTGATGACTGGATACCATCCATCAGTGAGTCTCCATTCTTGTCCAGTACGCAACATGAATCATGAGTAAACTTTACATGATGTCCACCATCACACAAATGACTAATGCTAATCAGATTCACCTTCAACCCATTTGCTAGAAGGATATCCTCGAGCTCAGGTAGATCTGGAACCTTCAATGACCCACAGCCGATCACCTGGCCCTTTCCTCCATCTCCGAACGTAACAAACTAATGATTGCTAACGGGTTTAATATGTACGAGGTGGTTAGGATTACCTAATATGTGAGCCGAGGATCCACTATCGGAGTACCAGCGATCTTTCTTCATGTGATTGGATGAACTTAAGGCAACTAAGCATACTTCCTCCCTTGTTTTTGGTCTCCAGACTTGTCTCATCCGAGGAGTGACTCTAGGTTCCATTGCCTTGCGCTCAGCTAGAAATAGTCGGTACTTTGGTTTGATGTGCCCCATCTGGTAGCAGTACCAACATGTGCGAGTGTCTCTCCCCCATTCTGTACCAGGTCTTCCTCGGTTGGCCATAGGCAGGTTCTTCCTTTGATTGCCAGAATGCTTCTCAGGGTCGTGACCCATCCTCTGTCCAGGCCTCTATGCAAGCTTAGGTTCCGCCTTCACAAATGTTGTCTAGCCTGAACTACTTTCTCAAGTGAAACCGAGAACTCTGTGTCTGTCTTCGACTCTTTGAAATTTTAGTATGGCCTCCAAATTCTTTGAGCCGGAGTTCAGCATCTTAACTGATCTTTTGAACTTGCTCAATTACTCCATAGTGGTAGCATGATTGTCTCTCTCCATCTCTATTTGTAACTCCAGAGCTTCTACTATGTTCAGGTGATAAACCTTTTCGCAGCTCAAGACAACATTTTTCTTTCTCAGCTCCACCATGCTTCTAGGATGTATCTCTCGGTTTTTCTCCATCTCTATTTTCAGTGATGATACAGTGCCTAAGATTTCCACCTTTTGTGCAAGTAGAGATGAACGTTCCTGATTCATTTCGATCATCTGGAGCTTCAAAGCAGTGACTTCTTCCTGGTGTTCAACCTTTTGAGAAGCTAGAACTTCAACTTCCTGCCACTGTTTATCTTTTTCTTCTGTCAGGCTAGTTACGATTTCTTTAAGTTTCTTTTTAAGATCGATCACAATCCGCCAGTTCTCATAGAGTTCATTGTTAGTTTCTGCCAAGGACTCATGAGTGAGTTCTTCATCGTCACTGCTTGATGAGTCCTAAGCATGTTGTTCGGATAATGCACTGGAGTACTGACTTTTACTTGTCTCACTACTGTCTTCAATAGTACCGACGAATGCAACAAAGTTGGTAGTCTCATCCTCCTCTTCCTCTTCGTCAGACTCATTGTCACTCAGATTGGCAGCAAGCGCTTTCTTCTTCTTGAGAGTGTTGGCACATTCAGCTTGGATGTGACCATAGCCTCTGCATTCTCGGCACTGTATTCCTTTGCCTTTGTCACTAGAGTAGTCCTTCCTGTTTTCACCAGACTTCCCTTTTCCTTTCTTCCAGTTTTGAAAGTTGGTCGAAGATGACTAACCTTGTTCCGATCCTCGTCTGTCGATCTTCCTCACCATTCTACAAAAGTTCTGAGCCATCATTGCCAGCAGTTCAGTCGAGCAGCCAGACTCATATTTATCTTCAGATATGTCGACTTTCAGAGCAACTCCCTTACTTCCTCTTGGTTGAACATCTTGAGGAAGATACAACTCGAATGTTCTCAGCGACCCCATTATACCCTCCAGCTTAAACTTGGTGATGTTAGGCATTTCTTCAATTGCGATCACTTTCTTATTAAATCTTTGGTAAAGATCTCATGACCTTCCGCGATGGATTTTCCCAATACAACAGCCTCTTTTGAGAGGTCTAGGACTCTTGCATTGAACTCAACAATCATTTCATCCTCCTTCATTTTTAGATCCTCGAACTTTGTTGTGACCATCTGCATCCGTGAGTTTCTCACCTTGTCTGTCCCCTCATGGGCAGTCCTGAGGATATCCCATGCCTCCTTTGCAACCTCATAGTTATGAATCAGTTTGAACACATTCTCGTCCACTCCAGAGAATATTGCATTCATAGCCTTTGAGTTCCCTACATCAGCCTTTTCGTCGGCGTCGGTCCATAGTGCTTCAGGTTTAGGCACCATTACTCCTTCAGCATTGGCCATCAATGGCTATGTCTATCCGATTAACACAGCTCTCCAAGCCTTTTCATCAAGGGATTATAGAAAAGCCTTCATCTTAGACTTCCAGTAGCCGTAGTTCGGCCCTTCAAGCAGTGGTGGTCTATTAGTGCTATGCCCTTACTTCATACTCATCTTGAACAGTTGCCATATCACAATATGTATGTCGAGTGTATGCTCTGATACCAATTGAAAGACTGTTGTCTTATTCAAGATGAGATCCCGGTGGTGGTCGAACTGAGACTTGAACACTTTAGCAGATAGTATCCAAAAGAAACAATGCACGCACACACGATGGAATACCCAGTTCGGCTACCAGCCTTATCTCGAGGGGCTTCCCACGCCCTAAAGGGTAGCAAATCTTATTAAAAAGTTTAAAGCTATCAACGGTCTTACACTTACAATCTCCCGAATGTAATCGCCTAGCCTCTAACTCTTTTCTCCCTGATTTGCGATCTCGGCTCCCCCTCGATCTCCTGAGTTCGAGACTCCCTTCCGAACCTTGTTGGAACCTCTCCCAAAATTCTGGGAGTTCTCTCGAATCTCAATATCTTCTCCCAAAGACAGACGGCTTCTCCCGAATGCTTATGTTGGTGACACTGTGTGTGGCGGTTTGTTCCACAGACTAGTCTGATCAGCACACTTAACCGACTATCACAGCGTCGTTGGTTTTTCGATGTAAAAAACCAGCCAGCCGTCGCTCCTCCTCCTCCTCGGCTTAAAGATCACTCGTGTGTTTTACTTCTCCAAAAGTGAATTTCTGATTTAGGAGCCCTGGCTACGTATTTATACTTGTCAGTAGCTTTCCAAATCAGTCGAGATACTCTATCAAATATTTAGGAAATATTCCTAATATTCTCTAGATATATCCAATCTTTGGATAATCTTCCAGAATATATTTCTTCCTAGTCACGGCTGCTTTATAAGCTTCATTGATATTTGGTGATATTCTCCTGAATATCTTATCCCGATACTCTTGTTAGCCAACTCCAAATCCTGATGTCTTCTGTTTTTGAAAATTCTGGTATTAGGAAATTTCCGTTCTTCAATTCTGCTCAGCATGCGTGTTCCAATCTTCGGTTGAACAGCTCCTTGACTTCTGCTTGAACACTCTAAAGACGTTTTGCCAAAAGCCATGCCATACGTAGGAACAACATATACATTGATAAAGATGAAACGACATGTGGTTGGGTACGTGGACTAGGTTGCGCAGAGTTATAGTTTGAGCTTATCGCATTCTTATTGTGTGATTGCACCTGGTTTGTGTAGCTTGCATGTTATTACTATCTCAGGCATAACTGTATTTGTTCAACCATAAGATAAATTGTTCATGGTTAAGAATTATTGTTCTGGCTTAAATGAAAATGTTCAGACATAAAGACTATTATTCAAACTTACGAATTATTGTTCAGGCTTACTTTATTCACAAATTAATTCAACGGGCTCCAAATATTGTAATAAGAGATGGGGCAATCAAGAGAAACATTAATGGCTTTAAATGTATATGCATACTTCAAATCCAGGCTTCATTATATTTACCTTAAAGAAACAAAATGCTCATCGACCCAACTTAAGTAATGGGAAATCCATTGATATGCATTCTAAGCAACAATCCTAAGTTTTGTCAATTGACTGCATATTCCATGAGGTATTGATGTATCCATGAACTAAGCAAACGAGTAGAGATGATAAAGTTAATAGTATAAGATTTTAATCGGTGAGTACCTAGATATTTTGTTCAGATAATTTATTGATTCGGTGCAGTGTGACGGATTAAAGAAGAAATGTGCATTCATCATCTTCGTCGCTCACTGTCTCTATGACGATGTTGAGTAGTTGACGCCGCCCCATCTTTATACGATCTTAACACATCTGATTCTTAATTGGGTTTCTCATATTTATTTACTATGAATGAGAAATTTGGGCCGATCCTATATTCTTTTGAGTCTGACATCAAACTAGACTATCAATAGTGTGTTAGGTTATAGGGTCGGAATTTATAAGGGTTAGACTTTGTAGAGCAAGATCGATCTCACTAGACATGGACTCCATTTTTTTAAGAAAGTGGCCACTTTCATTTTCTATAACTATATTTAATTACTATGGAATATAAACTTGAGCCATTTGGATTCACGAGTTCGTTTATACACTTGCTCAACACATTGATTGACCCAAATAGCTTAAAGAAGGAGAATTGATTTTTTAAGTTTTACACATCCGTATCTTTCACTATGATGCTATTTATGATTGTCATATTACTCTTTAGATTGCTAGGCTATTGTCTGAATCGCTAACTTTTACTATAAAGTAAGCTGAAAGAGTTTACATTACTTCATATGGAATCCATATGTATTTCATTAAACATGTAACACGTACGCATCAAGTCATACAGAATATCAAAGGGAATGAACCCATTTATCGTATAATTATGGCATATTATCGAATATAATAGTCATAAAAACAGAAGCCGATCTACATATATCATATAATTTTACTATTTATTGGCTGAAGTTGTGTCACCTTTCAGGAGATCATGTGACCTTTCCGGCGACAAAGAAAGTCATATTGTTATATTTGAGGATAATGCTGCTTGTATAGCTCAAATTAAAAATAGCTATATAAAAGGGGACAGAACGAAACACATATCTCCAAAGTTCTTCTTTACACATGAACTTCATACACTACAAATTTTGCCAACATTTCCGACGACAGGAAAACGTCGGAGTAACGACGGAAATATGACGTAATAATGTGTATTTCCGTCATATTTCCGTCCACGAGAAAGATGACGCAAATATTCCCGACGGTAATTAGTTTCCGTCGACATTTCGTCGTCGCATTCCGTCTATGTCCCGTTGTAATTTCGTGCCGCATCCGTTGAAGTAATTACGTCGTCAATCCGACATGTATCCGTTGCATTTCTCCGTTAATATACCATCTTAATTTCGTCAATAGTATTGTCCGTCTATCTACAGTCGAAATACCGTCAATAGTATTGTCCGTCAACCTTCCGTCCTTTTTCCATCGTAATTAATTCCATCCATTATCCGTCTAATTACCATCAACAAATTGTCCGTCGTTTTTCCGTCACAAGTACGCCACATATTGTATCGGTGTTATTGCATCCCTATTCCGTCATCTAAAGTTTCCGTCAATATTCCATTGATAAGCCGTCTATCTGAGTACCGTCTGTTTACCGTCATCTTTGCGCTACATTTAGGTCCGTGGTTTCACCATCACAATTACGCCACAAATTTGTATCGGTGATATTTCATCGCTATTCCGTCATATAATGTTTCCGTCAATATTCCATCGATAAGCCGTCTATCTAGGTACCGTCTGTTTACCGTCATCTTTGCGCTACTTATAGGTTCGGGTATGTTTCATCGGTATTCCGTCATCCATCGAATTACCAGTTTTTTTAATTATTTTTCCGGAATTCCGTCATCCTTCGAATTTAGTTATTAAAATAGTCGGAATTTGGTTAAATTATAAATTATTTCAGATATTAAATTCGAAATTTTGAATAAAACTTAACAAAAATATTCGAATAAAATTATTACACAAATTTCGAGTCAAATAATATGTCTACTCTCTGCGATTGTTGTCTTCATCAAGCGGACCACGGTTGTTTCCATTCGGGCTTTGACTAGATGACGGTTGGCATCCAGTAGTAGTAGCGAGCATTCTCATCATAGCAGCCTGCATTTGCATCATTTGGTCTATGCTGTCCTTCATGCTTCTCATCTCAACCTCCTGCCGGGACTTCATGCGCCTCATCTCAGCCTCCTGTCGGGATTCCATGCGCCTCAGCTCAGCCTCCTGTCGTGATTCCATGCGCTCTAACCGCGGCACCAACTCCTGAGTGACTTCCACCGATTGGGCTCTTGTTTTTTGGGAGCTGGCACACGACTGACTGCCCGTTGAAGAATACATGTCCGACACCAATGTCGCTGCAGTGCCATAAAGGTACGGTATCCCCGTTCTCGGGTTAACACCCATAACAGTTGCAGCGGCCTCTATCAGCTTTTCGTCCGGTACCCTTTCATCCTCGACGCGATCATTTAGGACCAAATTTTCAGCATCAACAAGTTCTTTCTGAACCAAAAATAGTTGATGTTAGGAAACAAATGTAATAAGAAATAGTGAGCAAAACAGATAACAAAATAAAAACGAAGTAGATATATATAATTAGGTGAGTGTAATACCCTTTTGTTCTCCCCGTTGGGTATGCAATACGTCCCATCCTTCCGTTTGTATTTCTTGTCAAATATATCACTTGGCAACACTTGTCTTCGATTATCCTTTTCCTGCAAATTAAATGTTAAATGTCTTATATAAGTGATATTGAAAGTTGAAATATGTTTAAAGTAGTCATTATTAGTTACCAGCTTCGCACAGTGGAAGTGTGCTGGTCTAGAACCAAAGCAGTGCAATGCTGGGCCGTTTCTGGCATGTCGGGCTGAATAAGTTTGTTTGTTCTTTTCGCTGCGGGCTATGAATGCTGGATCCGTGTTAAACCGACTTTTCCCGCTATTTTGTGATCTTCGGTCAACCATTTCGGGCCTTTAGTCGCCCCGGTTCGCAATCCCTTCCAGGTATCTTGTAGTATCTTAGCCGCCTTCTTCCTGAAGTTTGCCTCAATTTGGTCGTTATGGATCGGCTCCCACCGGTACAAGCTCTACATGCACATTACAAATTAAATGTTACGAACCATTTAATAGAAACACAAACTCTGTAATTAGAAAAAACATGCCATTCCGATGTGGACAAGTATATATGTGACAAAATATTATGCAACTAATACAATTTGAAAACGTTTTACCTTAAAGTGTCGAAACCACCTCACCGGAGCTTGTGGATCACACGTCCCCATCGTAGTCCAACCAACCTTAAATCCAGGTCCAATACATTGGAGCCCGATTTTGTTAACAGCTGAAGGGGGGTCAAAGCTGAAGGGGGGTCAAAGCTGAATACAAAATACAAGTTGTTACATTTACAATATGGTTACTACAATACGTTATATAAATAAATGTACGTGTAAAAGTACTCACTTGTCATCCCCAGCTGGAGTGATCCAAGGACGAGTATCATGTGGCATCGATCCCAACGGTGTTTCCTCACCGAGGCCACCTCCGGCCGAAGTCCCTCCACTAACGCATTCTGGTCTAGCTGTGTCTTCCGGATTGTCATCGTATGCCGAATCTGATTCCATCCGTTCGCCTTCATAATTTGAGTCCCTGTCCCCGCAGCCGCCCCCACCAAATCCATCAGTTCGTCTAAGTCGAACTCAACCGCTTCTATGGGTGCGCCGTCTACAACAGGATTATTGCCGGGCTCCTCAACATGCATCGCAGGCCTGTACCCATCTGGACTTTGGCGTCCTTCCCTGGTTGACGGTGTACGTTGCCTGTCCTCGTCCCCTCGTCTCGCTGGGGCAGGTTCCTGTACCGGATCAGCAGGTCTGTACATATCTCGATTATGCTGGTTGTCCCGAGCTGAAAGAATGTCCTGATTCGACTGCCTCGGTTGGCGCATGTCGGTTAACCGCGGTTGTGATCTATTCCCAGTACCACTGGCAGACCTGGCATTCCTTTTACCTGGTACATTTCGCTTGATTGGTCCCATATCCCTACCACACAATTAAAAGCATTCCTGTTAATCTAACGAAATTCAACCGCAAATCCCAACATAATCAGTTTGCTGCAGTCATACTAAAACAAGCGAACAGTAACAATACTCATTCTATTGTAGTGACCGTGTGAACCAACTTCCTGTGTGGCATTAAACAAAGAAATATCTGTATCCGCACGCTTCGTTTGGTTTAAATCAATATGCAGCAAACACAAGAGGCACAATAATTTCATCAATATTCAAGTTGCTTAACGGTAGTTGACTACGAATATGTGTACCCTAACTTACGGAAAACAGGTTTAAATCAATTGACAACAACCGCCAACACAACACACACTAACTTACGGAAAACAAGCAGACGTGAGCAAAAACGACGATTTTCCATACCTGGCGACGAAGCCTGCTTCGGAAATCGGCTCAAATGGGTTGAATATTTGAGAGAGAACAACGGAGGTTTTCGGCGGAGTAGAAAATTGGATAATGAAAACAGCGCATGTAATTACATTAAACAGACACTTATAATGAAAATCGGCTGAGTACTCACACTTTTTTACTTGTTTAGGCGGGCGAATAACGCGGGCGTATTTAGATTGCCATTCGAAAGCGCTTTATTACCAAAGCGCTTTGTATAGTGTGACCTATAATAGCGCTTTATTCTTATGCGCTGTCGTATGTAATTCATATACGGCGGTACTTTTTTTACGATATATTATTGATGTTTTAAGACGGCGCCTTTTCGTTAAACGATGTATTAGGTGGTGCATATTAAAGCGCGTTAGCATTTGAACGCTGTATTTTGTTGTGTATACGACAGCGTGTATAAGAACAGCGCTGTCATTATATTCCTTCACACAGCGTTTATATGATAAGCGCTGTTTACTTATTATTTGTAGTTTTTATTCATGTACCTTAATAATAACGCTCCAGCAGTTTGCATTTAATCGTACCAACACGCCGTTATTAAATTGACACATTAATTTTCGAATTGAATATTATAATTTATAGGTAAACGTACATTTAAAATATACATTAATTTTTTAAAATTACGATTCGTCAGACTCATCTTCTGTATCTGGATTATCATTTACGTGGTCGTCGTTACCGTCATCTTCGATGTACTCGTACACTTCATCATCAGCGAGGTGCACGATTCCGATTTCGTGTACCAATACAGGCATTTCAGCCCTATTTTCACCTTCATCTTGGAACGGAACATTTGCTACTTCCATGTCTATAGCGTTTGTAGGTTTCACAGGACAAATTGCAACTCAACCTTGATTGTTTTGTCCAGCTAAACCCGGAAACGTCACGTAGTAAACCTGCACCGCTTGCTGTGCAAGAATGTAAGGGTCGTAACGGGTGTAGGGTCTATGAGTGTTCACGATAACAATCCCGTTAGATGGGTATGATCTAACAAACTGAGGGTCGTACCAACGGCACTTGAACAAGACAACCTTTAGGCGATGGTTAGTTCTACATCTCATATGTATTATCTCTTCAAGAACTCCGTAGTAGTGTGTACCCTCTGTACCTTGAACATAGACATGACTGTTCACCGTGTTCCTCCCTTCACCATGACTTTCAATGTGAAATTTGTAGTTGTTCACTTTGTATGTGTCCGAACACGCAACGTCCGATTGAAATCCAGAGGACAAGTAGTGAATCCACTGTGGTAGTGATAATGTTTCTCCAAGCTGCCATACCTGAACATAATAGTTTATGTATCTATGAACATCAAATGAAAGTGTAAGTACACATATTAAACAGATAAATAATGATATAAAAATTTGTCATATGATGTCACTTACATGGGTGCACAGCCATTCTGGAAATTCCGTTAATATAGCATTGTATATTTGGTCATCGGTGAATCGCGGGCGTCTTTGTCTTAAGCCGGTCTCAAATAAAGTCAAATATTGTTCAAGCTCGGGCGTAATGCTAAAGATGTAATGCGTTGCTTTTTTAAATTCTCGGCTTTCTAATACCCTCCGTTTAGCTTTGCTGCCACCAACTCCTGGGTAATTGTAAATGGAAATTTGAGGATCTTCGAATTCTGATGTCGCAACTTCATTTCGTTTTAAGCGTATGGAATTAGTCGTTAACTCATTATCTAGGTACTCGGATCCCAAATACGAAGTCTCAAGCTGTATGTATGCGTTCACAATACTGGCTTCCACCTCAGCCCCGTTTCCCTTCTGACTCAGTTGTTTAAGACGGTAGATAAAACGCTCAAACGGATACATCCATCGGTAGTGTACTGGTCTGCCAAGAAGCACCTCATCGGCCAAATGAATTGGGAGGTGTTCCATCGAGTCGAAAAATGAAGGTGGAAAAATTGTCTCAAGCTTACACAGTGTTGTGGCTATGTTCGCCTGCCAATGTTCCATTCGCTCAATTTGAAGGGAAGACGCACAAATATCTCGGAAAAACGTACACATCTCGGATACAGCTTCCCATATATGTTTTGGTAAAAAACCCTTGAACGCAATCGGCATGAGTTGCTCAATGAAAACATGTGCGTCGTGTGACTTGTAACCTACTAGTTTTAATGTACTCAAATCTACTTTATTCCCCAAATTAGATGAGAATTGATGAGTCGTAGTTGTACGACTATTTTATGTGTTAAAACCCCGTCTCTTAGTGTTTGCATGTATGTTATTTCACTACCTGTGTGTAGTTTTTATTCTCAGGTACATTCGGAGACCATAGAAGGAATATCGGCTAAAGAGAGCCTGTAGAAGATGTTTTGCATCGAAGGAATGAAGTCCAAATGTTTGAAGACTGACTCAGTCTTGGGGGCGGACGCCTGAACAATTACGGGCGCGGACGTCTACTGATTTATGGTAATTGTTGAGACGTCCACGGAGACTAAATGAAGAAGACGTCCGCGGATGATAGCTGGCAGTCGAAATTCAATATTTCTCGTTTGCAATCTCGAAATGAGTAACAGAGAACACGAGGGGACAAGAACCAGGCGACTGGATCTGGGGAAAGGGGAGAAATTCAGATCCATCTAGGGTTCGTTCGAAGTTCGATTTGGAAGGAAGAGTTCTTGGAGTAGGATTTCGACTGAGGATTCGTTGCCGAGTTCAAGTACTGGAGTGGAGCTGCAGATTGGTGGAGAGTTCGTCATCAGTAATTTCATTTCATTCTATTCAGAAACGTGATGATGTATTCCATTACGATGAGTAGCTAAACTCACTTGTGTAGGCTAGAACTCGACATTGTGATGTTTTGACTTGAGACCTATATTGATTTCTGTGTTTTGTGTCATATTACTATGCAGTGTTTATGGAATTGATGTGCTAGCATGAGTGGAACCCTAGCGGGGGAGCTTTCGTTTGTTTGTTGATTCCAATTGTCAAGTTTACTAGCAACCTAGCGGGGATAGCAAACTAGGACACGAGTAATATACCACTAGGATTAAACACCCTAGGACAACTTGACAAACGGATACATCCATCGGTAGTGTACTTGTCTGCCAAGAAGCACCTCATCGGCCAAATGAATTGGGAGGTGTTCCATCGAGTCGAAAAATGAAGGTGGAAAAATTGTCTCAAGCTTACACAGTGTTGTGGCTATGTTCGCCTGCCAATGTTCCATTCGCTCAATTTGAAGGGAAGACGCACAAATATCTCGGAAAAACGTACACATCTCGGATACAGCTTCCCATATATGTTTTGGTAAAAAACCCTTGAACGCAATCGGCATGAGTCGCTCAATGAAAACATGTGCGTCGTGTGACTTGTAACCTACTAGTTTTAATGTACTCAAATCTACTTTATTCCCCAAATTAGATGAGAATCCATCAGGAAACTTCAGAGACTTCACCCAAAGAAGCACAAGCTTTTGCTGTTCTCTTGTAAGCTGATACTTACTCTTCTTTGCTATAAAACGACCGCGGCAGGTTTTTAGTTCCAGCTCTGGTCTTCGACAATACAACCTAATATCTTTTCTGCACTTCACTCCGTCGTCCTTTGTTTTCCCCTTCACATCCATGATGGTGTTGAATAAATTTTCAAAAACATTTTTTTCAATGTGCATTACGTCCAGGTTGTGTCTAAGCTTCACGTCCATCCAGTAGGGTAGTTCCCAGAAAATTGATTTCTTAGTCCAGTTGTGCTCCACACCGAACCCATCAAGAACCTCGTTGATACATTGTTCCCATATGTATTTTAAGTTTATAACCCTGTCATAAACTTCTTGACCGGATCGAAATTGGATTGGACCGTCAAAGTCCGTTCGGTCTCTGTAAAAATTCCGAGTATTACCCCGATATATATGATTTTCTGCCAAAAATCGTCTGTGACATCCAAAATACGAGACTTTCCTTCCATTCTTCAATACGAATGTCTTTGTGTCGTCCATACAATAGGGACATCCGAGTTTTCCTTGAGTCGACCATCCAGATAACATTGCATATGCGGGGAAATCAGACACAGTCCACATGAGGGCAACCCTCATGTTAAAACTCTGCCTGCGACTGGCATCGTATGTGTCTACCCCCACATTCCATAGATGTACCAGGTCGTCAATGAGAGGCCTAAGATATATGTCCAAACGCTTCTTTGGATTAGACGGCCCAGGAATTAGTATAGTTAACCAAATGAATCTGGTTTTCATACACAACCACGGTGGTAAGTTGTAGGGTGTTACCATCACAGGCCAAATGGAGTACTGTTTAGTTGACATACCCCATGGGTTAAATCCATCTGTGCATAATCCCAATCTTACATTCCGTGGCTCGGATGCAAAACTTGGATGGCACCGATCAAAATGCTTCCATGATTCCCCGTCCGACGGGTGAACCATGTGATTCATGTCTGCTCTGGGTGAACCATGTGCCAGGACATTTCAGATGCTAGAGTTTCTGATAAAAAAAGTCTCTGTATTCTGGGTATAATCGGTAAGTAAAACATTTGTTTTCGCGCATTTCGCGGGTACGATGACGAACTCTCTGCGCGTCTTGGACGATGATATCTTGGTTCTTTGCAAAAACGACATACTGTCCTACTTTCGTCACAGCCATAGTAAATCATACACCCCCCTACACAAACGTCAATTCATTGGTACCCCATTCCGAGATCAGCTACAAGCTTTTTGGACTGTTTGAAAGAAGATGGGATTTTTTTCTCCCCCCCCCCCAATTAGATTTTTCATCGTTCCACATACTGCGTTAAAAGCGCATTCAGATATCCTGTAATTTGCTTTTGTTGCCAGCATATTCATGTTAATCGAAAGCTCCGTCTCTGTCGTGCAACCTTCGTAAGCTGGCTCTGAACTTGAATTTAGCAGATTGAAAAATCTATTAGCTTCGTAATTCTCTGTTTGATGTTCACCATAGTTAGACGACTCAGGAATGTCAGCATGACTGGCAAAATCTGTATCCATGTCTGTGAAGTCCGAATGACTCCATATTTCTTCTCCAGAATCATTAATTTGGTCATCCGTGATCAGGTCAGCCATGATTGCGCTAGTATCTTCGTATTGTATTTCCACCAGATTTTTGCCGTGAAGGGTCCAATTGAAGTAGTCCGGTGTAAAACCGTACATGGACATCGGATTGTGTTGTTGCTAGCAAGAAAACCTTTTGACACTGCGTATTCAATGAACTGATTGACTCCGGCGATGAAAACATCATTGGTGTATGACTCTCCATGAGCACGAGTTTCGTACATCCATCTCCTTTTAAGTATGCCATGGAAACTAATATATGCAGTATGAGTAAAAGAGAGTACCTCACGTCGAGGCTGGGTTGAAGCAAATATCACCTCTCAATGTATTGAGTCAAATTGGAACACTTGGTCGTGCCGGATGAATATAGAACCTAGAGGCATCGAGTCAAATTGCGTATTAAATGACGAAACGATAAGTGGAAGGAATATGATAATTATTCCGTAAAGACTTCGAGAACTTTCCGTCAACCAGTGCCGGCATTACAACGAATTAATGACGAAAAAACGCTTCACAAAGACGACAGCGGGTTTGTATGAAGCGCCGTTGTAAGTGAAAATGGACAGCGCTTAGTTATTAAGGGTCGTTGTATATCCACTAAAGACTGCGCTTATTGCGTAAGCGCCTTCTTACGTAACAATATTACAGCGCGTCTGTTGTAAGGCGATGTGCTACTCGTTAACGAGTGACGGTAAAATGACTTAAAGTAGACGCATAATATAACCTTATGCTTAGCAATTTTTTCTTTGACAGTTCTTTTGGATTGCTTGTACAAGACAGTCAACTACATTATTTATATGTAGTTCTGTTCATGACAAGATCCATTCTGTTCCCACATGTCTTCTTCAGAATTTATCTATGAACGACAAATTCAGAATGATACAAAGGAGAACAGAATGGAGCTTATTATGAAACAGAACTATGTAAATATATGCCGGAGTTGATTGACATGTACTGCAAATCCAAAAAAAACTTTAAAAGAAAAAGCGCAGCATAACAAACAACTGAATTGGAAAATTTAGAACACTTGATTGTAAACGGGGGATATGGAAAGATGCTTAGAATACATTTCTGTTTGCAAATAACCCCATTTATAGCATCATTTGTAGATTAATTATGTGGATAAGAAGGTAATAAATACGATACATGTTCCTTCAACACATAGGCTCATTTCCGTCAGATATTGACGGAAACATGTTGTATTCTGGACGCATTTTTTCAACGGATAAATGTTATCGATAACAGTGTTACTGCACAGTATATAAACGGAATAGTAGCGGAACAACGATGAAAGGTTTTCCGTAATAGTTGCGTTGCTTTTACGTTTATCGTGACGGAAATGTAAAGGAATAAAGACGTATAAATTATGTTTATATATAAACAATTATTACAGAAGATTAAAATATTTTTAAAAATTTGTGATTCATATAGTCACCCGACATCGCTCAATAATGATAGTCACATCGTGTTGAAAAATTTCTGATACATAGATTTCTTCAGATTTGCGTGATTTATACATATGTCCACATATTTATATTGGACGAAGTTTAAACTCAAGTTAACTTACTTAACGTTATTTGAAATGCATTTAAAAATATAACAAATTAATTGGAAGTTAACCTCAATAGATACCTTGAACATCAACAACGGGCTGATGGCTGATGGCTGATTCTTGATTTTCATGTTACCCACAGGCTGATGGCTGATCAACTTCTTGCTCACTTTCACAATGGGTTGGCTTTGAAGACGTACTTTGTATACTACTATTGTCTTCTTGCTCATGTCTATATTTTTCCCGACTGAAGCTATGATCTCCTAAACAGGCCGAGCCATTGTCGCAAGGATATATATAATTTTGAGCGGAGCAAATATATCCTTCAGATAAGCCTTCGGATTCATCTCCGGACGACGAAGCAAATAGACGTTCAGCTTCAGAATTCTTGCTCATTCTTACAAATATAAGGTTTTCAATTTTAGATAGTAACGTGTACGTGCTTTTATATAGTGAATATAAAGGATCTACGGCGCGTTTCCGATATCAGTCCCTTTCCCATTATGTCAAATTAAAAAGTAAATAATTTTAAATTTACCCGTATAAAAGCGCCTATTCAATAAGCGCCGTCATATTTGAACAAATGACGGCGATTCGTATATATACGCTTTTGTATGTTTCCGTACATATATATATGGACGTAATATAAAATTTATGACATACATTGTAAGCTGTTACAAATCACTAGTTTATTTAATTCACACAATTAAATTTTGTCACTAATTTATTGAAAACATCAGCAGCCGTTCACAATTATGCCATTTTTCCAGTTGGTTTAAAACCTATTTTGTGACCTTTCAATCCGTTGCAGTCTCATTTCGTCGTTGACGATCATATGGCATCTCCTCATGAAATTACCCCGAATGCGACTGTCATACCGTGCATCCCAAGTAGCAATACTCTACAAGCAAATCATTTTTAATACCAATTACTGCTTCTCAACAAATTGATTTATATGAAAATTTTGAGTTTCCATTTCATACCAGAAACTCCTCGTACCAGATTCCCTTAGCGGTTTCCGGGATCATGTGCCACGATGTCCACGTTGCATCCCAGCATTTTGTTATGCATTCACGTGCAATCCGTAGATGAACGTCGAATGGCCAGAAACTGTTACAAATTCCAATTTTGGGATCACAAAATGGTTGGTTATATCAAAAAAATCAATTTGAAGGGTACTACAATTAGTTCTTACGCGTTTCTTCCAACAGGTGTAACTTGCTGTCTACGATCGACGGCATGTGGATTGACAGTGAAACCAACACGGTCAAATGAAGGAGACATGTTGACGATTATCAATTGTAAGAATTATGTCGAGGTTTGAATGATGTAAACGACTTCATATATATAGGGTACTTATGTTCAAAATACCGTCGGAATTCCGTCAAAATACCGTCGGAATTCCGTCAAGATTCCGTTTAAAGTACCAAGGGGAGGAAAAATGGTAACTATTATTGACGGATCAGTGACGGTTATGTGACTGAAATTACTAACGGTCAAAATAAACGGTAACCAAATAAGTAACGGAATACTGACGGACAAATGACTGAAACGTTGAATATTTTTTGCCAAGGGAATAAGGACGGAAGTGTGACGGAATAATATTGACAGAAAACGGACGGATACATGACGGAAACATTGAAAATGTTTTGTCGACGAAATAATAATGGACATTTGGCGGATGACTATTGAGTTGCCGAAACCAGGACGGAAGTTGGACGTAATAATATTGACGGAATTGTGTTGGAATTGCAACGATAGTCGGGTAGTGACGTGATTATGTCGAAAATTTGACGTTTTATTTTTCGGCACTTTATCTGGACACGCTGGTGTGACGCAAATTAGTGACGCAAAATTTGGCAAAATTTGTAGTGATAAGAACGGAGAGATTGATATTTGTCAGATTCGTTCTTGTGACAACTTAGCCGATTTGTTTACAAATGCACCTTCCACAACTCCCTTTGAAAAATTGGTCTATAAAATCAGCATGCGAAAGCTTAGAGATTTATGTTAAAGGCCACATTGAGGGGGAGAATACGCGTTACACTCTTTTCCTTATTTTAGGTTTTATCCCTTTGGGTTTTTCTAAATAAGGTTTTTAATGAGGTAACATTTATGCGTAATGTACAGTTGTGTACTCTTTTTTTTCACTAGATTTTTCCCACGGGGTTTTCCTAGTAAGGTTTTAATGAGGCATAATCCTGTACGAGTCATCCAAATGGGGAGTGTTATGAATATTGTATTGGATGATCTTTGGCCCTTCACATGGCCGTGTCCTTTAGCCTTTCATGTACCTCTCTTTATTTCTTACATTGATTCCTAGTCTATCCATATGTCTATGTACCCCTATATAAAGGGAACATTTGTAAAGATTAATGCAATGAGAATCACTCTTCCTCTCTACATTTTCTACTCATGTTCATGTTCATGTTCATCTTCTGCCTTTAAGTTTCCTCTCCATATATCCATAATTTTCACAACACTACACAAATAATGATGCAATACTCACTACAAATTTTGCAAAAATTTCCGACACAAATTTCCGTCGCAACAAAGTCGACAGTCAAAATGACGAAAAAAAACGTCACATTTCCGATTTAATACCGTCACCAGCAAACTATTGTTGATATTCCAGCACAATACCGTCAATATCATTCCGTCACACTTCCGTCATTAGTTCGGCAATGACAATTTTCAATATTTTCGTCTTTTGACAGTCAGATTTCCGTCAATATTATTCCGTCAAACATCCGTTATTATTTCGTCGAGTAAACATTTTCAATTTTTTCGTCATGTGTCCGTCCGTTTGCCGTCAATATTAATCCGTCAAAATTCCGTCATTTGTCCGTTGGTAAAAAATATTCAATGTTTCAGTCATTTGTCTGTCAGTGTTCCGTTACATATTTAGTTACCGATTATTTTGACCGTTGGTAATTTCAGTCGAAAATTGTACACTGATGTGGTGGAGGAGCAATATAGACAGCCCTTAATAATAAAGTAATGTTTTAGGTGAACTCACAATAGCGCTTACTACAAAGGCGATGTCGTCCCTATTAAATTACTATTCCGTCTCTGTGAGGGAAATGCAATGGACCGTTGCTGAATGTCCGTCACCATAACATGTTATTTCCGTCAACAGGTGACGGAAAATGGACGGAATGTGAACGGAACAATTTATGCAACTTCATTGTTGCGCTATATATATATGAGAACTCTTGAAATCATTCATCCCACCACATTCATTAACAACATACTTCCTTCCAATCGTCAACATGTCTCCCTCATTTGACCTTGTGAGTTTCCCTGACAATCCACGTGGATTTGCTCGTAGAGATCACGTTATACCTGTTGGCAGACACGCGTAACAACTTACTGTTGTTCTCTTCATATTGACTGTTTTGATAAACGCTGCTGTTATGTAATCCCAACTTTTGTAACAGTTTCTTCCCATTCGATGTTCATCGAAGGATTGCTCAAGAATGCATCTCAAAATGTTGGGACGCAACGTGGGCATCATGGACCATGATCCCAGAAAGCGGCAAGGAAATTTGGTTCGAGGAGTTTCAGGTACAAAGCGGTAACTCAGAAAATGTTTTACTTTCATTTGGATGCCAAAAGTTAACGGGTCTTACAAATGATTTGCTTGTAGCGTATAGCTACCTGGGATGCACAATATGACAGTCGCATTCGGGGTAATTTTATGAGGAGATGCAATATGATTGTCAATAATCATCGTACGATGCGAAGGACGGGAAGGAATTCACTTTTGTCGTTGTCAACCAACCCGTAGATTGCAGAATGTTGGACTGCTCACGATGTTGTTATAAATCAATCAGTGACAACTTTGTATTCCATGAATTAAATAAATTATAGTGCTTTCCAAATGAATTCGGAACGCAAATTGACAATTAACCCCTTGATAAATAATGTTTTTATATAATAAATTATATTTGAAATCATTTGTATAACGCAAATTGATTATACGTTAAAATAAATTTATATTGCACGACATTTTAATATAAAAAAATCTTCGAAAAATATGTTTCGCAAATAAAGTTTTTGAGTGAGTTAGGACAGCACTTATTACATAAAGCGTTGTCGCACATTGTGAATAAGACAGCGCTTCACTATTTAAGCGATGTCTTATAGTTTATTTCAACAGCGCTTCACCCACTAAGCGCTGTACATTTGCAGTTCAACAACGCTTTTTTTATGAGGCGTTGTCCAAAGTCTGAATATAAATTGCTTACATATACGTGTAATTATTTATACAATTTATTTGCTTCATTTACATTTATTTGGTTGACACGTCTATGTCACAAAAATATTCGAACAATAATGCGTGACATGACTAAGTGTTGTAATATCCTAATAAAACATGATTTCGAAAAATAAACAACAACACGTTTCAATTCATAAATGTCGACCAATAATGTACAATTTATATTCCTTCAAGTTTATACATTATGATACACTTGTCGTATGTAAGTAATCAAACCATCGGCAAAGTGCTCCCTCATATCATCAAGCAATGCGTATCATATGGTCGTAGCCCTGTAGGGAAACACTATAAAAAACTTAATTACAAAGATTAGTAGTGACCTCAATTAATTGTTAATGCCTAATTAAATGTCGTTATACACCTACTTGTCCGATATCGTCGTCAAACGTTCCATTTGTGTCTTGGACGAACTTGATTATGTCCAGAATATATTGCATGACATAGTAGGCACATAGTTCAGTGTCCGGGGGCTGATGCGGGCACTGAAATTTGTATTTATTTATACTCAACGAAATTATTAATTAATGAAATATTCAGTTGTATAACAATTGTTATATATTAAGCAAATACCGTCACAGTCTTCCATTCTACTTCGTCACCTGACGGGATGTTGAAGCACAGACTCATGCTCCTGCAACAATAAGGTAATTTTTACATACGAAATTTGTGGGTCATGTTATAATGGTAACTAAAGTGCACTACCATAGTACTTACGTGTTAACAAAATTCACTGCATCAGGCCGCGGTGCCTTGTCCAGCGGATCGAGCCAAAGGGCCACTCGCTTCTTTGGGAATAGGACAACTAAATCCAATGATACCTAACATAGATTTAACGTAACCATTGTAGATTAGTGAAATAGCCACCACATTGAAAATAGACAAAAAAAAGTTATATAATATCAACTCACTCTTTCACATCTATGTAGGGAAGGAAGTAGCAAAAAATTATGCACATAGTCGGGCATTCTCAATCTCTTCTGGAAGAACTCCACCCTGACATTGAATTCCTCGGACGGAGTCATATAACTCGGTCTGAAGAATCCAAACCGTATCTCTGGTGGTATCGTATCGTGGATGAATCTGCTGGCATTTGATTTAATTAGTACAATTCTTATAAACTTAAGAAATCATTTTATAATGAAATCAATATTTACTTCATGTAAACTTCTGCTGATTGGGCACCCAAAGCTTGTAAAAGTGTGAACTCAGTAATGCAACTGTCATTCAAAATGACGAAGCAATCCTCACCAAACACTTTGATACAAATGTAAACCGAATATGTGGTTGACTTGCCCATCGTTTTAGCGTGTTCGTGAAGAAATCGGCATTGCATTTTCATTCTGCTAATCACTTTGTTGTCGAAACTGGAGCTTAGCATTTTGAAAAATCTGTACTCGTCATATCCCTGTTGAAAATGAATAATGTCATTCGAATGAGTATATATGACAAAGTGATAGGTGTTGGTTGGGAAGACATGAATATACGTAGTTACCTTTTCATCAATGCGTACTAGAGATTTCGGCCATCCCACAAAACCACCCACTGCATCCGTTACTTTCTCCATATTCCCAAACTTCTTTGGCAGCTCCCTCCATCCTTCAAGCGCCTCGTCTACCATCACCTTCACCATATCATCATCCAACTCTTGATAATGCACGATTCGTCCTTCCATCACTTTGCCAAGTGCCACGATTACCAATCCCGTATCGAAACCTTCATCCACGTGTATTAAGCATTTCTTCCCAACCTGATATTTGACAAAAAAATCAAACGGATTGACATTATGAATGAACACCATACACCTTAATTTGTTTCTCGTTAAACTACTGCATAATACCTCAGGTATATCTCCGAAGGGGTCTGGATTGGTACCACCATCATGGGTCTGAAGCGTCGGGGCGTGCGATGTAACTGTGGATCGTGTTGATGAATATGAAGACGACTGCTTTTCGAATACCTCCTTCCAACCTACAAAACTACCGACCCCATGTGTGCGTCTAGGGTACTCATCCTTCCCTGTGGCCTCCATCAAAATGTCTCTTCGACCCTAGGACGTAAATAACCCATGTGCGACCTGCTCTTCTAATTGTTCCTGTTATCAATCATTTACGTCCATCATAATCACAAATGAGTCATGAAGTTTTGAACGATTTTGCTTTGTAAAAGTAACTTACAATTTTTTCCGCCACCTCCCTCGTTGACTCGTTCACGTACTCTTTATTCTTTCGGATATGACCCTTCAGCCATACCTCATGCCTCTCAACGTGGATTACAGGCTCTTCCCCAGACGATGTTAACCCTTGAGCCTCCATCTCCGCTTTCTTCGCTGCGACGATATCCGCCCTCGCCTTATTGTACCCGCCTCGAGACAATGTATGCTGGAACTTGTTTGATTTTGCTCGAGCAATGGTCTTCTCCCTAATTTGCAGTGCCTCGGGAGTCGAGCGATGTTCCACGAACCTCCTCCAGTGCTCCGGACTAATGTAAGAATACTTCTCTCTTGGGTCATGTCCTTGATTGGACCCAAATATATACTGATTTGCGAGTTTGCTCTTGAAGTTTCTCCACATAGTCGCGGTCGCTCGCATCTCCTTCTTCCTCAACTTAATAGTCCTGTCATTTTGGGGCACATCAAAGTATCTCTACAAATGTGAACAAAAATTTGTTAATAATTTTTTACATGCAGAAATTATCATTTGTTTTTCATTTTAAAACATACCAGTGTCTCGTCCCACACAGAATCCCTAAGCTCTGTAGGTACCAACTTCCATGTTTCGTATGTAATTGGCACTCGAGATTTAGCAACTGTTCCTGCATATACATAATATATTAATTATTTTTCCAACGCAATAACACTTGTTATTCATTACGTAAACAAATACATAACATATTATTTAATTACCAATGTATGTCCTGAATGTTTTCCTTATTTTACCGGCAATTGTTCCATCTGCCTCATTCGTCACCTGCTCTTTAGTCCCATCCTTATGCTGATCGATAAATTCGTCATAGAGGTTGGCCCCCTGCTCTTACGGTTTGATGATGAGCCTCCCTCCGTGGCACTATTGCTAACCATATTCCTTCGAAAAGTAACAAATAACACAAATTACATTACACTGCACTACTAATTCCTAACGATTGCATAAGGTTGTACAATGTAATAAACAAATTCCTAACATACCGGCACAAACATGAAGATACATTAGTACTACAAATAAATTGGCATATGCTTGGCACAAGTTGGGACAACAGGGTGACACAATTAGGAATCGGTTTATTCAACTACGGACAATCGAATCTCAACAACTCGCTATCGTAACAAAATGAAACCAAATCTAAGGTTAAATCCAGACGCCAGTCGGAAACCTATACATTTACTTGAACGGCGACATGGACACAAGTGTAAACGGGAACTTAAATCGACATACCCTAGCGACTGCTAAATCGTTTTGTATGCTTCGGCGGGCTAAGTCGGCAGTAACAATTCGAAGGCGAGGTGAATCAGAGTATCCGAGCGAGTGAATATGTGGAGTTATTTTTTTGTAGAGTTAATAAACCTAGTAAAATTTGTGACAGCGTTTCTTCTTTAGGCGCTGTCTTTACTACAATTATAATAGCGCCTCTTAACAAAAGCGTCGTGGTAAGTTATATATAACATCGCCTATTAACTAAAGCGCTGTTTTATGGAAAATATAACAGCACTTAGCTGGAAACGCTGTTTTACTTCTCGTACAACAGCGCTTTCATTAAAAACGCTGTCTCGGTTCATTTTTAAAATTACACATAGCTTATACGTAAAGCCCTGTTACACGCATAACGGACTAATAGCTGAAATAAGACGGAATCAGAGATCGTCCGCCCTATAAGTAAAATTACTAGCTTGTCTTTAACATTTCATCTCGAGAATTTCATATAATGAGTTCGAATTCTACAGTTGAACGTTTTTTTGCTGAGATGTCTGAAGAAGACTCAAGCGGTTCTGAAGGATATGTTTGTTCCGCTCAAGACCCAATATATCCTTGTGATAATGGCTCGAACTATTTAGGAGAGCATAGCTTCAGTTGGGAAAAATACAGACATGACGAAGACAATAGTAGACAAAGTACTTCTTCAAAGCCAAACCAATGTGAAGCTGAACAGGAAGTTGACCAGCCATCCCCCCGTGGGTCACCCGGAAATGAGGGATCGCAACCGCGTTGAGTTTATGAAATTAGCGTTGCGAATCATGTGAAATAATCACTTGTCTGTTGTTGATGTTGAACGTATCTAATGAAGTTAACTTTCCTTTAAGTTGTTTAATATTTTCTGTATTAATGCAATTAAAATACCGTAATGTCTATAATACAAAATAATACCGAACCTTTTGTGTAACAATCTTGTAATGTGATATACTTTTATATCAGAATTTGAAGATAATTGTAAATATTTTCGCACGTGTAGTTTGTATGTTTTTTTAATAGTAAATATTTTTCTTGTCATGTTCTAATACATTTTCAAAACATTTATAAATTAATTACTACATGATGTGACGATTCGATGTCGGGGGACATTAATCACAGTTTTTATTAACTATAACGTTTCCGTCTGCATTACCTTAAAAATCCGTCAACGTTGACGAAAATGTAACGATAAACTGACGGCAATTTGTTTTCAAGAGACATCATTGAATTAAACAAGCCGACATAATTTCCCTATATTTTCCGTTGCAATACCTACACTAATGACGGAATTATAACGTATACTTGACGCTTGTCATGCCACCGTCACTTCACATTTAATATATAGGTTCAGGAAACATGCGTCGATATTTCGTTGTATTTTCGTCACTTGGTGACGAAATCTAGCTGCTGTGTTGACGGAATAAGGTCTTGTAATTATTAACTTCTGACCTACATAAACATACAACCTGTGATATAAATATGGACATTTGCAAAACACAAATGTATTCCTACCCTATTTTTATATTCACGCTTACAATCCGCTGTTTCAATTTTACCAACTGTCTTCTTTATAATGCTCCGACTTTTTCCTTTTAAAGATCTTTCTGGATTTCTTGTGTAGGTCAGTCAACCACATTATTTGGTTATGTTTCATGATCAGGTCCATTCTGTTCTCCTCCGTCTTATTCAGAATTATTCGCTCATCGTGAGAGACAAATTCTGCACACGACCGATGAGAACACAAAGGAGTCATGAAACATAATCATATAATGTCGTTGACGGATCTGCACAAGCAATCAAAAAAGATCATTAAAAGAAAAATCTCGCAGCACAAGAAATTCTTTATTCCGTCACTTTACCGTCAACAAGAACGTATATGCATCGCAATTATAATGGACATATTTTGAGAAGACCTAATGACTACCACAGTGCTTATCAAATTACGCGCGGTCATTTTCTGGCTTACAACGGCGCTTATGTAACTAAGCGATGTATTTTGTTTCCGTACAACAGCGGTTTTTAATTAACGGCTGTCTTTTGGGGACATACAACAGCGCGTAATTATGAAGCACTGGCTTTTATTAAATAATTGTACCGATAATATTTAACCGTTGTTTAAAAACATCAAGAATTCGTTCTTATTCCGTCACTTAGTGACGGAATGGTCCCGCCGTTTTGACGGAATACTTATCATCACCATTCCATTACCATTCCGTCAATAAATTTTAAAATTTCCCAAATAATATATAATAAGGCAACAGATTGACGTATTCGAACCATCTTTCTATATGCACGCTTACAATAAAATTTTAAAATTTTACAAGATGGCTTGTTTGCAATGTCCAAGGAATTAAGGCATCCGAAAATTCGACCAACCACATGTGCTGATAGTTGCTTCAACGCAGTCACGACGTGAGGTACTCTATTTCAGTTTCAATTAAAATCATACTGCATTTAAGTAGAAATGGCATATTTATATCACGAAAGGAGATGGATGTACGAAGCACGTGCTCATGGAGAGTCATACACCAATGATGTTTTCATCGCCGGAGTAAATAATTTTTTTGAAACAGCTGTGGCAAAAGGTTATCTAGCCAGCGACAACAAAATCCGCTGTCCATGTACGAAATGCAAAAACCGGCGATTCATCAATATAAGAATGATGGAGGAGCATTTATACAAATACGATTTCACACCAAACTACTTCAATTGGACCCTACACGGTGAAGATCTTGTGAAAATGGAGTACGTAAATACTTACCCAACCATACCTCACCCGATCACAGTTGACACAGTTCTTGATTCTGAAGAAGAAAATTCAACTCATGATCATGCGGCCTTCCCAGAGATAGTTCATGATTTTGCGAGTTCTGCGGATATTCCTGAGTCGTCTAATTTTGGTGAACATCAAACAGAGAATTTTGACGCAAATAGATTCTTTAATCTCCTTAATTCATGTTCAAACCCAGCTTACGAAGGATGCACGACAGAGACGGAGCTTTCGATTAACATGAAAATGCTGGCAACAAAAGCTAACTATGGATTATCCGAGGGCGCATTTAACGCCATATGTGACGAAAGTATGACCGTTTGTCGTTTCTGCTCGGAACCAAGATATCATCGTCCAAGACGCGCAGAAAGTTCATCATCGTACCAACAGAATGCGAGATGCCAAATGTTTTACTTGCCGATTATACCGCGTCTACAGAGACTTTTTTTATCGCAAAGTCTGGCATCAGAAATGTGCTGGCACGCTACACCCAAAGCAGACGTGCATCGCATGGTTCACCCTTCGGACGGGGAATCTTGGAAGCATTTTGATCGGTGCCATCCAGACTTTGCAGCGGATGCACGTAATGTAAGATTGGGATTATGCATAGATGGATTTAATCCATGGGGTATGTCAACTAAACAGTACTCCGTTTGGCCTGTCACGGTAACACCCTACAACTTACCACCGTGGTTGTGCATGAACACGAGATTCATTTGGTTAACTATACTAATCCCTGGGCCATCTAATCCAAAGAAGCGTTTGGACATATATCTAAGGCCTCTTATTGATGACTTGGTACATCTTTGGAATGTTGGGGTCGACACTTACGATGCTAATCGGAAACAGAGGTTTACATTGAGGGCAGCTCTCATGTGGACTGTATCCGATTTCCCTGCACATGCAATGTTAGCGGGGTGGTCAACTCAAGGAAAACTCGGCTGCCCCTATTGTATGGAAGACACAAAGACATTCGTGTTGAAGAACGGAAGAAAAGTTTCGTATTTTGGCTGTCACAGTCGTTTTTTATCTGCAAATCACCCATATCGGGGTAATGCAATGAATTTCTACAGAGATCGAATCAACTTTGACGGTCCAGTCCAATTTCGATCAGCTCAAGAAGTTTATGACAGGGTACAAAACCTGAAGTATATATGGGAACAACGTATCAATGAGGTTTTGGACGGCTTCGGGGTCGAACACAACTGGACAACGAAATCAATATTTTGGCAACTACCTTACTGGGTGGACGTGAAGCTTAGACATAATCTGGACGTCATGCACATTGAGATGAATGTTTTTGAGAATTTATTCAACACCATCATGGATGTGAAGGGAAAAACAAAGGATGATGGTGTGAAGTGCAGAAAAGATATCGGGTTGTATTGTCGAAGACCAGAATTGGAACTGAAAACGTACAGTGGTCGTTTGGTAGCGAACAAGGGTAAATATCAGCTTACAAGAGAACAACAGAATCATGTGCTTATTTGGGTGAAGTCTCTTAAGTTTCCGGATGGATTTTCATCTAATTTGGGAAATAAAGTAGATTTGAGTGCAGTAAAACTAGTTGGTTACAAGTCACACGACGCACACGTATTCATCGAGCGACTCATGCCGATTGCTTTCAAGGGTTTTTTACCAAACAAGATCTGGGAAGCTGTATCCGAGTTGTGTACATTTTTCCGAGATATATGTGCATCTGCACTTCACAAAGAGCGAATGGGACATTGGCAGAACAACATAGCGGTCACACTGTGTAAGCTGGAGACAATATTTCCCCCTTCATTTTTCGACTCTATGGAACACCTACAATTTCATTTGGATGATGAGGTCCTACTTGGTCCTACTTGGCGGACCAGTACACTACCGTTGGATGTATCCGTTTGAGCATTTCATATACCGTCTTAAACAATTGGGACAAAAGGGAAACAGAGCTGAGGTGGAAGCCTGTATTGTTAACGCGTACATACACCTGGAGACTTCGTATTTGGGATTCGACTACCTAGATCCGGAGTTAACAACGACCGGGGTATGCTTACAACGAAATGAAGTAGCGACATCAGATTTCGAAGATCCTCAGATTTCTATTTACAATTACCCGGGAGTCAGTGGTAGAAAAATTAAACGGATGGTATTAGACAGTCGAGAATTTAAAAAAACAACTCATTACATCTTTAGCAACACGCCTGAACTTGAACAATATTTGGCGTTATTTGAGACCGACTTAAGACAAAGATGCCAGCGATTCACTGATTAGCAAATATACAATGGTATATTAACGGAATTTCCAGAATGGTTGTGTTCCCATGTAAGTGTAATTAATCAACTTAAATTCGTTTCATTATGTAGCAAATTAAAATGTACTTGTACTTACATGTTCGTCCAAAATATTATGTTCAAGTTTGGGAGCTTGGCGAAACATTAGCACTACCACAGTGGATTCACTACTTGTCCGCTGGCTTTCAATCCGACGTTGCATGTTCGGCTACATACAAAGTGAACAATTACAAATTTCACATTGAAAGTTATGGTGAAGGGAGGAACACGATGAACAGCCATGTTTACGTGAAAGGAACAGAGGGTACACACTATTACGGGGTGATTGAAGAAATAATTCATATGAGATGTAGAACCAACCATCGCCTAAAGGTTGTCTTGTTCAAGTGTCGTTGGTACAACCCTCAGTTTTTTAGGTGTTACATCTCTAACGGGGTTGTCATCGTGAACACTCATAGACCCTACCCCCATTACGACCCTTACATTCTTGCCCAGCAAGCGGTGCAAGTTTACTATGTGACGTTTCCGGGATTAGCTGGACAAAATAATCAGGGTTGGGTTGCAATTTGTCCTGTGAAACCATCAAACGCAATCGACATGGAGGTAGCAAATGTTCCGTTCCAAGATGAGGGTGAAATGGGAACTAAAATGCCTGTTCCGGTCCAAGATGATGAGGTTTGCGAGTACGACACCGAAGAAGACGGCAACGACGAGCACGTAGCTGATAATCCAGATACCGAAGAAGATTCTGACGAAACGTCGTGAGTGAATCAAGATATGCCAAACACCGGACGTATGTTTTACATGTTCAATAAATTGTAAATGAAAATCAATTAATAAATATTAAGTAAGCAAAAAAAATTTGTATTTGTGATTATTAATTTTATTTTTAGTAATGCAAATGGCTGGAACATTTCGTGTAATGTAAATTTCTGAAAAAATGATAAGTAAACAGCGCTTAATATATATGCGCTGTGTAAGGGAACTCAGACACAGCGCTTCGTAAATAAGCGTTGTCTTAATGTAATCAAACAACAGCGCGTTAGTGATAAGGGCTGTTATATTTCACACCTAGGACATCGCTTAATGTGTATGCGCTGTAAAAACCCAGTAAACTACAGCGCCTCAATTTATGCACCCTAATAATTAACATGTACAACGGCGCTTAAATTATAAAGCGCTGTCATATGTTAATAAAGACAGCGCATATTCAGAAAAGCGCTGTCCTATTACCAGCTTAAAAAAAACCCCGCCGTATTCGCCCGCCTATACAAGTAAGGAAATTTTGGCTAAAATAGACTAATTGCATTTTGTTTGGACGAATTGAAATTACATGCGCAGTGGAAAATCCTCATTATCCGTCTTCGAACACAATCATCCGTTGTACGCCGCCGAGTTCTGCAACCGATTTTGGCCGATTGCATAAGCAAGGTTCGTTGCCCAGGTATGGAAAAGTCATCGTCTTTCTCTTGTCAGCTTCATTTCAGTACTTCGGATACTCCGCGTTTGTTTGTTTGTCGTATAAAGTGTGTGTCTTTCTCCTTATTTTGTTTCGTTTGTTTGTTTGTTCGAACCCAGATTGTATCAAAAGTGTGGCAAATGATATGCGCTTGTGTCCGATTTCGGAAGCAAATTTGTTTGTTCGGCGTGTGGTCTTGTGTGTTTGTGTGTCTGAGTTCTGTAAAAAAAATGTTCCAAATTGTGTTTTTAGTGCCTCTGTGATAGCTGTACTTGGTCAGGTATGAATGATTTGCAACTCACATTCGATCTGTGTAAGTTTATCCAACAATGTAACCCTTTTGATACAATTTGTGATTCTTGTCACATTGAGCTTGTCATGAAATGCATGTAGCTCATCATCCTTACGTACAATGTTGGCTTTAATGTCACACTTTTGATACAATTTGGGTTAAATTAAAATCTGTCATACTTGCTGCTTTGGTTTAAAATGTTGATACAGAAACAATGTGTGTTTGCTTGATTGCCAACATTGTGGTCTATTTGTGTTTTAAAAATACTATTTTAAATTTTGTTGCAGGGTAAATGGAACCACTCAAGCGCAATGTACACGGTAAAAGGAAAACTGTGGATGGTAGAGGTACTGAGACTTCATCACAAACGCGGCTAACTGATGTATGCCAATCAAGACAGTTGAGTCAGGACATGCAACATCAGCATTCGACTGGGGACAACAGTCAACATCGCAATGCGTACAGACATTCTATTCCGGTACAGGATCATACCCCTGCGAGACAAGGGGGTGAGGACAGCCGGCGTCAACCGAGGACAGACGTCCAAGTCCAGACCATTACAGGCCTTCTATGCATGTACCGGACCCTACCTTGAATCCTATGGATGAAGACAAAAACTTACAAGAAGTGGATGATTACGACTTCGACGACCTGATGAATTTGGTGGCGGGGAACAGGGAGGTTGACGAGGATGCCGAAGAGATGGCGTCACCTTCGGCATATGATGACGATCATGATGATGCAATTCGGCCAGAGTTCGTTAGAGGAGGGACTTCGGCTGGTGGCGGACCCAGTGAGGAGACACCGTTGGGTTCGATGCCACATGATACTCGGCCTTGGATCATTCCAGCTGGGGATGACAAGTGAGTAATTTTTATTGTACATAAATTTGTGCAGTTTGTTTATACTAACCATATTATAAATGTTATACCTTGTATTTTTTTCAGCTTTGACCCCCTTTGCGCTGTTAACAAAATCGGGCTTCAATGTATTGGACCTGGATTTAAGATTTGTTGGACGACAATGGGGACGTGTGATCCACAAGCTCCGGTGAGGTGGTTTCGACACTTCAAGGTAAAATGTAGTAAAATTATAGTAGTTGCGTAATTTTTGGGTAATTTGTTTTCGATTACATAGTTTTATGTTTCTATTAAATTGTTCGTAACACAACTATGTAATGTATATGTAGAGCTTGTACCGGTGGGATCCGATTCACACCGATCAAATTGAGGCCAACTTCAGGAAGAAGGCGGCTAAGATTCTACAAGATACTTGGAGAGGTTTACGAACCGGTAAAACAAAAGGCCCGAAATGGTTGACTGAAGATCACAAAGCTGCGGGAAGAGCTCGATTTAACACGGACCCAGCATTCATATCCCGCAGTGAAAAGAACATGCAAACTTATTCTGCCCAGCATGCCAGAAACGGCCCAGCATTGCACGCATTTGGGTATAGACCACCACACTTTCACTTTGCAAAGCTGGTAATACATACTATTTTAGAATAATTCAATTTTTAATATAATATATTATAACACATTTATCATTAAATTTGCAGGAAAAGGATAATCAAAGACAAGTGTTGCCAACTGATATATTTGACAAGAAATACAAGCGGAAGGATGGGACATATTTGATACCCGACGGGGAGAAAAAAAGGGTATACACTTACCAAATTATATTTGTTTATTACATTTGTTTATCTTATTATATTGTATAATCAGTTTTGACAACTAATATGTTTCTTATTGTATAACTTCATTACATTTATTTGGGACTTGATCACAATTTGTTTGTTTTCATCTGTACAAATGTGCAGAAACAGCTTGTTGATGCTCAAGCTCTGGTCCTGAAGGATCGCGTTGCAGATGAAAGGGTACCGGATGAAAAGCTGGTAGAGGCCGCTGCAACTGTCATGGGAGTTCACCCGAGGTCGGGAATACCGTATTTGTATGGTCCTACAGACACATTAGTGTCGGACAAGTTCTCTTCGACGGGCAGCCAGTCGTGTGCCAGCTCGCACAGAGCAAGGGACCAATCATCGGACGATTCCACTCAGAAGCTGATGCCGCGTTTAGAGCGCATGGAATCCCGACAGGAGGCTGATTTGAGGCGCATGGAATCCCGACAGGAGGCCCTGAAGGACAGCATAGATCGGATGATGGAAATGCAGGCTGCTATGATGAGGATGCGCACTACTCCTGGATACCAGCCCTCCAGTCGAAGCTCGGATGAAAACAACCCTGATCCGCGTAATCATGGATCGAATGAAGACAACCGCAGAAATTAGACATTTTAATTTTGTTTGACTCGAATTCTTTGATATATTTATTTGACTCGTCAGTTTTTAATTAAATATGGAAATTTTGAATTTTAATCATTTCTTTTTTGATAATGTTAATAAAAATTTTAAAAAAATGACGGAATTGAAATAATATTAAAAAGTAAAAAATTTAATTAAAATAATGCCGGAAAAGGGACGGTATGTAAACGAAAATTTAAAAATAATTAGACATTTTAATTAGACAGAAATTAGACATTTTATTATTAAAAAGTAAACAATTTAATTAAAATAATGCCGGAAAAGGGATGGTATGTAAATGGAAAGAAAGATGACGGAATGTAGATGGAATTTCGATGATATACAATTGACGGTATTTCGATGGAATGATGACGGAAAGATAAGTGGCGTAATAATGACGGAAAGATCACACAAAGCTGAGTAGCGTAATGGAGACGAATTATTGACGGAAATGTTATTGATGGAAGTGAGTTGGAAAATTGACGGAAAGGTGAATACGAAAGTAAGACAGAATAATGACGGAATATAGTATTAATGGAATATAGACGAAATTTGGAAGGAATATGAAAGTTGATGTAATGTAGATGGAATATAGACGCAAAATATTTGTGACGGAAATGTGTTGGAATATAGACGGAAAATACTATTAACGAAATTTAGACGGTATTTTAACGGAGGTTTTCAACGGATACATGTCGGATTGATGACGGAATTATAAGTAACGGAACTATGACGGAATGTCCACGGCACAATGACGGAAGCAAACGACGAAATGTCGACGGAAAAGTTTTATCGTCGGAAAAATTTCCGTCACCAACTTCGTTGAAGGAACGTTGACGGAAATAACACTTTTTCCGTCAACATTCCGTCCGTTTTCCGGCGGTTTCTTGACGTCGGAAATTTTTGGAAAATTAGTAGTGACTCTTGATTTTCTATTTGAGAGTAAATGTGTACGAATTCTCACTTAATTACTAATCTTTCATGTTTTATTGT
This sequence comes from Rhodiola chrysanthemifolia, assembly GCA_033675395.1. NCBI lineage: Eukaryota > Viridiplantae > Streptophyta > Magnoliopsida > Saxifragales > Crassulaceae > Rhodiola > Rhodiola chrysanthemifolia. The sequence goes on along the minus strand of CM066207.1, from coordinate 35,552,379 downwards.
TATCATTACAAAAATAATGAATTGATTTAACATATGTCATTTCCTGGAAAAGTTCTAGGACAATGCCAACAGTTGAAAGTTTATTTGGAATTTGCAACAAACCGTTGATGCTAACAGCGGTTTGTTTTGAAATGAAACTTGATCTTAACGTGGCTCTTAAGTGCATTCCACTTGGACATTTTTTAATTTCAGAAACAATTCGTTAACCATATTAGCGGTTTGTGTTGAAATAAAAACAGATGATTTCTTTTCAAACTAAACTGCTAATCGTATTAAAAGTTTGTTCCAAAATTTTAAAAATGCTGATATAGCTTCTACGTGGAATCTAAATAGGAGCCCCGACAGCATTAAATATTAGGTTGTATATCAGCTCGCCTCCTCTGCGTTGTCATAATATGCAACATATCAAAATGTGGCACAAATATAGTATGAACTAAATTCTAGCATGATCCAAAAATAATAGGGAGCAACACAAAATGTTCCCATACGATATACATAAATCATACAAATAGGTTTAAAACATTTCCAAGGTACGTAAGTTCCAACTATGTGGTGCGATGCAAGACAACATAAATCTTACAAAAAATAACAACAGTATAAATATCAATGTACACCCAACACAACATTTTCAATTAACCACATAGCATATCAAGATCAAAGTCCAAATTTTTAGTAGCGCAAATAAATTAGTAAATTAAAACATATTTACCGAATATACAAATTTTCAATTTTGGTGTAAAAGGCTTCCTTAGAAATAAGCACCATAATATTGCTTCTCCTGCATGGTGATGAACTTCTCACTACATATTTTGCAAATATTTTCGGCTATAAATTCCCGGGAAAATCCGGCCACTCATATATGGCCGGAATAATTCCGACGACATTCCGACGAACGTTCGATGGTCATTTTCATTCTTACGAATTTCGAAGAAAATCCGACGATTTTCGGCACAGAATTCCGGTGAAAAACGTGTCCCGTAGCTTTCCTGGAAATATTTCAACGCAAATCCGGGGCTACTCCTGCCATGTTTTTTTGGTCCCTGAAATTCTGCGGGAATGCAGCCGTAATTACTTTCTTATATAGGTTAATGTAAGCAAATATATAATATAGAAATACATCTGCGGAATTCCGCGGGAATGTCTCCGGAATTTTGTTTTTCATCTTCCCCGGCTTTTCCCCAGAAATTAGAAAAATGAAATATTCACATGGCGCCAGAATTTCGTTACAATTAAGTTGAATTATGCCTAATTATATCATTGAAATTAATATGTAACAAAGTTAGGGTAGTCTAAATTGGAATATGTATTCCATCAATTTCGTCAAAGATTATAATATTTTATCGCAATATGGAAACTAACCATGCCTATTGACGAATATTCAAAAGACTAACAATGAGTATTATTAAATTTCTAATCAATATTAATTTTTTTAATGGAAACCGTATTCTATGTATTTCGACAAAGATTAGAATAATTAATCAATATGGAAACTATTCATACCTAACAATTATTCAGTAGACTAACCATGGAATATTTATTAAATATCTAATAAATATTAGAAAGTTTTATGGAAACTTTATTTCATATGTGACATTCTTTGACAATTAAGTTAAATATTCCATTTCTCTGGTTAAATATGTCATCAATATTATTATGTTAAATGTTTCAAAAAAAATATGATTATGTTAAATGATATATATCAGTGAAATAAAAACCTGTCCGGTTTAAATAACAATTAATAAACATGATTAGATTTCTTTAATTGAATAATTTAATCAACAGTTTCTTTCCCGGATATTCCCCTTAAATAACCCGGAAGGTTCAAAAAGGAAATATTCATATTGGCGCCGGAATGTCGCCACAATTATGTCGGAATTATATTTTTAGTGCGCCTGGACAGCGCCAGAAAAGCATCGAAATTGACAAATTTTAAATCTTGAAAGAGTCGCCGGAAATCCGCCACACATCTCCCTGAGTTAGGAAACTCAAAACCAGATCTAGGATTGTCTATTTCTTCTTCTCCATTTTCAATCCTCCTCAACCGTCGAAGTCAGTCATTTGCATTCGTATTTGGTCCATTTCCCAACCGCTTGCGCTCCAGATTCGCATCCTTCGACCACTCATTATATGTTTTCTGGCCGGCTGCAATTGTGGATTGCACTGAGTTTTGATTGCTCTGTTCTATTTAATAGTTTCACATGTTAATCAGTTGTCATTTGTTTCAATTCTTATGTTCAAATTGAATCTGTATGTTGGATTGTGTCCTGTGGGCCGGGGTGAAAGTTTTTGTAAATTTTATTAGATTTTTTCCCATACACCGGTCGTCGGAGGTGGTCTGGATCTGCCTAGAATCTGGCTAGGGGTTCCTAGCACTGAAAATAATGACTAAAAATCATTTAAATAACTAAAAAAATTTTCTGGTAAAAAAGCTTATGAAATATTTAATTAATAAAAATACATTATATATGTTAATTGAAATATATCGTTGATTTCATATTAATCAAGAGGTCCCCCGAATTCCATATTAAAATCGATCATTGATTCCATATTAAACAATATTCATAATTTAATACAAATCATTAAATCAAAAAAGTTCCCGGAATTCCCCCGTAAAAATGTCACTTGAATATCCTCGCGTATTCCTCAGAAAAATATTAGTTTTAGGTGCTCAGAATACCACTGGATATGCCCCGAAATTTTGTGGCCTGAATTTCACCTGAATTTTATTTGCCGGAATTGTGCCGAATCTTCCCCGGAATATCGTCAGAAGTTGTCCCCGAAATTGCACCGAAAGCAAAATTTGGGGGACATTTTGTCGACGATAATTTCTTGACCGGATTTTCGCCGGATTTTTTTTGCAATTCAGGCAAAATTACGACGAAATTCCGGCCAAAAATCTTCCCAAAATTTTGGGCGAAATTTGTAGAATTCATCATCTCTATGCTAGCAGTAGCATATTATTGAACACTGGGCGGTCGTTTGAGTCTTAGCCTCTGTTCATTCTGGTCGGGTTGTGGCAGCTCTTGTGATCTTTGTTCTCCACCTTCATGACTTTCGCGGCGGAGACCACAATAGTGACATAAGTGAGGTTTACCATCTAGCATGTTGCTTAGGAATCCCTCACAAGCATGATGCAAAACTATTAGATAAATATAATGCATAAAAGAGTTTGGTTCAGGTACAAACCAACATTATAAATAAAAACTAAAAACTGGATTTCAAGCTGACACGTGTCTAATTTCTTCGAAATCTCGGATATAACACGGATGGGCATTATGGTCATTTCACATATCTCGGAATGATCAGACTTAACATGGAATGATCAGACTTACAACTATTACTGTAGCAAATTATCAGACTTAAAACTATTACTGTAGCAAATGATCAGACTTAAAACTCCAATGATCAGACTTAAAACTATAATGTAACAAATGATCAGACTTAAAACTATTACTATAGCAAATGATCATACTTAAAACTATACTGTAGCAAATGATCAGACTTAAAACTATTACTGTAGCAAATGACCAGACTTAAAAATATTACTGCAGCAATGATCAGACTTAAAATATTACTGTAGCAATGATCAGACTTAAAATATTACTGTAGCAATTTTTAGGACGATTATACTCTCGCATCTGTTATGTATTTTTAAATAAGTCCGTTTTAATGTTTTTTATTTACAAAAAGCGCCCCGAATTACGATTGGTCGAAATATACACGTGACAATATTTTATTGGGTTTTCAGTTTTTATTTATAACTATGGTTTGTATTTGATCCGTTACCCTGCATAAAAAATGATTAACTATGTAACTATAAATTATCAACAGTAAATGATATCTAACACTTGGTTAGATCATAAACATTAATAAAGTGTCTGGTTATGCAAATTGTCTTACATTCAGCAAAAACATTATTAATATTATTCATCATAAATTTGAGTTCATCTTGAATTATGTTTTAATTATACTGAATATTATTACCAATCAGCTATGTACTAAATGCTTAATTTTTTTTGATAAGAGAACTAAATGCTTAATTTTAATCACAAATTAACTTCAAAATGCCTTGCATTATTGTGACAAGTGTTGGGGAATCAAGAGCAACGATAATAGCTAGCTTTAACTTTATCCACATATACCTTAGATCCCCCATTCTCCATTTTTACAATACAGAAACAAAATGTTCATCACCTTATATTTAACCGATGAGAAATCCATAGACACGCATTCTAAACAACAATATTAATCCAAGTTTATCACTTGATTTCCTATACATTGACTTACTTATATATCCATGAATAAAATAAAACTGAAAAGACAACAAAATTTACATGTATAAGAATTTAATTGGCGAATACATGTGCTGTTTATTCTGATAAATTATTAACTCGATGAAGTATATAAAACTTTGAGGGGAAAAGATGCATCTTTGTCGCCGTCGCCCTCTATCTGTATGACGTTGTTGTTTAACCGGCGCTACCCCATCTTGTTAAAATCTTAATACATCTGATTCTTACTAGGGTTTCTTATATATATTGTTATCATAGGCGAATAGTTTGGGCCTGGCCAAAATTATTTGGGTGAGACGTCATAGTGGACTATCATTATTATACTAGGTTATTGGGCTTAGTTTGTAAGGTTAAACTTTACCGAGCAAGATCTTACTCAAACATGGACAATGTATCTTACAAATTGACATCTTTATTTTTTATGACTATTTTAGTAGTATAAAATTGAGTTTTTAGGTGGTAAAATCCTAAAAAATTTCTCAATCTCACTTTTATGTATAAGAAGAAAAAATTTCCAATTATTCATTTGCAACTTATCTCACCCCTAATGTTCAAATAGGGAGTTCCAAAATCTATAGGTCGGTATTCCGCCAAACGTCCAGCTGCATAAGGTCGTTCATATTCAAGGAAATGAATCCATATAAATCATACAATTAGGGCATATTATTGAGTAGAGTAGTCAAAGACAACCTCTAATCCACATTTATCAAATAATCGTGTTATTAATCGATTAAAGTTATCAAAGATACAAGTAGGAAACCATATAATCTAGAAAATTGTCAATAAACCCATCATAAATTGAATACACAATTCAAGTACATGGGAAAAGAACACAAAAATCTTCACGAACAAGATATGCCATACTCTTAATTACATATATTTTTCAATAAATTGATTAACATAAGACACTAACATAACATCGTATTCATTGCGTAACTTAATTATTACTGTCTCTTTTTTATTCCAATTCACCTTTATATCAGTGGTTTAGCTTTTTGGGCTCAACAATATAACTGAGATATACACCTACATAGTAGATGACTGGCTAGTTTTACACTCTCCTAATGTTTGACGCATCAACCTCCATGTCCAATCATTTTCTTAACATCCTCCAATTGCTCCCTCATCAGTGAACATCATAATCGAGACATCGGATAGCTTCCTCTCATCAATCCTCGGCTAGACCGACGACCCCTTGGGTGCACAGACTCATCTTCGGCCTCGTTCAGCGTCAAAGTGCAGCCTTTTCGCCATCAGAGCCTGCAACAGGGCTCAAGAATAAAATTTTGATCATTAATGGAGTGGGTTCAACAAATCTTAGACTTACAGCTTTTTTATCGTCTTATAAGCGAATGATCTGCTTCAGATATGTATGATCGACGTAGCACGGAACTCTTATCTTTGATTAAAAAAGAGTCCCCTTATTCAAATCAAAAAATGAGTAACCAAATCAAATCTTTACCACCTAAATACATATTCGAATCCTCACCAGATTCGACTCCGACAGCGTCTTCATCCTCGACAATGCCTCGAACGCCTCACTGCATTCTTTCATAGCATCATTCTTTAGGCTTGACAGTAACCGTTCTGCCATTAGAAACATTGTTCAGGCTTAAGATAAAATGTTCAGACATAAGAAATACTGTTCAGACTTAAGAACTATTGCTCATCAGTAACATAGCTTAAACACTGTATTTCTGAAATGATGAGTACAAAAACTTGCTCAGACGTAACTCATGTGGTTCATGAATGCAACAAACTACTCAGGTATATAATTAAGTTCTTGCGAAAATCCAAATTGCTCATGAATACACCAAATTGATTTACAAATATAGAAAATGGTCAGGCATAAGACCAACAGTTCTTGCTTAAGAAATATTGCTCAGCCTTAAGAAAAAATGTCCAGACATAAGAACTATTGTCCAGACTTAAGAAAAATTATTCAAGCTTAATTAAGAACTATTGCTTGACAATAACCCAGCTTATTCACTATATTTATGATTGGTAGAGTACAAAAACTTGCTCAGATATAACTTATGTGTTGAGGAATGCAACTAATTATTCAGGTGTATAACTAAGTGCTCACAAAAACTCCAATTGCTTAAGAAGACAACAAATTGATGTAACTTTCCTTAATATGAGGGTGCTCTCGCAAAGCTTCTTCACCAAGCCTTAACAGAGGACATGCACACGGACACGACTGACTGGGTGTCGAGTAATCGAAGCTGCTTGCGTGGTCTGAAGCATCATGGATGTAAGCATCATCATCATTGTTGTGGAGTAGGGTTTATTCTCGTATCAAGGGGGGAAGGATCAGGAGGTGGTTGTGAGCATCAGAATCAGGCTATAGAAGCTCTTTGAGTGAAAACTTGCAAAATGGGGCCAAAGTGCGGAGCAGGCCGTCAAAGTAGTGTTTTGTTTAACCATGTTCGCTTTTTCTGGACGTTTTTATCCTTTGTTACGTTTTAACTTAATTATAATTGGTTAAAGGTGACATTTGGCAATTTTTACAGAGGTTTAGAGTTCATATTTAAAAGAGATGTTTATATTTGATCTCAACCCAAGAGAAAAGGATCCGGTACAAAGCCCAAATTAATGTACAAAATACAAAATCATCTCAACCTTCATTTTATTATTTGGATGACCAGGATTAAATGAGTATAAATCTGTTTAAATTCAAATTTTAATGTAAACATGGGCAAATATGGTATATCATTAAAATTAATTTGGTTTCTTAATGTGAACAGAATCAATTTTCATCAGTCTCATCCGATCCTCTCCCCTAAACTCCGATTTGCATCATTGTTTTCGCCAAAGGCGTCAATCGCCATGGCCATGTCCGCCATGTCCGATCAGCCAGTATAAGCTCCGGTCACATCATCTTTTGACGAATTCTTAACGAAAAACATGGACGAATTCTTAACGAAAAACAACCATGTCCGAGATAACGGCGACATCAACATTCGGATCCGATTGAGATGATGAAGGCATACGTCCGAGATAACGCCGACATCAACTTATGGATCCGATTGAGATGATGAAGGTGCATGAAGCTGGGTATTCTCCATGACGAATTATAATTAAACCATGACGAGTTATAAATTCATAAGCAGAACTACTTGGAACTACCAGCATTATAAGTAAACCATGACGAATTATAAGTAAACCATGACGAATTATGATCCGATTGAGATGATGAAGGCGCATGAAGCTGGGTTTTCTCCATGACGAATTATAATTAAACCATGACGAATTATAAATTCATAAGCAGAACTACACAAACTACCAGCATTATAAGTAAACCATGACGAATTATAAAACCCTAAATCGTCCTGTGGCGAATCGCGAGAACTCCAAACCCAAATTTCGTCGATTTGCGGAGAGATTTTGGAATGAATCGCGACTTGGTCTTCGGGATTTTAGTTTCCTAATTCGTCGGGTTTTTGTGTGTGTGAGGAGAGATACGGGGTTGTTTTTTAATTTTTGTTTATGTTTTTGGTCAATTATACCCTTTTCTGTGGAGAGAAACACTAATAATGGTAAGTTATTAATTTATTAATCCAATTATCATCAGCCTTTGGATTAACAAAACGAACAAATAAGATGAGTTTGTATTTTGCACAGTATTTGAACTTTGCACTTGATCCGGCCTCCTCAACCCAATTATATCACTATAAAATTTATAACGGTGTCTTCCTTAATGTTTATTAAGTTAAACATCAAATGTTCATTTATTATAAAGAAGTCCTCCAAGTTTAGATATAGACATACAATAAACTTTAATATTTTTCTATAAAACAATTCAGCTCATTGCTCCTAGGACCCGCTTAGATCCGCCGAGTCCCCATCCAATTTGGACAAAATCGAAAAGTTGTTCTTAAAATGAACTCCTAAACTGCCTAAACTGATTTTTTGAACCATATGTCCAAGGTGCAATCCAAGTTGATCAATTGATTGCATATTCAATGACGTACTAATATCTATCAATAGAACAAATCAGCGGTATAAGAATTTAATCGGTGAGTACCTGAATTTATTCTAATAGTTTATTGATTCCATGCAGTACGTGAATTAAAGGAGAAATATGAATCTTCATCATCATCGTTGTTTGCTGTTGACGATGTTGTGTAGTTGGCGCTACTCCATCATTACACGATCTTAACAAGTCTGATTCTCGATTGGATTTCTTACATTTATTTACTACGAACGAGAAGTTTGGGCGATCCAATATGTTTGGGTAAGAGATCGAGCTCGACTATCAATATTGTGTTAGAATATTGGGTCGGTGTTTATAAGGCTTTACCATGCACGATCTTATTAGACATAGACTCGATCTTCTTCTTTTTAACAAAGTGTGCCCTCTTTCATTTTCTATAACTAATTTAGTATGAAATATAAACTTGAATCATTTCGATTCATTTATACCCTAGCTCAACACATTGATTGGCCCAAATAACATAGAAAATAAACATAGATTTTCTAAATTTAATACACGCATCTCTCTCACTCTGATGTTATTTATGAATTATGATAGTCATATTACTCTTTCGATAGTTATACATCATCTGAATCACTAACTTTTCATCATATTACCCAATGTATAAAAATTCAGTCCAACAACATTTTCCCACCACAAAATAACAAATCTTAAATTAATTTTAAAATAGTGATAAAAAACTTGAATCATGATAAGTTAACAGATCCTCATCAGTATCTTTTAAAAAACTACGCGTTTATCTTATTCGCGTTTGTAATGATAATTCACTAGTTTTATGAAACAAATAAAGAATCAATACAATGCCCCTCATCTTTTCCAATCTCTCCTTTATGCGATAATTGCTTACCAGCTTCACCGTTGATTTCATTTTTTTTATCTATAAACTAGTGAATGATTATTAAAAATGGTTATTTGACATGATTTTATTCGGGGAATAATATATGCATTTAACTTAATTACATTTATTTCTAAATAAGTTGGTAAACTTTACAAACTAATATAATATTTCTCTTCTTTGCATTGCTTAACTATTATTCTCTCTTTTGAATTTCACGCTATCTTTATATTGCTGATTTAGCTTCCCGAGATCCATTTTATATCTTGCAAACCAAATCTTCGAGCACCAAATTGAATTGATAGTGAGTTCATTCTCTATGTTAGCTTGTTTTTTTCTTCTCGCTTTCCTACGCTTTGACATATTGTATAAAATATTAAATTGCGAGACATATATAATATGAACAAGTTCTAGATTTATTAAATATAGTCAATTCCCAAGTGTGGAGTCCCCAAATGAGAAATTACCCAAAAATAAAGAGGTAAATAAACTGACCCCAAGAAAAAAGAAAAATATTTTGGCTCCCTATTGGAAAGGAGAGAAAAGAAACAAAATATATTTCATTGTGGGGCTAGGTAAGTCCCTGATAAAAAGGAAAAAACACAGGACTTGTACTTTACAAAAATCGCCACAAGAATGAAATCTTTTGCACTCTAGCTTTTGTATAGAAATGATATCATAAATTTGAAACACTATTGATATTCGACCAAATGCTTGCATTTGATAGTTTTTAAGTTTTGTCGACATTAAGTCTTGCATATTCATTTTTGTTTTCTTTTTAACAACTGAAAATACTTTTATTCTTGTATCTTTATCAGCATTGCATAACATGCAACGTATAGATTAGCTTGATTGATGAACTTTGTATCTCCTTAATCTTCTGTTACTTATACATTTAGGAACGTTTTAAACGACATTTGTCGCTATAATGTGATTTTTTAGTATTTTAGCTCACATGTACCAAAAGAGAGACAAAACAAGTAAAAATAGGCCAAATAGGACCAAGACTAAACCAAAGGTGCAGCCTGACCTGGATATGAAAAAATGATTGAGCGGGTCAAGGGACCAGGCACCGCATATGACTAATTCTGAGAGTATAAGAGCACGCTCATGACTCATTCTTAAACAACTTGAATTTGACCAATAAACACATTATTGAATACGACGAGCAAGTTCCTAGACGAGGCAAAGCACCCAGGAGCACCAAGAAGCTTCCGACCAGAGATTGGATATATAGTAGTCACAACAATGGCATGTTGCAAGAAGTAAGGTTGTACTCTTATAGCTAGTTGTGACAGGGCTAGTAGTCCTTTACTCGAATGTTTGTTGTTGACTGGACCTCATGTTGGAATCCTAATTCCATGAATTAATGCAATATTTGTTTTCTAATAAGTCTTACTCAAATTGGCAAATCGTGACAGGATTAGCAGTCTCATACTGCATTATTTCGTTGCGCTTTATTTCATGTCTTGGATTAAGTCAGTGTGAATAACCCAAGTGACACCTACCCCTTTCCTAGTGGTTAATTTTACGTTCATGTTTGTTAGTTTCTAAGTTTTTTAGCAAAAACTCCAAAGTGTGGTAAGAATAGATCAGTAAAAGCTAATACTATCTTATTGTCACATGCTAGTAACTCTGTAGACGATCCTACACTTAATTAGACTATTATAAATTATTTTTGATCGAGTAAAATACAATATCGTCACGTGCAGTGGTTTTGAATGTCCTTGAGGCCTTATCTTGTTCAGGTTGGCAGATATGCACAGATTTAGGCAGTTGTCAAACATTTAGTTTTTGTTAAAATGTTAGGCTGTAAAAGGTCATCGTTTATAAGCACCAAAAGGAGATATTAGGTCAACTTGAATATAGAACTGTCCTGGAGTTTTGTTGCAATTAGACAAACACATTGCTAAGGTTTTTCGTCGAAATAGAGATGGCAAGTGATAGAGCTAGTGTGTGCACGCCTTTGTTCGAGTTATTAAGTCTCACTTCGCTATTAATATAAAAAATAGTGTCCTTTATTGCTCTTTCTTTTTTTTTTGGAAGAGAAAATTGGAGTTGTGCTCTTTCTTTTCTTGTTCATTCATGTCCGTTGATTCCAGCCGAGCAATTCAATGCAAACAATTGCATTTGTCATCGGTCGTATTAAACAAAACTTATTCTCAATCCATTTCCACCTCCTTGGTAAGACTTTATGCAAAACATTTTGATGTATGTTCAGGTGCGGTGACGCCCCCGAATACCAGACAAATTCAAGGCCAAAATAGAGGCTTAATCGATGCGCCCATGACGCACGAGACACGAATGGTGGACAGGTTGATGAGCGGAATTGACGAACCGCTTTTGCACCTTAGTTTACACAAAAGTTTATCTTTGAAAAAATAAAATTGAGCATCAATATATAAGGCGGCACCTAAGAGGGGCGTAGCTTGGACCGTGTTAAGCACCGCCTAAACATTTTGTGAAATTAACTATTGCATGAAAACTTGAAACCGTTATTTTGGCATTAGTTTGATCAATACACCGCCGCTTCATGACAAAAGGCGTTGCCTAGTGAGCTCTCACACGCTACCTGATGACGTAAGCCGTCGCATAGAGACCTCTCAGGCGCCGCTTGGTAAGTTGTAACGCATAGGCGCCACCTATGTTAGTGTGGGCGTCGCTTGAAATATTTCAGCTTATAAAAATAGGTGGCTGGTTCATTTTAAAATCATTCGAAAATGACATCAAATATCTTTGGACGTCCTCCTCTTTGGCGCCAAAGTTTTTCCTCTTTACTTAAGTATTTTGATTGAAATTTCTTTCCAAAGAGGTAATTATTGGCTTGGATAGAACAATTAGTCCATGTCGTTGTTCCTGCATCCCGGGGTGAGTCAATTCGTTGGAATATATTCTTAGCTAGCGTACCGCATTCCTAGGGGCTAGGCCCTCTTTTTAGTGGTCAGTGGAATCTTTGTGCTCAAAATCCCGATTCCAGCAAATATTTGTTTGGGACTTCGCAAGGGGTAAACGGCACAAGATACCTCGTAGAGGTTGTACTTTCGATGCATTCTAGAACAAACATGTGGGACTCGTATCCTTAGAAACCAATGTGTAGTATATTTGCTGCAAACCTGCCCGTAGCGTAGTGTTCTAGTGTCTTTAGACTTAGAGTCAGGTCCCTTATGTGGCTCCTTTAGATCGGTTCAGGTCATGTACTTGTAGAGCATATGTAACAGAGCATTTTAGTTGTCTTTGTATGCTTGTTCATGCATGTGAAGACCTTTCTTGAAGGCCTTAAAAGTTGGAGGATGATCAGTTTTCAGTCTTGAGATTTTGGATTCAGCCCAGCTCAAATGGTGTCATTTTGAGCTGGGGCAAGACTGAAGTTTATAGAGTAATTGGAACGACGACATATGGAGCTGAGCGGGAAATCTACAGCCTGATGAAGCTACTTTGTCTCGTCGAGGCGCGTTTACTATGAGTTGCTGCGCTGCTACGCTATTTGCTATCGTATTCTTCCTCTTGCAAAGCCGGCTTAATTTAGGGCTTAGGGCATTCGATTTCGCATCAGCGCGATTGTGAACAGAGCACTTCTTGGAGCTATCAAGAATCGCATTTGTTATCCGAGGGTTCCCTTGTCAATTCCATGCGCTCGATTGGATCAATTGGGGCTCTAGTGTGATTTTTTTAGTATTTTAGCTCACATGGACCAAAAGAGAGACAAAACACAAAACAAGCAAAAATAGGCCAAATAGGACCATGACTAAACCAAAGGCCCAGCCTGACCGGGATATGAAACAAATGATCGAGCGGGTCAAGGGACCAGGCACTGCATATGACTAATTCTGAGAGTATAAGAGTTTGCTCATGACTCATTCTTAACCAACTTGAATTTGACCGATAATCACATTATTGAATACGACGAGCAAGTTCCTAAACGAGGCAAAAAGCACTCAAGAGCACCAAGAACCTTCCGAGCAAAGAGTGGATAGTAGTCACAACAATGGCATGTTGCAAGAAGTGACGTTGTACTCTTATAGCTAGTTGTGACAGGGCTAGTAGTCCTTTACTCGCATGTTTGTTGTTGACTAGACCTCATGTTGGAATCCTAATTCCATGAACTAATGCAATATTTGTTTTCTAATAAGTCTGACTCGAATTGGCTAATTGTGACAGGATTAGTAGTCTCATACTGCATTATTTCGTTGCGCTTTATTTCATGTCTTGGATTAAGTCGGTGTGAATAACCCAAGTGACACCTACCCCTTTCCTAGTGGTTAATCTTACGTTCATGTTTATTAGTTTCTAAGCTGTTGAGCCAAAACTCCAACCAAACAAAAAGTGCGGTTAGAATAGATCAGTAAAAGCTAATACTATCTTTTTGTCACATGCTAGTAACTCTATAGACGATCTTAAACTTAATTTGACTATTATAAATTATTTTTTATCGAGTAAAATACAATATCGCCACGTGTAGTGGTTTTGAATGTCCTTGAGGGCTTATCTTGTTCGGGTTGGTAGATATGCACAGATTTAGGCAGTTGTCAAACATTTAGTTTTTATTAAAATGTTAGGCTGTAAAACGTCATCGTTTATAAGCCTAGTATTCCTATAAATATTAGCTAGTTTCGAGTTTGTGTGCGAGAAAGGAGAAATTAGGTCAACTTGAATATAGAACTGCCCTGGAGTTTTGTTGCAATTAGAGAAACACATTTCTAAGGTTTTTCGTCGGAATAGAGATAACGAGTGATAGAGCTAGTGTGTGCGCGCCTTTGTTGGAGTTATGAAGTCTCATTTCGCCATTAATAAAAATAATAGTGTCGCTTGTTGCTCTTTCTTTCTTTTCTTTGAAGAGAAAATTGGTGTTGTGCTCTTTCTTTTCTTGTTCAATAATGTCCGTTGATTCCAACCGAGCAATTCAATGCAAATAATTACATTTGTCATAGATCGTATTAAACAATACTTATTCTCAATCAATTTCCACCTCCTTGGTAAGACCTTATGCAAAATATTTTGATGTATGTTCAGGTGCGGTGAGGCCCCCGAATCCCCGACAAATTCATGGCCAAAATAGAGGTTTAATCGATGTGCCCACGACGCACGGAACACGAATGGTGGACAGGGTTGATGAGCGGTGACGAACCTCTTTTGCACCTTAGTTTACACAAAAGTTTATCTTTGAAAAGTTAAAATTGAGCATCAGTATATAAGGTGGCACCTAAGAGGGGCGTAGCTTGGACGGTGTTAAGCACCGCCAAAACGTTTTGTGAAATTAACTGTTGCATGAAAACTTGAAACAGTTATTTTTGCATTATTTTGATCAATACACCGCCTCTTGATGACAAAAGGCATTGCCTAGTGAGCTCTCACACGCCGCCTGATGACGTAAGGTGTCACATAGAATGCTCTCAGGCGCCGCTTGGTAAGTTGTAACGCATAGGCGCCACCTATGTTAGTGTGGGCGTCACTTGAATGATTTCAGCTTATAAAAATAGGTTGCTGGTTCATTTTAAAATCATTCAAAAATGACATCAAATATCTTTGGACGTCCTCCTATTTGGCCCCAAAGTTTTTCCACTTTACTTAAGTATTTTAATTGATATTTCTTTCCAAAGTGGTGATTATTGGCTTGGATAGAACACTTAGTCCCTGTCGTTGTTCTTACATCCCGGAGTGAGTCTGTTCGTTGAAATATATTCTTAGCTATCTTACCGCATTCCTAGGGCCTATGCCCACTTTTTAGTGGTAAGTGGAATCTTGGTGCTCAAAATCCCGATTCCAGCAGTCATTTGTTTGGGACTTCGCAAGGGGCAAAAGGCACAAGATACCTCGTAGGGGTTGTACATTTAGTGCATTCTAGAGCAAACCTGTGGGGCTCGTATCCTTGGAAACCACTGTGTAGTATATTTACTGCAAACCTGCCCGTAGTGCTCTAGTATCTTTAGGCTTAGAGTCTAGTCCCGTATGGGGCTCCTTTCGATTGGTTCAGGTCATGTACTTGTAGAGCATATGTAACAGAGAATTTTAGTTGTACTTGTATGCTCGTTCATTCCTGTGAAGACATTTTTTGAAGGCCTCAAAAGTTGGATGATGATCAGTTTTCAGTCTTGAGGTTTTGGATTCAGCCCAGCTCAAACGGTGTCATTTTGAGATGCGGTAAGACTGAAGTTTATAGAGTAATTGGAACGACGGCATATGGAGCTGAGCGCGAAATCTACAGCTTGATGAAGCTACTTTGTCTCGTCGGGGCGCGTTTAATTTGAGTTGCTGCGCGGCTACGCTATTTGTTGTCGTCTTCTTCCTCTTGCAAAAGCCAGCTTAATTTTGGGCTTAGGGCATTCGATTTCGCATCAGAGCGAATGTGAGAAGATAGCACTTCTTGGAGCTATCAGGAATAGCATTCGTTATCCTAGGGTTCCCTCGTCAATTCCATGCGCTCGGTTGGATCAATTAGGGCTCTAGTAGTGCTCTTTAACTACTTGTCTAATTTGGAACCGTCACCGGAGGTGTTAGTCATGACGGCTGGGGATATTCCAGGATGCGGGCACGGTTTCTACAGACCGAGTTATTCTCATGGAAACTTTCGCCTTTATCAATTGTACTCTTAGTTGATTGTACAGATTGATTATGTTTAGGTCTTTTTGAGTCAATTAGGATTCTTGGTGTAGTCTTGTACCAAAACTGCATATTCTACTGGATTTAGATCTCTGCCTCATCCCCAGAGGTTTCAAGGAGTATGGCATTATCTCTAGTTTGAGTTGGTGCCCGAACTAAATTTCGACGTAATTCAGGTATGGGTCTAGTTACATAACATACCACTGGAACTCATGAGGGAGTAGATTACAATGGGAGTGGCAGAAGTTATTGGAAAGGTGTGTAAGACAATGCCGGATGAAGGTGATGTTAAAAAGAAGAAATTTTCCAGGTAGAGGGTGGAGATTAATGTCAATGACCCGATTGTGGATGTGGTTTATATGGCGGTAGAGGATGTGGAGGGAGAACCGTTTTGGGTCGACTTCAAATTCGAAAGACTTCCACCGATCTGTGAACATTATCGTGACATCTCCCACGATTCGCTTAGCTGCATGAATCTGAACCAGGACACGGAGAAGAATGAAGCATGTAAGGGTAGTCCTGAGAGCGAAGAAGCGGCGAAGAATGAAGGGGACCGTCTGGAACACCAAGATTTCTGGTAACTGAAGTTGGCGTTGGTCAAGAATTGAGTCCACCACACCAAGTGAGGAGTCTGCTCTTGGAAACCAAACAGTCACGAAATGACACAGCGCAATTCTCTAAGGATAATAGTAGGGCGAAAAGGTTGTTGAAGGAAACCAAGGACACACTGACAGAGCAGACAAAAAAGGCTAGAAAAGTGAAGGAAAGAGATGTCGGCGCAGACAGATTTATTGTAAGTGATAAAGGAAAGGGTATTATCGAGTTGGATATTATTGGAATGGATATGTACCCTGTATATGGGTCTAATAATTACATTGGGCCTATGCTAAGTTTAGGGCATGGTATTTGAAACTGCAATGGCCTGTTGGTTCAAGGTGCGAGGGTGATGAAGTTAGGGATGGGAACGAACGTGGGACGCCATCTGGAGGTGAGAGATAATAATCTGGAAAATTTCCCAATTTTCTCAAAATTGAAATTTGGGTTCCCTTTATACTCAATCTTCAAATTTCATTCCCAATTTACTCGCGTTTTCTAAGGCGTCGTTGCCAACGGCGCCTTAGAGTTAAGTCGCTCTTAGGGACGGCGGTTTAAGCCTCATGCATATATTTAAAAACAATGTTGAGTCGGATTGGTGACATGGCATTTTAATTTAAGCCGTTGTTCCGAATAGCGGCTTAGGGCACAATCACAGTCTAGTTTTGTTTCACTCTCATCCTTCCCGTTATACAACTTCACAAAATCACACCTGAATCCTCCCCCGACTATATCGACCTCAAGAGCTCCATTGCTGTCCGCCAGCCATATGAATCCATCGCTGGCCGCCAAAGCCGTCGTAGCCCTCCTTCAATCGCAGACCATTAAACCGCCGTTACCAACGATGGCTTAGCGTTGGACGCTCTAGGGAACAACGTTTTAAGCCTATTTGGCAATTTGTTCCCAGTCTGCTTTATTTTTATTGCTAAAACATGCCACGAGGCTTAAACCGACGTCCACATGAGCATCTTAACCGGCGCCTTAGAAAACATGAGTAAATTGGGAATGAAATTTGAAGATTAAGTATAAAGGGAACTCAAATTTCAATTTTGAGCAAATTGGGAAATTTTCTTAGTAATCTGGGGAGCAAATTTAGTGCGAGGAAGAAGATGATGATGGCGAAGATGAAACCTATTGGATCACTGAAGTTACACAAAATCCAGGAGCAAGAGCTATCAAGGTTAGACTTGGAAGAACTGGTGGAGATTAAGGTAGGGCAAGACTCCGGGTTGGATTAACAGAAAACTGTTGAAGAAGGATTTTCGGCGGAGGTCGCTAGGCGGCCCCGCCGAGGACAATGAGTCTTCTTATATGGAACTGTAGAGGACTGGGGAGTCCCTTTGCAGTTCGGGCGTTGAGGGACGTGATTAAGTCGCATTCCCTGTAGGCTTAAGAGGCATAGGCGTGATTGGTAGTTTTTGAGATTTTAATTAGGATTTGGGAACTATTTTGCAGTGGATAGGGTAGGGAGGTCTGGAGGACTTGTTGTGCTATGGAAGGATAGTCTAGATGTTAGGGTGCGAAACATTTCTCGTTATCACATTGATTTGGATGTGGAGTCAGACGTGAAATTCAGATACACATTGTTTTATGAGAATCCCCTTAGGAGCAGGCGATAGGAGATCTGGCAACTACTTTAGAATTTATTTTGTGAATGGAAGAGGCCTTGGTTGGTTGCTGGTGATTTAAATGAAATCAGATTTGATTGGTAGGCTATGGGGATAGGGCTGAGAGAGAGAAGTGGTATGTGGCAGTTCAATGATACGATGGGGGGCTGTGGCCTGATGGATTTAGGCTTTACAGGGCACATATTTACTTCCAAGAACAAGAGGAAAGAGCACTTGAATCAAAAACCAGATTTGATAAAGTGTTGGGGAATAAGGAGTTTAAGAACTTGGTTCCCAACCTGATAGTCCACCATGCATTCGAGATACGCTCTGACCATTGCCCTCTTGTTGTCAAATTAAAAGGGGATAATAAAGGATCATTGGGGAAGCAGTTTAGATATGAAGGGATGTGGCATAGGCAACCTAGATTCTGGGAGAAGGTGAGAAATAGATGGACAAAGTCTATGAACAATGGAATGGCCCTCTCGGATGCTCTACAGAGTCGTGCGAAGGAGTTTGACTCTTGGAACAAGAAAGAATTCGGGAATATGCAGCGTAATATTAAGACGATTACAGAAAAGTTGAAGAGCATCAGGAACTGTTAAAGAACAGAAACTCTGGTTGATCGGGAGAGGAAACTAACAGAGGATTTGGATGAATGGCTCTCGAGAGAAGAGTATTTGTGGAAACAGAGGTCTCGAATAAAGTGGCTAAAGGAGAGAGACCAGAATACCTCCATTTTTCAGGTGGGGGCCTCTCATGGGAGGACTGTTAACAGATTGGAGAAGGTGATTCAAGGTGATGTTGAGGTAAATGATGAAGGGGAATTAAGGAAACTAGTGGAAACACATTTTAGGGACATTTTCACATCAGGGGGAAGTTGTGAGGACCTGGAGGAGAACTTGAAGCTGGTCCCTGAGATAATTACAGATGAGGATAGAGATGAAATGTTACGGCCTTATACATGGGATGAAGTGAAGCGGGCAGTGTTTCAGCTAGAACCAACCAAGGCCCTAGGAGTTGATGGCTTCCCCCCGTTGTACTATCAAAGATTCTGGGATGTGGTAGGAGGGTGCTTATGTTCGAAAGCTCTGAAGTTTTTGAATGGAGGTGTTTAAGACGAGAGGTGGAATATTACAAGGATCACACTTATCCCGAAATGCAAGGATGCAAAAAGATCAGTGACTACATGCCAATCTGCATGTGTAGTACCCCGATAAAGGTTATCTCGAAGGTGTAGGCCAACAGGATCCAATGTATGTTCTCTAAGGATGATTCATTGGTGTGTCTGGGTGACAACCTAACAATGTTCCAATGTTAGAAGAAAGATTCGGTGATGGGTTTGGATGACAATGCGAGCTCAACTCACAGCAAACAGATAGGGGATTTTGATAAGATGTCAAGGGGGGTAAAAAAATTGGCAAGGCGGTTGTATGGCGGCGCAGGGAGGAACTCTTGCTAGTCTTGGGTGTCGTGAAGAATTCGGCCAAGGACAGGAGATGGCAGGAGGAGGACCAGTAAGCCCGGGGCATTTAAACAATATAAAGAGAAAAAAGGACATGGTTCAGAAGATGTCAGTGACCTCTCACAAGAAGGACGCTGCTATGCTGGAAAGGATGGAAAAGAGACTAGATGTGCCTCTAAAGTAGCAGAAACAGGCGATGTCTCACGGAGAGCTTCAGAAACAAGCTTAACGTCAGAGGGGTCGTCAAGGACTTCTTCTTAGGTTACTATTTTGAAATCTGAAGGGTTGAAAGCTAGTAAGGGAAGCAAGAGGGCAGAACCTCAGTGTCGAAATGTTGTCCAGAAGCCAAAAGGGGGAAAATGCAATATATCAACAAATATTATGATAAGGGGACAAACGAAGGAGGCCATGAAAGAGGATGGGATCTCACAGGACGAGGACGAGTACAATGGTCAATATGAAGATGTTTCAAAAAAGGTGGGCAGGTTTGATTCAGACTCAGATTGGGAGAACACTAAGCTTTTGGACTTCATAGGAAAAACCCGAAAGACATCTAAAGTGATGAAAAGAAAAGAATCGAAGGAGAAAGAAATCTTCAAATATCAAAGAAGAAAGAAAAGAAAAGAGTTGAATCGCCTCAAAAAATCATTTATAAATGATCTCGAGAAACCAAAGGAGATTAACCCTAAGAACGAAGAAGACAAAAAGAGGAAGATGAAACAAAGAAAGGAAGCCGAGTAAACATACTTATTTGTAAAGAGGATGGGTGTGGAGTATAATGGAACTGAAGAGGAAGCTATCCAGCAGCTCATGAACTTGGAGGAGGAGAGATGGCAAGATAAAATTGGAGAGGCAAAATTTACATAAGAAGAGTGTATCATCATCAAAGGCGCAAACAAACTATAGAAGCATAAGGGAGTCCAAGCCGAAAGAGGTAAGGTTGCTTCAAAGGGAGCAGAGATAGTCGAATAGCACGGCTGCAAAAATATGATCAAAAAGTAGAGGAGGGGGTTATGGTGCTCCCAAGGTGGTCTTGCAAGTAAAAGAGAGAAGAGTATGTTTCGGCGATCATGTTCAAGTAGCCGGAATTTTGATTTCATATAACAGGATTTGGAATAGGGATCAATGTTGCAGGGAAGAGTAGCGGTGGAGTTAGAGGTGGTTTCCGGTGGCCGGATTAGGGTTCGGCGTCTTCAGGTAGAGGAAGGTCACCGGCCGCTAGAGGTCTAGTGTTTCAGAATCTCAGAGTTAATTCCTGGTCAGTAGGGTTAGTTAGTGAGCTGAGAGGCTTTTAGTGGACTGAGATTGTGGTCTGGGCTTTTAGAGTTAGTTTATGTGGACCAATCCACATTGATCCTTTATGGATCTATTTTATTTTATTATATAACAAAAAGGTTATCTTCCAGGCTCGGGGTTTTTTTTTTAAAACTGACCCAAATGAGTTTGGTGATTTCAAAACTGACCCACGCGAGTTTCACATTTCAAAACCGACCCACGCGAGTTTCACATTTCAAAACTGACCCATGCGAGTTTCACATTTCAAAACGGACCCATTTTTAATGAAATCGGATCCCCCGGATCCGGTTAGTTACGATTTTCTAAAGACCGGATCCTGAGAATCCGGTTAGTTGTGTTTTGTAAATAACCGGATCCCCAGGTTCCGGTTTTAAGGAGATCTGGCTGATGTGGACGAAGGTTGAATACGTGGCTTCCACGTAAGACCGGATCCCGGAGATCCGATTTTGTGCGACCTTAAATTTCCGCCGCAGCTTCTTCTCCCCCATTCGAAACCCTGGTTGATCCGCCGGAGCTACTTCTCACTCGTCCGATTCCGTCCGATTTCTCCCCACTTCCGTCCGATTTCTCCCCAATTTTGAAATCCTACCCCAATTCTGTCCGAAATCGTACCCCAATTCAACCCGATTTCGTCCGATTTCTCTCCCATTCACCACCTTCGAAGTTATCCGAAATTGATAGGTAAAAAAACTTAATTGTGTAATTAGTGTTGTTGAATTGTTTATTTTTGAAGGATTGTTGTTGTGAATTTTGTTATTAGTGTTGAATTGTTTGTTTTTGATATTAGTCCGATTAATTGTATGAATATTGTGAATTTTGTGCATTTTTTGGTTTGATATTAGTCCGGTTAATTATTATCGTTGAATTATTATCGTTGAATTAATAACGTTGAATTGGCGGTTGCTTGACATTGGTTTGATATTGTCTATGGAATATGGTTTTATATTCGTAAAAAGAGTGATGTCATATGTCATAGTTATTGAATTAGTATATTTGAATTTGGACAATTATTTGTTGTAGTTGAATTAGTGTATTGATATATTGTGTTTTTCTTCATGAATTGGTAATAATGAATATTTATTGTTTTTACAGAAATGTCGTCAGGTAACAGACGAAGAAGCACTAGTCAACGCGATGTGCCGTCTTCTTCACGAGCGACTGCTAATCCAAACATGGATATGGATGATTATTTTCATCCTGGACGCATCGATCCATCCTTGTTGACGATGCAAAGTGTGCATCGCACTGAGGCGATTTGGAGAAATCAGGTATGATTTTCATTAATTAAAATTTTTTCAATTCATATCATATAACAATGGTTCATTAATTACTTACATATTATAGGTGGATAGAGATTTTAAGTCTGATAAGGCATTGTGGGTAATGGGTCATAATGTCGTAAGTATGAACCCTCGACTTACGGTGTATGTTGCAAATGCCGGATTTCTACCTTGGACCAAAGTATGCAACGTGAAGATTGATCCTAAATTGTGCACCGCCCTAGTGGAGAGATGACGCCCCGAGACAAACACCTTCCATCTGAATGGAGGGGAGGCTACAATTACACTACATGACGTGGCTCTTCTTACTGGATTACTGATGGACCATAATTATATGAATCAAAAACACAGTAAAACCCACCAAATTAGACTGTTGGTCTATTTAACTTTTGCTTGTTAGTTCCGATATATTTCTACATGGTATTTCAGAGCTTAGAGAGAATACAGGCTAAGGAGGAGTTTTTAAGCTGAAAAGATATCAAGAGTCATTCCAAGGTCAAGATCAGACGCTGACTGAAGAAATCTCAAGGATCCTGACATTGAATCACTCCAAATCAAACCAAAGAGGATTTTAAGCCAAAAATATCACATTGAAGACTCAACCGACTGGGTAGGAAAATGCCTCAGAACCACCCGACCGGTTGAAGCAGTTCCAGGCTCTCCGCCGAGCTGACCAAACACTCAATTCAGGTTGCTCGAGCAAACCACCTCTTCTGACAATTCCACCTCGACCAAAATGTTCCAAATGGAAAATAAGGTGGAAGATGTCGAAACTCCAAGGCGAACGCCCATTGGCAGATGGCCCGCATTCAAGTCCAAAGCAAAAGCCCCGCGCGTAGGCACCAAAACCAAGTTGCTCGACCAAACCATGGAATTTGGAAAATCTGGCTCGACCATTAGTCTTAAAATCAGTTGGCCATTCCAAATCAACTATCAAAATGCACTCTTGGACAAGGTGACCGACCACCTTGCTTGGAGGTGGCCAAGGGAGTAGCTCCTCCCTCCATGGCAACCGGCAACCGGCGGCTCCTCCCCTCATGGTGACCGGTGGCTTTCCTCCTCCCCCATGTGGCGGCTCCTCCTTGCTCCTCCTCCTCCTCCCTTGGATCAAAAACACATGGATGCCATCTCCTCCATCCATTTCTCCTCCCTTAGCCTATAAATACAACCCTCCTCCTCCTCATAAAATCAATCCAAAAAATCATAAATCACTTATCTCTCTAAGTTTTGTAAGTTTGGCTTTGGAAATAAAAGATTGCTCCCTTGGCGCTTCAAACGGTTGTAAGTATTTTAATATTTATTTACCGTCTTTAATTTCCAATTCCTTAGTTATAATGTTTAGCGCGATAAATAGCAGCTAAACTAGTCGTTCGGTAGAAGGGGTGGACTTGTATTATAAAATGTTTTAGACTATTAATTTAGTGTCTCATCTTTGTATTCAAAACTTGTTCTATGTGCCATATATTAGATCAGAACTTACAAGGTTGAGTGGATGCTTGAAATGGCAAAGCTCTTCTGTGGAAGTTCGTAAACATACTCGGGTAAGTGGATGCTTGAAATGGCAAAGCTTATCTGAGGAGTTTGATCTCTCTCAAACACCATTTTGGGTAAATCGGAAAAGACAACCCAAAATGGATGCACACAGGCTAGTATACCTTGAAATGGGGTGCTAGTCTAAGTAGAACAAGGGCTTTACGTTTTTTGCAAAAGATTAGACAGTGTTGCAAGTCGAGTGCTTGAAATGGCCTTGATTCACTTTCGAACACTTTTGCAAAAGACTAGACAGTGTGGCAAATTGAGCGCCGGAAAAGGCCTTGATACACGTTTGAATACTTAGAAGATTCACTAAAGGTCAATGATAAACAGGATATAATACAAGGCCCCTGAAACCGAATGCTTTCTTTTTATTGTAATAATTATCAGTTACTTTCCAGTACTAAAACCAACCAACCAACCAATCAATCACTTAGCTGGTAGCTTTAAAACCAACCAACCAATCCCAAAATTGTCCAACTTAAAGAACAACTTATCCCCCTAATTCCCTTGGGTTCGACCCCTACTTACCATTTACTACCCAGTAGTTAAGTCGCGAGTAGCGGACTTATAAATTTATTTGCACATTTGCTCTGACGACAAGCATCTGTCAAATTGGCGCCGTTGCCGGGGAATTAGCCATCGGATAAGTTCTTTAAATCAATACGCGCTCGAAACAACCATGTCTCGCGAAGAAAGTCACCATGACTACCAGGATGACGACGAGATAAACCTGTACGATCGAAACAATGAGGAGCCACTTCCATTTATGGATGATCCGGAGCAACTCATCCGAAGCAGACGAGCTCGTGATAGGGAAGCCATCAGAAAAACCAAGAACCACCTGAGGACCGAAATGCAGCTGGTCCAGTACGACAACCCCCTAGATATCCACCACCCCCACAACCTAGACAAGAACCCGCTTTCAATGACTACTGCGGAGATAACAACAACTACCGTACACCTACTATGGGAGAACTAAATGCCCCAGAATTCGAAACGCAGCCATGGTGCATTTGCCAGAGCCCTGAGCTGGAAAACATTGTCGTCGACATCAACAATTTGCCAAAGTTCTCAGGAACTAATGAAGAATTTGCAACGACTCATCTCCAACGCTTACATGGCATTTGCCAAAATCTAAAACCCAATCGAGTGAATATAAACGACTTCAAGTTAAAGGCGTTCTATTTTTCCCTCGTTGACTCGGCAAGCGACTGGTTCCTTTCATTACCTTCAGGAAGCATCAGAACGTGGGTTCAGATGCAAAGGAAATTCCTGGACAAATACTGCCCAGCAACAAAAACAATGCAAGTAAGAAGGCAATTACAGGACATAAGGCAGGAACCCAACGAAACCATGTACGATTACCTGGAAAAATTCAACCGCCTGGAGAGAAGCTGCTGTACCCTTGGACTGCCCGAGAAACTCACCGTCGAGTATCTCATTAACGGATTAAGACCCTTAGACAAAATGCTCCTTGATGCCTCAGCTGGAGGGTCCATGATGAATCTATCATTAAGTGGCATAAGGGATCTTATCACCAACTTTGCTGAGAATGCCCGATTCAGAGAAGAGACAACTCAGCAGGAAGAATTCTCCCGGACAAAAAATGTGGCAAAAGCGGAAACGTCGATGAGCTCTATGCCTGAAGAGATGAAGCAGCTAAAGGAGATGATGATTCAAATCCTACGAAGGCAGCCAGTTCCGATAAAACCTTGCGAGTTCTGTGGTTCTGCAGACCACAAAACTGACGCATGTCCAACATTAATAGAAGAGGAACCGGCAGAAGTGAATGCAGTAGAAGGATACCAAGGATACAACAACAACAGTAATGCTAGAGCCGGACAAAACAAACAGTATGGTCAAGCAACCAACCCGATCTGGCGTAACAATAACTATGCTCAGAAAGACGCACAACCAGCTGTTCCTCAACTAGCTCAGTCATTCTACCAACCCCCCCACCGACAGTATAACCAGAACGCTCAATCAGCAGGCCAATATCAGCAAAGAGGACCAAATCAGTACCAAACCGGCCCACATAATCAGCAAGAACCAACCAAGTCGCTTGATGACACTATGAAGGAGCTCGCAGGAAGCATAAGCCAATTGGGTACTTCGCTACACCAATACCAGGCGAAAACTGACGGGGCAATTTCAGAATTAACCAAACAAATGTCCCAGCTCGCCACGGTAATTTCAACACTCACTAATGAACCTGGCAGACTCCCTTCACAAACCATCCAAAACCCAAAGGCGAATCTTAGCATGATAAAAAGGTCAAACGAAAAGGCGACGCTAGGAAAAGTAACACGATACCCAACTTACAAATTTACGAACAAGCACTTCGCCCGTAGGCATCGTCCTGATTGGAATCAAGAGGAAGACCGACCCAATGATGGCAAAACATGGGTCACGCATGCCGACAATGGACGATATGCATTCACCGTTTGCATAACACCACCGCCAATTATACACTCCGACGTACCAGCATCTGGATGGGATAACACTGACAATTTAAGGTGGAACTCTCCAACTGATACTTATGCGTCTGAGCAAAATATTAGGGGATCCAGTTATACTAATCCTAAGTCAAGGAGTGGGCAGAGTGACCCGACAATTACAAAAGCCCTCACTTCAGATCATGAGTCACAACCGAAAAGAGATAAAGACCCAGGGGCTTTCACAGTCACCTGCGGTATTGGTGAAACTCAGATTCATAAGTGCCTGGTCGATCTTGGAGCTGCTGTCAACGCCATGCCCTCCTCCTTATATTACTTGTTAGGACTTGGTCCATTGAAGCCACCCAGGACAAATATCGAGCTAGGAGATAAATCGTGCATCCGTCCGGTTGGAGTGCTGGAAGACGTAATACTCCATGTGGGAGAGCTTGTCGTTGCTGCAGACTTTTATGTGATACAAACGGGAGAGACCAGTGAAGACGACCCTCCAACAATAATCTTGGGACGACCATTCCTCTACGCTACTAAGGCAAGGATCGATGTGGGCAAGGGCTCATTATCGCTTAAGTTCGGCGGCAAAGTTGCATATTTCTACATTGACAATAGCCGCACGGATACGAAGAAACCGCCAGATATAATACCTATCTCAGATCGCGGTACGCATATTTGTGACCTGCCAAAAGAGACCGAAAAAGTGACAAGACCAGCAGATATGGTCAAAGTTCCTTCACCTTCTCAGAAGCAATGGAGAGAAAAAATACCAAAACCATGGGGTTCTAACACGCACAAGAAATCGGGAAAAGGCAAGGCAAGAAGCAACACAGGAACGGTGGCAAAATACGACCTGAGCCACCCATGGGACCCAAACCAGTAATCCACAACGAGGTATCGTCGAGCCAACGACGTTAAACAAAGGCACTGGTCGGGAGGTAACCCGACACTATCTTACTTTCTGTCATTTAAATTCTGTCATTTAATTTTCTGTCTTAGTAATTCTCACATATATATATTAGCTTGCATGACTTTTGAACTAAGGCACGCCTTCGTTCAAAAGTGTGGGGTCAGAACCACCGTTGTATATAAATAACATGCTTGCTGTTTTCATTTTTAAATAGTATCTTTTTGAAAATATGAACTTAAGAATGTGAAAAAGATAGACCGAAATTCATGCATTTACCTTGTGAAAATTCAACTGTCTAAAAACTTAGAACGTAACTTTTCATTTGTCCTTTGTGCCGAGATAAACTAGGGATGTGGAGTTGACATAAATCGCCCTAGAGAGGCTTGGCAAGCAATCAAAGGACCAGATCAAACTATATGGTTTTCGAAGTCAGTGGAGGCTGCACTTCGGGTTTCAGTGAAGATTGAAGTCATCTCCGCCATGCAGTGTTTATGCAAAAAGAAAAGAAAAGGCGAGGACGGGAATCAGACCGTCCTCTCTCTAGTTAAAGTAGCCGAGAAAATAGATGAGCGACCCTCATCTTGACCCGCGCGAAACAACAACGATGAGAGGAGCGGGGAGGTATTTCCATAGGCTTGCGGGCAATGATTGGACCTCCCAAAAAGGCTGAGAAAATGGACTAGCAAGCCACAAAAAGGCAAAAAGCTCGAAGAAGCAAATCAAGAGGCCAAAGGCCCAAAATTGTGAAGGTTTTAACCGAACAACAGTGAAGTACTCAAAACGTCAAATCAAAGGCCAAAGGCCAATTCACTACAAAAGCAGTCCCTCGCCAAAAGGAAAAAAATCAAAGTACTCAAACCAGTGAAACTCGAACCCAATCACGTGCTAGAGAAAGCTACAAGGAAACCATATAGTCAGAGACGATCCCGAGGTGGCAGTCCAGGAACCTAAAAAGGGCTATCTCCCGAAACATCCGGAATAATTTGCATCTCGGCACGGAGGTACAAGTATTAAGTTTCTTCTATTTATTTACACAGTTCAATTTGGTAATAAGTAAGTAATGCATGAATTAGGATAAATCGAGTCCCACAGTCTAATTTTCATATTTTAAAACCAAACTTAGAGTACCGCCCTTTAATAGCATTGTTCGGGACGAACAACTAAAAGTGTGGGGTGATCTGATGGACCATAATTATATGAATCAAAAACACAGTAAAACCCACCAAATTAGACTATTGGTCTATTTAACTTTTGCTTGTTAGTTCCGATATATTTCTACAGGGTATTTCAGAGCTTAGAGAGAATACAGGCTAAGGAGGAGTTTTTAAGCTGAAAAGATATCAAGAGTCATTCCAAGGTCAAGATCAGACGCTGACTGAAGAAATCTCAAGGATCCTGACATTGAATCACTCCAAATCAAACCAAAGAGGATTTTAAGCCAAAAATATCACATTGAAGACTCAACCGACCGGGTAGGAAAATGCCTCAGAACCACCCGACCGGTTGAAGCAGTTCCAGGCTCTCCGCCGAGCTGACCAAACACTCAATTCAGGTTGCTCAAGCAAACCACCTCTTCTGACAATTCCACCTCGACCAAAATGTTCCAAATGGAAAATAAGGTGGAAGATGTCGAAACTCCAAGGCGAACGCCCATTGGCAGATGGCCCGCATTCAAGTCCAAAGCAAAAGCCCCGCGCGTAGGCACCAAAACCAAGTTGCTCGACCAAACCATGGAATTTGGAAAATCTGGCTCGACCATTAGTCTTAAAATCACTTGGCCATTCCAAATCAACTATCAAAATGCACTCTTGGACAAGGTGACCGACCACCTTGCTTGGAGGTGGCCAAGGGGGGAGCTCCTCCCTCCATGGCAACCGGCAACCGGCGTCTCCTCCCCTCATGGTGACCGGCGGCTTTCCTCCTCCCCCATGTGGCGGCTCCTCCTTGCTCCTCCTCCTCCTCCCTTGGATCAAAAACACATGGATGCCATCTCCTCCATCCATTTCTCCTCCCTTAGCCTATAAATACAACCCTCCTCCTCCTCATAAAATCAATCCAAAAAATCATAAATCACTTATCTCTCTAAGTTTTGTAAGTTTGGCTTTGGAAATAAAAGATTGCTCCCTTGGCGCTTCAAACGGTTGTAAGTATTTTAATATTTATTTACCGTCTTTAATTTCCAATTCCTTAGTTATAATGTTTAGCGCGATAAATAGTAGCTAAACTAGTCGTTCGGTAGAAGGGGTGGACTTGTATTATAAAATGTTTTAGACTATTAATTTAGTGTCTCGTCTTTGTAGTCAAAACTTGTTCTATGTGCCATATATTAGATCAGAACTTCCAAGGTTGAGTGGATGCTTGAAATGGCAAAGCTCTTCTGTGGAAGTTCGTAAACATACTCGGGTAAGTGGATGCTTGAAATGGCAAAGCTTATCTGAGGAGTTTGATCTCTCTCAAACACCATTTTGGGTAAATCGGAAAAGACAACCCAAAATGGATGCACACAGGCTAGTATACCTTGAAATGGGGTGCTAGTCTAAGTAGAACAAGGGCTTTACATTTTTTGCAAAAGATTAGACAGTGTTGCAAGTCGAGTGCTTGAAATGGCCTTGATTCACTTTCAAACACTTTTGCAAAAGACTAGACAGTGTGGCAAATTGAGCGCCGGAAAAGGCCTTGATACACGTTTGAATACTTAGAAGATTCACTAAAGGTCAATGATAAACAGGATATAATACAAGGCCCCTGAAACCGAACGCTTTCTTTTTATTGTAATAATTATCAGTTACTTTCCAGTACTAAAACCAACCAACCAACCAATCAATCACTTAGCTGGTAGCTTTAAAACCAACCAACCAATCCCAAAATTGTCCAACTTAAAGAACAACTTATCCCCCTAATTCCCTTGGGTTCGACCCCTACTTACCACTTACTACCCAGTAGTTAAGTCGCGAGTAGCGGACTTATAAATTTATTTGCACATTTGCTCTGACGACAAGCATTTGTCAATTAGCCATAGATGGGGAGCCCGTGTCTAGATTAGGGGAGTTAGAATGGGAGGCTGTTTGTTTGAGTTTATTGGGTGCTGTGCCCGACCGTCCTAAGGTGAAATCGATGGGTAGCAAGACATGGTTCGATGACTACCTGACTAATATGCCAGACGATGTGGATATAGAGACATTGAAGAAATACGCTAGGGCGTATATTTTATGTTTATTGGGATTGACTCTCATGTCAGACTTGTACGGTGATCAGGTAGCGCTCCACTCCCTTCCATTGTTGGCGGACTTGGATAACGCCAGGAGATACAGTTGGGGGAGCGCGGTTTTAGCTTTTCAGTACAGTCAGTTGTGCAGAGCAAGTAATTTTAAGAAGTCACAAATTGGTGGATGTGCACTATTACTACAGTTTTGGTGTTGGGAGCGCATGCGTATTGGAGCTCCACAACCATATTTCAGAGAGGCCCCAGACCTTGAATACGATATTCATCCATATTTTAGACCTTGTTGGTCGTACTTGTGAGTAAACTTTATATTTATTTTGATATTGAAAATTGTTAACTATTAAATTTGTACGTTTTTTCTTATGCGCAGACATTGGGATGGACCAAAACATTTTCAAGAGGTCCCACATGGTGCTTTAGTCTTCTATCTGGATCAGCTCGAGCGAATGGTCCACGGTGATTTTATTTATCACCGATATGAAGAGGAGTTGATGGAACGACTGCATCCCATATGTCTCGAGTCACGGGAATTATGGGCGTCTGATGTGCCACTTATTTGCTTCAACATCATTGAGTGGCATCATCCTATTCGTGCTATGAGACAGTTTGGATGGAAGCAGATCATTCCACCTGCTCCTATAGCGTTTACGAATGAGCACCACGGGTTAGAAAGGAAAAAGAGGGTTGATTGGAGAGTGTACTTGCGCCAGTATGGTGAGTTATGGACTACTAGATGGGAGAGACTACTATATGGGGATTCGGGCGAGGATGGCGAGGACATTGATATTCCCAGTGATGAATATGTGCATTGGTATTCAAGGATCACACGTCGCCTTATCCAGCCCAAATTGGAAGAAGAGAACACTCAGGCGTATCGCCCTAGTGCCCTATGAATTACCTAGCAATGTAAGTTTTCACATGTTTTATAATATATTATTATTATACTGTTTTACATGGGTAACTAACAATTTGTTTATATAGATTCGCACGTTCCTCATCTGCGCTTCGCGGGCTGAAGAAGGATTCACCAGTACTGCAGACTCGCGACCAATTTTTCATCGCATTTTCCATACCGCAGTGGAGGAACTAGGGGTGTTGGGGGAGTTTAGGCTACTGAATATCGACCCTACTATTATTCAGTTTGGAAACGGTAAATTTCCTCATTTTAACTGTATATGTAATTTATTCAATTAATATACTAATAAATTTTAATTACATGTGACGATGATGATATGAGTGTAGACGATGATCATGTCACCAACATTGACTCACAGACAATATGTTATGATTGACCATCAAGCTCACAGGCACCACCTTCACAACCATCTCGGCCATCCACCTCACAGGCACCACCTTCACCACCAGGTCACGGGCACGACCTTCGTCCTGAAAAGACACCTAAACAATCATGGCTGCAGAAGATTCGTCATAGAAGAAGAGGAAAAGATTTAGATATTACTTTTATTTATTATTTTGGTAGACTTATGCTACATTTTGTAACAATGTCTCAATTTAATCTATCCAAATAACTTATGATACGTTTGGGATTTACGAAAGATAACAATATATGAAAATAACTTATGATTTCTATGAGACACGAAGAAATAGGAAAAAAAATTTAGGGACCGGATCCACGGGATAAAAACAAAAAAATTTGGTTTTTTAACAAAACCGGATCCCCGAGATCCGGTTTCCACGAGAAAAAAACAAAATTTTTTTTAGGTTTTTTAAACAAACCGGAACCCCGGGATCCGGTTTTCCAACAGGACCCGAATTGACGCCTCGACCAGAAGTGACCGGACGGGCACGGGTCGGGATTCCCCTAAAATCGGATGCCGGCGATCCGGTTTTCCACGGGAAAAAAAGAAAAAAATTTGGTTTTTTTACAGGATCCGGTTTTCCACGAGAAAAAACAAAAAAATTAGGTTTTTTAACAGACCGGATCCCCGAGATCCGGTTTTTCACGGGAAAAAACAAAAAAAATTAGGTTTTTTAACAGACCGGAACCCCGAGTTCCGGTTTTCCACGGGACCCGAATTTCTGACGCCTCGATCAGAAGTGACCAGACGGGCACGGGTCGGGATTCCACTAAAACCGGATTTCGGGGATCCGGTTTTCTACGCCCTATATATATTCATGTTCACTCGTTCATTTTCTACATCTAAATAAACTTTCTACTATAAATCTCTCATCATTCCACTCGTTCTAGCAACTTCATTGGACATGGAAACGCCCACTCTTGATAATTTAGATGTTCCAATCATGGACGAGTACCACCGGGAAGAAATGGAAAATTTGGAAATGGTCGCTGTTTAGAATCCGGATTACGAGAATGCAATACCCCGTTATGTATGGGATCATCCGGATTTTGAAGATATTTCGGCATGGGAAACCAATCAACCAGTCGATGAGTATATGGGAGGGAATTTTGGTCAACCGGATCTCCACGAATCCCTTGGAGTTGGGACTGAGTTTGACTCAAAAGAACTTGCAATACATGCGGTGCGGAAGTGGTCGATAATGGAACGGGTGGAATACGTGGTAAAAAAATCTAACCCTTCTTTTATGGTGTTTCAATGTAGAAAAGGTCGAGAAGTTTATCCATGGGGCCTCCGGATAGCTGCACTGAGAGGAAGTGGCCGTTGGGAAGTGCGAAAGCATCGTGAGCAACACATATGTCAGAACGACACAATTATGGCCAACAACCTTCATATGACGCCTAAATACATCGCTAAAGAACTGTGGGATGTGATGACAGAAAAATTACGGTTGAGTGGAGCAGAGATACACGCAAGAGTTTATAAAGACTATGGGCTAGAAATTTCCCCCTTGAAAGCTTGGCAAGCGAAGCAACAAACAATGATTAACTTATTTGGAACATGGGATGGCTCCTTCGCAGACCTGCCGCACTTGATGAAGGCTTTAGTTGATAATAGTCCGGAAACAGTTGTCAAATGGGATACAGAAGAAATCGATGGTGAGTACATTCAGGTAAATCGTGTTTTTTGGGCATTTGCGGAATGTATTCATGCGTTTAGGCATTGTCGTCCAATATTATCCATTGACGGAACTCATATGTACGGTAAGTACGATGCGAAGCTCCTCGTAGCATGCTCAATGGACGCAAACAATGGTGTTTTACCTGTTGCGTTTGCTTTGGTCGAGAGTGAAAACACCTCCAGCTGGAGTTGGTTCATGAGTTGCATTCGAGAGGGTGTCACTAATCGGACGGGCTTATGTGTCATATCTGACAGACATGGAGGAATAATGGCTACTATGAGAGAACCACAATGGTCGCCTCCTAATGCTTACCATCGTATCTGCGTTCACCATTCACCACTTCCAGAGCAACTTCAACACGAAGGTCAAAGACTCTTATTTGAAGAAAAAACTTGGCAAGGTTGCATATGCCAAAAAAGAGTACAAGTTTGCAGCTCAGTATGAGGAGCTGATGAAACTATTGAAAGACAGACCTAACGTAAGAGATTGGTTGCGCAACGTGGACGTTCAATTATGGTCTTTGGCAATGGATACTGGTGGTATAAGATGGGGCTCAATGACCACGAACGCTTCGGAATCGTTCAATGGCGTTCTCAAGCACGGACGTGATTTACAAATTTCAGCATTGGTTATGTTCACTTTCAAACAGTTGAATAAATACTTCAACACCAGTCGTTATCGTTACGACAATACGGATTCGGTTTTTGCACCAAAGGTACACGAGAGGTTGGAGATTCTCCGACAAAGGGCACAGTTCCACAGAGTCGTACATTTTAACCCGTCCCAAGGAATTTATCAGGTTACCACGGGAATTAAGCATCATCTTTGGAAAGTTTACCTACCCAGGAGAACATGTGAATGTGGAAAATGGACGACACTTCATATTCCCTGCAGTCATGCAATTGCAGTTTGTAAGGTCACGAACAGGGAATACAGCGAATATGTGCCTCATGAGTATACACTTGCAGCTTACAACATGACCTGGAATTACCATTTCATTCCATTACCTCATTCTGACTTCTGGGAACCCTGTGATGGACTTCCTCATATGCCTAATCCTCACTTAAAACGTACAAACGTCGGTAGAAATCCGACAAGGCGAAGGCGTACTGAAATGAACCAGAGGGATGTCGGTCAGTCCAGTACTCATGGAGAGGCTTCATCATCACAACCCCCAGGCAGAATTCAAAGGTGCAAATTATGCCATCAAACTGGTCATAACAGAAGGTCTTGTCCCTTCGCCAATGCATGCTAAATCCAATATCCGAGTACCTATATTACTGTTGTTGTTCACTTTTATTTTACTACAACTTTGTTTCTAATGTCCAACTTTCAATGATTTCCAAACTGTTGTATCTTTTTATTTTAAATACAGCCCGTAATAACGGGCTTAACAACAAAACAAAATTTAAAGTCGCCAAAACCTGGATCTCCGGAACCCGGTCTTACGTAGAAGCCACGTATTCGACCGTTGTCCACATTAGCCATATCTCCTAAAACTGGATCCTGGGGATCCGGTTAGTTAGAAAACGCAACTAACCGGATTCCCAGGATCCGGTCTTTTGAACATCGTCAAAAACCGGATCCTGGGGATCCGGTTTCATTAAAAATGGGTCATTTTTGAAATGTGAAACTCGCGTGGATCAGTTTTGAAATCACCAAACTCATTTGGGTCAGTTTTAAAAAAAACTCGCAGGCTCAAGGTGCTTTTATTAAAGGTTGGTTAATCACTGATAATATTATTATTGCGCATGAACTAGGGCACTATATTAGAGGTAAGAAAACTTGAGAGGAAGCCTACATTTCACTAAAACTCCGATATGAGGAAGGCTTATGATAGGATAGCATGGATTTCTTGGAAAAAATGCAAATTAAGTTTGGTTTTCCAAGAGTATGGGTCAACCTGGTAATGAAAATAGTTAGATCAGTGGTGTATAAAATTAGGGTAAATGAACAGTACACTGATGATTTATTCCCATTTAGGGGTTTAAGACAAGGTGACCCATTATGATCACCATGCTTGCTCATTATTTGCGAATGTGTGAATGCCCCGGCCATTACTCATCTGCTATTTGCAAATGATAGTATGGTCTTTCTGAGGGCAGACATTAATGAGTTAAAGGTAATGATGGAGGTGCTGAAGACTTATGAATCATTATCGGGCCAGACAAATCTGAATATGTCTGTAGCAGTAATGTCGGGGAGGATTTGAGGATGAGTTGATCAAATTATTTC
Organism: Rhodiola chrysanthemifolia; assembly: GCA_033675395.1. Classification (NCBI taxonomy): domain Eukaryota; kingdom Viridiplantae; phylum Streptophyta; class Magnoliopsida; order Saxifragales; family Crassulaceae; genus Rhodiola; species Rhodiola chrysanthemifolia. The sequence continues at coordinate 35,517,065 of CM066207.1, read as the reverse complement.
ATGTAAAAATTGTAGATAAGCACACCAAATATTTAGGCCTTCCGATAATTATTGGAACAAACAAGGAGGTTTTTAGGGCTCTAGAAGATAGGGTGCAAGAGAAGGTCTCATAATGGAAACATAAATTATTGTCATATGCTAGTATAGAAATTTTAATTAAGAGTACGTACCCTGCAGTCTATTCCAGTGTATACGATGCAATGCTTTAAATTGACTAAAGGTATTTGCAATTCATTAATTAGTCATTTAGTTGTATGTGGAGTGAGAATGGGGAAGAAAAAGGTATACACTGATTAAAGAGAATCATGACATGAAGAGGGATTAGGCTTTAAGAATTTAGAGGTGTTTAACGTGGCACTATTGATGAAACAAGCCAGAGGAGAATCCATAGGGAGCCTGACCTTTTGGTGAGCCAGATTTTGAAAGCAATGTATTTCAAAACTCTGTGAGCCTTTTGGATGCTGGACTGGGTCAACGTCCTTCCTAAGCCCGGATGGGTATTCACATGCCAAAAAGAAATTCTGAAGGGTGGGCTCAGGGAGCTAGGCAGAAGGCATCACCTCTGATAAGGAAAAAACCAAGCTAAATATGCCGAACAAGGTAAATGCTCCTAATTTACTGAAAAGAAACTGTGATATAAATGCGTATTGTGTGAACTGTGGTTTTAAGGTGTGGAACACTTCTTACATATTGTACATGACTGTTGGCATGTTGGGTAGCAAAAGTGGTGTGGAAGGAATTGGAATTGGATAATGTGGTGAGTGTGAACTCCCAGCGGACTGGATTTGGTTGTGTGCAATGAAGCAGCTTGATGCGATGAAATTTAAAATTACTAATTTTGTGGCTGTTGGCACCTGTGGTTCCAGGCCAGACATGGGGGAGGGAATATGCATGGAATGTACTTGATTAAAGCAGTGACCTGCTTGCAGTAGGAAAAATGATCGATGGACAGTTTGGGGGGATTTAATTATGTAAGAGAGGTGATAGTTCTTTTGATAGGAAAGACAATAGCCATGGACTTTGCTGTTGTCCAACTATCAGAAGAATATTTGTGCAGGTGCTAGTCATAATGTATTGGCTGCTTGCTAAAAGATTGGAAGTGAAAAATGCTATTATCTTTTCAGATTCGGGGGAATTAGCTATATCTTAGCGGTTTCTAAAGGAAAGGGGAAGATGGGCAAGGGAGGAATGAACCACTGGACGACCCAATAAGCTTTTATACACTGCTGGAACAATTTTATCGCTTTCAAGAGAAGATGAAATCATGTGTATAGTATCCTTCGTGTCTAATTCAAGGAATACAGTGCATGGAAGAACTCAGATTATCTGTATTTCAACCCTGTACTGTACCGATATGACTAAGGTTGCTTGTACACAATGTGTACTATCGCCAAACACTCGCAAGCAAAAGATCCTTAAATCTAATCGGACAAATTTATATTGTTTGTAATGGTGCTCAGCTTGAACATAAGTTTTTATTAGCTTGAAATCGTATATTCTTCGTCCGTATCATACGTAGAATTAAAAGACGTATACACAGAATTTACTGGCCTCAAGTTAAACTTGAAAACTGTGAGATATACACATGATTTCATCTTGAGGAGAGTCGGATTCACATTTGGCTTGGGCATGGTCAGCAGAGAAGCCATGTTTAAAAATAATAATTTAATTCCACTATTATTGGCAAGGGATGGACAAGTGCCAAACTCATGTCATTAGATGCATTCAGAGGGTTTGAACCGTCGACCTCCTGGTCATTCGACCAAGACTGTAACCGCTAGACCACAACCCTTTTTGCAAAAGAACTCGTATTTATCGGGGTTGATCGAAAAGAAATAGAGCACACAGGGGTACTTTTTTTTAAAGCAAGGACCAACAAATTTATTCATAATCCAAAAAACAGTTCACAAACAACCCGAAAGTTTACATCCAAATTATTCAACTAAAAAAACTTCACAGAGTTTCCAACTTGAACGGCGCATAATTCACAGAATTTCCAACTTGAACGGTGCATACTTCACAGGGTTCCCAACCCGAAACTAACATCATCGGACACATTGCACCTGACACCCGTTGTTGAAAGGCCGCCTATCTTTTTTCGCAACTTCATCTTTGTCCTTCATAAGATCCTATTTCAGCTTCCTGAGCTCTAATGATGGCGCACTTTTCTTGTCTTTCTCAGCTTTCTCAACAACAAACTTAGCTCTTTCGGCATCCTGGCCAACCACTTGTTCAGCTTGAAGAGAACTCCCTCCCACTTGATCCAGCACATGTCAAATATGGAATTCTTATGCGCAATCCACTCACTAACTCTAGCTTCCTCCGTGTTTTCTTGATAAGATGTGGACTGCGAAAAACGTCTCCGAGTGTCAAGCAAACTCACAAATCCATCCTCATCAGAAACCGCTAATATGTGAGACCTTGCACTTGTCTATAGCCATCAAACATAGACCAAAAATTAATATCCAGCGAGAGATCTGGCGGCTCCGACCTCACCTCCGGTTATGTCGACGAAGACGTCAAGGACTTGGGAGTTGGGACGCATCGAACAGGATGATGTAGCTGTGGCGATGATGATAAAAAAGATAGAAGAGAAGCCATGTTCAGTATAGATAACAGTGCTGGAGTCAAAGAGCTTGATCTGGCGTCGGATGAAGGTATGCTATCAATATCGATATCTGCTTGATGCTTTCAACCATCTTCGCAACTTCTGGCTGCTCGCGACTTTGGCCAGCAGTCCTCACCACGCACGCCAGAGCAAGTTCATCTGATTCGGATGAATTGGGGAGAGAGTATGATTTTATGGCTGATTAGCTGACTGTACTTCACTTTGGCTGGATACTGATGACTAGATTGAAAGCGATGTTATCCTTGGAAGTATCAAAAGCCAGAGCTTTCCAAGTAACAGTTTCTCAATGGATGGCAACGTACATATATCCAAGCATGCAGAATATGCTCAGTAAAATCATCAATCTTAAACAAAATGACAGTTACAAGGAAATGCACTAAAGAATTTTGAGCCTCTCAACCATCGCGCTCGATTTGAATGGTTACATGACTGATGTTATACTCCCTCTTGATGTATTCCACCACTTCGTCGAGAACCTTATCAGCATCAGCTTCAGGCCTGATTTTCACATGACAAGCCAACAGCACCTTTCCAACAGTTATGGCCCAAATATGCAGCTCATGTATTGCCACTACTTCTTCCATCTCACAAAGCTCCTTCTCAAGTCTCGTTGCGTCAATTTCTCTTGGTGTACTTTCCATTAATACCTCCAATATATTGCGTAGCATTCTGATAGTTGTGCCCAGCACAATTACTGAGAATATGAGTGTGCAGATTAGATCAATTATCTTCCACTCTGGTTTGTACCAAATAACTGCCCCACCAATCATCACTCCAACACTTTGGATAGAGTCACCGAGTACATGGAGATATGCTCCTTGTACGTTGATATTCCGTTGTTTCTTCTTCTTCTTCTGAACTTCGTTGCTTGAATCCTTACCGTCTTCCATGGAAGGATTTAGAAGAGGCTCTTGATGCGCAGCTTCAGGAGAATGAAGATGTACATGTGACTTGGAGTGTCGATCATGGTGATGATGGTGAGTTGTGACCCTTAACCCATGATGATCTTGATTCTCACCACTGTGATCATGATCATCGTGACTATGGTCATGCCCACCATGGCCGTGATCGTGTCCATGACTATGGCCGTGATCATGCCCCAACAGAAAAGCCATGCCGATATTAACTACCAAGCCAAAAGCTGAAACAGCAAACATTAGGGAACCATTCACTTCGCCCGTGTCATTTATAAGCCTAGCAATGGCCTCATATACTAGAATTCCGGCAAGCAGCCAAATCATCTGGATGGAAACTAGTGCTCCAAGTATCTCAATCCTGAAAAACCCATAAGACTGCCGGGGGGTGGCTTCCCATCCAGCGGCCCAAAGAGAAAACAGTGATATCGCAAAAGCAGCAACATCAGATAACAAATGAGCCGCATCAGTCAGTATCGCTAGACTGTTGGCTTTGATGCCACCGACGATCTCTACAATCATGAATGTGACACATAGGGCAACTGCAATAAGCAGCTTACGCATAGAGTCTGATCTTTCCTTTGCGTCTTTGGAGCTACTTTTAGCATCTGAAAATCCACAGATTGCTCCTTCACAGATTTTTGTCCCTCCTGCGCTTGTGGCCGTATCTCTCCCCACTTCAATAATGTGACCAGGTTCGGATTTGTGCGATCCCATCTAATTAAAATTATTGATCTTCAAGTCAGAATTCATCCAGAAAAACACAATGACTACATTGAGAAGAAGCAGATATAGGACCTAAAATTAAAGTATACTGTACTATGATTAATGAAGCATCTATGGGAGAACAATCCACAAATATAAGAGAGGAATGTCAACATAGTAAGTAACACAAGAAGATACATAAATGAACTGATAGAACACAACAACCGTAACCAGAAACAAAACTCGGTAAGCGAAGATGACAACCAGAACCAATTCTACCAGCAGGGGACAAATAACTCCGATTTCACATAGCGAACTGGAAAAGTATTTTTAGCGACACAACAACTACATTGAAGCTTTTGAAATGGGTAATGGAATTCCTACCGGGTAGAAACAGCATATATTGATATTGGACCAAGAAGTGTTGTATCTCTACTTGTTATTTTTATACTCGGAAAATTACCTGAAGCTTCCCCATTCAGATTTTTTACCTCAACACAGATATGTCCTCTGGTTTCACACAACAGTATTTTACACCACAAAAATGAATGTGTCTTGAAGGAACATGTGGAATACCAATTACTACCACCAACTGAATTAATTACGAGATGCTCGAGATAAATCAATTGAAAGTGTATATAATCCAGACAGCAACCAGTATCAATATTTCAGAGAAAATGAGCACGTTGAAGCGTCATGTCATGACAGGCAACAAAATTCGAAGTTGATTGCTGACAACAAAGAAGCAATGTACTAGTATTATCAGATCGGATACGATACATTAACTTCAACAGCCACTTAAATCCAGAGAAGAAAAAAAAAAGCACATTGAAGCATAATGTCATGACAGGCAACAAAACTCGATGCTGATTGCTGACAACAAAGAAGCAATGTACTAGTACTATTATCAGATCGGATTTCGATACCACTTAAATCTAGGAAAAAAAGGCTGATCGGGCAAGGTGTGGATCCATAAAAATACAACAACCAAAAAAACTTTCTTTGATCATCAAAGAAACCAAAATCAACTACATACAACTCAGCATCACAAAGTAGCATAAACAAACCCAGAATGAAACACATCAGAATTATCATGAACAAAATCCGGAAATCTCGGACAAATGAATTCATGAAGATTTCAAGAACCACAATAGCGAGATATGATGAAAGGATCCCAAATCAAAATCATAAGCCAGAAAAGAAAACCCATAATTGAAAACAAAGGTAACTGAAGAAGAAATTAAACACTACCTCTTGGAAGGGTGTATCCCCTATTATGGAAGCAAGCAGTTGTGGGTTTTGCGAGTCGATTGAATGAGTGATTTATATAGTTTCAAAACGGGAGAAGAGGAGATGGTAGAGAGGGGTGGGATCAGCAGAAATGGGCAATCTTCTTTTTTTCTTTTTTTAATAAAGTTTGGATCTTTTTCTTCTTTTTTAATTTTGTAAACGATGAGTGATGAGGTTTGTGACGTTGTAGATTTCTTAAGCAATGCAATTAGTCAAAAACAATTTATAATTTGACCGGTAAGATCGGTGTCGAACCCAAGGGAGCAATTGGATTATACGCTAGGGAATCAAGTTTTCTACTCGGCTATTCCTTCAAATCGATTATGAGAATGGTTTCAAGTCTAAAACAGGCAACGAGATAGCACTAAAGGGTCGAATATCAATCAAAAGAGAGTTTCGAGGGGTTGTACCCCTCCTTGGCATTTCCCATGATCATGCATACAAGAATTAAATACATTCAAGGTGTTAGATAGTGTTGAACCTAGCTTAGACTAAGGTAGATCCCATCCTAATCGAATCTATTCTTAGTCAAGCTCTCTTATAGCTCGAACCTCACTTTCTCAAGATATTGGCTCATTCCATGACATTTATTAGCATTAGAATCTCTCCCAAGCAATAACTACCATGAACTCGAGTTCTAGTTCACTTCAAGTCCGTAGACATGATCACATTTACCACATCTAAACCGTCCCTAAGGTCGTTAGATACTTAGGTCAAGTTTTGGGGTAAACAATTCACTTTGGCATTTCATCAAACACCTAGTGGCATGCAATAATGAAGATCATAGCAAATGTGAATTTAACCCCATAGATTAATCATCAAACATGCATATACATGATCAAGAGTACCAAGGAGGGTACCAACACCCTCAAAACACAAGGGAACTACTCACACATCATGTAAGACAACATGATGTGAGTAGGGTTTGAATACAACAAATTAGAAGAGAAGAGGGATAGAAATTAGGATGGTTAATCCTAGATGTCTCCCTTTGATCTTCACTCCTCCTTTGTTGATTGTGGATTGATGATCTTGATTTGATCTCCTTTGATGAGTATTTTTGCCCAAAAGTCCAGCCCCCTAGGTCAAAATCGCCAATTTCTATTTATAGCCTCGGGGTGAAATATCGATACTGTAGCAGTCCACCCGACCGGGTGGACATTTGGACGAAATCCACCCGACCGGTTGGGTTCCCAGTCGACCGACTGAAGGGCCCAGTCGACCGACTGAAATTTCAGGCTCTCCTGAGACTGCATCTAGTCGATCGACTCGAGGTCCAGTCGATCGACTCAAGCTTTCAACCGGTCGGTTGGGGCAGGGGACATTCCCACCCGACCGGGTGAGGTGCAACTCTGTCCATATTTTGCTCTAAACCTCCGGTTTTTCCCGAGTTTCCGTATTATGGCATTGACACTGAGAATATATTGTTTTGTACCTGAAACGTACGAAAAGGGATCAAATGACATCAAAATATCGTCGGAGTCGAACGAAAGCTATAGTGAAAACGGGTACTAATAAGTCGGTTTCTCGACTTATCAGTTTGGGTCTTTTTGTTTTCTTCGTAATGAGTGGCATGGCAATTGGCAGTTATGAAGAAAAAAACAAAGCTTTTCAGATTTCTGGCCTTATCATGATCACATGTTGTGGCAACCTCTGAAAATAAAATGTATTTATACGAAATTAATGATAATAAAAATGCTGAAAATTTTGGTGGACCGGCCGGATCATATTACAATTACATGAGGCAGGAAGCGACCGTTCCATATATTAAGGGGTTATTCACAAAAGTACCCCAAATCCAAACTCGAATAATCCGTTTGCACCAATTGAAACTTAAATAATCAATCTACCACATTTTATAACAATTTCGATTTTCCAGCAACCGGTACTCTTAATTCCGATTTCTCTCATACCGGGATTGTACAAAAATGAAGATGTGGCTCGATTTTAGCAAAATGTGTCACCTTCCGAAGACATCTGAGCGGACAGTAGCATATCATCATTGCGTGGATATGTGAGAAATGGCTTTTAATTTGAACGTTTCCGATTTCCCGAAAACCGGGATCATTATGGTTCCGGTTCCCCGAAAACCGGGATCCTACGTGTATGTCATTTCATCTCGTTTTGGTCCACGTACGCCCAAAATCGAGTCACATCTTCATTATTGTAAAATCCCGGTATGAGAGAAACCGGAATTAAGAGTACCGATTGCTGGGAAACCGGGATTGTTATAAAATGGGATAAATTGGTTATTTGAGTTTCAATTGGTGCAAACGGATTATTCTAGTTTGAAAACTGGGGTACTTTGGATTTGGTGAATAACCCTATATTAATTTAGATAGGTTTTACAGGTGTTATGTTGAAGTAGCCAAAGCCTAGTCATTTCACAAACGCGCACTCTCATTTGGAAGGGAATATGTTGCTTTTAAATTGGTTTACAAAAGAAATCGCATTTTGCAAAGCTCAGTTTAATTTAACACAGAGTAAAATTCAAATTCTTTTATATATTCAATCAGAATTATGACCGCTACATCACTACACCTTCTACAAATAAAACTCAAAGATGTTCAACCACAAATTTGAAGCTTAGTTTAACACCATCCTATATTCCTATTTAAGTTTGAATTAACTATATAATACTAGAAAATTAATATTAACGAGGTCAAGTAGGTTGCCCAGTGAGGCGCCTCCCCTGTGATTGCCAAGCAACCAGGGCTCGAAACCATCATCTAACATAACAGATACTAACCCCAGCTCCAACGAGCTTCAATCAAAAAAAAAAAAAAATTAACATCCAAACATCAGTTTCAAATCATCACAGTGATGAGCGAAAGAGTGTTGTGACGAAGGTAGGTTGTTGCAACTTGCAACTTGCAAAAACGGCTTCAATGTAGCAATCCTCTGTCGCACGTTAGTGTTGACCAAACTCAGCAAGAAAGACACCGCATTTTGAAGAGACAATCTCTCTTAAAAAAAAGTGGCATTCCATAAATAAAATTGATTGTTATGACTTCCGCAGAACCCATAACTTAATAGCACAATTCTTTTTTCATATATCAGGGTTGTCAGAGCTTAGAATCAAACACTAACTATGACAGTATGTTGCTGGAATGAATACACAAAACAAGAGAAAGGAGAGATCAAAAGCAGAGAACTGGATGCCACAATATCATCCATATCTGACGGGTATATTCCTCCTGCATGTAGGGAGTGATACAAAGTGAAGAAAGTTGGGAATGAGCATCTCATTGGATTAATTATCCCCCACTATATTTCTTTCCTGGAATTTATCCCCACTATAATCTTTTTGCTACATATTTGTCCCTGTCGAATCGTCTTAAATTGACATCATTTACATTTATGATTTCAGTCCAGATCTATTCATACATGTTTCAACCTATAATGTTCTAATACATGAAAAGCAGCACGACCTAAAACTCAACCCTTTAGGCCAAGTCAATAACAATGAAGCATGCCACATGCTGTTTGCACCTCACTTTTATATAAATGTATTGGGGCTGGGGGTGGGCAGAAGACATGCCTTAAGCTATCCCCATCTACTGTGTAGAATATTGTCACGAGCTGTTTATTTGTTTCCTTGCAGACAAATCCCTCATATGTATCTAATAAAAGTCAAAACATAGAGAGATCTTTTATTTTATGAGACTAAAGGAATCTTTGTTGTATGGTCCCAAACCCAAAGCTTAAAGGAATCTTTTATGAGCCTGAAAACATAAATTATCCCTTTATTCCACATTTCCATTAAATAAGAATCTGAAGAAAGAAAAAAAAAAGTTAACACCAATATGCCAGATCTGTCAATCGATCTCAGTCTGCAATTCGGCAAACAGGTGTGGGTAATTACTATAACAGCAAGCATACCAAATGACTCCTTTGTTCTCCACGAAAATTTGAAGTACCTAGCATGCTGATAAAAGGAGGTATATGCATCCTTGGGCTGCCAGACTTGTATAATAGCAGATGCAGGAGTTGAAATCAGATAACATAAATAGGCCAGCGTAGACGTGTGGATGCCCTTCAAGCCCTGCTGGTTCTAAATTGCCATTCATATATTAAAGACACAAGGACCTAAAGAAAAGAGATAGTCAAGTCAAATACCTGCAACAAGGTCTGTGTCGACTCCTTGACTTTTGCTGTGCGGGGAATTCATTTATCTATTAGACAAATGACGCTGCGCACAATAGTCTTTGAATCTAAGCGAAACAAACGGAAACCCCTCTTTGGTAAGGAAATTACTTGCAGTTGCACTAATGCATTCAATAGAGAACAAGATTCTTGTTTGGCTTCTATGGTTCAAAGTAGTGCCTTATTGGAACATATTCTAGGACAATATTGTATACCAAAATTTGAAACTGCAAAATGCTTTTTGTTTAACGCATTCATTAATTTGGTATAATTACTTACTCCATATAATCAATGAAGAAAATGATTGAAAACCAAGAATCCAAAACTGCCATGAACTTCCATGTTGCTGCCAAACTTGAAGACTTTTATACTCATCAAAGAGACCATTAGCTTTTACAATAAGGGAAAAAGACCAACCTGTTCAGTAATGTTTTTGTTTCTCACCAAATTGTTAACATATAAATAGGTGACAAAGTTGGCATTTAATGAAGAAGACTATACAATTGCTTTGACTTTGGGTTCAAGGATTGGAGGCTCGACATCAATTCCCATATTAGCGGCTGTACCTGCTATAATTCTCATTGCTGAATCAAGAGACGTGCAGTTCAAGTCTGGCAGCTTTTCAATTGCAATTGTACGCAGCTGTTCAATGGTCACCTTACCCACTTTCTGTTGTTGAGGATCTTTAGATCCCTTCTCCGCACCTAAATGCAAGATAATAAACATAATCAAAATATGATACTTTGTATTCCGCTGTCAAATTTGATAAGTGACGGTTCCTTAAGGCAGTATCACATTCACCGCAATATGACAATGTGAATAAACACCCTTTACCAATAAAACAACTTAATAAGTCTTTGATGTATCTTAAGCAAGTACGGGACAATGTTTATTCAGTTTTAACAAAAGCAGCAATTTCCGAGGAAACAATACTGTAATGCTCAACAAATAGGTACATCCACTCCATAAGGCGACCAAGTAAAAATGAAGTACTATGTAGTACAGATGTAACTATAGGAACTCAAGTCTTTGTTAAAATTTTCTATTCGAAAAATCTATAATTTTCAATGAGATCCCAATCAAGCTCCATAACAGTAATAGTATTCAAAGAGGCCTTAGTTGCACTTGAAAGCCAGCCGCAAATTACAGAACATGACAACAATACCCCTTATCATCTAGCTATATAGGAATTACAAAGCACATCTTCTACTCTCTCGTGTCTACAAGTGATTTTGCCATCACATGGGAAATTGCAGAAAAATTGGAATGTATATGCCATTTGCGATCATCAATTTGCTAACATTATTTTATTTCCTTTTAGGCAACTTTATAAGCACAATGACGATTGTTTTACATCCATAGTATGATTGCTAGATGAACCAAATAATGAATGTAGCTTGTATTATTTTGCTTCTCGTAGCTTCAGAGCTCAGGTCTCCAAACATGATGCTCAAAGCGCCAAACATGACTAATTTATACTTCAGACAACTAATTACTCATCATAAATAATTTAGGTACTAACCAAGTCTGTATAAAAATTTGATTAAGCAAGTAACTTAAATATGGTCAAGATTACAGGATGAGATGTTAGTATACCTGCAGCCTTGAGGAGCAATATTGAAGCGGGTGGAGTTTTCAAAACAAAAGTGAAACTCTTATCCTGTAAGATACAACAAACACATCATGATTCAACACTGTTTTTAAAAACTTTGACTCCATATGAGACGGTAAATCTTCATCTAATATGCAAAACGCTCGAACACTTAAAAGTAGCTTAAACTGTAGGCTTCCTAAGACGGATGTTTACTATGCTTCAGCATTAAACCATCTCACTGAACTGAAACTATGGCCTCAAACCAAATGCACAAGTCTTAACAATGCAACTTACATCATAAACAGTGATTTCAACAGGGATGATATAACCAGGCTTGTCAGCAGTCCTGGCATTGTAATCCTTACAAAAAGCCATAATATTGACTCCTTTAGAACCAAGAGCCGGTCCAACCGGAGGAGCGGGTGTGGCCTTCCCTGCCTCAAGCGCCAGCTTCACAACTCCAACCACTAGAGCCACACAAAAGATTCCCAAATCACCACACGTCAAAAATAGTGAACGCCCAGCATAATTAGACAACTTACTGACCTTTCTTGGCCTTTCCGCCGGGTTTGGGAGGCGCCATTGCTACGACGGAGAACGACCTGGGATTGGATGGAAGGACTAGGGTTTGGCTGTTTGCGAATTGGCGGGAAACTGTGCGGATTGAGGATAAATTGAGGGTTGAGGTTAAGAGTGAAGATGAGAGCTTGTGGCTGTTGTACGGCGGCGATGATGAGGAGAATATTGAGGGAGTGAGGTTGAGATGGGTCAATATGGATGACGCCATTTTCGAGCTGCTTGCGAGAACGATGAGAGCGGATTCAAGTTTTGGATAACGAGCTCCTTTGTGAGTTTTCTTATCCCTGAAATGGAGACGATGATTAGTACGCCGTCGTTTGGTGGAATCGAGGGTTGAGAATCGGAGATGGCTGGACTGTGTAGAGCCAAACGGGCTTTGATCAAATTATGAATACGAAAAAAAATAATAATCAGGAAGTTTATCTTCGTCCCCATCAACAAAAAAAAAAACACTTCTCTAGAAGCGCCCACAGCCCACAGTCTCCTCACCTGAGCATAACGCCGGCGACCGCCATCCTTACCGATCTAAGGGCTGTTTTCTTGCTTTGTCGCTATCCTCCGACCGCTAACTCCACCAACGTCTCCCTCTCCCCATCGCCTTTCCTTGCCTGCTCACCCCTCCGTGAAGCGCGATATCAATAAGTATTGGCGCCACTTGAGAATGGCCTGAACCACGGCACATAATTCCCTGTTGTAAACAGATGAGTCGCGTAATCGGGGGGGGGCAAAATTTTACTGAAGTAGGAAATCGGACGACCATGTTGGAAGAGAACAACACCCACCCCGAGGCCGGAAGCATCAATATGAACAGTGAAATTGGGCAATGCAAGAACTGGCGTTGTGGTGAGGGCAGTTTTAAGATGGGCAAAAGCCGCTGAAGCTGCCTCAGTCCATACGAATGAGTCTTTCCGAAGTAAAGAGGTTAGCGGGGCCACTATGGATGCGTACTGAGCCACGGACTTCCGATAATAACCGGTAAGACCCAAAAATGCTCGTAGTTGACGGACTGTACTCGGTAATGGCCACTGATGAATGGCGGCAATTTTATCTGGATCAACTGCCACTCCCAATTCAGAGATCACATGGCCCAGGTAAGCCAAAGAATTCCTAGCAATATCACATTTTGAATGTTTAGCATAAAACTTATGTGAATGCAAAATACAGAATACCTCTTGCAGGTGGCGTAGGTGCTCTTCACCCGACTTGCTGTAAATCAAAATATCGTCAAAGAAGACGAGAATAAACTGTCGCAGAAAAGGCCGAAACATGGAATTCATCTCCGCTTGAAAGGATGAAGGTGCATTTGAGAGGCCAAATGGCATGACTAGGAATTCATAGTGTCCCTCATGTGTGCGAAAGACAGTTTTGTGCACGTCGGATGGATGCATACGAAGCTGATGATAGCCTGATCGTAAGTCTAGCTTCTAAAAGATGGTGGCACCATGAAGCTCGTCCATGAGTTCATCTACAGTAGGGATGGGGAAGCAGTCTCGGACAGTGACGGCGTTGAGTGCTGATCGGTTGTAATTTAGCGTCAATATTCGAATAGAATTCAAATACTATTGCTGGTCACGATTAATCAAAACAATTTATATTGACTCGGGAAATCCGAGGTCGTACCCAAAAGATAGGTGATTAAACTAATAGTGCTAAAGATTTAATTTAGAACGTTTGTGGTTTGGGCGCGGTTTGTTCCTCATAAGAGGTTGATAGCAATATTTTACTATCCGGAAGAGAGATTTGATCAACGAAAGGAGGTTAACAATCAATTAAAAGATGACTAGGGATCACTTCCCCACCTAGACAATTATTGTGACAACGATATTGGATAACAATGATGAATTCACATGCACAAGAGTAGAATTTAGCCCATGCAACATTCGTACTAAGTTCAACTCGCGCTACAACTTAGTATGAAGAGGTTACATCTCGCATAGCACCTCACACTCGCGCTCTATTGGCCCTATAGAACATGCATGTCTAGCCTCACACTCGCGCTCTATTGACTAGATAAACATATTCTTGTTAAGTTCAAGGCATTCTCATTAGAATTAGGTGTCGCCATGTAACACAAAGACTCTAATGCTTCTTCCTTTATTTCATTGAAGTCATGGTGATCAACGTGAGCTACATCAAACATGAGATCAAGCTAAGTTCCCATTAAGGATATTTCACAAACACCTTATGGTCAACTCTAAACATTTGGTTCAAATGAAGAAGATTCATGTGCAAACTCATTCAACATTAGTATCCATCGTATTTACATCATCACAAACAGGTCTAGGGGATCCATAATCCCCAACCAAGGTCACTACTCACTCATAGTGAGTTTACAAACAAAAACAATAACAAGGATTGAAACACCCATATGAAAGGTAGAGTTTAGAGCTTCAAAACCAATATGGAGATGCAAGAGTAATGAAGGATCCTTGTGGTTGGTCTTCTTCTTCACTCAATCAACCTCGAAATCAGTGAATTCCCCTCGAAAATCGCCATGGCTGCCCTCAAAATCCGTGCCAAAAAAGTCTCTCGCGAAACCCTAAAAAATCTGGGTTTTATAACATCTGTTACGGTGTGCGATCGCATACTTTCATGCATGCGTTCGCATGCTCTCCGGAAGCCTACGGAATGCGAGCGCACAAGAATTTGTGCGTCGGGTCCAGCTTGTGCGAGCGCATGAAATGTCTTGTGCGATCGCACAACTGCCCAAAATCTGACCTTGTGCGACCTTGGCCTCCGAGTGTGCGATCGCATGAAAAACTCATGCGACTGGTCCGATTTGTGCGCTCGCATGAACGCCTTTGTGCGATCGCACTCTTTTGGGGAGTTTGCGCTCCGACTTCTATTTTGCTCATTTTAGCTCCAGAATGCTCGGTTTTGCTCCAAAATCAATGCTCACTTGTGTTCTCAGCTTAAGCTCTGTAATTGGCCTGAAATGAACCACAAGACATCAAATAGCAAGTGAAACCATTATAAAACAATTGAAACAGTAAGCGTAGAGGTTGCCTAAAATGCATATATTTTAGAGCTATCAAATCACCCTACACTTATCGTTGATCGTCCCGAGCAAACTAATCATATAGATCGTCAGGAGTATTGCATTACACTTAACCAGGGTTAGTTTAAAAGAAGCTCCATATGGTCACGAAAAACTAACTCAAAACATTAAGAAACAAATCCTACTTCTAACTAACCACTTTCGTAGGTAACACGAGTGCATTTAGCGAATGCACCAAGCCTTTAAACCCCTAGGCTACCCTAGTGGAGGAGTTGTAGTCTCATGAGAGTTTTCAGACACGGGAATACTCACAAATCCCACAAAGAGAACAATCATCCAATTTTGCATTTTAAACTCACAATTTTCGAAGTACTAGGCAAGGTGTTTTTCATGGAGTTCATAATGTATTCAACTAGATATGTGCATTTCAATCACTACATGAGTCCTTTTCGAATCCTCGTGGAAATTCATGAATTAGGACATTCAAGCAAATCAAAGCAGAGACTAATAAATCTTTAATCAAAGATTCTAGTCGTTTTCTATATTAGTGACTTCAAGAAAACAATCTAATGGTCGCAAAGAAATCTTGTCGGCTCACTCACAAATGCTAGCAAGGAGGCTAGTCAATTGGCTTGTGAACTTAGAACTCACTCTCAAGCCTAGGACGCATAGGTCACTTAGTCATAAGAGAGGCGGAGTTCCAACATTAAAGTTTTTGTATACACTTGCAAGTCATATCATGCCTAAGTATAAAAGAATACGAGGTTCGTCCCTTAGTGAATTCTTGCTAGTAAGTATCAATTGCCTCATTGGTTTTCATGCTAGAGAATGATGGAATAGCCAATTGTCAAGTCTAAGTGCAACTTTAAGGGGGAAGAATGGCCTTTGGCCGTACTAAGCACTTTCGAGGGGGAACTTACCTTCCTAACCCTCGGCGCTTAGTACATACTTCTTTAAATTCACTTCCTAATGGTGATCAATCATAAGGAAGGAACTTGGGGCTTATTTCACAACTTTTTCCTCTTTTCTTTCTTTTCTTTTTTCATTTTTTTTCTTTTTCTTGCCCTCTTTTGACCCCACACTTAGAACTTTGACAAAAGGGCTAAGTGTTCAAAATGAAGCATGACAAACCAACAAGACAAATCTACAAGATAAGCAAGGTCACTAAGGTCACCTAAAGGCAATCATGACATGCAAGGGTTTCAAAATTATAAATTATTTCGATTTTATGCTTTCAAAGATCAACTCTTTAGTCTCAATGAGAAAAAGCTTAGAATAAAAGATAAAGAAGTGCTAGTAGATGCTTTGATCCTCAAGAATGAAAGTCAACAATCCAATCCATTAGTCATCTAAAGGATCAATCAAGTGAAATCATGCACGACTAGTTGAATTTAGAGATGAAAATTTTCGAAAATGTAGCCTTGCCTAGACTTTTTGTTTTCATTAATATTTCAAAATTTTTGGATGAATTGTGCGGTAGTGCAAGTGTTTTCCATTAAGCATAAGTTGATTGGATATCACACATGAAAGCACGTCAAGCAAACACAAACATCTCATGTAGTCAACCATGTCTAACCTAGGCCACCCCACACTTAGCGATTGCTTAGTCCTTAAGCAATGAATAGAATGAAAAGCGAAGAGAAGGTTAAGAGAAACTTCTCTCGTTTGGAGGTAGCCATTCCAGAGTAGAGATGTTGCTTTGCTTGTCGAGTTGGTCTTGCTCAAAAGATTCGATTAATGATCTCCCTTTTTACTCTATGAGACACGAAACTAAAGAATGAGAAGGTAGGGAAATCATCATCGTAAACATGTCAATGTTAAGCAAGTCAACTCAAAATTTTGTCACAAAACCACAATAGAAGGGCATGCGAACGCATGCTAGGTTCTGTGCGAACGCACAGATGCGGGCAGTGGCATGACTTTTTCATGCGAACGCATGAAAGTTGTGCGAGCTCGAAGAATGATGATTTTGGCCTGGAATGCGAACGCACAAAGGGTTTGTGCGAGCGCATAAATCTGGACAGAGGTATGAAATTTTTGTGCGAGCGCACGGAATTATGCGAGCTCAACGAAATGAAGAAAAGGCTTTTGTGCGAACGTACGAAAAATCTATGCGAGCGCATGGAGTTATGGAAAGAAATTTCTAAGCCAATTTCACAACGTATATCAATATTCCTGCACAAAATTTCGGAACCCCACACTGATGTCCTATTAAAACATCCAATCCATCAAGCGCACCAGCATAAGGAAGCCCTACACCCCCATCAATCATCAAATATAGGCACACGTACATTCACAGTTCAAATTTTCAATGTTTCACATGAAAAGCTCAATCATTGAGGCAAATGGAAATCCAATCAACATAGACATTTTGAGGAACATGGGAAAGACACTCACAAGCCTAGTTTAACGTCTTGGCTAAGACGGAGCCGAATCTCCTTGTAAGGAATAAGAAGCACACTTGAGGAGTCTTTTGCTAAGATCCCTCCTCAAGCGGAATTGTTGAGAAGTGGAGGAGTCAATCCGGGTTCTTTGAAGAGTTGCAAGCAACTTGCTTAATAGCTCTTTTCCACGGTGATGCTTGCTTCCCACTCTTTACTGTTTTAGCATTTGCTTTTCTTTTTACCCCATCATTGCATGAGGGTAACCTATAGTGATCAAGAGGAGGGTCCTCATCGGGGTCAAGCGACTTGTACAAATCCTTCTTGGTTACCTTCTTGACCTCCACATTCTCGGCTTTAGCACTCTCTTGCTCTTCCAACTTACAAGGATCTTGTATAGCCACTTGTTCTCTCGTAGGCCTTTCTATCTTAATCTTTTCTCCTCCAATCTTCAAGGTCACCTTCCCCTTCCCCAAATCAACTTTAAAACCGGCGGTGGCCAAGAAAGGGCGCCCAAAAATAAGGGAAGTGTTGGCATTATTCCCCGTGTGCATCACCACGAAGTCACAAGGTATGTGGAACTTGTCTATCTTTATGGATCATTCTCGATTAATCCCTTGGGTTTCCTTGTGGTTCCATCGGCGAGTTGCATCACCATCTTGGTAGCTCTCATTCCTCCTAGCCCAAGCTCGTAATAAGTCGCTAGAGGCATGACACTTACACTAGCACCAAGGTCGGCTATAGGGTGTTCAAAACTCATGGTGCCAATAGAACATGGAATGGTGAATCGGCCGGGGTCTTTCATCTTGAGAGGTATTTGTTCTGAGAAAAGGGCGCTACACTCATGGTTCAAGGCTACCATGCTAGGTTCTTCAATAACTCTACGACCAGACACAATATCTTTTAAGAACTTTGCATAGGTAGGATTTTGAGTGATTACCTCATGGAATGGAAGAGTGACATACAACTTCTTTAACATTTCCACAAACCGTTGGAAATGAAAATCTAACTTGCTTTTGTTGAGCCTTTGAGGGAATGGGACCATCGGCACATATTTCCTCATCAAAACCGGTTCTTCCTTTTCTTTTTCTTTTTCTGCAGGAACTTGAAGTTCAATGTCAGGACTTTCGCGGGCAATTTCCAATTCAATCTTCTTGTCTCTATGACTCGGCTCTCTTTGAGGAGTAGGAAGGACTCTTCCACTTTTTAAAGTTATAGCATTTGCATGCATGATAGAATGCTCTTCACCTTCAAGAAAAATGGCATTGCAATGCTCGGTCGAATTTACATCCGGTTGAGAGGGGAGCTTCCCAATTTGCTTCATATGAGCGTTCTCTTTAGCAAGCCTTCTGTTTTCGGCCACTAATTCATCCATCTTTGCTTCCATTTTTCTGTTGCTCTCCTTGTTGCTCTCTAGTATTTGCGCCATCATAGCCATCATAGGGTTATCTTGAGCGTTGGAAGAAGAATTCCCTTGATCATTCATAGTGGATTTGGCTTGATAAGGCCTTTGATAATTCCCTTGAGAATATTGAGAGTTTTGGTTGGAACTTTGGCCTTGATTTGAATAGGAATTTTGCCCTTAGTTTTGGTTAGAGCCATACCCTTGTCTTTGGTAGTTCCCTTGGTAATTATTTTGCCCTTGAGGCTTTGGAGGGAGATTTGAATCATTGGACATTCTTCTTTGAGGAGGCTCATAATTCCTAGTAATAGGATTAGCATTTTGAGCATAATTCCTTTGTTGATTTAAAAAGCGTGCTTCTTCATAACCATCATCATCATCCTCGTATTTCCCTTCAGGACAATTCTTTGTAGAATGTCTCGTGCTAGCACATAAGAAACAAGATTGTTGCGCCGAGACTTTCTCTTTATCGGCTTTGGCCTTAGTTGCCTCAACGGAATTCACCATACTTATCATGTTCTCCACTTTCTTCGTCAAATCAACCATTTGTTCTTTAATTGCAGAATTTGAGGAGTCATCTCTTGACTTAGCCATCTTTTTGTGGTCCACTCCTTGATATCTATCGGAGTTGATAGTAATTTTATCCACAATTTTGAAACCTTGGCTAGCCGGTAGTTCCATTATAGCGCCTCCACTAGCCGTGTCCATCTGATTCTTAGCCTCCTTAATCATCCCCAAATAGAAATAACGCATTAAATCGGCCTTTCTAAAATTATGGTGAGGGCACTCCCTCAAATAGTGTTTAAACCGATCGTATGCTTGGTGGAAGAGCTCGTTGTCCCTTTGGGAGAATGTTAGAATAAAGTCCGTGAACTTCTTGGTTCTAGATGGAGGGAAGAACTTATTCAGAAAAGCGGTAGCTAAATGGTCCCAAGTACGAAAAGTCCCCGGTTCATGATTTTGTAGCCATTCTTTGGCATCCCCATATAGCGAAGAAGGAAATAGCTTTAGATAGACGTACTCAACGGGTGTATTCCTTGGCTTATAGTTCCGGCAATATTCTTGAAAACTGGCTAGATGAGTGGACGGATTTCCGACCCCTTGAAATTGATCATTCGTAACCATGTGCACTAGAGATGATTTCACATCGAAATCGAAAGCGTCTTCATCGGGAGGCAAAATAACTGAACCATTTCCCTCGAGGGTGGGAGTCATGTAATCTCCCACGGGCCTTTCATCCTCTTCCTCTTCATCATATCTGTAATTCCGGTTTTCTCTCCGAGGAATTGGAGGGTTCCGAAGGGGACGTCTATCATCATCATTATCATTTCTAGCCGGAGGATCATCTATTTCATCCCCATCAATTCTACGATTCTGAGCATCCCTTTGAAGAACGGGGCGGTTCTCAATTTCCTCTTCCATAATAAATTCTTGTCTTTGGTCTTGGATAATTGGAGGAGCAATACGAATAATAGGGGCAACAGGGGCAATAGGAGCAATAGGAGGTAGAGGGTTCTTGCGAGGTCTACCTCTTGGTTTCTTGACGGTTGGGGGAGAAGAGTTTGAAGTTGAACCGGTAGCTACGTGTTTTTGCCCTTGAAACCTTGTGTTCATTCAAAAAGCCTGCAAGAACAACGGAGGTTCTTAGCAATGAGAGGCAAGAGAGATAAGCACAACTTAAGCACAAAACAAGCAATAACTAACAAGTAAAGAAAGAGTAGACAAACTAAACAATCTAATAGCACCTAGTTAATTAACCTATCCCCGGCAACGACGCCATTTGATCGGTTGTAATTTAGCGTCAATATTCGAATAGAATTCAAATACTATTGCTGGTCACGATTAATCAAAAAAATTTATATTGACTCGGGAAATCCGAGGTCGTACCCAAAAGATAGGTGATTAAACTAATAGTGCTAAAGATTTAATTTAGAACGTTTGTGGTTTGGGGGCGGTTTGTTCCTCGTAAGAGGTTGATAGCAATATTTTACTATCCGGAAGAGAGATTTGATCAACGAAAGGAGGTTAACAATCAATTAAAAGATGACTAGGGATCACTTCCCCACCTAGACAATTATTGTGACAACGATATTGGATACCAATGATGAATTCACATGCACAAGAGTAGAATTTAGCCCATGCAACATTCGTACTAAGTTCAACTCGCGCTACAACTTAGTATGAAGAGGTTACATCTCGCATAACACCTCACACTCGCGCTCTATTGGCCCTATAGAACATGCATGTCTAGCCTCACACTCGCGCTCTATTGACTAGATAAACATATTCTTGTTAAGTTCAAGGCATTCTCATTAGAATTAGGTGTCGCCATGTAACACAAAGACTCTAATGCTTCTTCCTTTATTTCATTGAAGTCATGGTGATCAACGTGAGCTACATCAAACATGAGATCAAGCTAAGTTCTCATTGAGGATATTTCACAAACACCTTATGGGCAACTCTAAACATTTGGTTCAAATGAAGAAGATTCATGTGCAAACTCATTCAACATTAGTATCCATGGTATTTACATCATCACAAACAGGTCTAGGGGATCCATAATCCCCAACCTAGGTCACTACTCACTCATAGTGAGTTTACAAACAAAAACAATAACAAGGATGGAAACACCCATATGAAAGGTAGAGTTTAGAGCTTCAAAACCAATATGGAGATGCAAGAGTAATGAAGGATCCTTGTGGTTGGTCTTCTTCTTCACTCAATCAACCTCGAAATCAGTGAATTCCCCTCGAAAATCGCCCTGGCTGCCCTCAAAATCCGTGCCAAAAAAGTCTCTCGTGAAACCCTAAAAAATCTGGGTTTTATAACATCTGCTACGGTGTGCGATCGCATACTTTCATGCATGCGTTCGCATGCTCTCCGGAAGCCTACGGAATGCGAGCGCACAAGAATTTGTGCGTCGGGTCCAGCTTGTGCGAGCGCATGAAATGTCTTGTGCGATCACACAACTGCCCAAAATCTGACCTTGTGCGACCTTGGCCTCCGAGTGTGCGATCGCATGAAAAACTCATGCGACTAGTCCGATTTGTGCGCTCGCATGAACGCCTTTGTGCGATCGCACTCTTTTGGGGAGTTTGCGCTCCGACTTCTATTTTGCTCATTTTAGCTCCAGAATGCTCGGTTTTGCTCCAAAATCAATGCTCACTTGTGTTCTCAGCTTAAGCTCTGTAATTGGCCTGAAATGAACCACAAGGCATCAAATAGCAAGTGAAACCATTATAAAACAATAGAAATAGTAAGCGTAGAGGTTGCCTAAAATGCATATATTTTAGAGCTATCAAGTGCTCTGTAATCCACACAAAAGCGCCAAGAGCCGTCTTTTTTCTTAACAAGAAGAACAGGAGACGAAAACGGATTTGAGCTCGGTCGGATGATGCCATCAGTGAGCATCTCTTTGATGAGGCGTTCAATTTTAGCTTTCTGGAAATGCGGATAGCGATAAGGTCTGACATTAACTGGATTTGTACCTGGAAAAATTAGAATCTGATGGTCAGATGTTCTTTGAGGTGGGAGGCCTTTTGGAATGGAAAAAAAGGTTTGAAATTGGTGTAGGAGGGAGGTGAATGATGATGTAAGGTGTGGGTCTAGGTCGGTAGGTAGGGCTGGTAAGGGGACTTGGTGTGGATGGGAGTTGTCTATTTGTAGAGTGTGGGCTTTGGATTGTGGTTGGAGAGGTGAGATTGTAGTTACCAGGTGATAAAAGGATGCAGAGGCATCCATGGTTGTTAGGCACTGCACCTGTGTAAGGGAAAGTTGGGCTAAGGATGGTCTAGCAAAACCATGGAGTTTCACTTGGACTCCGTTGTGAACAAAGCTCACCCACAAGGCCTTGTAGTCAAATAGCACAGGCCCAACTTCAGCAAGCCATTGAACACCTAACACAATATCGGCACCGTAGATGGGAAGAAGGTGAAGATCGATGTCAAAGCTATGACCACAGAGAATGATTGGGACAGCCGGGCATGAACCTTCACAATGCAAGGAATCACCATTGCCGACAGTGACCTCCATATGCTGAGATGGTTGAATAGGCAGGTGAAGGAACTTTGCAATCCTTGATTGCATGAAGTTATGTGTCGAGCCGCCATCAACGAGAACAATCACTGGTTTGCCGTGTATTGTGGCTTCCAAACGTAAGGTGGTAGGGATGAAGTGGCCTTCCAAGGCGTGTAGGGAGATGCTTGGGTGGGTATTGGTTTCAATTTCGGATGGCAGGTCAATGAGTGGCGGATCTAGGTTTTGATTGTCAGCTAGGTCTGGATGAGGGTCATATGGAATAGGGTTTGGGTCGTCAATCAAGAGGCACAAAAACTTGGAACGACATTGGTGACCAGGGGTGAACTGCTCATCGCAGTTGAAGCAGAGGCCGCGGTTGCGGCGGGCTGCCATTTCAGAGGGTGTGAGACGTTTGATAGGTAATTTGTTTGGGGGTGGATTTGGATCTGGCGGTTGGCGTGGTTGAGGGGTTTGACTATATGATGCAGGTCGGTTGTAGGCAGATCGATAAATGGAACGACGAGCATCATCACATTTTTCCTCCACCAGTTTGGCCATCCCGATAGCGACGTGGAGTGTAAGAGGGCGGAGCAAGTATAGCTCTCGTTTGATGTCGTCACGGAGGCCGGACATAAAATAAATGAGCAGGTTCTCCGTGGATAAACCAAAGGTACGGGTGGATAGATTTTCGAACTCCGCCATGTAAGCTGCCACTGTTGTTTTTTGATGAAGTTTGAAAAGGGATGCAGCAGGTTGTTCATATGCTGATGGCCCAAAACGGAGCTCCAAGTCGCGGACAAAAGAGTCCCAGGAGGAGAGTTGACCTGTTCTTTGCATCCAGTCAAACCACTGTAGAGCTGGCCCAGCCATATAGAGTGTTGCGATTTGGAGACGTTGCTCATTGGGCGTTTGATGAAAGGAGAAAAAACGGTTGAGTTGGCAAAGCCAACCAGTGACATTTTCACCAGTAAATGTGGGTAGGTCCATTTTTAGTGGTTTGGGTGGGGCTGGGCAAGGAAGGTCGGTTTGTGGATTTTGAGGGGTTTGGGTGGCATATTGATGGATGGTGGGGTTTGTAGGTGAGGTTTGGGGATTTTGGTTTGGATGGATGGTGTATGTGGAGGTGTTGAGGGCTGTAGGTGGTGGTGAGATGGTTAGGGAAGGATTGTGTGGTGGTTGTTGTGGTGGGGTTGGCGGTGCTGGGAGTAGAGCTGGCTGTTTCTCCAGTTTGGCCACTGAAACTTGGAGGTCTCTGATGGCCTGTGTCATGGTTTCCAAGAGTTGGGTTTGTTTTTCAAAGCTTGTCTCAAGTTTCTGAACAAGGTCTGAAAGGATGGTGATGGTTTCTGCCTGAGAGCGAGTTGTGACTCCTTCCGGCATGGCTTGAGGGTGAGACTCAATGAAAAAGCACCAATGTTAGTGGTAGCTGGGTGAAGGGGATGAGAAACCAGAAGAAGAGCAGGGGATGATGATAAGAAGAGTAAGATGGGAAAGGAGAAACTGTTTAATTGATAATTGATGCCTGTTACATTCCATTTGGCTCCCTTCATATAGGATAGTTTCTAACAAGTTTTGTCTTTATCTGCCAGCTAATAATTCTCTAGAATTCGGTGATGAAATCTTGCAGTCTGCTGGGTTTGTGGGCCCTCCTGCTGCTCTGTCTAACGGCTCCAGAATTGGTAGGCACTGCATTGCTCGGCAATACCTCACTGAGACCCGTCAGACCTGTAACACCTATACTCGAATTGAACCTTAATGAGCATACAAGATTGATTAATTATAATCTACACAGGAAAGCATCAAATGCAATATATTGTAGTCCGCAACTAAGCATACCCGGAAAGGTGCTGAGAACATACTTATGGACAGCTAAAAATGTGAACCTGAATATATATTCCAAACAAAATGAGAATTTTTATGTGCGAGTCAGACGAAAGATTTATTGGAGACGGAGAAGAGAACTACGAGCTAGTGATCACTGCTGGAGTTTGAATGAAGATCAAGAGCAATCGGATAATATAATGGAAGCATGCATATCGACTAGACATGGGCCGTTCCTTCCGTGAACTTGGGGTCCTCGCATCTGTACTTCCCATCAGGTCCAATTCCAAATCCCTTAGGATCAGCAAACACATTCTCCAACAGCTGGCTCCGTGCAGGATGAGGGCTAGCATCGGCAAATTCCACCGAATCTTCAACCACCTCGTCGATCTTTTTCTCAATGGTTTTGAAGTCAGCTTCCCCTGCCAACTTGTGCTCTATCATGTACTTCTTCAGGGCTGCGATTGGATCTCTAGCTGCGTAATGTGCTTTCTCAGCTGCATTATGAAATTTCAGCTTTAGCTCAAGAACAAGCAATTGCACATATGATTTTCTACTATATGCAATACTTCTGATCCGTGAAAGGCAAAGAAAGAAATGGAAAAAATTATTCCAACACAAGAATACTTTGCATTGAAGAAGTGCAAATTATATGAATTGTCGTCATGTTTGACAACCTGAATGTATCACCATTCATAACCAGAAAGATATACTTGCATATAATTTTATACAATTCAGAAAAGATTTCATTCTAAGTGAAATTAACATGTGTGTGAAATCGTGAAAAAATGTTTGAAGTAACAAATAAATTTTAAAAATAGAAACCATAACACACACATGTTGACTCGAACCAAACACGATGTTTAGAAAGAAATGTAAAGGTGACGGCAGAAACCATCAGTATTTGGCGAAGGGCTCACTCGAGTCACTATGCAAGCTTCCAATTACACAATCACACCTAAAGCCAAGTTTGCCTTTATTTTCATGCAATTGAGCGATGATGAGCAGTTTGTGGTCTTATTGGGTAGCTTCCTAATGATAAAATCTAGACTAGTTGCCTCTTAATCTCAGTATAATACATAATGCTATGTAAAACCTCTTGGAGAAAACAAGAAAAAAGATAGTATAGCTCATTATTGTGCCTCTACGGGAACCTTTTTCTGACCAGGTGAGCTTATAGGCCTTCCAATAATCAATTGACATAATTGGTTCTGGAATCAGATAGTTGACAGTTATATTCATATCTCTTGAATCTAATGGCTCTACGTAAGTACATGCAAAAGTTCAGAAAAAAATAAATAAACGCAATTCCTTACCTGGGTCGCGGAGCTCATCTGGGTCAGCCAATGAGTGTCCCCTGAACCTGTAAGTCTCACATTCCACAAGAGTTGGCCCATCCCCTCTTCGCGCTCTAGCTACAGCCTCCTTGGCAACCTCTCTGACCTTCAACACATCCATTCCATCTACATGAATTCCAGGCATGCCAAATGCCGGACCCTTCTTCCATATTGCAGGATCAGAGGTTGCCCTTAAGTGTGACATCCCAATAGCCCACAAATTATTCTCAACAACAAATATAATGGGCAGTTTCCATAACGCAGCCATGTTCAAACACTCGAAAAACTGGCCATTGTTAGCAGTCCCATCACCAAAGAAGGCAATCGTCACATGATCACAATCAGCCTCCTTTAAAACCTCCCTTCTATACTTAGAAGTAAACGCAGCACCGGTAGCAACCGGAATCCCTTCCCCGATAAACGCAAACCCTCCCAACACACCAAACTCCTTGGAAAACATATGCATTGATCCACCCTGACCTCTGACACATCCAGTAGTCTTACCAAAGAGCTCGGCCATAACCTGGCGAGCTGGCACGCCCTTGCTAAGTGAATGAACGTGATCTCTGTAAGTACTAACAACAGAATCCTCCTTCTTTAAAAGCTTAATGAATCCAGTTGAGACAGCTTCTTGTCCATTGTACAGATGGACGAAACCAAACATTTTACCTCTGTAATACATCTGAGCACACATGTCCTCGAACGCTCTCCCGAGGTACATATCTTCAAGTAGCATCAGACCCTCCTCCTTGGTAATCAGCTATTGCCAAAAAAATAAAACACGTCGAAAATCAGAATAAAAACATCTGACCAGCAATCCAACTATATAAAAAAAACACTTACAAGGTCGGAGCTTTTCTGCTTGAGAACATCGGATGAGACAGCAGCGACGATCAAATTGGCTCTGTTGGCGGAAACAGAAGAGGATGAAGAGCTGTTAGAGTGTGGGAAGCGGAAGCGGAGGCGGCGGGTGGATCCAAGGAAGGGGGAAGCAGAGGGAGGAACGGAGGTGGGGATGTCGGGTTTGATTCGGACGGAGGAGGAGATGGAAGCGGTGGTGGCCATATCGGCGAGAGAATTGTTGGACGAAATGCGTTAAATGGGAAAATGAGTCATATGGATGAAATGGGCGGAGAGAACAATGATGCGAAGCTAAGGAATTTCCGCCTGCAATTTTATTGATGAGCGGAGTTCATAGTTGTATTCGTGTATGGTCAGTCTGATCTCTATTCTACGAGATGATACGGCTCGGCATGTGTCGGACACCAAAGCAACGTCGCTTTATTCTCATCTGCATTGTGCTTTGCTTGAGTTGTTTATTTCTTGTTCAGCTAACAATAATCTCATGAAAAATAATAATTAAGAAGTCCACCCTTTTGTAAAATTTATTTTCCATTCGTGTAGCCTCCTTTGTAAACTGATTTTTCTAATACACTTTTTTTTATTAAAGCACTAGAGTAAAGATCAGATACAAATCATTTTGGTTCAAAATGTAAAGTTAGTAAAAGACGAGTTATAATTCGTCGCCGAAAAACAAAAAGTACTACATAATTCGTCACAAATATCAGGATTTAATCTCATCCGTCCAAATGATCAAATCAAGGGTTGTGATTGGTTTCTATTTTTTAGAAAAATATGCACTTTGCACCGGATCCTTTTTCTAAATCCTTATTACAATTTTTTTAAGGAAAAATACACATTGATGCCCTGAACTACCGGTCTTTTTCCAATTGAAGGTACAAACTATTGATTTTTCCAATCAAGAGCAAAATAAAAAATAAATTGGTAAATTTTCAAATACTGAGCATCGTAGCTACACCTTGATTAAATGACAAACTCAACAATGTGAATCCTTTTGAAAATAACCCGACGATCTCATCATGAACTCTTAACGTATTAAAATCGATCTTTCTTCTTTAGCACCAATAAACGTTTTTATTGATTTCTTTATTAACGGGGTTCCATAAGGAATGTCCGCCTTGATGAATTAGGAAGACGTTGAGCGGAGCGGAAAGATTAGTTCATAGTGTTGTCTTCGTGTAGGGTCAGTCTGATCTCTATTACACGGCTCGCCATATGTCCACTAAGCAACGCCGCTTCATTCTCTTCTGCATTGTACTTTGTTAGAGAATTATTTTCTCAATGTTTTGTTCATCACAAATGAATACAATTTATACAAGGCTAATTACCTATGATATTCCTACATCAATTGCAAAATAAATATTGTAAATCAATGGTAATTAAAACGGTAGGTTTCAAATTCTTTCAGCCGTTTCATTCTGTCACCCCCTTTTTTTATACCAAAAAAAGAGTTTTATTTCAAAAGCTGGAAAACAGAGGTGCCCGAGGACTACAAAAGGACTGGCCGAGACAATAACCAAAGAAAGACAATATAATCCCTCCATGGGACGCAGCAACACCTTAGGGACCATAGCGAACTGCAAAGTTGTCCCGAGGAACTTCAGCAGGCTCTGCCCAAGTATGGTAACAAGGCACCTCACAACCGGTGATGTAGAAGTCATCTACATCAATCGCACGCCGCACAGGCCTAGGACAAGACTCAACAACCCCAACAGGGCCCCCCCGAGTACGCAAAAGCCAACGCAGGGCCGTTGGCAAGAGGGCACACATAAGAAAATGTGGTCTGGTGGAATTCCCTGATGAAACAATTCTGGCGCAGCAATTCATTCCAAGGAATTTCATATGCAAAGCTAGGATCCAGCCATCTAAACAAAACATGAGAACTGGCGATCAATGAGATAGCCGTATTTGCACCCATACGAGCTTTAAATTCCCTCACAGCATATCGCAGGAAAGAGAGCATGGCTTCAAAGCCCGCCAAACGCTGAATAACATCTCGAAACATACACACCAGCTTTTTAGAATCATCACGCAATACAGTACCACCCCACATAGCACCTTGCTGGTCGACAATAGCAAAAGACATGGCAAATCCTCCACTATCCAACTTCACTTTCAACCAACGCCTCATGGGATATACCAAACGATCGAGCTGCACTTGAGAGATCAACTTGGATGAACGGGCCTTCAGGGACTTATGGTTCGGTAACAGGGCAAGCCAGGTCCCTACCCCATTGAACAACAACCTTTATAATTTTTCTATTCGAAGCCCTAAAAATTTGGTTATTCGTAGCCTTTCAAATTTCCCATAAGGAGCAGTAAGTGAACACCATCTTGAGATCCCCAATGAAGCTTGAACCAGATCCCTCCAGTAAATATCGCACCATGGATCTCTTACCAGAAATCCTAGGTGTATCAAAAAGCTTTTTCAGGAACTCCCACACAACTCTAGCAAAATCACCCTAGAAAAAAAGATAATTGAAGCTCTCCTCGTTGGGGTTCTTGAAACAGCAACACCTGGATGCCATCTTGATGCCAACCCCTTTGATCTTCTCATCAGTAGGGATACAGTTTAGGACACATGAAGCAACTTATTTTAGATGACAGCCAAGTTCTCCATATCAGCTTCCCCCAATACATAAAAGGCCATCTAGTTTGAAAAGAATAGCGAAACTTTTTAGTAGAAAACTCACCAGAGGCACAACCCTCCCAAATGTAACGGTCGTCGCCAATAGAGATCTCCAAATTATGATAAATGTTTCTCCTAGAATCAGGCATAACAGCCATCAGTTCATCCGTTTTATCTCTATCAGCGAGCACTTCACTGATATTCACTCTTCGCAGCTGATGAGGAGCAATAATACCAATGAAACGACCAGAACATACCAATGGCAGTGTCACCCTTTCCCACAATCCAGCGAGAGTTCTCACGCAAACTATCCACCAGATGAGATATAGAGTTCCAAATAAAAGAACCATGTGAAATCTTTGCAAACATGGCTCTAGCATATTTAGACCACATTGATGATCCCATGATAAAATGCCAAGCTAGCTTTCCTTTCATGGAGAGCATAATATCCTCCAATCTGCGCACACCCAGGCCATCAGCTTCCAGATCACGACAAACAAGTTCCCATCTCACCCAATGTCTCCGACGCTCTTCCCCGCCCGCGTATTGATGACGTCAGTAGGTCCGGGATTTGGCAATTTCGGCCCAAAAATAGATTTAGAAACCCAAAAACTTATAAATTAAGGGTTTGGAGAAGGGTTCAAAGCATTCCTGCTTTGAAGAATCATTAAGACGGCTCTGGAGAAGACGAAGAACGTGAAGATTTTGGCGATACACAGAATTTTGACGAACTATTTCCTTTTAGCCTCTAGAATAGTATCAATGAAGAGAGGGTCGGTAGTAAGTCAAAACATTTATAATACCGATAAAGTACTGGGTCGAACCAAGAGGAGCAAGCTAACCACATGCACTATGTAAGATCGTGTTTCCGTTCGGCTATTCTAAATAAAAAATGTATAAGGAGTGTGTATATTCTAAATCCTATGTGGTGAGTAATTAGAGATAAAAGATGGATAAGAGGTGTTTCGAGGGGTTACTCCCCTCCTTGGCAATTTCCCAATGATCACATACACAATATTCAAACATTTCATGGTAGTCAAACAGTATTGAACCTAGTTCACTTCAATCCCGTAGAAATGATCATATTCACTACATCCCTAAGGTCGTTCGATTCTTAAGTCTAATTTTAAGATTCAACATGTTACTTAGGCATTTCATCAAACAGTTAGTAGCATGGCATGTATAAAGAGCATAGTGAACATGAATTTGACACCATTCGATGGGATTAATTGATGATTCATTTAATGACCAACTCCAATAAATCAAACATTCAATCCTAGGCAAGCGTCCATATCCTAAGGTTCACTCTCATGCTTAAGATATAGATCATTTTCTCCATCCTAGAACTATTCCCTAGCTCCCTCAAGTCATAGGTTCAAGTTTTAGTCCAAGTTGTCACTTTGGCATTTTAACAAACACCTAGAGTGCATAACATTCATAACACAAGAGAAAATAAAATCAACAATCATCCATATGAATATAAATGTATATTTGTGATCAAAGAGTACCAAGGAGAGTCATAAGACCATCAAAACACAAGATCAATACTCACATATCATGTAAGACAACATGGTGTGAGTAGGGTTTATAGCAACAACAAGTAGAATAGAAGAAGGATAGAAGTAGGATGGTTGATCCTAATGTCTCCCTTTTGATCTTCACTTCTCCTTGGTTGGATGATGATTGATGACCTTGGTTGAGCCTCTTTTCCAATCTTCTTCTCCCCAAAAACCTCCACACATAGGTCAAAAAGTCCTCTTTCTATTTATAGGCCCGGCTGAAATTTGGGTCTCAAAATCTGAGTTTTTGCTCCAGTCGGTCAACTGGACTTGGCTTGACACTCAGTCGGTCGACTGGGATGTGTAAAATTTGCTGAGCTTCTGAGTTTTTACATAGTCGGCCGACTAGACTTCTCAGTTGACCGACTGGGGCTTTTTTGGTGCTCTTCCTATTCGAATTTGGTCCTGGCGTCAACTAAGGAGTTGTAGCCCTTTGAGTTAGCTTTCCAACAAGATTTGAATCAACCAATTCGGACAAAGTATGCGCCCTAGACGTATAAAACAAGTTGCAAAGGTCAATATATTCGGTCAGCCTTCTGAAGTTTTTACACAGTCGGTCGACTGGACTTCTCAGTCGACTGATGGACCATAATTATACGAATCAAAAACACAGTTAAACCCACCAAATTAGACTGTTTGTCTAGTTAACTTTTGCTAGTTAGTTCCGATATTTATCTACAGGGCATTTTGGAGCTTAGAGAGAATACATGCTAAGGAGGAGTTTTTACGCAGAAAAGATATTACGAGTGATTCCAAGGTCACGATCAGACGCTGACTGAAGAAATCTCAAGATCCTGACGTGGAATCACTCAAAACAAATCCAACCAAAGAACAATCAAAGTCAGTCCGGAGCTGAAATACACTGATAATTTTGTGAAAAGACTGCACAAAACTCACAAAACTCTCCCTTCTCCCATGGTGACCGGCGGCTTTGTGCAAGAGGTGGCCAAAGCCACCTCCCCTCCTCCTCCATGACCGGCTACCCGGCGGCTTTGGGGAAGAAGACAAGAGGACCGGCGGCTTTGGGAGGCTCCTCCTCCTCCATGGATGGCTTGCCATGTGCTCTCATCCTAGCCCTCCATTCCTCTTCACGTTGGCTATAAAAGGAGAGCTCCTCCTAATTTCATAAGCCCAAAAATCAATAAACACTTCTCTCTCTAAGTTTGTTACTTTGTAAGTTTGGTTTTGATATAAATAATACTCCTGTTGGTTCTTGAGTATTATAGTAGTTTAGGGAATACTCCTGTTGGTTCTTGAGTATTCCAGTAGTTTTTGAGAATACTCCTGTTGGTTCTTGAGTATTCTCCTTTACTTACTGTCTTTCAAAAACCCTCGAGTACTTAGCTATGGTATCCACTTCTATGGATATTCGTAGCTAAACTCTTCATTCGGTTGAAGGGGTGTACTTGTATCATAAAATGTTTTAGGCTATACTCTTAGTGCCTCTTCTTTGTATTCAAAACTTGTTCTATGTGCCATATATTAGGTTAGAACTTCCAAGGTTGAGTGGATGCTTGGAATGGCAAAACTCTTCCGCGGGGTTCGTAAACATACTCGGATAAGTGGATGCTTGGAATGGCAAAGCTTATCTGAGGAGTTTGACCTCTCTAAAAAACCATTTGGTTGCTCGGGAATGACTGACCAAATGGATGTACACATGCTAATATACCTTGGAATGGGGTATTAGTCTAAGTAGAACAAGTGCTCTACGACCTTGGAATGGGCTAGACAGTGTGGCAAATCGAGTGCTTGGAATGGCCTTGATACACGTTTGAATACTTAGTAAGATCACTAAGGGTCAATGATAAACAGGCTATGATACAAAGCCCCCAGAACCGAATGCTTTCCTTAAATTAAAAACACCACCTGCACTTACTTTTAATTTTAGTATAAACTGCTCTATCAACTGCTCACCTTCCGGAGGACTTGCCAATCACGCATCACCCGCTGTAAGTCTTCTATTTTTATTTTTTAGTATTTATTTTTCAGTCATTTACTTTTCGCACAAAAAACCAAAACCAACCAAAAAGTCACGCAGTTACTAGCTCTAAAACCTCAACCAACCTAAAACACGCTCCCTCGCTGTACAATCACCTCAAAGAGCAACTATCCCCCTAATTCCTTTGGGTTCGACCCCTACTTACCACTTGCTACCCAGTAGTGAAGTCGCGAGTAGCGGACTTATAAATATTATTTGTACACATTGCCTCGCGACAAGGCAGTGCCTGTCAAATTGGCGCCGTTGCCGGGGAGTTAGCAAATGGATAGTTGTTCTTTTTTCTGTTATACATAATTCACCATGTCCTCGTACTACGGCAGAGAACCTTGGAATGATGGGGGCAGCAACCTTATGTTTGAGATGCTTAACTGTCTCCCCAAATTCGGAGGTGCCATTGGAGAAGATCCCGTGAGGCATACACATACGTTCCACTCCATATGCAGCCACATGAGGCCTAAAAATGAATCGCCAGAGGGGTTTAAACTTAAATGCTTTAAATTTTCTCTAACTAACTCCGCAATAGAATGGTATTACTCATGTGCAGCTTATGAAAGTAATTATGGGGATCTACAAACCAAATTCCTAGAGGAGTTTTGCCCGCCATCTCTCCGACTTGGAGCCCGCAAGGAGATCATCAACATTGAGCAATCCCGGGACGAAACATTGGACGAGTACTTGTCGTACTTTGACTCCCTTGTGACGAGCTGCCCGCACCATGGATTCACAAAATTCGATCTTCTTCAAAGGTTTCTCGGTGGAATGATGCCACAAGAGTGGAATAGGCTTAATGATGCTGCGGCAGGAGGCTCGATGGATAACTTAAGCGTAGATGATCTGTGGAACTTAATAGAAGATATGGCAAGAAACGCGAAACAAGATCAGGCCATGCGGCTCGAAGAACTGGCCAATATGATGCACCAAAATCAGGCCGAAGCCGAAGAATCATGGGCAATAGTTGAGGCAGCTCAAAAAGAAACGGAATATCTGATCAATGAGATCACTCCCGAGCCATTAGAAGACCTAGAGCCAGAAACCGATCCAGTGTGGGACGAAGAAGAGCCTACATGGGAGCCCACGGAGCCGACCGAACCACTAGAACCGGTCCTCGCTGCCGAATTGCCCAAATTAGACCCAGACTTCAGTGTGATTGCCCCCGGAGACCATATAAATGACGAGGATGAGGACCCATGGTTGCCTGAAGAAGAACTCCACTCAGATTACCCCTGGGAGTTAGAAGAAAAACTGCTCAATTCAGGCCCGGTCCTCATCACCAATCTGCCCGAGGAAATCACGCCAGTCCAGCACCTCATTGCCAAACCACCCAAGACATGCCCGGACCTCACTGCCGAACTAACCGAGAAAATCACGGCAGGCCCGGTCCTCACTGAAGTGCTGCTCGAGAACGACCAGGCCCTTGTGGTAGAAGTCCCCCAACTTGTCCCCTCGGTTTGTATGCGGATCACAGCCCCTGAAGATGAAGTGATCAATGATGAGGTGCAAGGGGGGTTGGAGGCAAAACATGAGCCAAAAGAGCCGAAGATGGAGCACTCACTCGTCATGAGCCAAGAAAAGCCGGCTGAAAACTCACTCGTTCTAGGATGGCCAATCATCTCTGCCACAAAAAAGACGCTTGGCATGGGAACAAGCTCAAGGTCGCTCGTGTTCAATGGCACAATACTAAACTTCCAGAATTGCAAAGGTGCCACCCATTCAAACATGAAGAAACGACCAAGACATGGGCCAAAGGAATGGAAACCCGGAAGGAGAAGTAAGAGAGCACGGCTCCATGGACCAGCAGCTATGGTCAAGGAATCCTCGCCTTCTCAGGGATATGTGAAGAAGAAACCACCGGATCAAGGGAGAGCAGAACTTAGCCCGTTGCCATATGAGTTCTTTGGGCGAATCAAAAGGGCAGCCGTGGGGAAGTTCGACCTCACACACCCATGGGATCCCACCTCATGAACCATGATTGAGGTACTGTCGAGCTAACGACGTTAAACAAATGCACTGGTCGGGAGGTAACCCGACACCTATCTTACTTTCAGTCATTTAATTTCTGTCATTTAGTTTTTCCAATAAGTCGCTCTCACCCACTTTTTGTATAGAAGGAATGACCCCTTGTAGGAATCAGTTTTTGGAGCAAGACCGGATCAGCCAGGCAGCTTCCGTGAATTACCGGGCCTGCGCTGAGAGTTCAAGGCCCAGTCGAACTCCCTCGATTATCCAACTCCGAGGCATGTCGTTCCACGACACGACACAGTAAAAGGGAGTTCTGTTCTTCTTTTTTCCTTAATGTCACTTCCTTCTCTTGTATATATTTGCATGACTTTTGAACTAAGGCTCGCCTTCGTTCAAAAGTGTGGGGTGAGAACCACCTGTGTACAAACATGTTTTTCTTTTTTTTATATTATCTTTTTGAAAATATGAACTTGAGAATGTGAAAAAGATAGATCATAATTCATGCATCAACCTTGTGAAAATTCAACTGTTTAAAAACTTAGGATGTAACTTCTCATTTGTCCCTTTGTGCTGAGATAAACTAGGGATGTGGAGTTGACATAAACTGCCCTAGAAAGGCTTGGCAAGCAATGGAAGGATCGAATCTAACTATATGGTTTTCAAAGTCAGTGGAGGCTGCACTTCGGGTTTCAGTGAAGATTGAAGTCATCTCCGCCATGCAGTGTTTATGCAAAAAAGAAAAGAAAAAAAAAGGCGAGGACGGGAATCAGACCGTCCTATCTCTAGTCAAAGTAGCCGAGAAAATAGATGAGCGACCCTCATTTTGACCCGCGCGAAACGGCAATGATGAGAGGAGCGGGGAGGTATTTCCATATGCTCACGGGCGATGATTGGACCTCCCAAAAAGGCTTGAGAAAATGGACTAGCAAGCCACAAAAAGGCAAAAGCTCGAAGAAGCAAATCAAGAGGCCAAAGGCCCAAAATTGTGAAGGTTTTAACCGAACAAAAGTGAAGCACTCAAAGAGTCAAATCAAAGGCCACAGGCCGATTCACTACAAAAAAAAGGCTGTCCCTCGCCAAAAAGAAAATCCAAGACCAAACCATTGAAACCCGAACCGAATCACGTGCTAGAGAAAGCTACAAGAAAACCATATAGTGCGAGACGGTCCCGAGGT
Organism: Rhodiola chrysanthemifolia; assembly: GCA_033675395.1. Lineage (NCBI taxonomy): Eukaryota > Viridiplantae > Streptophyta > Magnoliopsida > Saxifragales > Crassulaceae > Rhodiola > Rhodiola chrysanthemifolia. The sequence goes on along the minus strand of CM066207.1, from coordinate 35,481,070 downwards.
TGCAGTCCAGGAGCCTAAAAAGGGCTATCTCCCGAAACATCCGAAATACTTTGCATCTCAGCACGGAGGTACAAGTATCAAGTTTCTTCTATTTATTTACGCAGTTTAATTTGGTAATAAGTAGTAATGCATGAATTAGGATAAATCTAGTCCCACATTCTAACTTTCATATTTTAAAAGCTTACTTAGTGCCGCCCTTTAATAGCATTGTTCGGGACGAACAACTAAAAGTGTGGGGTAATCTGATGGACCATAATTATACGAATCAAAAACACAGTTAAACCCACCAAATTAGACTGTTTGTCTAGTTAACTTTTGCTTGTTAGTTCCGATATTTATCTACAGAGCATTTTGGAGCTTAGAGAGAATACATGCTAAGGAGGAGCTTTTACACAGAAAAGATATTACGAGTCATTCCAAGGTCACGATCAGACGCTGACTGAAGAAATCTCAAGATCCTGACGTGGAATCACTCAAAACAAATCCAACCAAAGAACAATCAAAGTCAGTCCGGAGCTGAAATACATTGATAGTTTTGTGAAAAGACTGCACAAAGCTGGCCAAAGCCACCTCCCCTCCTCCTCCATGACCGGCTACCCGGCGGCTTTGGGGAAGAAGACAAGAGGACCGGCGGCTTTGGGAGGCTCCTCCTTCTCTATGGATGGCTTGCCATGTGCTCTCATCCTAGCCCTCCATTCCTCTTCACTTTGGCTATAAAAGGAGAGCTCCTCCTCCTCATTTCATAAGCCCAAAAATCAATAAACACTTCTCTCTCTAAGTTTGTTACTTTGTAAGTTTGGTTTTGATATAAATAATACTCATGTTGGTTCTTGAGTATTATAGTAGTTTAGGGAATACTCCTGTTGGTTCTTGAGTATTCCAGTAGTTTTTGAGAATACTCCTGTTGGTTCTTGAGTATTCTCCTTTACTTACTGTCTTTCAAAAACCCTCGAGTACTTAGCTATGGTATCCACTTCTATGGATATTCGTAGCTAAACTCTTCATTCGGTTGAAGGGGTGTACTTGTATCATAAAATGTTTTAGGCTATACTCTTAGTGCCTCTTCTTTGTATTCAAAACTTGTTCTATGTGCCATATATTAGGTTAGAACTTCCAAGGTTGAGTGGATGCTTGGAATGGCAAAACTCTTCCGCGGGGTTCGTAAACATACTCGGATAAGTGGATGCTTGGAATGGCAAAGCTTATCTGAGGAGTTTGACCTCTCTAAAAAACCATTTGGTTGCTCAGGAATGACTGACCAAATGGATGCACACATGCTAATATACCTTGGAATGGGGTATTAGTCTAAGTAGAACAAGTGCTCTACGACCTTGGAATGGGCTAGACAGTGTGGCAAATTGACAGAGATGCTCGTCGTCGAAGCAAAACGTGCAAATAAATTTATAAGTCCGCTACTCGCGACTTAACTACTGGGTAGTAAGTGGTAAGTAGGGGTCGAACCCAAAGGAATTAGGGGGATAAGTTGTTCTTTAATTTGGACGATTTTGGGATTGGTTGGTTGGTTTTAAAGCTACCAGCTAAGTGTTTGATTGGTTGATTTTAGTACTGGAAAGTAACTGATAATTATTACAATTAAAAGAAAGCGTTCGGTTTCAGGGGCCTTGTATTATATCTTGTTTATCATTGACTCTTAGTGAACCTTCTAAGTATTCAAACATGAATCGAGGCTATTCCTAGCTCAAGACTTGCAACATCGTCTAGCCTTTTTAAGGTCGTAGAGCACTTATTCTACTTCAGCTAATTCCTCCTTCCGAAGTATCTTAGCTTTATGTGCATCCATTTGGTCCCTTTGGTCCAGTTTCCAAATGGTTTTTTAGATAGATCGAACTCCTCGGATAAGCTTGCCCATTTGGTCCCCTTGGTCCGGTTACAAATGGTTCACTTACCCGAGTATGATCACGAATCCCAAGAGCTTTGCCCGTCAAAGCGTCCACTCAACCTTGGAGATTCTAATCTTATATATGGCACATAGAATAAGTTTTGAATACACAGACGAGACACTAAGTTAATAGTCTAAAACATTTTATAATACAAGTCCACCCCTTCTACCGAACGACTAGTTTAGCTACTGTTTATAGCGCTAAGCATTATAACTAAGGAATTGGAAATTAAAGACGGAAAATAAATATCGAGATACTTACAACCGTTGAAGCGCCAAGGGAGCAATCTTTTATTTCCAAAGCCAAACTTACAAACTTAGAGAGATAAGTGATTTTTGTATGAGATGTGGATGATACAAATGAGGAGGGGATGCATGGTATTTATAGGCTAAGGGAGGAGAAATGGGTGGTGGAGATGAGGGGCAAGTGTCTTTGATGCAATGGAGGAGGAGGAGGAGCAAGGAGGAGCCGCCACATGGGGGAGGAGCAAAGCCGCCGGTCACCAAGAGTGGAGGAGCCGCCGGTTGCAGGTCACCATGGAGGGAGGAGCTCCTCACTTGGCCACCTCCAAGCATGGTGGCCGGTCACCTTGGTCCATGCTTGCATTTGATAGTTGATTTGGAATGGCCAAGTGATTCTAAGACTAATGGTCGAGCCAGTTTTTCCAAATTCCATGTTTTGGTCGAGCAACTTGGTTTTGGTGCCTATGCGCGCGGGGCCTTTACTATGGAATTGGGCCAATCTGCCAATCTGCTCGAGCGTTTTGTCTGGGAAGCGAGATTGTCCGACTTCTTGGGCATTCCAAACATCTTGGTCGAGCCAGATTTTCCAGATGCATCGGTCGGGTCGAGCGACTTGGTTTGGGTGCCTAAGCGCGCCGGGCCTTTGCCTTGGAATTGAGCTAACTGCCAATCTGCTCGAGCATTCTCCTTGGTTTTCCGACATTGTCCACTTTATTTTCCATTCGGAATATTTTGGTCGAGGCGGAATTGTCAGATGAGATGGTTTGCTCGGGCAACTTGTGAGTGTTTGGTCAGCTCGGCGGAGGGCCTGGAACTGCTTCAACCGGTCGGGTGGTTCTTAGGCATTTTTCCTACCCGGTCGGTTGAGTCTTCAATGCAAATTCCTCCTCGGTTTGATTTGTTTGGAGTGATTCCATGTCAGGATCCTTGAGATTTCTTCAGTCAGCGTCTGATCTTGACCTTGGAACAACTCTTAATATCTTTTCAGCGTAAAATCCTCTCCTTAGCGTGTTTTCTCTCTAAGCGCTAAAATACCCTGTAGAAATATATCGGGACTAACAAGCAAAACTTAAATAGACCAACAGTCTAATTTGGTGGGTTTTACGGTGTTTATGATTCGTATAATTTGGGTCCATCACAAATCGAGTGCTTGGAATGGCCTTGATACACGTTTGAATACTTAGTAAGATCACTAAGGGTCAATGATAAACAGGCTATGATACAAAGCCCCCAGAACCGAATGCTTTCCTTAAATTAAAAACACCACCTGCACTTACTTTTAATTTTAGTATAAACTGCTCTATCAACTGCTCACCTTCCGGAGGACTTGCCAATCACGCATCACCCGCTGTAAGTCTTCTATTTTTATTTTTTAGTATTTATTTTTCAGTCATTTACTTTTCGCACAAAAAACCAAAACCAACCAAAAAGTCACGCAGTTACTAGCTCTAAAACCTCAACTAACCTAAAGCACGCTCCCTCGCTGTACAATCACCTCAAAGAGCAACTATCCACCTTATGCGCCCTGGGCGTCCAAAACAAGTGGCAAAGGTCAATATGCTCGGTTTTGCCCCGAAACTCCTTGTTTTGCGCCGAAACTTCTGTTTTTCAACCAATCTTCATATATAGGCCTTGACCATGGGGGAAACTTGTTTTCTACCCGAAATATAGAGATAGAGGTCAAATGACATCAAAATAATGTCGGAAACGACCCAAAACTATAGTGAAGAATGACCATAAATCAGTCGAAAACTCGACTGATCAACACTCCACACTTAAGTTTTGTTCGTCCCGAACAAAGTATGAGAATATGTCAAGGTCATGCAAATGTCGAAATTCTAGCGGTGCTATGTTTTTCGTATATTTGCCTGACTAGATTTCACAAGGTCTCGATCATTATTTCTAAACATGTTATTGAAAGAAAAATGACAAGTATGTACAATCTAACTAGCTCCTTTTCGTAGGCGTTACAAATGCATTTAGCGTATGCATTAAGCCTTTAAACCCCTAGGCTACCTTAGTGGACGAGTTATAGTCTCGTGAGAGTTTTCAGAAAAGGGAATACTCACAAATCCCATATGCACCTATCCCATGAGAATGAATTCAAGAGTGCTCAACCAAGGCGAGGATTTCTCAAAACCAATCCCTCACCCCAAACTAGAACTACCATCACATTATCATCATAAGAACTTTTGAACCATTTGAGTACCCTTGAGGTTGTGCATTCAAGATCATTAATACTAGGGCTATCAAATGTCTCATCCAAAGGTCTACTCATTTTCAAGGCAATACAATAGAGTCATAGTTTAGTTTGCACAAAAGAGTGTCAACCGCTCACCTATGCTGGCTAGGGCTAGTCCATGCGCTTGCGATAAGGAACTCATTCCCAAGTTTTAGGCGCTTAAGCCATAATCCATGAGGGAAGAGGAGTTCGACACTAAAGTTTCTTAATAAACAAGCATAGACCAAATGATAGCTCCCGTGCAAGCACATGGATCGTCCAAGAGTCGTTCCAACTAGCACACAATGCAAATGATGAATCCCGCGCAAATGTAGGATGATGGAAGAACATAAAGTCAAGTTTTAAGTGCTTCTTATTTTCTTTTTCAAATGGCCTTTGGCCTACAAATGCTTTCGAGGGGGAACTTTTCTTCCTAACCCCCGACATTTGTATGTTTTTGCACAAAACTTCTCGTGCACTTGAGAAAGTTTTTGGTCGGGGCTTTGCCCTCTTTTGACCATGAAAATGAAGCATTGTGCTAAGCTTGAATGTGTATGATGCGAATAACTTCCTTGATGACAAGAACACATGAGAGTTTAAAAGCAACAAGTGACATACAAGGTTATGTAAAACTCATGTATGAGCAAGATAGCATCACAAGTCACATAATAACATCATGACACAAGTTTCATAGAATTCAAGCAAGGAAGTTGACCTACATTCTTCATAAGGTGCACAAGGTATCTTAAGCGCCAAGAAAATGTCAAACTAGAGTCATAGCATGGCATAACAATATAGTTCCACTCTAGTAGACTCCAATAAGGTACATGAGCACTATGGGCAACATCATTAAGCATAGAAAGATCAAGGGAAAGTTGGAGGGGTGTGGCGGTGTGAAGTGGAATTGGAGTGAGACTCACTCCACACTTAAAATTTTAGCCACTAATAACACATATCACACTCCACACTTTAGAGCCTTAGCTACTCAAAATCATGCCAAACACTTAAACATATAGAATAACAAGAATGAAACACTTACAAACTGGGTTACCTCCCGCGAGGGCCTAGTTTTTCCCGTCTTGGCAAAGACGTAGCAAAACGCCCCATAGAATCACTCGTTGAGAAGTCCTTTGCTAGGATCCCTTCTCACGGGGCCTTGGATTTGGCGTGTCAATCCACCTTTAAGTCCCATTTGAATTTCCTCCCATCAAGTCTACAATGGACTTTCCTTTGGGAGCATGACCCCTTCAAATATGAAGATCCCTTAAGAAATAAGGGGGGGTCATGGGAGCTTTTCCAAATGATCTCTCGAAATAGGGCAAGAAGCTCCAAAACTTGTCTCGAGACGAAGTAGTGAAGAAAGGATCTTCATAACTTGTCTCGAGCTTGATGGGCATACCCTCCTTAAGTTTTTCAATGATGTCCATGGGTGCCCATTCCTCAATATCCCTTTCTAGACATTTGTCTTCTTGCGTGCGAGAATGCCCTTTAGCTTGGTTCATGTAAACCTCAACAAAGTCTTTATACCCTTCAAATCCTTTTGTCTCTATATGCTCTTCCTCTATCTTATTCTCATCAAGAAATTGGGATCCACATTTAGGCTCTTTTACACCGGGAGGGAGGAAGTCTTCTTCATCAATAAAAGGTATTTCCTCTATGTAAGAGGCATCATCATTGAAAAATTCCTCATCGGAGAGCCGAGGCATTGATGAAATGGTGAACTCTTGTGTATTCTCATTCGAATGATCTTGAGATGTGCTAGTAGTGAAGGGTGCTTCACTTTCGCATGGCATCTCGTCCTAGTTACAAGATTCACCATCCCATAGCCAAGCTTCGATGGCGGCTCTCCAAAATTCATCCTCAATTTCTTGTTCCCATTCTTCCTTTGAGGCATTAGGATCAACGACTTCTTTTGCGAGAAATTCTTGCTTCATTTTCTCTTGACGCTCAAGGAGTGTAGCAATTTTGGATTCAAACTTAGAGGGGTCTCTTGAAGGATGAGGAGGTTGAGGGTACTGAGGGTAGGAGTCTTCAACTTCAAAACATTGGCTATCATCCCCATTCGAATTATAATAACTAGTTTGATAGCCAAGTTCTTGGAAATAGGAATATGGTTGCTCCTCCTCTTGGTAGTATTCTCCATTAGAAAAGACTTGTTGGTTGTAGTTATCCATCCTCGCAAGACAAGATAAACGAGGTTAGTAAGTGATATGAGTAGAAAAAGAGAATATATAAGTATAAGAAAAAAAAGAAAAATATTCACAAGAATAGTCGGAACTTCCACACAATCTAGTCTAGGAATGTGCTAACTAGTTGCTCCCCGGCAACGGCGCCATTTGACGAACTATTTCTTTTTAGCCTCTAGAATAGTATCAATGAAGAGAGGGTCGGTAGTAAGTCAAAACATTTATAATACCGGTAAAGTACCGGGTCGAACAAAGAGGAGCAAGCTAAGCACATGCACTATGTTAGATCGTGTTTCTGTTCGGCTATATTAAATCAAAAATGTATAAGGAGTGTGTATATTCTAAATCCTATGTGGCGAGTAATTAGAGATAAAAGATGGATAAGAGGTGTTTCGAGGGGTTACTCCCCTCCTTGGCAATTTCCCAATGATCACATACACAATATTCAAACATTTCATGGTAGTCAAATAGTATTGAACCTAGTTCACTTCAATCCCGTAGAAATGATCATATTCACTACATCCAAACTATCCCTAAGGTCGTTTGATTCTTAAGTCTAGTTTTAAGATTCAACATGTTACTTAGGCATTTCATCAAACACTTAGTAGCATGGCATGTATAAAGAGCATAGTGAACATGAATTTGACACCTTTCGATGGGATTAATTGATGATTCGCTTAATGACCAACTCCAATAAATCAAACATTCAATCCTAGGCAAACGTCCATATCCTAAGGTTCACTCTCATGCTTAAGATATATATCATTTTCTCCATCCTAGAACTATTCCCTAGCTCCTTCAAGTCATAGGTTCAAGTTTTAGTCCAAGTTGTCACTTAGGCATTTTAACAAACACCTAGAGTGCATAACATTAATAACACAAGAGAAAATGAAATCAACAATCATCCATATGAATATAAATGTATATTTGTGATCAAAGAGTACCAAGGAGAGTCATAAGACCCTCAAAACACAAGATCAATACTCACACATCATGTAAGACAACATGATGTGAGTAGGGTTTATAGCAACAACAAGTAGAATAGAAGAAGGATAGAAGTAGGATGGTTGATCCTAATGTCTCCCTTTTGATAGTCACTTCTCTTTGGTTGGATGATGATTGATGACCTTGGTTGAGCCTCTTTTCCAATCTTCTTCTCCCCAAAAACCTCCACACATAGGTCAAAAAGTTCTCTTTCTATTTATAGGCCCGGCTGAAATCTGGGTCTCAAAATCTGAATTTTTACTCCAGTCGGTCGACTGGACTTGGCTTGACACTCAGTTGGTCGACTGGGATGTGTAAATTTGCTGAGCTTCTGAGTTTTTACACAGTCGGTCGACTGGACTTCTCAGTCGACCGACTGGGGCCTTTTTGGTGGTCTTCCCGTCCGAATTTGGTCTTGGCGTCAACTAGAGAGTTGTAGCCCTTTGAGTTAGGTTTCCAACAAGCTTTGATCAACCAATTCGGACACCATATGCGCTCTAGACGTCCAAAACAAGTTGCAAAGGTCAATATGGTCGGTCAGCCTTCTGAAGTTTTTACACAGTCGGTCGACTGGACTTCTCAGTCAACCGACTGTGGCCTTTTTGTTGGTCTTTCCGTCTGAATTTGGTCTTGGCGTCAACTAAAGAGTTGTATAAGTTTGAGTTAGATTTTCAACAAGCTTTGAATCAACCAATTCTGACACCGTATGCGCTCTGAGCGTCCAAAACAAGTTGCAAAGGTCAATATGCTCGGTTTTGCCCCGAAACTCCTTGTTTTGCGCCGAAACTTCCGTTTTTCAACCAATCTTCATATATAGGCCTTGACCATGGGGGAAACTTGTTTTCTACCTGAAATGTAGAGATAGAGGTCAAATGACATCAAAATAATGTCGAAAACGACCCAAAACTATAGTGAAGAATGACCATAAATCAGTCGAAAACTCGACTGATCAAATTTCTACGTCCTATTCATCAAAAATATTTGTGTTTGTTTTTATGAAGATGATTAGCTAATTTCCTGTTTCAGTTTAGGGTTTCATACATTGTGACTACGTTTTGAGAGTTTTGTTCTCAATGCAATTTTTATGTTTTACTAAAAAAATAAATTTTGACGCGTCAAACTTAAATTTGTAATCTCCTACAATAGTGGCAAGCGGTAAGTAGGGTCGAACCCAATAGAACTGGTTTGGGAGTTGTATCTGTAGACAAATAACGAAAAAGGGGGGGGGGGGGGGGGGGGGGTTTAGCAGTGTGAGTGCAAAAGAGAAAAAACACAAACTGGTTTCAATCACAGAAGATATTCAGCATAGATTTCTATTGTGACGCGTTTTATATAGACAGTTGATGATCAAATTCCACTTTCTAAGTGTGGTTATTCCGACAAAGGTAACAACCTTAACTATCCCGACAAAGTTGATACACCACCAGCTAACCCAACAAAGGTGTATCTGTAGACTTCTAATTCTTTCCTAAACACAATAATCCGATAAAGGTATTATCAAGCTTAAGTGTTACGATCTGTCTTTACGACAAAGTTTCCAGCATATAGTAACAGTAAGAATTGGTTGTTAGCTTTACGACAAAGTTTCCATTTAATCTAATAATTCAATTCATGGGATGAAAAACAATAACTAGTAAAACAAAAAATTGTATTAAGAACAAAAGTCTCAAAACGTAGTCAGAATATATGAAACCCTAAATTGAAACAGGATATTAGCTACTCATCGTCATAAAAACAAACACAGATATTTTTGATGAAAAGGAAGTAGAAATTCTTTGTATCTCCGAAATCTTTACGTTCTTAGTTGACGGAGCGCACTGCACTGTCGTTAAGGTGCAATGTCTCTGTGCAAAAATAAATTTATAAGTCCGCTACTCGTACTCTACTATTGGGTAGTAAAGTGGTAAGTAGGGGTCGAACCCAAGGGAATTAGTTGATAGTTGTTCTTTCCAAGATAGAAATTAAGACAGTTGGGGGTTGGTTGTGATTTTAGTAGTGAAAGTAGCGTGGGTTGGTTGTGATTTTAGTACTGGAAGTAAATAACTGAAAAATGAAGTGCTTGAAGGACAAGACTTGCGGAAATTAAAGTGCTTGAAGGACAAGACTTGCGGAAATTAAAGTGCTTGAAGGACAAGACTTGCAGAAAGAAATTGCTTGAAGGACAAGACTTGCTGAAAGTAAGCAGTTGATATGGACTGAAAGTAAAGTAACAGGTGATATTGCAATTAAAGGAAAGATTCGGTATCAGGGGCCTTGTATCATAGTCCGTTTATCATTGACCTCTAATGATCATACTAAGTGTTTAAAAGTGTATCAAGGCCATTTCAAGCACTCGATTTGCCACACCGTCTAGCCCATTTCAAGGCATAGAGCACTTGTTCTATTTAGACTAATACCCCATTTCAAGGTATATTAGCCTATGTGCATCCATTTGATCAATCATTTCCGATCAACCAAATGGTGTTTTAAAGAGGTCGAACTCCTCAGATAAGCTTTGCCATTTGAAGCATCCACTTACCCGAGTATGTTCACGAACCCCACGGAAGAGTTTTGCCATTTCAAGCATCCACTCAACCTTGGAAGTTCTGACCTAATATGTGGCACATAGAACAAGTTTTGAACACAAAGAGGCATTTAAGAGAAGGGTCTAAAACATTGTATGATACTAGTACACCCCTTCAACCGAATGAAGGGTTTAGCTACGAATATCCATGGAACAGGACATCATAGCTAAGTACTTGAAAAGTAAAGGTTTTTGAAAGACAGTAAAGTAAAGTTTTCGAAAGTAAAGACAGGAAAGTAAAAGGAGAGTACTTCAAGAACCGACAAGAGTACTCAAGAACAACTGTAAAGCTTTTGATATCAAAGAGAAGTGTTTACATGGATTGTGCTCTCAATCTAGAGAGATAAGTAATTGTGGATTTTAGGATTGTGGGATGGGATGGGATGGATGATGATACAAGTGAGAATGGCTTGGTATTTATAGGCAAGGTGAAGGGATGAGAGACATACACTTGTCACAAGGGAGGAGAAGAGCTCACACATGGCAAGGGATGGGTGGAGGAGCCAAAAGCCATCGGAGGTGAGTCATTCCTCCCAAAAGCCGCCGGCCACATGGCTTCTCCATGGCCAAAGCCGCCGGGCTAGGTGGAGGGGAGTGGGTGAGTGTGAGTTGAGATCTTTTCCCAAAAGTCATCGGGTCCTTTCAGCTCCGGACAGACTCTGGTTGCTCTTCGGTTGGACTTGTTTTGAGTGATTCCATGTCAGGTTTATGAAAGTTGTACAGTCGGAATCTGGTCGTGTCCTGGAGTGACTTGTAATTCATTTTCAGCTATAAAACTCCTCCTTAGCTTGTATTCTCTCTAGACTTCAAAATACCCTGTAGATAAGTATCGGAACTAACAAGCAAAAGTTAAATAGACAAAGAGTCTAATTTGGTGGAATTAACTATCTTAATGAATCATATAAATATGGTCCATCATTAGTCTTCTCCAGAGCCATCTTGATGATTCTTCAACGTATGAATGCTTTGAAACCCTTCTCCAAACCCTTAATTTATAAGTTTTTGGGTTTCTAAATCTATTTTTGGGCCGAAATTGCCAAATCCCGGACCTACTGACGTCATATGCCGCGCCCATTATAAATGTTAATGCCGCGCCCAGTGTTGACATTAGCAATGCGCTAATGTCTTCTTTGGGCGCAACCTGCACTGTTTCGGTCTCTCCTTTTTGCGCGCCAGTTTTGACTTGGACTCTAGATTTTACAAATCAGATAACCTCGAATGCTCTTGCTGTGAACTAGAGAGTTGAAGAGAATTGACTCATGGCATCGGCGTGTAGTTCATATTTTTCTGATCAGCGGTCAATTTCCAGTTCTCCATCGAACCTTCGAAGGTCTGATCTACCAATGTGATGTTTCTGGCATGAAATGCCGTCTTTTATGCGCGTGAACTTCCAAAACACCTGAAATGCAAAACCATACTAAAAAGTAAATGTTTGCATATAAAAGTGTCGTAATAAGTTGGATTAGTTAGTTCGACGAGTCGTATAAATATGACTCCTCAACCACCCCCAGTGGAGTCGGTCGAGTCCAGTCGAGTTTAGAGCGTTTTAAGGTTTAGAAGTTTGTGATCAACTCCGGGGCTTTGCCCCTTTGAATGAAAAAAATTTAAATTGTTTGCTTTGTCAGTTTCGAGAGCTAAACACATTTCGACTGAGAGTAGCCATCGAGGCAGGTTCCATTCCATTAGAAGCTGAAATGTTTCGGCTCGCATATAACTCCCACACAAATGTCTGCCCTTACAACTTTAAAACCCGAACAGAGCGTTTTGATCAATATTCTGCGTTTTAAATCCTAAATCGCTCAACGGTAAGATTTCACCGAGTAACGTCACAATAAGGAAAAACGCGTGGCACACCACCGTTTAGGGAAGCAAATATATTTACAGATATCCTTCAAAAAAAAACTCCCAACCCTCACGATTGAGACCATCTCGACATTCCTTCGTTCAAAGCGACTCTCAGCTGCGATTCACCTCCGCCTCCTAAAGAAACCATGGTGAAAACAAGCATCAACACAAAGCTGGGCTCCGTGCGTCATGATCAAGAGGACGAAACAGTAAGCATTGTCTTCCTTGGGAAAGAAGAAACCCGCTAAGAAGCTAGGATCAAAAGGTATTCTCAAGACGTCGTCGAACGCTGCGCCGATGGGAGTAGGACCACCAGTCTGAGGAATAGAGCAAAAAGTAAAAGACGTCGACAGAGCAGAAACTAGTGCTTTGGTTAGGGGAAACCTAGTAACCATCGACATAACCACCCAGGATCCCTGATGAGCCGTATTTATACGACTCATCGAGTCATCAAATCCCACCAATTCCAGCACTTTATTATGGGAACAGTTACTTTTTAGTGTTGTTTCGTATTTCAGGTGATTTGGAAGCTCTAGGAGGAAATGCGCTTAAGGATGGCATTTTAGGCCATAAATGCATCACAAGATACTTTTGGGGTCAGTGGGAGTCAAGGAACTTCGTTTCGGATCAAAAGACCTAAGTCGGACGCGACCGCAGAATTTCTGATCCGGGTGCACCCTGTCCGAGACCCTGACTTTGAGAGCCGCCCCGGCCTAAACCGTCCACACATGGGGGTGATTTCAAGGTCCTAGCACCAAGTCCGGATGTCCACCTTGTGCCCCATTCAAGAGCCCGGCCAAAAGCTTGCCCGAAGCCGGTCCAAATCGTCGCCAAAGTCGCTAGTCCGATCAGCATCAGATCCGAGAGTTAGCCAATTTCAGGGCCTGTTTCCGGCTGGCTGAGACACCAACTTCAAGGACCGCCCGAGCTTCAACGTCCATTCAAATGTCCTATTTCAAGGTCTAGGCGTCAAGTATGCATGTCCAACTAGTGCCCCAGACCAAGTGCCCGGCCAGGAGAGTGTCCGAAGGCGAGTCAAATCGGCTCCAGAGTACCTAGTCCGATCAGCCCTAGCAGCGAGTTCCAGCCGAGTTGTGCCGAGTCGAGTCCGAGTTTGACCGAGTTCAGCCCAGTCGTCCGGCCCAAAAGACAATGTGATATTAGGGCAACTTTCATCTAGGGTTTCGGAATATTCAAGAAGGTTTAAGATGGCTTAATTATCAAGCAAAGGAGTAGCTTGGAGATAAAGCAAGAAGATATGGAAATATTGCCTAAATTATCTTTGGATTATTTAGGCAATTTTAGACCTTTCTCAACTCTATATAAAGAAGAGCTCACAAGACCAAATAATCATCCCAAAAACTCATTCGAGTCCCCTCCCTACTCCACGTCCGAAACCCTAAGTCTCTCCACACGTCCGCCGGTTTTTGTCCTTGCTCCGCCGCTCGCACCACCGTGACTCCTCCTTGCCCGGTTCCTCAGCCGTGTACGGCCAGCCCTCTTCCCCACTCGGTTTAGTGAAGTACTCATTCTTTATTTACTGTTTTTATGCCCTAATGGCCATGTGTAACTAAACTCATTATTCGGGCTAGGGTTTATACATTGTGACGATGTTTTTGAGACTTGACTCTTAATGCTATATTCATTGTTTTACTAATTCTCGTGCATGAATTCCATGAATTATTGCTAGACTAGGCGGATACTTTGTCGTAAAACCTAGTTGCGCATATTTCTATATTAATCATCTATCTAATACTTTGTCGTTTGGATAGGTAGCACGTCTAGGTTAAATAACACCTTTGTCGGGTTATTAAACCTAGGGGAATTAGGTCGTGGCGTAACACCTTTGTCGGGTTACTTGGGAAGTCACCTTTGTCGGGACAACCACACTTAAAACTATGAATTAGAATATTAGAAGTCGATGATAAAACAAGTCACAATCAAACCCTAGTCTGAATATTTCTCTCTGATATTTACACCCTCGTTGATTTCGTGATTTGCTACTGTTTCCTAATCAATTACTTTCACCCAATCGTTTCTTTTTCCCTCTTACAGAACAAAGTAGTAACTATCTAGCTCCCTTGGGTTCGACCCCTTACTTACAGCCATTCTAAGCCAAGAGTAAGTGGACATTATAAATACAAATTTGCAGGTACCAACGACGGCCTGTCAATCCCCCCTATCGAGCCCGAGGGGCCAAAACCATTCCCCTTTAGAGACACCTAACCTTTTAGAATGAGCGGCACAAAGACAACTTGATGATTTTTAGAAATGTGGAAAGGAAAGCCATGTCCATTGACAAGTGTATTTTTAACCCTTTATAGTGTCAAGTTATGAGTTTTAGGGGTCGAATTGCAGTCAAACAAAATTTATAACCTTGGTAAGCCAAGGGTCGATCCAAGGAACAGACGTGTGTGAGTACTAGTTAACAAGCGACCTATTTAGCTATTCCGATTAACAAGAGGTTTTGGTTTTGTTGTGATGAAACTTGCAGAAAATAATATGCAGAAATTAAATGGTTTGTACTTAATCAGAGAAAGAATTCCAGGACCATACTTCACCTGTGCTAACCCCGTTAATCATGCAATCATGTCACGTAAATTACTATCGAATATGGAATTAAACCGAAATAACACTAGACAAGCCGCCCATCCACTGATCATTGTCTAGATTAATCTCAATCGTTGAATGCCGCCCATCCACGGATTATCAACGATCTCGATTGTTAAACTGAAGGTTTTCCTATTAATTCATGTACTACCATTGTAGCAACATGACCTAACATCAATTTCATGTAATCCGATTAATACCTAGGACTCATCTATCTTTTGGTAAATAACCTAAATACGTTCTAGCATGCAAACATCCCATTCGATGTAATTACTTGCAATAACGATGAAATTAAGCACACAATGAAATTGAATATTCGAATCGCATAAATAAAAACGTTTAATTGATCACATGAGAGTTGGGTACATAGCACGGGATCCGTAGGATCCCGGAATAAGAAGACTACTCACTACTCATGGTAAGTTAACCAAAAGCAGTGTATATGAAGAAATTAAGGACGAGGAAACCGTAATGACGCGGGTGCTCGTTGAATCTTCAATCTCTTGCGATGATCTCTGTCTTCTCCCAAGTTAGGGTTCTTTTATCTCCAAATTAGCACTCTCCTCACTTCGTCCACAATGCCCTCTTTATAGCTTTCCAAAAGGCCAAAAATCTGTCCAAAAAGCCCAAAAATCGATTTTGGAAATTGTCTTCGATGGGGCCGTGACTACCGTGTCACGGCATGCTCCAAAAGTGCTTTGGGACATAAGGGGGCCGTGACACCCGTGCCGCTGTGTTTTTGTCACGGCAGTCACGGCCATGCAAAATGGCAGAGACTTAAGGCGGCTTTTTCATGGTCTTAACCTCCGAATTTGATCTTGGCGTAAACTACAAAGTTGCAGCCCTTTGAATTAGCTTTCCAACAAGATTTGAATCAATCAATTTGAACACCATATGCGATCTGTGCGTGCAAAATAAGACGGAAAGGTCAATTTGCCCTGTTTTGTCCTGTTTTTGCCCAAATCTTCACCAATTGTTTTGCTTTGCTTCAGATCAATTCAAAAGTATTAGATATGTGATATATGACCTGAAACACTAGAAAAGAGGTTAAATGATAACAAAATATCCGGAAAACAAACCTAATCCATCATCGAATGAAGTGAATAATAGGTCAAGAATTCGACCAATCAAAACACTCCACACTAAGGATTTGTTCGTCCCGAACAAACATTATGCACAAGTCGATGAATAGCAGAATAGTTACCCACTCAAGTATCATGTGATCAATTCTAACTAAAACAAAAACAAAAAGATAACTCACTGTCGTAGAGGACACGAATGTATTTAGCATATGCATCAAGCCTTTAAACCCCTAGGCTGCCCTAGTAGGACGAGTATAGTCTCGTGAAGGTTGTCAGGAATGGGACTACCTACAAATCCCCTGTACAACTAACTAACGTGTATGCATGAATGATGCTCAACGAGTCACAGTAAAGTCATGTCATACCTCGGATTCATCGTGTTACCTCGACTTTAAGTCAAACATCTTCATCAAAGTTTTCAGACAATCATAGATTAAACGAGTCATGCATTCAAACGACCAGTACACACGGCTAGCAAGCGACTAATCACATGTTCTAAATAGTTCCATAACAACGCAATAAGAACATGAATAGTTACACAAAACATGCTCGCCATTCACCTATGCTATCTAGGGATAGTCCACGGGCTCTTGGCGCAAAGCTCATTCTCAAGTGCGAAGGACTAGGCAATGACACGTAAGAGAAGAGGAGCTCGGCTTAAGAATTTTCTGAAAAATAGTACGAAAATTGCATTAAAATTTCAGTGCAAGCACGAGGATCGTCCCTTAGTTTCTAGTACATGAATTCGCAATACAAGTCATGATTTGCACGCAATGAGAAGATGGAATTACACTATATCAAGCAAAAGGGGGCAGAATTTTTTCAAAATTTTTTCCATACACAAGGGGTGACTTTTCTCACTTTGCCCTTGGTATTATTTTTCTGTTTTTTTTTCTATACACAAGGGGTGACTTTTCTCACTTTTCCCTTGGTATTTTTTTGCTCTCTGGTTTTTTTCTTCAAAAACAACTATGTTTGGGGTCAAATTTTCACCCACTTTTGAAAATTCAGTACTTTGTTCTTGATCGAAAACATTTTTTTTCCTAACTCCACAGTTAAATCTTGACATAGTTTATGAATTAAGGCGGGTGCATGCAAATCACAACGAGTATAGAGAAACACATACTAGAACTAAGGTCACCTAGAAAAAGATGTGCAATTTAAGTGTTTAACATTTTGTACCGGTGCCTACTAAAATCAAGTCTCAAGCATGCTTTAAGAAATACGTAAAACACGTGATAGGCAAAGGCTAGCAATGATACTGACACGAGAGAATACACACACGAATAAAACTATTATAAGTCCTAGACTTCGAATCCAAAAGAACGACAATCAATCAAGGAGTATCGTAGAAAACGAGGATTTCAATCGCAATACATAGACAGTTGAGCATATGCAAGAGTGAATGTGATGAGCGATGTGTGTGACTATGCGCTACCCACTCCACACTTAAAAATGAGCTTAGTCCCAAAGCGAAGAAATAAAAGATAAGAAAAAGAATACGAGGTTCGTCCCTTAGTGAATTCTCGCTAGTAAGTTTCAATTGTCTCATTAGTTTTCATGCTAGAAAATGGTGGAATAGCCGATTGTCAAGTCCAAGTGCAACTTTAAGGGGGTAGCATGGCCTTTGGCCGTACTAAGCACTTTCGAGGGGGAACTTACCTTCCTAACCTTCGGCGCTTAGCACATAATGCTTTAAACTCACTTCCTAATGGTGATCAATCATAAGGAAGGAACTTGGGGCTTATTACACATTTTTTTCTTCTCTTTTTTTTCTTTTCTTTGCCCTCTTTTGACCCCGCACTTAGAATTTTGACAAAGGGCTAAGTGTTAAAAATGGAGCATGACAAACCAACAAGACAAATCCACGAGATAAGCAAGGTCACTAAGGTCACCTAAAGGCAATCATGGCATGCAAGGTTTTTTTTTAGATATTTTTTTTTCATTTCATGCTTTCAAAGATCAACTCTCTAGTCTCAACAAGAAAAAGCTTAGAATAAACGATAAAGAAATGCTAGTAGATGCTTTGATCCTCAAGAATGAAAGTCAACAATCCAATCCATTAGTCATCTAAAGGATCAATCAAGTGAAATCATGCACGACTAGTTGAATTAGGAATGAAATTTTTAGAAAATGTAGCCTTGCCCAGACTTTTTGTTTTCATTAAAAATTCGAGTTTTTGGATGAATGTCACAGTAGTGTAAGTGTTTTCCTCTAAACATGCAAATTGATTGGATTCTAAACATGAAAGCACGGCAAGCAAGCACAAACATCTCGTGTAGTCAAAACATAGGCACCCCACACTTAGCAATTGCTTAGTCCCTAAGCAACGAATAGCATGAAAAGCAAAGAGAAAGTTAAGAAAAACTTCTCTCGTTTGGAGGTAGCCATTTCAAAGTAAGAGATGTTGCTTCGCGCGTCTAGTTCTTGGGCGACTGAACTTGCACAAAAGATTCGAGTAATGATTCCCCTTTTTCCTCTATGAGACAAGAAACTAAAAAAATGAGACTGTTAAGCACACAAGGTAGAGAAATCATCATCGTAAACATGTGAGCATCATGCAAGTCAACTTATAACTCTATCAAAAGCGCACCAAAACAAGTTAGAATGGTGCCGGGCTCAAGGATTTGAATGACTGTGCGAACGCATGAAGGCTTGAAACGCTGGGAAAGATGAGCATGCGAACGCATGAATGGATTTGTGCGAACGCACAAATGCAGACAGTGGCATTGTTTTTATGTGCGAGCGCCTGAAATCTATGCATGCACAACGAAATGGAGAAAAGGCCAATTATGCGAACGCACGAATGAAACTATGCGAACGCATGGAGTTACGGACAAGAATTTCTAAGCCAAACTCAAATCGTACATCAACACTCATGCACAAAATTTCAAAACCCCACACTTGTATCCTATCAAGACATCAAATTCACCAAGCATATGTTAAGAAAACATCATTCTAAAAGCATTCCAATCGCACATCGATCATCAAATATAGGCATTCACACATGCATAGTTCATATCCTCAAATTCTTGCACGAAGCAAATAGAAATCCAATCAAAATAGATATACTTAAGGATCAGGGGAGAAACACTCACAAGCCTAGTTTAACGTCTTGGCTAAGACGGAGCCATAGCTTTACATATCGAGAAACATAGTAAGAGAAGTCCCGAGCAGGATCTCTTCTCTAGCGGTTGGGTGAGAAGGGTGAGAAGTACTTGCTTGCTCTATATGTTTTTGTCCCTTGGAACTTGTGTTCATTCAAATGCCTGCAAGAACAAAGGAAATTCTTAGCAATGAAAGGCAAGAGAAATAAACACAATTTAAGCACAAAACAAGCAATAACTATCAAGTAAGGGAAGAGTAGATAAACTAAACTATCTATTAGCACCTAGTTAATTAACCTATCCCCGGCAACGGCGCCATTTGATCGATGCGAAATATAGCAGAAATATTCGAATAAAATCCAAACACTATTGCTAAGTCACGGTAATCAAAACATTTATATTGACTCGGGTGAACCGAGGTCGTACCCAAAGGACAGGTGATTAAACCAATAATGCTAACGATTTAACGAAAAGAGGTTAACAATCAATTAAAATATGACTAGGGATCACTTCTCCACCTAGACAATTATTGCGACAATGAAATGGGACACTAATGATGAAATCACATGCACATACTTAGAATTTATCTCATGCAACATTAATACTAAGTTCAACTCGCGCTACAACTTAGTACAAAGAGGTTACACCTCGCATAGTACCTCACACTCGCGCTTTATTGGCACTATAGAATATGAATGTCTAGCCTCACACTCGCGCTTTATTAACTAGATAATCATGTTCTTGTTAAATTCTAGCCATTCTCATTAGAGTTAGAAAGTCGCCATGTAACTCAAAAACCCTAATGCTTCTTCATTTCGTTCATTTGAAATCATGCTTTTCAGGGTTAGCTACGTCAAACATGAAATCAAGCAAAATTCCCATTGAGGACTTCTCACAAACACCTTATGGGCAATCCGAAAATCTAAGTTTAAATGAAGAAGAATCATGTGCAAATCAGTCATCAATAGCATCCATAGTATTTACAATGTCACAAACATGTCTAGGGGATTCATAGATCCCCAACCAAGGTCACTACTCACTCATGGTGAGTTTACAAACAAAATCAACAATAAGAGTGCAAACAACCATATGAAAAGTAGAGTTTAGGAATCTAGAACCAATATGGAGATCTAAGAACACTAGAGGATCCGATTCGACCGTGTTGTTGTTGAAGTCTCACTTCTCTAAAAACCCAGCTTTTCTCCAGAAAAACGCCCAAAAACCCAGGAGAGTCGTTCAAAAACCCTAAGTTTCAATTTATAGCCCAGCAGTAAAAATCTAGTTTTTATGATTTCTGGCAACGGCATGCGAACGCATGGTCTCTTGCTGGCGTTTTTTCGCAGTCTTAACGTCTGAATTAGGTCTTGACGTCAACTGAAGAGTTGTAGCCCTTTGAGGTACCTTTCCAACAAGCTAAAGATCTGCCAAATCGGACATCGGACACGCCCTGGACGTCCAAAACACTCCGTCAAGGTCGGTCGCGAATGCACGATATTTTCATGCGTCTGGTTTATATTGTGCGAACGCACAAGGCTGTTTGGCAATCCTAACCTCCGAATGTGGTCTCGGCGTCAACTAGAGAGTTGTAGCCCTTTGAGTTAGCTTTTCAACAAGCTTTGAATCGACCAAATCGGACACCAATTGCGATCTGTACGTCCAAAATACTCAGGCAAGGTCGGTGTGTCCGGTATTGCCCGAAAGTCCATATTTTTGCTCCTAAATGCTCGGTTTTGCTCCAAAATCACTGCATACTTGTGTTCTCAGCTTAAACTCTGCAATTTTCCTGAAAAGGACCACAAAGCATCAAATAGCAAGTGAAATCGTAGTAGAACAATCGAAACACTAAGCCTAGAGGTTGCCTAAAATGCATATATTTCAGCACTATCACATAGTTCACTCATTTCATGCCATGCCTATCATTGTAGAATGAGCGCTTGCATTCATGTACCTTATCCCTAACATGAGAGTGTTTTAACCACATAGGCCTGTGACTATCGGTTCTAAATCCTAATAAACCACATCTAGCCTACTTTTCATTTTTATTGGATCTTGAACTTACAACCGACCTAGTCCTATGAGTGTGCATTCTTGTGAATCAATATCATTGCTATCCCTTGTCTATCTAATTTTCTAAGTATTTTCGTTGAAATACCTTGGATTAAGTTTTAGCAAGCACTTTTTTAAATAAAAAAAATTCACGAAAAACTAAGACCTCTTGTATGCTCCTTGGTGACTTGAGTACTTCTAACTTAGTGCCTTACTTATGATTGGTTTCCGCGCATTCCATACATTCCTTGAACATATTGTCAAGTTTTAAGTGTGGAGTCAAAAACAAAAGAGGGCGAAAAATAGGCCCCAACAAAAAAATGCTTCATTTTCATGGTCAAAAGTGAGCAAAGCCCCGACTAAAAACTTTCTCGAGTACTAGAGAAGTTTTGATCTTAAACATACAAATGCCGGGGGTTAGGAAGAAAAGTTCCCCCTCGAAAGCATTTGTAGGCCAAAGGCCGTTTGAAAAAGAAAATAAGAAGCACTTAAAACTTGACTTTATGTTCTTCCATCATCCTACATTTGCGCGGGTACATCATTTGTAATGTGTGCTAGTTGGAATGACTCTTGGACGATCCATGTGCTTGCACGGGAGCTATCATTTGGTCTATGCTTGTTTATTAAGAACTCTAGTGTTGAACTCCTCTTCCCTTATGGATTATGGCTTAAGCGCCTAAAACTTGGGAATGAGCTCCTTGTCGCAAGCCCATGGATTAGCCCTAGCTAGCATAGGTGAGCAATTGACACTCTTTTGTGCAAACTAATCTATCACTCTACTGTATTGCCTTGAAAATGAGTGGAACTTTGGATGAGACATTTGATAGCTCTAGTATTGATGATCTTAAATGCACAACCTCAAGGGTACTCAAATGGTTCAAAAGTTCTTTGATGATAATGTGACGGTAGTTCTAGCTTGGGGTGAGGGATTGGTTTTGAGAAATCCTCGCCTTGGTTGAGCACTCTTGCATTCATTCTCATGGGATAGGTGCATTTGGGATTTGTGAGTATTCCCTTTTCTGAAAACTCTCACGAGACTATAACTCGTCCACTAGGGTAGCCTAGGGGTTTAAAGGCTTAATGCATGCACTAAATGCATTCGTAACGCCTACGAAAAGGAGCCAGTTAGATTGTACATACTTGTCATTTTTCTTTCAATAACATGTTTAGAAATAATGATCGAGACCTTGTGAAATCTAGTGAGGCAAATATACAAAAAACATAGCACCGCTAGCATTTCGACATTTGCATGACCTTGACATATTCTCATACTTTGTTCGGGACGAACAAAACTTAAGTGTGGATTGTTGATCAGTCGAGTTTTCGACTGATTTATGGCCATTCTTCACTATAGTTTTGGATCGTTTCCGACATTATTTTGATGTCATTTGACCTCTATCTCTACATTTCAGGTAGAAAACAAGTTTCCCCCATGGTCAAGGCCTATATATGAAGATTGGTTGAAAAACAGAAGTTTCGGCGCAAAACAAGGAGTTTCGGGGCAAAACCGAGCATATTGACCTTTGCAACTTGTTTTGGACGTCCAAGGCGCATACGGTGTCCGCATTGGCTGATTCAACGCTTGTTGGAAAGCTAACTCAAAGGGCTATAACTCTCTCGTTGACGCCAAGACGAAATTCGGACGGGAAGATCACCAAAAAGGCCCCAGTCGGTCGACTGTGTAAAAACTCAGACATGAGAATCTCAAAAGGATTAAAAAAGCATGAAGCATTAAAAATAAAGCCTCGTCATATGTACTCCATTAAATTGAAAAGATCATTGTATGGGCTGAAACAATCTGGTCGGATGTGGTATAATCGCCTCAGCGAATATTTACTAGCGCAAGGGTTTATTAATAACCAAATATGTCCATGTGTTTTTATAAAATGTACATTATCGGGTTATGTAATCTTAGCTGTGTACGTTGATGATTTAATATAATTGGAACTCTAGAAGAGATTCAATTGGTAGCAAATTATTTGGAAAGGAATTCGAGATGAAAGATCTAGGAACTACCAAGTATTGTCTCGGCCTGCAGTTCGAATATAAAAATCATGGAATCTTTGTCCATCAATCAAATTCCACCGAGAAGGTTCTAAAGCGTTTTAATATGAATAAAGCACATCCATTAAGTACGCCGATGGTAGTAAGATCACTCAACATTGAAAAAGACCATTTTCGTCCCCAGTCAAACAATGAAGAAATTCTAGGTCCTGAAGTACCTTATCTTAGTGCAATTGGGGATTTAATGTACCTCGCCAATAATACCCGACCAGATATATCGTTCACAGTTAATTTACTCGAAAGATATAGTTCATCACCCACAAAAAGACAATGGAGTGGTGTCAAACACATCCTACGTTATTTACGTGGAACAAGTGATCTGAGTTTATTTTTCAAAAGAACAAATGGAGTATAAAATGGTGAATTAGTTGGTTATGGCGATGCGGGTTATTTATCCGAACCACACATGGCTATCTCACAAACGGGGTACTTATTCATGTATGGAGGAACTGATATTTCATGGCGTTAAACAAAATAGATCTTGGTAGCCACATCATCAAACCATGCATAATTGATTGCATTAGACGAAGCTGGACGAGAATGCGTTTGGCTTAGATCGTTTATCTACCATGTTAAGACCTCTTTTGGATTAGTGGCAAGGAGACAAAGCCCGATAATGCTGCTTATATCGCCCAAATAAAAGAGGGATATATTAAAGGTGATTGAATAAAGCACTTATCTCCGAAATTCTTCTCCACTCACGAGCTTCAAGTGGAAGGGAATGCCGAATACAATCTTCTAAAAATTTGGCAGACTTGTTCAACAAGTCAATGCCGAATTTTTTTTTAAGCAACTTGTAAATGACATTGGGATGTGCAGTCTGCACTTGTCGACTTGAGGGGGAGTTTTATAACTGTACTCTTTTTCTTTAACTTGATTTGTATCCCTTTTGGGTTTTTTCAGGTCAAGGTTTGAACAAGGCAGTTCACAAGATAAGGAGTGTACATTCAATGGGGAGTGTTATAATAATATGACATTTTGAATGCACACTCAACTTTTGGTTGTCTAATCTTTAGTTAGACCCATTTACACCCTTATTTAGATCACCTCATTATTCCTCTCTTTATTTGTGTTAAAGGTCATGTCCTTTCATTGGTCTCATGTAGTCCTATAAATAGGTGTGTATGTAAAGAAGAAAAGAATAAGAAGAATGCAATTCTCCCTACACATTTCCTCTCATATCTTGTTATTCCCTATTATTTTATAACAAGATGTGATTTAGATTTGATCCGTTTTCCAATTTTATAATCCTTTATGTCCAAGCATTAATAAAACATTTCTTCTTTCACTAGTACAGATAAGCCTTTAGAAAGCGCTTATTTGTACCATAAGCTGTCTATTCGACCGCTGTCTTATGTCGAGACTTTAGACAACTGATGGTTGCACAGTAGCTAAACTTTTAATTCAGTTTAGGGTTTGTATATTGTGACGAATGTTTTGAGGCTTTTCACTTAATGCTATTTTATGTTCTACTGGTTCTTGTGCTAATTTATCCCGGACTGAATTGTGAAGCTAAGCGGATGCTTGCAATGGCAAAACTTAGCCGAACAATTCAGCCCTCATATTTGCTGCTTGTTTGAGACTAAACCGTAAGAACAAGTAGTTGCACTTAACCTAATATTGCCTGAAACGGATTATTAGGTTTACTAGAACTAGAAGTCTATAACCTGAAACGGAGTAGATTGTGGTGTATTGCTTGCAATGGCGTACTTTAGGTTATAACCTGAAACAGAGTAACCACACTTAGGAACATAAAGTTAGATCATTAGCAGCCGATGATAAACGAGTCACAATAGAAACCCTAGACTGAATGCTTTTTCTTATTGAATTCTTCGTTATTCTTTTCTCCTGTGCTTTTTATTACACTTGCTCACAAACCCCCTTTCTTTATTGTTTCTAGATACAGCTTCAACAACACCAGCTCCCTTGGGTCCGACCCCTACTTGCCACTTTACTAGTTTCTTGCAGGGAGCTGCGTCAAATTTTGGCGCCGTTGCCGGGGAGCTGCGCTTCGGTGAAGTTGTTTCTTTTTGTTTTATTAAGTTTTTTTGTGATTCACCATGTCTTCCTTTTATAGTGGAATAACTTGTGACGAAGAAGACGATGAGGAAGACGAGGGCAGCAAGATTGCGTTTTGGATGATTCAGAATCTCCCCCAATTCAGAGGAGCCATCGGAGAAGACCCAGTGAAACATGTACAAACATTCCACTCCATCTGCGGCCGCATCAAGCCTAAAGACGAGTCCTTAGAGAGGTTTAAGCTAATATATTTTAAGTTTTCTTTAACTGACTCCGCAATATCTTGGTATTATTCATCAGGTGCAGAATATGAAAGCAATTACTTGGATATGCGAGCCCAATTTCTAAAGGAGTTTTCTCCGCCATCCTTTCAATTTGAGGTCCGCGAGAAACTTCGTACCCTTGAGCAATTCCAGGGCGAAACATTCTACGAGTACTATGTGCGCTTCGATACCCTTCAGGAAGCTGTCCACACCATGGATTCCCTGATTTATTTCTTCTTCAGAGATTGCTTGATGGGATGATGCCACTTGAACGTACTATGCTTGACGCTGCAGCTGGAGGTTCAGTTATGGATTTACCCACATATGATGTCTGGGACCTGATAGATGATATGGCACAGAGATCAAGACCAAGACGAGGTCAGCTACACCAAACGGATGATAAGTTGCAGACGGTGGAAGCTGATTCAATACAGATTGTACCGGACATCACATGCAACACCTCCGTCACAACCATAACGTCGCAGACAGTGCCTAATCCGGAGGAGAACATCAGTACATTGGCAGAAAGTAGTGAAAAAGTGGTGAACTCAGAGGGGGTCGATGATGATGTGCATATTAATGTCATCCGCGGACAGCTAACATACACAGCACCCGCGGAGATAACATTCGAAGAACCCGCGGAGGAACAGCATGTCGCGGACAAAGAACACGTTGTGACCGCGGAAGAAGAAGACTTTATTGATCCGCGGATGGAACACTTAAAGTGTTCTTCACCCGCGATTTGGTCTGATATAAATGCTAAAATTGATCCTCCTTTATCGTTTTCTGTGCAGGTGACAGCTCCCGAAGACCATGTGACCGATAATGATGAACTGGAAGATGAGCTGGAGGCAAATCATGAACCGGAAAAGCCAACGATGGAGCACCCACTCGCTACGAGTCAGCAAGCGCCGCCTGAAAAGTGTAAGGATTCAGGTGCCTTCATAGTCACCCGTGATATTGACTCTTATATTTTGCAGATGGGAGATGCTAGAGACGACGATCCTCCAGCTCCTATTTTGGGACGATCACTCCTCTTTGCCATAAGAACCAAGGTTGACATGGACACAGGCTTATTGTCACTTGCACTTGGTGGAAAGAGATCAGATTTCCATATTCACAAGGATGTCGACTGTCCATACATGAGGAAGCGATCGAGACATGGCACGTTTGGATGGAAACCCGGATGGAGAGACACGAGAGCACCACTGGATGAGGGCTATGAGCAGCAAAAAGGAGTAGCAAAATTTGACCTCACACGTCCATGGGATCCTAACTTGTGATCCCTAAAGTGGTAACGTCGAGCCAACGACGTAAAATAAAGGCGCTCGCAGGGAGGCAGCCCGGCAAATTCTTTGTTTTTCTAGTTTTTATTTCGTTTTGTGTTTGTTTGAGTCTCGAGTCATGTTTTTTACATTGTCTTTTGGGAAAAGAGACGTTTTTCATGCAGGAAACAGTGCAACTCAGTGCTGATCGCGTCCGCCCTTAACATTAGCTGGTCGCGTTCGGTGTTAACATTACGTTAAAGTCTCTCTCGGACGCGGCACGTAACGTCTGAAGCGGACGCGGCTTACCGTTGACCAGCGTTGACCGATTCGGTTGACCAAAATTTACACCGTCACGTGTCGACACGAGGGGAGTGCCTGTTCTTTTTTTATTCTCTATTGTTTTCCCCTATGTTTGTGTCTTGCATTGTTGTGTCTTTGAATTTAAGTCGTACCGTGAGGACACGGCTTAGTTCAAAAGTGTGGGGTGGGAGAGTCAGTCAGTTGTGTCAGCACGTTTATTTTTTTGCACCTGCATAGTGTCTGCACGTTTCACTTTAAAAAAAATTTTGAAAGTGTGAAATTTCTCTCTATTTCCTGGATATGCAGTATTGAATGTTGATGATGTGATATAGATGATGCTGATTAGATGTGTTTCTCTCGTGAAATTTGAATTGTGTGACTACATGTGAATTTAACCCACTACGTGTCCTTTTGAGTTGAGATAAACATGGATGTGGAGTTGATAGAAATGTCCTAGAGAGACTTGACGAAGCAATCAAAGGACCGAATTTCGAGTTGTATGGTTATATGGATTTCGTGGAGGCTAGCACTTCGAGGCAACATGGTTAAGAGTCTGCTCCGCCACTGCAGTGCTTATACGGTCAGGTGGGATGGGAAAACAACACACCGTCCAATCTCTAGTCCGAGTAGCCGGGAAAACAGACGAGCGACCCTCGGCTTGACTCGCGTCAAAAGGACGAGGATGAGGGAGAGCAGGGAGGTATTTCCATATGCTTGCGGGCGATGATTGGACCTCCATCGAAAGAGCAGAGTCACGGACAAGCGGTCACAATCAGTAGCAAAAGAAAAGAAAATCAGTTATTTGTGAAGTTTAACACGCAACAAAGTGAAGTACACCACTGATCCATCAAAAGTCAACTCACTACAAAAGCTGTCCAAGCAAAAGAACTCAAAACCTTGAAGCTCGAATGAATCACGTGCAAGAAAAAGCAATGAAATATAACCATATAGCTAGAGTTCGGGACAGCGAATGCAGATCATGGGTCTAAAGAGGACTATCTCCCATTCATCCGATTTGATTTGAATTTCTGCTCAAAAGGTAACATGTATCAAGTTAATTCTGTGTTGAGCATGATGATTTTAGTAGCGATTGAGTTATGCATAGAAAGCGAGTCTAGACTAGCAACTCATATTCATGTAGCATTATCTAGGACGTCGAAGAAATTGTGGTGTTAAACTGTCTGTTTTGTCCGGCTCTGTCATTGTTGTTGTTGTATCCTTGGTATCCTCCCACTGCATTTACGTCTGCCGGTTCCTCTTCTATTAATGTTGGGCATGCGTCAGTTTTGTGGTCAGTAGAACCACAAAACTCGCAAGGTTTTACTGGAACTGGCTGTTTTCGTAGGATCTGAATCATCATCTCCTTTAACTGTTTCATTTCTTCAGGAATAGAGCTCATCGGTGTTTCAGCTCTTGCCACATTCTTTGTTCGGGAAAATTCTTCCTGCCTAGTTGTCTCTTCTCTAAATCGAGCATTTTCAGCAACCTTGGTGATGAGATCCCTTATGCCTCTTAATGATAGATTCATTATGGATCCTCCAGCTGAGGCATCCAGGAGCATTTTGTCTAAGGGTCTTAATCCGTTAATGAGATACTCAATGGTGAGTTTCTCGGGTAGTCCAAGAGTGCAGCAGCTTCTTTCCAGGTGATTGAATTTCTCCAGGTAGTCGTACATGGTCTCATTAGGTCCTTGCCTTATGTCCTGCAGTTGTCTTCTTACTTGCATTGCTCTTCCTGCTGGGTAGTATTTGTCCAGGAATTTCCCTTGCATCTGAACCCATGTTCTGATGCTTCCCGAAGGCAATGAAAGGAACCAATCGTTTGCCGAGTCTATGAGGGAAAAATAGAATGCCTTCAACTTGAAGTCGTCCATATTCACTCGATTGGGCTTTAGATTTTGGCAAATTCCATGCAGGCGTTGGAGGTGAGTTGTGGCAGATTCTCCTTGAGCTCCTGAGAATTTTGGCAAGCTGTGGACCACTGATGCGTTGATGGTTATGTTTTCTATTTCAGGGCCCTCGTGAATGCACCACGGCTGTGTTTCGAAATTGGGGGCGTTTAATTCTCCCATAGTAGGTTCATGGTAGTTGTTATCCCCATAGTAGTCGTCGAAGACAGGTTCTTGTCTTGGCATTTGGCGAGGTTGGGGGGTGGTGGATATCTAGGGGGTTGTTGTACTGGACCAGCTGCATTTCGGTCCTTAGGCGGTTCTTGGTTTCTTCTGATGGCTTCCCTATCACGAGCTCTTCTGTTTCTGATGAGTTGTTCCGGATCGTCGATAAATGGAAGTGGCACCTCATCATTTTGATCGTACAGGTTTATCTCGTCGTCATCCTGGTAGTCATGGTGGCTTTCTTCGCGAGACATGGTTGTTTCGAAGCGCGTATCGATTCAAAGAACTTTATCCGATTTAACTAACTAATTCCCCGGCAACGGCGCCAATTTTGATGGTTGCACAGTCGTTATGCGCAATCGTCAAGAATAAATTTATAAGTGTCCGCTACTCGCGACTTCACTACTGGGTAGTAAGTGGTAAGTAGGGGTCGAACCCAAAGGAATTAGGGGGATAGTTGTTCTTTGAGGGGATTATTCAGCGAGAGAGCGTGTTTTAGGTTGGTTGGTTGGTTTTAAAGCTACCAGCTAAGTGATTGATTGATTGGTTGGTTGGTTTTAGTACTGGAAAGTAACTGATAATTATTATAATTAAAAGAAAGCATTCGGTTTCAGGGGCCTTGTATTATATCATGTTTATCATTGACCTTTAGTGAATCTTCTAAGTATTCAAACATGAATCGAGGCTATTCCTAGCTCAAAACTTGCAACATCGTCTAGCCTTTTTAAGGTCGTAGAGCACTTATTCTACTTCAACTAATTCCTCCTTCCGAAGTATCTTAGCCTTATGTGCATCCATTTGGTCCCTTTGGTCCAGTTTCCAAATGGTTTTTTAGATAGATCGAACTCCTCAGATAAGCTTTGCCCGTCAAAGCATCCACTTACCCGAGTATGTTCACGAATCCCAAGGAAGAGCTTTGCCCGTCAAAGCGTCCACTCAACCTTGGAAGTTCTAATCTTATATATGGCACATAGAATAAGTTTTGAATACAAAGACGAGACACTAAGTTAATAGTCTAAAACATTTTATAATACAAGTCCACCCCTTCTACCGAACGACTAGTTTAGCTACTATTCATCGCGCTAAACATTATAACTAAGGAATTGGAAATTAAAGACAGTAAATAAATATTAAAATACTTACAACCGTTGAAGCGCCAAGGGAGCAATCCTTTATTTCCAAAACCAAACTTACAAAACTTAGAGAGAGAAGTGTTTACAAACTTATGGATTTGATTTTGATTTTGTGATGATACAAATGAGGAGGAGATGAGCTCCATTTATAGGGAGGAGAAGGGAGGAATGGATGGAGGAGATGATGGCATGTGGTTTTTGATCCAAGGGAGGAGAAGGAGGAAGAAGGAGGAGGCGCCACATGGGGGGGAGCAAAAGCCGCCGGTTGCCGGTTGTGGGGAGGAGGAGCCGCCTGTCATGGAGGGGAGGAGCTCCTCCCTTGGCCACCTTCTCTTCAAGTGGTCGGTCACCAAGGCAAATGGATGAGTTTTGTGAGTTTTGTGCAGTCTTTTCACAAAACTATCAGTGTGTTTCGTCCCGGGCTGACTTGATTCCTCTTCTGCTTAATTTGTTATGAGTGATTCAACGTCAGGATCCTTGATATTTCTTCAGTCGGCATATGATCTTGACCTCGGAATGACTCGTAACATCTTTTCTGCTTTAAAAGCTCCTCTTTAGCATGTATTCTCTCTAAGCTCTGAAATACCCTGTAGAAATATATCGGAACTAACAAGCAAAAGTTAAATAGACAAAGTGTCTAATTAAGGGGGTTTTACTGTGTTTATGATTCGTATAATTTTGGTCCATCAACAACGCTTCTTGAATAAGCGCTGTCTAAAGTCTCGATATTAGACAGTGCTTCTCTTTTCATAAGCGTTGTTTTGAGTCGGACAATAGACAACGCTTATTATGTAAGCGCTGTCTATAGTGTATAACTTTAGACAACGCTTTCACTATAAGTGTTGTCTAAAGTCTACATTAAGACATCGCTTTTCTCATAAGCGCTGTCTTGAGTCGCTACCTTAGACAGTGCTTGAGGCTAAAGCGTTGTCTAATGTTTAACTATAGACAACGCTTACCCGAGAAGCGCTTTCTGAAGGTTGAAAAAAAATGGCAGATTTGATTGATTCAAACAATTTCCCCCTGCACGATCCATTTCAAACAAAACACCAATTGCAAAATACATTTGCCGAACTGAAAATTACATTCATTTTCTCAATATTGTACAACACATTTGCATTCATACATATGTCCAAATGTTTCGATACTTGACACGTTTGTCTTACAACAACATTCGAGCAATAATACAATAAATTACTTCATGTTTATACCGGATGATATACTTGACGCATGTAAAAAATGAGCGTCGTTGCAAAGTCATCCCGCATATCATCTAGCACATCGTTATCATAGGATTGTCGTCCTATAGGGAAACACTGAAAAAATATCAAAAGTTAGAAAGTTTATGGACACCTCAATTAATTGGTAATGATCAATCAAGTCTCGGAATGTACTTACTTGTCTGATGTCGTCCTCAAGCGATCCATTGGTTATTTCAAATTTCAAAATAATTCTATTTTGTTATTTCAATACCGTCACAATCTTCCACTCTACTTGCGAATGATGAATGTTGAAGTGCAGACTCATGCTCCTACAACATTAAGGTAATATTAGCAAGTTGTAGCACATGTAGTAATGCTAAAAAAAAGTGGACTACAATAGTTCTTACGTGTTCACAAAATTGGTTGCATCAGGCAGCGGTTGTTTACACATCGGATCAAGCCAAAGAACTATTTGCTTTGTAGGGAAAATGATCGCCAACATCGAATGCCACCTAACAAACATTTGACACATTATAAGTTAGTACAACATGCATTTCATACAAAATCAATATGAATAAGAAAATTATTCACTTACTCTCTGACATTGACATACGGAAGGAAGTAGCAAAAATTACTACCATAGTCCGGCATTCTCAATCTCCACCGGAAGAACTCCACCCTCACCTCGAAGTCCTCGGACGGGGTCATATAACTCGGTCTGAAAAATCCAAATTGAATGCCTGAACGTTGGATCTTATCGTGGATAAATCTGTGGGCATATGATAACGTTAGAAAACTTTTATCGAACTTATGACCCTTGAATAATCAAATAAGTAATTACCTTATGTAAACCTCATATGTGGATGCACCCAAAGCTTTCAACTGAGTAAACTCCATAATACAATCCATATTCAGCTCGATATATCAATCCTCTCCAAACACCTTGCTACTGATGTACACCGAATACAACGGTAGTTCAGAGTCATTTCTCAGTGTCTCCAACACCTGCGGCCTGATAGTCGACTCTTCGGCAACATTGTTAACCATATCAATCAAATCGTCATCTTCCCATTCCGTATTACAATCATCCATTTGTGGCGAAACAACTTGAGGTGCATCGTTTCGTGTTTCAGACTCACCGCGCATACGCCATACTTTGTAATTGGGATTGAAACCGCTTAACAATAGGTGGTTTACCAATTCACCGACTTTAACTTTTTTATTATTCCAACAACGCATGCACGAACAGTGAACGTATTCGGACCCATTTCGTTCGGCAAATAACCACACGAAATTATAAAAACTATGAATTCCTTGCTCGTATTCATCTGTTAGACGGTTAGCTGACATCCACGCTCGGTCCATTGTCATCAAACTATATGTATAGTGTTGATTAAGGATATGAATAGATTGCAACCTATGTTTATATTGGACAAAATAAAAGTAAAAGCAAAATTAGCATGTATATTTATTTTTCAAGCAAGTATATCTAACAATTCTAGTACATACAATTTGCATCAAAATTACACATAATGCATAATTTCGCTCCAAGGAAGAAACACAAACTATATTGAGCAACAACACATAGACAAACACTACACAATACCACCAACGTAACATCAAAAGAATACACAAACAATTCTTCACACTCTAACCCCTTGCCAATCTCCATCCATCCACACTGTCAACAAGTCTCAGACAAGCAATTCTTAATTCCTAGATATTTGTATTGCTATCAATTTGATCTCGCCTTATGTATAGAAAAACTAGACCACTCCCCCACTATCGTTTTAACTATGGGTTCACTCCTGCAACATGACAGTAAGGTTCATCATGATTTGCTTACAAAAATACACATCGGCAAGGTATGAGTGTAAACCAAATACGCCTCACTCACCTTCACTTGGACGCTAACCACCAGCAAGCTATTTGCTTCAATGCTTTGATAAACAAACTAACTCACTGCCAAACAAATAACCAAATTCAGCATCATCGCATCAAAATTCAGCAATTTCAGTAGCTATGTACAAACTTACTCACTAAAAAATCAATGTGAGTTATGAACCCTAACGATGGTGGATTTCGCTTACCTCAAGACTAACGAAATCGGACGATGAAGGCAGAATCAGAATTGAGCTCTTGGCTGCGATTTCAGCAATTGGTATCGATAATACTGTGAAAACCCTAACGAAGTAAGACTAAACAAAAATCAAATACCGAATGAAATCGACGACGACGGTGAGGTTTCTCAAACTGAACAAACTAAACACACCTTGGCTACGATGCAAAGAACACGACGATGGTGGCACTAGCGGGATCGAAGACGGTGAGAATTCAAAAGTGGAGGTGATTCCATCGACGACGGTGAGATATGTCGAGTGAAAAGTAAAAAAACAACAGAATGAAATGAGATCTGTTTTTGTGTTTAACTTTAGACAGCGCTTTTCTAATAACCGTTGCTTAATGTCCACTTAAAACAGTGCCTGCTTAAAAGCATTGTTTTAAGTCTAGATATAAGACATCGCTTTAGGCATAAGCGTTGTTTATTGTCTACTTAAGACAGCGCCTGCTCCAAAGCACTGTTTAAAGTTTAGATATAAGACTACGCTTTTCTAAAAAGCGATGTCTTAAGTGAACATTAAACAACGCCTTTTGACAAGTGTTGTCTAACGTATATATAAGACAGCGCTGTCTAATGTCCCGTTTTTGAAAGACAGCGCTTATCTGAAGCGCTGTCTTTAGTGTGTTATGTACTAGTGTTTCATCGATACTTTTTTTTCTTCTTATTTTAAACAATATAAATTGATACATAGTGTTACAAATTCGTATTGATTAAAAAAGTTTCTTATTTTAACCGATGTGAAATTGTAACACATGTATAAAATTCAGAAGAATGTGAAGTGACGAATGTTAAATTGAGGGGCAACGGCTTAGAAGGCTAGTTCCTAAAAGTATGTGCAACAAGAAGTGCTTAATCATCATTTTTTATAATTAGGTGTTGTTGTGGGTTAATTTTATGCATATTATCAGCTGCTAAAAAATGAGTATAAATTTAACTCACAACGTTGGTGAAGAGATGTTGATTCAATACTTCTTATTGCACATGCTCTAAGTGAAGGAGGAGATGTGAGTCATGGGCCTTAACATTAAGTAATTAATTAATATACCTTCCAAGGTTTAAGTCTGCACCAAATTTTAAAGTTTACTATTTCTCTACTTCGATTAACATATCCAATTATGCGACATTAACTATGGTGATAATATTTTATCCTATACTCGATAACCTGTAATATAATTAAATTTGGGAGAAACCAAGGGAGCTGTGTCTCATTTAATTTAGGGTTTATTTTGTTGAAACTAAGTATAACAAGCCCTACTACGAAAAGAGAGAGAGTATAACAAGCCCTTAAACAAGGGCAGGTAAAAAATAATGTTAAAAAAAACATCAAATTAATAAAACTATCCAGCTTTCAATTAGTACCTGAAACACGGACTATTAGGTGGTAATAATCCAAAAGTATTTAATATGATAAATTTTAGTGTTTAAAATTAAAATGGAACTTAATCAAATAAAAAAAAGGAACTTAAGGGCCCAATTGGGTTCATATTTCATAGAAAATTTTTGGCATGGAAAGAAAATATGGAGAAAAATATAGATTCATATTTTTTTTATTATAGAAATATAGATTCATATTTGGTTTACCATGGAAAATGCAAACAATAACAAAGGACTCGAGACAAATTTCTATCCAAACATGACTATCCCATTTATTTTATATTTCATTTTTTTCCACCACATTTTCCATGACACAAGCGAAGCGAAAGTCAAGTGTACTGTGATTTTTACTACATCTTCTACACTTCTACCAATCACAACAGAATGATCAAGCATTACCAATAATTGAGGAACTTGTGGAGAATAGTTCCTTTCACCAAGTCACAAAACCGGCCGGTATATTGCGATGAGACCGATATAGTGTGCATTTTTTTCTATGCAGAGGGAATGTGAGATAATTGGTATGTTCGGCTGTTTGCCTTCCTACTAGAATTATCCTTCAAAGATTTCCCTAACAAAGGTAGTTTATAATCCAAAAATAATTTATCAAAAACAAAATGACGACGAGTCTTTCTAGATTGTGTAATTTAATTGGTCCCCATTTTATATGCCTAATCTAAAACGAATGTAAAACAAAACACATGCATAGAAACTAGAGTAGCGTGCCATTACATTGTGTTAATGAAATCTTAATTTAATTGTGCTTCTCTAAAATCTACACTAGTTTTTAGAAAAAGATAATGGGCAAATTTCAAAATTCGTAAAAAGTGACTTATAAATCGTCGTCGAGAAACCAACATTACGACATAGTTTGTCAAAGTGGTCAATAATTCGTCGCCGATAAACCAATCATACGAAATGAAATTTAATCTCATCCGTCCAAATGACAAAATCAATAATGATTATTTATTTGTATTTTTTACACAAAAAAATTTGTTTGCACGAATTCTTTTAGTGCAAAATAGAAAAAAAGTCCTAAAACAGTTTCTTCCGGCCACAGGAGGTTCAACCACTACCTACCCTTAATTTTCTTTTTGACCCTTAATTTTCTTTTTGAATGGCCAGCAAAAAGGGTTTTAATAAAAACTCTTCTTTCGTTTCAAACTATTAAACCATACCATCAACACGCTTTAGATCATTTTGTTCCATTAACCAAGCAGACAAACCCAAAGCTTCTCCCCATCTCTCTCCTCCTCTTAGAAAGCTAGCGCTTATTTATGGCCACATTGATCTAGCCAGAATACCCCTCAGCTCTGCCTCTGTTGAACCTGATCATAATGGGTGTGGTGACAAAAACAAAATCGGTTTCTTTGTTAACGGGGAGGTTGATGAATGAGTCTTTGAGCATTGTCGTGTTTCTGCTCCTCGACTTCCTCGACTTCGTCTTATGTTTTGTTTTTAAGATGATCGATTTGATAGTCGAGGCTGAGTGGAAGCCCTGTTACTGTTCATCGGGAAGAGAAGCCATTACAAATTCAGGTGGTAAGATCCTACTATCAGAGAAAGGCGAGTCGAATAAGATCATCCATCTTACCTCTAATAAGCTCCAGATGGAAGAAATCTCCGACACTTTGTACACGCGCACTTCATTGCTGTCCAATGAGTTTACGCGGATAATGAACCAACGTCGCCAATCGTACAAAGCTGTGACTCATGTTGGGATGACAATGAAATCGAAGTTTATCATTGTGAACTCTACGCTTGTCGAAATGTTGCAGGGGAAGATCAGAAGGGATCAGGAGCCATCTCGTCCCGTTCATCGCTGGTCTGACTGTAACTGCAGCTTTTGCGCCTCCTGGACTCTTTCCGGCACGGATACTCTCTTTGTCCGTTCACAAAGGCCTAAAGGTAATGAATCCATTCCACTTCTGTTCTGAATCAGATGAGTGCGTGTCTAAATTGAATTCAGGACTGACTACAGATGAGAGAGCAGCAATGGAAGATGTTTTGTTTATCCACGGATTCATTTCGTCATCAGCATTTTGGACCGAAACGTTGTTTCCCAACTTTTCAGAATCGGTGAGGGCATCATACAGGCTATTTGCGGTTGACTTGCTGGGATTCGGCCAGAGTCCTAAACCAGCTGATTCACTTTATACTATAAGAGAGCATTTGAACATGATTGAAAGGTCCGTATTGGAGCCTCGCAAGGTCAAGTCTTTTCATATAGTAGCTCACTCCTTAGGCTGCGTTTTGGCCCTAGCCTTAGCCGTTAAAAACCCCGCAGCAGTCAAGTCATTGACCCTTCTCGCACCGGTGAGTTTCAAAAATTGCTATACTGCCCTTCAAAATATTAAAACGAAATGTAATTAGTTTTTGGTGCAAACCACAAAGTTCGTCAAAAATTACTTATAATTCGTTGCCGAAATCGAAGTACGACATAGTTCGTCACTGAGAAAAGGCTCTTTGCACTTGATCTTTCTCCTTGATTGAGATTTTAATGCGTTAGAAAATCATTGCAGCCATATTTTCCAGTACCAAAAGGCGAGCAAGCGGCTCAATATGTGATGAAGCAGTTAGCCCCAAGAAAAATATGGCCTCCTATTGCTTTCGGAGCCTCCGTCGCTTGCTACTACGAGCATATCACTCGCTCAGTGTGTTTCCTTATCTCCAAGAACCATCGGCTGTGGGAATTTCTCACCAAACTCATCACCAGAAATAGGTACTTTAAGTTCACTAACCATGATAATTAATTTCTTGATGAAACGTGTCGTCGTATTAGTCAAATATTAAATACGTCCAATTTATGATTCTCATGGTGTTGCTCCTCTATATTACACCAACATTTTATTAAAAAGAAAAGTCCCATCTGAATTTGACTAATAAATACCAATTTATTGGTCAGAGGAAAAAGGAAACAAGCCTGCTACATACACATGCCTGTTTTCAATAGAGGTTTTCATAAAATCTACTCTGTTGTTGCTTATGGGAGATTCAAATGTTGGGATTTTATTGGAATCAAAGCGTCGCCTGAATTTCTTTTAAATTAAATTTGACATGGACTTATATCCGAAAGTGCATACATTAATCAAACGTTAATTATTGAACTACAATTTACAACATATTTTGACGTAACGTATCTATTTGCAGGGTCAAGACTTTTCTTATGGAGGGCTTTTTCTGCCACACACATAATGCAGCCTGGCATACCCTTCACAATGTCATATGCGGCTCTGCAGGAAAATTCGGAGAATATTTGGACGCTGTGCGTGATTTGAATTGTGATGTGAATGTCATCCATGGTAATGACGATGAACTTATACCAGTTGAGTGCAGTCATCATGTAAAGACCAAGATTCCACATGCTACACTTAAGGTTATTGAAAAAAAAGATCATATTACAATTGTCGTTGGAAGACAAAAGGCTTTCGCTAGGGAGCTAGAGGAAATTTGGAGGAATGCATGCGCTGACGACAACAAAGCTGGATGCTAACAATAATGTTCTGCATCCTGTTGTAATTTTATACTCAATCTTGTATGCAATGTTAAGATTCAATTCAAGTAAGGGTTCAAACACAAACAAGAATGTAAAGGAGCACACAAGAATTTTTACGTGGTTCGGATAAATCCTACTCCACGGGACCTCAAATGAGGAGATCCGTCTCAACAATCCACTATAAGCAATCAACGATTCGAATACAAACAGCACAGTCAAGAATTAGGGCAATTTCGAATCTAAGGCTAAATCGGAACTATAGGCTAGAACTGAAATTGAAAGGGATAGGAGGGTTGTAAGCCCCCTCCGGAGCCCCTGGGAAGTAGTCGATGAGACGATCGCCAAAAGCCCTCTGATTCCGCAACCGAATCGATCCTCGATTGCTCAGTTGATCCTCCGCTCGTTCTGCGTGGCTTCTCCGGTTGTATCCACCTTCCAAGCACGCCAGCAGTCGATTTCGTTGGCCACGAACACCGACTGCGTCCGACGACTCTCGCTCGATCCTCTCCGATGACAAACTCGGACTGGAAGACTTGAATCGCTCTCGGAACTCACTCTTGCGGATTAGCCCTAAACCCCCAAATCGAATGCCCTTTTAAACCCAGCTGACCCGCGTTGTCCAAACGCTGGCGTTTTCGATCGTAACTGAATTAACCGACTTCCGCGCCCTGCCAAACGACGACGCTCTAATAACCAAATTCTGCCTTTGCATCAAAACGACGCAGCTTCGCTTGATCTTCAAAGCTCAGCTTTCCATGGAGGAGACGAACGGCTATCCGACCCACAACTCGCACAGCCGATCGGCCATCCGACCGGGCACCCGAGCGGACCTCCAGGCGGGCGACCGAGCAAGCTCCAAGCTCCAATCTTCAGAACTGCTTCATTTCTTCAGCTCTTCACTTGGATCTTCAAGCATGAGGCTTAAGGTGCTAAGCATGGCTAGATTACCTAACCTATTCTAACAATTGCCCTCCTAATCTAGATGTGCTGAGTACCCAAATACAATTGATTG
Organism: Rhodiola chrysanthemifolia; assembly: GCA_033675395.1. Taxonomy (NCBI): domain Eukaryota; kingdom Viridiplantae; phylum Streptophyta; class Magnoliopsida; order Saxifragales; family Crassulaceae; genus Rhodiola; species Rhodiola chrysanthemifolia. The sequence goes on along the minus strand of CM066207.1, from coordinate 35,441,917 downwards.
CTACTAAGTGGACGTTGAGAAGATCATCACTCATATATCATTGGTCCAACCCTTCATCAAGGGTCACATTGCGCCTCCTCAACATGCAGGAAATTTCTGCAAAATTCAAACTTGTTAGTTGGCACAACTTTGGTTCCAAAATCTGCAGGATTGACATCACCCAAGATTTTCTTAACTTCAAACTCTTTCATTTCAATCTTATCTCTAATGAAATGCAACCTCACATCTATATGCTTGCTCCTTTCATGGTAAACAGGGTCATGGCATAAATGTAAGGCACTCTGACTATCAGTAAAGACAATAGGCACATAACATTCATTTTCAAGTTCAAACAATAAACCCTTAAGCCATAAGGCTTCCTTGGCTGCTTCAGTAGCAGCTATGTACTCTGCCTCAGTTGAGGAGAGTGCCACAACTGACTGGAGCTGAGCCTTCCATGAGATACAGTTTCCACACCAAGTAAAGAACAATCCAGTGGTAGACTTTCTATTATCCCTATTGCTAGCATAATCAGAATCAACATAGCCAAACAAATCAGATTTCAGTCCATATCCAGAATATACCAAACCTAATGACTTAGTTCCACACATGTATCTAAGCAAGTATTTCATGGCCAACCAGTGAGCTTCACCTGGGTTAGACATGAACCTGCTTAGAACTGAAATGCCAAAGGCCAAGTCAGGCCTTGTGCATAACATACAGTACATGACTGATCCAACAGCCACATCATAGGGGATATTAGCCATATTTTCTTGTTCAGTTTTAGTCTTAGGACAATCATCTTTTGTTAGCATTAAGTGCCCTCCTAAGGGTACTGCAGTAGGTCTAGAACAGTTCATGGCAAACTTATCAAGCACTTTTACAAGGTAATCATGCTGAGACAAATACATTTTTCTGTTCTTCCTATCTCTAGTTATGCTTATGCCTAGAATTCTTTTAGCAAGTCCCAAATCTTTCATGTCAAAATTAGCTTTAAGGTCCCTTTTCATCTTCTCTACTTCAGTTTTAGAATTACTCATAATGAGTATATCATCAACATACAAAAGCAGATAGATATTCAAATCAGGTTTTGGCCTTTTCAAATACAAGCAAGCATCATACTTACTTCTCATAAAGCCTAAAGCTAACATGCATGAATTAAACTTAATGTTCCATTGCCTTGGTGATTGTTTTAAACCATAAATAGATTTTTGAAGCATGCAAACATGATCAGGATTTGTTTTATCAATAAAACCAGGAGGTTGACTCATATAGATAGTTTCATTTAAGTTCCCATGTAGAAAAGCAGTTTTCACATCCATTTGATGCAATTCCCAATCATAGACTGTTGTCATAGCAAGTAATAATCTGAGTGTTTTATACTTAACAACAGGAGCAAATATTTCATTGTAATCTATGCCTTCTCTTTGATTAAATCCCTTAGCAACTAGTCTAGCTTTGAATCTTGGAGGATCAGTTGGTGAACTGCCCTCCTTGATCCGAAAGATCCATTTACTACCAATGATTTTAGCATTTTCAGGTTGCTTAACTAGTTTCCAAGTTCCAGTATTATGCATAGATTCAATTTCTTCACACATGGCTAATTTCCATTTGTCACACTCTTTACTAGTTAGTGCATCCTTAAGTGTTTCAGGAGTTACATACTTCACATCACTAGCAACTAACAGAGCATATTCAAACAAATTCACAGATTCAGCCATGTTAACATATCTCCTGTTGGGTTTTCTAACTCTAGGAGTTCTATCTCTTGCTAATACATAGTCAGTCAAATCAGGAGCATCAATATCAGCACTATCAGTCACATTATCACTACTAGAAGATATAGTATTGTCAACCATGTGACCTACATTATCAGCAGTAGGAAAAAAAGGTAGAATCAGAAGTACTTATCTGATCCTCAGACTGAGGTGGAGAATATTCCGCAATTGGGGAATTTACCGCGAAGTTGTCCACTTCTTGCGGAGAATTGGGAACTTCAGTTTGAGGAGGTGTTTCCAAATCAGCAACAGGTGGAAGCACCTCATTTCCTTGATGGTTATGTCCACCATCATCTTGGTTATCTTCATTGGCATCTGGAGTCCACCAGAGTTGGCCACCAGGGACAAAACTCTGATGTTCAGACTCAGTCTCTTGGTCAGTACTAGAGGTACCTGCACCATCAGATTCTGAAGTTAGTTTGGCCTTGAAATGATACTCATCTTCATTAAAAAGTTACAGAACTAGCAGTTATAACTTTATAAGGACCAGGCCTAACTAACAGCAATTTATATCCTTTCACACCCAATGGATAACCAAGCAAAACAGCCTTCTCAGCTCTAGGATTGAGCTTGCCCTGCACAGAATGTGCATAGCAAGTGCAACCAAAGGGCTTTAAATGGCCTAAAGAGATTTTTCTACCAGACCACAGCTCTTGAGGAATTTTAAAGTCAGTTGATGAACAAGGAGACCTATTCACCAAATATGCAGCAGTCATGACAGCTTCACCCCACAAAGTTTTCTTAAGACCTGAGCTAATTAACATGCATCTAGCCCTTTCTAATAAAGTTCTATTCATCCTCTCAGCTATACCATTCTGCTGAGGGGTCCCTGGGACAGTTAAATGCCTTCTAATGCCATGGTTTTTACAGAAATCATTAAACTCTTTATTACAGAATTCCATACCATTGTCTGTCCTTAAGCATTTAAGTTTAGAGTTAGTTTGGTTTTCTACAAGAGTTTTCCAATTCTGAAAGTGATCAAATACCTCAGTTTTAGATTTAAGCAAATAAACCCAAACTTTCCTAGAAAAATGATCAACCAAAGACATAAAATACAGTCTACCACCAACTGTTGGCACTTGGGCAGGGCCCCAAAGATCACTATGAACATATTCAAGAGGAGCAGATGCAATCATATTGGACCTTTTAAATGAATGAGCAATTTTCTTGCCTAAGATGCAATTTTCACAAAATGGTAAGTTAACTGGTTTATCAGGCAATGCACCATGTGCAAACAGCTTATGCAATCCCTTATTTCCTATGTGGCCTAGTCTAGCATGCCATAGCTTAGTGCATTTAAGTTCCTTATCATCAGTTCTAGCATGATTAACCTCAGGAGATGAAATAACAAAGTACAAACCACCAGTTTTAGTAGCTCTTATCAGAACAGTCCCTTTTCTTGAAATTTGTCTAATTCCATTTGATGAATTAATCTCACAACCTACATCTTCTAAGGCTGATTCAGATATCAAATTTCTCCTAAGATTAGGAACCCAACTTACCTTTAAGAGAGTTCTAACCTTGCCATCAAACATTTTAATAGGGACAGTTCCTATACCTTTTATTTTCAAAACAGTTTTATCTCCTAGTTTAACTTCACCTCCATCACATAAATCAAGTTTATCAAACAAGTGTTTATGAGGAGTAGCATGCATAGTACAACCAGAGTCAAGGATCCATGAATAATCATTTAAAGCACCAGAAACAGCAAGGCATTCATTGTCATAACCTGACCCAGACTCACACACATTGGACTGACCAGTTTGTTGTTGATTACCATTTTGGTTTCCCTTATATTTCCCACTCTTAATGTCATCCTTTTTCTTTTGGCAATGGTTTGCATAATGTCCTACATTATTACAATAAAAGCATTTTACTTTGGAACCTTGAGAGGCACCATTTTTATCAGATTGCCTAGGGACATTTTGAGAGTTATTATTAGGTTTTTCAGACCTATTGTTTTTAGGGGAAAACTTCTTTTTGCTCTTAAACATCATTACTTCATTCTTAGCTTCAGTTCTAGATCCAGACCTAGTCTTAAAAACCTTCAAAGTCTCATTCTTCTGAATTATCATTTCAGTGATTTTAGTTAGAGTTAACTCATCTCTCCCATATTGAATTACATCCTTAACAATATCAAACTGATTAGGCAGGGAGTGTAGGATTATCACAGCAAGATGTTCCTCTTTAATTGTATCTTTACATCTATCTAAGTCTTGGGTTATCCTAAGAAAGATGTCTAGGTTTTCTTGAATAGTCATTTGAGTATCCATTTTAAAGGTGAACAATCTACCTAAGAGTGAAATCCTATTAGGGAGAGATGTAGACAAATATTTCTCTTCTAACTTTTCCCAAAGTTCCTTAGGGTTAGTTATGGTCATAACTTGTCTAGCAACATTGTCAGTTAACCTCATGATAATTTCAGAATGGGCTAAGTCCCTTATTTCTTTCTTAGCTTCATCAGTGGTATTAGCTACCCATGTATCCTCTATAGCCCTATAGCACTTTTCTTTAATTAAGATTGCTCTCATCTTTAGTTTCCACATGGAGAAATCAGTTGTGCCATCATACGGCCTAAGCTTGGTAGGATTAGCCATACCACAGAAGCAAGAAGCGGAATTCAACAAGAAATAAGGATCACAAGTAAACAGGGGAAGCAATACACCCAATCAAACCACCCAGCAAGATGCAGCAAGAAACCAAGCTACTGATACCAATTGTTGTAATTTTATACTCAATCTTGTATGCAATGTTAAGATTCAATTCAAGTAAGGGTTCAAACACAAACAAGAATGTAAAGGAGCACACAAGAATTTTTACGTGGTTCGGATAAATCCTACTCCACGGGACCTCAAATGAGGAGATCCGTCTCAACAATCCACTATAAGCAATCAACGATTCGAATACAAACAGCACAGTCCAGAATTAGGGCAATTTCGAATCTAAGGCTAAATCGGAACTATAGGCTAGAACTGAAATTGAAAGGGATAGGAGGGTTGTAAGCCCCCTCCGGAGCCCCTGGGAAGTAGTCGACGAGACGATCGCCAAAAGCCCTCTGATTCCGCAACCGAATCGATCCTCGATTGCTCAGTTGATCCTCCGCTCGTTCTGCGTGGCTTCTCCGGTTGTATCCACCTTCCAAGCACGCCAGCAGTCGATTTCGTTGGCCACGAACACCGACTGCGTCCGACGACTCTCGCTCGATCCTCTCCGATGACAAACTCGGACTGGAAGACTTGAATCGCTCTCGGAACTCACTCTTGCGGATTAGCCCTAAACCCCCAAATCGAATGCCCTTTTAAACCCAGCTGACCCGCGTTGTCCAAATGCTGGCGTTTTCGATCGTAACTGAATTAACCGACTTCCGCGCCCTGCCAAACGACGACGCTCTAATAACCAAATTCTGCCTTTGCATCAAAACGACGCAGCTTCGCTTGATCTTCAAAGCTCAGCTTTCCATGGAGGAGACGAACGGCTATCCGACCCACAACTCGCACAGCCGATCGGCCATCCGACCGGCCAGCCGACCGGGCACCCGAGCGGACCTCCAGGCGGGCGACCGAGCAAGCTCCAAGCTCCAATCTTCAGAACTGCTTCATTTCTTCAGCTCTTCACTTGGATCTTCAAGCATGAGGCTTAAGGTGCTAAGCATGGCTAGATTACCTAACCTATTCTAACACATCCATTTCATGTAGGTAACTCCGGATATATAAGCACCACGCCAAGTTACATCCTACGCGACATTTTATTTATGTCGCAACAACCGCTAAATTTGTCGCATAGACTTTATGTGACGTTTAGTGTGTCGCGTAAAATAAGTCGCGTAATCGGAGTAGCGAAAAGTTAGCGCGACAATTCGAAAAAGCGATAGTCGCGATATGTTAAACGTTTATGCGGCTAATGTTTCACTTTGTCACGTATTCATATACTGATGTCCACTCCTAATGAGCGTATATACAGTCTCCAATGGTGTAAAAGAGCGTTGACGACAACTGTTTATCATAATGTTGTCGTATAAACTATGTTTCGCGACAAACAAAGGAAAAATAGACGTCGTATAAACCGCATTTCGCGGCTAAATGTGAACGTTTATATGTCGTATAAACTGTCATTCGCGACACAAATTAAGCATATAGATGTCGTATAAATAGTTTAAACGACTTTACTGAACGTATATATGTTGTATAAACTATCATTAGCGACACATATTAAGCATATAGATGTCGTATAAAGCATTTTACGCGATTTATAATGAACCTTTACATATCGTATAAAAAGGATTTCGTGATTTATTTTGAATATATAACTGCCGTATAAAAGAGGTTTGGCGACTAACATTTAACAAAAAACTGTGGCAAAAACCTGTATACCAAACATGAACTAGTTTTCATTTTAAACACACAAATTAGCATCCAACAAGCAAACAACAAGAATCCCAGCAAAGCACAGCACAACTAGGTGTGCACCCAAACAAAAGTATAACAGTTTAGCACAAAAGCACAACAGTTTAGCAAAGTATTAATCAACTTAGTTTCTAGCAGCAGCAGCACTAGTGGCACCTTCCGAAGCATTCTGGCTTGCCAAATTTGCCGAACCGCCACGCACCACCAAGTCCTCGAGCACACGTATCCTCTCTTCAAAGGCAGCCTTCATTACCTCGAACTCATCTTTTTTCTTGGCCAGATCATCTTTCAGCTGGGAGCTTCTTGCACCTCCTCTAGGAAGTGGTGGTCTCTTGAACGCTTTACCAGTCCCGGACACATATGTTCCACGAGTCTGCCCAACCACTTGGCTTATGATGTCAATCTGAGTAGCAATTGGAAGGGGTTCAGTTAATTCACTGTGGTCATCTTCATCACCATTCTGATCTGCCAACGCTTGACAAACCATTTGTTGCATTTTTTCCTACAAATTTAAACATTGTAAAGTGTAAATACAATCACAAAGTACAATGCACAATCTGCCAAGACAGCAGAAAATAACAGCGAACATGAAGCTTTAACAAGTAAAGTTTGACATGAATTACATCATACAACATGAACAATACCCAATTAATTTTTAACATGGAAATGACATACAACACGAGCACATGTTTCACCAAGATAAACATGGCTGATAATATTGCACAGTAACAAGAGGATTAGGACATGTTGGATAACATTGCAGATAACACTTGTTTGCACATGAGCAACAACACATAGTACCCAAATCCTTATACATAACATACATAATAAAAAGAACATATATGAGACAACATGTGGGAGAATAAGAATCAACAAATACAACCAAGTGAAACATAAACATATAGAAATTTCAAGTACATGAAAATGAATAAAAAAGATACGTACTGCAAGTGCAGCACCCTTGGGATCACCCGAGTAGACTTGAGAGAACGTGGCTATAAATTGTGCCTTATCTCCCTTGGCAGCGAGTGCGGCAGCCCTCAACTGAAATGAACGTTTTCCAGCACGATGGTTAATCCTATTAGGATCATTGCGCACGTCTGACATCTTTTTACCCCGGTCCTGTTATAAGAAAATGTAGACAAGTTAGATAGTACTTATAAAGTTATGTCCACTTGTAAGCAAAATGAATGCTTGACCTGATTATGTGGTTCATTAAAGTGGCTCTTAAGCCATTCCCACTGAGCAGGCCTATCCACAAACTCCCTTGGAGTTACATCGGGTCCATACGCCATGTAGAATTTTTTGCAATTTGATTTCCAGTCACGAAATCTCTCAGTGGCTTTCCTGAAAATGTAGTTCCACAGCTGGTCATCTTCTTTCTCAATAACAAAGTTTGGCTGCAAGGAACAAAAGTATGTTTAAAAGTTTGCGGACAAATAATGAAGTAAATGCAAAGAAGAAATAGAAAGTACTCACCCTCAAATGATCAAACACAGTACGCTGATCCTGTTTCTGAAGTTTTTTGAATGACGAGGCTATCATTGGAACCTTGTCCTTCACAGCACTACCAATCTCATGTATGATTAGGTTGTTAACAGCTTCGATAGCAGGCACATTCCCGCCAGGTAAGAATTCTACCTTGATCAGTTGCCCTTTAGTATGCGTCACCTTATAGTTGGCCACCTTTGAACCATTCACGACTCCACGTACCTTCTTCTTCTCTCCACTTTCATCCCCTGTCATTGACAAATTCATTATATATGTATTTAAAAACTACCTAACCAACAATAACATAAACTTCATAAAAAAACACACTAATCAACATCACACAATAACAAACAACCTTGTTACCTGTTAGCACAAAACCAGCGCTCTTGCATCTAATGCTCGGAATATGCTGCAAACTGTCTTCGACATCCTCATCATCATCCGATGAACTGTTGTCGAATGAGTGCATTGCTTCAAACTCTGGAGCTGTGGGTTCTAGAGCAGGGGCTGTATGAGGATGGTTAGAAGCAGGTCCTACTGGATTCATGGAAGCAGGGGGTGGAACAAAAGCAGGAATTGTGGGTTCTGGTGGCGGAGGATTAGGTGGACCAGCTGCCTTTGCTAAACTCCGTGGGGACCTTTAAGGTAGTAAGGGATTTGGTCGTCTTGCAGGGCTTGAATTGGCAGGTGCTGGAGGGTTGTTGTGCTGATCTTCTGGGGAATTTTGGGTAGGATGAGGTTGACTGCTAGTGGTAGTAGTTTTCCTTTGTTTCTCAGGCCTTGAGTTGTTGGTCGGTTTTCTTTTCACAAGAGGAGGTGCCGGTGGTTCTGAGTCGGGCAGGGCTTCTGTAGGTAGTTCATTTGCCTTGCGTTTTGGAGTTTGACGAACCGGAACAGCAGGGCAAAGCTTGTTCTTCTTCCGAGTTGGAGTGGCTACGGGCACAGGGATTTTGTTGGTCGTATTCGGCACAGGTGGTGTCCTAATCTCATCCAGCTTCTTCAGGCGCCTTGACGGTCCTTCTCCTTCCGCCATTGCATGCAGGATTGCCCTTGACCGCTCGGTCTGCCTGACATCAGGAACAACAAAAGGCAAACGCTCTTCCCGGGCAACCGGAGACTCAGAGCGTTCAAGTGGTGCAGTGGGGATCGGCTTCAGTGGTGGAGTGTTTAGTAACTTCCTGGATGGGCGACGGGTGGAAGGAGACCTAAGTTTCATCGGGGGAGGACGACTTGTAACGGTGACATCGTCGGGACGTCTACAAGCGGCCTTGTTCTTCAATTTCGCCATTGGTGTCGGATCGAGCGGCGTCGGTCAGAGAGATCTTGAATTCGGCAGTCGTGTATTCGGCGTCGGTGAGAGAGAGACGAGAGGAGGCGATTAGCTAGTGTGAGCAAAGAAACGAGAGGACTTAGGGTTTCGTTTCGATGCCAAGCTTATTGGGCTAATGGGCCAGTCTGTTTATTTTTTTGGCCCAGGTCCTATGTTTATGCGATTAAACATGCTCGTCCACGTCGCGTAAAGATTACGAAATATGAACTTTCGCCAACTCAAATGAAAATTTCAAAGTCCCGCCAAACCCTGCCCCAGAATTTGAAATGGTATTAGCGACACGAGTAACTTAAGTTGTCGCATAAACAAAACAGAACATAACAGAGAACATGTTTCCAAACACTTCAACTCACGAGAAATTTGAAAACACTTTTACACATGTTCTAAATGAGACACAAAATAACACATTAACACCAACACCAACACCTGCACCTGCAGATCAACAATCATCATCCGTTTCATAATTCGATTGCATTGAATCGTCACTTCGATTCATTTCACCTTCTTCCCCTGATTCATCATCATCTTCTTCCCCTGATTCATCATCATCTTCATCCCCTGATTCATCATCATCTTCATCCCCTGATTCATCATCATCTTCATCCCCTGCTGCATCATCATCTTCGTCCAAGTACAATTGCCTCCTTGCTCTTGGAATATGTTGATTACTATGTTCCTCAATGGAATTACGACCTGCAGGTTGTACATCACTTGTAACGTAAGTGGGCATTTGCTCTTGATAAGGATCATCGTCTTCAACCGATAGGTAGGTGTCACACATTACATTGTCATCTTCTCTTGCAAGGGAACTATCACTATATAGTCCTCTATGTGATACAACATTTACAACTTTCCAATTGTCACCCGCTTTTAGATCATCCAAGTAAAAAACTTGTCTTGCGGTAGTGGCAAGACAATACGGCCAATCTTCATACCAAGTGGTGGAAGTGTCAACGGAAAGTAGTCCATAATCCCTCTTGGTGCTATCCCTATCTTTAGGATTAGTGTTAAACCATGTGCAATCAAAAACAAATACCGGCATTCCATTTGCGTACTGTAGCTGAATAATGTTCCGGATAATGCCATAATATGTTAAGTCACCGTCTTCGACCATGACACCCGAATTTTGAGTCCTTCTCTTTCGGTCGCGTTCCCAAACAACGAACTTCACACCATTAACATTACACTGAGAGTGGCACACATATGATTGAGGCATGCGTGATAAACTATGCAATTCACTAGAATATGATTCGCTACGCTCTCTTTCCAAGATGTCCATCTGCAGTTGTAAAAGTTGTACAAAAAACCGATATTAAAAACAATGTCATATCTATAAATGAATGACAAATGTAGTAAAGTAAATACATAATTTAGTAGTCATACCCAGCCGCGAAAATATGGAATAAAATGCTTAACGCGCTCTTTCTTTGATCTGTTTGGGCATTCATGTTCAAACTTTTCAACGTGCCTCTTAATATACCATTTTGCTTGTACGCAGTGTTCCACCACGCACCAGTGCGCCATGTCAAGTTGTTTCTTACTCAACTTGATCCTCGGACAATTACCACTAACCGTGATAAGAGGAGAGTACACATCGAGGACATATAATTGGGCTTCTTTTGTTGAGTCCATCTCCGTTTCATCGTTCATGTATAAGTTACAATACATTACACACTCATGTGTAATGTATTGCTCAGCGATACAACCCTCTGGATATCTGGTATTCCGAACCGATCTCTTATACTCACCTAATTGTCTGCAAGGCGTAATAAGGCATAGTTAGTTTACAAATATACATGTATGTGAGCTAATTTACTTTAAATTTACAAAGTGAACGGAATACCTCTCAATAGGATACATCCAGCTATAGTGTACGGGTCCCTTAAGCAAAACTTGATCGGGAAGATGGATCAGTAGGTGTACCATGATGGTGAAGAAAGCAGGAGGAAAAATCGTCTCCAATTTGCATAGAATGATAACTATATCATCTTTCATTTGAATTGCGTCATTGACCGTGAACTCCTTACAACATAACTTCTGAAACCATCGTGATAATGATATAAGTGGCTCAACCACATAATGTGGCAAGTATGGTCGAATGAACACCGGAAGTAAACGCTGCAACATGACATGGCAATCATGAGTTTTTAACCCATTGAATTTTTTGTCTTCCACATTGATTTTGTTCCTCAAACTACCGGCATAACCATAAGGATACTTAGCATCCTTAATGAACTCAAATATCTCTGCCCTCTCTTCTGGTGAAACGGTATAGGATGCCTGTGAAACCTTATCTTTCCGGGAAGATGAGCCTGTCTTCTTCAACCACAATTCCTTCCGAATTCCTTGTTGCTCCAAACCTTCTCGAGCCTTAATATCATCCTTTGTCTTTCCTTGAAGACCGAGAATAGTACCAATGATGTTATCAAACACATTCTTCTCTATGTGCATTACATCTAACGATTATGGTTGTCTCAATGTGCTCCAATAAGGCAAATCGTAGAAAATGCTCATATGCGTCCAACACAACTTCTCCTTATTCACACCTCTAGATTTGAAATCTGGATGCAAGCTAATTGCGGGGTACTCATGGCTAAGAATAGAAGAGAAAATCTCTTCACCTGTTAATGTAGGTGGGGCATCTCGTAATTCCACTTCCCCATTGAATTTAGTAGTCTGATGCCTCCACGAATGATCCCTATTAAGCCATCTGCGGTGGCCTTGGTAACACATTCTCCCCGCTAGATGTTTAGCATCAATATCATCTAAACACAAAGGACAAGCTTTGTATCCTTTACACTTTAGACCTCCTAACATTCCCAAACCCGGAAAGTCACTGATTGTCCATATCACCGCAGCTTTCATGTTGAATGTCGATCTTCCATGTCGATCAAATGTAAGTACACCTGTGTCCCACAAAATATTCAATTCATCTATAAGGGGTTGCATGAACACATTCAAGCACTTACCGGGAGATTTTGGACCCGAGATCAATAAAGCAAGAATATTAAATTCCTTCTTCATGCACATTGAAGGTGGTAAATTGTAAGGCATCACCACGATTGGCCATGTGCTATGAGAAAGACCTGCTGCTCCGAAGGGATTGAATCCATCTGTAGCCAATCCAAGACGCACATTCCTAGGGTCTCGTGCAAAGTCAGGAAATTTTTTATCAAACTCTTCCCATGCTTCGCCATCTGCAGGATGTCTAATATGACCTTTTTTCACTTTTCTCTCCCGATGCCACCGCATCGCCTTAGCTATATGTGGTGACATGTAAAGACGTTGTAATCTTGGAGTTAAGGGAAAGTAGCGTACCACTTTTCTTGGAATCCGTCTATCAACATCACCGTCTAAGTATCTCGACTCATTACACATCGGACAATGTTCAAGGTTCTTGAAGTCTTTATAGAAAAGTGCACAACCAAATTCACATGCGTGAATAATCTCATATCCCATCCCCAAATTCTTCAGGAGTCTCTTAACCTCACTATACGAACCGGGGTAATTATTTGGGCTTGGGAGGAGATCTTGTGTGAGTCTCAAATGATCGTTAAAGCTCTTGTCGGACCATCCATTGTCGACTTTAACTTTCATTGCATTTATAATCGTACCCAATACAGTTTTGTCACTCCCCACATATATGGGAGTGTGTGCTTCCGCAAGAAGTCGTTGATACTTATCATATGCCTCTTTGCCCAAATATTCATTTTCAAGGTTATCTTGTTGTTCCGGAAAAGGGAAAGCATCGTGAAGCATCTCTATTGTCGGATCCATGTAATAAGCACCACTTTCTTCAACCGTCCCACAACTTTGTTCCATAACATAGTGTTGTCGTTGTGTGTATATTGATGATGAAGCATCGTCTTCTACTTCCCCATGAGAAGTCCAAGTCATGTAGTCTTGCATTATACCGTTGCGAAACAAATGTGTTTGGATTTCATCCAATGACAACTTTGCATGGTGCAACCTACAACGCCTACATGGGCATTTATGCTTAGTGATCCGGGGATTTTTTTGTTTGACGAAGTTTACGAAATTCGTAATACCCTGTGCAAACCGCGGATCACATTTGTCCGACAAATTCATCCAAGTCTTGTCCATGGTTAAGTTTCCAATCCTATATTAACCAAAATTGAGACAAATTATTAGGGGAGTTAAACCAACACATATTATTCCATCAAAGGATGTCGAGAGTGTTACATAGAATGCAGCAAATATCATGGAAACCAACAAAAACACAATCTGAAAAAAAAATGGAAACCAATTAATATCATGTAAAATGCAGCCCAAATGGCTAGCTAAATGCGCTGCTGTGTACGTGCTGCTATATATATCTACACACAAATTAATTAAGAGCAATTCTCTGCAGCTCAAATGGCTAGCTAAGTGCTGCTTACGTGCTGCTCTGCTACACACACAAATGGAGCCGAAAATGCCCTGCTGCTGCTCTCTATATGCCCCAAAAATCCTACCAAAAGCAAACCCACAATTCTCTGAAATTTAAGCACACACGTACACATCATATAATGTTATAATATACAATGGTGCTGGCCAATGCCCTGCAAGGAAGACAGAAAAAAGGGCAGCTGCGCATATATATGCTGTGCCTTCATTTTATTCCTGAAAAATAGCAAAATTTGGCACAAATTTGCCTTCACCTGCTAGCTAGCTGCGCTCTCTTAATTAATAATCTAACTCAATCTGCTCGTCGTACACACTCATATCCTCCCCCAAAATTTGACATATTGGCAACACAATACAGATAGAGTTTTAACTCCAACAAAACAGTTTGAAGAAAATGGAAATAAAACTTATGGAGTACTGTGAGAGTTTTGATCTATACCTTCAACAAATTGTGTCGTTTACACGTGCAGATCTGAGAAAAATCTGATGAAAAACCCCACCATGGATCTTACAGAGTATATTTACAGACACAAGGTGTTTTCAGACAAGATTTAAGGTTGTTGAGTCGAATTGAAGGCAGAGTACGGTACTGGGGTGTGTTCTGTTTTTCTGCATTTACTTTACCTTTACGCGACATACTTTGGATACACATGTCGCTTAATCCAAACACGGTAGCTACCTGTCTTTATTGCACAGAAAATTTGAAACATGCGAGGGTTGTCACGCCAGGACCTGCTTTGAAGATTTTAATTCGTACTATTATGCGACCAATTTTCGGTTGTCGCAAAAATTAAGTCACGTAATATGTTTAACGTGACAAAAGTTCCGTGTCGCTTAAGATAATGTCGCAATAACCATATTACGTGACATAAATTTCGTGTCGCTTAAAATAACGTCGTGTAATCCTCTTTATGTGACAACATGTATCGCGTCGCGTAAAATTATGTCGCATATGTGTGTTATTGCGACAAACACTTCAAAGCGTAGTCGTATAAACTGTTTAATGCGACAAATCTTTTGTGACAGCATTCAAATTGTGTCGCGTAGGATGTAAATTGGCGTAGTGAAGGTGATCAGTTTGTCAAATAGGAAGAGGGTTTTTTCATATTGGTCTTCTGTATTTTTTCTTCTTGGCCCGATCATCAAGTTGCACAAATAGTACGTATATAAAATGGGCGTGAGCATGTTTGGTGATTAGTCGTGCTTGTTTGATAAGACTCGAACATCATGTTTAGCAGTGAATATTAGTATTCCATTTTGTATAAGATTATTTGTACTCAATACTATTACAAATTATTATAAACATTTCTTGTTGGGATATGGGGCTAAGTCTATGTTGCAACAGATCAAGTTGAGTTGAAGAAGAATTTTTAGAGTTACCTGTGTACAATGACGTGTAGTATTTTGAGCGTCAAAAATAATTTATAAAATCGGTAAATACCGAGTCATCCAAGGGAGTAATTGGAAACTTGCGCACTATGTAAGGTTATGCTTTTATTTATCATAATCTTAAGCGAATGTTTTGTTTGGTTTTATTATCTAAAATAAACAAGTAAAACAAAGATTTTAACGGATTTTGAGAAGTATATCGGGGAACTACTTCACTTACCCAATATTAGACTCGAGTTTATTAACTAGCATGCAAGGATTTGCTTATATCGAATGGAAAATAGCCGTACAATCCAAGTGAGAACCTCACCATTTCGGCGCTATTGGTTCGAATTGGAATTGTACCTTAAACTACGAACCTCACCCTTTCGGCGCTATTGGTTCGAATCAAGTAACTCGCTGATGTTTACAAACTCTCGTTGCGTAAACATGGGGAGTCCTTGTCATAAAACTAACAATTCCCATTACAAACTTGGGCTACTCTCGTAGTCACCGATCTTGTAATGTGTATTTTACTTAATAGTTCGACGTTTAACCTCATCCTTTCGGCGATATTGCCATAACGTCTCAAAGCGATCCACTTTGAAATTTTGTCAAACACCTAGAATGCATCGATGGGTTTAGGCGTTAAGTAAAATATAAATAATGTAAAACAATCCAAATCATGCAACATTTAATATATTAAACGACTCATAGTCAAGTAAGATTCGTAAGATCCCAAAATATGGGTTACTACTCACTATCCATCGTCATGGAAATACAAATCATGTTTTGTTCGAAACGAAAATTACAAAGAGAAAAAGGAATGACTACACCCTTTGAATTGATGTCGATAATCCCTTTAAGCTCAATCTTTGATCCGATCAAAATTCTCGTTGTTTTCGTGCCCCCTTCTCTCTTTTCCATCTTTCCCAAGTGTGTAGAATGGATATGTGTGAATGGAATTGTGGAGTTGGGTTGGCCGCTACGCCTTTTTCTTCTTTTTGTTATTTTTGGGTTTTTTGCAAAAATTTAGCAAAAAATGCATTTTGGCCCATTCAAGCGGTGTCATCAAATAGGTGACACACAAACGACATGGCTAATTCCAGAGAGCTGAATTTCCTGAGTGTTTTCTGACCTGTGTCACTTCTGTCAACTAATTTCGGTGAGACTAGCGTAGAGTGAGATGACCTATTGAGCTCATATTCTGACATCCGTAACGGCCGAGTCTCCTCTTGGTCCAAAATACAAAGTTGTATTCCTTCATTTCAGCTTTCAAACAAGCTATAAGTAAATGGATTTGGACACCGTATGAGCTCTGGGCATAGGCAACAAGTCAATTCGCCTATTTTTTCATTGTTTTCGCCCAAATTCCCACAAAACACTTTATTCGCACTGGATTCAGTTTTCACCTAAAAAGGCATCCAAACAAAAAGTGAGAGCTCATATAAATAAGGCGAATGATCGAAATCGACTAAATGGGGAGCATAAATATAGTACAAATTTATGCTCATCATATAACTGTTTTTGTCTCTTTGATTTCTTACACTACAACATTATATATGCATATGAGGTAAAGAACTTCGACGTTTGTCGCTTAAGTATCCCTCGCTTAAGAAAACTAATGCGACAACACTTACATGACGATCAAAATTTGGTCGTATAAGTGAGCCTATGCGGCTCGCCAAAGTATGCTGCCTAACCATCAAACCGCGAAGCTAGTGTGCACAAGAAATGTTGAAATGTGTGAATTATGACAATTAGACAACACTTGTGTGAATTAGCTGTGTGATACATGACGTTTTTCACACATTCATGACAATTAGACAAAGCAAGCTACAAGACAAAACGCCTTAAGACACAGATACAACAACCAGACGGAAAAGAAGCTAAAAAACCATGTGTAAATTATGAAAAACTCATGCACTGTGAATGCAATATGTCTCCATAAATTCTTGGTATAGCTTCAAGGTTCCTCCAGCTCCATTTGTTGCATTGTGCCATATTAGCTGCCCCATCAATATCTCCGATCTCTTCTCTGAGTACATGGTCTACACTCTAATCACGAAAGCGCGATTGAGTATCCGAAAGCATTGATCAATCAAATTCTGGATTGCTGGGATCTTTGTTGCACCTCTGGTAATTGCAGATACGGCTTCCAATGAGTCTGAGAAGAATGTAATGTGATGCGCTCCTAGCAGGACAGTCATAAGCATTCCTTGGTGGATTGCACGCACTTCCGCCTCCAAACTTGACCTTCCCTCCACTATCCAACCTGCATAAAAATGCTCAACAAGGTCCTTTTTCAAGCTATTGTACAAGGAAGAGTTCAAGGCCAAAGAGAGACAATCGATGTGGAACAAGTTCGACACAGCAGATGTTTCCTAATTTATATTAGGCAAGTCGGCGCTGTTATACATTGAAGATATGATGCAGCTATTGAAGTCGGTGGAAGTATATATATGATGCATATCTAAAAGTCGGTTGAGAGCTCTTAAGAAATATATGCGCATGAAGATTATTTGGGAAGAAGTTATGCAAAGATCTAAATTGAAGGTTGAAGATATTCTTGAAGATTATCAAGATATAGAGGCGCATGGTTTTAGGAATATTTCCTAAAAGTTCCAAGGAAATATTTCCTAAAGAGATAGGCGGTTGAAGATTGGAAATCTTATTCTTTTAGGATTTCACCGCCCCTATATAAAGAGGGCTAAGGGTTCTCGAATCCTAAGCACTCTTGGAGAAATGTATCACTCATATACTCAGATCGGGAGGACAAGGCAAACGGCCGGTGAGCTTATTATTCCGATAAGATCACGGTGCTCGAATCAGTCTGTGATGGGTGCTGTCCAGACTGATCGTGGAACAACTGAAGATACACGCACTGTTGCTTGGCTACTGCGTGATCGCACGATAATATAGCGGAAATATTCAAATAAGAATTCGAACACTATTGCTTAGCCACGATTAATCAAAACATTTATATTGACTCGGGTGAACCGAGGTCGAACCCAAAAGATAGGTGATTAAACTAATAGTGCTAACAATGTGATTAGAATGTCTAAGGTTTGGGGGGGGGGGATTTTTAATCCAAAGGTGAGATTAAACTTTGCAAAAAGGGTTAACAATCAATTCAAAGATGACTAGGGATTACTTCCCCTCCTAGACAATTATTATGACAATGGAACGATATACCAATGATGAAATCACATGCACATGTATAGAATTTAGCTCATGCAACATTAGTACTAGGTTCAACTCGCGCTACAACCTAGTATCAAGTGGTTACATCTCGCATAGCACCTCACACTCGCGCTCTATTGGCACTATAGAACACGAATTTCTAGCCTCACACTCGCGCTCTATTGGCTAAATAAACATGTTCTTATTAAATCCAAGCAAAACTCATTAGGTTAATGAATTATCCAACTAACTCAAAAGTCCTAATGCTTCTTCATTTAGTTCATTGAAGTCATGTTGATCAACGTGAGCTACATCAAACATGAGATCAAGCAAAGTTCCCATTGAGGGCATTTCACAAACACCTTATGGGCAACTTGAAACATTAAGTTCAAATGAAGAAGATTCATGTGCAAACTCATTCATCAATGGCATATATAGGGTTCACAATATCACACACATGTCTAGGGGATCCATAATCCCCAATCAAGGTCACTACTCACTCATGGTGAGATTACAATCAAAAACAAATGAAAGAGATGGAGTTTATGAGTCTAAAACCAATATGAGATTGAAGAGTATGAGAATCCTTGTTGTTGATCTTCTTCTTTACTCAATCCACCTTGGAATCCGTGCTAGAAAACTCCTCAAAATCAGTGCAAAGTCTTCCCAAAACGTCACCAAAAAGTCCTTTTTAAAACCCTAAAAAAATTCTGGGTTTTATACATCCGCGACGGCATGCGTTCGCATGCTTTCGGTCATGCGCTCGCATGGTCTCCTGCGGACTGGGAAGTTGAAAGGATGCGAGCGCATGGGATTCTTATGCGTCGTCTCCGGTTTGTGCGTTCGCATGGAGTGTGTTGTGCGAACGCATGAATGTTGCGAAGGTTGGCAAAGCGATGAAGCAGGCGCGCATGCGAACGCACACTTTGATTCATGCGAGCGCATGCTTTGAGAAGTTTGCGCTCCGACTTTCAATTCGTGTTTCCTTGCTCCAAAATGCTCGATTTTGCTCCAAAATCACTGCCAACTTGTGTTCTCAGCTTAAACTCTGTAATTTGCTTGAAAAGAACCACAAAGCATCAAATAGCAAGTGAAATCGTAATAGAACAATCGAAACAATAGGCATAGAGGTCGCCTAAAATGCATATATTTTAGCTTTATCAAATCACCCCACACTTAATGTTTGATCGTCCCTAGCTAACTAATCATAGAGATCAACAACAAAAATTCATTTCATCATTCAGTTCAAAGAAAAACTCCACATGGTCACGAAGACTAACTAAAAACATTAAGAAGCAAATCTGCCTCTAACTAACCACTTTCGTAGGTAACACGAGTGCATTTAGCACATGCACCAAGCCTTTAAACCCCTAGGCTACCCTAGTGGAGGAGTTATAGTCTCCTGAGAGTTTTCAGACACGGGAATACTCACAAATCCCACAAAGAGAACAACCATCCAAATAGGCATTTTAAGCTCACAATTTTCAAAGTACTAGGCAAGGTGTTTTTCATGAAGTTCATAATGTATTCAACTAAATGCGTGCATTTCAATCACTACATGAAACCTCTTCGAATCCTTGTGAAAATTCATGAATTAGGATATTCAAGCGAATCAAAGCAAAGACTAATAAATCTTTAATCAAGGATTCTAGTCATTTTCTATATTAGTGACTTCAAGAAAACAATCAAATAGTCGCAAAGAAATCTTGTTGGATCACTCACCAATGCTAGCAAGGAGGCTAGTCCATTGGCTCGTGAGCTTTGAACTCATTCTCAAGCCTAGGACGCAAAGGTAACTTAGTCATAAGAGAAGAGGAGTTCCAACATCACAGTTTTTTGTATATACTTGCAAGTCATTTCATGCCTAAGTATAAGAGAATACGAGGTTCGTCCCTTAGTGAATTCTTGCTAGGAAGTATCAATTGTCTCATTGGTTTTCATGCTAGAGAATGGTGGAATAGCCGATTGTCAAGTCTAATTGCAACATTAAAGGGGGTAGAAGCCGCACTAAGCACTTTCGAGGGGGAACTTACCTTCCTAACCCTCGGCACTTAGCACATACTTCTTTAAAGTTCTTCCTAATGGTGATCAATCATAAGGAAGGGATTTGGGGCTTATTTCACATATATTTTTTCTTCTTCTTTTTCTATATTTTTTTTTCTTGCCCTCTTTTGACCCCACACTTAGAACTTTGACAAAGGGCTAAGTGTTAAAATGGAGCATGACAAACCAACAAGACAAATCCACAAGATGAGCAAGGTCACTAAGGTCACCTAAAGGCAATCATGGCATGCAAGAGCAATTCTCATCATTTTTTTTTCCGATTTTTTTGCTTTCAAAGATCAACTCTTTAGTCTCAACGAGAAAAAGCTTAGAACAAAAGATAAAGAAGTGCTAGTAGATGCTTTGATCCTCAAGAATGAAAGTCAACAATCCAATCCATTAGTCATCTAAAGGGTCAATCAAGTGAAATCATCCACGACTAGTTGAATTTAGAGATGAAATTTTTCGAAAATGTAGTCTTGCCTAGACTTTTTGTTTTCATTTAATAATTCGAAATTTTTGGATGAATTGTGCAGTAGTGTAAGTGTTTTCCTCTCAACATACGATTTGATTGGATTCCAAACATGAAAGGATGGCAAGCAAGCACAAGCATCTCGTGTAGTCAAAACATAGGCACCCCACACTTAGCAATTGCTTAGTCCCTAAGCAATGAATAGAATGAAAAGCAAAGAGAGAATTAAGAAAAACTTCTCTCGTTTGGAGGTAGCCATTTCAAAGTGAGAGATGTTGCTTTGCGCGTCTAGTCTTTGGGCGGCTGAGCTTGCACAAAAGATTCGATTGATGATTCCTCTTTTTCTTCTATAAGATAAGAAACTCAAAGACGGAAATGTTAAGCACACAAGGTAAAGAAATCATCATCGTAAACATGTCAACATCATGCAAGTCAATCTTATAATTCATCAAAAGAACACATCATTGAACGCCAAATGCCCTAATCTTGCAAAAGCGCACCAAAACAAGTAAGGATGGTGCCGGACTGAAGTATGAGCGCATGAAGACATTTGTACGAACGCATGATGGCATGCGACCAAAGCGCAAAGTGGGAATAAACTGGTCATGAGAACGCACAGATTGAATTGTGCGAACGCACAACACTGGGCAGTAAGGAACTGAAACTCAGAAATCGGTTTTCCCCTGCAAATCAATACGCACATAGACGATCATGTAGTCTTCAATACATATCAAGAATGTAGCACACATCACACGAGTAATCAACAACGTTTACATTCCAAATGATCATCATCAAGAGTTTCATCACAATCCACAAGTCATCAAATGCAAAACAACAAGCATAGCAAAATATGAAAGTTCCAATCAAGTGCTACCATTGACTAAATCCATTTCGTCTGAGGTAGAGACATCTTCATCTGAGGAAGTGGAGGCAGTGGAAGGATCATCGACTCTCACATCACCGGCACGATCGATCTCGTCAATGGTAACACCAAGCTCATCTGCCGGAGCAGCTCCACGATCACCATGAGGTGCAAGGATGAACTGATCAGCAGCACTGTCTTCATCATCCAAATCAAAGCAATCCTCATCTCCACTCTTTCGGACAGTTTCACCCATGGGCAGTTTGCGCACTGAATCTAACACCATCTTCAAACTAGCTTCGACGTTCTCCTCAGCTAGCACAGAGGGCTCACCCACTTTTTCCTTTCCTTTAGCACTAGGAAAGAAGGGTGGAGAGGGAGGGGAAGGTGATCTAGGGATAAATGGGGATCGAGGTGGCAAATCTAAGGTAGAGGATATACCCAAGTGATCGGTAATAGCAAGCAAGGCCTTCTCCTCCCATTTGATATGCCCAGAGACATAAGTAGCAAGGGAGCTTTGATCACGCGCCAACTTATCTTGCACTGCGGCTATGGCATCCAAGCGCGCCAAAATAAGATCAAACTTCGGCTCACTAGGGGGAGGAGGCACGGCATGTGAGGAGGGGGGAACATCATGGGCAGCAACCCGGTCAACCTCATCATCAATATTATCCTCTTCCTCACCCTCATTATCTCCCTCACAATCTTTCCATTTCAGCCCCTTCCCTAAAATATGTCTCGATCTCATTTGCTTAAGAGTAAGCCTTAGCTTATCACTCTCCATATCTCCAAATGTGAAGTTGAGCTTCCTTGCAATCCAAGTTACGAAGGAACCACCGCCCAATCCTTGATTCTTTGAAGAGACAAGCTGATTATCCTTTATACCCTTGGTGATGCACCATAACCAATCCACTTTCTGCCCCCTCTCAATCATGAGCATGATCATCATTTCTAGCTTCGACACAAGTCTACCATAACTAGTTCGAACAAACACAATACCCGCTAAGAATTTGTGAATAACTTTCCATACGGGCACGCGAATACTAGTGGACTTGTGTTGATCTTCCTTAGCATAATCATTCCCCGAAATCCTCTTCCAAAACCTACACACATCATCATCATCTACCTTAGGGAATGAACCATCCCTAGGTAATCTAAACCAATCACACAGCACATCGGCATCCACCTCCCACTGATAATTACCCAAAGCGAACCTCCAACACTTCACTTTCTCCTCCTCTTTATCTTCAATAATTTTATGCACGGCGCTAAACGAACTAAGGAATTCCATAGTGACTTCATGATATGATCTCGGATCATCTCTAAATATAAAACTTAAGCCACTAGCCCTAAGCAATTCCTTAATTTCATCAATAATTTCCAACTTCTCCAAAGCCTCAATTTCGGGAAAAAGGAGGGAGATAGGCCATTTACCTTTGTTCGAAAGCGCCGTATGCAACACCGAGTCCTTCTTATTGCTGAACCGGATTGGGCTATCAAAGTCATACGGTTTGGGCATTGTGAAAACGTTTGAATCGTCGGCGCTTGGTGAAGTCGGAGAAGTATCTCTCTCCAAATCTCCATCAGCTCTACTGACCGAGCTGGGAGCCATAATGTGCCTCGTGGGATCCTCGGAAGTGCGGCCATAGTGTCGTCCTTCAGAATCAGACTTCACGAACAACTTCCCAATTTCCTTGCTTTTCTGCCCTTTTCCTTTGGACGGTTTGGAGACTGGTGGCTTGAAGGTTGCTAAGCTCTGCGAGGGACCCTTGGTAGGTGGTTTGGAAGTGGAGGTTGCCTTGGCCTTGCCCATTTTGCAGTCGGAGAGAATGGCGACTTCGGATTTGTGATTTGCGACGGTGGAAGGGAGGAGTTAGGCCGAAGCTTTGCTTTGAACGGCGGAGAAGACGGATGATGGCTGATGTCGGACGGCGCTGCGGAGGCTGGGGTAGGGCGGAGAGAAATTGAACGAAGGGTTTGAAATGAAATTGACATTGGCTGGATTTGTTAAACCCTAATTGAGTTATGCGAACGCATGAATTATGTTGTGCGAACGCACAGGTGTGCGGACAACTGAGAATGACTGATTTTCAATGGCTATGCGAACGCACAAGGTGCTATGCGAACGCACAATGGATGAAGAGGTATGAAAACTGATTTTGACGACGCATGAAAATTATGTGCGAGCGCATGAAGCTATGCGAGCTCAACACTTAGGATTTGAATGAAAGTTTTGGCGAGGATGCGAACGCACAAAGTGCTATGCGAACGCACACATGGATGAAGAGGTATGAAAACTGATTTTGACGACGCATGAAAATTATGTGCGAGCGCATGAAGCTATGCGAGCTCAACACTTAGGATTTGAATGAAAGTTTTGGCGAGGATGCGAACGCACAAAGTGCTATGCGAACGCACACATGGATGAAGAGGTATGAAAACTGATTTTGACGATGCATGAAAATTATGTGCGAGCGCATGAAGCTATGCGAGCTCAACAAAATGAAGGAAAGGCTGGCTATGCGAACGCACAAATTAAGCCGTGCGAACGCAAGGAATTGCGGACAAAATTTCTATGCCAAACTCAAATCGTACATCAACGCTCTTTGCACAAAATTTCAACACCCCACACTTGTGTCCTATCAAGGCATCAAATTCACCAAGCATATGCTATGAAGACATCGTGCTAAAAGCATTTCAATTGCACATAGATCATCAAATTAAGGCATTCACGCATGCATAGTTCAAATTCTCAATTCTTGCACAAAGCAATAGGAATCCAATCAAAACAGATTTACTTTGGAGATCATGGGAGAAACACTCACGAGCCTAGTTTAACGTCTTGGCTAAGACGGAGCCGATTCTTTTCATAACAAGAAGCACACTAAGAGAAGTCCCGAGCGGGATCCCTTCTCTAGCGATATTAGCATTTAGCATTCAAGAGGGAGCTTCCAACATGTTTTGGTCTCCATGGTCAGCTTGATAGATTTTGACTCTCTGCCCGTTTGCTTTGAATAAATTCCCTTGATTGTCAACTAGCTCTAGGTGGCCATCGTCGAAAACTCTGTGAATTCTATATGGTCCAAACCACCTAGACTTGAACTTCCCGGGAAATAACTTGTATTTTGAGTTGAATAGCAAGACTTTGTCTCCTACCGAGAATTGTTTCTTCAGAATGAGCTTGTCATGCCATCTCCGAGTTTTCTCCTTATAAATTTTTGAACTTTCGTAGGAGTCCAATCTGATTTCATCCAACTCATTTAGTTGAAGGAGTCTCTTTTCTCCTGTAGCCTTCATGTCGAAATTCAGCTCTTGGATGGCCCACATGGCTTTATACTCAAGCTCTACCGGGAGGTGGCAAGGTTTGCCATAAACTAACCGGTATGGAGACATTCCAATTGGCGTCTTGAAGGCGGTTCTATATGCCCACAAGGCATCATCAAGCTTCAACGCCCAATCTTTCCCGGACTTCCCAACTGTCTTTGTCAAAATGTTCTTTATTTCTCGGTTTGACACTTCGACTTGCCCATTCGCTTGGGGATGATAAGGGGTAGAACATCTATGGAATATCCCGTGCTTCTTAAGCATAGACTCGAATCTTCTCTCCTTAAAGTGGGAACCATTGTCACTTATCACCGCTCTTGGCATTCCAAATCTCGGGAAGATAATTTTCTTGAACATCTTGATCACCACTTTAGCGTCGCAAGATGGGGAAGCTATGGCTTCAACCCATTTAGACACGTAGTCTACCGCTACGAGAATAAAACAATTTCCTTGTGAAGATGGTAGAGGTCCCATGAAATCTATGCCCCATACGTCGAATACTTCAACTTCTAAGATGCCTTTCTGAGGCATTTCATCTCTTCTAGCAATGTTGCCCATTCTTTGACATTCGTTACAAGCCTTGACGAATTCATACGTGTCTTTGAACATGTTGGGCCAATAAAATCCCGATTGAAGAATCTTAGCCGTGGTCTTGGAAGCGGAACCATGACCACCATAAGAAGAAGAGTGACAACAAGCAATGATTCCTTTTGTATCTACCTCGGGCACACACGTTCTATAAATTCCGTCTTGGCCTAGCTTGTATAGGAAAGGGTCGTCCCAAAAATACCTTGAAACATCATGCAAGAACTTCCTCTTTTGATTATGATCAAGGTCACTCGGAAGGATTTTGCAAGTCAAGTAGTTCACATAGTCCGCGTACCAAGGGGCATTATCTTTGACACTCAGCAAATATTCTCCGATAAAAGAGTCTCCTATAGGCGTTGAGAATATTTTGGAGTCATGAAGCTCAACTCTCGAGAGATGATCCGCTACTACATTTTCGACCCCTTTTTTATCCTTGATTTCAATAGTGAACTCTTGCAAAAGAAGGATCCAACGAATTAGCCTCGGCTTTGCATCTTTCTTTGTCATCAAATACTTAATAGCGGCGTGATCTGTGTAAACAATTGTCTTGGACCCCACGAGGTATGGTCTGAATTTTTCAAAAGCATATACCACGGCTAGCAACTCTTTCTCGGTGGTAGTATAGTTCATTTGAGCATTATCTAGCACCTTGCTCACATAGTAGACTACATGGAGTCTCTTATCGATTCTTTGTCCCAAGACGGCTCCAATAGCAAAGTCGCTTGCATCGCACGTAAGCTCGAATGGAAGATCCCAATTCGGTGGTTGCACTATGGGTGCCGACACAAGAGCTTTCTTGAGCTTTTCAAATGCCTCTAAGCAATCTTCGTCAAAACTGAATTTCACATCATTGCATAGGAGGTGAGTTAGCGGCTTGGCAATCTTTGAGAAGTCCTTAATAAATCTCCGGTAAAAACCGGCATGGCCTAGGAAGCTTCTAACTCCTTTTTGATCTTTTGGAGGTGGTAGTTGCTCAATTACTTGAACTTTCGCTTTATCAACTTCCACTCCTCTTTTAGACACTAAGTGCCCAAGCACAATTCCCTCTTGAACCATAAAATGGCACTTTTCCCAATTTAGCACCAAACCCGTTTCAATGCACCTAGCGAGAACATGAGAAAGATTCGTTAAACAATCATCAAATGAAGTTCCATGAATAGAGAAGTCATCCATGAAAACTTCCATGCATTTCTCAATGTAATCACTAAAGATAGACATCATGCATCTTTGAAACGTTCCCGGTGCATTGCATAACCCAAAGGGCATGCGTCTAAATGCGAAAGTTCCATAAGGACATATAAATGTAGTTTTTCCTTGGTCATTAGGCAAAATGGGAATTTGATGAAATCCGCTATAACCATCTAGGAAACAAAAGTATTCATGTCCCGCAAGTCTTTCAAGCATTTGATCAATAAAAGGAATGGGAAAGTGATCTTTCTTAGTTGCTTTATTCAATTTCCTATAATCAATGCACATCCTCCATCCATTTACGGTTCTTGTAGGGACCAACTCTCCCTTATCATTTTGCACAACCGTAAGTCCGCCCTTTTTGGGGACGACATGGATGGGGCTTACCCATTCCGAATCCGGGACCGAATAAATGATTCCCGCATCTCTTAGATTAGTAATTTCCTTAAAGACAACTTCGCTAAGGTTTGGGTTCAATCTCCTTAGAAACTCCCTAGAAGGTTTTGCATTTTCATCAACATTTATCCTATGCATGCATAACGAAGGGCTAATTCCCTTAAGATCATCAATAGAGTACCCCAAAGCTTTGCTATTATTTTTCAAGACATGCAAAAGTTTGGACATTTCTTTCTCATTCAAGGTTGCACCAACAATAACCGGGTGCGTAGAATTATACCCAAGAAACTCATACCTTAGATTCGAAGGTAGAGGTTTTAACTCTCCTTCGAATTCCTTACCTCTCGGCATTTGGTCTCCTTCACCTTCGTGAGCGTCAAATAATTGTTCTCCTTCGGCCAAAGTCAAGGCATACATTCCCTCATCTTCCATATCCATTGGTGAGGTAAAAAGCATACTAGAATCATCTAAGTCCATGACTTCGCTTTCAAAAGATGTTAGCTCAAGATTTTCACAAGATATATCAAGCAAGTTGCATTCAAAAGATGAAGTGGGAGCTTTCATGGCATTTTTCAGAAAAAATTTCAACTTTTCATCCCCTATCTTCAATTCAATAGACCCTTCTCCACATCTAATGACCGCCTCAACGGTGTTAAGAAAAGGTCTACCAAGAATAACGGGCATTTCTTGCTCAACATCCATTTCTAGCACATAGAAGTCTACGGGAATGAAAAATTTACCAACTTTAATAGGCACATCCCTAAGAACTCCCCTAGGGATTCTAGAACTTCTATCGGCTAGTTTCAATGAAATAGTAGTAGGATGGAGTTCACCCACATCAATTTGCTCAAACAACGAATAGGGAATTAAAGAAATGCTAGCTCCCAAATCACACAATGCCCTATCAATCTCAATCTTTCCTAAAGAGATAGGAATAGAAAATGACCCATTATCTTGCATTTTCTTAGGCATTCTACTTTGCACAATGGCACTACACTCAACATTCAATGCTACCATGCTAGATTCTTCAATAACTCTACGATTAGACACAATATCTTTCAAGAATTTTGCGTAGGTAGGATTTTGAGTGATTACCTCATGGAATGGAAGAGTGATGTACAACTTCTTCAACATCTCCACAAATCTTTGGAAGTGGGCATCTAGCTTGCTCTTTTTTAGCCTTTGAGGGAAAGGGATCACGGGCACATATTTCCTCATCAAAATCGGCTCATCTTCTTTTTCCTTTTCTTCCATGGGAGCTTGAAGTTCAACTTCGGCATTTTCGTTAGCAACTTCCTCTTCTACCTCCTTAGAATTATGATTCGGTTTTCCTTGAGGGGTAGGCAAGACTCTTCCACTCTTCAATGTGATGGCATTGATATGCTCGGTAGAATTGACATCCGGTTGAGAAGGTAGTTTCCCAAAGTGCTTCAATGCTACGGCTTGTTGAGCCACTTGATTCTCAAGCATCTTGTTATGGGCTTCCAATTGCTCCATTCTCTTGTTGGTCTCTTTTTGATTTTCTAGCATTTGAGCCATCATAGACATCATAGTGTTATCTTGATTGTTGGAAGGAGCTTGTCTTTGTGGATTGGAGGTTCCTTGATCGTTCATTGGAGGCTTGGCTTGATAAGGCCTTTGATAGTTCCCTTGGTTAGAATATTGAGAGTTTTGCACTTGAGCTTGATTGGAGCTTTGGCCTTGAGTAGAGTACGAGTTTTGCCCTAGGTTTTGGTTGGAGCCATATCCTTGTCTTTGGTAATTCCCTTGGTAGTTGTTTTGCCCTTGAGGCCTAGAAGGAAAATTGGAGTCGTTGGACGTTCTTCTTTGAGGAGGCTCATAGTTCCTTGTAATAGGATTAGCATTTTGAGCATAATTTCTCTGTTGATTGACGTAATGTGCCTCTTCATATCCATCATCATCATCACCTTCATATCTCCCATCGGGACAAGCTTTCGTAGAATGCTTCGTGCTAGAACATAAGAAACAAGGTGGTTGAGCCGGATTCTTCTCTTTGTCATTCCTCGGTTTAGACACCTCCAAAGAGTTAACCATACTTATCATGGTTTCCATTTTCTTTGTCAAATCACTAAATTGGTCTTTGGTCACATAATTCGAAGAATCTTCTCTAGACTTAGCCATTTTCTTGTGATCGACACCTTGGTATCTATCGGAATTCGTAGCGATCTTCTCTATGACCTTGAATCCTTGGCTTGCCGGTAAATCCATTATTGCACCTCCACTAGCCGTGTCCATTTGGTTCTTGGCCTCTTTGCTCATGCCTAGATAGAAGTATCTCATCAAGTCCGCTTTTCGAAAGTTGTGATGAGGGCATTCCCTCAAATAATGCTTGAAGCGATCATAGGCTTGATGAAATAGCTCGTTGTCCCTTTGAGAAAATGTCAATATAAAGTCGGTGAATTTCTTTGTCCTCGACGGTGGAAAGAATTTTGAGAGAAAAGCATTTGCAAGATGATCCCAAGTTCTAAAAGTTCCCGGTTCTTGATTTTGCAACCATTCCTTTGCATCTCCGTACAATGAGGACGGAAAGAGTTTCAAGTAGACATATTCCGCGGGCATATTTCTTGGCTTGTATGTGCGGCAATATTCTTGGAAATTAGCCAAATGGGTAGAAGGATTTCCAACTCCTTGGTATTGATCATTGGTCACCATATGGACTAAGGAGGATTTCACATCAAAGTCAAAGGCATCTTCTTCCGGAGGCACAATGGCCGAACCATTCCCTTCAAGAGTGGGAGTCATGTAATCTCCAACGGGCCTCTCATCATCCTCGTCGTCGTATCTACAATTTCTGTTGTTCCTTTGAAAGAGCGGGAGGGTCCCGTAATGGATTTTGATCCTCGATGTTGTTTTGTCTAGCGGGAAGATTTTCTGCGATATCCCCTTCCACTCTATAGTCTCGGTTGTTCCCTTGAAGGGCGGGAGGGTTCTCTATCTCATCTTCCATTCTAAATCCCGGTGGCAAATAAGGTAGAGGGTTTAAAAGCGGAGGTGGGCGAGGTCTAGGACCTTGGAAAGCCGGTGGAATAATAGGAGCAAGAGGTGTAATGGGAGGTAGAGGATTCTTGCGAGGTCTACCTCTTCCTCTCTTAGCGGTTGGGTGAGAGGGGTGAGAAGTGCTTGGAGTTGATCCGATCACTACGTGCTTTTGCCCCTTAAATCTCGTGTTCATTCAAATGCCTACAAGAACAAGGGAAATTCTTAGCAATGAAGGGCAAAGGAAATAAACACAATTAAGCACAAAACAAGCAATGACTATCAAGTAATGAAAGAGTAGACAAACTAAACAATCTATTAGCACTTAGTTAATTAACCTATCCCCGGCAACGACGCCATTTGATCGCACGATAATATAGCGGAAATATTCAAATAAGAATTCGAACACTATTGTTAGCCACGATTAATCAAAACATTTATATTGACTCGGGTGAACCGAGGTCGAACCCAAAAGATAGGTGATTAAACTAATAGTGCTAACAATGTGATTAGAATGTCTAAGGTTTGGGGTGGGGGGGATTTTCAATCCAAAGGTGAGATTAAACTTTGCAAAAAGGGTTAACAATCAATTCAAAGATGACTAGGGATTACTTCCCCTCCTAGACAATTATTATGACAATGGAACGATATACCAATGATGAAATCACATGCACATGTATAGAATTTAGCTCATGCAACATTAGTACTAGGTTCAACTCGCGCTACAACCTAGTATCAAGTGGTTACATCTCGCATAGCACCTCACACTCGCGCTCTATTGGCACTATAGAACACGAATTTCTAGCCTCACACTCGCGCTCTATTGGCTAAATAAACATGTTCTTATTAAATCCAAGCAAAACTCATTAGGTTAATGAATTATCCAACTAACTCAAAAGTCCTAATGCTTCTTCATTTAGTTCATTGAAGTCATGTTGATCAACGTGAGCTACATCAAACATGAGATCAAGCAAAGTTCCCATTGAGGGCATTTCACAAACACCTTATGGGCAACTTGAAACATTAAGTTCAAATGAAGAAGATTCATGTGCAAACTCATTCATCAATGGCATATATAGGGTTCACAATATCACACACATGTCTAGGGGATCCATAATCCCCAATCAAGGTCACTACTCACTCATGGTGAGATTACAATCAAAAACAAATGAAAGAGATGGAGTTTATGAGTCTAAAACCAATATGAGATTGAAGAGTATGAGAATCCTTGTTGTTGATCTTCTTCTTTACTCAATCCACCTTGGAATCCGTGCTAGAAAACTCCTCAAAATCAGTGCAAAGTCTTCCCAAAACGTCACCAAAAAGTCCTTTTTAAAACCCTAAAAAATTCTGGGTTTTATAAATCCGCGACGGCATGCGTTCGCATGCTTTCGGTCATGCGCTCGCATGGTCTCCTGCGGACTGGGAAGTTAAAAGGATGCGAGCGCATGGGATTCTTATGCGTCGTCTCCGGTTTGTGCGTTCGCATGGAGTGTGTTGTGCGAACGCATGAATGTTGCGAAGGTTGGCAAAGCGATGAAGCAGGCGCGCATGCGAACGCACACTTTGATTCATGCGAGCGCATGCTTTGAGAAGTTTGCGCTCCGACTTTCAATTCGTGTTTCCTTGCTCCAAAATGCTCGATTTTGCTCCAAAATCACTGCCAACTTGTGTTCTCAGCTTAAACTCTGTAATTTGCTTGAAAAGAACCACAAAGCATCAAATAGCAAGTGAAATCGTAATAGAACAATCGAAACAATAGGCATAGAGGTCGCCTAAAATGCATATATTTTAGCTTTATCACTGCGCATTCAGGAGAAGGCGCTGATCTTCGTGGAGGGTCAACTGGTGGAATTGGAGGCGAGGCTCTGATCTAGGGGGAGCCTAGATAGGAATTCTTGGAGGTGAGGCGCTGATTATAGTGAATTGCTTTCCACCGGGCTAAGGATAAAGCCCCCAGACGTAGGCTCTTTAACGCCGAACTGGATAACCATATTCCGTATCTCTACTTTTGTTACTGCACTTAAGTAATATTCTGCACGAGTTGTTCTAGAGATTGTTCCATACAGTTCCAGAACAACATATCAACATACACGAGAATATTTCAATTGGTATCAGAGCAAACACTCAACACACAGAGTGAAATTCGAAGGCTGTTGAGATGAACTTAAGGGAAGGGCAAAATATCTCTCGACTACCACTACTGGAAGGAAACAAGTATGGATACTGGAGGGTGCGAATGAAGGCGTTCTAAAATCACTGGATGATATGGTCTGGAGTGCGATTTAAAAAGGTTGGACACATCCTACAATGATTGGAGAAGATGGGAAGGTAACACTACTATCAGAAGACAAGTGGAATGAGACAGAACGAAACGCTGCGGGTGGAAACTCTAAAGCAATGAATGTCATCTTCTCAGCAATTGATGGGAAGAATTTCAAGATGATATCAACTTAAGGGAAGCGGTTCATAGGGTACTTCGGTATCTTAAGTCGATATACAAGTAATCCTAGTGTGGATCACTGGCAAGCGGTTCATAGGGTACTTCAGTATCTTAAGGGAACGATGAACCTAGGTCTTGTATATTCAGAATTTCCTTCGGTCCTTGAAGGATATTCGGATGCAAATTGGATCTCGAACGAAGAGGATCATTCTTCTACAAGTGGATGGGTGTTTCTACTTGGGGGAGGTGCCGTATCATGGGCCTCTAAGAAACAAACGTGCATCAGTAGTTCAACAATGGAATCTGAATTTGTTGCTCTAGCCGCAGCTTCGAAAGAAGCGGAAGGGTTAAAGAAAATGATACATGAAATTCCATTGTGGGAAAGACTGATATCACCCATATCGATTCATTGTGATAGCGCTGCAACATTGGCTAAAGTATATAGCCATGTATATAATGGGAAGTCTAGACACTTGGGTGTTTGACATAGTGCGGTAAGAGAGCTCATTACGCCTGGGGTGATATCAATGAATCGAGAGATGCATATTCATAGGATATAGTGCATATTCATAGGATACTATCAATGAATCGAGAGATGCCATATTTGATGAAAAGAGATTTTCATCTATTAGCATGCATAAAGATTTGATTCTTGCGCCTAGTACAGTTCAAGAATCGAGTGACCCCCAAATTTCAGAAAATAGAAGGAGTAAAAGGGCTAGGAAAGAAAAATAATTTGGTAATGATTTTCAAATGTACCTAGTGGAAGGAACTAGGGAAGACATTGGCTCGCAATATTTATATTGCCATATCATTGAAAATGATCCTAAGACATTTGATGAAGCCATGAAATCCCAAGATGTATCATTCTGGAAAGAGGCCATTAATGATGAAATGGACTCTATAGTGGGTAATAACACTTGGATTTTGGTAGATTTACCACCAGGACATAAAGCATTGGGAAATAAATGGATCTTCAGAAAGAAGATGAAAGTGGATGGTACCATTGATAAGTTTAAAGCAAGATTGGTAATTCACGGCTTTAGACAGAAATATGGTATGGACTACTTCGATACCTATGCACCGGTTGCAAGAATTTCAACAATCAGATTGTTGATTGCTTTAGCATCTATACATAAGTTGCTAGTACATCAAATGGATGTAAAGACTGCTTTCCTAAACGACAATTTAGAGGAAGAGATATACATGAAGCAACCGGAAGGTTTCGTTGTAACGGGACAAGAGCACAAGGTATGCAAACCTGTTAAGTCACTGTATGGACTTAAACAGGCACCTATGCAATGGCATCAAAAGTTTGATGAGGTGGTGCTTTCCGATGGATTTATCTTAAATCAATCGGATAAATGTGTATATAGAAAATTTGACAACTCTGGAAATGGAGTTATCATTTGTCTATATGTAGATGATATGTTGATTTTTGGCACTAACCTAAAGTGCATAAATCAGACAAAGGATTTCTTATCATCTAAATTTTCCATGAAGGACATGGGGGAGGCGGAAGTCAGTCTTGTTATAAGAATAGAAAGAGTAGACGGAGGTCTAGCCTTGACTCAATCTCATTATATTGAGAAAGTGCTAAAGAAGTACAAGTATTTGGACTGTCATTCGGTGGTTACTCCTTTTGATTCCTCCAAACACCTTTTTCCTATTAAGGGAGATCCCGTGTCACAACTTGAATATTCAAGGGTCATTGGAAGTTTGATGTATGCGATGACAAGTACAAGACCAGACATAGCTTTTGCGGTGGGCAAGCTAAGTCGATATACAAGTAATCCTAGTGTGGATCACTGGCAAGCGGTTCATAGGTTACTTCGGTATCTTAAGGGAACGATGAACCTAGGTCTTGTATATTCAGAATTTCCTTCGGTCCTTGAAGGATATTCGGATGCAAGTTGGATCTCGAACGAAGAGGATCATTCTTCTACAAGTGAATGGGTGTTTCTACTTGGGGGAGGTGCCGTATCATGTGCCTCTAAGAAACAAACGTGCATCAGTAGTTCAACAATGGAATCTGAATTTGTTGCTCTAGCCGCAGCTTCGAAAGAAGCGGAATGGTTAAAGAACATGATACATGAAATTCCATTGTGGGAAAGACCGATATCACCCATATCGATTCATTGTGATAGCGCTGTCTTGGGGTGTCACTTGTATATTTGAAAACTTAGGGATTAGTTTGTTATTTATATTGATTTAGGGTCTGTAAATGTTTATATATATACCAGCTGGGCTGATGAACCGGTTGAGTTGAGAAATAAACAAATTGAGCTTCGTCTCTTCATCTGCAATTTCTGATTGGTTCTTTGCATTCTTCATGGTATCAGAAGCACGGCGATGATCCTGTTTAGACATCGTTGAACAAACGTCGCTTTCAATTTTATCAATTATGTCGGGAGATGGTACTTCGAAAATCACAACTTTGGGATCAGCAGGTCATTACAATCCTGCTGATGATCCTTTCTATGTCAGTCACAGTGATATAACAGGCTCGTCTCTGGTTAGCGAGGTCCTCACCGGTAGACAAAATTTTGTGACCTGGAAGAAAGCGATGGAGATAGCGCTATCCGCGAGATTGAAAATCAACTTCGTCCTTGGCCGTCATCCGCGTCCTGATGATGATGATGATGCCAAACTCGCGAAGTGGCAACGCTGTAACGACGTGGTAATGTCGTGGCTTATCAGCTCAGTGTCGAAGCAGGTTGTCGGACAAATCCTTCACGCCGATGATGTAGCAGCAGCCTGGCAAACTCTCCATATTAGGTATGCTGGTTCTAACCTCTCTCGAAAATTTGCTTTGAAGAAGGATATCTATAATTTGTTGCAAGGGGATATGGATATTGCTTCCTATTTTGAGAAATTGACAAACTATTGGGAGGAGTTAGATGCTATGCGTGGTAGGAGATTGAATCTGTTGTCTAAAAATTGCACTGAGTGTAAGGAGAATTCCAAGGAGAAGTTAGAGGACAGAGCTATGCAGTTTCTGTTTGGATTGAATGAAATCCACTCTCAAATTAGGACACATATATTGGCATTGCAAGAATTGCCACACATAGATGTGATCTATGACATGGTTTCATCCCATGAGGCTGAGTACAACTTGACCAAAGCATCTGTTACCGAAGTGTCGGCCATGTACGCTGAACAGAATAATTTTGGGAAGCCACAGAATCGAAGTTCAGGAGCAGGTAATCATAGACAAAAATTTTGCACTCATTGCAAAATGAACGGCCATAGCAAGGAAACCTGCTACAAGATTATTGGTTATCCTGTTGGGCATAGATTGTATAGAGGACCTGTGAAACAAGGTATTAACAATTTCAAAAATAATCCTCGAGGAAGACCTGCTGCTAATGGAGCTTTTAGTGAAACTGCCAACCAAAAATCTCCAAACCAGATTGCTGAAACTAGTGCTAGAGGCATGCAATTCACTGATGCTCAGGTCAATAAACTTCTAGCCATGATCAAAAGTGGAGAGTGTAGTGGTGATGGAGAAGAAGACCATATGGCAGGTATATGTTTCAAGAACAATTATTTTCATAAGTCAAGTATGTGGATTGTTGACAGTGGCGCTACTGGCCACTTTGCTTGTGATGAGTCTATGTTATTTGACATCTATACCCTACCTAAACCTTGCTCAGTTACCTTACCAAATGGCCAAGTTGCTAAGGTCACAAGCGCTGGTTCTTGTGAGCTGATGAACGGCCTTATATTATCAGAAGTTATGATTGTTCCGGACTTCAAATTCAACCTAATTTCTGTTAGTAAGCTTGCTTTTGGATCAACTTATTCAGTGATTTTTTCTGGGAACTATTGTTTTGTTCAGGGAGTGGATCACAAAGTTACCCAGAAGATTGATGATCTTAGTGGTGGACTTTACATTTTAAATAAAGATCAGAAGAATAATAGGCCTACTTGTGCAAGCATCAGCAAGCTTGTTTCTGCGGAAATTTGGCATAGAAGGCTTGGTCATTTTCCCATAGACCAAGTACAAAGAATAATACCAGCTAGCAAGTTGAACAAAGGGACTTCCCATTCAGATTTTCACTGCGAAATATGTCCTTTTGCTAAGCAAACTAGATCATCTTTTATGTTAACTCAGCAAAAGACCTCAAATATTTTTGATATTATTCATGGGGATGTTTGGGGTCCCTTTCAAACTCCAACAATGTCTGGAGCACGTTATTTCTTAACTTTGGTTGATGATTGTTCTAGATTTACATGGGTTTATTTGATGCAACAAAAAGGTCAAGTGTCGACTTTTATCAGGGACCATTTTACCTTGGTTCATACTCAATTTGGCAAGAGAGTAAAAGTATTTCGCTCAGACAATGGATCTGAATTCATAAATGGAAACTTGCAAAGTTTCTTCAAAGGACAGGGATGCATACATCAAACGAGTTGTGTCTACACCCCACAACAAAATGGGGTCGTAGAGCGCAAACACCGTCATTTACTAGAAGTGGCTCGAGCCTTAAGATTACAAGCGCATTTGCCTAAACTGTTTTGGGGCGATTGTGTCTTGACGGCTACTTACATCATTAACCGGCTACCTACGAGAATACTCAACAACAAATCTCCCTTTGAAGCTTTGTTTGGGAAACCTCCATCTCTGGAGCATATGAGAGTCTTTGGTTGCTTGGTTATATGCTTGCACTCTTAAGCGTGACAGAGACAAGATGGATCCTCGATCATCCGCTTGTGTCTTTCTTGGTTACTCTCCTACACAAAAAGGATATAAGTTACTATGCATCAAGACTTACAAAGTATTTGTAAGTAGGGACGTCATGTTTCATGAAGATACTTATCCTTATTATGAGAAATCACACACTGACAAGGCTACCTCTGATACTATTCCTGTGCCTCTGCCAGTCATTTTTTCCGATGATGAGCTAATTGATAGGCCATACAATGGAGCAATTCCCACTGAGAAAATTTCACCCATAGTAAATCAAGAAAACATGATAGTTACCTCTGATGCAGTAGATGATCCAGTAGAAGATCCCAAGACATTGCGCAGGTCCACACGACAAACTAAAACCCCTTATTGGCAAAAAGATTATGTATGTACTCAAGCCGCCAAGCAAACCTCACCTCATTCTTTGTCGAAGGTCATCTCTTACTCACAATGTTCACCATCTCACGCGAGCTTCCTTACTCAATTGGACACTTGCAGAGTACCTACTTGTTACACAAAAGCCAAAAGTGATCCCAAATGGCAAGAAGCAATGCAACGCGAGATTCAAGCATTGGAACAAAATCAAACCTGGACACTTACCTCAATGCCTACCGATAAAACCATTGTTGATTGTAAATGGATATACAAAGTGAAGCTCAAATCCGATGGCTCTATTGAACGCTACAAAGCGAGACTCGTCGCCAAGGGCTTCACTCAAGTCGAGGGGCTCGACTTTCATGAGACTTTTGCTCCGGTAGCTAAAATGACCACCATCCGATGTTGCTTGGCTTTGGCTGCCATCCGAGGGTGGCCTTTGTTTCACCTCGATGTTGATAATGCTTTTGTTCATGGAATTCTCGAAGAGGAAGTGTATATGAGAATACCTCCAGGCTTCTATAATGAGGCAAAGAAACAAGGGAAGGTTTGTAGGTTGCATAAGAGCTTATATTGGCTAAAGCAAGCTTCGCGACAGTGGTTCTCAAAGTTCAACGAAGCTCTTCTTAAATTTGGCTTCACACCAAGTCTGCATGACAATTCTTTGTTCACTTTGCAGCGTGGTAAGGATTTCATAATCCTCCTTGTTTATGTTGATGATGTCATGTGGACCGGAACTTCTTTGGACCTCATTGCTTCAGTGAAAGCTTATCTTCATGAGTGTTTCCGCATCAAAGACCTCGGCCATCTAAAATTTTTTCTTGGTCTTGAGATCACCCGGTCCTCCTCAAATATTTTTCTTCATCAACGAAAGTATGCTCTTGAAATTCTTGAGGATGCTGGTTTTACTGATTGTAAATCATCTATCATTCCCATGGACATCAAGCACGAGCTGAGCCTCTCTTCAGCGACACCATTGGAAGATCCCTTGTCATATCGCAGATTGGTTGGTCGGTTACTATATCTTGCTGTCACTCGGCCAGATCTTGCATATCCTGTACATATTCTTAGCCAATTCATGCAGCAGCCTACCATGGATCATTTAAATGCGGCACATAAAGTGTTGCGATATATTAAGGGGGCGCCTGCCCATGGCATTTTTTTGTCTGCTAAGTCTGCACTCTCTCTTTCGGCCTACTGTGATGCGGATTGGGCTGCATGCCCTCTTACTCGTTGTTCTCTCAGTGGTTACTTCGTCCTTCTTGGTTCGTCTTTAATTTCTTGGAAGACAAAGAAACAAACTCTAGTTGCACGTTCTTCTGCGGAGTCCGAATACCGTGCATTGGCAGCTGTTTGTGCTGAACTTATTTGGCTCGCTGGACTTTTTCAGGACTTGGCGTGTCCAATTTCTCGGCCGATTGCTCTCTATTGTGATAACACGGCTGCTCTACACATAGCTCGTAATCCAGTTTTTCATGAAAGGACAAAACACATTGAAATCGATTGTCACTTCATCCGCCATCAAATATCGAGTGGCTTCGTTAATCCGGTTCATGTCGCCGGCTCTGAGCAACCCGCTGATCTTCTAACGAAGCCCCTACCATCCTCCCTTCGTCACCATTTAATCGGCAAGTTGGGCATTTCCAATTTCCTCCATGCTCCAACTTGAGGGGGGGTCTTGGGGTGTCACTTGTATATTTGAAAACTTAGGGATTAGTTTGTTATTTATATTGATTTAGGGTCTGTAAATGTTTATATATATACCAGCTGGGCTGATGAACCAGTTGAGTTGAGAAATAAACAAATTGAGCTTTGTCTCTTCATCTGCAATTTCCGATTGGTTCTTTGCATTCTTCACGCTGCAACATTGGCTAAAGTATATAGCCATGTATACAATGGGAAGTCTAGACACTTGGGTGTTAGACATAGTGCGGTAAGAGAGCTCATTACGCATGGGGTGATATTTGTGGATTTTGTTAAGTCACAGCAGAATTTAGCCGATCACTTGACGAAGGGATTAGCTAGAGATTTGATCTTTAAGTCTGTGAAGGGGATGGGACTAAAACCCATATAAATATATTCTAGTCGTGGGACACCCAATTCACATCCAGCTAGCGTTGGAGCTGAATTCAAGGAAAGCCCATTCCAAGAAGATTGATGAACACAAATATGCATCCCCAAGTATGTGTTCAGCACCTACGAGTGCGAGGTTGAAGATGGACTCTTCTTAATAGATTCTTTGAAAAAGTGCTAAATGTAGGAGCACAATTGTGCGGTGTGACCCACTAGAGAATCTACCTATATAAACGTGAAGTTTCTGGTCGCTTCATGAGATATCGGGTTTAATCTCAAACACGTTTATGAAAATGGATAGGGACTCAAGGGCCATTAAGAGTCAGGTTTGCTTAACGGTTTGTGAAGTAACACATGCGTGTGCCAACGTCAAGTACTCAAATGGACTGATTGGTTCAAACGTTTACGAGCACCATGATTTTCGAGTATATTGTATGCGTGGCTACACTATGCGGAAATTCAATCTTTTACGACATTTTTGTTTATGCATGTTTTATTTAAAAAACAAAGGTACTTTATGAATCAAAGGAAAAACCCAAAAATGGGGGAGGATTGTTGGTGATTTTAGGGTTTTTAAGCATAGAAACATGCTCTAAACCATTGGAACATGAAGTTCTAAAAGAATCGAGCTAAACGGGATGAAATCGAGGAAGTTGGCAAATTTCCTCAGCGCTAACCGCGTCTGGCCTTGACATTAAGTCGTGCCGCGTTTGCTTCAGACATTAACGTAATGTCAACACCAAACGAGACTAGCTAATGTCTACACCAGGCGCGCGGCAGACGGACACAGTCGCACCTTTTAGCTCCGGAAACATCTTTTCTTCGTCTCTTTTGACTCTCTATATATACTAGATGATATCTGATATATGGGATACGAAAGATCAGAGTGATTTTGCTACATACTACAATCCCACCTTTGATAATCAAATCTCCTCAAACCAATAAGCCTGCTGTGTTTTTCGTTGTCTAAAAACACAATGTTCTTCAGTTGGATTATCCCACTTCAAGTTTCCTGTAACCCAAGACAACTCTGATTAGGGTGGAATATTGATTTTGGAAAGCGACAACGCGATCCATTCTGATATCCAAGCGACCAAATTACTACAATCAAGAAGTCAGACACATTTAACCTAATCTACATTGCTGCCATCGAACACCCTGTTCATCCTTGTTGATGTGAAGTGAAGAAGAAGAAGAAGACCCAGCAACTACATGTTTCACCTCTGGTAATTGCAAATACGGCTTCCAATGAGTCTGAGAAGAATGTAATGTGATGCGCTCCTAGCAGGACATTCATAAGCATTCCTTGGTGGATTGCACGCACTTCCGCCTCCAAACTTGACCTTCCCTCCACTGTCCAACCTGCATAAAAATGCTCAACAAGGTCCTTTTTTTTTCAGCTACCGCAAATCATGTTACCTTGCTATTTGGATCAAAAAATCCATCACACAAATTTCCCTCACTCCTTTGTTCTGGTTGCTTCCACATAGGCCATATGTGATCCTATTTTCCCCCCTCGACCATTTATCATATTGCAACAGAAAATTGTTTATTCTGCATACTATTTCCTAGCATTCCCAATCCCGCTTCTCCTGGCGTACTTGATTCCTTGCAAACCACATAAGACCGATGCCCCACAAACCAGAACTCTCAATTTATCAATGCTCAAATCCCTAGCACGTATCCAACATTCCTTTTATGTTCGTTTTTAGTGGCATAGGTTTTGGTAAAACACTATGAAGTTGTTCAAGCTATTGTACAAGGAAGAGTTCAAGGCCAATGAGAGACAATCGATGTGGAACAAGTTCGACACAGCAGATGTTTCCTAATTTATATTAGGCAAGTCGGCGCTGTTATACATTGAAGATATGATGCAGCTATTGAAGTCGGTGGAAGTATATATATGATGCATATCTAAAAGTCGGTTGAGAGCTCTTAGGAAATATATGCGCATGAAGATTATTTGGGAAGAAGATATGCAAAGATCTAAATTGAAGGTTGAAGATATTCTTGAAGATTATCAAGATATAGAGGCGCATGGTTTTAGGAATATTTCCTAAAAGTTCCAAGGAAATATTTCCTAAAGAGATAGGCGGTTGAAGATTAGAAATCTTATTCTTTAAGGATTTCACCGCCCCTATATAAAGAGGGCTAAGGGTTCTCGAATCCTAAGCACTCTTGGAGAAATGTATCACTCATATACTCAGATCGGGAGGACAAGGCAAACGACCGGTGAGCTTATTATTCCGATAAGATCACGGTGCTCGAATCAGTCTGTGATGGGTGCTGTCCAGACTGATCGTGGAACAACTGAAGATACACGCACTGTTGCTTGGCTACTGCGCATTCAGGAGAAGGCGCTGATCTTCGTGGAGGGTCAACTGGTGGAATTGGAGGCGAGGCTCTGATCTAGGGGGAGCCTAGATAGAAATTCTTGGAGGTGAGGCGCTGATTATAGTGAATTGCTTTCCACTGGGCTAAGGATAAAGCCCCCAGACGTAGGCTCTTTAACGGCGAACTGGATAACCATATTCCGTATCTCTACTTTTGTTACTACACTTAAGTAATATTCTGCACGAGTTGTTCTAGAGATTGTTCCATACAGTTCCAGAACAACATATCAACATACACGAGAATATTTCAATTGGTATCAGAGCAAACACTCAACACACAGAGTGAAATTCGAAGGCTGTTGAGATGAACTTAAGGGAAGGGCAATGAAGGCGTTCTAAAATCACTGGATGATATGGTCTGGAGTGCGATTTAAAAAGGTTGGACACATCCTACAATGATTGGAGAAGATGGGAAGGTAACACTACTATCATAAGACAAGTGGAATGAGACAGAACGAAACGCTGCGGGTGGAAACTCTAAAGCAATGAATGTCATCTTCTCAGCAGTTGATGGGAAGAATTTCAAGACGTTATCAACTTGCGAAATTGCTAAAACGACGTGTGACATATTACAAACGGCTCATGAAGGTACTACAAAAGTCAAAATTTCTAGGATGGAGAAGGTCACATCAATATTTGAAAGCTTAAAGATGAAGGATGATGAGACCATAGCTAACTTCAACACAAGGGTCCTTGATATCTCAAACGAATCTTTGTCTTGGAGAACCTATGAGCGAAGAAAGATTGGTAAGGAAAGTGTTGAGATCTTTACATCAATAGTATGTTATAAAGGCTATCGCTATCGAGGAGGCCCATGATGTGAAGACCATGAGGCTGGATGAATTGATGGGATTGCTGCAGACTCATAAGATGGAGCTGAACGAAGAGGAATAACATAAGAAAGTCAAGAGTGTTGGACTGAAGTCCGATGTAACTGATGTTCAAGAAAATGAAGAGAAAGATGTGTGAACAACAATATGCTATGCTGGCAAAGAACTTTGGAAAGTTCATGAGAAGATTAAATAGGAAGGGGTCAGATCGAGGACAGTCATCTAGCTCATGATTCCAGAAGGATGGAAAGTTCCAAAAGAAGAATAAATCTGGAGAATACAGCCAGGACAACAAAGGCAAAAGGATCCAACGCAGAGAATGCGAGGGCTATGGACACATTCATGCCGAGTGTGCCAACACTCGTAAAAAGCAAAAAGCTTATACTGTCAACTGGAGCAATAGTGAATCTGATGAAGAAAATCAAGAAGGTGAATCCAATAACTTTGTCGCCCTAGCACGCTTTCTCAAACAGGAAGGAGTGCAGTCTAAGACATACTCGAGGATCCCACAGAGTACTCGAGTTGTAGTGATGATGAGGAAATCACTGAAGAATGTATAGCAGACAAGTACAAAGAGTTGTTCAACCAGTGGCTAGAAGGAGTTGAGCTGAACAAGAAGCTGCATTGCAATCTAGCTAATCTGAAGGAAGAGAAAGAGAAGCTGTGGGAAGAGACGGCTGCTCTAGTTTCCCAAAAGGTGAAACAGCAGTAGATGATTGAGGATCTAAAAATTCAGATTAAGAAAGAGAGAGCAGAAAGAGCTGAATTTGTTGCACAAAAGGCTGAACTTCTGGCGGTTATATCATCACTAAAGATCCAGATTAAGAAGAGTCAAGATGAACATTTCGGGATCATCAATGACTTAAAGAAGAATAAAGCTGCAATAAGTCGAAAAGAGGTATATTTACTTGATTCTGTGGATGCATTGAGATGTCAAATTGAGACAGACAAACTTACTCATAAGGAAACTTTGGAAGAGGTAAACAACCACAAGAAGTCAGTCAAGATGCTCAACTCTGGATCCAAGAATTTCGATTCTATTCTGGATGCTCAAAGGATGGGTGGTGGTTACAAAGGTTTTGGTTTCACTGACACTTATGGTTCCGGGAAGACAAAGTTTGTTAAAGCTGTGCCGCGGAACTACAAGGAACCGACAGATCATCACTCTCAAAGAAGGACAAGATGGTATCCTCCAAGGAGACAAGACAACTGAAGGTGCTACTACTTCAATCGAGTGGGACACATTAAACCAAGATGTCAGGATTTCCACAAGTTCCTCAGAAAGCAGGACCAAGCGCCTAAACCTCGTCTGTGATAAGTCTGAGAGTCAAACAGAAGGATGAGGTATGTCATGTTGCCTTCAGCTCAACAAGTTACGAGAAGAAAAAGAAGAGAGGGTACTTCGATTGTGGAAGACACATGATTGGTAATCAAGATTATCTGACTGACCTAGAAGAGTTCAAAGGGAAGTCCGTAATGTTTCGAGATGGAGTGCAAAGCAAAGTACATGGAAAAGGTACTTTGAATGTTGAAGGATTACCCAGACTGAAGGATATTCTAATTGTCAAAGCCTTGCAAGCAAATCTGATCAGCATTAGCTAGCTATGCGACAGTGAGTATCATGTCCAGTTTACACAAGATGAATGCGCGGTGTTGAACAAGAATGACGAATGAGTGCTGACGGGAAGAAGGTTCTCAAACAACTGTTAATGGTTAAACCTCGATCGTCCTACAGCTAAAACAACATGCTTGTTAAGCAAAACTGAAGAGATGAGTCTCTGGCATCAATGAATGGGAAACCTGAATTTGAGGACACTGAAGAAGATTGCCACTAAAGGACTCGTTCGGGGGGCTACCTAAAGTAGAAGGTGCTATAGGCACGATCTGCGAAGATTGCCAGATAGGGAAGCAGATCAAAGTTGCTCACAAAGGAACCACTCAAATCAACACAAGGAGACCACTAGATTTAATGCACATGGACCTAATGGGGCCAACTCAAGTGGAAAGCTACTCTGGGAAGAGGTATGTACTAGTCTGTGTTGATGATTACTCTCGATTTACATGGACAAGCTTCATGCGAGAAAAGTCAGATGCTGTTCAAGCATTTATTCAACTAGGCACTCGTCTGGAGCGTGAAAGAGAAGACATATGCGAACACTTA
Source organism: Rhodiola chrysanthemifolia (assembly GCA_033675395.1). Classification (NCBI taxonomy): domain Eukaryota; kingdom Viridiplantae; phylum Streptophyta; class Magnoliopsida; order Saxifragales; family Crassulaceae; genus Rhodiola; species Rhodiola chrysanthemifolia. The sequence continues at coordinate 35,397,140 of CM066207.1, read as the reverse complement.
GTAGCAGCGAGGAGCGATCATGAAAAGGAGTTCGAGAACAATGCCCTTACGGACTTCTGCACATCAAAGGGGATAACTCAACAGTTCTCTTTTCCGATCACACCTCAACAAAATGGAGTTGTCGAGAAAAAGAATTGAACCATTCAGAAGAGGGCTCGAGCTATCACTACTACAAACAAGGGATTATGCATCGATTCAAAAATTTCTATAGGCATCGGTTCCTATTTATGCATCGGTTTATAATGCAACCGTTGCATAATGGTCACCTTATGCATCGGTTCATTTAAAACCGTTGCATAATGTTTCTTTATGCATCGGTTTTTACAAACCGTTGCATAATGGTAACAATTATGCAACGGTTTTAGATGAACCGATGCATAAGATGACTATTATGCAACGGTTTATAAAAACCGATGCATAAAGTGCGATAAAACACTTAGGTTTTTTCGAAATTGGTCAGTCCGCCTTAGCCATTCCGACTTCGATTGGTTTCTCTCAGTCCGTCTATGCGATTCCGACTTCGATTGGTTTCTCTCGGTCGCCTTCGTCTCACTGCTCGCTCCTCGGCTTCGTCCGTCGCCTTCGTCTCACTGGTCTTTCCTCGCAAGTCGCCTCCTCGCCAGTCGCCTCCGCTCAATCGCGCCTCGCCTCCGTCGCCATTGCTCGTCCTCCTCCTCCACTCGCCATTGCCAGTCGACGCCGCTCATTGCCATCCTCGCCATTGCTCCTCCTCCTCCACTCGCCTCCGAATCAACAGGTAATTAGGGCTCCAGTTGTGAGATTTTAGTACGCAACGGTTAGGGGTATTTTGCAGTTGTAATCCTATAACAATAAGTATGCTAATAATTAGTTGAAATTTTAGTTGTTGCTCTATCATTGTGAATGATGTAAATACCTAATTGGATTCATGTGTATGCTAATATTTTTTGTTTGGAAACATAGATTCGAGCGGCGTTACTTCTATACGGTGGAAGTTTGTACCTTGTTTATCCTCCAAACATCATATCAAGTAAGGTATTCTATTGTGTTAATTGTGTATAGCTTTCGAAATTGGACATTGTTGCTCTTTCATCGTTGAATGAAGTTAATAACTAGCTGAATTTAAGTATATTAATTTAATTGATGTTCTTTTGTTTAGGGTTAACATTTGCGAACTACATCCTCTTCCCGTTGGTGGTGCTTTGCTTCTTCAATTCCTGGTATTTGATGGTTATCTATGTTTTTTATTTTAATATGAACATGGAGATTTGAATTTATTTTTCCGTGTTCACTAATTCGTTCTTGTTGTTTATAGCTCTAGTCCGTACTTGTGACACACCCACCATTACGATTCTTCTCCGCGAGCTTCTATTATAAGGTAAATCGCAAATTAATTTATGTAACTCATTTACTACTATTTAATTGTTGAGTGCTTGTAATTCACTCAAATGTAATTGTTTGTTCGTGTAAAGTAATAGTATGTAACTAATAATATTTACACGTTTCATGTAGTTGAATTACAATGAATCGAGAGTGGATGTCCGGTAATAGGTTGAGTGATGAGTACGAGAAAGGGATTATGGATTTTTGTGCGTTTGCTTCGGCATATGCGTCTAGAAACAATATTGAACGTGTCTTCTGTCCGTGTATGGGTTGTTGGAATTACAAAAAGGTCAAACCGAAGAAGTTACGTAAACACCTTTTGTTAAAGGGGATTAACCCACGATATACAGTGTGGTATTTGCATGGCGAGGGCGAACAACAAAATTTTGAGCCTCCACCCGTAGAAAGCTTGCCGGAGGATAATGATGATTGGGAAGAGGATAATCTACTTGACATGGTTAACAATGTCGCTAATGACTTTGTTGATACCCCACATGTTTTGGAGTCCTTGAGGAATGACTCCGAATTACCATTGTATGAAGAGTGTTCCAAATATACAAGGCTATCGGCAACGTTGAAGTTGTTCAATCTTAAAGCGAAAAATGGAAGGAGCAACAAGAGTTTCACTGAATTATTCGCGCTGGTGCGAGACATGCTTCCTGAGGGTAACACCCTGCCTAACCGTACTTACGAGGCTAAGAAGGTTATGTGTCCCATGGGACTCGAGTACAAGAAAATACATGCTTGTCCCAATGATTGTATCTTGTATCGAAATGCTTTTAGTAAACTCAAAGAATGTCCAGTGTGCAAGGCTTCTCGATACAAGTTAAACAAAGAACCGAAAGGTAAATCCTAAGGCACTCCTTCGAAAGTACTATGGTATCTTCCACCGATCCCCAGGTTTCAGAGATTATTTGCTGACATGGAAGATTCCAATAATATGTGTTGGCATGCTGAGAAACGTGTTGCTGATACGAAAATGCGTCATCCTGCAGATTCACTGCAATGGGCTAAAGTAGACAACACATTCCCAGTGTTTTGAGGAGAGTCTAGAAATTTACGCCTTGGCCTTTCTACTGATGGGGTGAATCCACATGGAAATCTCAGTAGTCAGCAGAGTACATGGCCTATGATTTTGGTTGTCTACAACCTACCTCCCAAGTTAACCATGAAGCGTAGATATATGATGCTTTCTTTGTTGATATCGGGTCCTCGGCAACCTGGAAATGATATTGATGTATACTTGGCTCCTCTGATAGATGATTTGAAGCTTTTATGGGACGAAGGAGTACGCACATATGATGCATCGAGGCAAGAATATTTCAATATGCGTGCTATGTTGATGTGCACGATCAATGACTTCCCAGCTTATGGTAACTTGTCCGGATATAGTATTAAAGGATCCAAAGCTTGTCCTATATGCGGCGAAGGGACACATGCACGCCATTTAAGTAATTGTCGAAAAATGGTTTATATGGGACATCGACGTTTCTTACCGAGACATCATCCTTACAGGCGAAAGAAAGCTGCTTTCAATGGTGAGACTGAACACGGAATAGAACCGCAACCGGCTTCCGGCGATGAAATACTTCACAAAATTCAGAATATTACAAATCGATTTGGGAAACCATATTCGCGCGCCGAAAGTGCTCCATAGAAGAAGCGGTCGATATTTTTTGATCTCCCTTATTGGCATTCTCTTGACATCAGACATTGTATTGATGTGATGCATGTTGAAAAGAATATATGTGAAAGTCTGCTTGGTACTTTATTAAATATTCCTGGAAAGACAAAAGATGGAGTTAAAGCAAGACTCGATATGCTGGAGATGAATATTTGTACCAAATTAGCACCTGAAACTCGAGGGCAGCGTACATATTTGTCGCCGTCGTGCACCACACTCTCTAAGATCGAGAAAACTAGTTTGTGCGGATGTCTGAAGGGAGTTAAAGTTCCATATGGGTTCTCTTCAAATATTGCTAGCTTGGTGTCAATGAAGGATCTGCGATTAAATGGCTTAAAATCTCATGACTGTCATACATTGATGCAACAACTCTTGCCTATTGCAATCTGATGGATGCACAGTCGTTGTGTGCAACCGTCAAGAATTTATTTATAATAGTCCGCTACTCGCGACTTCACTACTGGGTAGCAAGTGGTAAGTAGGGGTCGAACCCAAGGGAATTAGGGGGATAAGTCGTTCTTTGAGGGATTTGTACAGCGAGGGAGCGTGTTTTAGGTTGATTGGGATTTTAGTGCTATTAACTAAACTACTGTTTTTTTGGTTTTTTGTGCGGAAGAGTAAATACAGAAATTAAATACTGAAAATAAAGAGTTGAGGGAAGAAGACTTACAGTGGGTGATGCGTGATTGCGATTCCTCCGGTAGATGAGTGGTTGATGATTGTAGTTGATCGAGCGATTAGTAAAAGTAAATACAGGGGTTTTTTTTTGTAATTCAAGAAAAACATTCGGTTTCAGGGGCCTTGTATCATAGCCTGTTTATTGTTTTAGTAACCCGTCTAAGTATTCAAACGTGTATCAAGGCCTTTTCCGGCGCTCGATTTGCCACACTGTCTAGTCTTTTGCAAAAGTGTTCGAAAGTGAATCAAGGCCATTTCAAGCACTCGACTTGCAACACTGTCTAATCTTTTGCAAAAAACGTAACGCACTTGTTCTATTTAGACTAGCGCCAATACCCCTTTCAGGATATGCTAGTCTGTGTGCATCCATTTTGGGTTGTCATTTCCGATTTACCCAAAATGGTGTTTGAGAGAGATCAAACTCCTCAGATAAGCTTTGCCATTTCAAGCATCCACTTACCCGAGTATGTTTACGAACTTCCACAGAAGAGCTTTGCCATTTCAAGCATCCACTCAACCTTGGAAGTTCTGATCTAATATATGGCACATAGAACAAGTTTTGAATACAAAGAAAAGAAACTAAAAGAATTAAAACATTTTATAATACAAGTACGCCCCTTTAACCGAATAAAGAGTTTAGCTACGAATATCCATAGAGGTGGATACCATAGATAAATACTCAGGGGTTTTTGAAAACAGTAAGAGGGAAAGGGGTGGAATACTCAAGAACCAACAGGAGTATTCCCAATTTCCTACTGAATACTCAAGAACCAACAGGAGTATTCTCTAAAACCGTTATTATACTCAAGAACCGACAAGAGTATTATTTCCAAAAACCAAACTTACAAGTAACAAAATGTAGAGAGATAAGTGTTTTTTTGCTTTTGGAATGAATTACAAATGAGATGGGGGGCTTGTATTTATAGGCCTAAGGGAGAGGAATGGATGGATGAGATGAAACCACATGGTTTTCATCCAAGGGAGCTCCATAGCAGGTCATAGCAGCCGGTTGGAGGTCACCAAATGGGGAGAGTTTGCTTCTTTGGTTACCTCCAACCAAAAGCCACCGGTCACCAGATTTTGATCATTGATTTTTTGGCTTTTGGATAGTTGATTTGGAATGGCCAAGTGATTTTAAGACTAATGGTCGAGCCATAATTTCCAAATTCCATGTTTTGGTCGAGCAACTTGGTCTTGGTGCCTATGCGCGCGGCCTTTACTATAGAATTGGGCCAATCTGCCAATCTGCTCGGGCGTTTTGTCTGGGAAGTAAGATTGTCCGAGTTGTTGGGCATTCCAAACATCTTGGTCGAGCCAGATTTTCCAGATGCATCCGTCGGGTCGAGCGACTTGGTTTGGGTGCCTATGCGAGCCGGGCCTTTGCCTTGGAATTGAGCTAACTGCCAATCTGCTCGAGCATTCTCCCTGGTTTTCCGACATCTTCGACCTTATTTTCCATTTTAAACATTTTGGTCGAGGCGGAATTGTCAGATCAGATGGTTTGCTCGGGCAACTTGAATTTGGACTCGACTAGCTCGGCCGGCGTGCTGGACGCTGGGCGCTGGACGGCGGGCGCAACCTGGGTTTCTCGGTCTTTGGCTGGCCAGAAATTGCGAGCGATCCTTTTTAGCGTAAAACTCCTCTCCTTAGCGTGTTTTCACTCTAAGCGCCAAAATACCCTGTAGAAATATATCGGGACTAACAAGTAGAAGTTAAATAGACCAACAGTCTAATTTGGTGGGTTTTACTGTGTTTTTGATTCGTATAATTATGGTCCATCAGATCACCCCACACTTTTAGTTGTTCGTCCCGAACAATGCTATTAAAGGGCGGCACTAAGTTTGGTTTTAAAATATGAAAATTAGACTGTGGGACTAGATATATCCTAATTCATGCATTACTACTTATTACCAAATTAAACTGCGTAAATAAATAGAAGAAACTTAATACTTGTACCTCCGTGCCGAGATGCAAATTATTCCGGATGTTTCGGGAGATAGCCCTTTTTAGGCTCCTGGACTGCAATCTTGGGACCGTCTCGCACTATATGGTTTCCTTGTAGCTTTCTCTAGCACGTGATTTGGTTCGGGTTTCACTGGTTTGAGTACTTTTATTTTTCTTCTTTTGGCGAGGGACTGCTTTTGTAGTGAATTGGCCTTTGGCCTTTGATTTGACTTTTTGAGAGCTTCACTTTTGTTCGGTTAAAACCTTCACAATTTTGGGCCTTTGGCCTCTTGATTTGCTTCTTCGAGCTTTTCGCCTTTTTGTGGCTTTGCTAGTCCATTTTCTCAAGCCTTTTTGGGAGGTCCAATCATCGCCCGCAAGCCTATGGAAATACCTCCCCGCTCCTCTCATCGTTGTCGTTTTGCGCGGGGCAAGATGAGGGTCGCTCATCTATTTTCTCGGCTACTTTAACTAGAGAGAGGACGGTCTGATTCCCGTCCTCGCCTTTTCTTTTCTTTTTGCATAAACACTGCATGGCGGAGATGACTTCAATCTTCACTGAAACCCGAAGTGCAGCCTCCACTGACTTCGAAAACCATATAGTTAGATTCGATCCTTTGATTGCTTGCCAAGCCTCTCTAGGGCATTTCTATCAACTCCACACCCCTAGTTTATCTCAGCACAAAGGGACAAATGAGAAGTTACGTTCTAAGTTTTTAGACAGTTGAATTTTCACAAGGTAAATGCATGAATTTCGGTCTATCTTTTTCACATTCTTAAGTTCATATTTTCAAAAAGATACTATTACTAAAAAAAACAGCAAGCATGTTATTTATATACAAAGGTGGTTCTCACCCCACACTTTTGAACGAAGGCGTGCCTTAGTTCAAAAGTCATGCAAGCTTAAAACTAAATGACTGAATTTAAATGACAGAAATTAAGATAGTGTCGGGTTACCTCCCGACCAGTGCACTTGTTTAACGTCGTTGGCTCGACGATACCTCATTTGTGGATCATTGGTTTGGGTCCCATGGGTGGCTCAGGTCGTATTTCGCCACAGTTCCTGTGTTGCTTCTTGCCTTGATTCTTCCTGCTTTCTTGCGAGATGATGTGCTTGGGTCCTGCTCCCATTGTTCTGGTGGTGTCTCCTTCCAACGTCTTTGAGGAGGTGAGGGACCTTTGACCACTAGCTTCTTGAAATGGGTTTTCTGGTGTTTAGGGCTGCCTTTTCCAGTAATGGCGAAAACATGCTCCATTGAGGAGTCGTTCTGCTCAGGCCCTTTTCCCATCCTCTTTTCAGCCTCTCCATGGATCACATAGTTTTTAGCGATTTGTCTATTGATCGAGGGGAAAAGTCGGGAAGCTTGCATCTTAAGGCTTGGGTCTGCCTCGTTAGTGAGGATCTGGTCGTAGATAGTCTCGGCCGCCTGAGTAATGATAGTCGGGTATGAATTGGGTAGTTCGTCAGCGGTATTCCGGACTTCTTCCTCGTTGCTTCCGATGCTTTCCATGTCTGATTCTTCTGACGGTTCAGGAGTCTCTTCTGATGGCTCGGGAGTTTCTTCATTTGCCTCAGGACCAGCTTCATCTATCTGCATTTCCACGTCAGTTTGGGGTACTCGTCTTGTGGCAGCGGCCAGGTTATTTATGAGGTACCACATGTCTGCAATGGTTAAGTTCCTGGCTGATCTCCTCATTGCTTCGTTAACTCTTCCCAGTTCTTCGGACCTCATTCCCCGAAGAAATTTTTGAAGAAGAACTTTCTTCGTGAATCCATGGTGCGGGCAGCTTGAGACGATGGTGTCGTAGTTCGTGTAGTATTCGTCCAAAGTCTCATCCCGGGATTGTTGAAGGCTCAAGATCTTCTCACGGGTTTTTTGGCGTAAGGATGGCGGGGAGAATTCCTTCAGGAATGGAACGCAGAGGTCCACAAAATACTCAGCATGCATAGCGGGTGATGTGTAGTACCAGATTGTCGCGAAGTCAGTTAGAGAGAATTTAAAGCATTTAAGCTTAAATTCCTCTAATTCCTCATTTTCAGGTTTGATGTGGTAGCAGGCGTGGTGGAAGTTTCGGCAGTGCTGTACTGGGTCTTCTCCATCCGTACCTCCGAACAGTGGCAGATGTCATGTTGTCCATGCATATGAAGGGGGTTGCGTCATGAGGACATAGGGGGGAGAGAACAACTAATCCGATGGCTAATTCCCCGACAACAGCGCCAATTTTTGATGGATGCACAGTCGTTTTGTGCAATCGTCAAGAATTTATTTATAATAGTCCGCTACTCGCGACTTCACTACTGGGTAGCAAGTGGTAAGTAGGGGTCGAACCCAAGGGAATTAGGGGGATAAGTCGTTCTTTGAGGGATTTGTACAGCGAGGGAGCGTGTTTTAGGTTGATTGGGATTTTAGTGCTATTAACTAAACTACTGTTTTTTTGGTTTTTTTGGTTTTTTGTGCGGAAGAGTAAATACAGAAATTAAATACTGAAAATAAAGAGTTGAGGGAAGAAGACTTACAGTGGGTGATGCGTGATTGCGATTTCTCCGGTAGATGAGTGGTTGATGATTGTAGTTGATCGAGCGATTAGTAAAAGTAAATACAGGGGGGTTTTTTTTGTAATTCAAGAAAAACATTCGGTTTCAGGAGCCTTGTATCATAGCCTGTTTATTGTTTTAGTAACCCGTCTATGTATTCAAACGTGTATCAAGGCCTTTTCCGGCGCTCGATTTGCCACACTGTCTAGTCTTTTGCAAAAGTGTTCGAAAGTGAATCAAGGCCATTTCAAGCACTCGACTTGCAACACTGTCTAATCTTTTGCAAAAAACGTAAAGCACTTGTTCTATTTAGACTAGCGCCAATACCCCTTTCAGGATATGCTAGTCTGTGTGCATCCATTTTGGGTTGTCTTTTCCGATTTACCCAAAATGGTGTTTGAGAGAGATCAAACTCCTCAGATAAGCTTTGCCATTTCAAGCATCCACTTACCCGAGTATGTTTACGAACTTCCACAGAAGAGCTTTGCCATTTCAAGCATCCACTCAACCTTGGAAGTTCTGATCTAATATATGGCACATAGAACAAGTTTTGAATACAAAGAAAAGAAACTAAAAGAATTAAAACATTTTATAATACAAGTACGCCCCTTTAACCGAATAAAGAGTTTAGCTACGAACATCCATAGAGGTGGATACCATAGCTAAATACTCAGGGGTTTTTGAAAACAGTAAGAGGGAAAGGGGTGGAATACTCAAGAACCAACAGGAGTATTCCCAATTTCCTACTGAATACTCAAGAACCAACAGGAGTATTCTCTAAAACCGTTATAATACTCAAGAACCGACAAGAGTATTATTTCCAAAAACCAAACTTACAAGTAACAAAATGTAGAGAGATAAGTGTTTTTTTGATTTTGGAATGAATTACAAATGAGATGGGGGGCTTGTATTTATAGGCCTAAGGGAGAGGAATGGATGGATGAGATGAAACCACATGGTTTTCATCCAAGGGAGCTCCATAGCAGGTCATAGCAGCCGGTTGGAGGTCACCAAATGGGGAGAGTTTGCTTCTTTGGTTACCTCCAACCAAAAGCCACCGGTCACCAGATTTTGATCATTGCTTTTTTGGCTTTTTGATAGTTGATTTGGAATGACCAAGTGATTTTAAGACTAATGGTCGAGCCAGAATTTCCAAATTGTATGTTTTGGTCGAGCAACTTGGTCTTGGTGCCTATGCGCGCGGTCTTTACTATAGAATTGGGCCAATCTGCCAATCTGCTCGGGCGTTTTGTCTGGGAAGTGAGATTGTTCGAGTTGTTGGGCATTCCAAACATCTTGGTCGAGCCAGATTTTCCAGATGCATCCGTCGGGTCGAGCGACTTGGTTTGGGTGCCTATGCGCGCCGGGCCTTTGCCTTGGAATTGAGCTAACTGCCAATCTGCTCGAGCATTCTCCTTGGTTTTCCGATATCTTCCACCTTATTTTCCATTTTAAACATTTTGGTCGAGGCGGAATTGTCAGATCAGATGGTTTGCTCGGGCAACTTGAATTTGGACTCGACTAGCTCGGCCGGCGTGCTGGACGCTGGGCGCAACCTGGGTTTCTCGGTCTTTGGCTGGCCAGAAATTGCGAGCGATCCTTTTTAGCGTAAAACTCCTCTCCTTAGCGTGTTTTCACTCTAAGCGCCAAAATACCCTGTAGAAATATATCGGGACTAACAAGTAGAAGTTAAATAGACCAACAGTCTAATTTGGTGGGTTTTACTGTGTTTTTGATTCGTATAATTATGGTCCATCACAATCCGAGGTATAATGTCTCCCAAACCAAGGACAGCTGTACAAAGACTTTGCGTCATTTTTAGCTCTTTATGTGCTAAGGTTATTGATACGTCGGAGCTTGATGGACTTCAAGAGCAGATAGTTGTCACACTTTGCCAACTTGAGATGTTTTTCCCTCCCAGCTTTTTCGATATAATGGTGCATCTTACTGTTGACTTGGTGCGTGAGGTTCGAATTCTTGGACCAGTTTATATGAGATGGATGTATCCTTTTGAGAGGTATATGAAGGTTCTTAAGAGCTATGTGAGGAATAGACAAAGTCCCGAAGGATGTATAGTGCAAGGATACATTGCTGAAGAGGCTGTTGAATTTTGCACAAACTTTTTGGGAAATACAACTGCGGTTGGGGTTCCAAGGCCGCGTCATTTTGATCGATTCTTGGGAAAGGGCACAAGTGGACATCAACTGATGCCTAAGTCATCTGATGAGTTAATGAAAACTCATTTCTATGTACTGCAACATATACCTGAAATAACACCCTTCATCGAGGATCACATAAACATATTGAGGAGTGCTAACCGAGGAAAATCTGAGCAGTGGTTGCAAAAAGAACACAGTCGGTCATTTTGTGAATGGCTAAGGAGTAATGAGGTTTTAAATAATCAGACCAACTCTGAAGAAGAATCTGATGACTTGGTCAAGTGGCTTATGGCAAGCCGAAGACCTATTGTACAAACGTGGAAAGCTTATGATATTAACGGATTTTGTTTTCAAACAAAAGATCAAGATGAGCACACCGTTGTGCAAAATAGTGGTGTCACACTTGTTGCCGAAACCACTCATGTTTCTAGCGCAAGAGATCGGAATCCAATATCTGTGCCTGTGAATTATTTTGGGTTTATCCAATAAATATGGGAGTTGGATTACGTAAAGTTTCGAGTACCCGTTTTTAAATGTAAATGGGTTCACAATTCTGCGGTTCATATCCATGAATTTGGAATGACATTTGTCGATTTTCGAAGAGAGGGATATAAGGATGAGCCATTCATTATGGGCGAACAAGCAAGACAAGTGTTTTATGTCGAAGACCCTTCGAACAACAATCAGTATGTTGTGATAAATGGAAAACAACAATTAATCAGTGGTTCATCTGAAGAGATGAATGAGGATTGCCTGCCCGTTTGTACGACAGTTCCAGTAGACAACGACGACAACGAAGTTGATGATGAAATTCAGTTGCGAGAAGATCACGGCGAAGGAATATGGATTGATAAAGAAACTTAAATTGTGTGTATGTATTCATATATTTAATGTGTCTTTTTAGTGTGAAATTCATATATTTAATTTGAGTGAAATTCAGTCATTATCACACGTCTTTTTATTTCTTTAATAATCATCTCTATTTATGTATTTATATATTTAATGTGTTTAATCTGACATTTAATGTGACTCTTTACAGGACCATGGCTAGCAGCAACAGCGACGGTGAGGATGATTTTCGTGTCGCGTCCCACACACCGAAACCCAAGAAAGGCCATGTATATATGGCGAAGTTGGTTAAGCAACACACAGTGGCTGGTACTAAGATCACAGTCAACTTCGATAGTAAGGGTAATCCGAAAGGGAAGAATGGAGACACTTAGAGGAGCTTCTTGGGTATGGTGGCTCGTTCTCGAATTCCTATCACGTACAACGATTGGAGGAAAGTTCCTGCCCATTATAAGGAAACTTTGTGGAGAGATGCAACTGTAAGTTTTTCTTTAATTGAAATTTATACTTGTTTGTTATGGTGATTATTTTTTTTATTAATTATAACTTGTTTTAATTCTTGTTAGGAAATTTTTGAGGGATGCGAGCCGCATAAAAAGCATGAGATGAAGGTCGCTGGTAGCATATGGAAGAATTTCAAGTCAAGACTGGCAAAAGAGTACATCCACGGTGACAAGGCAACTGAAGATCCTTTGGTTGAGTATAAGTATCTTGACAAAGAGGCTTGGAGGATATTTAAGGAGCAGAGGCTATCTGAAAATGCTATGAAGTTAAGAGACACTAACAAAGAGCTTGTTAAGAAGAATGTGTATTCGCACATACTTGGTCGAGGAGGCTACAAAAAACTTAAAGAGAAATTGACAACTGAGAAGATTGCCGAGTTATTTGCGCAGGGCGCAATTGAAGAGGTGCAATCTTCTGTCACTATAGAGAGACATGAGCTGTGGAAGAGGGGACGAAAAAAGAAGAATGACGAGTACGTCACTGAGGCATCCCAGCGAGTGGCAACAAAGATTGTAAGTTATTTTTTATGTCAATTTCAATAGTTAATCATACACTAACTTTTGGTATTTAATGATTGTTTTATATAGGATGAGTTAGTGGAAAGATCGTCTCAAGGACAGTTCTCGTCTCAAAATCGACGCCATGACATACTGACTGAGGCCATTGGGACGCCCGGGCCCAAAGGACGCACCCGAGGAGTCGGATCACACATTCCGTGGAGGGTTGGGTTACCAATATCCACCTCCTCGGGTGGCACACCCAGTTCAAGTAATATTCGAAGAGATGCGTCTGACCACTGCAGCCTTCATTGTCCCATTGATTCAGACCCATTGAATAACATACCAGAGGTACATTTATAATTATTAAATTTATTATTTATGTTGGTTAAATGTATGTAACACTTTTTTGTGTTTGTTTACAAATTTGTACTTCTACTAACAGGGTGGCCTGAAGAGCCTATTATACATCGAGGGGCAACTTGAAGGTGACAAACAGCTTGTGGCTATCGGTCGATGCGTAAATGGCCGGTTTGTTAACTTTCGGGCAATACCCGAAGATAACGTGAAGGTGAAGGTCGATAAAGCACTTTTCCGAGGTCGAGGTGCAGCCTTGCCAACAGCCCATCAAAAGCTCTCCACTGTTAATGAAGCAGTTAACCACCACGTGGCTTGGCCACAAGACTTGGTCGTTGTCGATAAAAGGGTGAGATCATCGAAGATTATAACTTCATTTGCTTCATTGTGTTATATTACAAATGAAATAAGATATTTAAGCTTCACAAAAATTTAACATGCAGGCATATTACAAACACTTATACGAGTCTTTGCCACTTACTGGCAACGATTTCGTAGATGAAATGTCCGTCGACTGTAGACTTCTACGTGAGGTGTGGAAGACTTTGGGTAGAGACATGTTTGTAGTACAAGCCAACGCTGAGGTGTTCGGTGACGACTACGATATCTACTTGTGTGACGAGGAAGTGACGGACCTATTTAAGTTTAAAGCGTTGGGGAACGCAACATCTGAGTTATATATATGGTAATATTTATATTCTTTAATCATTTTTTGCAATTATTCTAACTAACACAAGTTTTTTATTTTGTAGTCATTTACACGATCAGATGGTTCGTTCGAATATCAAGTTTGGATTTTTTATTCCGTCATTAATGACCCCATCCATAAACAAAAACGAGAGATTGTCGACGTTCGTGGGAAGATTGAATATGCCAGACAAAGACCAAATTTTTTGCTACTTTCTCCCTTATGTTGATCACATATTGTGAGTTCATCACTAATTTTATAGGTTGTTAACTTCCCTTTTCTTACACATTTTTTTTAAGTTAGTGGGTTTTTTTAGGTGGCATTGGATGTTATGCGATGTTATGCGTCATTTTTCCGAGACAGCATAAAGTTCTGTGGCTTGATTTATCGACAGAAGAGAAGGATATAAACGCTAATGCAAAAGAGTTGGTGGAGACGTAAGTTTGGAAAATACTTATTTATCTTATAACTTGTATTGAAAAGTCACTAATAATTACATTATTGTGTGTTATAGGGGATTAGATCGATACTACCAAGGATGTGTACCGAGGAGTACACGTAAAGTAGAGTGGAAGAAAGTTTTGGTATTCACAAATTAGACAATTTTATTAAATATTTTTTTTCATTTATAATATTTGTTAACTGCAATTCTTGTTATCGTGCAGTGTCCAAGACAACCACCTAGCCATTTTTGTGGTTATTATGTCCTTCACTTTATGCGGGACATTATAGCATTTGTAAATGCTAATAATGGTGCGGAGGTTGAAGACATAGCCCAAGTAAGCTTTTTAGAGATATATATACACATATATGTTATTCATTTAACTGTTTACTTTTTGATTGTTTATTTAGTTCTCTTGTTTTCACTCTTTAATTGTTGATTTACCTTTTTAGACGTTAATCGTTGATTTAGCTTTTTAAGGCTTAATCGTTGTCACTATTTAATTGTTGACTTAGTTCTCTTTGTTATTTTTATAGTACTGTTTTCCTAATGGAGTAGAGACATATGAAGTGGACAAGATTCTTGAAGTTCGGGATGAAATCGCATACTACCTACGCGACTACGTGACCACTCATCCAGCGGTATAGAACATTAACTTAGACAACATTTGTTATGTGATAATTTGTGGTGTATTTGTACCAAAAAGACACAAATATGCGTATGAATGATATTGTATTGCAAATTAAGTGAAATGATGTTTACCATGTACGCTGTAATGTATTTATAATGAAGAACATCAGGGTTTATTATTGATGTTCAATTTCAGGTGGAATTGAGCTTTTGTGAAGCCAATTCTGCCATTTTTTTAAGCTTATGCATCGGTTTTCAGGAAACCGTTGCATAATGTGCATCGCTTTACCTCTTATGCATCAGTTTTTCTTTGAACCGATGCATAAAGTCCATACATTATGCATCGGTTTCTCAGAAAAACCGTTGCATAATGGCTGGACATTATGCATCGGTTCAGGGAAAAACCGATGCATAAAGTCGGACTATTATGCAACGGTTTTTATGAACCGATGCATAATGTTCAGACATTATGCAACGCTTCATTATGCATCGGAACCAAAACCGATGCATATATAACAACCAAAAAAACCGTTGCATATTGTGTTGTTTGTAGTAGTGTATGATCCATGCAAAGAAGGTACCCCTGAAGTTTAGGGCCGAAGCTATGAATACAACATGATATGTTATAAACAGAGTTACGATTCATACATGCACAGAAAAGACATGCTATGCGTTATGGAAAGGTAAGAAGCCGACGGTGAAGTAATTTCATATCTTTGGAAGTCAATGCTAAATTCTCAGAGACCGGGAGTATCAAAAGAAATTGGACCCTAAGAGTGATGAAGGGATTTTTCTGGGTTACTCTACTAACAGCCGTGCTTATCGAGTCTACAACAAACACACTGGCGTCATCATGGAATCTGTCAATGTTATCGTGAAATATGTTGTGACAGAGTCACCTGAAACAAGTAAGGAGGATGATGATGTTACAGCTCACCCGGAACAACATGCTGCACCCTTATCAAATCCAAAAGTTGTCCCGGACAAAGCATCATAGCATCTTGCTAAAGAAAATGTTATGACAGACGAGGAAGCTAAATTGGAGACACCACCTACTCCCTCTCGGGTCCTTCAACCTTCTAGGACTATTGAGAAGAATCATCCCATTACATAGGTGATTGGTGAACCAATGGAAGGCACGAGGTAAACAAGTAAACTTTCGAGAATTGGCTGGTTTTACATGTTTCATGTCAACACTGGAGCCCAAAAACTTCAAAGAGGCTATCAATGACGAATACTGGGTGAAGGTTATGCAAGAAGAACTTGGTGAGTTTCAATGAAATGATGTATGTCATCTTGTTCCACGACCTGATGGTGTGAATGTCATTGGAACAAAGAGGATCTTCAAGAACAAGTGTGATGAACAAGGGAACAACACTAGAAACAAGGCAAGGCTTGTTGCTCAAGGCTATACTCAAATTGAAGGAGTATATTTTGATGAGACCTTTGCCTCGGTTGCTCGACTAGAGGCCATGCGATTATTATTGGCTCTTGCCTGTCATCTGAAGTTCAAGTCGTTCTAGATGAATGTCAAGAGTGCCTTTCTGAATGGGTTGCTAAGTGAAGAAGTCTATGTGGCACAACCTAAGGGCTTTAAAGATCCTCACCATCCAGACCATGTGTATCGGCTGAAGAAAGCTCTGTATGGACTCAAGCAGGCGCCCAGAGAATGGTACGAGAGGCTTACTGAGTTTTTAATCAATCATGGCTATGTGCGAGGGGGAGTAGACAAGACGCTTTTCGTCAAACACACATGGTCAGACTTTATTATTGCACAAATTTATGTGGATGACGTTGTGTTCGGCACCACCAATCAAAAGATGGTGGACAAGTTCGTGGAACAAATGCAGAGCGGATTCAAGATGAGCATGGTAGGACAGATGTCCTATTTTCTGGGATTACAAGTGAAGCAGAAGGAGGACGTAATCTTTATATCCCAAAGCAAATACGCTATGAACTTGATCAAAAAAGTTCGCTCTGGAGAAGGCAGCACATAAGAGAATCCCCCGCTGCAACTCATGTG
Source organism: Rhodiola chrysanthemifolia (assembly GCA_033675395.1). Taxonomy (NCBI): domain Eukaryota; kingdom Viridiplantae; phylum Streptophyta; class Magnoliopsida; order Saxifragales; family Crassulaceae; genus Rhodiola; species Rhodiola chrysanthemifolia. Next base: position 35,380,787 of record CM066207.1, on the reverse strand, counting down.
AAGATCACCAAGGATGAAGCTGGTACAAATGTGGACCAAACACGATACATAAGTATGATTGGGAGCTTACTATATCTGATAGCCAGTACACCGGACATTGCTCATGTTGTAGGATCGTGTGCCAGATATGAAGTTAATCCCAAGGAGAGCCACTTGATGAACGTGAAGAGGATTATCAAATACCTCTGTGGAACAGCTGATGACTATGGTCTTTGGTACACTAAAGATACTAACTCTTGTCTGGTAGGCTATTGCGATGCAAATGGGCAGGGAATGCTTATTGCCCGGTGGAAAGCAATTCACGTGCATCACCGCCCTAATCTGTCGGAAATGCGGAACTAGTTGAAACATGGCAAAAAGAAGTAAAAAGGAGATAAAAGATGGCATTTCGCAACAAGGTTGTCGCAACCGCCCTGAGACGAAGAATTATGAGCTCGAGGGCAAGGCATTTTGATCCATTAGTCAGTTTCGACTGGATGACCTTGAAGTGCGCTTCCTTCACGTTCAAGCATGAACGATGTTGTTTTGACCAGAATGTATATTCGTGCAAATTCCGCAAGGACCCGAGCAGTCGAGACAAATTGATTTCGCCCAAGATAACAACTTGGAGTCTTTGTGGGACCCTGAATCTGCACCCATAAATATAGACACCCGGCTGTCACGGAAAGGAGAGTTGCACATGTGCCAGACTCATGCAAACGGTTTTCGTACAAGAGTAGGGTTTTCCCCAAAAACCGATTAACTAGTTCGGTTAGCTGCGGGAGGGGACCATCGTCCAGTACATCCTTCCCTCTCGCACTCTCTATTAAATAAAACTCTTAGTAATCTTTTTGTCAAACTCTATTTCTAGCATCTCTTTAGAGTCCCCACTCTCCCTAACACTATAAACTTTGTTCTCTCTCTAACCGTAGAAACCATAAACTCTTTCTTTAAAACGTCAAGAATTGATTCTTTTCTTGCTCTCCTTCGCCTACATAACCTCTCAATAAATTAAAGTACCTCTCTCCGAATGCAAAACTAGTAAATCCTCTCTTTGTATACTTACATTTTTATGCTAAACTAAGTCTAATGTCTTCATATCTGTCTCCCCTTGCTACCTTGAATCTCTCTATGTCTCTAGTGCTTGAACTCTAAAGAATATCTATGTCCACTCCGTTTCCAGCATCACCCTATCCACCCCTCTATCGCTTAAACTCCAAAAAATAAACTCTTTCTAAACGTTGAAACCCTAAACTCATTCTCTCCAAAGTTTAAGAACCGGCGCTTTTATTGGTATCCATCATGTGCATAACCTTTTTGTACCTTAAACTATGTATCTCTAAATGCTAATGTACTAAATAACCACTTTGTATTAGTATATCTTTATCTTGTTTTCTCGACTTACAACTATCACTCCAAACCTTAATATACAATCCTCTTAAGTCTTACACATGTCTCTCCGTGATACGTTATCGTCTCTACATCTCTCTAATCAATTAAGTGATACATAATCTCTTTCTCGACTCTCTTTGCATCATTTGTCTATCGTCCCTTCTCTCTTCCTTATAATGTAAACTCGGTTCTCCTGTAAATGTAGAAACACTAAAGTATTTCTCTCAAAACTTCAATAACTTGTTATTTTCTTGCCATCCATTATCTGCTTTGCCTCTCTATATCTTAAACTACGTGTCTGTAAATCCTAAAGTACTAAATACTCTCTTTGTATCTGTACATCTTTATCTTTTTTGGTCAGTTTTAAACTCTCACTATAAACTTCAATAATTGATGTTCTCTTTAAAGTCTCTATACATATTGTCTCCCCTTGCTACATTGAAGTCGATCTCTCCATCTCTCTAGTCAATAAAACTCTAAATAATCTTTTTGTGTTCACTCTCTTCCCTCTTATCTCTCTTTCGTCCCCTCTCTCCCTAGAACAATAAATTGTGCTCTCTCTATACGTATAAACCGTAAACTCTTTCCCTCAAAACTTCAAGAACTTATTCATTTCGTGCTCTCCATCATTGCTTTACCTCTCTATATATCTTAAACTACAACTCTCCATTGCTTTACCCATGGGCACATCTTTACTTTTTGCTCAACTTTAAACTCTCACTTTAAATCTTAATATATGATGTCATCTCTAAAGTCTATATGCATGTGTCTCCCCTTGCTACCTAGAAGTGTTTCTATCTCTCTAGTTAATAAAAGGTTAAATAATATTTTTATCCACTCTCTCTAGCTAAGAATCTCTCTATCGTCCCCTATCTCCATAAAACTATAAACTTTGTTCTCTCGAAACGTAGAAATTCTAAACTCTCTCTCAAAACTTCAAGAACCGATTCTTTTCTTACTATCCATCGTATGCTTAACCTATTTAATACTTAAACTACGTCTCTCTAAATACTTAACTAGATAATACTTAACTGCTTGACTTTCAACTATCATTCCAAACCTAAATATAAATGATGTTCCCTCTTAAGTCTGTCTAACTATGTCTCCTACTAATACCTTAAAGTCTCTCTATCTCCCTAATACTTAAACTCTAGATAATATCTATGTTCACTCTCTTTCCAGAATCATTTTATCATCCCCTCTCTCTCTGTTAAACTGTGAACATTGAACTTTTTTTGTAAAGGTAGAAACCATGAAGTAGTTCCTTTAAAAGTTCAGGAACTGATTCTTTTATTGCTCTCCATCATATGCATAACCTCTCTATATCTTATACTACGTATGACTAAGTACTAAAGTATTAAATAAACTGTTTGTATCGGTACATTTTTATCTTTTTAGCTCGACTTATTCAACTATCACTCCAAATACTAATATAACCTATTCCCTCTTAAGTCTCTCCAAATATGTCTCCCCCTGATACCTTAAAGTCTCCCTATCTCCCTAATACTTAAAACTCCAAATAATATCTTTATCCACTCTCTTTCCAGAATCACTCTTTATCCTCCCCTCTCTCCCTTAAACTCCGAACATTGAACTCCTTCTAAAGGTAGAAATCATAAAGTCCTTCCCTTAAAAGTTCATTAACCTTTGTCAAAAAAAAGAGAGTTCATTAACCGATTCCTTTTTGGCGCCTCATCATCTGCTTAACATCTTTAAGTCTTAAATTACGTCTCTCTAAATGATAAAGTACTAAATACTCTCTTTGTATGGGTACACCTTTCTTTTTTTGCTCGACTTGCAACTCTCACTCAAAACCTTAATATCTGATGTTCTCCTAAAAGTCTATAAACCTATGTCACTCAAAACCTTAATATCTGATGTTCTCCTAAAAGTCTATAAACCTATGTCCGCCACTGCTACCGAGAAGTCTCTCCATCTATCAAGTAGATAAAATTCTAAATAATCTATTTGTCAACTCTATTTCTAGCATCTCTATATCGTCCCCTCTCTCCGTTAATCTCTAAATTTCGGTCTCATCTAAATGTAGAAACCTGATGAGTCGAGTTTTCAGCTCATTAATCCATTTTTCACTATAGCTTTGGTTCGTTTTCGACGATATTTTGATGTCATTTGACTTCTATCTCTACATTTCAGGTAGAAAACGAGTCTCCTCCAACGTCAAAGCCTAAATACGAAAACTCGAGGAAAAACCGAATATTTAGAGCAAAAGTGGGCAGAAAAGGACTCCCAGCCGACTGGTTCATAATATCCCCAGAACCAGCCGGTCGACTAGATAAAAGAGCAGCATTGGGAGTAACAGCTCAAATTGAGCCGATTGGTTAGAATCACCAGCCGATCGGCTGGAATAAAACTTCAGTCTGCTTCTAACCAGCCACATTTCCAACCGATCGACTGAAAGATTCAACCGGTCGGCTTGGGAAAATTCATCAAGATGCTTGCCCAAGATAATATTCAACCGGTCGGCTGGAAAGGGACCTTAGGTGCTATCTGGATTTTTGGCCACCAGCCGACCGGCTGGAACTGCTTCTTCAGGAATATTGTACCCGAGGCTATAAATTGAAAGATGGGTTTTTGACGTAAATGTGCTGGTTTTTTGGGGAGAATTAGATCAGAAAAAGAGGTCAAAGCAAGGTCATCAACCAAAGATTCAACCAAGGAGAAGAAGACAAGACTAAAGGGAGATTCTAGGACTAACCATCCTACTTCCTCTACACTTTTCCATTCTACTTGATGTGTGCTATAAACCCTACTGACACATGATGTCACACATGATGTGTGAGTAGTGATCTTGTGTTTTGAGGGTGTTGTAACCCACCTTGGTACTCCATGATTTATATACATTTGATTCAATAATCTATGGTGTTAATTCATGTTCTCTATGCTCTTCATGTATGACATGCCACGTGTTTGATGAAATGCCTAAGTGACATGTAGATCTCAAAACTCGACCTAAGTATCGATAGACCTTAGGAAAGGTTTGGATATAGTGAATATGATCTTATCTAGTGTTTATGAGAGTAAATGCACGGGTAAGAATTGAACTAGAGCGTATGTTCAGTGCATTTATCTCCCACCCATAGGATGATAAGGCAATGGAATGAACCAACAATCTCGATAGAGTGAGGTTCGAGCTAAGAAGGTTTGGCTAGGAATAGGTTCAAGTGAGAGTTGGTCTACCCTAGTCTAAACTAGGTTCAAAACTATTTGACACCATGAAACGTATAATTCTTGTATACATGATCATTAGGAAATGCCAAGGAGGGGAGTAACCCCTCGAAACTCCTCTTATGTATCTTTTATCCCTAATTATTCATTACTTAGGATTTAGATATACTCTATATACATTTTTGGTTTAGAATAGCCGAACGGAAATACAATTTTATATAGTGCATGTGCTTGACTTGCTCCTTTGGGTTCGACCCAGAACTTTACCAGTCATTATAAATTGTTTTTGACCACTAAAGATTCTATTGCATTCATTTGTGTGTGAAAATCTACATCGTTCAAAACCCAAACACCTCTCTCTAAAAACTTCAAGAACTTATTCTTTTCTTGCTCGCCATCATCTGCTTTACCTATCTCTATATCGTAAACTATATCTTTCTATATGCTAAACTAGTAAATCCTCTCTTTGTAAACTACATCTTTATCATTTTTTCTCAACTTCAAACTCTTGCTCTAAATTTTAATGTCTGATGTTATCTCTAAATTCTCCATACCTATGTCTCCCTTGCTACCTGGAACTACTAAACGTGCTTCATAAGGAGTAGAACAACCGCCCTACCGAGATCCTCCAGTACCAAGCCCAACTGTGCGCAGTCTGCTCGAGTTCATTTCTTCAAGCAGAGACCTACCCACACGACCTGCCACTCTAGGAAGTTTAGAATGTAGAAGAAGTTCATTTCATGTGAAGAACTAAGTCGGAGCTTATGGAACCTACCCTTCGCCCAGAAATCACCCGAACTTCTCCTACAATAACGAAGAGCCTATCAAGTACAATGACAAGAATGGACCTCCAAGATTCACCCCTAAGGCACAATTTCAACAATACCAAGGGCAATACAGTCAGCCGCAACAAAGGAACAATTACCAACCAAGGTCCTAAAATGAGAACCAACAGAGCAACTACTAAGGATACCGGCAGAAGCAAGCCCATCTGCCCCAAAAACAAAATGATCAATCAATAGTGGGTATGATGACGAAAATCATGGCAGAACAAGCTGATATCGTAAGTAAGAAGTAACTTATGCTCGAAGCACTCACGCAAAAGATAGCTCACAATGACCTGAAAATTGGCCAACTAGTCACTCACAACAAGGTGCTCGAGAATCAAATATCTCAGCTGGCCTATTCACCATCAATATTGCGGGGAAAGCTCCCGTCATAACCTAACTTTCGCCCGAACAAACACATAAATGAAATCAACTTGAAGAGTGGGAAAGTCTATAAATCTCCTATCCCTAAACCGAAGACCACAACCGCTGAGGTGACTGTCCCCTGAATCATCCTCCCTCGATGCTAGTCATAATTTATCAGATTAGCCACTATTTTTATTAAGGTATCAAGTAACAGTTTGTAAACTAAAGGTTTGTAATTGTAAAAAACACATTTTGTGCAATATTATAAGTAGAAAATGAGAATGGAAACGCAGCTCACGATGCATACCTTTTCTCACAAAATCTTGCGCTTTGCCGTCAATTCAATTTCACTGTCTCCGATCACCTGCGTCATCTCAAGCAAACTTCCGATCGTGCGTGACTGAGATTTCACAATAGGGCCGAAGGCCCATTTTATAATGGGGCAACAGTGGGCTAAAAGAATATCACATTGTTATTTTTTAATTTATTATTTGACCCGTATAGTTTGCTAGACATAACAATTTGAGATACTTGAGAGTCAACTGAAAACACGACTAAAGTCCATCACTATTTTAATTCAAGGCTTGAATAATAACCATGGTTGCCAACCCTCAAAATCTTCTCTGACAGGCAATAGTTTAATTTTCCTTACAGATTTCCTTACTATTACATCTCTCTGACAACAATCTTTCAAGGTTACAGGACAAAAGGCGGCAGGAATACAGCCTAGGCCCTGGGGCAATGTGATACGAATGCGTGTTGTGATTTTCCTATTCTGTTGAGTGATAAGAAGGTACATGTTAAAGTTATGATGGACAATGAAGACTAGGCTAGTAATGTTATTAATGCGGAGAATAAGGGGCTGACACTAAGACTAGAGCCAGCAAGAGGAGTCGCCAAGCATCAAGGTGGTTGAGGGATTATGTTACACATTGATAGGTGTTGAACAATATGTCAATTGTATAAAAAAAAGGTATACAATTGACATAATTGGCGGTAGCAGTGCTTCGGAATACAGGAGGTTGCGACTGTTCGAGAAAACCGGTTGGGAGCTTTGTCGTCGATAAAAATTTATCATTGGCTATTGGGGAGTCGGTAGCTGTAGGCCAACAGGCTGTGAGGGTCAATTTCCCAAGGGAGGTGGAAATGATTGATGGTGGTTGAACTACTAACAGAGTAACTTTGGAGAATGAAGTGTGTAACGCTCGATTATTGGGCCTCCTTAATGGGTCGAAGGTGCAAGGGCCTGAGTTGGGAGTTGTGGTGGGTCAGGTGGGAGTAAGGCCTGGTAAACAACCAAGCAGAAGGGATGGACGAGTGGTGGCGAGCGGTGGTAAACACAACGTTTCAGCCAAGGAGCGATATCATCCGTACAGAGGAGGAGGACAGAAGTGGAACGCTGGCGGAATAGATGGTTCTGGAGGAGTGGGGTCAATCAGTGTCATCAACAATGGAGAAGGAGCGAGTAACGTCATCAACAATTGAGACGGAGCGGTGGAGGCTGGTAACCAGCCCCGTCGAGCACAATGAAGTGGTTCAGCTGGATGTGTCTGGGTCTGGGGATACCTCGAACAGTTCGAGCCCTAAAAGATGCAATTAGGGCATTCTCTCCCAAATTGGTAGTGAAATTTCTATGATGTGTGAGCACCGAGATGACCAACCAGCCAGTGTTCGAAATACTGGTTGAAATCCTTAGGCAGAACTAATTAGCACGATAATAAATACAGTTAGAACAGTAACTAGCACACATGAAATGATACCCAGTTCGGTGTTAACGAGCCTACGTCTGGGGGGCTTATCCCAAGCCCGGTGGAAAGTAATTCACTATAAACGAGTTTAGGGTACAAGGACTTACGTTTGCAGACTCCCTCCCAAACAGCTGACTCTCTAACACTCAAGTGACTTGCGATCAAAGCTTCCCTTTGATCTAAAATCCCTCTCTTTGTCCACAAAATCTTCTCCCGAAGATTGCCGTCCTCTCCCGAAGATTGAGTAACACCTAGTTTAAACTTGTGCAACTTTAGTTTGTGTAGCAGTCAATCTGGAACATCAGCTTGAACAGATTGACTTGTGTTGAGTTCGTAGGCAGTGGTCACCTTCTATGGAATGTAGAACTCTGCACCGATCGATCTACCTCTCTCTCTCTCTCTCTCTCTCTCTCTCTCTCTCTCTCTCTCAATGTGTATGAGTGTTTAGCTTCTGAGATCGGTATGTTCAACAGTCACTCTGAACAGCAGGTTGAACATATCGACTCGTACATATTGAGCTCGTGGACAATGGTCACCTTCTTCGTAATGAAGAGCTCAACATCGATCTCTCTCTCTCTCTCTCTCTTTTTAAGTGTGTATATGTGTTTTTCTTCAAGAGATGGATTAACTTCAATGAAACTCATCAAGGCTTTTTATAGGAAGATGTTGAATATTATCTTCTATTGTTCTTTACCCAGTCACAGTGTCCAACGTCTGTTGTGACCGTTGTTTTTGACATTCTCTGGAACTGTCAGCGCTGAAATCTTTATCTAGAAATAGAGTCCACCGACCAAATTGATCCAGTAGCAGTTTGTCTGCCCTTGTCAGAACATCCTATTGTCAGAACTGTCATCGCCGTATATTTTGTTCCACTCACAGTTCCACCGCCCTTGTCAGAACAACTATCAGAACTGTTAGAATATACAGTGTCGTATACCTTGTTTCACTCGCAGTTCCACCGCTCTTGTCAGAACAGCTGTCAGCAATTGTCAGAACTTGTTAGCACCGTATATCTTGTTTCACTAGAAATTTCACCGCCCTTGACAAGACAACTTCCAGAACTGTCAAAACTTGTGAGCGCCGTATATCTTGAACAAGGCTTCCTAAACCTCTTTCGACATCATGTCTTGTAAGCAGTTTGGTTTAGGTAACTTCAAAGAGCAGCGAAAGAGTTCAGCGACTGAGTTCCATCATTGTCTTGATCAACGTCTGAGTTCAATGTGTGAGTTCAACCACAACATTGAACAATCCCTTGCCTTTAATGCTTGAACACCTTGTTGAACAACTTGATGTTGTTTTGCCAAAAATCATGCCACAAGAACTAACAATCTCCCCTTGGCATTTTTGGCAAAAATATACTTGAGTTCCATACGACATCAAGAATTCTCCCCCTTTTTGCCATAAACTGACAAGGCAAAAAGAATCTGTGATTTACCAAGTTCCCCTGAATGTTTATCTCATGCTTTCCAATGTTCCTGCTCTCTTCTTTAACTGGTCAGCCCAACTATCTTGGAACTTTTTTTATTCTGGCTGACCATGGCCTGGAACACTTAATTGTCAATGACACATAGACCCAAAGAGGATCTAAGTGTCTCGAACTGAGCATTATCCAATGGTTTGGTGAAGATATCAGCTAGTTATTTGTCAGTTGTAACGTGCTTCAGGGTGATTTCCTTCTTCTCAACGAGTTCTCGAATAAAGTGGTGTCTAATGTCGATGTGCTTAGTCCTTAAGTGTTGTACTGGATTCTTTGATATGTTGATTGCACTCATAGTATCACAGTACAACACCATCTCATCCTGTTCCACTCCACATTCAGACAACATCTGCTTCATCCATAGTATCTGTGTGCAATAAATCCCAGCAGCAATGTACTCTGCCTCGACTGTAGATAGGGATATACTGTTATGCTTTTTGCTGAACCATGCTACTAGGTTAGGTAGAGCAAACTGCCTATCATGCTTCTGTACAGAGTTTGGTCAACACATGTTCCAGCTTCGTCCTTAGTAATCTTCACATATGTAGCAGCAGGAGTCCTTTTGTGGCTTGCTTTTTCTAGATCAAACTTCTTCATCAGATTTCTTGGATACTTGGACTGAGATATGAAGATTCCATCGATCTTCTGCTTTACTTGTAGACCAAGAAAGTATGACATTTCTCTCACCATGCTCATTTTGAACTCTTTTTGCATTTGTTCCACAAACTGGTCGACCATCTTCTGAGTAGAAGATCCGAACACTATGTCATTGACAGGCGTCGTCTGACCTCTCAAATTTGAATTTATAATTCCCTTACTATAGGCAGTAAAGCGGCAAGTAGGGGTCGAACCCTAGAGAGCTAGTGAGGTTACTTGTTGTCCTGTGAACAAATTGATTGGGGTTCGTGTGAGCAGTTTGTTAAAAGTGCAAGAGAAAATAAAAGGAAGGTAATTCAATCAGAGAAAGTATTCGGTCTAGGGTTTTCTATTGTGACTTCGTTTATCATTGACTTCTAATTATCTGATTTAATGTTCCTAAGTGTGGTTACTCCGTTTCAGGTTATAACCTAAGGTAAGACCGTTTCAAGCACTTACACCACAATCTACTCCGTTTCAGGTTATAGACTTCTAGTTCTAGCAAACCTAATACTCTGTTTCAGGTTATATCAGGTTAAGTGCAACTACTTATTGTAACGGTTTAGTATCAAACAAGCAGGGAATAAAGGGATTGAATCGTTCGGCTAAGTTTTACCATTGCAAGTATCTGCTTAGCTTCACCATTTAATCCGAGATAAATAGCACAAGAACTAGTGGAACATAAAATAGCATTAAGAACCAAGTCTCAAAACAATCGTCACAATATATAAACCCTAGCCCGAATGATGGATTTAGCTACTCATGTCCATGGAAAATAACAAAAACAATGTAAAAGAAAGTAGAGGAATTCTTCTCTCGTCGAAGGTTTAGAGTCACGGCCGGAATGATGAGAGAGAAGCTCTGGATCAGTGTAGATGGAGAAGGAGCTGATCGGATGCTTATGCCTTGACCCAAGGGTCTTATTTATAACAAAAAACCTAGGGCTTCCAAGTCCGGATTTGGAACAATTCCAAAAACGAATTAGGAAACATGTCCAAATCTTGGCCTTTGCTTGGCTTACAAGTAAACTTGGCCAATAAGTATTCGCATAAACCGCCACGCAGGGACGAGCCGAGATCTGTATGGCCTTGGACTCGGCTGGCTCGGCCCCACTCGGTTCTGACTCGGCTGACTCGGTTCCGGCTCGGCTTGCACCGCCTTGGACTCGGCTTTGACTCTAAATTTGACCTTCTATATGACCTCGGATGCTCTCGGTGTGAACTAGAGAGTTGTAGGGAATTGCGTCACCTTTGCAATGGCATGTGGCTTATATTTTTCTGATCAACGGTCTATTCCCAGCACTCCGTCGACTGTCCAAAGGTCTGATCTGCCATTGCGATGTTTTTGGCATAAAATGCCGTCTTTAATGCGCGGTTCCTCCTAGAGCTTCCAAAACACCTGAAATGCAAAACAACACTAACAAATAACTTGTTCGCATAATAAAGTGTCGGAATTGGTGGGATTTGTTGACTCGATGAGTCGTATAAATACGGCGCATCAGTCATCAACATATATCTGAGTAATGATAAAATCTGACCTGATATGCTTAACGAACAAGGTCTTATCTACTCCCCCTCGACCATAACCATGATCAATAAGGAACACCGTGAGCTTTCGTACCACGCCCTGGGTGCCTACTTTAGGCCGTATAATGCCTTCTTCAACCGATACACGTGGTCAGGGTGGTGTGGATCTTCGAACCCCTTGGGTTGCGTCACGTACACTTCTTCGTTCAGCCATCCGTTTAAGAATACGCTCTTGACATCCATCTGGAACAGTTTGAACTTCAAGTGGCAAGCAGGAGCAAGTAACAGTCTAACAGCTTCTAGACGTGCTACCGACGCAAAGGTCTCATCGAAATCAATACCTTCTATTTGCGTGTATCCTTGTGCCACCAATCTTGCTTTATTCCTAGTGATATTGCCCTTCTCATCAGATTTGTTCTTGAAAATCCACTTTGTTCCGATGACATTTCCTCCATCAGGACGTGGAACAAGATCCCATACGCCATTCCTTGTGAATTCATCAAGCTCTTCTTGCATGGCCATCCCCCAGTACTCATCAACAATCGCTTCTTTAATGTTCTTTGGTTCCATAGTAAATAGGAAGCATGATCCGGCGGCTAACTCTTGAAAGTTAGTATCCTTGCTTCGAGTCCTTATCCCTTCGGCCGGTTCTCCAATAACTTCAGAGATAGGATGATTCTTTTCGACCCTCCGTGATGGTTGAAGAACTCGTGCGGGAGTTCTTGAGACATCCAGAGTAGAGTCTTCTCTGTTCTGGTAAGAGTCTAAACAGTCCTCATCTTCAGCTTGTTGCGGAACACCTCCTTGCTCAGCCTGCAGAGGTGAGATAAGAGTTTCAGACTGTGTACCACCACTTTCTTTATCTTCCCTTGGGACTGAACTCGCCCCGACTACATCCATCACTTTTACGTTGATCGACTCCATTACAGCACCAGTCCGTTTGTTGTAAACACGATAAGCACGGCTGGTTGTGGAGTATCCAAGAAAAATACCTTCATCACTCTTTTGATCATGTTTCTGTCTGTACTCGCGATCATTCAGAATGTAGCACTCACTACCGAATATGTGAAAGTACTTCACAGTTGGTTTCTTGCCTTTCCAAAGCTCATAGCATGTTTTTGTCAGTACCAGTTCGAACAGTCACTCTGTTTAAGATGTAACAGGCAGTGTTCATTGCTTCGGACCTGAACTTCATTGGTACTTTCTTTGCATGTAGCATCACTCGGGCCATCTCCTGAATGGTGCGATTCTTGCGCTCCACCACTCCGTTTTGTTGCGGTGTTATGGGGGAAGAGAATTAATGTAAGATTCCATGTTGAGCACAGTAATCAGATAGGGCACTGTTCTCAAATTCTCGACCATGATCGCTTCGTATTGCCACCAGCCGCTCTCCTCTGTCTTCTCTTTCTCTTTGGAGCTGGGTGCACAGTTGAACAAATACTTGAACAGCATCTGATTTTTCTCGCAAGAAACTTATCCAAGAGAATTGTGAGTGATCATCCACACAGACCAGAACATATCTCTTTCCACCATAGCTCTCCACTTGCATTGGCCCCATCAAATCCATATGAATGAGTGTCAGAGGTCTCCTGGTACTGATCTGGTTTGTTCCTTTATGGACAGCCTTCGTTTGTTTCCCAATTTGACATTCTCCACAAACGACATCAAGATCTCCTTGTACTTTAAGAAGGCCTCGCAGAATACCTCCTGCAGAGACTTTCTTTAGAGCTTTCAAGTGTAGATGTCCCATGCGTTTATGCCACAGTACCATCTCCTCGCTATGACTGATCAGGCATGCTGTTCAAGAAACTGTTCCATCAGCGCCTATCAGGTAACAATTATTTGACGATCTTTTTCCTACCATCAATGATTCTCCATGCTTGTTGAGCACCGGGCATGCATCCTGGGTGAACATAACATGGTGTCCTCCATCACACAATTGACTTATGCTTATGAGATTAGCCTTCAATCCGTCAACAAGAAGTACATCCTTGAGTTCAGGTAGACCCGGAACCTTCAATGTCCCACAGTCGGTCACCTGACCCTTTCCTCCATCTCCATGTTGGGTTATGGAGCCTGATTAGATTATTGGGCTGGTCCAGTTTAGGAAGCCCATAATTTGGCAGTGAGATTTAGGGTTTCTATTTCCTAATTAGATAATTATGGTTTAGATGGTTACCCTATTTATACCCAACTTGATTATTGTAATTGTATCCAACATCATAGTGAAGAAAACCCTGGCTTGGTAGTGCCCCCAGACGTAGTCACGGTGTAGTGACGAACTGGGTATCAAAGTTTGGTGTCCTCGCATTGTTCCTTTTGTTTTTCTCTCGGCCTCGCTGCTTGCGCGATCCTAACAACTGGTATCAGAGCCAAGTTGTAGCACTCATGCTGAGAGATGGAGAACAGCCGGTGGAAAAATTCAATGGGTCGGATTTCGGGTTATGGAAGATGCAGATTGAGGATTACCTGTATGGTAGTGAGTGGCACCTACCTGACGACGGCAAGAGACCAGAGGGTATGAAGGACGGCGAGTGGGAGTTATCGGACAGGAAGGCGATGAGTGTGGTTCGTTTATGGTTGTCTAGAGATGAAGCATACCACACGATCCGGGCAAACGAGATGTTGGATCCGCGGACTGCGTTAAAGAAGAATTTGCTATCAGTTAGGCAGCTAGACGAAGATGGTTATGGTATAACCTTTAGCTGCAGGAACTGGAGGATAGCAAAAGGAGCTAGGGTCATAGCTCAAGGAAAGAAGAATTTGCTATCAGTTGGGCAGCAGGATGAAGACGAAGACGGATTTGTTGTAACCTTCAGCTGCAGGAACTGGAAGATAGCAAAGGGAGCTAGGGTGATAGCTCAAGGAAAGAAGGAATGAACATTGTACAAGGTGAGGAACGTTCGGAACGGCATCGCAGGTTCAGGTGGGAGCGGTGATGCGGATTTTTGGCACTGTTATTGTGGTCACATGAATCAGAAAGTTTCGCAGAGTAGCAAAACTTTGAAGAGGAGAAAGTTGAAGCTGTGCATTGCTTCAACGGGGCTCAAGACGTGAGCTGAAGGCTTGGCACTACCGTCTGCATGGCTTGTTCAGGACGAAGACAATTACGATTGGAATCAGTCTCCAGGTGGGAGATTGTTGGGTTATGGAGCCTGATTAGATTATTGGGCTGGTCCAGTTTAGGAAGCCCATAATTTGGCAATGAGATTTAGGGTTTCTATTTCCTAATTAGATAATTATGGTTTAGATGGTTACCCTATTTATACCCAACTTGATTATTGTAATTGTATCCAACATCATAGTGAAGAAAACCCTAGCTTGGTAGTGCCCTCAGACGTAGTCACAGTGTAGTGACGAACTGAGTATCAAAGTTTGGTGTCCTCGCATCGTTCCTTTTGTTTTTCTCTCGGCATCACTGCTTGCGCGATCCTAACACTCCAAAGGTAATAAAGTGACCATGTTCCACTGGTTTAGTATGAATGAGATGATTTGGGTTACCTGTCATGTGAGCGGAGCATCCACTATCGAAATACCAACGACCTTTCTTCATGTTGCTAGTTGAGCTGAATGCGACGAAGCACACTTACTCTTTTTGTTTTACTCTCCATACTTGTTTCATTCGTGGAGTAGTTCTTTGTTTAGCCCTCCTACGCTCAGCTAGGAACTCATGGCACCTCGGTTTGGTATGCCCCTTCTTGTAGCAGTAAATGGAAAGTTTTCAGTGAAATCGGCCTATGAAGATACTAAAGCCAGAAGTCCGTATTGGGGATTGCGAAGGGGAGAGCAGTCTGATAACAGGAAAATTCACAATTTTTGGAAGAAGTTTGGTTGAGTAGAGTTCCCAACAAAATCATAGTGTTTTGGTGGAGGCTGTTTCACAAAAGCTTGCCGGACGCCATGAATTTGAGGAAGAGGAGAGTGTCCTTGGACTGCAGGTGTAAGTTATGTGGTTTCCGAGAGGAGAATGATTTACATGTGATTAGATATTGTTTATGGGCATTCCTTGTATTCAAGGAGTTGGGACTAGATCCATCATCCTTTTCCAGCAATGGCTCTGATCCAGCGGACTGGATTTGGAGCTGCCATTTATCTTGTTCGGAGGAGGAGTTCAAGGTGGTGATGGTGGCAGCTTGGGTATGCTGTAAAAACAGAAACAGAGTGCGGTGATGAGTCGAGTTTTCGACTCATTTATGGTCATTCTTCACTATAGGTTTGGGTCGTTTCCGATGATATTTTGATGTCATTTGACCTCTATCTCTACATTTCAGGTAGAAAACAAGCTTCCCCCATGGTCAAGGCCTAAATATGAAAACTCGGGAAAAACTGGAGGTTGAGAGCAAAATATGGGCAGAATGAATCTCACCCGGTCGGGTGAGAATTTCCCCTGCACCAACCGACCGGTTGGAAGGAAAAAAGGCTCGAGTCAGAATTGCACCCCAACCGGTCGGGTGGGAATTTCCCCTGATCCAACCGACCGGTTGGAAAAAGGGGCAGATCTCAGATGGCCCTTCTCCAGCGTCGACCCCAACCGGTCGGGTGGGTTCCTTCCATCATCCAACCGACCGGTTGGAAAAAGTTCGAGTCGGTCGACTGGACCTCGAGTCGATCGACTGGAAGCAGTCTCAGGAGGGCCTGCAATCCATGTTTCCGTAGTCGATCGACTGGACCCTTCAGTCGGTCGACTGGGAATCCAACCGGTCGGGTGGATTGCTTCCAAATTTCCACCCAGTCGGGTGGACTGCTACAGTACCGATATTTCACCCGAGGCTATAAATAGAAAGCAAGCTTTTTGGACCAAGTGTGGAGGTTTTTGGGGAGAAGAAGATTGGAAAAGAGGTCCATCCAAGGTCATCAATCATCATCCAACCAAGGGGAAGAAGAGAACATCAAGAGGGAGTTCTAGGATTGACAATCCTCCTTCCTTTGCACTTTTCTTATTCTACTTGTTGTTGCCATTAAACCCTACTCACACCATGTTGTCTTACATGAGGTGTGAGTAGTGGATCTTGTGTTTTGAGGGTCCTATGACTCTCCTTGGTACTCTTTGATCACATATATACATTGATATTCATGTGGATGATTGTTGATTTCATTTTCTCTTGTGTTATGAATGTTATGCACTCTAGGTGTTTGATAAAATGCTTAAGTGACAATTTGGACCTAAACTTGAACCTAGGACTTGGAAACCCTTGGGGATAGTTCTAGGATGGAGAAAATGATCTATATCTTGAATCTTGCAAGTGAACTTTAGGATATGGATGCTTGACTAAGGATTGAATGTTTGATTTATTGGAGTTAGTCATTAAGCGAATCATCAATTAATCCCATCTAATGGTGTCAAATTCATGTTCTCTATGCACTTCATATACGACATGCTACTAAGTGTTTGTGAAAATGCGTAAGTAACATGTTGAATCTAGTTTGGATAATAGAGAATGTGATCCTATCCAATGTATGCATTTGTTGTTAACTAGGACTCGAGTTCATAGTAGTTATTACCTTAGGAAGACATTCCAAGGATAATGGTGCTATGGAATGAACCAATTATCTCTAGCGAGTGAGGTTCGAGCTATAAGAGAGCTTGGCTAAGACTAGATTGACATAAACATTGGTCTACCTTAGTCTAAGCTAGGTTTTCGACAATGCATGGGTAGGAAGTGAACTAGGAGTCGAGTTCATGGTATTTATTGCTATGGAATGAACCGAAAGGTTCGAGCTATAAGAGAGTTTGGCTAGGAATAGATTCAAGTGATAGTTGGTCTATCCTAGTCTAAGCTAGGTTCATTGCTATTTGACTATCATGAAATGTTTGAATATCGTGTATGTGATCATTGGGAATTTGCCAAGGAGGGGAGTAACCCCTCGAAACACCTCTTACTTATCTTTTATCTCCAATTACTCGCCACACATAGGATTTAGACATATACACTCCCTTATACATTTTTGGTTTAGAATAGCCGAACGGAAACACAATCTTAAATAGTGCATGTGCTTGGCTTGCTCCTTTGGGTTCGACCCGGTACCCTACCGGTCTCTATAAATGTTTTCACCTACTACCTTCGATCCTCTCTTCATTGATACTTATTCTAGAGGTGAAAAAGAATTAGTTCGTCATGCGGCATGAGTAGAACAGTTGGTGCACAAAGACAGCTGGAATCATTGGCAGGAATATGCTTAATATATGTCAAACTCTAGTTTCTGCCCAAATCCCCTGCAAAATGATGTTCTTGATGGTGCTTGGTCTCCTCCAGAGATGGACATCATTAAGATAAATTCATACGGTTCTTGGGTGGGACACAATGGAAGTGCTGGAATAGGGATAGTGGCCAGAGACTATCACGGTGTAATCATTTGGGCATGGGCGGAGCAGATTGAACATTGCTTTTGTTCAGGTGAGGTGGAGGGCAGAGCTTTGATGCGAAGCATGGATCTGGCTAGCAGAGTCAAAGCAGCAAGGGTCACCTTTGAAATTGATTCGATGGAAGTTTATAAGGCTGTTACCATTGGTGTTGGGATTTGTGATTGGTGCATGTCTTGTTGGCATCAGGTTTGCAGGTCTCTAAGCGCAAATCCTAGATGGTCGATACGCTTCACCAGTAGAGGAGCTAATCAAATGGCGGATCTGCTTGCAGGCAAGGCAAGGGCTGAGCATTGGAAGTGGAATTCTCTTGATGCAATTCCTATTTATTTTTTTGTTGTACTCTTATTTTTCCAATAAAAAAAGAATATAATTTTTTTGATATGAAAAAAAAAAGAATATAATTGTACAGCTGGCTTTGGTCATAACAGAAATAACAACAGTTTCGTTTTTTCTCTCTCTTCTCTTCTCTTAGAGGCTAAGTAGCACGGAAACCTCTATATGGTTCATGTACCGGTTTCGGAAACCCGGAAAACGTTGGAAACGGTCAATAGAGGTTTCAGAAACGGTCAAAATAGTCAACAGCGGTTTCAGAAACGGTCAACGGAGAAGAAACGGCTGGGACACGGCTGGGAAACTTGAGAAACCGAACGCTGCGTTTTTGGGCCTTTTTGACCTGTTTTAATTTAAAAATCAATTGAAAGAAAACTGACCTAAATCTAAATCCCACTCTACTGTCCCGCTCGCGATCTCCGCTCGACATCTCCTGGTCATGTTCCTGTCCCGCTGACCTAAATCGCAATCTCCTGCCCCGCTCGACACTGGCTCGCCATCTCCGGTCGCCCACTCGCCTTCTCCTGTCCCGCTCGACGCTGGCTCGCCATCTCCAATCGACACGAACAATCAGGTTAGCTTTTCTGTTTTCTATCGTCTGCCCTCCATCTTCGCTCACTTTCATAGTCACTGACTTGTTTATTTCCACTTGGAATGTTTCCACTTAGCAATTTCCTGGTTACTGACTTTTTTGATGATTTGTTTCATTCAATTTGTTTTGTTTCCACTTAGCAATTTCCTGGTTACTGACTTCTGAATGATTTGATCGTTAAATGTTGTTGATGTTGGTGAATGTTTCAGAAACTATGGCAAGCAGTGGAAGTGGTAGCTCAAGCTGCTCAACAAAAGAGAAGGAGAAGGAAGAAAGTCCGCTTTGGCAATTTGTTGAAAAGGGTAAAAAAAACTGGCACTGGTGGAGGGAATATAACATGGAAATGTAGGATATGCAGTGATTACAAGCATGGAACTTTAACAAGAGTCAATGCTCATCTTTTAAGTGTTGGTTCCAAAGGAAGTTTTCCTTGCAAGAAAGTATCAATGGAACAAATTCGTGAAATGACGAGAATTAATGAAGAATATGAAGCTAAACGGATTCGAACGACGCCTAGAGCAGTTCCTCTCCCTTCTGGACCTTTGATATGTGCTCGTTCAGCTCAAGTTAGTAGTTACAATTCCGGTCCAACAAAGAAGCGAAGAGGTGGTGGTTCTGATATTGAGAAGTCTTTTGACAATCAAGCTACGAGTGAGCTTGATTGCGCAATTGCTAGGATGTTCTATACTAGCGGTTTGCCGTTCTCTCTTGTGAGGAATCTTAATTATTTTAGTTGCTTTACTTTGGTAGCTAATAGTAGATTGGGTGGATATGTACCTCCAGGGTACAATCGGATAAGAACCACGCTACTTGAAAATGAAAAGAAGCATGTTGATTTGCTATTGGCTCCTATTAAGAGCACATGGGGAGCTAAAGGAGTTACTATTGTGAGTGATGGCTGGAGTGATCCATCAAGGAGGCCTTTAATTAATTTTATAGTTTGTTCTGAAAGTGGGCCTATGTTCATAAAATCGGTCGATTGTAGTGGTGAGTTTAAAGGTGGAGACTTCATTGCTCGTTTGTTTAGAGAAGTAATTGATGAAGTTGGGGATGAAAATGTTGTTCAAGTGATCACTGACAATGCTAGCAATTGCAAATCCGCAGGAGAGATCATTGAAGGTTATTATCCTCGCATTTATTGGACGCCATGTGTTGTTCACACTCTCAATCTTCCATTGAAGAATATTTGTGCTGCGAAGAATTTAAATAACAACGAGGAAACATATATTGAATGCCATTGGATCACTGAGATTCACAATGATGTTGTTCGAATCAAAAACATCATTGTGAATCATGGTATGAGGTTGTCAATTTATTTGCGCTTCAGCCCACTTAAGTTGCTTTCAGTTGCTGACACTCGCTTTGCTTCGGTAGTTATCATGCTTAAAAGATTTAAGCTTGTCAAGAGTGCTTTGGAAAGCATGGTTGTTTGTGACCGATGGACGACATATAGGGATGATGATCAAGCTAAGGCTAGATTTGTGAGGGATACAATATTGAACGAAGATTGGTCGGATAAAGTGGATTACATTCTTGACTTTACTACTCCCATTTATGATATGATCAGAGTTTTTGACACTGATAAGCCTTTTGCCTCCATTTGGTGTATGAGATGTGGGATGTGATGATAGAGAAGGTGAAGAAGGTTATTTAAGAGCACGAGCATATTGAGAAGGAGGACTATGAGTTTGCTAGCTCCACTTTCTTTGATGTTGTGCATAAGATACTTGTTGCTCGTTGGGCGAAAAGTAGCACACCACTCCATTGTTTAGCTCATTCGTTACACCCAAGGTAAAAATATTACAATAAACTTATTATTTACAACATGCTAAACAATTTTATATGTTTAACACTTATTGTTTTTATAGGTATTACAGTAAAGAATGGCTTGCAGAGGACTCTGCTAGAAAGCCGCCACATGTGGATGATGAGGTTTCGATGGAACGAAGAAAGTGCTTCAAACGACTTTTTCCTCGTTTAGGAGATTATGATAAGGTATTGGCTGAATATAGTCTACTTTCTCTTGGAGTAGGATCTTTTGGTGATCCGGATGCTATTGAAAGGAGGTACACCATGGATCCTAGAAGCTGGTGGGCTAACTTTGGGACGGGAGCGCCTCTCTTACAAGGATTAGCTATTCATTTACTTGGGCAACCTAGTTCGTCCTCATGTGCTGAGCGAAATTGGAGCACTTACTCTTTCATTAATTCGGTGAAGGGGAATAATGCTTTAAGGAGTCAAAGCTTGCACACACCAATGGATTGCCTATAGACCTTAATGACTATGTTTTAGTTTATTCGAGGAGTCAAAGCTCTCCTATAAAAGGAGTAGCTTTCTAGTTCATTTGCGGGGAAAAGGAAAACCAATATGCACAAAGTTCCTCCATGAAGTTCCTATATGCCGGCATGTTTTCTACTTTCTTACACTTTCCTTCGCGTGTGTAAGTGGTGATAGTGGAAGACAAAGTCATTTCGTTAGGGTTGAAACTTTTGGTGTAGAGTTTCAACCTATGAGTTGTTGTATCCTGGGAAGCAGTTGCTCGCTATTCCAACACCCCGTGGCAGAGCAATAATGCTTTAAGAAAATCGTCCAACGCGCTCCAACTATGCCTTACGGTTCAATCGTTTCGATTCATTACTTGTGAATTACTTGATTTGTTGTTATACTTATTCTATTAATTATGCAATCGGTCGATCGCAAAAAAAGAATTATGCAATCGGTCTATAATCACATTCCCACTGCGATTATTTGTAACTAACGTCCAACAATCTTAAAGCATTATTTGAATGTTTATAGACAGACACTAGAGAACACTACTGGAACTTGAAATGATAGCAAGGCTCTGCTTGGCTGTATATTTGGATTTATAAGAATTTATCTTAACTGACTATGTCATTCAGATTTGATGTTCTCCTAATTTTGATGACTGTTATAAGTTAACCTTTCATTGACACAGATCATATTAGAAAAAGAAGGAATTGTGTCGTAAAGGAAATGACAGCAAGGATGGCTCAGCTTGCTAGCAAGGCCTTGGCTGAATTTTGAGTTTATACAACATTAATTTTAACGAGCACACCTCACTGACCGGGTTTATCTTTAATTGATATGATAAAATGATTGATACAGATGTGACTGGAAAAGTGCTGGGTGATCAAATCGCTAGCAAGCTTTAATAACAGGAAGGAGAAGAGGACAACACTAACCATGAAAACGATTTTCTGTGTCGTCAACATCCGGACTCCATGGAATCCTCCTCTTCGCCGTTGAGGGTCCTGATGTGCTTTGTGACCTGTACGACTCAAAATCTACAACAAAATGGATGGCACAGATCTTATCGTCCAACTTTCTGTTCCATATATGCGTCAAATAGTATAACGCTGCCATATTTCCTTTGGTTGTGCATCAGTTTTCAATGTCTCTGGGCAAGCAGTGGCACTCAGAAGCATAGGGTCATCCATGGACAATGATTTATTGACCCTCATGGTCATCAACCCTGTCTACGTAGCCGATGATGTGGCGTGCACCTTTTGACATTTAATACATAATTATATCAACTAAAAAACTTTCTTATCATTTAATTATGGCTATTGCAACATTATAATTGATATTTAAATATGCCGCCTAAACATTTATTACGACCCTTGCACTTCCTTATCAATTTTTAAAAATTTCAAATATCTATCAACGTTAATTTAAAAAAATTAAAATAAATTTAAAATCTGAAATCTATTTATATCACGTCTACTTTTCAAACGTGGAGATTTGTTCAACGTTAGATTTCCATATCCGGTGCCTTAAAATAAGTATTCATTTGTTATTATCATCATGTATGTTGTAAATTCATTTTTTTCCTTTTTTGTAATGACTTGGGCATTTTTTTTCCGTATCCGGTGTCCGTTACTCTGTTAGTAACTATTGGAGATATATTAGGATTTTGTTATCAAGCTAATGGGATTCTGTTATACATGTATAACAGATAAATCGTTTTGTAATTAACTATTAGAAATAGCATGGTGCAAATCAAGCTTTAACAGAAAACTCATAAATGGAACAGAAAACTCATAAATGGAAGCAACTGGATTTTGTTAAATATGGATAACAGATAAATCGTTTTGTAATTAACCTTTTTTTATGCATGACAGATGAATTATCTACGAAATTTTGATTTGAATGTTGATTGTTCTATTCAAGAAGATGAAGGTTGTTGGAGATTTTAGGGTATATGTGTTTCTAAACATGTATATACCTTGTAATGAACGTTTTGTGCATGAACTAAACGTTTCGGAAATGGATTTTCTGTCCGGTGTGGATCAATCTATTTTGAACCGGTCGGCTGAACTTTTAAGCTTAGTTTGAACCGGCCGGTTGAGCCATCCTTTTAAGCTTAGTTTCAAAACTTCGATTTTATCCAAAATCTGGAGGATGAAGAAGATTCATTCGATGTTGTGGATAGAGAGAGAGAGATAGAAAAAACTCTCTGTGATTTTCTCCTTCAATTGGGATCAATTTGATATTGATTGTTCTACTCGTTTTCAACCTTTCAATCATTCCCTATAAGCTCATATCCCAATACAATTTCTGGAAACCCTAATTGGGCAGAAATCTTGTATTTGGAAAGTGAAATCAATTCACGTTTCAAATAGAATCCAAGTCTAATTGTTCGTTGATTCGACGCCCTGAAGAAAGCAAGCGACCTACAATCAAATACAATATTTTCTATGAATCAACTTCAATGACGATTGGATTAGTTTGAGCGATGATGTTGAAATCTAGAATCTGATTTGGATGATGGCAACGAATCCGTTTCATTCAATAGAAGATAGTTAATAAATAAATGCATAAGGGAATTGTGTATTTTATAGATTGAAACAAAGAAATATAGCAATGGGGCAAAACCCCCAATGTTCAATCAAGCACAAATCACACCAATCGATCTATACACAATCAATTAAGCTAGCATTCAAAGACGCAGTAGAATAGAAGACTGGAGGGTTTTTAAGCCCCCTCCGATAGCCCCTGGTCAGAGTCCGTCGCTGCAGCACAGCTCCGCCGCCAATCCTCGCTCGCCTGAAGTTAGCCTTGATTCCTGAGCAATCGGCGAGCCTCCAGCAGCTACTGATGTCGCGCTCGTCAACAGACCACTCGAATCGCACTCCGAACAAACTCACTCGTCTCACAATTCTGGAGAAGAATCGAATCACAAATCGCAATTGGGAATTTCGGATTGAACCCTAATTCCCAATTCAATCCCCGTTTGTTTCCAGCTAAGGTCGACTCGAAACGCTGCGTTTCGCCAAGTCCGAATCAGCCAATCCGCACCTTGTCGTTACGACACCGTTCCGCTTACTCCTCTCTTTAAGTAGACGACGTCGCGCGCTTGCAACGACTTTAACTGTCTCTCGCGCCCAGCCAAGAAGCAGCCGTTTTGCTTCGCCCTTCAAATGTCAAGTTCCCGCTTCGATCAAACTGTGCCGTTTTGAGCTCCTTTGATACTCAAAGGTAAAAACATCTACGGCCGAACCAAGGACTCTACTGCAACCTTTGAGCTAGCTTAAAACCTATCTAAACCTAAAGATTTGTGCTTGAAAAGTACTAATCAAGTAGAATACAAGTCTTACAAATTGTCCTCCTAATCTGCTTGATCTTATACTCCATTGTTCAATCTCGCCATGCTCCGCAACAGCTGCACTCCATCAACCATTGTCCCATTCCCCTGGACCAGCATCAGCTTCAGGTCACCTTGCCCATATTCAGGGCATTCCTGCAATACTCGAACTTAACATCAGGCACAACTTTAGTATCAAAATCCGCAGGATTCTCATCACCAAGGACCTTATAAATTCTAATAACACCTTTGTCAAAGATATCCCTAATAAAATGAAGCCTGACACCAATATGTGTACTTCTTTCATGATAAACAGGATCTCTACAAAGATGCAAAGCACACATGCTATCATAATAGATCAAACGTACATAAGAACATTGTTCAATTTCAGACAACCGACCTTTCAGTCACACAGCTTCCTTGGCTGCTTCAGTGGCTGCAATATATTCTGCTTCAGTAGAGGACAATGCCACCACTGATTGTAGCTGGGATTTCCAAGACACACAATTACCATGCCAAGTAAAAAACAGTCCCGTTGTAGACTTTCTAGTATCCCTATTGCTAGCATAGTCTGAGTCAACGTATCCAATCAAATAAGGTTTATTCCCATAAACAGAGTATACAAGTCCCAAGTTCTTAGTATGGTTCAGATATTTCAGAAAAAAAATTCATAGCATTCCAATGACTTTCCCCTGGATTAGACATGAATCTACTCAAAACACTTATCCCAAATGCAAGATCAGGCCTAGTACATAGCATGCAATACATCACACTACCAACTGCAACATCATAAGGAATCAAACTCATTTTCTTCCTAGCAGTTTCATCTTTAGGACAATCTTCTTTACTAAGGACTAAGTGCCCTCCTAAGGGTATCATGACAGGCTTGCTATCATGCATACTAAACTTGTTAAGGACTTTTTCAATATATTCAGCTTGGGACAAAAACATCATTTTCTTTGGTTGTTTCTCACAATGTTTATTCCTAAGATTTTCTTAGCAATGCCTAAGTCCTTCATGTCAAAGTTTGAGCTCAGTTGCTTTTTAATCTTAGATATCTCAGATTCAGAGCTGCTCATAATCAGTATATCATCAACATACAGCAGCAAGTACAAAATCAGACCAGACTTGGGCCTTTTCAAATACAGACAAGTATCATATTTGCTTCTAGCAAAACCAAGAGATATCATGCATTCATTAAACTTAATGTTCCGCTGTCTAGGTGATTGTTTCAAGCCATAAATGGATTTCCTTAACAGACACACATGATCAGGCATTTTGTGATTTACATAACCTATAGGCTGAGACATATAAATTGTTTCATTAAGGTTACCATGTAGAAAAGTAGTTTTAACATCCATTTGTTGTAAATGCCAATCATAAATAGTTGTCATAGCAAGAAGAAGTCTCCATGTTTTGTATTTCACCACAGGAGCAAAAATCTCATTATAATCAATGCCCTCCCTTTGTGTAAAACCTTTTGCACAAAGCCTAGCCTTAAATCTAGGAGGCGCTCAGTTGGGGAAGTAGAATCTTTGATTCTAAAAACCCATTTACTACCAATGATTTTAACCCCAGGTGGCTTGATAACTAGTTCCCAAGTCCCATTATAAAACATGGACTCAATCTCCTCACTCAGTGCTAATTTCCATTTATCACTATCCTTACTTTTCATAGCTTCATCAAAAGTATCAGGCACAACGTGTTTCACCTTTTCAGCAACATTAATGGCATATTCAGCAATGTTAGCAAACTCAGCAACATTAGCATATCTCTTGTTTGGAATTCTAGTCCTAGGCACCCTATCTCTTGCTAGCACATAATCAGTTAAATCATCATTAACATCAGCACTAGCATTGTCATCAGTCATGGCAGCATTCACCGCAGAATCACACACAGCATGATCAGGAATAATAACATTGGTGCCTCCACCAATGTTGCTTAGGGAGGCATCCTGCACATTATCAATATTATGACCAATAGATACATGACTGGCAGTATTTCTATTAGTACTAGAACTGGAAGAACTTAGTTGTTCCCCATCTGTTTGATGGGGTAAGTTACTCCCACTGTCCTCAGCTTGATCACTCCCTCCTTCCTCTTGGTTTCCCAAGCTTACCTAAGGAGGGGTGTGCAGGTCCAAATGCCCTCTTGATCCTTGTGAGTCTGCTGGTTCAGCCTCCCCTGCAACATCACCATTTGGTCTTCCCTGGTTTCCCAGGAAATAACCTGATGGGATGAAGTCTGTGGTGTCTTGGATAGTGCCTGAAACAGGTGAAGAAGAAGTTATCAGATTTTTAAAATGAAAGTCCTTCTCATTAAAGGTAACAGACCTAGCTCTAATAACTTTATATCCACCAGGTTGTATAACAAGCAACTTATAACTCTTGCAGCCACTATGATAGCCTAACATGACAGTTTTATGGCCCTTGGTTCTAGTTTTCCATCAGATACTTTAGCATATGCAGTACACCCAAATGGTCTCAAATGATCTAAGTGAATTTTCTTATTCAACCACATCCCAAGGGGCATTTTAAAATCAATAGCAGAACAGGGTGATCTATTAATCAAATATGCAGCAGTCATCATAGCTACACCCCACATAGAACTCTTAAGGCCTGAGCTAAATAGCATACATCTAGTCTTCTCTAACAGTGTTCTATTCGTTCTTTCAGCTACTCCACTCTGTTGTGGTGTACCAGTTAAATGTCTCTTAATGCCATTTTCAGCACAGAAATCATCAAACAGTTTGTTACAAAACTCAAGGCCATTATCAGTTCTCAAGCATTTAACTCTCAAGTCAGATTCACTTTCAATAGATAATTTCCAGGACTTAAAGCAATCAAGCACCTCAGTTTTTTATTTCAGCAAATAAATCCACACCCTTCTAGAGTAATGATCAACAAATGAGACAAAGTAGCTCCTACCACCAACAGTTGGTACTTGGGCAGGGCCCCAAAGATCACTATGCACATATTCAAGCTTTTCATTGAAAGTCATTGATGGACCATAATTATACGAATCAAAAACACAGTTAAACCCACTAAATTAGACTGTTTGTCTATTTAACTTTTACTTGTTAGTTCCGATATTTATCTATAGGGTATTTTGGAGCTTAGAGAGAATACACGCTAAGGAGAGGATTTTACGCAGAAAAGATGTTACGAGTCATTCCAAGGTCTCGATCAGACGCTGACTGAAGAAATCTAAAGATCCTGACATGGAATCATTCAAGAAAAATCAAACCGAAGAGCAACCAAAGTCAGTCCGGAGCTGAAATACACCGATAGTTTTGTGAGAACTTCACAAAACCACACAAACCACTCCCATCTTGCCACCTAGCCGGCGGCTCCTCCCTCACAACTCCTCTCCTCCACTCCCCTTCCTCCACTTGGCGTCTCCTCCCTCTCCCCTCCCAAAGCCGCCGGCGGCTAGAGCTCTCCCCCCATGTGTCATCATCTCAAAGCTCATCCTCCCTCCATGTGACCAGTGTTGGCTCCTCATGGCTTCCCTTAGCCTATAAATACCATGCCTCCTCATTTGTAATCAACATCCCAAAAATCATAAATCACTTATCTCTCTAAGTTTGGCAATTTGTAAGTTTGGTTTTGAAATAATACTCTTGTTGGTTCTTGACTATTCAAGTAGGAATTGGGAATACTCCTGTTGGTTCTTGAGTATTCCCCTTACTTACTGTCTTTCAAAAACCCCCGAGTATTTAGCTATGGTATCCACCTCTATGGATATTCGTAGCTAAACTCTTCATTCGGTTGAAGGGGTGTACTTGTATCATAAAATGTTTTAGACTTTGCTTTAGTGTTTTTTTCTCTGTATTCAAAACTTGTTCTATGTGCCATATATTAGGCCAGAACTTCCAAGGTTGAGTGGATGCTTGGAATGGCAAAGCTCTTCCGTGGAAGTTCGTAAACATACTCGGATAAGTGGATGCTTGGAATGGCAAAGCTTATCTGAGGAGTTTGACCTCTATCAAACACCATTTGATTGCTCGGGAATGACTGATCAAATGGATGCACACAGGCTAATATACCTTGGAATGGGGTATTAGTCTAAGTAGAACAAGGGCTCTACGTTTTTTGCAAAAGTCTAGACAGTGTGTGCAAATCGAGTGCTTGGAATGGCCTTGATACTCTTTCGAACACTTTTGCAAAAGACTAGACAGTGTGGCAAATCGAGTGCTTGGAATGGCCTTGATGCACGTTTGAATACTTAGAAGGATCACTAAAGGTCAATGATAAACAGGCTATGATACAAGGCCCCCGAAATCGAATGTTTTCCTTGAAATCAAACAACTCCTGCACTTACTTTCTTAGTATAACTGCCGTAATCAACTGCTCACCTTCCGGAGGACTTGCCAATCACGCATCACCCGCTGTAAGTCTCCTACTTTTATTTTCAGTCATTTACTTTTCGCACAAAAAAACCAAAACCAACCAAAAAGTCACGTAGTTACTAGCTCTAAAACCTCAACCAACCTAAAACACGCTCCCTTGCTGTACAAATCACCTCAAAGAATAACTATCCCCCTAATTCCTTTGGGTTCGACCCCTACTTACCACTTGCTACCCAGTAGTGAAGTCGCGAGTAGCGGACTATAAATTTATTTGTACATTTGCTCTGACGACAAGCATCTGTCAAATTGGCGCCGTTGCCGGGGAATTAGTTAATTAATCGGATAAGTTCTTTGAATCAACACGCGCTTCGAAACAACCATGTCTCGCGAAGGAAGCCACCATGACTACCAGGATGACGACGAGATAAACCTGTACGATCAAAATGATGAGGTGCCACTTCCATTTATCGACGATCCGGGACAACTCATCAGAAACAGAAGAGCTCGTGATAGGGAGGCCATCAGAAGAAACCAAGAACCGCCCGAGGACCGAAATGCAGCTGGTCCAGTACAACAACCCCCTAGATATCCACCACCCCCCCAACCTCGACAAATGCCAAGACAAGAACCTGTCTACGATAACTACTATGGGGATAACAACTACCATGAACCTACTATGGGAGAATTAAACGCCCCCAATTTCGAAACACAGCCGTGGTGCATTCACGAGGGCCCTGAACTAGAAAACATAACCATCAACGCATCAGTGGCCCACAGCTTGCCAAAATTCTCAGGAGCTCAAGGAGAATCTGCCACAACTCACCTCCAACGCCTGCATGGAATTTGCCAAAATCTAAAGCCCAATCGAGTGAATATGGACGACTTCAAGTTGAAGGCATTCTATTTTTCCCTCATAGACTCGGCAAACGATTGGTTCCTTTCATTGCCTTCGGGAAGCATCAGAACATGGGTTCAGATGCAAGGGAAATTCCTGGGCAAATACTACCCAGGAGGAAGAGCAATGCAAGTAAGAAGACAACTGCAGGACATAAGGCAAGGACCTAATGAGACCATGTACGACTACCTGGAGAAATTCAACCACCTGGAAAGAAGCTGCTGCACTCTTGGACTACCCGAGAAACTCACCATTGAGTATCTCATTAACGGATTAAGACCCTTAGACAAAATGCTCCTGGATGCCTCAGCTGGACGGTCCATAATGAATCTATCATTAAGAGGCATAAGGGATCTCATCACCAAGGTTGCTGAAAATGCCCGATTTAGAGAAGAGACAACTAGGCAGGAAGAATTTTCCCGAACAAAGAATGTGGCAAGAGCTGAAACACCGATGAGCTCTATTCCTGAAGAAATGAAACAGTTAAAGGAGATGATGATTCAGATCCTGCGAAGACAGCCAGTTCCAGTAAAACCTTGCGAGTTTTGTGGTTCTACTGACCAGAAAACTGACGCATGCCCGACAATAATAGAAGAGGAACCGGCAGAAGTAGATGCAGTGGGAGGATACCAAGGATACAACAACAACAACAACAACGACAGAGCCAGACAAAACAGACAGTATGGTCAAGCAACCAACCCGACCTGGCGTAACAACAACTATCCTCAGAAGGAAGCACAACCAGCTGTCCCTCAACTAGCTCAGTCATTCTACCAACCCCCCCACCGACAGTATAACCAGAACGCTCCATCAGCAGGCCAATATCAGCAAAAAGGACCAAATCAGTACCAAACCGGCCCGAACAATCAGCAGGAACCGAGCAAGTCGCTCGATGACACGATGAAGGAGCTCGCAGGAAACATAAATCAATTGGGTGCTTCGCTACACCAATACCAGGCGAAAACTGACGGGGCAATTTCAGAATTGGCCAAACAGATGTCCCAGCTCGCCACCACAATGTCAACACTCTCCAATGAACCTGGCAGACTTCCTTCACAAACCATCCAAAATCCAAAGGCAAATATTAGCATGATAAGGAGGTCAAACATAAAGGCGACACTAGGAGAAGTAGCACGATCCCCAACTTACAAACTCACAAGCAAGCACTTCACACGTAGGCATCGTCCTGATTGGAATCAAGAGGAAGACCGACCCAATGATGGCAAAACATGGGTCACGCATGCCGACAATGGACGGTATGCATTCACCGTCTGCATAACACCACCATCGATCATACACTCCGACATACCAGCATCTGGATGGGATGACAATAACAATTTAAGGTGGAACTCCCCAACTAATATTTATGCTTCAAAGCAAAATATTGAGAAGTCCAATTATACAAATCCTAAGCCAAGGAATGGTCAGAATGGCCCTACAATAGAAAGAGCCCTCACTTCAGATCATGAGTCACAACCGGAAAGAGAAAGACCCAGGGGCCTTCACAGTCACCTGCGGTATTGGTGAAACCCAGATTCATAAGTGCTTAGTCGATCTTGGGGCTGCTGTCAATGCCATGCCTTCCTCCTTATACTACTTATTAGGACTTGGTCCATTGAAGCCGCCCAAGACAAATATCGAGCTAGGAGATAAGTCGTGCATCCGTCCGGTTAGAGTGCTGGAAGATGTAATACTCCATGTGGGAGAGCTCGTCGTTGCTGCAGACTTTTATATGATACAAACAGGAGAGACCAGCGAAGACGACCCTCCAACAATAATATTGGGACGACCATTCCTCTACGCTACTAAAGCAAGAATCGATGTGGGCAAGGGCTCATTATCGCTTGAGTTCGGCGGCAAAATTGCAAATTTCTACATTGATATTAGCCGCGCAGATACAAAAAAGCCGCCAGATATTATACCTATCTCAGATCGCGGTACACGGATTTCTAACCTGACACAATAAACCGAAAAAGTAACAAGACCAGCAGCTATGGTCAAAGGCTCCCCGCCTTCTCAGAAACAATGGAAAGAAAAAACACCAAAACCATGGAGTTCCAACCCAAACAAGAAATCAGGAAAAGGCAAGGCAAAAAGCAACACAGGAATGGTGGCGAAATTCGACCTGAGCCACCCATGGGATCCAAACCAATGATCCAAGAAAGAGGTACTGTCGAGCCAACGACGTTAAACAAGTGCACTGGTCGGGAGGTAACCCGACACTATCTTACTTTCTGTCATTTAATTTCAGTCATTTAGTTTAAAGTCATTCTCACATGTATATATCTGCTTGCTTGACTTTTGAACTAAGGCACGCCTTCGTTCAAAAGTGTGGGGTGAGAACCACCTTTTTATATAGTTAAATAACATGCTTGCTGTTTTCTTAATAGTGTCTTTTTGAAAATATGAACTTAAGAATGTGAAAAAGATAGATCATAATTCATGCTTCAACCTTGTGAAAATTCAACTGTTAAAAAACTTACAATGTAACTTCTCATTTGTTCCTTTGTGCTGAGATAAACTAGGGATGTGGAGTTGATAGAAAATGCCCTAGAGGGGCTTGGCAAGCAATCGAAGGATCGAATCAAACTATATGGTTTTCGAAGTCAGTGGAGGCTGCACTTCGGGTTTCAGTGAAGATTGAAGTCATCTCCGCCATGCAGTGTTTACGCAAAAAAGAAAAAAAAGGCGAGGACGGGAATCAGACCGGAGCTTAGGCCGGAGCTTAGCCACCCATGTGAGGAGGAGCATCCCCTTAGCCTTCTAGAACCTTGTGAAAAAGCCATCGGTTTGACCGGAATCTGACCGGAGCTTTGGCCGGAGCTTCTTGGATTTTGGAGAGTGTATTCTGAATGAAAATGTCATTCTAAGATGATCTCAAGAAGGAACCTAAGCCAAATTCTGCTTGGAACATGGTCGAAATCCCAAATCGGCTGAAATTGCCCTTGTTTGGCCTTTACCGGGCTCGGTGCCTTTGCATTGCGTTCTTGTCCAAATGCCGATGGATTTAGCATGTTTGAGTGATTCCAAGTCGGTTCCATGAAGGATGTTAAGGCTGATTTTGAGTGTAGCATGGTCGTGACCTGGAATGACTCGTAACATCTTTTCAGCGTAAAATCCTCTCCTTAGCGTGTTTTCTCTCTAAGCGCCAAAATACCCTGTAGAAATATATCGGGACTAACAAGTAGAAGTTAAATAGACCAACAGTCTAATTTGGTGGGTTTTACTGCGTTTTTGATTCGTATAATTATGGTCCATCAGATCACCCCACAGTTTTAGTTGTTCGTCCCGAACAATGCTATTAAAGGGCGGTACTCTAAGTTTGGTTTTAAAATATGAAAATTAGACTGTGGGACTCGATTTATCCTAATTCATGCATTACTTACTTATTACCAAATTGAACTGTGTAAATAAATAGAAGTAACTTGATACGTGTACCTCCGTGCCGAGATGCAAATTATTCCGGATGTTTCGGGAGATAGCCCTTTTTAGGCTCCTGGACTGCAACCTCGGGATCGTCTCTCACTATATGGTTTCCATGTAGCTTTCTCTAGCACGTGATTTGGTTCGGGTTTACTTGGTTTGAGTACTTTGATTTATTTTTTTTTCTTTTGGCGAGGGACTGCTTTTCTAGTGAATCGGCCTTTGGCCTTTGATTTGACTCTTTGAGTACTTCACTTTTTGTTTGGTTAAAACCTTCACAATTTTGGGCCTTTGGCCTCTTGATTTGCTTCTTCGAGCTTTTCGCCTTTTTGTGGCTTTGCTAGTCCATTTTCTCAAGCCTTTTTGGGAGGTCCAATCATCGCCCGCAAGCCTATGGAAATACCTCCCCGCTCCTCTCATCGTTGTTGTTTCGCACGGGTCAAGATGAGGGTCGCTCATCTATTTTCTCGGCTACTTTAACTAGAGAGAGGACGGTTTGATTCCCGTCCTCGCCTTTTCTTTTCTTTTTTGCATAAACACTGCATGGCGGAGATGACTTCAATCTTCATTGAAACCCGAAGTGCAGCCTCCACTGACTTTGAAAACCATATAGTTTGATTCGATCCTTCGATTGCTTGCCAAGCCTCTCTAGGGCATTTCTATCAACTCCACATCTCTAGTTTATCTCAGCACAAAGGGACAAATGAGAAATTACGTTCTAAGTTTTTAGACAGTTGAATTTTCACAAGGTAAATGCATGAATTTCGGTCTATCTTTTTCACATTCTTAAGTTCATATTTTCAAAAAGATACACCAAAAAAGAAAAAATGTTTTTTATTTATGTACACATGCGGATCTCACCCAACACTTTTGAACGAAGTCGTGCCTTTCAGCACTACTTAGTTCAAAAGCCATGCAAGCAGACAATTACGAGAAGGAAATGATATTAAGGAAA
Organism: Rhodiola chrysanthemifolia; assembly: GCA_033675395.1. Classification (NCBI taxonomy): domain Eukaryota; kingdom Viridiplantae; phylum Streptophyta; class Magnoliopsida; order Saxifragales; family Crassulaceae; genus Rhodiola; species Rhodiola chrysanthemifolia. Next base: position 35,347,135 of record CM066207.1, on the reverse strand, counting down.
AGGGAAGGACAGAACTCCCTTTAAGGTGTCGAGTGAACGACATGGCTCGAGGCTGGATAATCGAGGGAGTTCGGCTGGGGCCTTGAACTCTTAGCGTAGCCCTGACTGGCTTAATGTTGCGCCCAAGTCCGATTCCTGAATAGTCAAATCTTCTATGCACCGAGTGGGTGAGAGCGACTTATTGAAAAAGTAAAAGACAGAAAATAAAAGACAGAAAATTAAAGTGCGAAAAGTAAGATAGTGTCGGGTTACCTCCCGACCAGTGCCTTTGTTTAACGTCGTTGGCTCGACGATACCTCAATCATGGATCATAAGGTCGGATCCCAAGGGTGAGTGAGGTCAAACTTCTTCTCGGCAGCCCTTTTGCTCCGAGAGGGTGAGATTTCTTCGACCATAGCTGCTGGTCCAATGAGTTGTGCTTGCTTGTTACTCCTTCCGGGTTTCCATTCTTTCGGCCCATGTCTTTGCCGCTTCTTCATGTTTGAATAGTTGGCACCTTTGCGAGTTTGGAAGTTTGGTTTTGTGCCATTAAATGTAGGCGACATTAAGCATGCGCCTCTGCCAATCCTCTTCATTGTGGCAGTGATGGATGGTTGTCTTGGAACGAGTGAGTTTTCAGGCGGTTTTCTTTGAGTCGTGGTGAGTGGGACCGGGGCTTTCTCGGACAGTTCGGCAATGAGATCCGGGACTTTCTCGGGTGCTCCGAGCGTAAGGACCGGGCCTGGCTTGATTTCTTCGGCCGCTTCGGTAGTGATGTTCGGGACTTCTGTTGGCTCGGCAGTTAGGACTGTGATTTCCTCGGATGGATTGGTGATAAGGACCGGGCCTGATTTGGGCAGTTCTTCTTCTAACTCCCAGGGATAATCTGAATGTAGCTCTTCTTCAGGTAACCAAGGGTCCTTATCCTTGTCATTCGTATAATCTCCGGGGATAATCACACTGAGGTATGGGTCTGATATGGGTAACTCGTCATTGAGGTCCGGGTATGTCTTGGCCGTGAATTGGTGCATCGAGGCATTCATTTGCTGTATGTCTGCGGCCAATTGCTGGGTGCTAGCTGCCAGCTCGTTTTCTGCTGCCCATAACTCAGTTTTTGCCCTGATTTGGTGCATTATGTTATTCTGTTCTTCGCTCCGCATGGCCTGATCTTGTCTTTGTTTTGACCTCGCGGCCAAATCATCTATTAAGTTCCAAAGATCATCTATGCCTAAGTTGTTTACCGAGCCTCCCGCTGCATTGTTTAGCCAATCCCACTCTTGTGGCAGCATCCCATTAAGAAACCTTTGAAGAAGATCGTGGTTGGTGAATCCATGGTGCGGGCAGCTTATCAACATGGAGTCAAAATACGCCAAGTACTCGTCCAATGTTTCATCCCGGGATTGTTTTATGTTGTTGATCTTTTCGCGGACTTCCAGTTCGAAGGGTGGTGGGGAAAACTCCTCATTGTTCCAAGGTTCCATTCCGTAGTAGTAGGACTTAGTGAATTGCATGATAAAATAAAAAAGAAAAAACAACTATTCCGATGCACAACTCCCCGGCAACGGCGCCAATTTGACAGAGCACACTACACTGTCGTTAAGGTGCAATGTTCTCTGTACAAATAAATTTATATTTTCCGCTACTCGCGACTACACTACTGGGTAGTAAGTGGTAAGTAGGGGTCGAACCCAAGGGAGTCAGTGTGGATTAGTTGTTCTTTAATGAAGCTTATGCAGAAATTAAATGCGATTGGGGTTGAGTTTGAGTGTGATTTGAGAACTGAAAGTTAATTACAATAATAGACTGTAAGGAAAGGATTCGGTTTTAGGGGCCTTGTATCATATTTGTTTATCATCGACCGCTAATGATCATACCAAGTGTTCGAAGATGAATCGAGGCTATTCCTAACACAAGACTTGCAACATCGCGTAGAACACTTGAAATGATCATGCTAAGTATTCAAAGATGAATCGAGGCTATTTCTAGCGCAAGACTTGCAACACCATTTAAAACACTTGTTCTACTTTAGACTAATTCCTCCTTTCGAAGTATCTTAGCCTTATGTGCATCCATTTTGGGTTGTCTTTTCCGATTTACCCAAAATGGTGTTTGAGAGAGATCAAACTCCTCAGATAAGCTTTGCCATTTCAAGCATCCACTTACCCGAGTATGATTGCGAACTTCCACGGAAGAGCTTTGCCATTTCAAGCATCCACTCAACCTTGGAAGTTCTGATCTAATATATGGCACATAGAACAAGTTTTGAATACAGAGATACTCTTAAGAGTAGAGTCTAAAACATTTATAATACAAGTATACCCCTGCGACCGAGTACAAGCTTTTAGCTACTAGTATTCATGTTAAGGAATACAAGCAAACTAATGCCTTGCACAAGGGTACCGAATAATAAAATAACTTTACAGTAAAAACAAATAATACTGAAAGTAATTTTATACCTTACAATAAGCGGAGGAGAGGAGCTCCTAGGCAAGATCCACGCAAGAGAGTAGCTCCACAATGAAGAACAAAATATTTATTGAAAGTGAAGAGAAGAGGGTTAAGCCCTCTATCTCTCTAAAACATTTGTGAAGTGTGTATGATGATACAAATGAGGAGGAGAGGCGCTCCTTTTATAGCCAAAGGGGAGGAGGATGGAGGGTGGAGATGGTGGCACTTGGTTTTCATCCAAGGGAGGAGGAGGAGGGGAGGAGCATGTGGAGGAGGAGCCACCACATGTCAACTTCTTGTGGTGGTTCATCTAGCCGCCGGCTGCTATGAGGTGGAGGAAGGAGAGTGGAGGAGAGCTTAGCCACCTATGTGAGGAGGAGCATCCCCTTAGCCTTCTAGAACCTTGTGAAAAAGCCATCGGTTTGACCGGAATCTGACCGGAGCTTTGGCCGGAGCTTCTTGGATTTTGGAGAGTGTATTCTGAATGAAAATGTCATTCTAAGATGATCTCAAGAAGGAACCTAAGCCAAATTCTGCTTGGAACATGGTCGAAATCCCAAATCGGCTGAAATTGCCCTTGTTTGGCCTTTACCATGCTCGGTGCCTTTGCATTGCGTTCTTGTCCAAATGCCGATGGATTTAGCATGTTTGAGTGATTCCAAGTCGGTTCCATGAAGGATGTTAAGGCTGATTTTGAGTGTAGCATGGTCGTGACCTGGAATGACTCGTAACATCTTTTCAGCGTAAAATCCTCTCCTTAGCGTGTTTTCTCTCTAAGCGCCAAAATACCCTGTAGAAATATATCAGGACTAACAAGTAGAAGTTAAATAGACCAATAGTCTAATTTGGTGGGTTTTACTGCGTTTTTGATTCGTATAATTATGGTCCATCAACGGTCCCGAGATTGCAGTCCAGGAGCCTAAAAAGGGCTATCCCGAAACATCCAAAATACTTTGCATCTCAGCACGGAGGTACAAGTATCAAGTTTCTTCTATTTATTTACGCAGTTTAATTTGGTAATAAGTAGTAATGCATGAATTAGGATAAGTCTAGTCCCACAGTCTAACTTTCATATTTTAAAAGCTTACTTAGTGCCGCCCTTTAATAGCATTGTTCGGGACGAACAACTAAAAGTGTGGGGTTATCTGATGGACCATAATTATACGAATCAAAAACACAGATAAACCCACTAAATTAGACTGTTTGTCTATTTAACTTTTGCTTGTTAGTTCCGATATTTATCTACAGGGTATTTTGGAGCTTAGAGAGAATACACGCTAAGGAGAGGATTTTACGCAGAAAAGATGTTACGAGTCATTCCAAGGTCTCGATCAGACGCTGACTGAAGAAATCTAAAGATCCTGACATGGAATCATTCAAGACAAATAAAACCGAAGAGCAACCAAAGTCAGTCCGGAGCTGAAATACACCGATAGTTTTGTGAGAACTTCACAAAACCACACAAACCACTCCCATCTTGCTACCTAGCCGGCGGCTCCTCCCTCACAACTCCTCTCCTCCACTCCCCTTCCTCCACTTGGCGTCTCCTCCCTCTCCCCTCCCAAAGCCGCCGGCGGCGAGAGCTCTCCCCCCATGTGTCATCATCTCAAAGCTCATCCTCCCTCCATGTGACAAGTGTTGGCTCCTCATGGCTTCCCTTAGCCTATAAATACCATGCCTCCTCATTTGTAATCAACATCCCAAAAATCATAAATCACTTATCTCTCTAAGTTTGGCAATTTGTAAGTTTGGTTTTGAAATAATACTGTTGTTGGTTCTTGAGTATTCAAGTAGAAATTGGGAATACTCCTGTTGGTTCTTGAGTATTCCCCTTACTTACTGTCTTTCAAAAACCCCCGAGTATTTAGCTATGGTATCCACCTCTATGGATATTCGTAGCTAAACTCTTCATTCGGTTGAAGGGGTGTACTTGTATCATAAAATGTTTTAGACTTTGCTTTAGTGTTTTTTTCTCTGTATTCAAAACTTGTTCTATGTGCCATATATTAGGCCAGAACTTCCAAGGTTGAGTGGATGCTTGGAATGGCAAAGCTCTTCCGTGGAAGTTCGTAAACATACTCGGATAAGTGGATGCTTGGAATGGCAAAGCTTATCTGAGGAGTTTGACCTCTCTCAAACACCATTTGATTGCTCTTGAATGACTGATCAAATGGATGCACACAGGCTAATATACCTTGGAATGGGGTATTAGTCTAAGTAGAACAAGGGCTCTACGTTTTTTGCAAAAGTCTAGACAGTGTGTGCAAATCGAGTGCTTGGAATGGCCTTGATACTCTTTCGAACACTTTTGCAAAAGACTAGACAGTGTGGCAAATCGAGTGCTTGGAATGGCCTTGATGCACGTTTGAATACTTAGAAGGATCACTAAAGGTCAATGATAAACAGGCTATGATACAAGGCCCCCGAAATCGAATGTTTTCCTTGAAATCAAACAACTCCTGCACTTACTTTCTTAGTATAACTGCCGTAATCAACTGCTCACCTTCCGGAGGACTTGCCAATCACGCATCACCCGCTGTAAGTCTCCTACTTTTATTTTCAGTCATTTACTTTTCGCACAAAAAAACCAAAACCAACCAAAAAGTCACGTAGTTACTAGCTCTAAAACCTCAACCAACCTAAAACACGCTCCCTTGCTGTACAAATCACCTCAAAGAACCACTATCCCCCTAATTCCTTTGGGTTCGACCCCTACTTACCACTTGCTACCCAGTAGTGAAGTCGCGAGTAGCGGACTTTAAATTTATTTGTACATTTGCTCTGACGACAAGCATCTGTCAGTCATCTTAGATTTACCAAAAGAATGTGTAGTTTTCTTCCCAAGTATACAGATTTCACAAAATTCAATGTCACAAGGCTTTTTCTTAATCAGCCCATTCTTAAACAGAAGAAACAAGCCTTTATTACCAACGTCTCCAAGCCTAGCATGCCATAACTTAGTTTCATCAAGATTCTTATCACTAGCATGCACAACATTCAGTTCAGGGGACAAAGAAACATGATACAAGCCACTTAGCCTCATGCTTCTAATCACAACATGGTCATCGCTTAAGACATCCCTAGTTCTATTCTTAGAAATTATTTGACAGCCTTTATCTTCTAATGCAGATTCAGAAATCAGATTTCTTCTCAAGTTAGGCACCCAAGCAACATTCTGCAACATTCTTATTTTACCATTAAACATTTTCAATGGAACAGTCCCAATACCCATGATTTTCAGTGTAGTAGTGTCCCATCACACAGTCTAATATCATCAAACACAGATTTATGTGGTGTAGCATGCATAGTACAACCAGAATCAAGAATCCAAGCATTCATACTTTCAGAGTTTGCAACAACAAGAATTTCATGTTGATATTGAGTCTCACACACATTAGTGTAATCTGTCCTATTAGGTTCCTTCTTCTTATGATCCGTTTTATTTCTTTTAGGACATCCATTCATGTAATGACCCATCTCTCCACAATGAAAACATTTGACATTCTCAAGCTTTTTCTCAGATTCTTTGCTATGGGTTTTAGGCTTTTGGGATTTGTTGGATTTGGGATTAAACTTAGGCTTTGTTTTAGCAAACATTACCTCACTTTTTACCTCCAGTTTAGTGCCATTTTTTTGCTTAAAGACTCTTAAGGATTCATTTTTCTGAGTGATAATCTCAGTTATCTTAGCTAGGGTCAAATCCTCTCTTCCAAGCTGAATTACATCAATAAGGGTATCAAGCTGATGGGGCAAGGAACTAAGGAGAATCACAGCTTGGTGTTCCTCTTTAATGGCATCCTCACACATCTCTAAGTCTTGGGTCATCCTAAGGAAAATATCTAGATTTTCTTGGATGCTAAGGGATAGGTCCATCTTAAAGGTGAATAGCTTCTTAAGAAGGAATATCCTATTGGGTAGAGACTTAGTTTGATAGGTGGTCTTAATGGTATCCCATAAAACCTTAGGATCTGTGATTTTCATCAGGGGTCTAGCTACATCATCTGTTAATCTCATCATGAACTCAGCTAAGGCTACTTCCTTAAGATCTCTCTTCACTTGGTCTGAGGGACATAACCATTCCTCACTAACAGCCCTCCAACAATTCTCCTTAATCAAAATGCCCTTCATTCTCATATTCCACATAGCAAAATCCATCTGCCCATCAAAGGGCTTAAGCCAAATATCAGTCATCATAAAGAAGGCCAAACAGCAAAAGAAAGCACTCAATATCAATATTCAAGAAGCAATAACTCAGCCACAACACCACAGGTCACAAGAAACACAATTCAAGGTCACAGTTCATGCAAGATAGCATGCAAAATGAGGTTCAATGCCAGTCCAGGCTACTACTGCTATATGCGGAGCCGACAATGACACTAAACTCAATCTTTGACCAAGAACAACACCTATAAGCGCCACTATCAACACTGATGGATGCTTACGGGCTCTGATACTACAATAATATACCAATGTATAAGGGAATGGTGTATTTTTTAGATTGAAACAAAGAAATACAGTAATGGGGCAAAACCCACAATGTTCAATCAAGCACGAATCACACCAATCGGTCTATACACAATCAATTAAGCTAGCAATCAAAAACACAGTAGAATAGAAGACTGGAGGGTTTTCAAGCCCCCTCCGATAGCCCCTGGTCGGAGTCCGTCGTCGCAGCACAGCTCGCCGCCTATCCTCGCTCGCCTGAACTTAGCCTTGATACATGAGCAATCGGTGAGCCTCCAGCAGCTACTGGTGTCGCGCTCGTCAATAGACCACTCGAATCGCACTCCGAACAAACTCACTTGTCTCACAATCTTGGAGAAGAATCGAATCACAAATCGCAATTGCGACTTTCGGACTGAACCCTAATTCCGAATTCGATCCCCTTTTGTATCCAACTGAGGTCGACTCAAAACGCTAAGTTTCGCCAAGTCCGAATTAGCCAATCCGCGCCTTGTCGTTACAATAACGTTCCGCTCACTCCTCTCTTTAGTTGGACGACGTCGCTCGCTTGCAACGACTTTAACTGTCTCTCGCTCCCAGCCAAGACGCAAACGTTTTGCTTCGCCCTTCGAATGCCAAGTTCCCTCTTCGATCAAACTGTGCCGTTTTGAGCTCCTTTGATACTCAAAGCTCAAAACATCTAAGTCTGAACCAAGGACTCTACTGCAACCTAATACGGAGGGACTCTGGGACTCTGGCACACTGGCCACTCTCGCTCCCTGTGGACTCTGGAATTCTGGGGATTTTGCCCCGCTCCGGTCACCGTATCAGGCCTGCAAGTCGTACACCCCAACCATTTTGGTAGAATTGATGTTGGTGGTGGGAATCGACCCCAGGCACTATTTAAAGTGGGGTTGAAGAAGCTGTCACTTGTTTTGTTGAAATATTCGACATGGAATCTTCTCAGTATCATTGGGAGCAAGTGACTGATTTGGCACACGCAAATCAGGTTTGATTGTTTCACTCATTATTTGATAAATCTGAGTTTGTGAAGCATGCATATGATTAGTAAGTTTATAATTATCAGTTAGATTTTCTGATAATGTATATGGCTTCCGAAATAAGCATGATTAAATATGATAAGTGAGTTCATATTAATCGGTCAGATTTATGATGATGTGTATACTTTGTAAAGCATGTATTGCGAGTAAATTCATAATCAGTGAGTACTTTAGGCTGATACCATGATGAAATGTTTCATAGAACATGTGTTGTAAGGTTTTTCATCCAGAATATATTCAGATGGATTTTCTGATGTATAAACTCCAGTTAATGTGTTTGTAAGTTTATTGTGTTGGTAAAACTTGATTGATGGAGATTATTGTTTCAAATAATCAAAGATTATGTGATTATTTCGGGGTTTTCTGGTTTGATATAATTTTAGTGTTCATGGTGATGTTGAGCACTTATGTTCTGATGGTCGACTGTAAAAAGTTGTTAGTAAAGCATGTATAATTTCGGGGTTTTCTGGTTTGATATAATTTTAGTGTTCATGGTGATGTTGAGCACTTAGTGTTCAAAAACTGCTTGATTATGATTTTACGTATTGTGACTTGCATGTTAGTAGAGTATATATATTCCCATAACTTTGTTGTTCGCATGTCACATGATTTATTTTGCATGTATTGTTGTTGTTGCATAAATAATGTGGGTTACTCACCAAATTGAAGCTCATCGACAAAGCAATTTGTCAAGATTGTGTGATACATTATTCACATAATGGGTTATCATAAATGGAGACGGATATTGATATCTTGTAAGTGGAGAAGAAAATTCAATATAATTGACGCTTCAAGGCAAATTTGGTGGTTAGCGGCAAGTTAATATGCATGTACAAGTAAAGCTTATTGTTGACTAATGTTAAGAACCGATAGTGGTGGGGAATAATATGATTATGTATATTTCTAGTTGAATTGTATCATTCATGAGACTACAGCTCCTTATACACCACAGCAAAATGGTGTGTCTGAAAGGTATAATAGAATCATAAAGAAGATGGTTAATTCCATGTTATCCTACTCTGGTTTGAGTGATGGATTTTGGGGTGAAGCTATGTTGACAGCTTGTTATTTACTTAACAGAGTTCCTAACAAAAGGAACAAGGTTACCCCATATGAGCTTTGGCACCAAAAGAAACCAAATCTGAATTATCTCCGAGTTTGGGATGTAGAGCGGTAGTAAGACTACCGGCTCCAAAATAAGGACTTTGGGAGAAAGAGTTGTTGATTGCATCTTTATTGGATATGCTGAAAATTATAAAGCATATGGGTTCTATTTGACTAAAACGAATGATTCTATTTCGGTTCACCCCGTAATTGAATCAAGGGATGCAATACTCGATGAGAACTGTTTCTCATTGATATCTAAACCTCAAGATTTGATTTCTAGCTCCACAAGAGCTGAGTTGGAAGATGATGTGAGCATATCTTCTAAAAGTACCTCGTTTGAGCCTCGTAGAAGCAAACGGGTAAGGATTGAAAAATCCTTCAGACCAGATTATCAAGTTTAATTGATTGAGGGTTCTAGAAATGATATTGAGTATCAATACTCATATTATTCTCATATTGATGATGATCCTAGAACTTGTGATGAGGCTATGAGGTCTCAAGATGTGTCCTTCTGGAAAGAGGCAATAAAAGATGAAATGGATTCTATCATGGGGAATAATAGTTCGGTATTATCGAATCTCCCACCGGGTTGCAAGCCTTTAGGCTGCAAGTGGATTTTCTACAAGAAAATGAAGGTTGATGGATCGGTAAATAATAAGTTTAAAGCTCGATTGGTTATCCAAGGCTTTAGACAAAAGGAGGGTATTGAATTTTCGATACATATGCTCTTGTTACTTTGATTTCCACTATTAGATTGTTAATTGCTCTTGCTGCAATTAAAATCTAGTTGTACACCAAATGGACGTCAAGACAGCGTTCTTGAATGGTGATTTGGAAGAGGAAATCTTTATGTAGCAACCGGAAGGATGCATTATGCCTGGAAATGAAAACAAGCAGTGGCATCAAAAGTTTGATGAGGGAATCTTGTCTAGTGGATTCAAATTGAATCAAGCAGACAAGTGTATTTAAATCAAATTTGACAACTCCGGTAATGGAGTAATCATTTGCATGTATGTTGATGATATGCTGTTTTTGGCTCACTAAGGACTTTTATCATCAAATTTCGTTATGAAAGAAATGGGAGAAGCGGATGTGATTCTTGGTATTAGAATCAAGCGTGAGAACAAAGGATTAGCATTGATACAGTCTCATTACTTTGAGAAAGTGCTTAAGGAATTCAATTGTTTGAATTGTTCCGGTAAGTACTCCCATGGATTCAAGTGTGAAGCTTATGCCTAACACGGGTGAAGCTGTTTCACAACTTGAGTACTCTCAAGCCATTGGTTGCTTAATGTATGTAGTGATGAGTACAAGGTCTGATATAGCTTATGCAGTGGGCAAATTGAGTTGATATACTAGTAATTCCAGTACTCATCATTGAGAAGCTATTAGGCGGGACTTAAATACCTTAAGGGAATCATGAATTATGGCTTGACTTATGCTAGTTTTTCCCTCGGACTAGGAGCGATGTAACGATGCAAGTTGGATTACCAATTTAGAATATCATTCTTCTATAAGTGGTTGGGTATTTTGCTTTGGGGGAGGTGCCATATCATGGGCATCGGAAAAGCAAATTTGCGGCACCAGCTCTATTATGGAATCAGGGTTCATGATTCTAGCTGTTGCCGGTAAATAGGCAAATTGGATAAGAAATTTGAACATGAGATTTCTTTGTGGCCGAAACCGATAAATTTTTATCCATTGGGATAGTAAGGCAATTTTGGCTAAGGGATATAACCAAATGTATAATGGGAAATCCAGACACCTAGGCGTTAGGTTTAGCGATATCCGTGAACTGATCACTCACGGGGTGATATCGATTGACTATGTTCGGTCACAATGAAATCTAGCTGATCATTTGACAAAATGGATTAGCAAGGGACTTGGTGAACAAGTCGGGTAAAGGGATGGGCTTAAAGCACATCTAAATCTATAATCGTAGGACACCCAATTCTCTCTTAGTATGACACTAGGAGCTGAATTCAATGTGGAAAGCCTATTCTTAGAGATTTGAAGTATATGGTTATATCCATCCCAAAGTTGTGCTTGTTTCCAGCAAGAGAAATGTAGGATGAAGTTTATCTTCTTAATGGATCTTTTGGAAAAGTGCATTGTAGGTGCATGCGAAAAGAAACCACCCATGTAAGTGTGAAGTGAGCCGCTTCAATTAGCTTGTGCTTGGCTAAGGACGCACTTATGAAAGGATAGGGACACATGGCTGAAATAGTGTCAAGTTGTACTTGGAATGAAAGTAAACTAGTGTATGTTTTATTTTCTCTTATTCAAATGGATTGAAGGGAACAATTCTTAGAACACCCTGATTCTCGAGTATTGAAAGATACAACACTATGTGAAATTCAATCCTAATGGACATTACACTTATGCACATTTTTGTTTGGTTGTGAATGTTTTAGCATTCAAGAGTATAACCCTAAAATGAGGGAGGATTGTTGGAGATTTTAGGGTATATGTGTTTCTAAACATGTATATACCTTGTAATGAACGTTTTGTGCATGAACGAAACGATTCGAAAATTGATTTTCTGTCCAGTGTGGATCAACCGGTAGGCTGAAGGTTAACATGAAATCCAGCCGGTCGGCTGAGGATGAGATGAGCAGACTCTGAGGTCTTAAACCGGCCAGTTCAATAAAGAGCATGAGCTTAGCCGGCCGGTTGAGAAGGTCCGGGCGTGGCTATTTTCTCCCTGTATGTTGAGCCGGCCGGCTGAGCTCTTAAGCTTAGTTTTAACCGGCCAGTTGAGCGGTTGTTGATTTTATCCAAAAATCTGGAGGATGAAGAAGATTCATTCGATGTTCTGGATAGAGAGAGATAGAAAAACTCTCTGTGATTTTCTCCTTCAATTGATATCAATTTGATATTGATTGTTCTACTCGTTTTCAACAACCTTTCAATCATTCCCGATACAAATCGTTTGTCATATCCCAATACAATTTCTGGAAACCCTAATTGGGCAGAAATCTTGCATTTGGAAAGTGAAATCAATTCACGTTTCAAGTATGCTGCTCAGTTTCGTGGAAAGTACGTGTTGATAAGTGATGGACCATATTTATATGATTCATTAAGACAGTTAAACCCACCAAATTAGACACTTTGTCTTAACAACTTTTACTTGTTAGTTTCACTTTTGTTCTACAGGCTATTTCAAGGATTAGAGATGAAACGAGCTAAAAAGGAGTTCTTAAAGCTAAAAATGGAGATGAATCACTCAAACATGTCCCAATGACTTGTTCCAAACCTCAACAAAGATCAAGAACTCAAGTGAATGCAAAGTCAAGCCACCCATGTGCAAGGCATGTGCTCCGATGGCTTTTTGGAGCAAAAGATCTCATTCCACTCACTTCTTCGCCTCCTCCACCTCACCACCGGCGGCTTCCATGGGGAGATGACACATGGGCGGCGGCTTGTGGCTTTGCCACCTCATGGCCGGCGGCTTTTGAAGCCCTCCTCCCCCTCTTGACATGTGTTGGCCTCTCCTCCACATCTTCTCCTCCTCCTTGCCAATAAATACTACATCTCCTCCTCCTTGAATCAATGTCCCATTTTGGTGCCAAAGTTACAAGTTTTAGTTTCATGTTCTAGTCCTTTGATCACTTGTAACTTTGGTAGAAAATCTCACTACAATCCTTGTAAAACACTTTACTTTGAATCAAAAGCTCCAACTTTGTTCTTGAGTTTTACTTTCGAAAACCTTTACTTTCCTGTCTTTCAAAACCTTTACTTTTCAAGCACTTAGCTATGATGTCCTCTTCCATGGATATTCGTAGCTAAACCCTTCATTCGGTTGAAGGGGTGTGCTTGTATCAAAACATGTTTTAGACCCTTCTCTTAGTGCCTCTATTGTGTTTAAACTTGTTCTATGTGCCATATATTAGGTTAGAACACTATTGGTTGAGTGGAGGCTCGAAAGAGCAAAGCTCTTCCATGGGGTTCGTGAACATACGTGGTTAAGTGGAGGCTCGAAAGAGCAAAGCTTTTCTGTAGAGTTCAACCTCTTTAAAACACCACTTGGTTGATCGAAAATGATTGATCAGGTGGATGCACATAAGGCTAAGATACTTCGAAAGGAGGAATTAGCCTAAATAGAACAAGTGTTCTATGTCTTGAAAAGGACTAGACGGTGTGGCAAGTCGAGTGCTAGAAATAGCCTTGATACATTTTAAACACGTAGTATGATCATTAGAGGTCGATGATGAACAGATTTATGATACAAGGCCCCTAAAACCGAATCCTTTCCTTTGATCAAAACACCACCTTGCTGCTTACTTTCAGTACCCATATCAACTGCTTACTTTCAGTACCCATATCAACTGCTTACTTTCAGTACCCATATCAACTGCTTACTTTCAGTCCCATATCAACTGCTTACTTTCCGCAAGTCTTGTCCTTCAAGCATTTACTTTTCGTAAGTCTTGTCCTTCAAGCATTTACTTTTCGTAAGTCTTGTCCTTCAAGCATTTACTTTTCGTAAGTCTTGTCCTTTAAGCACTTACTTTCAGCACTAAAACCACAACCAACCCACTTACTTTTCAGCACTAAAATCACAATCAACCCCAAATCACACTCCCTTTCTGTACAAATCCTCAAAGAACTACTATCCACTAATTCCCTTGGGTTCGACCCCTACTTACCTCTTTACTATCCAATAGTAGTGTTACGAGTAGCGGACTTATAAATTTATCTTGCTTAGCACTCAACGACGTGCTCTGTCAAAATTGGCGCCGTTGCCGGGGAATTAGAATTGCAATCGGATAAAGTTCTTTAATTTTGTACTCGCTTCTGCATTACCATGTCTCGTGCAGGAAGCCACCATGACTATCAGGATGACGACGAGGGGAACCTGTACGATCGAAATAATGAGGCTCTACCTCCATTTCCAATTCTCGACGATCCGGAGCAACTCATACGAAACCAAAAAGCTCGTGAAAGGGAGGCCATCCGGAGAAACCAAGGCCCGCCCGGGGACCGAAATGAAGCTGGTCCAGCACAACAACCACCTAGACATCCACCACCCCCGCAATATCGACAAGAACCAAGGCGAGAACCCGTATTCGATGAGTACTATGGGGACAACAACTTCCGCGAACCTACTATGGGAGAACTGTCGGCACCAGATTTCAGAAATCAGCCGTGGTGCATTTACAAGGGCCCTGAACTAGAAAACATCGTCATCAAAATATCAGTGGTCCACAACTTGCCCAAGTTCTCAGGAACTCATGGAGAATCAGCAACAACTCATCTCCAACGCTTACATGGCATTTTCCAAAACCTAAAACCCAATGGCGTGAATGTAGAAGACTTCAAATTAAAGGCTTTCTACTTTTCCCTCATTGACTCGGCAAACGACTGGTTTCTTTCATTGCCTTCGGGAAGCATCAGAACATGGGCTCAGATGCAAAAGAAATTTCTAGACAAATACTACCCAGCAGGAAGAGTAATGCAAGTAAGGAGGCAACTGCAAGACATTAAGCAGGGACCCAATGAAACCATGTACGATTACCTGGAGAAGTTCAACCGCCTGGAGAGAAGCTGCTGCACCCTTGGACTGCCCGAGAAACTCATCATCGAATACCTCATTGATGGATTGAGACCTTTAGACAAAATGCTCCTGGATGCCTCAGCTGGAGGATCCATGATGAATCTATCACTGAGTGGCGTAAGAAAACTCATCACCGACGTTGCTGATAATGCCCGATTTAGAGAGGAGACAACTCGGCAGGACGAATTTTCCCAAACAAAGAATGTGGCAAAGGCTGAAACACCAATGAACTCTATGCCAGAGGAGATGAAACAAATGAAGGAGATGATGGTTCAGATCCTACGAAGGCAGCCAGTTCAAGTGAAACCTTGCGAGTTTTGTAGTTCTACGAACCACAAGACTGACGCATGCCCAACGTTAATAGTACAAGAACCGGCAGAGGTGAATGCAGTGGTAGGATACCAAGGATACAACAACAACAACAACAGCAACGACAGAGCCGGACCAAATCGGCAGTATAATCAAGCGACCAATCCAAACCGGCAGTACAACCAGAACGCTCCATCAGCAAGCCAATATCAACAAAGAGAACCAAACCAGTACCCGACAGGTCAGTATCAGCAAAAGGGACCGAATCAGTACCAAGCCGGCCCGAGCAATCCGTAAGGACCAAACAAATCCCTTGATGATATGGTTAAGGAACTCATGGGCTCAATGCATCAATTCCAAGTCGAGACGAAGGGAGATATCTCGGACTTGAAGAAGCAAATGTCCCAGCTCGCCACCTCAATGTCCGCACTTACTAATGAGCCTGGCCGACTACCTTCACAAACTATTCAAAATCCGAAGGGAAATGTTAATGCCGTGACCCTTAGGAGTGGGAAAAAGCTTGTCGCCAAACCCATGGAGCAAGAGGAGGACAAAAGGCCCGAGGCTCTCGAAACTCTTGAGCAAGACACGACCGAGAAAAATGAGGACGCGATCGAAGAAGAAGGGAACGCGTCCGAGGAACGCATGCCTGACCCGGTTTCAGCGTCCAGCCCGGTTTCAGCGTCCGAAAAGCAAAAGGAATGCCCGGTGCCCAGAACCGAGACCTCCAAAATCAGCGGCGCGCTTCCATTTCCAGTGCCAGCCCGAGTACCAAAACAGCACGTCATGGATGAGGACGTGTTTGAGTTGTTCAGCAAAGTCGAAATCAACATCCCCCTCTTGGAAGCCATCAAGCAAATTCCTCGATACGCTAAGTTTTTAAAAGAGCTTTGTACCAACCGGAGGAGGAGTACTAGATATGATCAAGAGCTGATGAGTAGGAACGTAACGGCCGTCATGCAACGAAAAGTACCCCCCAAATGTGGTGATCCAGGAACTTACACCATTCCATGCACAATTGGCAAAATCCGGATCGAGAACTGCATGCTAGACCTTGGAGCTTCAATCAACGTCCTTCCATTTTCACTCTATTCATGCCTCAAGATTGGACCCCTCGAACCCACCGGTCTCACTATCCAGCTGGCGGACCGATCTTGCAAACAGCCCGAGGGCAAAATAGAAGACTTCCTGGTTCAAGTAGGAGAATTGGTGTTTCCAGCGGACTTCTACGTCTTAAAAATGGAGAATGGCGGTCCTACAGACCATGCACCCATCCTTCTCGGCCGTCCATTTCTCAAAACATCAAAAATGAAGATAGACTGTGGAAGTGGGATGCTCTCAATGGAAGTAGAAGGAGAGGTCTTCAGCTTCGACATATTCAGAACAATGAAGCATCCCATGGAATTCGAGGAAGTGCACGCTCTCGACACTATGGACGACCTGGTCCAAGAAGTTCAACCAGAACCAAGAGCAGATCCCTTAGAAGCCATACTCAATGGAGCCGAAAGCTCATATGAATTGACCAAAGACTTGCATGAAACGCTAGCCCACTTAACAATCTTGGAACCTCTCACACCAGGATATGAAGTCAACGAGGTAAAGTTATTCAAATCCAATACCTTTCTGCCCTCAGTAATGCAAGCTCCCCAAATAGAATTGAAACCCCTGCCCGGACATCTGAAGTACGCATTCCTAGGAGATAATGACACACTCCCGGTGATCATCAAGAGTGGCTTGGAAGCAGGCCAGGAACGTAGTTTGATAAAAGTGCTAAGACAACACAAGTTGGCTATTGGATGGACTCTAGCCGACTTGAGAGGAGTTAGCCCGGCGATATGCATGCATCGCATCCTACTCGAGGATGGAGCTAAGCCATCAAGAGAACCTCAGCGACGACTCAACCCAATCATGATGGAGATCGTCCAGAAGGAAATACAGAAGCTACTGGATGCGGACGTTATCTATCCCATCTCGGATAGCCAGTGGGTGAGTCCTGTTCATGTGGTCCCGAAGAAAGGTGGGATCACAGTTGAGGAAGATGCCGAAGGAAAAATGGTGACAACAAGGGTCAAGAACGGCTGGAGAATGTGCATCGACTACAGAAAATTGAACGCCGTCACAAGAAAAGACCATTTCCCTCTACCATTCATCGATCAAAAGTTAGACCGACTGGCAGGCAAGCCATACTTTTGCTTCCTGGACGGGTTCTCAGGCTACAACCAGATCTCCATAGCACCTGAGGACCAAGAGAAGACTACATTCACCTGCCCATTCGGCACATTCGCCTTCAGAAGAATGTCGTTCGGGCTATGCAATGCTCCGGGGACTTTTCAAAGGGTAGTGACCAGCATTTTCTCACACATGATTGGAGAATTCATCGAGGTCTTCATGGACGAATTCACCATCTATGGAGACACATTTGACGCATGCCTAAGCAACTTGAGCACGGTTTTGGCACGATGTGTGTCAATGAACTTAGTGCTCAATTACGAGAAATGCCACTTCATGGTAACACACGGAATAGTCTTGGGACATGTCGTCTCACAAGAAGGCATGGAAGTGGACAAAGCAAAGATCGACCTGATCATGACTCTACCATACCCATCCACGGTCCGAGACATCCAATCATTCCTCGACCATGCAGGATTCTACCGACGATTCATCAAAGACTTCTCCAAAAAGGCGTTGCCTCTATCCACTCTTCTCCAAAAAGAAGTCCCTTTTGAATTCACCAATGCATGCAAGCAGGCCTTTGATGATCTGAAGAAAGCCCTCACTAGCACACCCATCATCCAAACTCCGGATTGGGGAAAACCATTTGAAATCATGTGCCATGCGAGCGATTTTACTGTAGGGGCAGTTCTCGGCCAAAAGGTTGATAAGAAGGCGGTGGTGATCTACTACGCCTCAAGAACCCTAGATTCAGCCCAACGAAACTACTCCACCACCGAGAAGGAACTCCTGGCAGTGGTGTTCGTCCTAGAAAAGTTCAGATCTTATTTGCTTGGAGCAAAGGTGATAGTTTTCTCTGACCATGCTGCCATCCGATACCTGATGAAGAAAAAGGAGGCCAAGCCAAGGCTCATTCGGTGGATCTTGCTACTGCAAGAATTCGATGTGGAGATAAGGGACAAAAAGGGGATTGAGAATACTGTGGCCGACCATCTAAGCAGGATTGTCCGAGAGGAAGAAGAGGGGCACATAACCGAGTCATTTCCAGGCGAACACCTCTATGCAGTCTCAACCAAGGTGTCGTGGTATGCCTCAATCGTCAATTACCTTGTAGGAGGTACATTTCCTCCTTCTTTTACTAAAGCACAATGCATGAAACTTAGGCATGATGCTAGACATTACTTATGGGATGATCCTTATTTGTGGAAAATAGGGGCAGATCAAATACTTAGGAGATGCATCCCCGATAATGAAATAGCTTCTGTTATTAGCTTTTGCCATAAGTTTGCATGTGGAGGACACTTCGGGCCTAGGAGAACCGCTAGGAAAATCCTAGATAGCGGCTTCTTTTGGCCGAGTATATTTAGAGATGCCTATGAGAAGTGTAAAAAATGCGATAGGTGCCAAAGAGTAGGAAATGTGTCAGCTAGAAATGAGATGCCTCAAGTACCCATATTAGTCAACGATGTTTTCGACATTTAGGGTATTGATTTTATGGGACCATTCCCAGTTTCATGCGGTTATACTTATATTTTAGTTGCTGTAGACTATGTGTCGAAATGGGTAGAGGCTAAGGCCACGAAGTGCGACGATGCAAAAACTGTCATAGATTTTTTGCGCACTAACCTGTTTTGTAGGTACGGGGTACCCAAGGCCATAATAAGCGACCAAGGAACTCATTTCTGCAACCGCACGATGGCTGCCACCTTGAAGCACTACCATGTCCACCACCGGACATCCACGGCATATCATCCCCAAACCAATGGTCAAGCAGAGATCTCCAACCGCGAAATCAAAGGTATTTTAGAAAAGATGGTGAAGCCAGCAAGGAAAGATTGGAGTCAGAGGCTAGATGAAGCTCTTTGGGCTTATCGAACGGCATACAAGACGCCAATTGGAACCTCCCCCTTTCGGCTAGTTTATGGGAAGGCATGCCACCTTCCGGTGGAATTAGAACATAAAGCCTATTGGGCGCTCAAGCATTGCAATCCGAATTTGAAAGCTGCCGGACTGGATAGGAAGCTTAGTCTGTGTGAGCTTGAGGAGTCGCGGCTTGAGGCCTATGAAGGGCAAACGGACTACAAAGCGCGGACCAAATTGTATCATGACAAATTCATCCTCCGACGCTCATTTGAGGAAGGACAACAAGTGCTACTCTTCTCCTCACGGTTGAAGTTGATGCCTGGCAAACTAAAATCAAGATGGACCGGCCCTTATACCGTGACTAAGGTATTCAACCATGGGATGCTTGAGTTGGAAAGCATGGACAATGGAAGCAGGTTCACGGTAAACGGTCAGCGAGTCAAACATTACCACGGCGAGGTCGACTTAACTCCGCAACACTATGACCTGTGCCACCCATGGGACCCAAACTTATGATCCAGGAGTGAGGTACTGTCGAGCCAACGACGTTAAACAAAGGCACTGGTCGGGAGGTAACCCGACATCTATCTTATTTTCAGTCATTTTATTTTATGTCATTTAGTTTTTGCCTTAAGTCGTACTCACCCATTCCTTTCTTGTAAATATTTGCTTGCAATCGGCTTTTGAACTAAGTTATGCCGAGAGGCACGCCTTCGTTCAAAAGTGTGGGGTGAGAACTGCCTTTGTACATAGTTAGTTAACATGTTTTTTCTTTTCCTTTTCCCTTAATATTATCTTTTTGAAAATATGAACTTGAGAATGTGAAAAAGATAGATCATAATTCATGCATTTACCTTGTGAAATCTCAACTGTATAAAAACTTAGGATGTAACTTCTCATTTGCCCCTTTGTGCTGAAATATACAGGGGATGTGGAGTTGATATAAAATGCCCTAGAGAGGCTTGGCAAGCACTCGAAGGATCGAATTTTAATATATGGTTTACGAAGTCAGTGGAGGCTGCACTTCGGGTTTCATTGAAGATTGAAGTCATCTCCGCCGTGCAGCGTTTATGCAAGAGGCGGGACGGGAATCAAACCGTCCTATCTCTAGTCCTAGTAGCCGAGAAAATAGATGAGCGACCCTCATCTTGACCTGCGCGAAACGGCGAGGATGAGAAAGAGCGGGGAGGTATTTCCATATGCTCTCGGGCGATGATTGGACCTCCCAAAAGATTGAGAAAATGGACAAGCAAGTCACAAAGAAGCAAAGCTCGAAGAAGCTTCGGCCAAATTCTGTGAAGGTTTCAACCGAAACAAAAGTGAAGAAGCTCCAATTCAAAATCAAAGGCCTAAGGCCAAATCACTTCAAAAGGTGTCCCTCATCAAAAGAAAATCAAAGAGCTCAACTCAGTGAAACCCGAACCAAATCATGTGCTAGAGAAAGCTACAAGATAACCATATAGTGCGAGTCGGTCCCAAGAATGCAGTCCAGGAGCCTGAAAAGGGCTATCTCCCGAATCATCCGAATTAATTTGCATCTCAGCTCGTACAAGTATCAAGTTTCTTCTAAGTATTTACACGGTTTAGATTGGTAACAAATAAGTATTGCATGAATAGGATAAATCTAGTCCCACATTCTCACTTTCCTATTTAAGAGTTTTTACTTGGATTGTGTGTGCCTATCTTTTAAATAGCATTGTTCGGGACGAACAAGTATAAGTGTGGGGTGATCTGATGGACCATATTTATATGATTCATTAAGACAGTTAAACCCACCAAATTAGACGCTTCGTCTTAACAACTTTTACTTGTTAGTTTCACTTTTGTTCTACATGCTATTTCAAGGATTAGAAATGAAACGAGCTAAAAAGGAGTTCTTAAAGCTAAAAATGGATTACAAGTCATTCCAGACTACGACCAGATTCCGGCTTTACAACCTTCATGAACCCGACGTGGAATCACTCAAACATGTCCCAATGACTTGTTCCAAACCTCAACAAAGATCAAGAACTCAAGTGAATGCAAAGTCAAGCCACCCATGTGCAAGGCATGTGCTCCGATGGCTTTTTGGAGCAAAAGATCTCATTCCACTCACTTCTTCTCCTCCTCCACCTCACCACCGGCGGCTTCCATGGGGAGATGACACATGGGCGGCGGCTTGTGGCTTTGCCACCTCATGGCCGGCGGCTTTTGAAGCCCTCCTCCCCCTCTTGACATGTGTTGGCCTCTCCTCCACATCTTCTCCTCCTCCTTGCCTATAAATACTACATCTCCTCCTCCTTGAATCAATGTCCCATTTTGGTGCCAAAGTTACAAGTTTTAGTTTCATGTTCTAGTCCTTTAATCACTTGTAACTTTGGTAGAAAATCTCACTACAATCCTTGTAAAACACTTTACTTTGAATCAAAAGCTCCAACTTTGTTCTTGAGTTTTACTTTCGAAAACCTTTACTTTCCTGTCTTTCAAAACCTTTACTTTTCAAGCACTTAGCTATGATGTCCTCTTCCATGGATATTCGTAGCTAAACCCTTCATTCGGTTGAAGGGGTGTGCTTGTATCAAAACATGTTTTAGACCCTTCTCTTAGTGCCTCTATTGTGTTTAAACTTTTTCTATGTGCCATATATTAGGTTAGAACACTATTGGTTGAGTGGAGGCTCGAAAGAGCAAAGCTCTTACATGAGGTTCGTGAACATACGTGGTAAAGTAGAGGCTCGAAAGAGCAAAGCTTTTCTGTAGAGTTCAACCTCTTTAAAAAACCACTTGGTTGATCGAAAATGATTGATCAGGTGGATGCACATAAGGCTAAGATACTTCGAAAGGAGGAATTAGCCTAAATAGAACAAGTGTTCTATGTCTTGAAAAGGACTAGACGGTGTGGCAAGTCGAGTGCTAGAAATAGCCTTGATACATTTTAAACACGTAGTATGATCATTAGAGGTCGATGATGAACAGATTTATGATACAAGGCCCCTAAAACCGAATCCTTTCCTTTGATCAAAACACCACCTTGCTGCTTACTTTCAGTACCCATATCAACTGCTTACTTTCAGTACCCATATCAACTGCTTACTTTCAGTACCCATATCAACTGCTTACTTTCCGCAAGTCTTGTCCTTCAAGCATTTACTTTTCGTAAGTCTTGTCCTTCAAGCATTTACTTTTCGTAAGTCTTGTCCTTCAAGCATTTACTTTTCGCACTAAAACCACAACCAACCCACTTACTTTTCAGCACTAAAATCACAATCAACCCCAAATCACACTCCCTTTCTGTACAAATTCTCAAAAAACTACTATCCACTAATTCCCTTGGGTTCGACCCCTACTTACCTCTTTACTATCCAATAGTAGAGTTACGAGTAGCAGACTTATAAATTTATCTTGCTTAGCACTCAACGACGTGCTCTGTCAATAAGTTTTGTCCTTATCATCTTCCAAGCCATATTTGAAATTTGATCCGCCTCTTGGAGGGAGTAAGTCCTCCAAAAACCAGGGACATTCTCGATACACTCTACCGACAGATTCAATTCAAATATTATGACAGTTGTGGAGATCATTTACCATATGACATTTGATAAATGTGGAGATCTATTCGGAGCGGTTCAACCAGTATATTACTTCGTTATTAACAGGGACGGAGGCAGCCACAATTTACCAAAGTTTTTTTTACCAAATTTGTTCACTTATATGCAACAAGATGAAGTTTGGGTTTTATTTCTATTAGTTTAGCCCAAATCAATTTTTTTACCCAAAACTTTGAAAATTAGCCAGTCGGCAACAATTTTTTTTTTAGCCCTACGTAGATTTAGATTCTGGCTCCGTCCCAGGTTATTACAATTGGTAAATAATTCCGATGAGGCCGTATTTGATTCAAGTTTCTAGCTTTAGTTGAGAGCCTTATACAATTTGAGTTTGCAGAAGCGTAAGTAAAGTGCATGATGAATGGTTTACAGATGAAGAAAAGGTTCGTAGATCTGTGGGCTTGTTGGAGAGACCCGTTGTTCAGATCTCAAACGCAAATCAATATCTGAAGTGTTTATTTTAACTTGTGTTTTTTAGAAACTTATACTTTTGCTATCTTGTGTATGAACTGAACCAATACTTGGTAATTGTGTACAACTGATGCACCCTGGTTAAGATGATTCAAGGCTCTCTGATATCAGTTTCCCCTGTCATCAGGCGACAGCCCTGTGTTTGATTACCTGCAATTGAAAATTTCTATGATGTCTTTTCCTTGCAATAATAGTTGCCTTTTGTGGCAGATAACTTGTGGAATATGCTTGGAAAATTATTCACGTGAAATGATAAAGTCTGCTAAATGTGATCATCAATTTTGTTCTGTGTGTTGGGCAGGTATTCGCTTGCTCACTGTCATATGTTGCTCAAGCTTCTTTATACTAAATCATATACATATTTCTCTTGAATGTTGTTGAATATCATGATTCACAACGAAGAACCTTTTAACACCATGGAAATAGAGGTTTCAGAACTTCACTTCTCTCTTTTTTTAGTATTGTATTGGGTGTTATGTTTTGAAGATGCACGGATTGGAAATATTGTAATTTCTTATCAACTGAGGTATTTATGACTTTTTCATATTATTCCCGTTGAGTTTTTTTGCCCTATTTATAAAAAACTGTTACAACCAGATGGTCATTTATACCCCTCCTCAAAAGGGTTTAGCATTCTGTTTTGGTTTGGTTATAGCAAACCTTAGAAATTTATGTATGGACAATAGACATGTATTCGGTAGGTTCAGTAGATTTCAGTGTAGAATTTTATGAGCTTACATTTAATGATTTGTTGATCTTCCACCCTCTATGCTACATCACCATTGCTATCAATGATGGTTCGGGATGTTTAATGTTGCGATGCCCCGATCAATCTTGTGTAGCTGCAGTTGACCAAGACATGATAGATGATCTGGTTTCTAAAGAAGACAAAGAAAGTACTCAAGTGCATACAAGCATTACAACTCACAACTATTTATACTACTCAACCTCTTTAATGACAGATTGAGATTATTTTA
The DNA here is from genome assembly GCA_033675395.1 of Rhodiola chrysanthemifolia. Lineage (NCBI taxonomy): Eukaryota > Viridiplantae > Streptophyta > Magnoliopsida > Saxifragales > Crassulaceae > Rhodiola > Rhodiola chrysanthemifolia. Next base: position 35,323,168 of record CM066207.1, on the reverse strand, counting down.
ATCCTACGGTAGAGATTTCCTATTTAGGAATCTCCTCACAAATATCTTGTTTCCGTCATTCTCCATCAGCTTCTAGACTTTTCTATATTATTCTCCATTCTTGGTTTATTTTCTTTGGGCTTAATACTTGATCAATATTCTTGATTTTGGGCTTATTCTTAAGTTAATTTCTTGAGCCCAATTTAGGCATTAATTCTAGAGAAAGTGGTTCGATGATACTCACTGGTCTTGTGATCGTTGCACATAATTCCCTAGTACATCAAATGTGTCAGCACCCCTGTAGACATTCACATAGAAATGAAACAAGAACTGATTCACTACAAGAAAACTGCACTAAACTCTTTCAAGTTTGAACTACGCACTAGTAGTCTGTCTTTAAAACTCATGATCAGATAAGTTTCGATTTCAGATAAGATGTTTCGCAAGTTGAATAGAATGCAAAACATGTTCAATTGTACTGTGTAATGTGTATGATGTTATCTTGGATTGGATCTGTTATATCATATGGGTTCCAATCTAGAAAGAATGGGAGCTATAGGTACTAGGTAGCTAACGTTTGGAATGTCTGTGCAGCGCAACGGGGCAAAGCTTTTCGTCGTCGGGACTACCGGTTATGGTGGTGAAGTGGACTGTACATGTTCTGGTTATGGTGTTTACAGAGGCAGTGTCTAGTGTCGACCACTATTTTTCTTCAACAATTCCCTAATTTCTTCTTCAGCATCATATCTTCATGAATATGCATCGAATCATATTAGTGCGAAAGACTGGACACGGTAGATATTAGACCACTGGCCTAGAGACCAAAATGAAAAACACGTATCAAAACAGAAGAGCAAAATATTTGCAACCAAGCAGCTAAGTTGCTAAAGCATATCTAATGCCCGTTAGACACGACATGTTAAAAAAATAAATTCTTTTAACCATAAATGTCAATGAATATACATGGCATCTCTCTTGGGCTATGGAGCCCGATAACCAAAAGCACATATGTTTCAGAGGCGGCTAGGGTTTCAGCTGGGCAACACGGCTAGGGTTTCCATTAGGGTTTCATATCTTGCCCTATATAAACCTGGTTTGAGTATTGTAATTGCATCTCATCAACATAGTGAAAATCTCATGGCTTGGTAGTGCCCCCAGACGTACTCACATTCGGTGGCGAACTGGGTAACAAATTCTTGTGTTCTTTGTTGTTTTTCTTTCATTACTGCTTTAGATCCTAACAATCTCCTGTGTTACAAGAGGCACACTGATCTAATTGGTTAGCTTTGTATCATATTTCCAACTCCAAAACACTTGCAGGTGCAACAATGTTGAAAACGAACTAAAAGAATGTAGATATGGTCCTGCACATAAGCATCAATAAAAAGGTCATATTATAAAAAGGAACCTGAACAAGATCTGAAAGGATTGTATACGCTTCTCCAACCAGTTTAAAAAGTCTGTCAGCATCTCTTCTGCTATTTCCTTCCAAGTCCCATTTCCTGCAGTATCCAAATACATCGAGGTAATATACAACAGTAGCCGATCAACCCATTGATAGAACTGATCTTATTCATACATAACCACATATACCTTGTCGGGATGATGTTTCAGAGCAGCTTGTCGATATGCCTTCGCTTCAGAGGCAGATGAAGCACTCAAGTTTCAGAAGTCCAATGTGTTCGTTCTATTATTCACTTTTAGGTTACTGAAATAAACAATATAAAAAAAATGAATGGAAAAACCTAATCGTAAAGACCACATAAATGTAACTTCAAAATAAGGTAAAAGTTCAATGGGATGTCCTTCCTAGCTTGCTCTTCGAGTCTTGCCAGTTGCAAACGAGCTTGTCTGAAACCCATCGGGATACCCGACTTGGTTGGTTTTTCATGTGATTTACTTCGGTGACTAGCATCTGCTTGCTCCGTCAGAAGAAAAACAATTTTCTCTGTAACCCTAGAAGCTTGGCCATAATCTCTAATCGATTCATACAAAGATGCACGTCTAGAAATCGCCTGAACAAATGGACCAAGTTTATACTGATGGCTTATTAGATGTAAAGATATAGTTCAAGCAAGAGAGTAATGGTTATTACGATTTGTAGCCGTGATGGAGTTCAGTGCAAAAGGAGCATACGAGTATTTGAATCCACGAGATTCTTTTACGTAAAAGACTTGTATTGTATGCAACATTGGCCGGACTGTACATATTTCGAAAAGCATACCTTATAATAATCGCTTTCTAGGGCTATGGCCATGTTGCAATCCGCTATGGCATCAACAGTTTTTCCAAGTGCTTTATATGCAGCAGCGCGGTTGCAAAAGCATATAGCCGCAAAAGGGCGTGAATCAACATTGAACGATATGGCAGCAGAATAGTGTTCAATAGCCTCTGAATATTTTCCTGATTGAAACACTTCATTTCCTGCCACCTGCAATTATGTTGACGGAATTGATGAATCAGAAATACAAATATTGATAAATCATCAATACCTGGGACATATTGACCTAATAAAAATTCATTCAGTAACTAGACAATGCTCGTCTTAAAAACATGATATTGACAGTTACTGATACAATTATGACACTACGAGCTTGTGGTTACTCTTTTTCTTAGCATCAAATCTATTAGTTTCCCAGGATGAAGATTCATTGTATCCGTGTCTATTGTGTACAAAATTCAACGGAAAAGTCATTTGCTCAGGATTGTGACATTGCTTAATGCTTATCAATAGCATGAATCGGAGAATCTATGGATTATGACCTAATTTTGGTGAATGGGAGAGTTTATGGAATATGACAGTATAGATTAAGATACAAATACAAAGATACAGACGCAATGGATAACGAAAATTATCCTAATATTTTGGATAAGCCCGATCCCACCTTATACAGTATGAGCTGCCTGACAATTGCAACGAAAGATATCGTTGACTCTAATGTCTCGCTTCCCTTCCTGAACATAGTAACTAAGTGAGATTTTTAAACAAAAATTAAACACAGTAGACTCAGGTTAACTCAAACTTTCAGAAACATGACACTATGCTAGTCGAGATCAAACCTTAAGGACTCATGCCCCTCCAACAGAAAGTGCGTCGTCAACTTTTCCAAGGAAAAAGTACGACTTCAGCATAAGATGGCACCTCCATAGCCTGAAATAAAGTCTTCCATGACGCAAAGCATTGTCGGAAGTAACAACTGCAGCAATATTGGAATTTCTTGCAGCAAAATCAAGGGTCCCCTGACAAAGGTGGATCACTTCGCTGTATTTCTGCAACTGTGGCATTCAACGTGTAACAAATTTAGAAACGCTATAGCTAAATGCAAGCATAATAACTATTAAAACACAGACCAGAAATAGTGCCTCGGCTTTGATTTCCAATAGTTTGTCTGAATACAAGCTTATTGAACCATTTCAACAACCTTCATAAACCCATTTTTCAAAAACAATTATATAGATATCTGAATAATAATAAATATCAGAAATTATTAGTTACCGTTATAACCTTCCAATTCAGTCATATGTTATCAGCCGGACATAAATAAAATACTGTTCACCGTAACAAACTTTAAGTTAACTGATAAAGAAAATATACCAAATACAGAAGTCTATTTTGACAATAAGATTACTACATAATATTTAATAACGAACAAACCAACAACTACAATGGGACAAATGTGACTACAGGTTACAAAAGAGCTGCATATGTATAATGTTATGATATGTGGGGTAAGCTTTGTATAGTTCAGCACAACATCATCATAGACTTCCGTACTAATATTTCTACGCGAATTTTTAAGAAATGCCTTAAACACTCAACCTGGGCCTTCTGATGCTTCAATGGGAACCTTTCTGTCTGCAAGGACTCCAATTCCAGATTGCAAACAATAACTTAAGTAGCGTGATGCTTCTTCAATTTCTCCAAGAGCAAGGAAGCACCTTCAAATAAAAAGCAGGAGTTAAGATTAATATAAACCAAGTACAAAGTAAAAGGGACTAACTGGTGGACAGGGCACAAGTAACTTTAAATGAAAGGGGTACAACAGTACACGAAAAGACAGTGTTTCAGTAAATAGAAATAACAGGCCAACAACGCACGAAATAACACAATTCACAGCAATTGAAACAGGTGTTCATCGGATCAACTTTGATCAGTGGCTTTTGCACTCATAATCACAGCTTTCTGTGAAAGAATGGTTAACTTCTGAACTCCTTACTTAGATGAAGTTAAAAAACGAAATGACAGTGGAGCCGAAATCAAAGTGGTACCTGATTTTAATGACAAAGAGTCACAACGTACAGTACAGTACAAACTCTCTTAACTAACTACTAACTATTAAGTAACAACAAAACCGGCGCAACCACCATCATACATATATCACCAAGTGGCTTGGTAACATGCTACACCAGAATAAAATAACGAGAAACACTTCCCATCATACGACGATAAAAATATGTTGTTTCACTTCTACACTACATTTGAAAAGTGATTATCATATATAAATAGTGAAAATCGAAATGCACCTCTTCTATTCTATCACAAGAGAAGAATGAGAAATAATACAAGGAAGCATCCAAATAGGTCGTGATGGAAAAACCCTCAGCACTGTTGATTGCTTTGACTTTTCTAGTCATTTTTAGAACCCAAACGTGCACCAGTTTGCAGTTTTGTTTATAATTTAAGACATTTATATTTTACTAAGTGAACAAATGCACATAACAAATAAAATGCCTTACCTGGCAGCCCTCACATGAGCCTTGAGAAATGCGTGTGTTGCCGCACGGTTGCTATAACACAACATCAGAGCTTTAAGAGTCTGAGACAACTTTGGGATTTTTCAGATTTAGGAATACGATTCACCCCTCGAATATAATATTCCTCAGCTTTGCATAAGCTTCGTTGCCCTAGTACAGATTGTAGTTTTGAAATTATAGCCATGAAATGTTTTTAAAATATCAATTGCGAATACAAAAAACATAATGTTTATAAACTTGCATAAGAATTTCTTTATATAGGTTAACCCTTAACACAAAACATACAAATAAACTCCATGAAAAATCAAAGGAAAAATGGTAAAAAAAGATCACCTTAGTCTCCAGTTCTCACATGCTTCCCGAGCAACACTGGTGGCTGCAAGGGTACCGCTAGATCCATTGTTAACCTCCTTCCAGACACTATTACTGGACTTCATCTCTTCTTTTGGTTGTGAACCAGTTAAGTTAGCATTTACGCTGTTTTGCAAGGAATCTTCGGGCTGTTGACCACCCCAAAATGCATTTGAAGGATTCAAAGTGGCAGGAGATCTGTAGGAATCAACTCCTTTCCTCTGATTAATTTTCTTGTAAGGGCGTACTGATGCAGGCCCTTGAGAAGAGGTGGATGTAGTAAAGGTAAATTTTGTCCCACCAGTGCTCTCAGTGTTGCAAAATGAATAGCAATCTTTAGTTCCGTCACTTTCAGAGTTAGAGGGAGAATAAAGTTTGGTAGCAGCTGAAATAGAATTGTCATTGTTGAAATCCAGTTCGTCAGGAACAGACTTGAAGCTTTCTGTTTCAGTTCCTGAAGCACAGTCCTCCGGAGATATCTCGCCAATGCCCTCAGAGGCACAAGCTTCTGAATCATTGATGTTTGTTCCACTCACATTTATGCAGACCTCCCCTAAATAAAGTTGTTTTGTTGCATAGGCCAAATCTTCAACTAGGGGATCGTTCCCATTTTTGGTATTGCCCTCAGAAAACTGAGATCCATCAGCCTGGGCTAAATGTTCCTCTGACGTCATTGGAGCTTCGTTTGAATGCTGACTGTCAACAACAGTTTCAGGGTACGGGGACATGTCCATCGGTGAATATTGATGAGGATATTCAGGTTGTGCGCTAAATTCTTTAGAAACGGATTCTTGCTCAGTAACAGCAGGATGCACCAGTGATTCCATTTTATCTTTTAAATTTTCTTTCTTTTTCATCAAATTGGAGTTTATACCAGCGTGCCTCTGCCTTTCTGGAACCAATTTTACTTTTCTATTTAAACTAGAGTTGGCGATTGGTGTCGTGGCTCCATCCATTTTCCCGGTAAAATAAAAACCTTCTCCTATGTGTCTGTTACCTACGTTTTCATGGAAAAAGCTTGCTTCATGTTTTCGGAAAAAGGTAGTAGATGATGAGCTAGAAGTTGGATCCCTTAAACTACTCCATCCAGAGCCACCATTTGCAAGATTTGTAGTCGGCATTGCTGCACCAGTGTCCGAAACTCGAACCCCATCCGTGATGCGAACATTCTCCAGCCTCTCAGACAACATAGCTTCAGTGGATTCATTCAAATCACTGAATGAACTTCTGGATGCCTCCGTTGCCAAAGTTGTCACTTTTGTGCTTCCCCTTGGCATCTCAATCTGAGTCATCCAGATAATCTACCATTTTCACTATCACGTCTGTCTCCATTCCCACTGCTTCTAAATTCAAAATAGGAGCTAAAGGACCCTCCACCGGAAACAGGACTAGCCTAACATTCAGTCTCTGGAACCCATTCAACAGTTCTGTTGCATATTCTGCATCATCAGTTCTCCCTACACTGAAATTGGGAGCTCTAAAGTTACCATTTGTCGAACCATCATCTAATTCCACTCTCTCTCTCTCTCTCTCTCTACTACCAACAAACGACCCCTCAATCGAACTCCATCCAAAAACACTACTAACCTTTCCTCTCCCTCTCTCAGTCCTTTTTCCAACAAAAGACGATTTCGGCTTCCTCAACTTGGTGAGCTTTGGCCTGGTCCTACTGTACCCCCGATGGGGAGCCAGTAGAAGAAAAGAAGCCGAAATTAGGGTTCAACTCACTCGCTTCGGAAAACCTAAAATCGCTCCGGTTCATGACGATGGGGTTTTCGAACAATCGATTACTAATCCAAGAAAATAACAACAGCAACGACAACAAATCAAACAATAAAAGCAAATGGAAGTTGGAAAATCAAAGAGACACAACTCGCAGACTGCTGATTAGGGCAAGGGTTCCGGTGCGATGGCGATGGCGATCAGCGCCGACGACGGTCTTCAACGTACGGAATTTCGTTTCCGGAAGCTTTGTCTGAATGTCCTCCTCTGAAGCCAAATTGGTATTAGGGCATCCTTAGTGATGATCTTTAAAAAAGATCATCACTTCCTTTTCTTCCCATAAGATTGTCCTACAATTTTTTATTAAACTTCACCCTTAATAATGATCAAGTTAAAAAAAAAGATCATCACACTCCATCACTAATTTTTATATCATATACCCATCATCAATTATCTCTCATCGATTTTACTGAATAAAACAATTCCAATGTTGCCAGGTGTCGGCCCATGGCAGCTTGCTTCTCAAAGGTGTCAGTGTTTTTTTATCGTGAAATCGATCGTGGGATGTAAAATTTTGACGACCCACTATGACACAATCTTTAAATATTTGGCTATTAAGGAAGAGAAAGAAAAGATTGGATCAACAATCTTTCTTTTCTTTCTCTATTAAGGATGGCCTTAGGGGTATCAAGTAACAATTAGTAAATTAGAGATTGTAATTTTAATAAGTACATTTTGTGCAATATTATAATTTATAAGTAGAAAATGAGACATGTTCCTGGTTCCTGGTTCGGACATGATTCCGATGCCCAGTTATGCTGTCGTTCCTTGTTCAGATATTTTCAATCATGTGGATGATCCGTTGTTTGTTAGTAACAATGAGAATATTGGTGCATTGCTGGTATCTAAGACACTAGTTGATGCAAATAACTACACACATTGGATGAAATCAATGTCCAAATCATTAGGTGTGAAAGCTAAATTTGGATTTGTTCAAGTTATGTTCCCTAGGCCTTCGAATGATCCCTATGGTCTTGCGCGCTGGGAGAGGTGAAACAATGTCATTCAATCTTGGATTATCAACTTAGTTTTGAAGAGATTGGAGCCTCTCTAGTCCATTCCACTACCTGCACTCAGGCCTGAATAGATCTGTAGAAGAGATTTGGAGCAGATAATCATATGCGAGAGTATTCAATCTCAAAGGATTTTCCCCTGTAAAGAATATAGTCACAGGGCAATTTGATTTATTCAAAACAATGTACAAGCAAACTTTAGCGGAATGTGAAGCCAAAGATATTCTTAAACTCGCGCCACCAAATGGCCCTTCGACACCAATTCGCCATGTATGTTGGATATAGTTTCTACGATTTGTTCAGTTCTACCTTCTTTTTTCTCAGTTAGCAGAAATGTCTTGTTTTCTTCTTGTTATTGATATCCAGACTTAAATTGGTAATGATCAGACTTAAATTGGCAATGATCGGACTAAATTGGTAATGTCCAGACTTAAATTGGTAATGATCAGACTTAACTTGGTAATGATCAGACTTAAATTGATAATGTCCAAACTTAAAAACAGACTCATTACTGTCCAGACTTAAATTGGTAATGATCAAACTTAAATTGATAATGTCCCAACTTAAATTGGTAATGATCAGACTTAACTTGGTAATGATCAGACTTAAATTGATAATGTCCAGATTTAAAACAGACTCAAGTATTGTCCAGACTTAACTTGGTAATGATCAGACTTAAATTAGTATTGTCCCGACTTAAATTAGTAATGTCCAGACTTAAAAACACACTAAATTAATATCCAGACTTAAATTAGTAATGTCCAGACTTAAATTAGTAATATCCTGACTTTAAAACACACTTAAATTGATATCCAGACTTAAATTGGTAATGATCAGACTTAAAATTACACAATAATATCCAAGCTTAACTTTTGCATCTGTTAAGTCTGGATAATTTGTAGGATGTTTATACCTTCGCATCTGTTATGTATTTTTCAATAAGTCTGTTTTAATTTTTTTATTTACAAAAAGTGCCCCGAATTATGATTGGTTGATAGTGCCACGTGTCGAATTCTTCGGTGGTTTATAGTTTTTATATTTAAATGTAGTTTTTATTTGATCCAAACTCCTCAATACTTATGTTTTTAGTCTATTTTTGCGACGGGTTTGGGTTATCATATGCAACCCGATGAATATTTAGTGTCGGGTTTGGATTGACCTAATTAACCCGATCATTATTTCGGATCAGGTTAGGGACGAACCAAACCCGTCTGAACCGTCCCACGATCACCCTTAACTCCTATGGTTCAGTTCATGTATCCCATTTATTCCTAGCATTTATTCTATATAAGCATATATATATAAGGTCGTTTGGAATGAAAAATGACAAGAAGAAAAGATGAATTCCTCTCTACATTTTCTCTCATCACAAGTTCTCTTTACATACAATTAAGTTCGCTCTTCCAGAAACCTCCTCCTTCTCTCATCTTTTTCACCAGCCCTTGCACCGCCCTTCACCGACTTGCTTCTTCTTCTTTCTTTCCTCCGTCTTTTGCTCCGGTTAAGTCTTCTCATGACGCTTGATAGTCATGGAGGCTAGGAGATGTGCAGATTTGGTGGCTTGGGGGTCATGAGGAGGGGATGCGGCGGTTGTGGTGGTTGTTGGGGTGTTGGTGGCGAGGATGCGAGGGAGGGGGCGACAAGAGTCTCGGTTTGGCCCGTTTTGGGGTTTCTCTGGTGTATGTACGGTGAATGGGTAGCGGTTTTTTGAGGTGTACATTGTGTATGTACGGGGTGCTGATTTTGGCCGGCCAGTTTCGGTCGGGTCCAGGTGTCCGACTATTTTTTCTTTGCCATGGCCCGTGCACCGCCGTCTCGTGCCGTCTCGTTTCCGATCTGGTTGATGGTGGTTTGTCCGATCCGTTTTGCTCGGCTTGGAGGGCTGGTTGGGAATCTTGCGTTTTTCCCACCTTTTCGGTGGGGTGCTTTAACTAGTTTTCGCTGGGCATGTTGGTCTATTACTTGTGAATCGAGTGTCGGCTAGTTTTATGTTATGCCCTCTCGGCGAGATACCCTGTTGTAGCCTGTTTGACGTTTCTATCAACAACAAAAAAAGTTCGCTCTTCCACATCCAATATTTCACAACAAATCCATTATTATACGAACCCAAAATGAAAAAAAAATAATTTTTAAAAGCCGAGTCAAGTGAAAGGGTGATGAGGCACGTGAGTGGAAAAGCCGAACATGAAAACCGGTACGGTACGATTCAAGGCATCTGAAAATTGCTCTGTTTTCTCTCTCGCGCTTTCGGATTCTAAATTTTCTTGTTCTTAACTTGGTGAGAGTTTGCGTTGTCAAGGTACTCTCCAATCTCAAACCTGCTAAGTAGCCGACTGTATGGTTGATTGAAGTGGGTGTTTGTAGCCGGAAGTTTGTGTAGCTTTTTGTCATGTTGGTCTTGAAGGTGTTTGACGAAATGTCTCACTGGTGTTTGTTTTGACATCATTCATCAATTGATTATTGAAATCCATACATTTTGTTTTGAGAGTGCAAGAATGACACTATTTTTATAAAAAAATTGAACTTCTGCCTGTTGTGAGAATTTTGTAAGATATTATAGTGTGCAATACAGGTTTAGTGCATGGATTGAGGGATAATTCACCCAATTGCCCCAAAACCAAACTCGAATCATCAATATACACCAACTGAAACTCAAATAATCAATCTACCCCATTTTTTTACAATTCCGGTTTTCCGGGAATCGGGACTCTTTAAAAATGGAGACGTGGCTCTGTTTGGGGCATACGTGGATCAAAATGTGTGAAATGACATCCAAGAAGAGTCCCGGTTTTCGGGGAACCGGGATCATGAGCAACCGACATCATAAAAGCGAGGCTAAAGTTAATAAAGCATGGCTATTATGGCTAAAGCATTAAATGTAGTCTATCATTTTAAAAAAACTAGTCTATCATGGCTAAAGCATTAAATGTAGCATTAAATTTTGCATGACAGCCGGTTTTGGCTGCTTTTTCGAGAAAAGCATGGCTACAGTTAATAAAGCATTAAATGTAGTCTATCATGGCTACTAAATCATTAAATGTAGTCTATCATTCTATCAAAAAAAATGTAGAAAAACTAGTCTATCATGGCTCCTTTTTCGATTCCGTCTCGGCTGCTAAAGCATTAAAGTATTAAATGTAGTCTATCATGGCTAAAGCATGATTGCTTTTTCGAGAAAAGCATGGCTGCTTTTTTTTGGTCAACGAGATTTTTTGTTTATATTTTTTCCTCGAAAAAGCAGGCTATAATTGAAAAAGTAACTTGTAACTGTTACTGCTTTTGTGATGCCGGTTATCCAAAAATCGGGACTCCACATGGATGCCACTTCACACTAAACCGAGGCACGTTTCCATTTTCAAAGAGTCCCGGTAGGAGAGGAACCGGAATTGTGAGTACTGGTTCCCGGAAAACCGGGATTGTAAAAAAATGGGGTAGATTAGTTATTTGAGTTTCAGTTGATGTATATTGGTGATTCGAGTTTGATTTTGGGGCAATTGGGTGAATTATCCTGGATTGAGATGTATCTCATTACTCTGAATATATGTATAAATGTAAATTTCAGAAATGGAATGCATTCTCAAAATAAGGATCATTGTCGGAGTGTATCTCTTTGATTGAAGTGGGCATTTTTAATTCGGAAGATGTATCTTTTTTTGTCATGTTTGATGCTTGATGAAATGATTCACTGGCATTTTATTTTATTTTTGGCATTATTCATTTGTTGATTAACATTCATACATTTTGTGGTGTTTGAAGTGCAAGAATTCCACTATTTCATGACAAAATTTCAAACTTTTGCCAGCTGTATGAATCCTGTGAGAAACAGTTTCCCATACAGGCTAAGTTCATGGATTGATATGTATCTCATGAGTTTATCGTTTGTCTGAACGTAGATTCCAGGGAATGCATTCTCAAAATAAGGATCAAATTGGAAATCTACTCAAGGGCCTCCCTCCTGAAGAATTTTGTTGCGTATATGGTTCAACTCTTCACCCAAACAATAATGACAAGGTTTGAATACTCAAATGTGATCGTTTTGATTTTATCATCATAATAACTTGCATATATGTGATGTAAAGTGTTTGATGATTATCTATATTCCAGTAAGAGAGAATGCATTTGATTGAAGTCCTTATAATTTTATTAATCTTTTTTTTTCCATGCACTGATTAGTTTTTGAAATTTTGTACTTTACATCCTTATGGTTTTACATATCTGGAAGAGATTGTACCTAGTACATTATTGTAAAGGGTTACTTTTAATCCTACATATGAAAAAATAAAAGTTAAAAATTATGTTGAACCCAAATAACCTATTGTACTTGGAGTATCACGCGCTTTAGTGAGAAGACCACGCGCGCGATTTGAGATGACTTTCGCGGCGGCTCGCCTAGGGGTCGGCGTTGGCCTTCCACCGCGCACCCAACCTCGCCCCACTGGCGGGTTGAATAGGAGCGAAGGAGGCGTTGGACGGGAACGTTTCGAAGCGAACTAAGGCAGAAGGGAAAGCAGTCGCTCAGACAAAGGGTGATGGTGGGGCTGAAAAACAGGCGAGCGAAGGAGGAAAGGGGGCTAAGAAACAGGCAGCCGAGGGGAGTGGAGAGGCTGTTAAGGTTGACGGATTTGAGGAGGGTGGAAAGGAGGGTAGGGTTAGTGAGGCGGAGGGAAAAGGGGCGGATGGGGGCGAGTCAGGGAGAGTGCCGATTGCTGAGGGTGGGGGAGGAGATGCCCGAGACAAGAGTAGGGCATTTTGGGCAGCTTGAACAGCAACTAGTGCGAATAGAGAAAAGGGTATACCTTTAACTCATGATACGCAGGGTCTGGGGGAGGACGAGGTGAAGTTCACCATGGATCTCTTTTGGGAGGAGTTTGATGACTATGAAGAAGCAGTTAGGGAGAGTTGGAACATATCTAACAAATGCAAAAATCTGCTTATGGTTCAAGCCAAGCTCAAAAGAATGAAGGGTATGATGAAACAAAAGTTCATGAAAGTAACGAAGGGTATGGACTCCAGAGTTAACGCAGCTAGAGAGGAGCTCTTTAGAGCTCAGGAAAAGTCAGAATCTACCCCTAATAATGCCGGTCTGATTGAGGAAGAAAAGCGCAGAGCTCTGGAGTACAAAAATTCAAGAACAATCAGCTTCTTTTCTACAAACAGAGGGCCAAGATTAGATGGGCAAAAGAGGGTGATGCCAATACTAGATGCTTTCATTCTTATGTGAAGAGCAGGGGTGAGCGAAACAGAATCAGAATGGTGAAGACTAGGGATGGTGATATCTCTACGGACCCGTCTGTGATCAAAGAAGAGTTCGCTCAGCATTTTAAGGGAATCCTTACCCACCAGCGGTGTACCACGAGTATAGAGGCAGCTACTGCCCAGTCTGGGCCTCTATTGGGTGCGGAGCAGTGCAGAAGGCTTGTCAGGGAAGTCACAGACATCGAGATTTGGAGTGCAGTTAGTAACATTGGTTCAGATAAAGCTCCCGGGCCTAACGACTTCTCGTCTGGTTTAAAAAAAAAGAACTGGTCTCTTATTGGAAGTGAAGTCTGTTCGAGTATTCGCCAGTGTATGAGACATTACGCCTTACCAGAAGGTATGAATTCGGCGTATGTAGCACTCATTCCTAAAGTTGCCTCGCCAGAGAAGCCGGAGGATTTTCGTCCGATATCCTGCTGCAATGTTATGTACAAGATTATCTCGTCAGTGCTAGCAGGCAGACTGAGGGAGGTTCTCCCTTCCATTATCAGTGAAGCCCAAGGAGCGTTCGTGAAGGACAGATCCATTATCGGTAATATTTGCTTAGCACAACAGCTTTTATCGGGGTATGGCAGAAAGAAGATCAGTGAAAGAGTTGCCTGGAAGATTGACCTGAGCAAGGCTTATGACTCCGTCAATTGGAAGTTCCTTGATCATATGTTGCAGCTGCTGAAGTTTCCGAGGAAATTCATTAACTGGATGAAAATGTGTGTACAAACAGCCAAGTACTCTATATTGATTAATGGTGAGATGGTGGATTACTTTGAAGGGAAAAGGGGCCTCCGTCAAGGTGACCCGTTATCTCCGTTTCTGTTCACTATTGTCATGGAGTACCTATCTAGGGGAATGACGTTGTTATCTAAGAAGGATGGCTTCTACTTCCACCCCAAGTGCCACAGGGTGAAGTTAAGTCACCTTTTATTCGCTGATGATCTCTTCCTGTTTAGCAATGGCAGAAACTGCTCGATTCTGGCCTTAAAAAAGGCTGTGGACCACTTCTTAGCGGCTTCTGGCTTATCGATTAATTCTGGGAAGAGCCAGATCTTTGCAGGGGGAATGGGAGAGGCCAAGAGTCGGTGGCTTGAAGCGATTCTGGATACCAAGTTGCATGCTCTGCCGGTAAAGTATCTGGGAATTCCCTTAAATTCCAAGCGTCTGACGAACGCTGATTGTGTCGATCTGCTGGATAAAATGTCTAAGCGCCTCAACTCGTGGAGTGGCAGGTTGCTGTCGAGAGCTGGAAGGTCAGTGTTGATCAACTCTGTTCTCCAAGCCATGGTATTATACTGAGCAAGGGTTTTTATTCTCCCTAAGCAAGTTATTAGAGCCATGAATGCTATTTGCGCCAACTTTCTATGGAGAGGTGGCAGCGCTAGAAAGGGAGGTCACATGGTTGCTTGGAATATGGTGTGCAAGCCGAAGAATGAAGGAGGCCTGGGCATCAAAGACTTGAAAACTTTTAATGATGCCTTAGTGATGAAGCAGGTATGGGACCTTCAAGAGAACAAACAGAACTTGTGGGTTGATTGGCTCAAAGCCTACTGGTCTAAGGGGAGGGATTGGTGGCTAGATAGTATTGATTCCAGGAGCTCGTGGATTATGCAAAGGCTCTCTTATTGCAAAGAGATAGGCTTAGAGTGCACTAGATCAGAGGATGGGAGTTTAGCCAGGATAGAGGATGTGAATGGTATCTCAGTGAGGGATACATATGAGAAGTTAAGGGTCCATGGTAGTGAGGTTGAATGGGATGCCTTGGTGTGGAACAGCTTCAATGCTCCAAGGGATTCGGTTAATGCCTGGCTAGCTTGCAAAGATAGGTTAATGACCAAAGATAGGATCCTGAGAATGGGTGGGAATGTTGAGCCTAGGTGCGTGCTTTGTGGTAAGGCGGAGGAGAGCAGGGACCATTTATTCTTCAGGTGTCCTATTGCTGAGGAGTTGTGGAGGGAAGCGCTGAATTTCGTCGGGGTGAGTAATGGCCCTTCGCAGTGGCATTTGCTAATTCCATGGTTCAAAAGTAGAAGACGAGAGACGCTTCAAACAAGGTTCATAGCCGCGACTGCCACAAGAACAATGTATACGATTTGGAGCTTGAGGAACAAAAAAATCTTTGAAGATGAAGACGTTAATCTTGTTAATAGTCGTACGGAAATTATAGGTGGGCTCAAAATGAAATTGGGAGCCATTGACTGTAGGAAAACTAGTGAGATAGATAGGCATTGGCTTAGTAAAATGGGCATGTTGCCATGATTTTTTGTGTTGGTGCGGTGGTGAGCCTTGTTTTTGTGGGAGTGACGGGCGTCGTTGTACCCGTCAAAAATAATATTTCTTATTCCGACTAGCAAGTGGTAAGTCGGGTCGTATCCACAGAGATTGATATGAGAATCTGTTCGCTAAGTATGAAAGTGACAATGGTAAATTCAAATAAGTAAATAAAACAAAAGCACAAGCAACAATGATCACTTATCAAGAGAGCAATCGTCACACAAATTCAAGTATATAATATCAAAGAGAAGTGCAAGCTAGAACTTTCGACTGTGATGCAAGACCAAATCATTGACAAATCCGTTTTGATTTCTAATGTTCTACAACTTAGAGCTCCCCCGCTAAGGTTATACTCCCCGTTCTAGTTCTAGTACTTAATCTCGCGCTAGCGATAATCAAGACCCTAACTCGCTAGAGTTGCATCAAGATTTAAACAAGTTGTCCTAGGGTGTTTAATCCTAGTGGTATATTACTCGTGTCCTAGTTCGCTATCCCCGCTAGGTTGCTAGTAAACTTGACAATCAGAATCAACTAACAAACCAAAGCTCCCCCGCTAGGGTTCCACTCGTGTTAACAAAATCAATTCCATAAACAATGCATAGTAATATGACACAAAACACAGAAATCAATATAGGTCTCAAGTCAAAACATCACAATGTCGAGTTCTAGCCTACACATATGAGTTTAGCTACTCATCGTAAGGGAATACATCATCAATTTTTGAATAGAATGAAACAAAATTACTAAAGATGAATTCTCCACCAAGCTGCAGCTCCACTCCAGTACTTGAATCCAGCAACGAATCCACGCTCAAGCTTCTTCAGTTGGAATCCTACTCCGAGAGCTCTCTTCTCCAATCCTTCACTCTCAATTCCCAACTTCGAACTTCGAACGAACCCTAACCTTTCTGATTTTTCTTGCTTAAGTCGAGAGCCAGCCGCCTCTCTTCTGTCCCCTCGAGTTCTGTATTTCTTTTCCCGAGATTGCAAAATCGAAATTAGTGAATTCGACTGCCAGCTGGCATCCGCGGACGTCTTCGTCATTTACTGCCGCGGAGGTCTGAACAATTACCGAAATTCAGTAGACCTCCGCGCATGTAATCCTTCAGGCCTACGCGCCCAGCACTGACTCAGCCTTCAAACACTTTGGACTTCATTCCTTCGATGCAAAACATCTTCTAACAGGCTCTCTTTAGTCGATATTCCTTCCATGGTCTCCGAATGCACCTGAGAACGAAAACTACACACAGGTAGTGAAATAACATACATGCAAACACTAAGAGACGGGGTTTTAACACAGAAAATAGTCGTACAACTACGACTTATCAGGGAGCGCTCGTCTGGCCTTGGGTTAGGTGTGTTTTGGTTGGTTAAGGTGGTGGTTGTAGGGTGTTGGTCCTTCTTTTGAATGAAAATCGCTTTTTATTCCAAAAAAAAGTTAAAAATTATGGTTTAGCATTACCAATGGAATTAACTTCAATATTTTCCTTGTTGATTTACACCTTTTTCAAGTTTGGTATCTAACCAACGTTTTCTCGCACATCTGCAGTCCAAGATGGTAGATTACATTCTGGGGGTATCAGATCCTTTGCAATGGCACACTGAAGTATGTTTCATATTGTACTATGTTGTCCCACTGATTCCCTTACTGACATGGAGTAGGACTAACCTATCATACTGTATCTTAGAATCTCAAAATGAACAAAGATCATTATGCAGCTTGGATGGCTTACCTAGGTGGCGCAAAGCTGGTGCTTCTCAGTCTGTGCTCATTGCTTTCATGCACATCATATGTAACACTGAATAATTATGAGTACTGGCTCCCACTAAAACTGGTCATTGTTGATTACATTCACTACACTATTTTACACCTTATACGACATGCCCATTTTAGTCGCTTAAGAGCCAAAATACGTCGCATAAGGCTTATACGACTATTATTGTGTCGTAAATGCTGCGTCGCGTAACCTCATGTGGCATAAGTCATATACGACAGGCTCAGAAAGGCACCGTCGTATAAGAAGTAACTTAAGGGACAGTCGTATCGTCATGTCTTTTATGTCAATTGACTGTCGTGTAAGTTGTTTGACTACATATTCTTGATTACGGGACATTTATTTGACTGTAGCTATATACATAAACGACATAAATAACTTAAGTTCTGTCGCGTAAGTTGTGTCGTGTTTGTTGTGTGATTGTGTCGTGTAAGTGATATCGCGTAAGTTGTGGTTCTCGCGACAAGGCAGTTATACACCTGCTTTGATCTCATACGCGACAGGTGAAATTGTTTGACAATTTCAATTTTAATGAACCGGAAAAGTAATACATAAACCTGCCATTCAGTTTACATTGTTCTACATCAAAAAAATATAAAAACATCCGCTAGCATAAAACACATCAAGCTGTGTTTACAGCGTTTTGGCTACCAACAACCCCAAAATAAGCTAAAGTAAACAAGTTTAATAGCACAAAAGGTTACCACCAGCACTTGAGCATTCCTAAGGCATGAAGCTTGTTGCACCATCTGATGCATTACTTCCACCGGCAGCATTGGACCCTCGCATCATGGCTTCCAACATTTTTATTCGCTCTTCCAGCTCTTTTACCTTGACACGATCATCAGCCTTTGCTTGGAGTTCAGCTTGCACTTAAGCGCTCAGTTTATAGCCCCCCTTTGGACGAGCAGGCTTCTTCATGCACTTGCCGACACCAGATATGTATCGGCCTCTATTCGGGCCCACTGCCTCCTCGATAATACTGAACTGAACATCCATGGGCAAAGGATCATCCACCCCACTACAAGCCTGGTCACCAACAACTTCACTCAACTTGCCTTTCATTTTTTCCTACAAATTTTAAACTCAATCAGAAATAAATAAAGATTCTTTCATGGTGAAATAACAGTAACTATATACATAAGAAGTTAACAAGTAAACATAACTAATAACAAGTTCAGAATTTTTCAAAATGGCAATAACAAGTAAATAAGAGTAAATAACCAATAGATTCTCACTTCTCCAAATGAAGTTAACCCAATCACAAGTAAATAACAGTAACTTGACGTTTATAAGTAAATAACTACTAACAAGTTAACCACAATCACAAGTAAATAATAGTAACTTGGCCTTCACAAATAAATAACTACTAACAAGTTAACCACATTCACTAGTAAATAACTACTAACAAGTTAACCACTTTTCAATATCCACAGTATCTCAATATGAAATTGATGAAAATCAGAAACAATTTATCACAGTCAATATCCACAGTTTCTCGAATTGATCAAAATAAATACAAAGGATGAGAAAGTACCACTAAAGCTGCACCAGCCGGCTCGACACCATAAACATCTGCAAATGTTGACACGAAAGGTGCTACTTCTCCTTTCTCCTCGTGTTCCTCTAATCGGTGGGCGAATGTCATCTTTCCAGAATGATGATCAAGTTTTTTGGAGCGCGTATCTTTCAGTTGGTCACATTTTTTCTACATTGATACAAAACAAATAATTTATAACATTCAAACAACATAAACGAGAAGGAAACACGTTATAAATTCAAAATACCTTGTAGTTTGAAGTTTCAAAATGTTCTCAAAGCCATTTCCACTGGTCCTCACGGTCCTCAAACTCCTTAGGTGCCGGTTCAGCCCCATACTTAAGGTAGTGAAGCTTGCACTGATACTTCCAATCCTTGAACCTATCAATGGATTTTGTGGTGATGTAATTCCACAGTTTCTTGTCACTTGGATCAATTTCAAAATGGACCTACGAAGATAATAAATTTCAGTACGTCATAACAAACAAACTATAAAAAATATGTATTCACAAAATGGAAAAGTATACTTACGCTCAGCCGGTTTACGACAATCTTGTAGGCATCTACAGGCAATTGATCATAAGTAGCAGCCAACATAGGCACCTCATCGCGCACTACACTCCCAATTTCATGAACGCACAAATTATTATCAGCCTTACTGTCAGGGATATCACCATACTTAAATGTCAGCTTGATTTTTTCCTTATTATTTCCATTGACCTTCATTGCCACCCTTGTCCCGTTCACAACTCCACGCTTACCTCTCTTTTCTTCATCTCCTACATGTGCAGACAATTAAATTATTTCCAAATCATGTTCTATACACGTAAAAAAAATAGGAACATAAAAGTGTACTTCTATACCTTCCAAGTTGGCCGAAAGCTCACGAATTGATCGACGAACGATGTTATTTTGAGTTGCTACCTGAGACGCGGCTGAGATTGTTCCTCAGAGCTTTCAAAATTATTATTCTGCACTGAATGAATCGGAGATGGTGGTATTTCATCCAAAGGCAAGTAGGCATCATCACTGGCGACATTCTCTGATTCTTCATTACGCGCAGGGGCAGCAGGAGGTGGCGTAGGGGCAGGGACACTGGCAGATATGGATTTTGATGACAAGGGTCGACTAGGAGGTGGCGCAGGGGCAGGGACACTGGTAGATATGGATTTTGATGACAAGGGTCGACTAGGAGGTGGCGTAGGGCCATGAAACAGTGGCCTCACAGTCTTTGATGTGTGGCCAGTCTTCTTCATAAGAATTTTCTTAGTGGCAATGGCGTTCAGCCTAGGGCTTTTTCTAAGGTTCAGGGTTTGGGCTGCCGGTGCAGGTGGAGGAGGTCGTGGGGGGGGGGGGGGGGGGGGCTATAGGGGCTATGACAGAAGCTATGACAGGCGGTGAAGGTGAGAAATGGTTCGGAGTTGCGCCAGCGGCCGTCCGCGAAGGTGGAGGTGAGGTATGGGTCGGGATGGTTGGACGAGGTGCCTTCGGTGGAACCGGCTTCGGGCATTTTGCAGGCGGAGCCTTCGTCATCCCCACCGGACTGTCCAGTTTCGACGGTGGCCGGCGTACAGACGGCGGTCGCAACTTCATATACTCCGCCAGGGATTCAAAGGAACGAGCTGATTTTGCGAAGAGGACGAGCTGATTTTGTGAAGAGGACGAGCTGATTTTGCGAAGAGAACGAGCTGATTTTGCGAGGCGACTGAAACCCTAGGTTAGGTTGATTTACGAAGTGAGGCGAGAAGTGAGGACGAGCTGCGAGGCGACTGTGAAACCCTAAGTGAGGTTGATATTGGAAACGACAAGTTTCATAACTACCGGTCCAGAAACGACTGCATTTTTTATACAATGCAGGTGCTTTGTTTTAGTACTTGCGTGTTTTAGCTTGTGGGAGGGAATCTGACAAATCTGGGGGAAAATAGTGATCGGTCGAATTCTTGACCTATTATTCACTTCATTCGATGATGGATTAAGTTTGTTTTCCAGAAATTTTGTTATCATTTAACCTCTTTTCTAGTGTTTCAGGTCATATATCACATTCCTAATACTTTTGGGTTGATCCGAAGCAAAGCAAAGCATTTGGTGAAGATTTGGGCAAAAACAGGACAAAACAGGGCCGACAGACCGTTGCGACGTATTTTGGATGCTTAGGGCGCATACGGTGTCCAAATGAGTCGAAATTTAGCTTGTTGGAAAGCTAATTCAAAGGCCTACAACTTTATAGTTTACACCAAGAGCAGATTCGAAGGTGTTGACGTCCAAAAACGCAACAGAAGTCAGGTCCCGTGACACTCCCTGCAGTCACGGGACAATAAAACGGTCACGGGACTTGGCCGTGGCAGCGAAATCCTTGGGTTCCGTGACAGCCCGTGATAGTTAAGATGTCACGGGACTTTCCTAATTTTGATTGTTGATAATTTTGGAAATTCAAGGTATAAAAAGAGGATTCGATCAGATTCAACCGGGGGGCTGATTTTAGAGAGTTGGGTGCTGAATTTGAGATTGAAGAACCTAGCTTAGAAGAGACAGCAATTCATCGTGAGAGATTCAACGAGCCACCGCGTCTTTACGGTTTACTCGTTCCTTCTTTCTCTATACGCTATTTTTGGTAAATCGCCATGAATAGCGAGTAGTCTCTTTATTCTGGAATCCTACGGATCCCGTGCTATGTAACCCTAACTCTCATGTGATCAATTAAAGTTGTTATTTATGCGATTCGAATATTCAATTCCACTGTGTGCTTAATTTTATCGTTCTATGCAAGTATTTACATCAAAGGGTATGTTTGCGCGCTAGAACGTATTTAGGTTAATTACCGAAAGATGGATGGGTCCTAGGTATTAATCAGATTACATGAAATTGATATTAGGTCATGTTTACATGATTTAATAGGAAAACCTTTAGTTTAATAAATCGAGATCATTGATAATCCGTGGATGGGCGGCGTTCAACGATTGAGATTAATCTAGACAATGATCCGTGGATGGGCGGCTTGTCTAGTGTTATTTCGGTTTGATTCCATATTCGATAGCATGAATAATTTACGTGACATGATTGCATGATTAGTGGGGTTGGCACGGGTGAAGTATGGACTCTGGAATTCTTTCTCTGATAAAAACACAACCTTTAATTTCTGCACATTTAATTTCTGCAATTTTTCGTGACAACCAACTCTTTTTAATTCGGAATAGCTAAATAGGTCGCTAGTTAACTAGTATTCACACACACTGTTCCTTGGATCGACCCTTGGCTTACCAAGGTTATAAATATTGTTTGACTGCAGCTTGACCCCTAAAACATATAATTTGACAACTATAAAGGGTTAAAAATACGCTTGTCAAATAGTTATAAGACATACATAGACAACTAATGTGTCATAAGCAAAGACAGATTGAGGTTTAAGTTAATGGAAGATATGCTTGCCTCCTCCATTAACTTACTTGTACACATCAAAACATGAATTAATAGATGATTTATCAACATAAACAACAAGTCCAAACTTGTAAACAGTTATCCATTATGGTTCATCATCATTAGATTCAAGGTCATCGTCCATAGCATCCTCTTCATTTTCACCATCCTCTTCATCTTCATCCTCCCCATCTGATTCATCTTCTTCATCCTCAAATTCATTCTCGTCCTCGAAATTGACATCATCCATATAAAATTGAGGTGGTGATCATGGAAGACTTCCCAAATCAACATATAGATCATCAAGAGGTATGTAGTTAGGTATGTTCACGAACGTGTCTTCTTGATACGCTTTGTTAGCATTTTCATCGCGCGCAAGTGAAGCATCACTATAAATACCTCTGTGTGCCACTATATTAACCACTTTCCAATTATCTCCGACCTTTGGATCATCTAAATAGAAAACTTGAATTGCATGGATTGCAAGACAATATGGAGAATGCTCACACCAAATACTCGACGTATCCACAGAGATTAATCCGTGATCGTACTTTATCCCTCCACCGTGGTATGGACTTGTATCAAACCACTTGCATTTAAAAACAACTACCGGCATTCCTTGTGCATACTTCAACTGGATTATATTCTCAAGAATACCATAGTATATTTTGTCGTCATCTGTACATCAATAAAAAAATAAAAATGTGATTGCAATGCCTCACTAAATTTTAAACTTGTTAAAATAATATTAATACTTGACAGATGCTTGTCGTCAGAGCAAATGTACAAATAAATTTATAGTCCGCTACTCGCGACTTCACTACTGGGTAGCAAGTGGTAAGTAGGGGTCGAACCCAAAGGAATTAGGGGGATAGTTGTTCTTTGAGGTGATTTGTACAGCAAGGGAGCGTGTTTTGGGTTGGTTGATGTTTTAGAGCTAGTAACTACGTGACTTTTTGGTTGGTTTTGGTTTTTTTGTGCGAAAAGTAAATGACTGAAAATTAAAGTAGGAGACTTACAGCGGGTGATGCGTGATTGGCAAGTCCTCCGGAAGGTGAGCAGTTGATTACGGCAGTTATACTAAGAAAGTAAGTGCAGGAGTTGTTTGATTTCAAGGAAAACATTCGATTTCGGGGGCCTTGTATCATAGCCTGTTTATCATTGACCTTTAGTGATCCTTCTAAGTATTCAAACGTGCATCAAGGCCATTCCAAGCACTCGATTTGCCACACTGTCTAGTCTTTTGCAAAAGTGTTCGAAAGAGTATCAAGGCCATTCCAAGCACTCGATTTGCACACACTGTCTAGACTTTTGCAAAAAACGTAGAGCCCTTGTTCTACTTAGACTAATACCCCATTCCAAGGTATATTAGCCTGTGTGCATCCATTTGATCAGTCATTCCCGAGCAATCAAATGGTGTTTTAGAGAGGTCAAACTCCTCAGATAAGCTTTGCTATTCCAAGCATCCACTTATCCGAGTATGTTTACGAACTTCCACGGAAGAGCTTTGCCATTCCAAGCATCCACTCAACCTTGGAAGTTCTGGCCTAATATATGGCACATAGAACAAGTTTTGAATACAGAGAAAAAACACTAAAGCAAAGTCTAAAACATTTTATGATACAAGTACACCCCTTCAACCGAATGAAGAGTTTAGCTACGAATATCCATATAGGTGGATACCATAGCTAAATACTCGGGGGGTTTTTGAAAGACAGTAAGTAAGGGGAATACTCAAGAACCAACAGGAGTATTCCCAATTCCTACTTGAATACTCAAGAACCAACAGGAGTATTCTCTAAAACTGTTATAATACTCAAGAACCAACAAGAGTATTATTTCAAAACCAAACTTACAAATTTCCAAACTTAGAGAGATAAGTGATTTATGATTTTTTGGGATGATTTACAAATGAGATGGGGGGCTTGTATTTATAGCCAAAGGAGAGGGGAATGGAGGGTGAGGATGAGAGCACATGGCTCTCATCCATGGTGAGCTCCATGGAGGTCTTAGCCGCCGGTTGTGGGTGAAGAAGGGAGGAGAGCTTCCTCCTTTGGCCACCTACTCCAAAAGCCGCCGGTCACCATGGGCAAATGTGGAGTTTTGTGACGTTTTCACAAAACTATCGGTGTATTTCAGCCCGGGATTGACTTTGATTGCTCTTCGCTTTGATTTGTTTTGAATGATTCCATGTCAGGATCTTTAGATTTCTTCAGTCAGCGTCTGATCGAGACCTTGGAATGACTCGTAATATCTTTTCTGCGTAAAATCCTCTCCTTAGCGTGTATTCTCTCTAACCTCCAAAATACCCTGTAGATAAATATCGGAACTAACAAGCAAAAGTTAAATAGACAAACAGTCTAATTTAGTGGGTTTAACTGTGTTTTTGATTCGTATAATTATGGTCCATCAGATCACCCCACACTTTTAGTTGTTCGTCCCGAACAATGCTATTAAAGGGCGGCACTAAGCTTTTAAAATATGAAAGTTAGACTGTGGGACTAGACTTATCCTAATTCATGCATTACTACTTATTACCAAATTAAACTGCGTAAATAAATAGAAGAAACTTGATACTTGTACCTCCGTGCTGAGATGCAAAGTATTTTGGATGTTTCGGGAGATAGCCCTTTTTAGGCTCCTGGACTGCAATCTCGGGACCGTCTCGTACTATATGGTTTTCTTGTAGCTTTCTCTAGCACGTGATTCGGTTCGGGTTTTAATGGTTTGATCTTTGATTTTCTTTCTTTTTGGCGAGGGACAGCTTTTTTTGTAGTGAATCGGCCTTTGGCCTTGGATTTGACTTTTTGAGTACTTCACTTTTGTTCGGTTAAAACCTTCACACTTTTGGGCCTTTGGCCTCTTGATTTGCTTCTTCGAGCTTTTGCTTCTTTGTGACTTGCTATTCCATTTTCTCAAGCCTTTTTGGGAGGTCCAATCATCGCCCGCGAGCATATGAAAATACCTCCCCGCTCCTCTCATCGTTGTCGTTTCGCGCGGGTCAAGATGAGGGTCGCTCATCTATTTTCTCGGCTACTTTGACTAGAGAGAGGACGGTCTGATTCCCGTCCTCGCCTTTTTTTTCTTTTTTGCGTAAACACTGCATGGCGGAGATGACTTCAATCTTCACTGAAACCCGAAGTGCAGCCTCCACCGACTTCGAAAACCATATAGTTTGATTCGATCCTTTGATTGCTTGCCAAGCCCCTCTAGGGCATTTTCTATCAACTCCACATCCCTAGTTTATCTCAGCACAAAGGAACAAATGAGAAGTTACATTCTAAGTTTTTAAACAGTTGAATTTTCACAAGGTTGATGCATGAATTATGATCTATCTTTTTCACATTCTTAAGTTCATATTTTCAAAAAGATACTATTAAAGAAAACAGCAAGCATGTTATTTAACTATATAAAAAGGTGGTTCTCACCCCACACTTTTGAACGAAGGCGTGCCTTAGTTCAAAAGTCATGCAAGCAGATATATACATGTGAGAATGACTTTAAACTAAATGACTGAAATTAAATGACAGAAAATAAGATAGTGTCGGGTTACCTCCCGACCAGTGCACTTGTTTAACGTCGTTGGCTCGACAGTACCTCATTCTTGGATCATTGGTTTGGATCCCATGGGTGGCTTAGGTCGAATTTCTTTATTGCGCCAACCCTGATTCTTGCTTTGACTCTTCCTGGGTTTTTGGGGGATGATGGGCGTGGGTCCAGCTCCCACTGTTCTGATGGTTTCTCCTTCCAGCGTCTATGCCCCATTACGGTGTCGTTTTGCTCAGGCCCTTTTCCCATCCTCCTTTTAGCCTCTTCATTGATCACATAGTTTTCAGCGATTTGCCTATTGATCGAGGGGAAAAGTTGGGAAGCTTGCATCTTAAGGCTTGGTTCTGCCTCGTTATGTCCGTTTGTCAGGATCTGGTCATAGATGGTCTCGGAAGCTTGGGTTATGATAGCTGGGTATGGCTCGGGCAGTATGCTGGTGGTATTTTGGACTTCTTCCTCGTTGCTTCCGATGCTTTCCATGTCCGATTCTTCTGACGGTTCAGGAGTCTCTTCTGATGGCTCGGGAGTTTCTTCATTTGCCTCAGGACCAGCTTCGTCTATTTGCATTCCTCCGTCAGTTTGGGGTATTCGTTTTGTGGTTGCGGCCAGGTTATTTATGAGGTACCACATGTCTGCTATGGATAAGTTCCTGGCTGATCTTTTCATTGCTTCGTTAATCCTTCCCAGCTCATCGGACCTCATCCCACGAAGAAATTTTTGAAGAAGAACTTTCTTCGTGAATCCATGGTGCGGGCAGCTTGAGACGATGGTGTCGTAGTTCGTGTAGTATTCGTCCAAAGTCTCATCCCGGGATTGTTGAAGGCACATGATCTTCTCACGGGTTTTTTGGCGTAAGGATGGGGGGAGAATTCCTTCAGGAATGGAACGCAGAGGTCCACAAAATATTCAGCATGCATAGCGGGTGATGTGTAGTACCAGATTGTCGCGAAGTCAGTCAGAGAAAATTTGAAGCATTTAAGCTTAAATTCCTCTAACATTTCTTTCTCAGGTTTTATGTGGCAGCAAAGGTGGTGAAAGTTTCGACAGTGTTGTACAGGATTTTCTCCATCCGTACCTCCGAACAGGGGCAGATATCGTGTTGTCTATGCATATGTAGTGGGTAGCGTCATGAGAAGGGGAGAGAAAGAAAAGAATAACTATCCGAAGGCTAATTCCCCGGCAACGGCGCCAATTTGACAGATGCTTGTCGTCAGAGCAAATGTACAAATAAATTTATAGTCCGCTACTCACGACTTCACTACTGGGTAGCAAGTGGTAAGTAGGGGTCGAACCCAAAGGAATTAGGGGGATAGTTGTTCTTTGAGGTGATTTGTACAGCAAGGGAGCGTGTTTTAGGTTGGTTGAGGTTTTAGAGCTAGTAACTACGTGACTTTTTGGTTGGTTTTGGTTTTTTTGTGCGAAAAGTAAATGACTGAAAATAAAAGTAGGAGACTTACAGCGGGTGATGCGTGATTGGCAAGTCCTCCGGAAGGTGAGCAGTTGATTACGGCAGTTATACTAAGAAAGTAAGTGCAGGAGTTGTTTGATTTCAAGGAAAACATTCGATTTCGGGGGCCTTGTATCATAGCCTGTTTATCATTGACCTTTAGTGATCCTTCTAAGTATTCAAACGTGCATCAAGGCCATTCCAAGCACTCGATTTGCCACACTGTCTAGTCTTTTGCAAAAGTGTTCGAAAGAGTATCAAGGCCATTCCAAGCACTCGATTTGCCCACACTGTCTAGACTTTTGCAAAAAACGTAGAGCCCTTGTTCTACTTAGACTAATACCCCATTCAAAGGTATATTAGCCTGTGTGCATCCATTTGATCAGTCATTCCCGAGCAATCAAATGGTGTTTTAGAGAGGTCAAACTCCTCAGATAAGCTTTGCCATTCCAAGCATCCACTTATCCGAGTATGTTTACGAACTTCCACGGAAGAGCTTTGCCATTCCAAGCATCCACTCAACCTTGGAAGTTCTGGCTTAATATATGGCACATAGAACAAGTTTTGAATACAGAGAAAAAACACTAAAGCAAAGTCTAAAACATTTTATGATACAAGTACACCCCTTCAACCGAATGAAGAGTTTAGCTACGAATATCCATAGAGGTGGATACCATAGCTAAATACTCGGGGGTTTTTGAAAGACAGTAAGTAAGGGGAATACTCAAGAACCAACAGGAGTATTCCCAATTCCTACTTGAATACTCAAGAACCAACAGGAGTATTCTCTAAAACTGTTATAATACTCAAGAACCAACAAGAGTATTATTTCAAAACCAAACTTACAAATTGCCAAACTTAGAGAGATAAGTGATTTATGATTTTTTGGGATGATTTACAAATGAGATGGGGGGCTTGTATTTATAGCCAAAGGAGAGGGGAATGGAGGGTGAGGATGAGAGCACATGGCTCTCATCCATGGTGAGCTCCATGGAGGTCATAGCCGCCGGTTGTGGGTGAAGAAGGGAGGAGAGCTTCCTCCTTTGGCCACCTCCTCCAAAAGTCGCCGGTCACCATGGGCAAATGTGGAGTTTTGTGACGTTTTCACAAAACTATCGGTGTATTTCAGCCCGGGATTGACTTTGATTGCTCTTCGCTTTGATTTGATTTGAATGATTCCATGTCAGGATCTTTAGATTTCTTCAGTCAGCGTCTGATCGAGACCTTGGAATGACTCGTAACATCTTTTCTGCGTAAAATCCTCTCCTTAGCGTGTATTATCTCTAAGCTCCAAAATACCATGTAGATAAATATCGGAACTAACAAGCAAAAGTTAAATAGACAAACAGTCTAATTTAGTGGGTTTAACTGTGTTTTTGATTCGTATAATTATGGTCCATCAATACTCACCGGTCTTGACCATCAATCCACTATTCTGTGTTTTTAAATGGCGATCTCGATCATAAATCACAAATTTTACGCCGTTCACGTGACATTGCGAGTAACAAGCATACGTTTGCGGTCGATACGCTAAGTTATGGACTTCCTGGTTATAATATTCATGTCCATCTTGTTGTAGCTCATTCATCTGCGATTAAAAAAATTCACAGTTAGTGTAATTAGAAAAAAGGAACATATCAATCAACAAATGAAGTATTTATGCATACCCAATCAAGAAAGTGTCCATGAAAATCTTTAACGTATACGTCATGGCTACTGTCTGGGAATTTGTCCCAGATTTGAATCTTGTGTGAATTATAGTATTGGCTCACTTCAAAACAATTTTCCACCACACACCAGTGAGCAGTACCCAATTCTGACTTACTGAGTTTCACTCTAGGAAGATGTCCAAGTGGCTTGATGAGCTCAGAAGCAGCTGACAATTTATAAGCTAGCTTGACCCCCAGGATCGACATTTATTGTTGCTGCATTAGTATCATCCATGTATAACTTACAATATGTCACACACTCGTGTGCAATGTACTGCTCAGCGATGCATCCCTCTGGATAACGTGTGTTTCTGACATATTTCTTATACTCACCTAATTGCCTGTAAAAATAAATATTAGCTCGTACTATTATGGTGAAGAAAGCCCATAATTTAAAAAACATAACTTATTTAAATAATATGCATACCTTTCCATAGGATACATCCAATTATAATGTACGGGACCTTTGAGTAACACTTGATCTGGAAGATGATCAAGAGATGTACCATTATGGTGAAGAAAGCTGGAGGAAAAATCTGCTCCAACTTACAAATGATTATCACTATATCTGTCTTCATCTGTATAACATCCTCCTTCTCCAACTCTCTACAACATAACTTTTGGAACCATATGGATAACGAGATCAGCGGGTCCAGTACAGTCTTAGGCAAATAGGGTCGAATACAACATGCAGATGGCGTTGTAGCATGACATGACAATCGTGGGTCTTTAGCCTGATAAATTTTTTTCAGCCACATTAATCTTATTTTTCAAAGATTCGGCATAACCATGTGGATATTTTGCATCTTTCATCATCTCTAGTATCTCAACCTTTTCATTCGGCAACACAGTGTAAGTTGCTTGGGACACTTTCTCTTTCCTAGAAGATGATCCGGTGAACATCTGCCATAAGTGCTAACGTACCCCTTGTTTCTGTAAACCTGCCCGTGCTTTTGGATCGTCCTTGGTTTTTCCTTCAAGTCCAAGTACCGTGCCAATTATGTTATCAAATACATTTTTTTCAATGTGCATGACATCAAGTGAATATGGCTGACTGAAAGTTTCCCAATAAGGCAACTCATAAAAAATAGTTCTGTGTGTCCAACAAAGCCTCTCTGAAGTGCCTCTAGCCTTAAACTTTGGATGCAAGCTAAGTGTCGGGAATTCATGACGAAGTATCTCATATAGAATTTGTGAACCAGAAAGGGATGAAGGCGCATCCCTATGCTCAACTGCACCATTAAATTTTTGAGCTGCATTTCTCCAAGGGTGAGTACTTGGAAGCCACCTACGGTGCCCTTGATACAACATTCTACCACATAAATGGTTAGCGTCGATTTCATCTAAACATAATGGACAAGCTTTGTAGCCTTTACTCTTCAGGCCACCGAGCATACCCAAACCCGGAAAGTCACTTATGGTCCACATTACTGCTGCTTTCATCATAAATGAAGATCCATCGCGACGATCATAAGTGAGAACCCCAACATCCCATAACATCTTCAACTCATCGATTAATTGTCTCATGAATACGTTTAAACACATTCCAGGAGATTTAGGACCATATATCAACAAAGTGAGAATGTTGAACTCTTTTCTCATACACATCGAAGGTGGCAAATTATAAGGAATGACCTTAACAGGCCAAGTACTGTGAGATAGTCCCGATGCTCCAAAAGGGT
Source organism: Rhodiola chrysanthemifolia (assembly GCA_033675395.1). Classification (NCBI taxonomy): domain Eukaryota; kingdom Viridiplantae; phylum Streptophyta; class Magnoliopsida; order Saxifragales; family Crassulaceae; genus Rhodiola; species Rhodiola chrysanthemifolia. The sequence continues at coordinate 35,292,653 of CM066207.1, read as the reverse complement.
TAAACCCATCAGTTGATAAACCGAGACGCACATTTCGCCTCTCATTTGCAAAATCTGGGAATTCCCTATTAAAAGTTTGTCATGTATCTCCATCTACAGGGTGCCTGAGATAATCACCTTCACCAACATCTCTTTCCTCATGCCATCGCATTTCTTTTGCAATGTGTGGTGACATGTATAGACGCTGTAACCTTGGAGTCAAACGAAAGTACTTAACCACCTTCTTTGGAGCTTTGGAACGTGTATCATCATATCTCGCTTCATTACACACGAGGCATTTCTGAAGGTCTTTATTTTCTTTGTAGAACAACATACAAACATGCTCGCATGCATGTATAGTCTCGTAACCCAAACCCAGGTTCTTCAAAAGTTTTTTTACATCTCGATAACAACTAGGGAAGTTGTTTTCCCGAGTAAGTATTTCTTTACACAGTCGTAGATGATCATTGAAACTCTTATCCGACCATCGATTGGCAACCTTCACTTGCATTGCTTTTAAATGGCCTCTAATACTGTTATGTCACTACCACTGTATATAGGAGTCTGGGCTTCGGCTACAAGTGTATGATACTTATCATAAGAGCCTCCTTCCCAAAAGGATCAGTATTGTCCTCATTCAACATATCATCATCTACACCCGTCTCATAGTCGACTCGAAAAGGAAAAGCATCATCCAACATTTCCATGGTTGGATTTTCATAATGGCTGCCACTAGAGTATTGGGAGCTTGATTCTTCATTCATTTGCATAAGGTATTGACGCCTTTGTGTATATAAGGATGGCAATGGAGGTCTATCATCAACTTCCCCGTGTAATGTCCATATGGTGTAGTCTTGCTTCATCCCATGTCGTATCGAGTGTGCTTTTATTTCACCCAATGTAATCTTTGGTTTACGCAACTTACAACGTCTACACGGGCATATATGCGTAGGGTGGTCAACCCTATTGTCGTTCACAAAGCCAATATAATTTTTAATCCCTTCGTAGTAATGTTTAGAACTTCTATCCATTTCCATCCAACTTTTATCCATATTTGCCTGAAGATACAAAGAGAAGCACACACATAAAGTTAATCCGTTTCCATTTCCATTATTTACGAGCAAATGTTTCACAAAAGATCATATATAGGAAATAGTCCATACTAAAGCTTGCAAATTGTTTTAGAAATTCAATAATTTCTCACCATTATTGTCAAAAGCTCTAAGGAACCTTATAGATCGAAAATGGAATCCTCAATATTATTGTCGGGTAGGATTTTCTTACACGACAACATGCAAAAGCACTGTCGCGTAGGTGGGCATATGCGACTACTGCATATACGACAAACACAATGACAGTCGTATAAGGTGTAAAATGGTGTAGTGATTGTTTTGAAGTGGAACTGATATGGTTGCCTAAATCATTTATGCAAGTACTAGTTTGCATGTTGGAGACTAATCTAGAATGTTTTTGTGTGTGTTTTCCAAAATACTGTTGTTTGAGTTGATGTATATTGTTTCTTTACAGTTGTTCAAGTATGGTGTTGTTAGGATGAATGACTTGGTCGAAGATATTTTGCAGTGGAGGAGATTCTACTTGAGTGGTCGTTTGCAAAAACTTATATAGACCCTTCCTGGACTTTTAACCTTTTAGCTTGTAATTGCCTTCTTTTATAGACGTCAAAGTTTAGTATCCTTCCTGGCCCCACAATGTACTTCTGAGAGCCTGCATCCTCAGTTCGGTTCTTCCGATCCAGGGATTCCCACAGCTCCTTAGCCGAGCTCTTGATACGGTACACCTTGTACAGAGTATCACTAAGGCTGTTCAGCACATAGTTCCGACACATGTAGTCTCCATCTTTCCATGTGTCGAGTGTCATCAGCAGTTGAGGATCATCCTCTTCGTCAGAAATAGTGGGTTTCTCGTCGGCCAGATACTGAGCTAGCCCCAACTGTCGCAGGTAGAAGTGCATCTACTGCTGCCACGTCTGGAAGTTCTGTCCAGCGAACTTCTCAGGCCTATCAGTAGGCATCATTGCAGTTGGCACTCGTGCCACTGTGGTGTTTGGAACTAAACCCTCAGGTCCATTCCCTGCCGTAGCAGTGGTTTTCTGTGCAAACACCGGAGTCGTGGCAACTGACTCAGCGGAAATAACCGGAGGGGCGTTCTGATGGATTCCCTCCACAGATAGTTCATTGTTGTTTTCAGAACTCATTATCTACACCAGAGGCAGATTAGTCAGTAACTTTTAGAATAACCAATCCAGCTTTAAGATTGCTGGAGATAATGCATAAAAAATACACTAGCGGAGTTAATGAACAATTGTAAATTTGCACTGAATGTAGATATGATATGAAAAACAAACAGTAAACAAATGATCGCAAACCGAGTATGGATAGAGTCACGTTTGACGTTGTCCTTAAAGCTGGATTGCCGCCCTACCGGTGCTTGGGACTGATGGCAATGAGCTTCCCAGGATGAAACTATCCTTAGCAACCACTCGAACACCAATGCGTTGCTAATCGAACCGATGATGGCCTTAGGCTATCACTCACCACGAATGGAGAAAATAGAGAACAAGTGAAGGAGAGTTGATTTGTGTTTGCTGTGTTTTGAAGTGAAGTATGAGCCTCCTTTTATAGGTGAGGTCTACCTCAGCCTCATAAAAGCAAGGTTGTTGATGGTCCATCTTCAAAGGCATTGGAAGACCAACATCAGCATTGGGAGACCAAGGTTGAGCTCGGAATTGCCAAGGTTGCATATGGTTCATAAACCAAGTGCACTGGGAAACAAAAACGAACTCGAGTTGCCAAATGCTGCATCGTGTCCGTAACATGCGGGCGCACACAAGTCAGGCCAAATTCGACGTCGTCGAGCCGATGATTTGCACCCCGCCTGGGCATGCGCTTAGGCATTATGAGAGAGTGTAGCTTATAATCTTACCAAGTAAGAAACTAGGATTATATATAAACATATAATCTCCCTCATAATGTTCCAATGTGGGAGAATTGGTTTTCACTTGTGTGAAATCCATCTACCCATCCATTCCTACCATCATCATATGAACATGTATTTTGGTCCCACTTTGGGCATCGATTTATCATTCGATATCAATCCGATTTTGACAATTCTTCATACGATTTCATACCTCTCATTGCAAGGTATTTTAATCCAATTTTTGTCAATACATTTAAGGTGTTCTCCACTCTTAAATTAAGTCTCAAAATGTGGCGCACCACCATTTTCTTCACACTTATTTCACACAAAGTTCAAAAACTTCCAATAAGGACTAATCAAGTCAGCAGAGAGACAGTAGATGGCATTCACATCTGACTTGAAACCGTCTCTATATATCCAGCACCATCATTTAGATTTTAAACTGTCAGCATTGTCATGTTAATTCTCATTTTGTTGGAGCTGGCAGTTTCTCTTACTCCAGTATAATCCATCTTGGTAGCTTACCAGTCGCCAAAGTCATGCAGCTTGGTATTTTTGTTAGAATTTCAGACAGGTTTCATTTAATTTTAATTAATTCAAGTTTCGGTTAAAAGTTCAATTCCATGACAATTACTGGAAAAGTAGAAAAATACATTAGTTACCATTATAACTTGGATACTTTTTGCTCAGGATTCAAAGAGAAAACCATCAAAGGATACTACTTTTCTCACTCTTCTCCACTGTACAAGTTTTTTGGATCCGGATCTTTAAAAGCCTGAGAGCATCTCCAATGCAAGACCATTTGTGCTTGGGGACACGTGAAATGTGACTTGGTCAGGCCCACTTTGCATTGGAGGGAAGACCACTTTGCTTGGGGACACGTGAAATGTGACTTGGTCAGGCCCACTTTGCATTGGAGGCAAGCCCAAGTCCTGCTTGGGGACACGTGAAATGAAGTGGCACGTGTGGGCCCCCACCAATGGAAGTGGTCAAGCCCTCTTTGGTGGACAATTCCTGCATGGGGACACGTGATTATTACATTTTTAACATTATTTAACTACAAATGTAATAAAATAAGAATAAAATGGGTCCTACAAAATATAGCCGTTGTAAAATATAGCCGTTGTAAACTAGCTGTTGTAAAATATAGCCGTTGAAAAATATAGCCGTTGTAAACTAGCCGTTGTAACCCTATAAATACTCACTAATCTTATTCTTTTTCAAACAACTATCACTCTACAAAATGAATCCAAATAATTCTTCTTCTCAAGACCCAAATACCCAATTTCCATATCCATTTTTAAATCCTTATTTTCCATATAGCCAAAATACTTCACATCCAAATCCAAATTCTCAAGTGTCAAGTGCTCAATTTTCTAGCCCACAAAATTCTAATTTCAATTTTCAAGCTCCAAATCCTCAATTCTCATTTCCAAATCCTTTTATCCCATATGCTCAAAATTCACAATACCAATATCCATTTGTTCCAAATTTTCAATCACTGCCTTCACAATTTGGAACCCAACAAACACCCACCAATTATCCAAACTCTCCACAATCACAAATTCCTGCCAAGTTACTTCAAGAGATTTACTCAAGAAGAATGTAGTCTTTTCAGCAAATGTTTGTCATGTTGTCTCTGTAAACTAGACGTTGGAAGCTAGTCAGTGTCTTGTAGGTTTTTTCATTTAATGTCTGTCAAGTTGTTTTTTATAATGTTTTATTATGTTATTCGTGTCGTATGATTTACGGAATTATGTATTGTATTTTGATTATAAAAATATTATGGTATTCGTGTCGTATGCTTTATTAAGTATTATCATTATATTTTTGTTAAAAATATATCAAAGTGTATCTCGTTTTATAGAGCTCAAAAAATTATGAATATTAGTATTTATTTTGATTTTTTTTACTTTGTAATTTAGAAGATATATTCGTTGTAAGATACACTTTGATTTAATGGAACCCAGTTGTAAGTGGAAATGTGCTTGTGCATTGGAGGAGAATGACCACATTTTCATGTAAGTCCACTTAATGCTTATGTGTCATGAAAATGAACCCACATGTAAGTGGACTTGGTCTCTTGCATTGGAGAGCAGCATCCTCCGACAGTCGCCTTTCTGCTGTCTCCGTGATGTATGTCACTAATTATGGAAATGCAAAAGATTATAACTTGCAAAAGCAGTCTTCATATGTAAGTATGATAATAAAGTTCCTTTCAACAGATCATCTTCTCCCACTATGTTCACTTCTTTACAAAAGATATGTTATCATGACAAGGTTTTGATGTCATGTGCTCACTTTTCGTAGTCGGCATGACACGAAAAGCCATGCATACTGACTCACTCATTTACAGAGAACCCGAAAAGCTGTTCCACCAGTTAGTTATCTTCTCCTTAAATATATATACTTGAGAGCAGTCATGGATCACAACCACAACTTCTTGCGCTCAACTGATCATTATCTCTCTCTTTCTTGCAATTAGTATCGTCACTCAAGTATTATAATCGAAGACATGAAGAACCAATTAACGGAGGATGTGTACGTTAGGATGCCATGCCAGAAGATTGTATGCAGAGTAGAGAGCAGGCAGAATCTTAAGTGCTTGCAGGAATCAGCTACATGTGCAATCCCAAACGAAGACTCACTTTGCAAACAAGGTATAGTTTCTTTCGCTCAGTTTTGAATTTTAATTTGTTACCTTGTGATGGCGCCAGTTAAGAATCGTGGTTGGCTTTGTTGCAGTCAAGACAAGGTCTGCCTTTGGGGAAACGCTGAAGAGGAAGTTGAGTCTCAGTGCCAGTGTCCTTCAGTTAGGCGGCACAAAGCGAGTTTTCAACAAAGTGTTTGGTTGCAGAAAAGGGGAGAAGATTGGGAAAGTGTTCAGGTGCTGCTTGTCAACCACTGCAGGTCCGATACAAGGGATGCTCTTCCTCTCGAACCAAAACTTATCTTTTTGCAGTAGCAGATTAATCAAAATCCCATCTGCCAGTGGACAAGGAGAAGTTGTTCAAATCCGTTACAGGGTAATAAAAACTTCCCGAGTGCCCTCTACTCGAAAAAATTACCTTGTACTATTCTTCGTTGCTGTTAGTTTCACAAATTTAACAGTCCTTTGGCCTTTGGTGCAGGTTACCATCCCACTGCAACGGATAACGTCTGTAAACAAAAGAGCCAACCATGAGAAGTCATTCGAGAAGTACATACAAGTTGTGACAAGCGACAACTTTGATTTCTGGTTTATGGGTTTCTTCAATCATCACAAAGCCTACAAGTATCTAAACAAAAGCATCCCTAATGATTCTTCATGCTCAAAGGAACATCAGCATTGGCTCAATTAAGGACGCATCTAATCTTAGTATCCAAGCCATGTTTATACTCATGTAGCTTTGTTCTCAAAACCTGTTTCGCCATATTGTTGTAAAAATGAGAGAAATGGAAGAAGCTTTATTAATCAACTTTATCCAGTTCAAGCACTAGAAGTCAGAAATGTACCATTCATGATATATGTCAGCAATTTGTGTGTAGGGTGGTGTACCACCAGCTCTATAAGTCAGCTTCATCCAGCATGAGTTATTGTCTGCCAACAAGTACATGTGGTGTCTGCAAAACAAAGAGACTTAAGAGCATCCACAGTGGTGGACAGTTGAGGCTTTGGGGCGCGTGCAAGTGTCATGACCAAGTAAATGTGATGTTCTCACCGTTGGAAGGTGACACAATAAAGTGGGCATGCCCACTATGGTGTCCACCGGCCACTTCTCATTTTATACTTATTTAATCATTGTTTATATTATTTTATTAGTTAGTGTATATGAAATTTCATGCTTTTGTAAGAGCATTTCTAGATAATGTTGTTAAATTTTGATTTGCATGATTATTTTAAATTGAAATTTGCATGTATTTTTGATAATTCTTATCTGAAATTATTTTGGTTTTAAAAATAAATTATATGATTAATTTTGGTAACTTTATCTTCTTCTTTTTGTATGATAATATGTGTTAATAAATAAAATAAATGAAAGTTGACTGAAATTAATGTTGTTAAACTGCATGTGAAGAATCAGCTTGTGTAACGTTAATTTTGCAACGGTAATATTGTAACGTTAATTTTGCAACGGTAATATTTAATTCACTATATATACATGATTTTCGGATCTTGTTATTCATACCATTGCATTTTACGATTTTTATTTTTATCTCTCAAAAGATGAATCCAAATAATCCTCCTCCTCTAAATTCTCAAAACCCAAACCCTCAATTTCCATATCCATATCCATATCCATATCCTAATTCTTATTTTCCAAACCCACAAAATTGTAATTTAATTCTCAAACCCCGAATTCCCAATACCCATTTCCACATTCTCAGACTTCTCAATTTCCATTTCCATATCCTCAAAATTCTCCATATCAATTTTCATTTCCTGCATTTTCAAATTCACAATTCGAAACTCAACAATCACCTACTGGTATGGAAAATTCTCCACATTCACAACTGCCCAATTCTCCACATTCACAAGTGCCCGCTTTCAGTAACCCGAATTTTATTGATCTAAACCAAGATTTTGAGGAAAGTGAAGATGTACGAGAAGTTACTGGTCAGTGGAAGTGGGTTGAAGATAAACTCTTAATAAGTGCATGGTTGAATGTGTCAATCGATCCACGGGTCGGTACTGATCAAAAAGCCGAAGCATTTTGGGACCGGGTTCAGCAATATTGTGAAGAAGATAATCCCGGTGTCATTAAGAGAGGAGTTGCGGCTATGAGAAAAAGGTGGCAACGAATAAATGAACGCGCTCAGAAATTTGGATCGTGTTATGAAGCAGCTCAGAAGACAATCGGGAGCGGTTCAAACATGGAAAACATAAATGAGAGAGTTCATGAACTTCATTGCGCTAAATACAAAAAGAAGTCTAACTTTGACAGGCATTGGCTTGAACTTCGTAGGCAGCCCAAGTAGAGAACTCCTTCAACCACTGAAAGTTTGAAAAGAACTAAATTAAGCAACTCTGGAGCTTACTCATCCTCGGGGAATAATGATACACCAACAAATGAGAATGATGGTGAATCCCCGGTTCGTCCTAAAGGTACGAAAGCAGCTAAAAGGAAGGGAAAAGGGAAGGCAAGAACAGTAGAAGCATCCGAAGAGTATGAAGAATTACGAGCTACTGCATGCAGAAAGTTGAACTTAATGGAAGCTCTAAATGAAACTCGTCAGAAAGAAATTGAGACTCGACAAAAAGAAATTGAGGCGAAGCAAACCGAGATGGATTTACAAGTCATTTTGGCAGATACTACTAAAATGAATGATGCTCAGAAGAGGGCTCATTCAAAATTGCTTGAGAAAATTATGGCAAGAAACTAGTTTGTCTTTATTTGTTTGTAATCTAGCCGTTGGAGGCTAGTGTTTGTTTTAGCATATATTTGTTTGTCTATCTGTTTGTAATCTAGCCGTTGGAGGCTAGTGTTTGTTTTAGCATATATTTGTTTTTCCCGTCTATATAAACTAGATATATAAGTTCTCTGAATTCACTTCACTATGGATCAAACACTAGAAAACTTAACTGAAGAATTCATTGATGAGTTTTGCTTCGATGATACCGAACACAACCGTCTTCTTGAACTTTATCATGAAGTTTATGGACAGAGCTCAAGATCCGCTCCTCGAAAAAGTATATTCTGAGACCGTGAATCAGGCCATCAACGTCTAGAGAACGATTACTTCTCACCGAATCCAATATATCCTGAAGAAATATTCCGACGCAGATTTCGTATGGGAAGACATGTTTTCCTACGTATTGTGGAAGCTCTTTCAAACTTTGATCCATACTTTCGTCAAAGGGTCGATGCAACGGGAAAAAAAGGTTTGTCATCTTTACAAAAATGCACTGCGGCAATACGCATGTTCGCGTATGGAGTATCTGCTGACGCTGTGGATGACTATGTTCGTATTGGAGAGACTACTGCGATTGAGTGCTTAAAAAAATTTGCCTCTGATGTCATTATGATTTTTGAGAGTGAATACTTGCGAAAACCGAATTCTGATGACGTACAACGCCTATTACAAATGGGCGAGGCTTGTGGATTTCTAGGTATGATGGGCAGTATTGATTGCATGCTGATGGACCATATTTATATGATTCATTAAGACAGTTAAACCCACCAAATTAGACTCTTTGTCTATTTAACTTTTGCTTGTTAGTTCCACTTTTGTTCTACAGGCTATTTCGAGGTCTAGAGATGATACGAGCTAAAAAGGAGTTTTAAAGCTGAAAATGAATTACGAGTCATTCCAGGTCACGGCCAGATTCCGACTGTACAACTTTCATGAACCTAACGTGGAATCACTCAAAACAAGTCCAACCGAAGGGCAACCAGAGTCAGACCGGAGCTGAAAGGACCCGATGGCTTTTGGGAAAAGATCTCAAAGCTCTCCACCACTCTCCCCTTGCCACATGGGCGGTGGCTCCCCTCCCCTCCACCTCACCCCGGCGGCTCTTTGAGCTCTCCACCCTCCTCTTGCCAAGTGTCTTCTCCTCCTCCACATCTTCTCCTCTTCATAGCCTATAAATACCAAGCTTCCTTCCCTTTGTAAATCATTCCCAACATCCCATAGTTCTTGGTTAGTGAGAGAAGCTCTCTAGGTTCTACAACACAATCCATGTAAACACTACTTTGATATTGAAAGCTCCAAGTTTGAGTACTCTTGTCGGTTCTTGTAGTACTCAAGCTTTTCTTTACTCTTTACTGTTCTTGAGTCTACTCCTGTTGGTTCTTGAGTTCTCAAGTTTTCTCTTGTACTTGTTTTCAAAAACCTTTACTTTTCCTGTCTTTCAAAATCTTTACTTTTCAAGCACTTAGCTATGATGTCCCCTTCCATGGATAATCGTAGCTAAACCCTTCATTCGGTTGAAGGGGTGTGCTTGTATCATAAAATGTTTTAGACCCTTCTCTTAGTGCCTCTTTGTGTTCAAAACTTGTTCTATGTGCCATATATTATGTTAGAACTTCCAAGGTTGAGTGGATGCTTTAACGGGCAAAGCTCTTCCGTGGGGTTCATGAACATACTCGGGTAAGTGGATGCTTTAACGGGCAAAGCTTATCTGAGGAGTTCGACCTCTTTTAAACACCATTTGGTTGATCGTAACTGATTGATCAAATGGATGCACATAAGGCTAAGATACTTCGAAAGGAGGAATTAGTCTAAATAGAACAAGTGTTCTAAATGATGTGGCAAGTCATGTGCTAGAAATAGCCTTGATATACATATTTGAACACTTAGTATGATCATTAGAGGTCGATGATAAACAGACTATGATACAAGGCCCCTGAGACCGAATCTTTCCTTTGATTCAAACATCACCTGTCACTTTACTTTCAGTCACATATCAACTGCTTACTTTCCGCAAGTCTTGTCCTTCAAGCATTTACGTTCCGCAAGACTTGTCCATCAAGCACTTACTTTCAGCACTTTACTTTCTGTCATTTACTTTTCCGCAATTTACTTTTCAGTACGCTTACTACAGACCTGTTCAATATCAATCCTACTTTGGTGGAATGCGCTTGAGACACAGCGTGCGACTAACCAAAAGTATGCGGATCAGTTGATATTGAACTTGACTGTTCCAGCACTTTACTTTTCAGTACTAAAATCACAACCAACCCCCCAACTGTCTTATTTTATTTTCCTCTTTTCGAGAGAACAACTGTCCACTAATTCCCTTGGGTTCGACCCCTACTTACCGCTCTACTAATCCATAGTAAAGTGTACGAGTAGTGGACACTTATAAATTCATTTTGCTTAGCACTCAACGACGTGCTCTGTCACATGCACTGGCAATGGAAAAATTGTCCCAAAGCATGGAAGGGAATGTTCATGAGTGGTCACAAAGGAGTTGCAACAATTTTACTGGAAGCAGTTGCTTCATCTGATCTATGGATATGGCATGCATTTTTTGGAGTTGCTGGTTCAAATAATGATATAAATGTGTTAGACCGATCACCCGTTTTTGATGAAGTGCTGCAAGGTCGTGCTCCAGAGGTAAATTATACTATCAACGGAAATAATTATAATATGGGCTACTACTTAACGGATGGAATATATCCTGAATGGGCAACATTTGTTAAAACGATACCACGCCCCCAAGGTGAGAAAAGAAAATTATTTTCAAAATATCAAGAGAGTCAGCGAAAAGATGTCGAACGAGCATTTGGTGTGTTACAGTCTCGTTTCGCAATTGTACGCGGGCCTTCACGTTTTTGGGACAAAGCAGATCTTTGGAGAATTATGAGAGCATGTATCATAATACATAATATGATTGTTGAAGACGAGAGGGACACATACACCACTCAATTTGGTCCCTTACCCACTTATAACGATGTTACACATGGTTTATCGCAACCAAATTTAGGTGAAGAGCCTTTCGTCCCGTATGAAACGTATATTCAAAAGACAATACAAATGCGTGATAAACGGACACATCGTCAGCTACATAATGACTTGATTGAGCATATTTCGCAGTTTCACAATAACCGTTAATTTTTTTATATTGTAATGTTTTAAATTTATTCTTTCTCGTGTGATGTTTTTTATGTAATGTTTTCCTTTGTGGTTTTTTAATAATATGATGCATTTTAATTACGGGACATGTCTTTCATTTTAATAATTTTTTAAGAAATTAAACCATTTTAATTTGATTATTACTAACTTAACATTATTAAGTTAAATTAAAATTGAAATATAATATATTTTTTTACTATAAAATAAAATGGGTCCAACAAAATGTGTCAAATGGGCTTGACCATTGGAGGAGCTTGCCCATTTTTTTTTATAGTGGACACTTGATGCTTATGTGGTATGAAGTGGACCCCAAAAAAAATGTCAAATGTCCACAACCATTGTGGATGCTCTAAGAAGTCAGTTAACGTTGAGAAAGATAGAGCAACCAAGAAAAACATAAAACTGATGGGGACAAGGATTTTGACTTGTGGGATCATGACATGTTTGTGCCACAAAATTTCATGTGGCAAGGACATCACTATGCCATTACTCCAAGCTCTCCATGGATAGCAGAATGTAAAGCATCACCATCCAACTCTAGCCTAAGTAGCATGGACACGGACACGTGGAAACGTCAAATTTAAAATATACAAAAAGTGGACACGGCGAGACACGGCAATTTAAATTATATTTTATATAATTTATATTTCATAAAAATATATTAAATTTGAAAATATATTATATAATTAGTAATCTTATGGAACAATAGAAACAAAAAAACAAAGTCAACAATGGTGACTGACAATCTGAATTTGTCTACTGACAAAGCAACATCAAAGAACAGTCTGAACAGTTATGGCACATGATAATCGAAGACTAACCAATTTTCTATTCAATCTCTATCTGATTGTATACAATTAAATATTCATAAAAGACAATACAATTAAATATTCATCTCTACTTCTCTTTGCACAACTCACCTATGATAGTCTCACAGTCCGGCCGCGATTTCATTTCACACGGATGCTGATGATCGGCTCACAGAGAAACAAAGAGTCCAGCGGCGATTTCAGGTGGATCATGATGATCGAAGATGCGGCTGGCGATTTCAGATGGAAGCTTTGATCCAAGACGCGGTCGGCGATTTCAGATGGAAGCTCTGATCGTAGACCCTGTTGACTGATTGACCGTTTCCAGCCGTTTCAGGCCGTGTCCCTGTGTCCGAAACAGCAATTCGCCCAAAATTGGCGTGTCCGTGCTACTGATGAGTCGAGTTTTCGACTCGTTAATGCCCGTTTTCACTATAGCTTTAGTTCATTTCCGACGATCATTTGATGTCATTTGATCCCCCTTTCATGCGTTTCAGGTACAAAAAAAGAAGTCTCAGTGTCAAAAGCCAATAGAAGGAAACTCGGTGAAAATCGGAGATTAGAGCAAAAAGTGGGCAGAATCGGTCCCCAGTCGATCGACTGGGAAGCTCCCCTGCTCCAGTCGATCGACTGGAAGCAGTCTCAGGAGGGCCTGCAATCCATGTTTCCGTAGTCGATCGACTGGACCCTTCAGTCGATCGACTGGCGAGTACCTCATCTAGAGCATGCAGGCCACGTGATCTCAGTCGGTCGATTGGGAGTCCAGTCGGTCGACTGGAAGCAGTATCAGGAGGACAAAAATTCCACATTATCGCAGTCGATCGACTGGGAACCTACCCTATGCCAGTCGATCGACTGAGAATCTGCCAATCAAACGACATTTCCTCCTCCAGTCGATCGACTGGGACTGCTACAGTTCCGGAATTTCAGCGAACCTATAAATAGAAAGTGATAAGTTTGACCTAGCATCTTGACTTCTTTGGGGAAAAAGACAAGGAAAAGTGAGCTTAATCAAGGGATCCATCATCATCTAATCAAGGAGCATTGAAGATCAAGGGAGTTCATTAGGATTAATCATCCTACTCTATTCCTCTTCTCTTCTCTTAGATTTTGTTAGAAACCCTACTCACATCATGTTGTCTTACATGATGTGTGAGTAGTCCCTTTGTGTTTTGAGGGTCTTATGATCCTCCTTGGTACTCAATGATCATTGTATGCACATTAACATGCAATTTATGAAGTTGATTTCATTTTACTATGGTTTCCACTTTAGACATGTTGCTAAGTGTTTGATAAAATGCCTAAGTGACATGTTTGTGTTAGAACTATGATCTAAGTATTGAGGGAGCTTAGTGATGGTTTGGATATAGTAAAATTGAACTTAACCATCATTTATGAGAGTAAATACATGGTGAGAGGTTAACTAGAACTTTATGCATATAGCACTTGTGAGAATAAATGATATATAGTGAATCAATACCCTTTAATTAGTGAGATTCTAACTAAGATGACTTGACTAGGATTGGACTTGCATGATAGTTTGGCTAGTCCTAGCCTAAGTTAGGTTTTAAACCTATCAACTCATAATTAATTGAACTCTTGTATGCATGATCATTGGGAAATTGCCAAGGAGGGGAATAATCCCTCGAAACTCGCTTTTAATTGATTTTAATCCCCTAAACCCATTTCACTACTTGTTTTCATCATTGAAAATCATCATCACACTTGAATTGAAGGAATAGCCGAGTTAGAAATTGATAGACCTAGCGTGTAATCCGTTTGCTCCCTTGGGTTCGACACCGGTCTTACCGGTCATTTATAAATTGTTTTTGACTAATTGCATTGCTAAACAATACAACGTCAAAATGGCGCCGTTGCCGGGGAGCAATAGCTAGATTATCCCTAGGAAAATCATTTAGTACTCCGACTATTCCATGGTTTACTTTATTTACTTTGTTACTTGCGATTCTTGAGCATATTCGGTATTCTCACTTGTTTTAATTGTCCTCCTCTTGTAGGGAAATCTCGTTTATGCCACCAAAGACAAAGAAGCTTACTCAAGTTGTGGATAGAGATTTAAATCAACCGATAAGAGAATTCGTTAACCCCTACCCTACAAGGAGTAAAACAACAAAAGACAAGGGAACGACATCGAACACTCAAGGAAATCAAGAGACCACCACTCAAGGCATGAGAGATAGAGATAATAGACTCCCCCCTCCACCTCCACCACCCCAAGGTCACCTACCACAAGGCCCTCAAGCTAGAAGGGTTCTCAAGGATTACGCCACTCCTACGGCCTATGGATATCGTTCCCCAATCCTCGTACCGACAGTTGATAACCGAGATTTTGATTTGAAGACTTCCACGATCCAAATGGTCCAATCCAACCAATTCTCGGGAAGGGACAATGAGGACCCTAATTCTCACTTGACAACATTTCTTGAAGTGTGTGCCACCTTCAAGATCAATGGGTTCTCGGAGGACGCTAAGCTTCTAAGGCTCTTCCCTTTTTCCCTCACGGGAAGAGCAAAGGATTGGTTGAGGAGTCAAACTCCCGATAGCTTCACGACTTGGGAGGAGCTCGCCGTGGCATTTCTAAACAAATACTTCCCTCCTTCCAAGACGGCCTACTATAGGAATCAAATTACAAATTTCTCACAATTGGATGGGGAAAACCTCTATGAAGCATGGGAGAGATACAAAGAGTACCAAAGGCTTTGCCCCCATCACAACCTCGACGATCTCCAAGTCTTCCACACCTTCTACCACGGTGTCGATGGTGCCTCACGACTTGCACTTGACACCGCCTCGGGCGGAGCTATTATGGAACTAGAACCACATGAAGGGTTCGCGATAATAGAGAAAATCACGAAAAACTACTTCATGTGGGGAAGTGAAAGAGGAAACCCAAGAAGGAGACATGAAAGGCATGAGGTGAAAGCGGTGAGTACAAGTGACTACGATGCTTTGAGGAAGGACTTTGATAACCTCTCGGATGAAGTCTTCAAGTTGAAACACCCGGAAAAAGAACCTTCGACAAAGCAAGGGTGTGATATTTGTGAGGTCTACGAGCATGAGACCGTTTCTTGCCCCTTGGTTCAAAGGGATGTGCAAGGGCAAGGCTATGGAGAAGTGAATTTTGTGGGAGGAAATCAAGGAAGAGACTACGGCGGTAGTGCCAACCAAGGGCAAAGCTCTCAAGCAAACTACACTACACCAAAGTTCTCCTCGGGATGGAGCAATCATCCGAATTTCTCCTATAAAACCACGAATCCCACTCGTCCCGACTTTGGATCCACACCTCCCGGATTTGGTCCTAAACCTACTCAACCGAATCAAGCGTTCCAACCTAGGAACCAATATCAAAGTCAAGGACCGACTTTGCTTCAAAGGAATCAAAACCAAGGGCAACAATACCAAGCTCAAGCTCAAAGGCCCTACAACAAATTGAAGCCCCCTCACAACCTTCTAATGAACTTTCCGGGGTTGAAGATATGTTTGCCAAGCTACTTGCAAATCAAGATAAAATGCAAGCCCAAATCGAGAGAATGGAGACTCATAACAAAATGCTCGAGAACCAAATAGCTCAACAAGCCGAATCCTCTACAAGGGCACAAGGAAAATTACCGGCTCGACCCGAGCAAGGACAAAGGGAGCATTGTAATGCGGTGACTTTGAGAAGCGGGAAAGAGCTAGAAAGAGAACAACCAAAGAGGAAGAAGGTTTCTTTTGATCTTGGAGGCCAAGCTAGTGCCGAAATTGAGGAGTTGTATGAAGAGGTCCCTAACCCTCAAGTTGAGAAAGAAAGTGAGGTGGAAAAGGAGAAAGACGAACCTAGAGTATACACTCCTCCTATTCCATTTCCCCAAAGGCTAAAGAAGAAGAGCAATGACAAGCAATTCTCCAAGTTTGCCGAGATGATGAGGAAGCTCTATGTCATAATGCCGTTCACCGAGGTAATAACTCAAGCTCCTTCTTATGCTAGATTTCTAAAAGATGTTATTACTTGCAGGAGAACAATCGAGGATGTTGACACGGTGTCCCTCAATGGCAAATGTAGTGCCATTCTTCAACCGCGCATGCCCCCAAAGCTTGAGGATCCCGGTAGCTTTTCCATTTCATGCTATATTAATGATATTAAGATTGAACGTGCTATGTGTGATTTGGGTGCAAGTATATCGTTGATGCCTTATTCTTTATGCAAAAAGTTGAATATGGGTGAGCCTAAACCAACTAACATGATTCTAAGGCTCGCGGACCGCTCCTCAAGATTCCCTAGGGGGTTCTTAAGGATGTCCCGGTTAGAGTAGGGAATTTCTATATTCCGGGGGATTTTGTGGTGTTAGAGATGGAAGAGGACAATGAAATTCCCATTCTTTTGGGAAGGCCTTTTCTCTACACCGCGGGGGCTATATTTGATACTACTAAGGGGTCAATCACCATGAGAGTAGGAGATGAGGAAATTGAGTTTAATCTTGAAAAGGCACAACGAGGTCCTAGTTCCACAATGACTTGTAATTATCTAGACCTAGTTGATACCTATGAATTGTATGACGTGCCTAACCTTCTCATGAGTCCGATTGATCTTGATAATGAGCTTCCCGACTTGGCCGATTGTTGGGCTATCTTGGAGGAAGTAAGTGAAGAAGGGACTCAAAGCGACAAAGGTAAGGAGTTTTGTTCGGTAGAGCTAAAAGCTCTACCAACAAGCCTAAGGTATGAGTTCTTAGGCCCAAATTCTACCTTGCCTATCATTGTGAATGCTTCTTTGAATGATGATGAGACTTCTAAATTGCTTGATGTGGTTAGAGAACATAAGGATGCTATTGGCTACTAGATTGATGATTTGAAGGGAATAAGCCCAAACTTGTGCATGCATGAAATCAATCTAGAGAGTGATAGCTTGCCATCTAGGGAGAGAGCTAGGAGATTAAATCCTATTGTGGGAGAGGTAGTGAAAAAGGAAGTTTTAAAATTGCTAGATGCGGGAATCATTTTCCCCGTTGCGGACTCCAAATGGGTGAGCCCCATTCATGTTGTGCCCAAAAAGGGGGGAATGACGGTGATTAAAAATGCTAAAAATGAATTGATTCCCACAAGGACCGTAACCGGTTGGCGAATGTGTGTAGACTATAGGAAACTCAACCAAGCCACTAAAAAGGATCATTTCCCACTTCCATTTATTGATCAAATGTTGGAAAGACTAGCTAAGCATGACTATTTTTGCTATCTTGATGGATATAGCGGATTTTTCCAAATCCTTATTCATCCACAAGATCAAGAGAAAACCACCTTTACATGTCCCTATGGAACATTTGCCTATCGGCGAATGCCCTTTGGACTTTGTAATGCGCCGGGTACCTTCCAAAGATGCATGATGGCTATATTTTCGGAATTTATTGAGGAAATCATGGAAGTGTTCATGGATGACTTTTCTGTTTATGGTTCCTCTTTCGATGATTGCTTAGCCAATTTGGCAAAAGTGTTGAAAAGATGTATTGAAACGAACCTTGTGCTTAATTGGGAAAAATGTCATTTCATGGTGCGGGAAGGGATAGTGCTTGGTCACTTGGTCTCGAAGAGAGGAATCGAGGTGGACAAAGCAAAAATAGAAGTTATGGAGAAATTGCCACCTCCGAGGGATGTCAAAGGGATAAGGAGTTTCCTAGGCCACGCCGGGTTCTATAGAAGATTTATTAAGGATTTCTCGAAGATTGCAAATCCTTTAACAAACCTACTATGCAATGACACCAAATTTTGGTTTGATGAAGAATGCTTGGTGGCCTTCGAGAAGTTGAAAAAGGCGTTGGTATCGGCTCCAATTATTCAACCCCCTAATTGGGACTTGCCCTTTGAGCTTATGTGTGACGCAAGTGATTATGCCGTTGGGGCGGTTCTTGGACAAAGGATGGACAAGAAACTTCATGCCATTCACTACACAAGCAAGGTTCTAAACGGAGCTCAATTGAACTACACTACAACCGAAAAAGAGCTCCTTGCTATTGTGTATGCCTTTGACAAGTTTCATTCATACCTAGTGGGATCGAAGGTTATAGTATTCACCGACCATGCGGCAATCAAGTACCTCTTGGCAAAGAAAGATTCCAAGCCAAGATTGATAAGATGGATTCTATTGCGCCAAGAATTTGATATCGAGATCAAAGATAAAAAGGGGGTAGAAAATGTGGTAGCCGACCACCTATCAAGGCTTGAAGGAAATGAATAGCTTGAAGAAGATACTAGGCCCGTGGATGACTCCTTCATTGGAGAGCAACTTATGAGAGTTGAGGCGGAGGCCCTCCCATGGTATGCGGACTTTGTAAATTTCGTGGTTTGTGGAATTATTCCTCACGACATGAACCACCATCAAAAGAGGAAGTTCCTATCCGAGACGAAGAGATACTATTGGGATGAGCCCTATTTATATAGGCTATGCGCAGATGGATTATATAGGACTTGCGTCGCCGAAGAAGAAATGCGGGACATTCTATACCATTGTCACTCTTCCCAATATGGAGGACATGGTGGTGGAGCGAAGACGGCGTCTAAAGTCCTACAAAGCGGTTTTTATTGGCCTACTCTTTTCAGTGATGCCTATGAGTTCGTCAAAGCTTGCGATCAATGCCAAAGAACGGGAAATATCTCAAAGAGGCATGAAATGCCCCAACAAAGCATCCTCCCGGTCGAAATATTTGATGTATGGGGCATAGACTATATGGGCCCTTTCCCGTCTTCATATGGGAATCAATACATATTGGTCGCGGTTGACTACGTCTCCAAATGGGTTGAAGCCGTCGTTTCCCCTACTTGTGATGCCAAGGTGGTCACAAAGCTCTTCAAGAAGATTATTTTCCCTAGATTTGGAGTTCCAAGGACCGTCATTAGTGATGGCGGTTCACATTTCAAGGAAAAACATTTTGAGGCCTTGCTTCGCAAGTATGGAGTTAGCCACAAGGTTGCTACACCATATCACCCACAAACTAGTGGGCAACTGGAGATATCAAACCGAGAAATCAAAGCAATCTTGGAGAAAACCGTGGGAAGCTCAAGGAAGGATTGGTCATCGAAGCTAGATGACGCTCTATGGGCCTATCGTACGGCGTTCAAAACCCCTATTGGAATGTCTCCCTATCGCCTTATATATGGGAAACCGTGCCATTTGCCGGTAGAATTGGAGTACAAGGCGATGTGGGCAATTAAACTATTGAATATGGACTTACAAGTGGTGGGAGATAACAGGGTCCTTCAACTCCATGAGTTAGAGGAAATAAGGAATGAAGCCTACGAGAGTGCTAGGATCTATAAAGAGAAGACTAAGAAATGGCACGACAAGAAAATCTTTCGTCGTGAGTTCAAAAAGGGAGAGAAGGTCTTACTCTTTAACTCTAGGCTCAAATTATTCCCGGGAAAATTGAGGAGCCGATGGAGTGGTCCATTCGTTATCCACAAGCCTCACGAGGATGGACATGTAGAGTTGCTCAACAATGATGGAACCACCTTTACGGCAAATGGGCAAAGGCTAAAGCATTACAGAGAAGAAGTTCGGGATGAACAAAATGTGACCTACTCTTTGACCGACCCATAGAGAGCCTCTATCCGCTTGAGGAGGGATACTAGCTAAGGACTCCTCAAGTGTGTTTCTTAGTGAGAAAAGGATCGGCTCGGTCTTTGCCAAGACGTTAAACCAGGCCCTCACGGGAGGTACCCCGGTTTGTGAGTTGTCCATTCATGCACAAGAAATTTTCATATATGTGTAGCATGCTGATGGACCATAATTATACGAATCAAAAACACAGTAAAACCCACCAAATTAGACTGTTTGTCTATTTAACTTCTGCTTGTTAGTCCCGATATATTTCTACAGGGTATTTTGGACTCTAGAGAGAAAACACGCTAAGGAGAGGATTTTACGCTGAAAAGATATTACGAGTCAGTCCAAGGTCAAGATCAGACGCTGAATGAAGAAATCTCAAGATCCTGACGTTGAATTACTCAAATCAAATCAAACCGAGGAACAACCAAAGTCAGACCGGAGCAAAATTGGACTGATAGTTTTGTGAAAAGACTGCACAAAAATCACAAAACTCATCCTTTGGACCAAGGTGACCGGCGGCCTTGCTTGGAGGTGGCCAAGGGAGGAAGCCTCCCCTCCATGGTGACCGGCCACCGGTGGCTTTCCCTTCCCCCACCAAGGTGACCGGCGGCTTTTGCTCCCCCCATGTGGCGCCTCCTCCTTCTTCCTCCTTCTCCTCCCTTGGATCAAAAACCACATGCCATCATCTCCTCCATCCATTCCTCCCTTCTCCTCCCTATAAATGGAGCTCATCTCCTCCTCATTTGTATCATCCAACAATCCCCAAAAATCATAAATCACTTATCTCTCTAAGTTTGGCAATTTGTAAGTTTGATTTTGAAATAATACTCTTGTTGGTTCTTGAGTATTATAACAGTTTTAGAGAATACTCCTGTTGGTTCTTGAGTATTCAAGTAGGAATTGGGAATACTCCTGTTGGTTCTTGTGTATTCCCCTTACTTACTGTCTTTCAAAAAACCCCGAGTAATTAGCTATGGTATCCACCTCTATGGATATTCGTAGCTAAACTCTTCATTCGGTTGAAGGGGTGTACTTGTATCATAAAATGTTTTAGACTTGCTTTAGTGTTTTTTCTCTGTATTCAAAACTTGTTCTATGTGCCATATATTAGGCCAGAACTTCCAAGGTTGAGTGGATGCTTGGAATGGCAAAGCTCTTCCGTGGAAGTTCGTAAACATACTCGGATAAGTGGATGCTTGGAATGGCAAAGCTTATCTGAGGAGTTTGACCTCTCTCAAACACCATTTGATTGCTCGGGAATGACTGATCAAATGGATGCACACAGGCTAATATACCTTGGAATGGGGTATTAGTCTAAGTAGAACAAGGGCTCTACGTTTTTTGCAAAAGTCTAGACAGTGTGTGCAAATCGAGTGCTTGGAATGGCCTTGATACTCTTTCGAACACTTTTGCAAAAGACTAGACAGTGTGGCAAATCGAGTGCTTGGAATGGCCTTGATGCACGTTTGGATACTTAGAAGGATCACTAAAGGTCAATGATAAACAGGCTATGATACAAGGCCCCCGAAATCGAATGTTTTTTCTTTCTTAGTATAACTGCCGTAATCAACTGCTCACCTTCCGGAGGACTTGCCAATCACGCATCACCCGCTGTAAGTCTCCTACTTTTATTTTCAGTCATTTACTTTTCGCACAAAAAAACCAAAACCAACCAAAAACTCACGTAGTTACTAGCTCTAAAACCTCAACCAACCTAAAACACGCTCCCTCGCTGTACAAATCACCTCAAAGAACAACTATCCCCCTAATTCCTTTGGGTTCGACCCCTACTTACCACTTGCTACCCAGTAGTGAAGTCGCGAGTAGCGGACACTTATAAATTTATTCTTGACGTTTGCACACAACGACTGTGCATCCATCAAAATTGGCGCCGTTGCCGGGGAATTAGTTAATTAATCGGATAAGTTCTTTGAATCAACACGCGCTTCGAAACAACCATGTCTCGCGAAGGAAGCCACCATGACTACCAGGATGACGACGAGATAAACCTGTACGATCAAAATGATGAGGTGCCACTTCCATTTATCGACGATCCGGAACAACTCATCAGAAACAGAAGAGCTCGTGATAGGGAGGCCATCAGAAGAAACCAAGAACCGCCCGAGGACCGAAATGCAGCTGGTTTAGTACAACAACCCCCTAGATATCCACCACCCCCCCAACCTCGACAAATGCCAAGACAAGAACCTGTCTACGATAACTACTATGGGGATAACAACTACCATGAACCTACTATGGGAGAATTAAACGCCCCCAATTTCGAAACACAGTCGTGGTGCATTTACGAGGGCCCTGAACAAGAAAACATAACCATCAACGCATCAGTGGCCCACAGCTTGCCAAAATTCTCAGGAGCTCAAGGAGAATCTGCCACAACTCACCTCCAACGCCTGCATGGAATTTGCCAAAATCTAAAGCCCAATCGAGTGAATATGGACGACTTCAAGTTGAAGGCTTTCTATTTTTCCCTCATAGACTCGGCAAACGATTGGTTCCTTTCATTGCCTTCGGGAAGCATCAGAACATGGGTTCAGATGCAAGGGAAATTCCTGGGCAAATACTACCCAGCAGGAAGAGCAATGCAAGTAAGAAGACAACTGCAGGACATAAGGCAAGGACCTAATGAGACCATGTACGACTACCTGGAGAAATTCAACCACCTGGAGAGAAGCTGCTGCACTCTTGGACTACCCGAGAAACTCACCATTGAGTATCTCATTAACGGATTAAGACCCTTAGACAAAATGCTCCTGGATGCCTCAGCTGGAGGATCCATAATGAATCTATCATTAAGAGGCATAAGGGATCTCATCACCAAGGTTGCTGAAAATGCCCGATTTAGAGAAGAGACAACTAGGCAGGAAGAATTTTCCCGAACAAAGAATGTGGCAAGAGCTGAAACACCGATGAGCTCTATTCCTGAAAAAATAAAACAGTTAAAGGAGATGATGATTCAGATCCTGCGAAGACAGCCAGTTCCAGTAAAACCTTGCGAGTTTTGTGGCTCTACGGACCACAAGACTGACGCATGTCCAACACTACTCGTTGAGAACCCGGCAGAAATAAATATGCTAGGAGGATACCAAGAAACACAACCAGCTGTTCCTCAACTAGCCCAGTCATTCTATCAACCTCTCCACCAACAGTACAATCAGGACGCCCAGCCAGCTGGACAGTACCATGCAAGCTCGAGCAACCAACAAGAGGGACCAAACAAATCTCTTGAGGACATGTTAATGCAATTATCATGTACTGTGCAGCAGTTGAATACTACTATGCATCAAAACCAAGCCGAAACAAAGGACTTGAAAAATCACATCTCTCAACTCGTTGCCTCAGTATCCGCACTCGCTAATGAGTCCGGCAGACTCCTTTCACAAACCATTCAAATCATGCAGAAAGATGTGAGTGCCTTGACTCTTAGGAGTGGAAAAACGCTTGTCGGCAAACCTTTGGAGCAAGAGAAGGACAAAGACCCAAGGTTGCCCGGAGAAGAGCAAATGAGGCCCGAATCTCTCGAAACTCTTAAGGATAATGCGGCCGATAAAGACGACGACTTATTTGAGGAAGAGCGGGACGTAACCGAAGAAGAAGAGAATACATCCAAGGAACACAGGCCCGGCCAGGTGCCCAGAACCGAAACCCCTAAAAACAGCGCAACACTTCCATTTCCAGTACCGGCTCGCGTGCAAAAACAACATGTCATGGATGAGGACGTATTTGAGTTGTTCAGTAAGGTCGAAATCAACATCCCCCTTTTGGAAGCCATCAAGCAAATTCCTCGATATGCCAAGTTTTTAAAAGAACTTTGCACCAACCGGAGGAGGAATACTAGATACGATCAAGAGCTGATGAGTAGAAACGTGTCGGCTGTCATACAACGAAAAGTGCCCCCCAAATGTGGAGATCCAGGAACTTACACCATTCCATGTACAATTGGCAACATCAGGATCGAGAACTGCATGCTAGACCTTGGAGCATCAATCAATGTTCTTCCCTTCTCTATCTACTCATGTCTTAAGACTGGGCCGCTCAAACCCACCGGTCTCACTATTCAACTAGCAGATCGGTCATGCAAACAGCCCGAGGGCAAAATAGAATACGTCCTGGTTCAAGTAGGCAAATTAGTATTTCCAGCAGACTTCTACGTCTTAAAGATGGAGAATGGAGGACCTACAGATCATGCACCCATCCTTCTCGGCCGTTCATTTCTTAAAACCTCAAAAATGAAGATAGACTGCGGAAGTGTGATGCTATCAATGGAAGTAGAAGGAGAGGTCTTCAGCTTCGACATATTCAGAGCAATGAAGCATCCCATGGAGTTCGAGGAAGTACACGCTCTCGACGCTTTGGACGACCTAGTCCAAGAAGTTCAACCAGAACTAAGAGCAGATCCCTTAGAACTCATACTCAATGGAGCCAAGAGCTCTTATGACTTGGCCGAAGGCCTGCATGAAACACTAGCCCACTTAACAATCTCGGAGCCTCTCACACCAGGATATGAAGTCAACGAGGTAAAATTATTCAAATCAAATACTTTTTTACCCTCAGTGATTCAAGCTCCCAAAATAGAATTGAAGCCCCTGCCCAGACATCTGAAGTACGCCTTCCTTGGGGAAAATAGCACGCTCCCGGTAATCATAAAGACCGGCTTGGAAACAGACCAGGAGCGTCGTTTGATAAAAGTGCTGAGACAACACAAGTTGGCTATTGGATGGAATCTAGCCGACTTGAGAGGAGTCAACCCAGCAGTTTGCATGCATCGCATCTTACTCGAGGATGGAGCTAAGCCATCAAGAGAACCTCAGCGATGACTCAATCCAATCATAATGGAAATCGTCCAGAAGGAAATACAGAAGCTCCTGGATGCTGATGTAATCTATCCAATATCAGATAGCCAGTGGGTGAGTCCAGTCCACATAGTCCCGAAGAAAACTGGAATCACAATCGAGGAAGATGCCGAAGGAAAAATGGTGACAACAAGGGTCAAGAACGGCTGGAGAATGTGCATCGACTACAGAAAATTGAACGCCGTCACAAGAAAGGACCATTTCCCTCTGCCATTCATCGATCAAATGCTAGACCTACTGGCGGGCAAACCGTACTTTTGCTTCCTGGACGGATTCTCAGGCTACAACCAGATTCCCATAGCGCCTGAGGACCAAGAGAAGACCACATTCACCTGCCCATTCGGCACATTTGCTTTCAGAAGAATGTCGTTCGGTCTATGCAATGCTTCGGGGACTTTCCAAAGAGTGGTGACCAGCATCTTCTCAGACATGATCGGAATATTCATCAAAGTCTTCATGGACGACTTCACCATCTATGGCGATACATTCGACGCTTGCCTAGACAACTTAAGCACAGTTCTGGCACGATGTGTCTCGATGAACCTTGTGCTCAACTATGAGAAGTGTCATTTCATGGTAACTCATGGAGTGGTCTTAGGGCACGTCGTCTCACAAGAAGGCATAGAGGTGGATAAATCTAAGATAGACCTGATCATGACTTTACCATACCCCTCCACTGTCCGAGACATCAAATCCTTCCTTGGGCATGCTGGATTTTACCGACGGTTCATCAAGGACTTCTCCAAAAAGGCATTACCTCTATCCACTCTCCTCCAAAAAGAAGTTCCTTTTGAATTCACCAATACATGCAAGGAAGCCTTTGATGAGCTCAAAAAGGCCCTCACTAGCACACCCGTCATCCAAACTCCGGATTGGAAAAAACCATTTGAGATCATGTGCGACGCAAGCGACTTTGCTGTGGGAGCAGTTCTCGGCCAAAAGATTGACAAGAAAGCAGGTGTGATCTACTACGCCTCACGAACCCTAGATCCTGCCCAACGGAACTACTCCACCACCGAGAAGGAACTCCTGGCAGTAGTATTCGCTCTGGAAAAATTTAGATCCTATTTGCTTAGAGCAAAAGTGATAGTTTATTCTGACCATGCTGCCATCCGTTACCTAATGAAGAAAAAGGAGGCCAAGCCAAGGCTCATTTGGTGGATCTTGCTACTACAAGAATTTGATGTGGAAATAAGGGACAAAAAGGGGATCGAGAATACTGTGGCCGACCACCTAAGCAGGATTGTCCGAACGGAAGAAGAAGGGCACATAACTGAGTCGTTTCCAGACGAGCATCTCTACGCAGTCTCAACCAAGGTGCCATGGTACGCCTCAATCGTCAACTACCTTGTAGGAGGTACATTTCCTCCTTCTTTTACTAAAGCACAATGCATGAAACTTAGACATGATGCTAAACAATACTTATGGGATGATCCTTATTTATGGAAAATAGGAGCAGATCAAATGCTTAGGAGATGCATCCCCGATAATGAAATAACTTCTGTTATTAGCTTTTGCCATGAGTTTGCATGTGGAGGACACTTCGGGCCTAGGAGAACGGCTAGAAAAATCTTAGATAGCGGCTTTTTCTGGCCAAGTATATTTAGAGATGCCTATAAAAAGTGTAAAGAATGCGATAAGTGTCAAAAAGTAGGAAATGTGTCAGCTAGAAGTGAAATGCCTCAAGTACCCATATTAGTCAACGATGTTTTTGACATTTGGGGTCTTGATTTTATGGGACCATTTCCAGTTTCATGCGGTTATACTTACATTTTAGTTGCTGTAGATTATGTGTCAAAATGGGTAGAAGCCAAAGCCACAAGGTGCGACGATGCAAAGACTGTCATAGAATTTTTGCGCACTAACCTGTTTTGTAGGTACGGGGTACCCAAGGCCATAATAAGCGACCAAGGAACTCATTTCTGCAACCGCATGATGGCTGCTACTTTAAAACGCTTCCATGTCCACCACCGAACATCCACGGCATATCACCCTCAAACCAATGGTCAAGCAGAGATCTCCAACCGCGAAATCAAAAGTATTCTAGAAAAAATGGTGAAGCCAGGTAGGAAAGATTGGAGTCAGAGACTAGACGAGGCTCTTTGGGCTTATCGGACGGCATACAAGACACCAATTGGAACCTCCCCCTTTCGGCTTGTTTATGGGAAGACATGCCACCTTCCGGTAGAATTAGAACATAAAGCCTATTGGGCGCTCAAGCATTGCAATCCAGATTTAAAAGCTGCAGGACTGGATAGGAAGCTTCATCTGTGTGAGCTTGAGAGATTGCGACTTGAAGCCTATGAAGAGCAAACGGACTACAAAGCGCGGACCAAATTATATCGTGACAAATTCATCCTCCAACGCTCATTTGAGGAGGGACAACAAGTGCTGGTCTTCTCCTCGCGACTGAAATTAATGCCCGGGAAGCTTAAATCTAGATGGACCGGCCCTTTTACAATAACTAAGGTATTCAACCATGGGGCAGTTGAGTTGGAAAGCCCGGACGATGGAAGAAAATTCACGGTAAATGGGCAGCGAGTCAAACATTACCATAGCGAGATCAACTTGATAACACAGAAATTCGACCTGAGCCACCCATGGGATCCAAACCAATGATCCAAGAATGAGGTACTGTCGAGCCAACGACGTTAAACAAGTGCACTGGTCGGGAGGTAACCCGACACTATCTTACTTTCTGTCATTTAAATTCTGTCATTTAATTTTCTGTCTTAGTCATTCTCACATATATATATTAGCTTGCATAACTTTTGAACTAAGGCACGCCTTCGTTCAAAAGTGTGGGGTGAGAACCACCGTTGTATATAAATAACATGCTTGCTGTTTTCTTAATAGTATCTTTTTGAAAATATGAACTTAAGAATGTGAAAAAGATAGATCGTAATTCATGCATCAACCTTGTGAAAATTCAACTATTTAAAAACTTAGAATGTAACTTCTCATTTGTTCCTTTGTGCTGAGATAAACTAGGGATGTGGAGTTGATAGAAAATGCCCTAGAGAGGCTTGGCAAGCAATCGAGGATCGAATCAAACTATATGATTTTCGAAGTCAGTGGAGGCTGCACTTCGGGTTTCAGTGAAGATTGAAGTCATCTCCGCCATGCAGTGTTTATGCAAAAAGAAAAAAAGGCGAGGACGGGAATCACACCGTCCTCTCTCTAGTCAAAGTAGCCGAGAAAATAGATGAGCGACCCTCATCTTGACCCGCGCGAAACGACAACGATGAGAGGAGCGGGGAGGTATTTCCATATGCTCGCGGGCGATGATTGGACCTCCCAAAAAGGCTTGAGAAAATGGACTAGCAAGTCACAAAGAAGCAGAAGCTCGAAGAAGCAAATCAAGAGGCCAAAGGCCCAAAATTGTGAAGGTTTTAACCGAACAAAAAGTGAAGTACTCAAAGAGTCAAATCAACGGCCAAAGGCCAATTCACTACAAAAGCAGTCCCTCGCCAAAAAGAAATCAAAAAGACCAAACCATTGAAACCTGAACCGAATCACGTGCTAGAGAAAGCTACAAGAAAACCATATAGTGCGAGACGGTCCCGAGATTGCAGTCCAGGAGCCCAAAAAGGGCTATCTCCCGAAACATCCAAAATACTTTGCATCTCAGCACGGAGGTACAAGTATCAAGTTTCTTCTATTTATTTACGCAGTTTAATTTGGTAATAAGTAGTAATGCATGAATTAGGATAAACCGAGTCCCACGGTCTAATTTTCATATTTTAACAAACTTACTTAGTGCCGCCCTTTAATAGCATTGTTCGGGACGAACAACTAAAAGTGTGGGGTGATCTGATGGACCATAATTATACGAATCAAAAACACAGTAAAACCCACCAAATTAGACTGTTTGTCTATTTAACTTCTGCTTGTTAGTCCCGATATATTTCTACAGGGTATTTTGGACTCTAGAGAGAAAACACGCTAAGGAGAGGATTTTACGCTGAAAAGATATTACGAGTCAATCCAAGGTCAAGATCAGACGCTGAATGAAGAAATCTCAAGATCCTGACGTTGAATTACTCAAATCAAATCAAACCGAGGAACAACCAAAGTCAGACCGGAGCAAAATTGGACTGATAGTTTTGTGAAAAGACTGCACAAAAATCACAAAACTCATCCTTTGGACCAAGGTGACCGGCGGCCTTGCTTGGAGGTGGCCAAGGGAGGAAGCCTCCCCTCCATGGTGACCGGCCACCGGTGGCTTTCCCTTCCCCCACCAAGGTGACCGGCGGCTTTTGCTCCCCCCCATGTGGCGCCTCCTCCTTCTTCCTCCTTCTCCTCCCTTGGATCAAAAACCACATGCCATCATCTCCTCCATCCATTCCTCCCTTCTCCTCCCTATAAATGGAGCTCATCTCCTCCTCATTTGTATGATCCAACAATCCCCAAAAATAATAAATCACTTATCTCTCTAAGTTTGGCAATTTGTAAGTTTGATTTTGAAATAATACTCTTGTTGGTTCTTGAGTATTATAACAGTTTTAGAGAATACTCCGGTTGGTTCTTGAGTATTCAAGTAGGAATTGGGAATACTCCTGTTGGTTCTTGAGTATTCCCCTTACTTACTGTCTTTCAAAAACCCCCGAGTATTTAGCTATGGTATCCACCTCTATGGATATTCGTAGCTAAACTCTTCATTCGGTTGAAGGGGTGTACTTGTATCATAAAATGTTTTAGACTTGCTTTAGTGTTTTTTCTCTGTATTCAAAACTTGTTCTATGTGCCATATGTTAGGCCAGAACTTCCAAGGTTGAGTGGATGCTTGGAATGGCAAAGCTCTTCCGTGGAAGTTCGTAAACATACTCGGATAAGTGGATGCTTGGAATGGCAAAGCTTATCTGAGGAGTTTGACCTCTCTCAAACACCATTTGATTGCTCAGGAATGACTGATCAAATGGATGCACACAGGCTAATATACCTTGGAATGGGGTATTAGTCTAAGTAGAACAAGGGCTCTACGTTTTTTGCAAAAGTCTAGACAGTGTGTGCAAATCGAGTGCTTGGAATGGCCTTGATACTCTTTCGAACACTTTTACAAAAGACTAGACAGTGTGGCAAATCGAGTGCTTGGAATGGCCTTGATGCACGTTTGAATACTTAGAAGGATCACTAAAGGTCAATGATAAACAGGCTATGATACAAGGCCCCCGAAATCGAATGTTTTCCTTGAAATCAAACAACTCCTGCACTTACTTTCTTAGTATAACTGCCGTAATCAACTGCTCACCTTCCGGAGGACTTGCCAATCACGCCTCACCCGCTGTAAGTCTCCTACTTTTATTTTCAGTCATTTACTTTTCGCACAAAAAAACCAAAACCAACCAAAAAGTCACGTAGTTACTAGCTCTAAAACCTCAACCAACCTAAAACACGCTCCCTCGCTGTACAAATCACCTCAAAGAACAACTATCCCCCTAATTCCTTTGGGTTCGACCCCTACTTACCACTTGCTACCCAGTAGTGAAGTCGCGAGTAGCGGACACTTATAAATTTATTCTTGACGTTTGCACACAACGACTGTGCATCCATCAAAATTGGCGCCGTTGCCGGGGAATTAGCCTTCGGATAGTTGTTCTTTTCTTTCTCTCCCCTTCTCATGACGGTACCCACTACATATGCATGGACAACACGATATCTGCCCCTGTTCGGAGGTACGGATGGAGAAAATCCTGTACAACACTGCCGAAACTTTCACCACGTTTGTTGCCACATAAAACCTGAGAATGAAATGTTAGAGGAATTTAAGCTTAAATGCTTCAAATTTTCTCTGACTGACTTCGCGACAATCTGGTACTACACATCACCCGCTATGCATGCTGAATATTTTGTGGACCTCTGCGTTCCATTCCTGAAGGAATTCTCCCCCCCATCCTTACGCCAAAAAACCCGTGAGAAAATCATGTGCCTTCAACAATCCCGGGATGAGACTTTGGACGAATACTACACGAACTACGACACCATCGTCTCAAGCTGCCCGCACCATGGATTCACGAAGAAAGTTCTTCTTCAAAAATTTCTTCGTGGGATGAGGTCCGATGAGCTGGGAAGGATTAACGAAGCAATGAAAAGATCAGCCAGGAACTTATCCATAGCCGACATGTGGTACCTCATAAATAACCTGGCCGCAGCCACAAAACGAATACCCCAAACTGACGGAGGAATGCAAATAGACAAAGCTGGTCCTGAGGCAAATGAAGAAACTCCCGAGCCATCAGAAGAAACTCCTGAACCGTCAGAAGAATCAGACATGGAAAGCATCGGAAGCAACGAGGAAGAAGTCCAAAATACCACCAGCATACTGCCCGAGCCATACCCATCTATCATCACCCAAGCTTCCGAGACCATCTATGACCAGATCCTGACAAACGGACATAACGAGGCAGACCCAAGCCTTATGATGCAAGCCTCCCGACTTTTCCCCTTGATCAATGAGCAAGTTGCAAAAAACTATGTGATCAATGAAGAGACTCAAAGGAGGATGGAAAAAGGGCCTATGCAGAATGACTCCTTGATAGAGAATGCTTTCGCCGCAGCTGGACAAGACAGGCCTAGATACAAGAACTTCAAAAGGCTAGTAGTTAAAGGTCCCTCACCTCCTCAGAGGTATTGGAAGGAGAAATCACCAGAACAATGGGAGCAGGACCCAAGCACATCATCTCGCAAGAAAGCAGGAAGAATCAAGGCAAGAAGCAACACAGGAACAGTGGCAAAATACGACCTGAGCCACCCATGGGACCCAAACCAATGATCCACAAATGAGGTACTGTCGAGCCAACGACGTTAAACAAGTGCACTGGTCGGGAGGTAACCCGACACTATCTTACTTTCTGTCATTTAAATTCTGTCATTTAATTTTCTGTCTTAGTCATTCTCACATATATATATTAGCTTGCATGACTTTTGAACTAAGGCACGCCTTCGTTCAAAAGTGTGGGGTGAGAACCACCGTTGTATATAAATAACATGCTTGCTGTTTTCTTAATAGTATCTTTTTGAAAATATGAACTTAAGAATGTGAAAAAGATAGATCGTAATTCATGCATCAACCTTGTGAAAATTCAACTGTTTAAAAACTTAGAATGTAACTTCTCATTTGTTCCTTTGTGCTGAGATAAACTAGGGATGTGGAGTTGATAGAAAATGCCCTAGAGAGGCTTGGCAAGCAATCGAAGGATCGAATCAAACTATATGATTTTCGAAGTCAGTGGAGGCTGCACTTCGGGTTTCAGTGAAGATTGAAGTCATCTCCGCCATGCAGTGTTTATGCAAAAAGAAAAAAAGGCGAGGACGGGAATCAGACCGTCTTCTCTCTAGTCAAAGTAGCCGAGAAAATAGATGAGCGACCCTCATCTTGACCCGCGCGAAACGACAACGATGAGAGGAGCGGGGAGGTATTTCCATATGCTCGCGGGCAATGATTGGACCTCCCAAAAAGGCTTGAGAAAATGGACTAGCAAGACACAAAGAAGCAAAAGCTCGAAGAAGCAAATCAAGAGGCCAAAGGCCCAAAATTGTGAAGGTTTTAACCGAACAAAAAGTGAAGTACTCAAAGAGTCAAATCAACGGCCAAAGGCCAATTCACTACAAAAGCAGTCCCTCGCCAAAAAGAAATCAAAAAGACCAAACCATTGAAACCCGAACCGAATCACGTGCTAGAGAAAGCTACAAGAAAACCATATAGTGCGAGAAGGTCCCGAAGTTGCAGTCCAGGAGCCTAAAAAGGGCTATCTCCCGAAACATCCAAAATAATTTGCATCTCAGACGGAGGTACAAGTATCAAGTTTCTTCTATTTATTTACGCAGTTTAATTTGGTAATAAGTAGTAATGCATGAATTAGGATAAATCGAGTCCCACAGTCTAATTTTCATATTTTAACAAACTTACTTAGTGCCGCCCTTTAATAGCATTGTTCGGGACGAACAACTAAAAGTGTGGGGTGATCTGATGGACCATAATTATACGAATCAAAAACACAGTAAAACCCACCAAATTAGACTGTTTGTCTATTTAACTTCTGCTTGTTAGTCCCGATATATTTCTACAGGGTATTTTGGACTCTAGAGGGAAAACACGCTAAGGAGAGGATTTTACGCTAAAAAGATATTACGAGTCAGTCCAAAGTCAAGATCCGGACGTTGAATTACTCAAATCAAATCAAACCGAGGAACAACCAAAGTCAGACCGGAGCAAAATTGGACTGATAGTTTTGTGAAAAGACTGCACAAAAATCACAAAACTCATCCTTTGGACCAAG
This sequence comes from Rhodiola chrysanthemifolia, assembly GCA_033675395.1. Lineage (NCBI taxonomy): Eukaryota > Viridiplantae > Streptophyta > Magnoliopsida > Saxifragales > Crassulaceae > Rhodiola > Rhodiola chrysanthemifolia. The sequence goes on along the minus strand of CM066207.1, from coordinate 35,259,622 downwards.
GTGACCGGCGGCCTTGCTTGGAGGTGGCCAAGGGAGGAAGCCTCCCCTCCATGGTGACCGGCCACCGGTGGCTTTCCCTTCCCCCACCAAGGTGACCGGCGGCTTTTGCTCCCCCCCCCATGTGGCGCCTCCTCCTTCTTCCTCCTTCTCCTCCCTTGGATCAAAAACCACATGCCATCATCTCCTCCATCCATTCCTCCCTTCTCCTCCCTATAAATGGAGCTCATCTCCTCCTCATTTGTATCATCCAACAATCCCCAAAAATCATAAATCACTTATCTCTCTAAGTTTGGCAATTTGTAAGTTTGATTTTGAAATAATACTCTTGTTGGTTCTTGAGTATTATAACAGTTTTAGAGAATACTCCTGTTGGTTCTTGAGTATTCAAGTAGGAATTGGGAATACTCATGTTGGTTCTTGAGTACTCCCCTTACTTACTGTCTTTCAAAAACCCCCGAGTATTTAGCTATGGTATCCACCTCTATGGATATTCGTAGCTAAACTCTTCATTCGGTTGAAGGGGTGTACTTGTATCATAAAATATTTTAGACTTTACTTTAATGTTTTTTCTCTGTATTCAAAACTTGTTCTATGTGCAATATATTAGGCCAGAACTTCTAAGGTTGAGTGGATGCTTGGAATGGCAAAGCTCTTCCGTGGAAGTTCGTAAACATACTCGGATAAGTGGATGCTTGGAATGGCAAAGCTTATCTGAGGAGTTTGACCTCTCTCAAACACCATTTGATTGCTCGGGAATGACTGATCAAATGGATGCACACAGGCTAATATACCTTGGAATGGGGTATTAGTCTAAGTAGAACAAGGGCTCTACGTTTTTTGCAAAAGTCTAGACAGTGTGTGCAAATCGAGTGCTTGGAATGGCCTTGATACTCTTTCGAACACTTTTGCAAAAGACTAGACAGTGTGGCAAATCGAGTGCTTGGAATGGCCTTGATGCACGTTTGAATACTTAGAAGGATCACTAAAGGTCAATGATAAACATGCTATGATACAAGGCCCCCGAAATCGAATGTTTTCCTTGAAATCAAACAACTCCTGCACTTACTTTCTTAGTATAACTGCCGTAATCAACTGCTCACCTTCCGGAGGACTTGCCAATCACGCATCACCCGCTGTAAGTCTCCTACTTTTATTTTCAGTCATTTACTTTTCGCACAAAAAAACCAAAACCAACCAAAAAGTCACGTAGTTACTAGCTCTAAAACCTCAACCAACCTAAAACACGCTCCCTCGCTGTACAAATCACCTCAAAGAACAACTATCCCCCTAATTCCTTTGGGTTCGACCCCTACTTACCACTTGCTACCCAGTAGTGAAGTCGCGAGTAGCGGACGCTTATAAATTTATTCTTGACGTTTGCACACAACGACTGTGCATCCATCAGTACTCAATGATCATTGTATACACATTAACATGCAATTTATGAAGCTGATTTCATTTTACTATGGTTTCCACTTTAGACATGTTGCTAAGTGTTTGATAAAATGCCTAAGTGACATGTTTGTGTTAGAACTATGATCTAAGTATTGAGAGAACTTAGTGATGGTTTGGATATAGTAAAATTGAACTTAACCAACATTTATGAGAGTAAATGCATGGTGAGAGGTTAACTAGAACTTTATGCATATAGCACTTGTGAGAATAAATGCTATATAGTGAATCAATACCCTTTAATTAGTGAGATTCTAACTAAGATGACTTGACTAGGATTGGACTTGCATGATAGTTTGGCTAGTCCTAGCCTAAGTTAGGTTTTAAACCTATCAACTCATAATTAATTGAACTCTTGTATGCATGATCATTGGGAAATTGCCAAGGAGGGGAATAATCCCTCGAAACTCGCTTTTAATTGATTTTAATCCCCTAAAACCGTTTCACTACTTGTTTTCATCATTGAAAATCATCATCACACTTGAATTGAAGGAATAGCCGAGTTAGAAATTGATAGACCTAGCGTGTAATCCGTTTGCTCCCTTGGGTTCGACACCGGTCTTACCGGTCATTTATAAATTGTTTTTGACTAATTGCATTGCTAAACAATACAACGTCAGCTACATAGAGACTCTAGCATCCCATTTAGGCCAGCTATTAGGCAGCAACAGCTTGGCCCCAACCCCAGCATAATGATGGTCCTGCACAAAGAGCCATGAGCTCATAATGGAGTCGGATTGCATTGGGATTGTATGGATAAACTGGGGGTGTGGCTCCCACGTAATGCAGACATGATAACTTTAATCACACATTGTTTGTGTAATAACAAGTTATGCCAATGTATATGATTTCCCCAATTCACTTAATCCAATTGTTTATCCCTTTTCAATGCAAGAATTGCTTAACGTCGGTTGAGAACTGAAAGTAGAACGACACAATCAGTTTTTACGTGGTTCGGGGGCTGCCCCTACTCCACGGAGCCTCGGGATCGAGGAGACTTACCTCAACCTCCACTATGAATCAAAAGGGTTACAAGATGGCACAAATGTCACTAATGTCTAAGCAAGCTCAAACTAAGTGAACCTAGGCAATGTAGTCAATAAGAGACAATAGCTACGAGACAAGGAAGACGGGACTTCCCTAACAATCACCAATGGCCGACGGCAGCCGAGTTGGGCTTCACCACTGCTCGCTGTTGCGCACACGAACAGAGACGAACTTGGCTGGCACAGTGGTCCAAATCGTCCGCTCACAAACGTCTGCTCTATCGCCTTGAACGCTCGAGAAGAAAGCTCGCTCCAAGAATCGCTCGGTGTTTCTTCAGTAGCTCTGGAATCGATTGCTCTGATTTTGCCATAAATCCCAATTTGTATTTGTCTTTGATGATGTGAAGAAGACGAACTCGACGACTTCGTTATGATGCAACTCAAAACTCACCCGCCTTGGCGAAACGGCACCGTTCCATTTACTCCGGATTTTGGCCAGTGAGCAAAACGCCAACGTTCCATTAAACGCTCAAATTTTGTCTTCGAGCCTTCATGAAGCTACGCCGTTTTGCTCGGACTGAGGCAGCAATGCAGGGTTTGGCTAAGTCCAAAAACCTAACTTACCCTACACTAACTAACCTAATGAGCTTGCTATTTACAAACCCTAAAGAGCATATTTCCACTTCACAAAATGGATTACAATATTCAACAGTTTGTCTTCAACTGCTGATCAACTAAAGCTGAAATGAAATAAAGCCCATGGATCAGAAAGGTAGATACCATGAAAGTAATATCATAAAAGTAATTTGCAAAGCAACTTGGGTCTATAAAGCTAGCAAGTAGCACTGGCAGCACCCAAAAGAAAAGAGAAGAAGAAAAAAAAAGCCTCTCAGTCTCATCAGTCACCGAAAAGTAAAAGAAGACGATGAGCTTGGCGATGGCCAACAGCAGTGGGAGGCTCTCCCCCCCACCAAGGAGAGAACCAACCACTGATAGGCACTTTTCTAACTATCTTTCAAAAGCACTTTTCGTGCTTTTGATACAAATGAGTCCATCTCTCTGGAGTTGGACTCATTGACAGCATACTTACTAGTAGTGATGGAATTCGACTATGTTGTTATAGGGTGTTCTCTCAGGAGATTCCAACTGACGTGGACGTAATTGTTGGAGAGGCTGTGTTTTCCCTCCACATGGTGATCCAACCGGTTTCTAGCCAGAACAAACTAACTGATTATAATGAATATTAGTGAACAGGTCAGTGTTTCAAATCCAACTAATTCGGGTGGATGAAAACATTTCTCCAGTTCATGCTAGTAGCAAAGAGCAATTACATACGAAAACTGATAATGGAGAGAGTAAGGAACCTGATTTGGCGAGGATTGACTTGTCAGATGTCCCGGGAGGGTCACAGTGCTTTGAGAAAGTTGCCAAATTCTGCTGTGGTGTGAATTTTGAGATCACAGTGCACAACGTAGCCGCTCTTCATTGTGCCGCTGAATTTCTCCAGATGACAGATAAATACTATGACAAAAATCTTGCCTGTAGAACTGAAGATTTCCTTAATCAGGTTGCTTTAGCCAGCCTTTCAGGCGCAGTAGTGGTGCTTAACTCGTGTCAAAACCTCCTTCCTTTTGCCGAAGATCTCGGTATAGTCCAACGATGCGTCGAGGTTATAAGCTCCAAGGTAACCCCTTACAAACACTCCTCCCATCATGAAACATCCAAGCTGTAATCATAATAATAACACCTGAGCATTTGTTAATATCTGCAAATTTTCAGGCCTGTAAGGAAGCTAGTTTCCCAAGCCGTGCACCGCCAAATTGGTGGGTAGAGGAGAGCTCTCTATCTTGGACATTGAATCCTTCGCGAAAGTGCTGGCATCCATGAACAAGTCACGCGAGGCCAGATCCATTTCTGTGATCACTGCACTGACAACCTATGCACAAAGGAGTCTCCTGGGTGAGCAGGGATTTAAGCTGGGCAACAAAAGACAGCACCGACGTGTTTTAGAGACAGTGGTGGCTCTTTTGCCACTGGATAGGTCTGCCTTTTCCATCAACTTCCTTTGCAGCCTTCTATGCGCTGCCATTTATGATGCGAGCAGAGTGACCTAGCCCATTCATGGGTCGCTGGGTTTCTCCCCTAGCCCATGGAAATGGGTCGCTGCCCTTTATCCCCCTCGCATCAGGCCTGCAGGCCGTACACCCCAACCAAATCAGGAAGGTTTTAGTATTCAATCCTGTTGGATGTTGGAGGTGGGATTCGACCCCAGGCTCCCTTTGACACATAACCCACCTTAGTGGGAATGTGACACCAATTGAGCTGCACTTTTATGATGCGAGCAGAGTGACCTAGCCCATTCATGGGTCGCTGGGTTTCTCCCCTAGCCCATGGAAATGGGTCGCTGCCCTTTATCCCCCTCGCATCAGGCCTGCAGGTCGTACACCCCAACCAAATCAGGAAGGTTTTAGTATTCAATCCTGTTGGATGTTGGAGGTGGGATTCGACCCCAGGCTCCCTTTGACACATAACCCACCTTAGTGGGAATGTGACACCAATTGATCTGCACTTTTATGATGCGAGCAGAGTGACCTAGCCCATTCATGGGTCGCTGGGTTTCTCCCCTAGCCCATGGAAATGGGTCGCTGCCCTTTATCCCCCTCGCATCAGGCCTGCAGGCCGTACACCCCAACCAAATCAGGAAGGTTTTAGTATTCAATCCTGTTGGATGTTGGAGGTGGGATTCGACCCCAGGCTCCCTTTGACACATAACCCACCTTAGTGGGAATGTGACACCAATTCAGCGGCCCATTCATGGGTCGCTGGGTTTCTCCCCTAGCCCATGGAAATGGGTCGCTGCCCTTTATCCCCCTCGCATCAGGCCTGCAGGCCGTACACCCCAACCAAATCAGGAAGGTTTTAGTATTCAATCCTGTTGGATGTTGGAGGTGGGATTCGACCCCAGGCTCCCTTTGACACATAACCCACCTTAGTGGGAATGTGACACCAATTGATCTGCAGCTCAATTGGTGTCACATTCCCACTAAGGTGGGTTATGTGTCAAAGGGAGCCTGGAGTCGAATCCCACCTCCAACATCCAACAGGATTGAATACTAAAACCTTCCTGATTTGGTTGGGGTGTACGGCCTGCAGGCCTGATGCGAGGGGGATAAAGGGCAGCGACCCATTTCCATGGGCTAGGGGAGAAACCCAGCGACCCATGAATGGGCTAGGTCACTCTGCTCGCATCATAAAAGTGCAATTGAGCTGCAGATCAATTGGTGTCACATTCCCACTAAGGTGGGTTATGTGTCAAAGGGAGCCTAGGGTCGAATCCCACCTCCAACATCCAACAGGATTGAATACTAAAACCTTCCTGATTTGGTTGGGGTGTACGGCCTGCAGGCCTGATGCGAGGGGGATAAAGGGCAGCGACCCATTTCCATGGGCTAGGGGAGAAACCCAGCGACCCATGAATGGGCTAGGTCACTCTGCTGCACTTTTATGATGCGAGCAGAGTGACCTAGCCCATTCATGGGTCGCTGGGTTTCTCCCCTAGCCCATGGAAATGGGTCGCTGCCCTTTATCCCCCTCGCATCAGGCCTGCAGGCCGTACACCCCAACCAAATCAGGAAGGTTTTAGTATTCAATCCTGTTGGATGTTGGAGGTGGGATTCGACCCCAGGCTCCCTTTGACACATAACCCACCTTAGTGGGAATGTGACACCAATTGATCTGCAGCTCAATTGGTGTCACATTTCCACTAAGGTGGGTTATGTGTCAAAGGGAGCCTGGGGTCGAATCCCACCTCCAAAATCCAACAGGATTGAATACTAAAACCTTCCTGATTTGGTTGGGGTGTACGGCCTGCAGGCCTGATGCGAGGGGGATAAAGGGCAGCGACCCATTTCCATGGGCTAGGGGAGAAACCCAGCGACCCATGAATAGGCTAGGTCACTCTGCTCGCATCAATTTACCTCCAGGCATCCAATGCATGCAATATCGAGCTTCAGAAACGAATCTCTGCAATATTCGAACAAGTCACGGTGGATGATCTCATGCAGATGTCATTCACTTATGACAATGGTGAGGCCATAGTGGACTTGGAGGTTGTCAGGAAAATAATATCTGGATTTGTGGACAAGGACAAGAACATGGCCGTCTTCAGTGGTAGCAGTTCCAAGGAAACCTGTTCTCTGGCAATGCAGAGGGTGGCCAGGACCGTGGACCATATCTAGGAGAGATCGCAACCTACCCAAAACTAAGCATATCCAATTTCAACGGGATTTCTACCCTTATTCCTAAGGCTGCAAGAAAGGTTGTTGATGATCTTTACAGAGCCATTGATATTTATCTGAAGGTACTTTTTTTCTCACTGGTCTTATGTTCAGCCATCTTTCCCAGGAAATATTGACCTGCTTAGTTTTTTTTTCTAACTGAGTATTTCTCCGCATTTTGATCCAGGCACATCCAAACTGCAGAGTGTGGCTATGAAAGAATTCAAAATTTTCTTCTTGATATGAAGAATTTAGTTAATCAAAAAGAAAATAACTTATGTGGACATATATGATTCTATTCACCTAGTTCCATTAATTAGTGGTTGTAGCACCAAATTCTTTGAGCCTGTTGACTTCTTATTGAATCTCAAGCTTGTGTTTTGATTATGTCTGATATTTGGTTGATTGGCGCAGGGTGGAGCCAAGAAGATTGTTATCTCTGCTCCCAACGAGGATGCTCCTGATGCTACGGATTATGCTTATAATGTTACGGATTATGATTACCGTATTACGGATTATGATTACAATGTTACGAATTATACATACGGATTATGTTTACCCTCTGTGATACACATTAACTTAACTATTATAACTTATGGATTATGATTTCAATGCTACAGATTATGATCACAATGTTACGGATTATGGTTACAGTGCTACGGAATATGATTACAGTGCTACGGATTATAATGCACATGAATAAACTATTATAACTTTTATATCAATAACTTTTTATCAATATTTTGCAACATGTCAACTGCTAACTGTGCTACGTATTATGATACACATTATGTGATACACATTAACTTAACTATTATAACGAATATGATAAACGAATCTTTACATACCCTCTGTGATACACATTAACTTAACTATTATAACTTGTATGTCAATTACATCTACGTAACATGAGCATGGCGTATTGAGACTTGAGAGGGCAACCGGCCATAACCATAGTTTTGTTGACCTGTTTGTAAGTTGATTGAACTAATAGATAAATAGTATAATCATACACCATCTGAATAGAGGAACTTGATTGAGTGGGATTCAAAATCAATTTGCCATAAATTGCAACTTTCACAGTTTTTCTTCATCTTCTCATCATGCAGGTGGTCCCTGAACAAGAGGCCAATATTAACATCAATATTTTAAGTAGAAGTATGCCGCAGGATAAAATATTCGTCCATTATGCCACAGGACGAGAAGCTTGAGGTAGATATCATCGGACTTTGGTGCGGTCTTCTTACTCTTACCTCCGGCAATCAAACCGATAACCATTGATGCTCTGCTCTGCTTTATGCGTTTACCCTTCGAGGATGGATCGTTAGTGCGTTGATTCGTTCATAGGAGGAATAGGGTTTAGGGTTCAACGATAATCGTGCGATGTGATTTTTAGAAGTTAGGAACATGACTAATTTGCCCCTAATTTCAATATGATTAATTAGGCAGTTTTGTATTATTAATTACGTTTAATCTGGTTCGTTAATTACACAAGATGAATGACCAGATTAAATTCTTATTTCTCACCTAATATATGCTTCTCACACGAACTCAACCCACACTTATCATAGCATCATTTTGAAATTCTCTAGCTTGCTTCCATTTTGATGATAGAGCAAACCATGTAGGCATGTACTGATGTTGCCTGTTATGCAATTAGATTAGAGTTTTTTTAATCTATTGTTTTAAATAAATTATAATGGGCTTGGTCAGTTAAAGTGGCTCAAACGGTAAAAATATACAATTTTGAGCGATTTTCTAGCGATAAGTTAAAAAAAATCCTAATGGGCCTGGTCACTTAAAGTGGCCCAAATGTAAAAACGTACGATTTTGAGCAATTTTACCGATTTTATAGTGTGTAAAATCGTTTAAAATTGTTTTGCTGTCCGATTTCAGATAAAAACGTTTTTACATACGATTTAACACTATATGTATACCTAGAATCGTAAAATCGGACGATTTTATGAGTTAACACTCGATTTTAACAACCTTGGGTTGGTTTGCCAAGTGTAAGTTAGTTGAAGAAGCTGAGCAAGTTCTGGGAAAAATTGCGGACCTCCATTGAAGGTTCAAGTTAGCCTCTGTGACATGTACTCCAGAGTTGGAGTTGAGAAGAAAGCACTCCACGCTTTGGGGTTGTGGAGGCAAAGAAAGACGAGCTGGCTCATGAGGACTATGAAAGGGTCATACTTGGGCTTGTAGGAAGCTCAAAGGATGCATGACCTAATGAAGGAGAGGGGGTTTGAAGCAAGGTTGTCAAAATCGCATTTTATATCGTGTTATCTCGGAGCTAAATTCGTTTTTGCCTAAAATCGGACGGCAAAATGATTTTAACCGAGTTTACACGGTGTAAAATCGCTAAACTAGGATAAAAACGTCCGTTTTTACTTTTTAGTGTCTTTTAATATTTGGGCTGGGCCAGTGAAGTTTCAGCCCATTACTTAAATTCTTTTTTTTAATTATACAAAACCCTACGATAAAATATCACGGCCTCTGCGATTAAAAAAAAGACAAGGCAGAAGGCGCAAGCACAACATGGACGATGGACATCATCAGATTGAGAGTTGAAACTCGAGCACGTGAATGTTTATTACAACGAGGCTGGCGGGAGGTTCGTTCCTCGCTCGGTGCTCATGATCTCGAGCCTGGGACCATGGACAGCATCAGATCTTCAGGCCGGATAACTTCGTGTTTGGCAAGTGTGGTGCCGGTAATAACTGGGCCAAGGGACATTATACCGAGGGTGCGGAGCTCATCGATTCGGTGTTAGATGTTATCAGGAAAGAGCCTGAGAATTATAACTGTGACTGCCTGCAACGTGTGTGATCATGTTTTATGTGAATGTTTCGATTAATTTTTGAGTTGTATGGGTTTTTTCATTGTGTTGGATTTGTACTATAGGTTTTCAAGGTTTTCAAGTTGTATAGGTTTTCATCATGTTGACGTTATCTGTGTTTCCAATTGCTTGTATTTAGTTTTAAGTCCGGATGATATTTGCTTCCGCACTCTGAAGCTCACTACTCCCAGCTGTAACTTTAACCATTCACATCGCCAATTGCTTGTATTTAGAAATAGGCTGATGTTATATTTGATATTATATAATATTATTTTAATAAGAGGTAAACTCGGCGATTTTACGAGTCGAGTTTACGTTTCGATTCCACCTCGGCAAAACGAGTCAAGGTAAAAACTCAATTCTGACAACCTTGGTTTGAAGCATCACATAACCTCAAAGTGGCCATTATGGCATCTCGGTCAATACGTCACAAACCAACAGTGAGGTACCTTTGAGTGCTTTACTAAAGTCCTTGGCCATATTTCACCACAGAAGATCAAATGCTCGAGGCTGTAAGTTAATTTTTCTTTTATGCTTTTGCCATGAGCTCATAAGTCAACATGGTGTTAGAACTAGTGTTGTATTTGTCACTCTCTTGTCATTTTACTGTGACTTCATTTTTCATACATAATCGATGCAAATGGACTCGATATCCTTTGCTTCTCTGTCACTGCAAAAACGCTTGTCATCTGCCTGCAATTCACTATGCAATTTGAGTCTCATTCTATAGCATTTTACACATTCTTTCCTTTTAAGGTTCAGGGTTGTATTCTGCATTTTCGTATGCAGGGGTGATCGGTTGGGTTTTGTGTTTTGTAACATTGCCTTGAAATGGAAATTACATCACTGGCATAGGAATTCCAGATACACAACCATATTCCAGCTTATAAATATCGAACAAGATTACGGATGGATACATCACACCTTGGAAACAGGCCATACATTCATAGATATATTCTGAAAAACTTGAGCAGTAGAATAGTAGAATCAAGCACTGAACGCATACATCGAGCTCTAGGTGTCTTGATGTAGGTGATAATAATAAGGGCATCCGTAGTAAGGGAGTCATGAGCAATAAGCAAAAATAGTATTTTCTCATAAAAGTCATGTAGCAAAGCAGAGCTAAAAGTAATGCGCAAAAATGGCTCTTTGCTCTATATATTTTAACGCAACAAGAGAGCAAAGAGCAAAAAACTATACTCATAACCATTCAATTATGCGAAATTATCACTTCTATTATTTCATTTTTTTGTTTTGTCAAAGAATCAGTATTTTTTTATTTTTTTTTGTTTTGTCCATCTAACGTTCAATTTATGACATTTCTGATTTTTAGTTCTTTCAAAACCAACAAAATGTAATTTCCTTTTATTTTTCTTCATAAAATGTAATTTCCTTTCTTCATAAAATGTAATTTCCTTTCAAAACCAACAAAATGTAATTTCCTTGGTGTGGATGCCCTAACTATCGACGCCAAGCAGCCGATGGCCCACCAGGCCCAATTTCTTCAGCAGAACCTTAGTGTATCTTCCAGTTTTTTCTCATCAGCACAATTGTATCCTAGTTCATAAGCTCGCTCTCGCTGCACCACAGCCACACAAATGATAATATCAATTTCATCACTGAAGTGAATAAAGCCATTCCAGTAACACTACTACAAACAACACAATATGCAACGGTTTTTTTGGTTGTTATGCAACGGTTTTGGTTCCGATGCATAATGAAGCGTTGCATAATGTCTGAACATTATGCATCGGTTCATAAAAAACCGTTGCATAATAGACCGACTGTATGCATCGGTTTTTCCTTGAACCGATGCATAATGTCCAGCCATTATGCAACGGTTTTTCTGAGAAACCGATGCATAATAGGTAAAGCGATGCACATTATGCAACGGTTTCCTGAAAACCGATGCATAAGCTTAAAAAAATGGCAGAATTGGCTTAACAAAAGCTCAATTCCACCTGAAATTGAACATCAATAATAAACCCTGCTGTTCTTCATTAGAAATACATTACAGCGTACATGGTAAACATCATTTCACTTAATTTGTAATACAATATCATTCATACACATATTTGTGTCTTTTTGGTACAAATACACCACAACTTACACTACTAATTTTGTGTAAATTTCCGACGTCCAAAAACAGACGGAAAACCGACGGAAAGTTGACGAAAAAAGTGTATTTTCCGTCAGCATAACGTCAACAAATATTGTGACGCAAATTTTCCCGACGGAAAACATTTTCCGTCGACACTTCGTCGCTTTTTTCCGTCAACATGCCGATCCAATTCAGTCACTATTACGGAACATATAATTCCGTCACCAATCCGACATTTTTCCGTTTCCATCCTCCGTTACCATACCGTCTAAATATAGTCAATCTGAGTTTCCGTCGATATTCCGTTAATTATTCTGTCATTATTTTGTACCGTCTTCATTCCGTTGCCTGTGTTCCGTCCATTTTCCATCTTACTTCCATCAATAACGTTTCCGTCGATGGTTCGTTACTTTTCCGTCATTCCATATTTCCTTCATTCTTCCGATAACTTTGCGTCCATAATACTAGCGTCTATAGTCCATCTCAATTCCGTCACTAGTATTTCCGTCATTGTTCCGGTAAATTTGCGTCAATACATATTATCGGCAATATTTCCTCTTCATTCCGTCATATAAGTTTCCATCGAGACTCCATCTCAATTCCGTCACTACTATTTCCGTCATTGTTCCGGTAAATTTGCGTCAATACATATTATCGCCAATATTTCATCTTCATTCCGTCATCCTTGTTTCCATCAATGTTCCATCTACATTCCGTCACTCCCATGCATATAATTTTATTAAAATTCGCAATTTAATTGTAATTGTTAATTATAATTGTCTGCATAATTATAATTGTTTCGATGTTTTAATTATTAAAATTCGCAACTAAAATATCAAAGATTTCGATTGAAAACAAATTTCAAATGTCTAATTCCTGGGGTTGTCTTCCTCCGAGCCCTGATTTCGCGGATCATGGTTGTTTCCATCCGAGCTTCGACTGGAAGGTGGCTGCTGGATAGTAGTAGTAAGCATCCTCATCATCGCCGCCTGCATTTGCATCATTTGATCTATGCTCTCCTTCAAGGATTCCTGGCGGGATTCCATACGCCTCAAATCATCCTCCTGTCGGGACTCCATGCGCTCTAAACGCGGCATCAGCTCCTGAGTGTAACTGTCCGATGATTGGCCCCTCGCTACTCTCTGAGAACTTGCACACGACTGACCGCCCGTCGAAGAGAACTTGTCCGATACTAATGTCGCTGCAGGACCATACAGATATGGTATCCCCGACCTCGGATGAACTCCCATGACAGATGCAGCGACCTCTACCAACTTTTCATCCGGTACCCTTTCATCCCCGACGCGACCATTCAGCACCACATTTTCAGCATCAGCAAGTTCTTTCTGAAACAAATATATTTTGAAATTAGGAAACAAATGTAATAAGAAAATACAATAGAACTGCGGTAGAAGATTAAGGTAAACAAATTTAATAAACATATTTCATTGGTATGTACCCTTTTATTCTCCCCGTCGGGTATCAAATACGTCCCATCCTTCCGCTTGTATTTCTTGTCAAATATATCAGTTGGCAACACCTGTCTTTGATTATCCTTTTCCTGCAAATTTAATGATAATGTCTTACAATAATTGATTTTGATAATGGCTTAACATTTTTATATTACTCAGTATTACCAGCTTTGTAAAGTGAGAGTGTGCTGGTCTAGACCCAAAGGCGTGCAACTTTGTGCCGTTTCTGGAATGTCGGGCTGAATACGACTATTTGTTCTTTTCGCTGCGGGCTTTGAATGAAGGGTCCGTGTTAAATCGAGCCTTTCCCGCAACTTTGTGATCTTCTGTCAACCATTTCGGGCCTTTAGTCGCCCCGGTTCGCAAACCCCTCCAAGTATCTTGTAGTATCTTTGCTGCCTTCGTCCGGAAGTTAGCCTCAATTTGGTCGGTGTGGATCGGATCCCACCGGTACAAGCTCTACATGCATATTATATATTTGTTGAAAAAAATCCATTTAGTATAAACATTGTAATAAAGCTTCAGATTAACAATAATCCGTTTGAGGAAAACAAAGTAGAAAAATATTTAAGCAACTAAATCAAATTAGAATACAATTTACCTTAAAGTGTCGAAACCACTTCACTGGAGCTTGTGGATCACACGTCCCCATCGTCGTCCAACCAACCTTAAAACCAGGAGCAATACATTGGAGCCCGATTTTTTTAACAGCTGAAGGGGGGTCAAAGCTCGAATCACAAGTAAACAGAATTTTCAATGTGGTTACTCCAAAAATTCGGTATAAATATATGTACTACTTTTGAATACTCACTTGTCATCACCAGCTGGAGTGATCCAAGGACGATAATCATGTGGCATCGAGCCCAAGGGTGTCTCCTCACCTACTCCGCCTCCGCCCGAATTCCCACCTCTGATGAATTCCGGCCTAACTGGGTCATCGTGATCGTCATCATATTCATCAGGTGATTCCCTCCCGTCGGCTTCCAAATTCGCTTCCATGTTCCCCGACCTGTCCACGAAATCATTCAGTAACTCGTCCATGTCGAAATCGTCTGGTCCCTGTATAGGTTGGGCGTCATCCATATGATTATGGCCAGCGGATTGTGAATCTATCGTAGGTCTGTACACATCCTGACTTGGATGTATGTCCCCTGTTGATGCTGTACATTGCCGGTCATCGGCCCCCATTCTCGCTGCTGGAGGATCATGTACTGGAATAGAATGTGTTGACATTTCTGGATTCTGCTGATTTTCCCGAGGTGAAGGAATGTCATGATACGACTGTCTCGGTGGGCGTACATCCGTTAGCCGAGTTTGTTGGGAGCTGCCGTTACCTATACGAGTCCTGGTATTCTTTGTAGCTAAACCCTTCCTCTTCTGTGGTCCCATATCCCTGCCACGTCCATTTAAAACCACTGATGTTAATCAGAAAATGAAATCGAAGCAGCAAACCAACAGTCGACTATTTTCACTGCCAACCACAAATTCTTTCCTCAATATTCATTACAAGTGAACTGTATAATGACGTACTCGTTCTTCGATTCAATCAATTTACAACACACGGATAAAGGCAGTAAACCCTAAATGTGGTTACAACATTAAGCTGACGGGAGTAAGACGCCGATAGGCAGACAAGGAGTTTCCATACCTGGGCGACGCAACTTCTGGACAGAAATCCGGGCAAATTCGGGAAGCCGCTTGTAAGAGAGAAGAACGGAGAAATTGGGGTTGTAACAAATGTCATAAAGATTAAAAACGCATGTCATTTATTTAATTCAAGAGTTAATGATATGTGTTTTAGGAATTCAGGCGGGCGATTACGGCGGGCGTTTTTATTTTGGAATACCACAGCGCTTTAATACATAACCGCTGTTGTAATAACTTACAATTGCGCTTTCGTACAAAGGCGCTGTCGTACATACATATTTCACGGCGCGTTGTATATATGCGCTGTGGTATTGTATATTTACTACGGCGTTTTAATCTTTAAAAACGCTGTCATAGTAAAATTTGTATGACAATTTAAATTATTAGTAAAGACGATGGGCGTAGTTTGGATACAACAGCGTTTTTGTCTATAAGCGCTGTTTTAATTACTTACAATGGCGCTTTCGTTACAGAGGCGCTGTCGTACCACATTATTTCACGGCCCTTTTTCCATATGCGTTGTCGTATTGTACATTTATTACGGCGTTTGATTAAAAAAAACGATGTAGTATTAAAACTTGTATGACAATTTAAATTATTTGTATACACGTGGACAGCCCTTGTCATATTTGTATAACACTATACTTACAAACAGACATTTTAGATTTACGTATTTCATACTTGAGGCAAATGAAAATTGAAACCATACAATTACTTATTTATATGTCAATTTACATGAATTATTCACGACGACTCGTCAGACTCCTCTTCTGTATATGGATTATAAGCTACGTGGTCGTCGTTACTGTCTCCTTCGCTGTACTCGTATATTTCATCATCAGCGAGGTTCCCGGATCCGATTTCGGTTATCAGCAATACAGGCAGTTCAACACTCAGTTCAACACCAATTTACATGAATTGCACTTAGTTAGCCAGGAAAATAACAACTCAAAGAGAAACTAACTTTTGAATAAAAAAAAAGAAAAGAAAAAGAAACTAACTTTATTAGATACGTTGAACATCAATCCGATACAAGTTATTACTTCATATATATGAATCGCAACTCTAATTTCATAAACCCGGAGTAGGATGGGTGGTCAACGCAGATGCGAGCTTCATGTCCGGGATGAGCCACGGGGGGGTGGCTGGTCAACTTCTTGTTCACCTTCACTTTGGTTTTGCTTTGAACAAGTACTTTGCCTACTATTGTCCTCATCATGTCTATATTTTTCCCGACTGAAGCTATGCTCTCCTACACAGTTCGAGCCATTATCACAAGGATAAAATGGGTCTTGAGCAGAACAAACATATCCTTCAGAACCGCTTGATTCATCTTCAGACATGTCAGCGAAAATACGTTCAACTGCAGAATCCGAACTCATTGTATGAAATTTTACTGATGAAATGTTAAAGACAAGCTAGTTTATTGTATTTATAGGTTGGAAGATGTATAATTCCGTCTCATTTCAGCAATGGGTCCGTTATGCGTGCAACAGGACATTACGTAAAAGCTATGTTTAATTCAAAGTATGAAAACAAAACATTTCATATGAGTTATATAACAGCGCTTACAAGTTAGCGCTGTTATATACTAGATACGACAGCGGTTTATTTTATAGGCGCTGTAATAAATAACTTACCACGGCGCGTTCGCTAAGAGGCGCTGTGATATCAGTGAAGTAAATCTCGTATCGAAACCGTCACAGCGCTTACATGTAGGGGTGGCAAAATTATCCATTATCCATTATCCGTCCATTAACCATCCGCGAAAATCCATCCATTATCCATCCATTTAGTTAATGGATTGAATTAATCCATATCCATTAACAATCCATTAGTAAATGGATGACATGGTTTGATCCACTAATCCATTAATGATCCATTAATCCTCAAAAGTCAAAACATTCAAAACACCTACACCTCTGCATCTCATTGACTCCAAGCGACATCGACTATCTCCTCGCTCCAGCTACATCGACGGTGACGCATCTCCTCCTCGTTTCCGTCCATATGCATTCACTCTCTCATCCCTTAGTTCTCCCTCTCTCACATTTTCGATTATGAACATCGTCGTCGTCGTGGCATAGATTTCAAACCTTAGAACCTACGCATTCTTCCGAAATCCGTCCTTATTCTCCGACCGTGACGGTGGACTACCGAGTAGGCGACGTGGTGGATGCTTTCGCGAATGACGGATGGTGGGTGGGTGTGTTGCCGTGTTGGTCGAGATACGAGGCGGATTCGGGTAGGTTTGATGATTATAGCAATATTGTCGTTGCTTATCGATCCGATGAGCAAGATTAGGATTCATCTTGATTGGGTAGATGATGATGATAAGTGGAGTATTACCAGCGTTAGGGAGCAACACAGGATCAAAAATGTCGAATTTCAAGCTTGATTTAAATTTGTATGGGTCTGAGTTTCTTTTAAGTAGATGATTATTATACAACAATTTCTGGGTCGGAAGTTGTAATATTTTTCCGAATTTAATGAAACTTAATTCATCTATTCATGCCTCTGATGGTGATGAATTTCTGTTGTAAAGTTTTAAAACTCAACTTCTGTGTAACTGAAAGAGAAAAATGTAAACGGCGTAGTAGGTTAGTGCATTTTAAAAACAAAATTGCGTAGTTTTAAGTGGAAATCACAATTTTAACGCTTACTATTCATGAGAGGATGGTCTTTGTGGTTATACATGTCAAAGAACGAATACATGAGATGATGATCTTTATCCATTACATCATTCATAAAAAAATTTGACCCACATTAAAGTAAACGAGTTAAATGAGAAAATGAACTAAATTGATCAAAATGGATCAAATGGATCAAAATGGGTTAAATGGATCAAATGGATCAAATGGATTAAATGGATTTATCCGTTAATCCGTCAACCGTTAGTGATCCGTCCGTTTAATCCATTAACACTAATGGATTGTAACGGATTGGATCCGTTTAATCCGCTAACCGTTTCATCCGTCCATTAACCCATCCGTCCATCCATTTTGCCGGGTCTACTTACATGTAAAGGGCTGTTATATGTTTCGTACCACAGCGCGTTTGTTTTGTGCGCCGTAATTTGTAACTTACCACGGCGCTTTTCTTTTCAAGCGCAGTGATAATATTAGTGAATACAGCGCCTTCAAAGAAACGCTGTCCCAAATGTTAACTAGGTTTATTAACTGGACAACAAAATTACTCCACATTTTGTTTCACTCGGTCTGATACTGTGATTCATATCCTACGATTCGAATTGTTACTGCCGACTTTGGCCGCCGAATCATACAAAACAAACTTCATCATTCGCCAGGGTATGTCGATTTAATATTCCGTCTACGCTTTAGTCCATTTCCCCGTTGAAGTAAACGTATTGGTTTCCAACTGGCATCCGGTTTTAACCTTATATTGGTTTCATTTTGTTACGATAGCCAGTTGTTGTGTTTCGATTGTCCGTAGTTGAATAAAACTCATCCATTAGTGTTTCACTCTGTTGTCCCAACATTTGCGAAGCAACTGATAATTTATTTGTGGATATAATGTATACCACTGGTTGTGCCAGAATGTTATGATTGTTGTTGTCAACATTGTATTGCCTTATGCATTTTCGGACTGACTTAGTAGTGAAGTGTAATGTAATTTCTGTTATTTGTTAGTTTTCAAAGTAATATGGACACCAATAGTGGCACGGATGGAGGGTCATCATCAAATCGTAAGAGAAGGGGGGCAACCTCTATGACGAAGTTTATCAATAAACATAAGGATGGGACTAAAGAGCAGGTTACGATTGGGGCAGATGGAACAATTGCTACTCACAAAATAAAGACATCATTCAGGACATACATTGGTAAAAAAATAGTATGTAATGTATTTATTTTGGTAATGAATATACATTGTTATTTCGTTGGATTTGGTAATTGTTATCTTATGTAAATG
The DNA here is from genome assembly GCA_033675395.1 of Rhodiola chrysanthemifolia. NCBI lineage: Eukaryota > Viridiplantae > Streptophyta > Magnoliopsida > Saxifragales > Crassulaceae > Rhodiola > Rhodiola chrysanthemifolia. Next base: position 35,240,921 of record CM066207.1, on the reverse strand, counting down.
CAGGGACAGCAGCTAAATCTCTAGTGCCAATTACATACCCTGAGTGGAAGGCGGTACCTAGAGAGATCAGGGACTCTGTTTGGGAAGAGACATTGGTATATTCTAAAATGGAAGACATGTGAAAATTTATGCCTGTAAACAATAATTAACAAACCTTTTCTGTTCATCTTGTAGAAATACTTTGATGTGCCCCAAAATGACAGGACTAGTAAGTTGAAGAATACAGAGATGCGAGCGGCAGCAACTATGTGGAGAAACTTCAAAAGCAAACTCGCAAATGAATACATTTTTGGGTCCAAACAAGGACATGACCCAAGAGAGAAGTATTCTTGGGTTACCCCAGAGCAATGGAGGAACTTCGTGGAACAACGCTCGACTCCAGAAGCAATGCGAATTAGGGAGAAGAACATTGATCGAGCAAAATCAAACAAGTTCCAGCATACAGTTTCTCGAGGTGGGTACAGTAAGGTGAAGGCAGATATCATTGCAGCGAAGAAAGCGGCGATGGAGGCTCAAGGGTTAACATCGTCTGGGGATGAGCCTGTAATTCACGTTGAGAGACATGAGGTTTGGATGAAGGGTCACCTGCGAAAGAATAAACAGTACGTGAACGAGTCAATGAGGGAGGTGGCTGAAAAAATTGTAAGTTACTTGTACAAAGGAAAAGCATTCATCCCCTGATGACTCATATCAGATTATGATGGACATAAAATGATTGATAATAGGAACAATTACAAGAGCAGGTCGCACAGGGCTTATTTACTTCACAGGGGCGAAGAGATATTTTGACATAGGCCACAGGGAAGGATGAGTACCCTGGACGCACACGTGGAGTCGGAAGTTTAGTTGGTTGGAGGGACGTATTTGGGAAGGCCTCGTCTTCATATTCATCAACACGATCCACAGTTACATCGCACGCTCCGACCATTCAGACCCATGATGGTGGTCCCAATCCAGACCCGTTCGGAGAAATCCCTGAGGTATTATGCAGTTATTTAACAATATAAATAAATAACGTGTATGGTGTTCATTATTAGTATCAGCCTCGTTTTATTTACGTTGTAAAATCTAAGGTTGGGAAGAAATGCTTAATGCACGTGGACGACGGTTGCGACAAGGGATTGGTAATCGTTGCACTTGGCAAAGTGATGGAAGGAAGAATCGTGCAATATCAAGAGTTGGATGATGATATGGTGAAGGTGAAGGTTGACGAGGCGCTTGAAGGATGGAGGGAGCTGCCAAAGAAGTTTGGGAATATGGACACAGTATCGGATGCAGTGGGTGGTTTCGTGGGATGGCCGAAATCTCTAGTACGCATTGATGAAAAGGTAACTACCGTATATTCACGTCTTCCACACTGAACACCTATCACTTTGGCATATATAATCATCCTGCCGACATTATTTTCTTTCCACAGGGATATGACGAGTTCAGATATTTCAAAATGCTAAGCTTCAGTTTAGACGACGAAATCGTTATGAGAATGAAAATGCAATGCTGCTTTCTGCATGAACACGCATGTATGATGACGAAGTCAACCACATATTCGGTGTACATTAGTAGCAAACTGTTTGGTGATGATGACTTCGTCATTTTGGATGGTCCTTGCATTACTGAGTTCACACTCTTAAAAGCCCTGGGTGCATCAGCAGCAGAAGTTTACCTGAGGTAAGTATTTAAATCATTATGAAATGGTTTCTTAAGTTTATAAGAATTGTACTAATTAAATCAAATGCCACCAGATTCATCCACGATACGATACCACCAGGCATACGGTTTGGATTCTTCAGACCGAGTTATATGACTACGGCCGAGCCATTCGATACGAGAGTCGAGTACTTCCAGAAGAGATTGAGAGTGCCTGACTATGAGCATAATTTTTGCTACTTCCTTCCCTACGTAGACCCGGACGAGTGAGTTGATATTATAACAAAGGAAATTCTATTTTCAATGAGGTGGCTATTTCACTAATCGACAATGGTTGTCATGAATATATGTTAGGTATCATTGGATGTTAGTTGTCCTATTCCCAAAGAAGCGAGTGGCCCTTTGGCTCGATCCGCTTGACAAGCCACCTCGGGCTGATGCGCGAAAATTAGTTGACACGTAAGCACTATGGTAGTGCAATTTAGTTGCCATTTTAACATGACCTAACAAATTTTGTATGTTAAAATTACCTTGTTGATGCAGGAGCATGGGCATATACTTCAACATCCAACCAGGTGACGAGGAAGTACAATGGAAGACTGTGACGGTAATATATTGATTAACCTATAACAATTGTTATACAACTGAATATTTGGCTAAGTAATAGATTTCGTTCATTACAAATTCATTCTTAATTTCAGTGCCCGCATCAGCCCCCGGACACTGAACTGTGTGCCTACTATGTCATGCAATATATTTTGGACATAATCAAGTTCGTTCAAGACAGAAATGGAACGTGTGAGGATGACATTAGACAAGTAGGTGTATAGCGACATTTAATTAGCCATTAACAATTAATTGAGGTCATTACTAAACTGTGTAATTATGTGTTTTTATAGTGTTTTCCTACAGGGTTACGACCATATGATGACGAAGTGCTTGATGCTATGAGGGAGCAGTTTGCCGAAGGGTTGATTACTTACATACGACAAGTGTATCATAATATGTAAACATGTAGGATTATAAAACGAACATATCGGTCGGCATTTAAGAATGGAAACATCTTGTAAACTCATGTAAAGAGTTGTCGTAAACAGCTACACGGGGAAAGCTGAGTTTCCAATATTTTTCCAAAATATTGATTTACGTCACATTAGACGGAAAGTTGACGGATTAACGACGTTCGTATGAATGTCAAAATTCGACAGCGCTTTCAGTTGTAAGCGATGTTGTACGTGGGAATACAACAGCGCTTTAAGTTTACAGCGCTATTGTAAGTGACTGTACTACAGCGCCTTACGATTAAGCGCTGTTATAACTAACTATACAACAGCACTTAACCGTGAGGCGCTGTAGTAAATTCGTTGTCAAACAAATTGATTTCCGGCACATATACGGAAAGTTGACGGATTAACGAAGAACGTATGAATGTCAAATTCGACGGCGCTTTAAGTTGTAAGCGCTCATGTAAGTAACTATACAACAACACTTACATGAGTTTAGCGCTATTGTAACTGACTATACAACATCGCCTTAAGGTTAAGCGCTGTGGTAACTGACTACATCAAAAGCGCTTCACGGTTAAGCGCTGTAGTAAGTGCTAAACTATATTTGCCAAGTTCCTGCTCTGGGTAACAAAGATTTATTTTTGACATAATAAGGTGAGTCAAATTCGTCATGTTTCCGTCGATGATTACGGAAAACATATTCGTCATGTTACAATAGCGCTAAACATATACATCCATCGTAACTTATTTCATTCATGGAATATAAAGTTGCCACTAATTTACTGAATACATCGCGAGGCGTTTAACATTCTGCTATTTGACGGGTTTGTTGACCGTATGAGAAACGTGAAATATGAGGAATCGGTTAAATTCCTCTAATCCTTTGCGTTCTCATTGCGTCGTCGACGACCATTTTGCATCTCCTCATGAAATTACCCCGAATGCGACTTTCATATTCTGCATTCCAAACAGCAATACTCTACAACCAAATCATTTTGAAAATCATTTAACCTTTGACAACAAATTAATTTAGTCAAAAATTTTGTGTCACAGCTCTATATATATACGTACCCGGAACTCCTCATACCAAATACTCTTAGTAGTTTGTGGGATCATGTGCCACGATGTCCACGCCTCATCCCAGCATTTTGACATGCATTCTCTTGGAATCCTTGGATGAACGGTGAATGGCCAGAAACTGTTACAACGTTTGAGATCACATAATGGTTACAATTATCGATCAAAACAATCAATATATGAAGGGTACAATCAAATCTTACTGGTTTCTTTGAACAGGTGTAACATGCTGTCTACGATCGACACCAGGTGGGTTGACAACACGATCGAATGAAGGAGACATATTAACTATCAATTGTGTGAAAGTCTTGAGGGATTGAATGATTAAATGACTTCATAACACTTCAGATATATAGGGTTGTAGTGTCAAATATGTCGGTAACTATTAGCCACCGTCGAAAATTCGTCATGTTTCCGTCGATGATTACGGAAAACATATGGAAATTTGACGTTTATTATTAATGACGGAAAGGTGATGAAACGGTAACGGAAATTACAAACAGTACGGTAACTAAATCAGTAACGGAATCCGGACGGACATATGACGGAAGGTGTGACAATTAGTAACGGAAACCGGACGGGTATGTCACGGAAACATTACATATATTCGTTGACGAAGTAGTGACGGAAAGTAATTGACGGAATTGTGCTGGAATTGCAACGCAGAATTTATTTTGACGGAATCATGGCTGAAATGTGACGGTTTATTTATCGTCAGTTTGTCCTCCGACGTTATTACGACGGAAATTTTTGACGCAAATTCAGCAAAAATTTGTAGTGTTATCACATAACAAATGTTGTCTGAGTTAATGTTCTATACCGCTGGATGAGTGGTCACGTAGTCACGTAGGTAGTATGCGATTTCATCCCGAACTTCAAGAATCTAGTCCACTTCATATGCCTCTACTCCATTAGGAAAACAGTACTATAAAAATAACAAAGAGAACTAAGTCAACAATTAAATAGTGACAACGATTAAGCCTTAAAAAGCTAAATCAACGATTAACGTCTGAAAAGGTAAATCAACAATTAAAGAGTGAAAACAAGAGAATTAAATAAACAATCAAAAAGTAAACAGTTAAATGAATAACATATATGTGTATATATATCCCTAAAAAGCTTACTTGGGCTATGTCTTCAACCTCCGCACCATTATTAGCATTTACAAATGCTATAATGTCCCGCATAAAGTGAAGGACATAATAACCACAAAAATGGCTAGGTGGTTGTCTTGGACACTGCACGATATCAAGAATTGCAGTTAACAAATATTATAAATGAAAAAAAAATATTAAATAAAATTGTCTAATTTGTGAATACCAAAACTTTCTTCCACTCTACTTTACGTGTACTCCTCGGTACACATCCTTGGTAGTATCGATCTAATCCCCTATAACACACAATAATGTAATTATTAGTGACTTTTCAATACAAGTTATAAGATAAATAAGTATTTTCCAAACTTACGTCTCCACTAACTCTTTTGCATCAGCGTTTATATCCTTCTCTTCTGTCGATGAATCAAGCCACAGAACTTTATGCTGTCTCGGAAAAATGACGCATAACATCCAATGCCACCTAAAAAAACCGACTAACTTAAAAACAAATGTGTAAGAAAAGGGAAGTTAACAACCTATAAAATTAGTGATGAACTCACAATATGTGATCAACATAAGGGAGAAAGTAGCAAAAAATTTGGTCTTTGTCTGGCATATTCAATCTTCCCACGAACGTCGCCAATCTCTCGTTTTTGTTTATGGATGGGGTCATTAATGACGGAATAAAAAATCCAAACTTGATATTCGAACGAACCATCTGATCGTGTAAATGACTACAAAATAAAAAACTTGTGTTAGTTAGAATAATTGCAAAAAATGATTAAAGAATATAAATATTACCATATATATAACTCAGATGTTGCGTTCCCCAACGCTTTAAACTTAAATAGGTCCGTCACTTCCTCGTCACACAAGTAGATATCGTAGTCGTCACCGAACACCTCAGCGTTGGCTTGTACTACAAACATGTCTCTACCCAAAGTCTTCCACACCTCACGTAGAAGTCTACAGTCGACGGACATTTCATCTACGAAATCGTCGCCAGTAAGTGGCAAAGACTCGTATAAGTGTTTGTCATATGCCTGCATGTTAAATTTTCGTGAAGCTTAAATATCTTATTTCATTTGTAATATAACTCAATGAAGCAAATGAAGTTATAGTCCTCGATGATCTCACCCTTTTATCGACAACGACCAAGTCTTGTGGCCAAGCCACGTGGTGGTTAACTGCTTCATTAACAGTGGAGAGCTTTTGATGGGCTGTTGGCAAGGCTGCACCTCGACCTCGGAAAAGTGCTTTATCGACCTTCACCTTCACGTTATCTTCGGGTATTGCTCGAAAGTTAACAAACCGGCCATTTACGCATCGACCGATAGCCACAAGCTGTTTGTCACCTTCAAGTTGCCCATCGATGTATAATAGGCTCTTCAGGCCACCCTGTTAGTAGAAGTACAAATTTGTAAACAAACACAAAAAAGTGTTACATACATTTAACCAACATAAATAATAAATTTAATAATTGTAAATGTACCTCTGGTATGTTATTCAATGGGTCTGAATCAATGGGACAATGAAGGCTGCAGTGATCAGACGCATCTCTTCGAATATTACTTGAGCTGGGTGTGCCACCCGAGGAGGTGGATATTGGTAACCCAGCCCTCCACGGAATGTATGATCCGACTCCTCGGGTGCGTCCTTTGGGCTCGGGCGTCCCAATGGCCTCAGTCAATATGCCATGGCGTCGATTTTGAGACGAGAACTGTCCTTGAGACGATCTTTCCACTAACTCATCCTATATAAAACAATCATTAAATACCAAAAGTTAGTGTATGATTAACTATTGAAATTGACATAAAAAATAACTTACAATCTTTGTTGCCACTCGCTGGGATGCCTCAGTGACGTACTCGTCATTCTTCTTTTTTCGTCCCCTCTTCCACAGCTCATGTCTCTCTATAGTGACAGAAGATTGCACATCTTCAATTGTGCCATGCGCAAATAACTCGACAATCTTCTCAGTTGTCAATTTCTCTTTAAGTTTTCTGTAGCCTCCTCGACCAAGTATGTGCAAATACACATTCTTCTTAACAAGCTCTTTGTTAGTGTCTCTTAACTTCATAGCATTTTCAGATAGCCTCTGCTCCTTAAATATCCTCCAAGCCTCTTTGTCAAAATACTTATACTCAACCAAAGGATCTTCAGTTGCCTTGTCAACGTGGATGTACTCTTTTGCCAGTCTTGACTTGAAATTCTTCCATATGCTACCAGCGACCTTCATCTCATGCTTTTTATGCGGCTCGCATCCCTCAAAAATTTCCTAAAAAGAATTAAAACAAGTTATAATTAATAAAAAAATAATCACCGTAACAAACAAGTATAAATTTCAATTAAAGAAAAACTTACAGTTGCATCTCTCCACAAAGTTTCCTTATAATGGGCAGGAACTTTCCTCCAATCGTTGTACGTGATAGGAATTCGAGAACGAGCCACCATACCCAAGAAGCTCCTCCAAGTGTCTCCATTTTTCCCTTTCGGATTACCCTTACTATCGAAGTTGACTGTGATCTTAGTACCAGCCACTGTGTGTTGCTTAACCAACTTCGCCATATATACAGGGCCTTTCTTGGGTTTCGGTGTGTGGGACGCGACACGAAAATCATCCTCACCGTCGCTGCTGCTGCTGCTAGCCATGGTCCTGTAAAGAGTCACATTAAATGTCAGATTAAACACATTCAATATATGAATACATAAATAGAGACGATTATTAAAGAAATAAAAAGACGTGTGATAACGACTGAATTTCACACAAATTAAATATATGAATTTCACACTAAAAAGACACATTAAATATATGAATACATACACACAATTTAAGTTTCTTTATCAATCCATATTCCTTCGCCGTGATCTTCTCGCAACTGAATTTCATCATCAATATTGTTTCTAGACGCATATGCCGAAGCAAACGCACAAAAATCCATAATCCCTTTCTCGTACTCATCACTCAACCTATTACCGGACATCCACTCTCGATTCATTGTAATTCAACTACATGAAACGTGTAAATATTATTAGTTACATACTATTACTTTACACGAACAAACAATTACATTTGAGTGAATTACAAGCACTCAACAATTAAATAGTAGTAAATGAGTTACATAAATTAACTTGCGATTTACCTTATAATAGAAGCTCGCGGAGAAGAATCGTAATGGTGGGTGTGTCACAAGTACGGACTAGAGCTATAAACAACAAGAACGAATTAGTGAACACGGAAAAATAAATTCAAATCTCCATGTTCATATTAAAATAAAAAACATAGATAACCATCAAATACCAGGAATTGAAGAAGCGAAGCACCACCAACGGGAAGAGGATGTAGATCGCAAATGTTAACCCTAAACAAAAGAACATCAATTAAATTAATATACTTAAATTCAGCTAGTTATTAACTTCATTCAACGATGAAAGAGCAACAATGTCCAATTTCGAAAGCTATACACAATTAACACAATAGAATACCTTACTTGATATGATGTTTGGAGGATAAACAAGGTACAAACTTCCACCGTATAGAAGTAACGCCGCTCGAATCTATGTTTCCAAACAAAAATATTAGCATACACATGAATCCAATTAGGTATTTACATAATTCAACAATGATAGAGCAACAACTAAAATTTCAACTAATTATTAGCATACTTATTGTTATAGGATTACAACTGCAAAATACCCCTAACCGTTACGTACTAAAATCTCACAACTGGAGCCCTAATTACCTGTTGATTCGGAGGCGAGTAGAGGAGGAGGAGCAATGGCGAGGATGGCAATGAGCGGCGTCGACTGGCAATGGCGAGTGGAGGAGGAGGACGAGCAATGGCGACGGAGACGAGGCGCGATTGAGCGGAGACGACTGACGAGGAGGCGACTTGCGAGGAACGACCAGTGAGACGAAGGCGATGGGCGAAGCCGAGGAGCCAGCAGTGAGATGAAGGCGACGGAGAGAAACCAATCGAAGTCGGAATCGCATAGACGGACTGAGAGAAACCAATCGAAGTCGGAATGGCTAAGGCGGACTGACCAATTTCGAAAAAAACCTAAGTGTTTTATCGCACTTTATGCATCGGTTTTTATAAACCGTTGCATAATGGTCACCTTATGCATCGGTTCATCTAAAACCGTTGCATAATTGTTACCATTATGCAACGGTTTTAGATGAACCGATGCATAAGGTGACTATTATGCAACGGTTTAGAAAAACTGATGCATAAAGAAACAATATGCAACGGTTTTAAATGAACCGTTGCATAAGGTGACCATTATGCAACGGTTGCATTATAAACCGATGCATAAATAGGAACCGATGCCTATAGAAAATTTTGAACCGATGCATAATGCCTGCTTTGTAGTAGTGTAATGAATAGGAAAGTAGTATCAAAGAAGTTAGTCATTATCAAAACGACCAGATCCCATTAATGGTTCAGCTTCATCCACTGCACAACTTTGCTACTGATCCTGTGAGCGCCAATACAAAAAAAATGAAACTAGGTTACAGTAAGGTAAACAATGATGTGTCTGCATTATAGGAAAGAAGTGCAACCAGCCCTTACCCGCCAGTGAATGCAAAGTACGAGGAAGGAAAAGAGAATACAAAAAGTATTCCTGCCCACCGCCAACTACAGTAGGCTTTGTGTGGGCGGATTGTGCGTGGGGCATACATACCACAGAGGCAATGGTAGAGAAAAGATATTTTAGTAGAATTGTCTAGAGTACTGAATTATAACCGTAGGATCAAAATGATCCTAGCTCTCCATTGATATAGTGGTCTAGTATAAATAGGGGTGAGTTGTAGTGGTTTTATGCACTTGAGTAAGAATGAGTGAGTGAAGTGTGAGGTGTGAGACAGTCCCTCTTGTAAAAGTTTCTCTATATAATAATAAAATTGTTGTTTTGTACGCTGCGCAACTCAACAATTTCTTGACAAATGAGGATGAGGAACTATAGGAAAATAAGGTTGCAGTTGCAGATCAGAAGAATTTCATTGAGGCTGTGCTAATTGACACGCTAATGGAAGGTCACACCATAACATTGAGAAAACCCAGTAATGAGCAGCTCTACACTGAATCGTCCTTGGATGAAGATAGTGAGACTTAATTCTTTGAAAGAAGGAGATGAGATTAGGATTTGGTCCTTCAGAGTTGGCCAATGCTTCTATTTGGCCCTAGCCAAGGTCTTATTGTCCAGAGGCTACTTTTCCAAGCAAGGTAACCAAAGCTCGCAAGTGTCGGGGCAAATAATCATCAGGGGCCACGCGGCTACGACTGGCTGTCAAATATTCTTGTGTCAAATAGGTATAGTTAGTAGTTGCATTTGTTCAAATAAAAGTTTTCAGATATGGTGTTAGAAGGAAGAGTATGAGAATGTGTGAATAATCTGATCAGACATTGATAAATGATATCCATCTTTGCTCTAGTTTTTGGTGCTTTGTTTGTAAATGACAAAATTGAGAATTCTTTAAAAAAAAGTGGAAGCATGAAGGTGATTATTTGCTAGAACAAAATCATCTAAACCCATGAGACTTAAAACAGTAGAAATGTTTCGAGGATTCTCTCCGGCAGGGGCGGATCTAGAGTGTGGGGAGGGGGGGCACCCGCCCCCGGTCGATTTTCCGATTTTTCATTAATACTAGTCTAATTCGATGTATTTTTGAATGATTTTTACATCTCGCCCCCAGTCATTTTGATTATATGCCCCCTCTAGTATGAAAATAAATTGCTAGATCCGCCCTCAGTCCGAAAATATTTATCTCGCCCCCGGTCTGAAAAATTCCTGGATCCGCCCCTGCTCTCCGGCTATTATATTGTAAGCGAAATGGAACGCGATGGACCTTTCCCTCATGAAAAATCAATGAGAGTCCTGTTTTCTATTCTATAAAGCTGTAGGTTCAACTTCTTTTGGGTCCATTCGTAATATGAGAATAACGGTTGCTAAAGTAATGATTGCAAAAATACCAACTAAAATCAGTATTGTTAGGATCGTTCGTACTCAAACAAGTATTATCGATCTGCGAAGAGGCGGGGGACCTTGCTGCAACACAAGTCGTGAATCAATGGGCATTGGTTGGCTATATGGTGTTCGGAGACATTTTTTATTTCTTGCAAGATTACTAAATTCAGTGCGAGACTGAAGTACATGACTTAATAAAGATGGTTTCTAACAATGCGTAGTTTATATATAGAAATCTCATTTAGAATATCACTTTGCATTCCTGTGATGAAATTAACAATGATGGGTATAACTAGCAGCGGCTCTCACCTCAACTATTTTTTAAAATTCTTGAGTTAATTTGAAATCCATGTAACTAAACAAAGCACCAAAACTAAAGCAAAGATGATCATTTATTAGTTTATCACATCAGAGAGTCTTCACAGAATCGAATAGACGCAGCTGCTACTACACAGAATCGAATAGACGCAGCTGCTACTACTACTCCTATGTACAGATGGATATATTTGGCAGCCAGTCCTCCAAGCGGTCGCCGCATGCGTGATGCATCATTCTCTCGTCAAATGTGTTACTAAATTCGACACTCTCGAGCTTTGGTTACCTTCTCTGGAAAAGTAGCCCCTACCGGACATGTGAATGTATACCACATAGGCAAACATAAAAAAAAAGGTTCACCAGCAAACAACATAAAATAAATAGAATAAGCAGTAGGGTACACAATTACACTCACAACTTCTAAATCAGTTTCCGCAGGTGAAAGCATTCTGTCGAAACAGTGACCAGAAATTGTCCAGACCAACAGTTCACTGGAAGGGTCCAATATTACTTCTCGGCAGGTATCATCACACACTACAAGCAACAAGTAACAGCAACAGAGAACGATCAATTAAAAATCCCAAGCAACATTATGGCAATAAATGGAATGCATTTACCAAAACATGAGCATCACATTAACCATCCAAGGTAACTCTTTTCATATATACCGTGAACTTGCCATATTGTCTTCTCACAAATGAATGCATCTCCTATCTGGAAGTAAGTACAATTATCTCCCGAGCAAGCATGATGTCATTTCAGGAAGCCATTTACTAGTTTTCCATATATTAACTTGGTCAGCTACAGTTTTGTCCAGAACTATCCGGTCATCTTTACCTTGGAATATGAAACATTAAGGATATCAGCGTGTAACAACCCATACAGAAGATATATAAACATATCCTTTCGGACATACTTCCTGAGCAAAGCCACACATTAAGGTGTGCCATTTTCTCTCTCTTTACATTCTCTTTAAGATTTGCATAAAGAAAAGAGATACACCTGGATACACAAATTCACAGTTATATAGAGAGTGGTTTTGGTACAAACACCTTTATAAATACAAACTACAATTTAGGGTTTTCACGTTCAAACACCATTAAAATAATTGCAAAAAACATTAAATTGCGACTAATCAAAGTGATGCGTTTTGGGCCGATCGTTTTTTTGGCCCAACAATAATAAAAAAACAGTCCAAATTATTTTTATATTGGAAAATTGCTCAATGAATATAAATAAAACGGTACAATTTTTTTTTAAAAATTTCATACAAATTTAAAAAACTGCAAAACTTTTTCTTTATAAAAATTATCAATAAATGCACAATTTATTTCTCTTCCAAATCACTTCAATTGTTTCCCAACATATATTTTCAATCACTTATCTCTCTTAATAAAAAATGTCTAGCAATTGGTCAATCATTCATACAATATTAAATCGAAAAAATATTATATAATTTTTTTTATTGTGAATAGTAATAGGATGTCCTGTTATAGAATGTCATGGGTGCACAGAATGCAAAAAAATAATATTATTATTTAATAAATAGTAACAGAAAGTTCTATCTGAGGATGTCCTCAAAGAGATAGGAAGATGTCCTCATGGGTGCGGAAAGTCATAGTTGAAACGAGTGCTTCTCATTCCATTTGACTGAATACAGTTTAAAATAAACGTACTAGTTGCTTTATCAAAGACAAAGTGTGCAACAATAATACTAACGAGAAAATCAATCTTTAAAACAAAGAAGAGAATATCAATCTTTTACTTAAAGTGATTTGTGTAGAAGAGCCATAGCACTCTCACATGGGAAGCAAGACACTACACCAGGTTGTCAGAATCGAGTTTTTATGTTGATTCGTTTTGCATAGGTGAACTCGATTCGTAAACTCGCCGAGTTTACCTAATATTAAAATAATATTAAATTATATATATATTATATGTAATTATGCCATGTTCTAATTTTCCAATAAAAAAACACATGTCTTCCTCTCATCTTCATTTCCAAAACAGAGCATTCACACAAACCATGAAACCAAAGCATTCCAAAACAAAGCATTCAAAAAATTACAGGATTGCAAGTTCAAATTGTCTCTAAATACTAAATTCGTGCGCAACATTATCTCCATCACTGTCTTCATTTCCAACTTGATCATGATCATCTTCGGATGATAATGGTTCCTCAATATTAGAACCAAACACCAAATCATTTGAAGGTGCAAGTACAGGATTGCTTGAACCAGTAGTATCACATGGTAGACTTGCGTCGACATCGGTATGTTGGTCCACATTGTCATCGTCATTGTTAACATGCTCATCAGAAGTTGTTAAAAATTCATCATCAGATTCAATATATATAAATTCAAGTGGCTCTTTTTTTCGTGTTTCCTTCTTTGTTAACTTCATATTGGGCATCACGTAAACCAAATCATTCATTCTTTGTTGATGCAGCCGATTCCTTTTCTTGGTATGGACCTATAAAATAAATATAGTTCGATAACATGATTGAACAACCGGTTCTTTTCCACTCAACCTTAAAATCTTCAACAACTTGATCGATTTGAAGCACTGCTCTTTTCAAAAGCTTGTCCCTAATGTCATTATAAGTAGGAGGTTTGTAGCTGATCCCGTACTTTCCAATAGCATCACACATTTTTGCAAAGAATGGATTTTTTATGCAATTAAATGGAATAGCACTTGTGTAAAAGAACATTGCAACAAGATCATCTGCTTCCTCCTTCAAGGGCTTCTTGATCATCTGATTGATTGTCGACTAAATCGTAGAAGCACTAAACTTTCCCTTTTCTTTTTTCTTAGAGTAACCTGTCTGTGTCTCCATCTCCACTGTAGAACTTCCACCTTCCTCCCTACATTCAATCATTTTTCTTTTCTTTGCGGAATTCTCCTTTGCAGTAGCAACTATATTGAGCATTTTCAATCGGACTTCATCTGACACTTGTGAACATGGTTCAGAATCTTCACTAGTCCCGGCAAGATGATGCTTCAATATGTAAATTCCTCTAGTAATGACTTTTGCACAAAAATTACATTTCACCTTTTTAGCATCATCTACAACATCTGTTCCATAACGCCACCCAATATCAGTCCTGTTACCCCTCATATTTTTCCTCCCTTTGCCTCTTAAGGATCCAGAAACAGACCCATCACTGACATTTTCATTTTCATCCATCGATGTGAATTTCGCAGCTTTCACCAGATTACAAGAACTCCAGAAGTAAACCCTCTACTAATCCTTACAAAGAAGAAATTTACTTACCGTCAAAGCAGCGCCTGTCCAAAGAAATTGAATTTACTCCCGTTTCTTTCGCAGCTTGCGTCGTTGATGAGAAGATCGAACTCGTAGAAATTTTGTCGTTAAATTTGAATAGGATTAGGGTTTTATTATCTATTGTTTATTTGTTTTATTGGGCCCGGCAAGTTAAAAATAAGCCCAAAACCTAAAGTCTCCCGATTCTAACCGAGTTTACCGATTTTAAGCCATGTAAAATCTTGTAAAATCATTTTGACCTTCGATTTTAACAAAAAACGTTTCCAACTGCGAGTTAACACGAAATAGACATGTAGAATCGTAAACTCGTACAATTTTACGAGTTAAAACTCGATTGTAACAACCTTGCAATACACCATTTTGACATATATGCAACATCCGAAAATGTGTCGCTTTAACTCACACTACGTTGCAATGGTCACGCGCAACAATGCAACTATTACATTAGACCATGTTGCATTTTCCTTGTTGCAAAAACAATTTGCAACAACAAAATAGTTAGTGTTGCGTAAGAAACTACTAATGCAACACTCAATGTGCAACACAAAGTATTGTTGCATTAGTAACAATCTTAAGCAACGCATTTTAAAGTTTTGTTGCAAATTTCTTTTGCAACAAGGCATATGCAACTCGGGCTAATGCAACAAGCATTGAGTTGCGCTGTGCAAAATGCAACAGCCGTCTTACGCAACGGATGTTTAGAAGACCAAGTACTACTAAAACATGTGCAGCGAGGTATTTAGTAGTTACGCAACGGGGTTTGTAAATATATTTCTCTTATGCAACGAGCAACGTAAACACATGCCACATTATGGACAAACAAATGCAACAGCCCCTATAAACAATATTAAAATTTTATGCAACAAGACAAAATCTTGTTTCTTTGGTTTAAAATTTCAATCCAAAGCAGATCAAAAAGTAAGCAACCTGATTTCCTTAATTACATAGATTGGATTCAAACATCAAAACAACAAGTGCATAGTTTGGATCCATGCACCAAAATAACAAGTCCTAAACATAAGGTAGAGTTTATCCTAAATTGAAGACGTTAGGATAGACGCAATTGGCTCCCTCGCTGGGAGCATTGGGATAACACTTGTGATATGCGATGTCACGGGCGTTACGGTTTGAATCAGAAGTTGCGGAGAATTAAAGACCCCGTGACCGCCCGTGGCAGCTCGGTATCGCGGGGGTAGACCCCGCGACTGCCCTTAGGTCACGGGTGTCACGGCACCGTCAGAAGGCAAAATTATTTGCTGATTTCCTAATCCGTTTTTGGCAAGTTCTGATCCTTTTTGGGAATTGATCAATATTTGGGCTATAAAAGGGCAACAACCAGAGTATTCTAAGTGTGCTTGAATTGAGATTCACTACTACAGACAGGACATTATGCAACGGTTCAAAAATTACATTAGGCAACGGTTCCACTTTATGCAACGGTTTTTAAAGGAACCGTTGCATTAGATACACATTATGCAACGTTTTTTACTGAACTGTTGCATAAAAGACACATTATGCAACGGTTCAGTGAAAACCGTTGCATAATGTGTATCTTATGCAACGGTTAAAACTGAACCGTTGCATATGTGTTAAGATTAAGCAACGGTTGTGTTTAAAACCGAAGCCTATACTAAACCCTAAAATTAAAACACATAAGTCTTTCTTCTTCGCTCTTCGCTCTCATCAGTTTGGGCGAACTCGTCCGCTCACCATCGCTCTTCGGCGGTGTTTGGGAACTCGCCAGTCATTCGATGGAGCCGTCGTCAATGCGAGGACGGTGCAGCTCGCCGACAGGTAGGCCAGCGAGTCCGCACTTGTCGGCATCTGTGAGTTTTCGGCGTCGTCGATTGAACGCGGTGAGTTTTCAGCTCGCCGACTGGATTGAACGCGGTGCGGCCGTCGTCGTCTTCGGCGTCGTCGATTCAGAATCTTGGTGGGGGATTAGAGTTCAGATCCGTGAGTTTGAACCGGAGTCAGTCGGATTCGGTTGACATTGGTGTAAGGTATGGAGCGCAGATTCAGAACGGGTTCGGATCGGGCGAGCTGCTTTCAGAGTCGATTGATGTGCCTAGGGCTGGGGATAACATCTCGGTTACGATTAGGTTTAGGCCTTTGAGGTTGTTGTTTTTGTTTAGGATTCGATTAACATCTCCCTGAGTGGGATAGGAGCTCAATCTGGTATGCTGTTTTTAGTTGCTCTTATGTGTCATGACTTGCATATGGTTTTTTCTCCCATTGATTGGTTTGTTTGTTGGTCTATTGGTGATGTTGATATGCTGCTGTTTCATTATAGAGCTAAGTTGGTCTTGATTGATGCGCATTTCAGTTTCATTCTTGGATGTGTATGTGTGTGTTTGTCTCACATGTTTAAATTGAAACATTTTGATCTTGAGATTGTCCAAATATCTCATATCATTTCCTAATTATTTATCTAAGAAAGTGTCGACTATGACTTGAGATTTTTTTTTTTGTAGAAATCTCAAGTCATCATGTCTTGTCTTTGTAGTTTGTTAGCTGTTTAACTTCAGTCTAAATTTTTTTCACCAAACTTCTGATATTGTGGAGTATATTATATGGTTTGTGCAGAGAGTAAGTGCCCTGATGACGCGGGGAAGGATACGCGCCAACAGCTATCATTGTATCATCTACAACTACAACTAGTAATGCTGAACGCACTTTCTGTTTTGCTTTGAAAATGTGCTTTTACACTTTCACTTGGTGGACGTAATCTGCTTTAGGACTTGCTGTTTATTGTAAATTTCGCTTTTCAGGTATAGAGGATGCCACAGAGCACCAGGCCGACACGTCAATGCCATCATCTCAACAGCAGGTATAGTAATTAGTAATAGTATAGTTTGCATTTTATGTTCTTTTGAGGTAACTCAGTATGTTAAAAAAAACTCAGTATGCGATGAAAATGATGAGTTTTTTTGTTGAGAATTTAGGGAACTGGCTGTGGTTTAAATAGAAATACATTTACTTGATTATTCATGTATATATTATTCATGTTCTGTGTGCACGACATTTGGTTACCATGACTATTATTCATGTTACTTAGTTTTCTTGAACATTTGTTTCTTGTTGGACTTAGGAAAACTAAGAGAGGCGGCTTCACTTGGAAAACATGTTCTTCTGAAGAATCTTATGGACTCTCTTGAGTCCTTGAAAGCGCGGGAGGCAGGGAGAAACAAGGATGAAGAAGAGGAAGCAATAACCCGTTGCATTTGATTGTAGAGGGACTCTCTTGATCTTTTGGCAAGATAAATTATTGTAGTGTTTACATTTGATTGTTATGTGAAGTTGTATGAATGATGTAATGAATGGTTGTATTTTCAGTGAAATGAAAGTATTTTGATGTTTGGAAAATGAGTAACAGAGAATTATATTTGTTTGCATTTTGTGTTTAATTTTTTAGGTGGATTTGAGCTATAAAACAATCAAAATATTGCAAAAATTTTCCGTATTTTATGCAACGGTTTTCTCTTGAACCGTTGCATAATGTCATGACATTATGCAACAGTAGCTTATGCAACGGATGAGGAACCGTTGCATAATGGTCCTCAGAACCGTTGCATAATGGTCCTCAGAACCGTTGCATAAGCTCCTGTTTGTAGTAGTGATTGAAGAACCCTAACTTGGGAGAAGACAGAGATCATCGCGAGAGATTGAGATTCAACGAGCACCCGCGTCATTACGGTTTCCTCGTCCTTAATTTCTTCATATACACTGCTTTTGGTTAACTTACCATCAGTAGTGAGTAGTCCTCATATTCTGGGATCCTAAGGATCCTGTGCTATGTACCCAACTCTTCATGTGATCAATTAAATATTTTTCATCAATGCAATTCGAATATTCAATTTCATCGTGCTTAATTTTATCGTTCTTGCAAGTTTTACATTGAATGGGATGTTTGCATGCTAGAACGTATTTAGGTTATTTACCGAAAGATGGATGGGTCCTAGGTATTAATCGGAATCGCATGAAATTGATATTAGGTCATGGTAGCTACAATATAGTGGTAGTACATGAATTAATAGGAAAGTTGACTTTCGTCTGAAAAACCTTAAGTTTAATAAATCGAGATCGTTGATAATCCGTGGATGGGCGGCGTTCAACGATTAAGATTAATCTAGACAATGATCCGTGGATGGGCGGCTTGTCTAGTGTTATTTTGGTTTATTTCCGTATTCGATAGCATGATGAATTTTCGTGATATGATTGCATGATTAGTAGGGTGGGTGAAGTATGATTCTGGAATTCTTTCTCTGATCAAGTCCAAACCTTTATTTTTCTGCATTTAATTTCTGCTGTTATTGACACAACCAAATCTCTTGTTAATCGGAATAGCTAAATAGGTCGCCTGTTAACTAGTACTCACACACGTCTGTTTCTTGGATCCCTTGGCTTACTAAGGTTATAAATTTTATTTGACTGCAATTCGACCCCTAAAACTCATAACTTAACGACTATAAAGGGTTAAAAATACGTTTGTCAGAGTGCCTGCATTACCACATCCACTTCAATTTCCCCACCCAGCAGCTCAACTAACTTCAGCCTCATCTTTACCTACAAACGGCAGCAATGAATGTGATGTAGTGTGATGGGAGCATTTGGTCCATTTCTTTTCTGATTAGTGAACTTATTCAATCTTTAAGCAAAACAAGAGCCAGTTCTTCAGCAGATACAGAAGCCAAGTTGTAGAGAGAGTCAGAGAGATAAAATAAGACTTCTGGTCAAAATAATGTAAACCAGCAATCAATAAATAAAACACCAAAAAAAATCGTTTTGTAAACCAGTAAACTCAATATTAGAATAACATAAAGTCTAAAGATACACAATGACAAAGACTTCATAATTTGCTAGATTACCAAATAATCATGCTCACAAGATCCAATGTAAGAGAAAGACTTTTTTTTTTTTTCGATGGGGATTACAAGTCGACCAGACATACATACACGAGACACGAATACTAGTTGGAGAACATAGAGACGACATAAGAGCAGCCAACTTTGAGGAGCAAGTCCTCAGTAAACGAATCTACATGCATGAGAAGACGGCCAATCCCAAAAACAGGCATTAAGACAGTTTCCGAATGAAGGCACATTCCACAGTGCCTTTCCAACCTGCATCGAAACTAAAGAAGCCGGACTACACCGACCATAACCTAACAACAAACTAAAGGAAACACTGGCGGACACAACCACTCAGACATGGCTGGCCCGAAATACAGCAACAAACAAACAGCAAAACAACACAACATCAGCGACTAAAAACTACACAAAAGAGGTGTCGCGTTGGCCGACCTTCCTCCTGAACCCCAAAACGTAGCCACCTCCGGTCGCCACCAAGGAAGCTCCGCCGGCACCACCACCACCAAATCGTTGACGCGGAGTACCAGCAGATCCGGCCAACAAAACATCTACCCCGTATGCACACCTATCAAAGGCCAAAAAAACCAACACCCACCCCCACCCGGCACCCTCACTGACGCACCAACACATCCAACCCCACAGCAGGAAGATGCAGCGGAACCCAGCAATAGATGCAGGGTGGCGAGAGCCAGCCCAGCGCTTAATCGAAGAAGACTCTCAAACCGCCTGAGAAACTCCGGAGCGTTCTCGAAGCGATGACTTCTTAACTTGATTGACCAGTTGAAAAATGTAAGAGAAAGACTTAAAGCTTAAATATAATGCTTCCAAAGATAAATACACAATACCGCATAACAAAGGCTGCAATGATTTATCTAACATTTTTTTAAAAAGGAAAATTTTATATTTGATGCTAATTTCAACAAGAGTAAACAATTAACACTACACCAGTTGGTCGCTTATGTAACGTAGTTAGAGTAAGTAACATAAGTACCAGTCGCATAAAGAGTTCTTAGGAGACTGAGAAAAACAGGTTAGTCGCCTGAAAACACTTATGTGACTGGAACTTAGGTAGCTGACCAAAGTTTGTGACATAAGAGGTCTAATGCGATTGCATCTTATGTAGCTCACCGAAGTTTCACTACAAGAAAATGTGTTATAAGCTACGATTTAAATCCAACGGAATATATTTTGTTGATAATATGTATAAAACCTTCAAAAAGTTTGTTGGAAATAAATCCGTTGGAAATTTATGTATTATAAGTGACAAATTAAATTCAACGAAAATATGTTGTTGATAATATATATAAAACCTTCGAACTTTGGTTGAAAATAAATCTGTCGAGATTTATATGTTATAAGCTACGTATTAAATTCGACGGAAAATATGTTGTTAATAATACATACGTAAAACAGTCAAAATTTGGTTGGAAATAAATCCGTTGAGATATCCGTGTTATAAGCTACAAATTATATTCGACGAAAAATATTTTGTTGATATTATATATATAGGGGATGCTCAATTGAGGACACTCAAAATGGGAAGAACCTAGGGACACATTTTGCACCTTTATATCAAATAATTTGAAGGTGTAGATTTATCCAACAAACACTTTTTTGTCATTTTGCACTTTTATCTTTTAGGTAAAAGACAAAAGTGCAAAATGACAAACAACTTATACTTTATGGATAAAGGAGGATTGTTGGATCCTTTGATTCAATGGCTTGGATTTGTCCCTAGGTTCTCCCAAAATGGGATGTCCTCAATTGAGCGCCACTCATATATATATATGATTTCAATTAATTAATTCATACTTTGAAGAATCAACACGACAACTTTGGAGGAGAACTCGAAGCTTTTTACGAAGAGAATAATGTTCTACTACTTTCATTCCCAAAAATATTTGTATTTTTCTGGTCTGGATATGAGTAGCTAAACCTCTTTTTCAGTTTTGGGTTTTTTTATTGTGACAAACGTTTTGAGACTCTATTCTTAATGCAATTTCTTGTTTCTCTAGTTCTTGCGTTTTATTTCAAGGATTGAATTGTGAAGCTAAGTGGATACTTTGCCGTAAAACTTAGCCTAACAATCAATCCCTACCGTTAATACTTATTTGATACTTTGCCGTAAAAATAAGTAGTAACACCTAAGCAAGGTAATACCCTTGCCGAATTATTGTGTTTAGGAGACTAGAAGTTTATCGCCATGAATCTCTTATGTTGGAACTGTATGGGGCTTGGGAAACACCCTGCAGTTGGTGAATTGAAGAGTTTGGTAAAATCACACTCATCCCAAATTGTTGGTCTCATTGAAACAAAGGTGAGGAATAAAAAGCGGGATCTGTTGCGCTGTAAACTGGGGTTTTGAACTGTTTTGCTATTGACAGAATTGGGTTATCAGGTGGCTTAGCAGTCCTTTGGAAAAAGGAAGTTAAATTGGAGATTAAGAATTATTCGCGTTTTCACAAAGACATGTTCGTAGAATTGGGGAGCAGAATTAGGGTTACATTATTCTATGGTCACCTAAATGCAAGCTCTAGATAGAGAGGTTGGGAGTTACTTGGGAACCTAAGTGAGAGTTGGGATGGACCGTGGATGGTTTTGGGGGATCTTATTTAGTTAGGAGGCGAAAGGAAAAATAGATAGGGATGAGCTCAGGATGAGAAAGTTCAGGGAGTGTCTGGACAATTTTGATTAGTGGATATGGGGTTTAGGGGAAGCTTGATCACATTTTCGAATAAAAGAGTGTATCCCTTTGAGGCAAAAGCAAGGTTGGACAGGGTCCTTAGGGATTTGCCCTTAAAAAGAGAGCTTCTTAATATTGAAGTAGCTCATGGGTCCTTGGGGATTTGCCCTTAAAAAGAGAGCTTCTTAATATTGAAGTAGCACATATCTATGCAGCAACATCAGACCACACCCCATTGATAATCAGAAACAAGAGGGATACCAAGAATGAGCCTGTAATGAGCTTCAGATACGAGTCCATGTGGCACAAAAATAAAAAATTCCCTGAGGTGGTGAGGACGGCTTGGGTGGAAGCAAAGAACCAGAATAGCAATATCACGGAGATGTTCGAATCATGTGCAGCAAATCTGGACAAATGGAACAAAACAGAATTTGGAAATGTAAAGAAGAGGTTAAAGTTTTTAGAGAAGAAGTTAATGAACCTCAAAGTTCAAGAGAGGACCACTGCAGTCATGGCTCAGGAAAGAAAGCTAGAAGAGGAGAAGGATGAATATATGGCTAGGGAGGAACTTATGTGGTGACAACGATCTGGGGTGGATTGGTTAAAGGAGGGCGATGTAAACACTGCTTTCTTCCATTCCAGAGCTTCCCATAGAAGAGCAGTAAACATAATTTCAAAGCTGATGGTGGAGGGTAGGGAAATTATTGAGATGGCATACATTATGAGGGCCATTGAGAAGTACTACCAGAAAGTATATACCACAAGTCAGCGAGAGGGTTTCCAGATTAGTAATAAAGACCTAGAAGAAATACCCAGATTAGTCTCGAATGAGATGGCTGAGGAGCTGCTGAGGCCATATTCCAAAGAAGAAATCATAGTAGCACTATTTCAAATGGCTCCAACGAAAGCCCCGGGGTGGATGGATTTCCTGCATTATTCTACCAGACGCATTAGACTTTACTTGGGGATGATCTGTATAGAGAAATCAACAGCTTTCTGGAAGAAGGACAGTTTGACCTGAGATTGAATATGACAAGGGTGGTGTTGGTGCCCAAGTGTAAGAATCCACACAAATTAGAGGATTTTCGACCTATCAGTGTATGCAACACACCAATGAAGATGATATATAAAGCTCAGGCCAATCGACTACAAAATATCCTCCCTCATGTATCTCCGAAAATCAGAAAGCATTTATTAAAGATAGACTAATCACGGATAACATATTATAGCACACGAGATTAACCACTATATTAGAACTAGGACATGGACTAGGGATAAGGTTTTGTCACTAAAATTGGATATGAGCAAAGCATATTATAGGATTTAGTGGCAATTCTTAGAGAAAATCCTTACTAAATTTGGGTTTCCAAATAAGTGGGTTTGTTGGGTGATGAAATGTGTCACAACAGTGTCATATAAGATAAAAGTTAATGAAATATGGTCTAATGTGATCACCCCAACTAGAGGCCTTAGGCAAGGTCACCCTATGTCCCCTTACTTATTCATTTTGTGTGTCGATACGCTGTCAAGAACACTAGAGAATAGGAGGGAAATGGGAATAATTAAGGGTGTACAAATAGCTGAAAATGCCCCTCATTTGCTCTTTGTGATGGTAGTTTAATTTTTCTAAGGGCTAAAATGGATGAAGTTAGGGAAATTATGTGAGTGTTCGACATATATGAATGTATTTTAGGACAGAAAATTAATTTTGATAAATTTGAAATAGTTGTCAGTCCTAATACTAATGAGGGAGAGAGGGATC
The DNA here is from genome assembly GCA_033675395.1 of Rhodiola chrysanthemifolia. NCBI lineage: Eukaryota > Viridiplantae > Streptophyta > Magnoliopsida > Saxifragales > Crassulaceae > Rhodiola > Rhodiola chrysanthemifolia. Next base: position 35,217,206 of record CM066207.1, on the reverse strand, counting down.
AGATTAAGGAGGCATTAAGAGTAAGAGTGATAGACAAATATTCCAAATATTTGGAGCTCCTGACTGTGGTAGGATTAAATAAAAAAGAGGTCTTCAGTAGGATAGAAGAACTAACTCTAGAAAAAACTCAATGATTGGAAGTATAAAATCCTGTCATTTGCGGGAAAACAGACATTAGTAAATTGTTCCCTTCAGGCTGTGCCTGTATTTGCAATGCACTGCTTTCAGCTACCTAAGAGCCTATGTAACAGTTTATTAGCCAGTGAAATTAAGTTCTTATGGTCAAACAATGGTAATGAGAAGTCGATACACTGGACAAATAAGGAAATCATACTAAAAGATTAGTGTTTTGGGGTCTGGGGTTAGGAACTTTGAATTCTTTAATTGTGTACTCATGATGAAGCAGGCATAGAGATTGTTGAAAAGGCTAGAGCTGCAGATGTCGAGACTGTTAAAGGCTAATATTTTACAAGGTCGACCTTCCTGGAATCCTCTCTAGGGCGCAGACCATCCAACGCATGAAGGAGCATCTTCAAAACCAAGGATTTATTGAAACAGGAGATTGTAGAACAGATGTGGGATATGGATATACATGGAAAGGGGGGCGTTCAATTGAGGACATGTCTTATGGTGAGGGTGTAGGGACTAATCTTGGCCATTGGATGAGGTTCATCCAATGATCCACAAGCTGCCACGTGTCACATGTGGTAGTGGGTTTTACTATTTGCTTTTTGGTAGTGGGATTTTACTATTTGCTTTATTGGATTTTGGGTACTTGGACACGTGGCGCACCCACAAAGCACGGGGGGGTTAGATGGATGATGATCTAATGGATGAGATTTGTCCCTACGTCCTTACCAAATTTGGGTGTCCTCATTTGAACACTCCTCTACATGGAAATTATCTACAACAGGGGAGTTTGAATGCAAGATTGCTTATAAGTTGGTATAAGAAAAGTATGTGGCAGATGTGGGGATACTAGGAGAATGTTCAGACACTTCGCAGATAAAGAGATTCTGGAATAAGGTATGGAAGCTCATCCTTCCTAATAAAATAAAAAAAATTGTTGGAGATTGTTTTATGACGCCCTTACCTGATGCAAAAAACTTGCTGAAAAGAGGATGTGAGCCTGAAAGATGTTGTGTATTCTGTGGCTATAGTATTAAATCAGTATTGCATATTTTAAAGGATTGTTGTTGGGCTAGGGTAGTGTCGAGGGGGTAGGCATTGAGGAAATGATACTTGATATCCGATGTGAATACCTAGCGGACTGGTTATGGTTATATTCCCAGGAACTGAATCTAGAGGAGTTTAGGTTCCTGGCTTACACTTGCTGGATGTTATGGTTGAATAGGAACCGGGTAACTCATGGTAAGGGGAATAAGGGATTTGAGGGAGTTGTGGGAACAGTAAAAGCTTTACTGTTGGAATGTAATAGGTGGCTAAATGGAAAAAATAGACTATTGGAAGGACTGTGAGGATTTAATCTTCCTAGGGAATCGAAAATTTGAATATGCTGTGATGGATCAGTGAATAAAGAGATGAGAAGGATGGGATATGCTGCCAATGCCTTGAAATGGGACTCTTGTTTTAAATGTTTCTGCATGGTGGAGGCAAAATGCCAAGAGTACGATGGATGCGGAAGGCCTGGCATTATCGTACGGAATGCGAGCAGCGGAGCCTATGAATTCTTATCTGACAACATTGAGGCAATCCAAGCGATTTTACGAGGCTATAAGAAGACTGTCCTGACGGAAGACTGGGCGACTAAATGTGTTGCAATGCTGGAAGCCCATAAACATTGGAGTCTAGAAAACACAATGCGTGAAGCTAACTGGGAGATAGATTGGCTAGCAAACTACGCAAGGGAGCATAAATAGGAATGGATAGCAACTTATTCTATCCTGAGGAACCTCTGTTTTGCTCAATCAGCGAGTTGTAATGAGTCTTAGTCTTACTGTGTTAGGTCCTAGTGCGGTGCGTTGTGTCCTGGGCGTTATGGTTGAGTATGTATTTCTCGTCTTACTGCTGAGTTGCTGGTTGTTCCGAGTTCTTATGAAATTTTGCAATAAAAAAAACCTTAAATATGAACTTTAATTCTATTAAAAGAACATTCTAATACATATAAAAAGAAATTATTTAAAATTCAAGTGCTTAAAGGATATATAAGTTCATGCGCATAATGCCAAATCTATGTGCAGAGTGTCATATTCGTGCATATATAAATCTCTTTTGTACACAGAAAATATATCACATGAACCACAATTATATTATATGAACTTTTTTCGACGGCAAATTCATGTGCATAAAGCTAAACTCATGATCATGACTCATGAGGCCAACTCATGTGCATAAGGCAGTCCAAATGCATAAGACTAAAATTACGTTTAAGAAGTGCAAGATTTAAGGTTCGGCTCCAGTAAATTAATATTTTTAGTGAACACTTTTGGCCACTTTTGGCATAAATTTTTTCGGCTCCAGTAAATTAACATATAGAAGTGCAAGATTTAAGGTTCGGCAGATGTGCTCCAGACTTTTTCTTTTTTCTTTTTTTTTTTTTTTTTTTTTTGAGAACTTGAGACTCATCAATCTTCACCTTTTAAAATACAAGATGCATTTTTCAAGATGCATTTGGTGGTGACACGTGTCCCATGTGCATTTTCCAAGATGCATTTAATGCAAAGTCAAAGCCACCTTTTTTGACTTTGTTTTTTGGACATGTGTCACATGCAGATTCAAATATGCATCATGATCCAATGGTGAGATTTGGGGTCTCATGTTTTCGAATTTTTAAGGGTTCTCAATCGAGCGCTCCCCTATTTTATTACTTCATATTTTTTAAGATATAATGGTTAAAAAAATTAGATCTTAAAACTGCCACATGTTCGATTTCTATTGGAAGATGGTATATATTGTGGGACTCAAATCCATTTTTTTTGATCATGAGATTATCTTTTTTGCACTTGCTCATGTGATGATCAAATCTATGACACATTTGGTGATGGTGAGGGAGCATTTTTTTTAGTCATCCCTCATGACATTTTTCTATGATAAAAAAGATTATAGGTGGAGATGCTCTAAAATAAAATTCGTGTCCGCAAGTCTAATTCCTGTACATATGGCTAAATTCATGTGATGTGCGCTCTTCTTTAAACACAACAATACATCATATCATTAAAACATTGCGGCAATTAATCACAAAGTTCAATAAAAAAAATAATTCATACGTAACCACAAATGCTACTCAATGTGAACCCATCTTCCTCTGGACGGAATTCCATCATGGACCAAAAACAAAAGGTAATAACCTGGGGGAGCCAATGCCGAGTTGGCCGGAGCCTCACCATCGACCACAAAGTTACCGGGAGTAACCTTGCGGACTCCACAAAGTTGTATAGCTAGCACTCTCTGATGCATTGAAAGAGAGTGGGTCGTAAAGGAGGGTGCGACCATAGTCACATAAATGTCATTTCCCACCTCTTGCTTCGAACCCACTCGAAACCCTACCGAGATTTTTTGGTTGTGGACTAGTTTCAATCCAGGCTTTACTGCAGTTATTTCTGGCCTGGTTTTTCCGGTGGTCAGGTAGGGCGGGTAGAAGGCTTCAAGACTGAGTTCAGTTGGATACAGGGTTGAGAAGTTGTACCTGTTCATCATCATGCACAACAATAATTTACATAGAGTTATAATTCTAAAGCTTCCATCTTAAGCCTAAGATTGTACCAGAAACCAGGGACGGAGTCAGGATTCAAATATATGTAGGGCTAATTTTTTTTCCAGATGACATTTTACCGTGCAAGCTTCAGTTGGCTTTTGCTTTTCAATTTTTAAGGTTAATTTGGCTAATTTATAGGGCTAGTTTGGCCCAAAACACTTGAGTTTGTCGCTGCACTTTAAAATTTTATGGTTAAATTAATATTTAATTTCGAAATAAATTTTTTTTTTCCAAAAAACAAGCAGGGCTTGAGCCCCATGTAGGGGTGGGCATGGGTCGGGTTGGGCTCGTTCCTAACCCGACCCGAAATAATGATCGGGTCTTTTCTTTGACACCTACCGGGTTAATTATGTGAACCCAAACCCGACCCTAAAACTAAAATTTATAAAAGGCATAAAATATTCAACGTCATCTATCAAGATATAATTACTTTAAAAATATAAGCTTAAATCACTGATTTATGATGTAAAGTTTAGTATTACGGTTTTATTTTTCATTGCAAACCAGTTACTTATTCATAGATTAATTGGTATGGTAGTCACATTCATTCAGATGAGGTGTAAAGTTCGAATATTGTTAAAAATTTAGTATTTTTTATATTACTTATAAAATCGGGTAACCCGAACCTCAATCCTAACCCGACCCGAAACTGGGTTAAACCCGACATTAATCGAATCGGATCGGGCCGGATTGTGCCCACCCCTAGCCCATATGCGTCACTCTGCCTCCGTCCCTGCCAGAAACCCTCTTATTTTGGAGAAAATATCTCAGTAATATTCAGTATTATTTTAAAAATTAAATTTCACCGACAATTCCCAAATTCAGTGTCACACAGTTATTTTTTGATTGTAAAATTTTCATCTATGGATGTGCATTAATGTTACCAGTTGTTAATAGGTCCCATTTACATTATTACTGCAACAAATACTACAACTACAAAGTACTGTGTCCCAGGAACAGAGAGTGTTTCAGTGTTTGTATGGAACACTATCTATGATTTATGAACACAACGTTTTAAGTTGAATGTGGCTGCATGTGTCCCAAATATGACTCATAATGTAACATCCTAGCTACTTTCTACCTCAACTCAATAAACATTCATAATTACAGTTGTCTATAACACAAAGTGTTTGAAGTTTAGAATTAAGAGTTCAGGTAATTGATGCATATATCTGAATTCAAGTTGAACCTTTTACATTGTAATTAACATCATTACTGCAACGAAAGTGAGGACCAATAAATGCATGGTGAGACTCTGTTAACACTGACTTTAGGTTGTTGCTAAACAGTGCTAGCTAGTAGCTAGTAATAATATTGGAATTTAATTACAATATCTGCACTCAACTAAACCCTGCATCTATGTCTGAAGAAATACTGCATGAAAAGTAATGAAGAGTGTACCTGTTGTTAGGGTTACTGCCGCCGATCAAAACCCGTCCGTCCGGCAGCAAATGGGCAGAAGAGTGGTACAGCCTTGGAACCTCGGAGCCAGTTAAAACTTCGAACCTTTCCTTTCCGTTACCTGCATTCACTTTATACAACACCGGATTAAGAACCGGGCTCCTCGCATTGTCCCATCCGGCTGCTCCTCTACCTGCCCCATTCACAATCAGGACATCCCCCGTTGGAAGGAGAATCATGTCCCCCATGATCCTCCTCATCGGCATTTCCTCGATTTTCCAAGCAGGAGATTGGTCAGTGAAAGCCAATCTCCCGCATAATTTCGAGGCTGGGATGAAACGTCTCCTCTTGGCCATTGAATTTCGGAATGCATGCGGATAAGTCCCGCCGCAGATTAACACCTCGCCTTTCAGGGTTTGTTTTGCACCGTTGAGCTTGAGTGGTAAAAGAGCCGAGGAGCCTGTACTCGGATAGTTATGAGAAAAGCCACCGGGAAAAACAGGGTATTTTCTCAAGACTTTGTTGTTGACATAGTCTAGTAAAATGGCGCGATCGTTGGCGAAGATGAACAGATTTCCATCTGGACCCAAATGCACAAACGGATACAGATTGTTGTTTTCGAAAATCGAAGTCATTGTCTCTTCAAGAAAAGGAAGCTTCTGAACAGCCGAGTCCTCAGCTCCAAGCCTCGGAACAAACTCGTAAGAAAACTGAGACAATCCGCCAACAACAACCGATCTACCGTCGGGTAACACCTGGTTGGTGGCATACCATCTCGGCTTAAGTAGCCCGTTGCGATCCTCGCGCCAGTCGCAACCCTGGCACGGTTTCAAGTATCTAACAACTCTGTCTCCAAGCACAAACCCTCCTGTCTGGACGAGAACCCCATCGGGTGATAATGCGCCAGATGAGCACCATGTATCACTTAAGATTGTGAGTGCTCGGACCTTTCGAGTAAACGGATCAAATTCGACCGAGTGAGCCGTGCATTCTTGGACTATGGGAGGACATATGGGTAAGGAGATGTTGGAGGCACCATTGGTCCAGTCGAAGGCTATGATTTTGTTTGTGGGGAGTAGAGCAATGTGCATTGCGGAAATTCCTAAGTTTCGCTTTAGATACTTCCATCTTCCTCTATAAGGCTGGGACAAGGTAGTTGATGATGATGCAGAAATGGAGCAAAGTAGGAGTAGGATCAGTGATATGGAAATGTCTCTGTGCTCCATGTCAATAGAATCCAATTGTTTGGTGAAATGTGGAGAATGCAATTCTTGAGTGAAGAAATGGAAAATGAGACTGCAGGTCGGATGCTAAAATGAATGCAGCGTTGGTAAGTAATGATCACCGTCATTAATTAGTTGTGTGCCTCAAAAAAATGAATATACATTTATTGGGGAGCGCTCGGTTGAGAACTCTTAAAAATTCGAGAACTTGAGAACATAAATCTCACTATTAAATCATGATGCATCTTTGAATCTGCATGTGACACATGTCCAAAATGCAAAGTCAAAAAATATGCCTTTCACTTTGCATTAAATGCATCTTGGAAAATGCATATGTGACACGTGTCACCACCAAAATGCATTTTGCATTTTGGAGGGTGAAGATTGAGGTCTCAAGTTTTCGAAATTTTAAGGGGTTCTCATTTGAGCGCTCCTCTACATTTATAAAAAGTATCTATGTCACATTGGTTACATAGTAAAATATTTCCAAGTGTTATGAATATTGATATTAATTTCGGATGACTCTTAACTTTTTATATGGTAATGTTTCTTAGTTTTTTTCATGTACCCCATAAATCACTAGATTTAATCTCGTATATTGATTGTTAGTCTTTTCATGTGTTCATGTACCCTTATATAAAGGGATCATTTCTAAATATCAATATTAAAAAGAATTCATCTTCCTCTCTACATTTCTATTAATGTACATGTTTATCTTCTACCTTTAAGTTTCTTCTCAATTTTCAAATATTTCAAAACATGTTATCAGCACGAGTTGCTCAATGTATGAATACAAACATCTTCCTCCCCTTTCTTATTGTGATGCGATAATGGTAACATTGAGTCATTTTCAGAGAAATCTCAAAAACGCCTAGCATTTGGAAAAATAAATTCCTTTTATGATTTTGTTTAGAACATGTATATTTATCGGATCATGTTCTTTTAAATTTTTCTCAAGCCTAATTTTATATGTTGAAAATGATTATATCTTATGTGTATAACATGTTTATTTTCATGTTCTATGTGGTATTTAATTTAATTTTACATGTGACTAATGCTCAAATTCATTGTTTCATTTCATTACGTGAAGTCAATCTTATATGAATCGAGTGCAAGTTACCATATATATGCCTTCTTTATTTTAATTAAATAATAATAATCAACCCAGAAAAATATGATCAAGTTTTATTTTTTTTTGATGGTCTAAGTTATAAATGGGGTGGTGGATACCAAACCTTGAACTCTTGCCCTGTTGGAAGATTGAGTTTCCTCAAATCCATTTGGACAAAAGGCAGATTGGTAAAAATATGATCAAGTTGGACGCTACAAAAAAAAAAAAAGTTGGACGCTACAAAATGTAGGAGATTAGTATTTCGTTATGGCTCATGCAATAAAGATCAGATACAAAATATATTTTTAATGTAAAATATAAAGTTCGTCAAAATTGAGTTATAATTCGTCATCGAGAAACCAAAAGTACGAAATAGTTCGTCACGAATAATTTATAATTCGTCACCGAGAAATTAATCATAAACGAGATTTAATACATGATTTAATCTCATCCGTTCAAATGATCAAATCAAAAACTGTGATTGATTTATAATTTTACAAAAATATACCTTTGCACCGCTTTTTTTTTCCTAAGCCCACGTACAAATTTATAGATTGCAAAGATGCCTTAACAAATATCATGACAAAATTGTTAAAAGAATTCTACTTTATGACAACAGTTTCTAGAAGAATTTTCTGCGTCTGAGTCTTGTAGAAGATGCTTTAGAAACCAAAAGTCCAACGCCCAAGCACATCATCCAAAGCCCAACATCGACGGCCCAGCCCATATCCTCCATCTCCTCCTTTTCCGCCGCCGTCAACTCTCCATCTCCGCCGATTTCTTCCTCCTCCTCCTCGTCGCCGCTGCAGCAACAACAATAGCATTCTTCCTCCTTGGCCTCCGGAATCTCCTCCAACCCCGTCACGTTCTTCCTTCGTCGCCTCCTGACCACCATCTCCACCTTCTCACAAACCATCGCCATTCCCTCTGCGGCGACGCACACTTCGGCCGCCGCCAGCTTCAGCCCGACGATTTCTTCCTCCAACAAACACTTACACCCCATCGTCCACTCATCCTCGCAGCTCCGAAATACGCCATTCAACAACTTAACATCACCCAAGTAAACCTCGTACCTGATCCCTTCGGTGGCCCTCACCTGCTCCTTGCTAACGTACGCCACCAGCTGGTTATTATCTCCTCTTAGGACACGGTGGAGCGTGAGGAAGGCGGGGGAGTCGGGTCGGATGTTGGAGCCGTCGATGTGGAGGGGCGAGCCGGTTATTCTGGGGAGGTAGATGAGAGTTAAGGAATCGGGTAACAAACGTTGTTGGTGGTTGTTGCATAAGATGAGTCTGACACAGAAGGCTCTGATCTTGATCTGGTCTTTGTCGACGAGGTAGTGCATGCCGGCTGACCTACACATCCTCTTTTGCTTCTTTATCTTGCTTGCTTCTCGATCTTCTTCAAATCCACGATTTTTTTAAAGAGTCTCCAAACGCAAGATTTTTGACTTCTGTGAGTTTTGATTGTTGAAGGGTATGTGGTGGAAATGGAATATAATAAGATGAGGGGGGAGGGTGTTGTTGTAATTGATGTAATATGATTGATTGGTGGGGATGAGGAGGCAGGCACACGGGTTTGAATGGAGAAAGGTGGGACTTTCAATATTCCTGAATTCAGCGGGCGAGTTTAGGAAGTTGCTGGTTTCTGACGTCTTGTGGGCTGTTTGGGCTCTTTCTTTTTGGCTAAAGAGGTATCCTTACATTTAATTGGGATGGAGGTCCGCCGCTACTTCCCCATCAACTTGCCACTCGATTTCGCTTTGCAAAAGAAGAAACAACTTGCAGGAAATACCATCAAAGGAAACTAGGAGCGCCCATTGTTTCCTTTAGCCAAATCAGACTAAAAATCTACTTATGGACTCATTATCCGTAAATCTGAAAACATAAATGTTTTCAGATTTACGGATAATGAGTCCATAAGTAGATTTTTAGTCTGATTGATACCAATCTGAATCATAGAACCAATCTATGTAATTTTGTGAAAACAAGAAGTTTTCTTCTTCTAAATAATCTAAATTATTCATTTCTTCTTCTAAGTTGATTTCAACTAGATTAAGGATTGTTTCTTTAACGTCTATGGACATTTCTTTTAATAAATATAAAACGGTGATTTTATATTCATTATTTTGATATTTGAAAATGCCAAATTCTGGATTTATCATTTTGATGAACAGTAAAATTTGGTGAATAGTGATTTACTATTAGGGACAGCATTTGTCCTTGTTTTGATAAAATGATAAGTTTCATTTTGTATAATTTGCTTGCCAATTTCTTGGTTGCTGTTGTTGATTGTTCAACAATAGAGTGGTAATGTAAATAGGGCTCTACCACAGTATTTCTATCTGGACTGGTAATCTACCGTATTTTTATACCCAAATTTTATAGATAGTGGTAGCTGTCTTCCTTTTTCTGAATTCTTCAAGACTTCTTTCTCCAATGATAGGAAGTTTTGTGAGGAATTGTTCAACAAAGGCAGGATACTCTGCCTGAGGTAGTTTGTAGAGATTCTTCTCATATTCACAGGTGAATTCTTTGAAGGAGCAAATGTTGCATATTTGCATCTTTGTAAGCCTTTGTCTGGCTTGTTCTTCTTCCTTGAGGATTTCTCCGTCCTTATCTTCAAACATGTTGAGTCCAAGAAAGATTGTGTAGAGGGCATCTAGAATCTTTTCTAGCATCATTTCTCCTGTCCAGGTTTCATCCCAGATTGTTTTCTTGATAAACTCTCGGATGATTCCTTCTGTCTTATGGATCATAAGGAGTAAAACCGTGCTGCCGGTTTGGTAGTCGTCAATGTTTGACTGGATGGTTAGGCTAATTCCTGTAGCCCATCTATCAATCATTTCTTTCCTTTCATTCATGTTATTGATGCAATCAATATTGATTGTTCCAGCCGGGATATTTCTTTCAGGGGCCGTGTTTCCTGAGTTTGTGGCAAAGGGTCTTTGTCGAGGCTTATATCTTTTTGCGCCAGTTGCGCTGGATTCAGCATCGTCCTTTAGGGTTCCCAAGTTTCCCATTTCGATGTCTGGTTCTTCGGAACTAGAATCGTCTTTAGTTTGATTGACCATAACATTTTCCTTTATGTTATAGTTATATTTGACACAAAGGTCTTTGCTTTGGAATTTGACGAGGAGTTCGTCTTCTTCTAAAGCCATGAGGTGTACAAGTTCTGTACAATCATCATCGTTGATTGATATTTCAAAGAAATATCTTTCAAGGTGATCCGTGATGGTAGTCATTCAGTTGAACCGAAGGGCCAACTTAGGCTTTTAGGATCTTTGGAGCTTCCCAAGTTTTCGTTTCCTACTCTGAAATTTGGGTAGGGATACTTGTGAAGATTGCTTGTTGTGGCAACTCCTTTATCTTTATCTAAGATAATTTGCTTATTGGTTTCTTTCAATAATTTATTTGTGTTGTCGCACATTTTTATTTCGTCAGAAATTTCCTTAATGATCTTTGCACTGACGGCTTCAATAAGGTTTTCAAGTCTAGGGAAGGCTTCCCTGATGTAGAGGTCAATGTCTTTAACAGACGAGTTGGTCATGGCTATCCGATGACAGCCTTTATTGCAACTCTAATATCTTCGAGTTTTTCTTCTAAATCTTTGAGCCTTTCTTCTGTGAGAACGGTTGGGTAGATTTTGTTTTTAATTTTTTCTAACTCTTGATTTTGACTTACAAGGATATCAAGGATATCGATATTGAAGTTGGTATCGATACCACCTCTTTTTATAAGGTTTTTAAGTTTGTTAAAAACACTAGGGTTTTTACTAAACGGTTCGCATTGGTCTTTTTCTAATCCAAGAAAAGAACTTATCTTAGAGATTTTAATCCAAACTCTTGCGAGTAATTGATTAATGTTGTTTCCTTGACTTATTAAGTTTGGAAACGAAGGTTTGTTCGTACTGAAAACGTAAGTGACCTCACTGATTTTTCTTTGTTCGAGATCTTTGAAGTGTAAGATCTTTCCTTTTTTGTAGATGTGTGACACATCTGCAGAGAAAATGGATCTGCTGGAACTCATTTATCCAATTAGGTTTTCTAATTGGTTTCCTATTCTGTCAATTCGTATTGACATATTGGCAAGAGCTAATTTATTTAAAGTAGGCTCGCTACTATTTGAAGTAGTGTGATTGCTACTTTGCCCAATTTCTAACCTATTGTTAGAGATGCTTACTCTAGGTTTCTGGCCCAGGTAGTCCATATCTTGGGCTATATTGATGGCCCAGGATTTGTCTTCGGATGATAAGTCACAGAACTTAGTATCCTCGATACTTCCAATGTTGGAAAAGACATCGTCGATTTCAATATTGGGATTATCTTTATAGTCTATCGAATGATGACTATTGGTTAATGCATAACCTAAGAGATAAGTAACAGAAAAGACTTTATCTCCTGTGCGCATGAGGTCGCTTCTTCCGAACTCGTGTGCAAGGCTGAGAACTTGATCGAGGTTCTTTGTGTTCAGACACAACAATACATCATATCATTAAAACATTGCGGCAATTAATCACAAAGTTCAATAAAAAAAAATAATTCATACGTAACCACAAATGCTACTCAATGTGAACCCATCTTCCTCTGGACGGAATTCCATCATGGACCAAAAACAAAAGGTAATAACCTGGGGGAGCCAATGCCGAGTTGGCCGGAGCCTCACCATCGACCACAAAGTTACCGGGAGTAACCTTGCGGACTCCACAAAGTTGTATAGCTAGCACTCTCTGATGCATTGAAAGAGAGTGGGTCGTAAAGGAGGGTGCGACCATAGTCACATAAATGTCATTTCCCACCTCTTGCTTCGAACCCACTCGAAACCCTACCGAGATTTTTTGGTTGTGGACTAGTTTCAATCCAGGCTTTACTGCAGTTATTTCTGGCCTGGTTTTTCCGGTGGTCAGGTAGGGCGGGTAGAAGGCTTCAAGACTGAGTTCAGTTGGATACAGGGTTGAGAAGTTGTACCTGTTCATCATCATGCACAACAATAATTTACATAGAGTTATAATTCTAAAGCTTCCATCTTAAGCCTAAGATTGTACCAGAAACCAGGGACGGAGTCAGGATTCAAATATATGTAGGGCTAATTTTTTTTCCAGATGACATTTTACCGTGCAAGCTTCAGTTGGCTTTTGCTTTTCAATTTTTAGGGTTAATTTGGCTAATTTATAGGGCTAGTTTGGCCCAAAACACTTGAGTTTGTCGCTGCACTTTAAAATTTTATGGTTAAATTAATATTTAATTTCGAAAAAATTTTTTTTTTCCAAAAAACAAGCAGGGCTTGAGCCCCATGTAGGGGTGGGCATGGGTCGGGTTGGGCTCGTTCCTAACCCGACCCGAAATAATGATCGGGTCTTTTCTTTGACACCTACCGGGTTAATTATGTTAACCCAAACCCGACCCTAAAACTAAAATTTATAAAAGGCATAAAATATTCAACGTCATCTATCAAGATATAATTACTTTAAAAATATAAGCTTAAATCACTGATTTATGATGTAAAGTTTAGTATTACGTTTTTATTTTTCATTGCAAACCAGTTACTTATTCATAGATTAATTGGTATGGTAGTCACATTCATTCAGATGAGGTGTAAAGTTCGAATATTGTTAAAAATTTAGTATTTTTTATATTACTTATAAAATCGGGTAACCCGAACCTCAATCCTAACCCGACCCGAAACTGGGTTAAACCCGACATTAATCGAATCGGATCGGGCCGGGTTGTGCCCACCCCTAGCCCATATGCGTCACTCTGCCTCCGTCCCTGCCAGAAACCCTCTTATTTTGGAGAAAATATCTCAGTAATATTCAGTATTATTTTAAAAATTAAATTTCACCGACAATTCCCAAATTCAGTGTCACACAGTTATTTTTTGATTGTAAAATTTTCATCTATGGATGTGCATTAATGTTACCAGTTGTTAATAGGTCCCATTTACATTATTACTGCAACAAATACTACAACTACAAAGTACTGTGTCCCAGGAACAGAGAGTGTTTCAGTGTTTGTATGGAACACTATCTATGATTTATGAACACAACGTTTTAAGTTGAATGTGGCTGCATGTGTCCCAAATATGACTCATAATGTAACATCCTAGCTACTTTCTACCTCAACTCAATAAACATTCATAATTACAGTTGTCTATAACACAAAGTGTTTGAAGTTTAGAATTAAGAGTTCAGGTAATTGATGCATATATCTGAATTCAAGTTGAACCTTTTACATTGTAATTAACATCATTACTGCAACGAAAGTGAGGACCAATAAATGCATGGTGAGACTCTGTTAACACTGACTTTAGGTTGTTGCTAAACAGTGCTAGCTAGTAGCTAGTAATAATATTGGAATTTAATTACAATATCTGCACTCAACTAAACCCTGCATCTATGTCTGAAGAAATACTGCATGAAAAGTAATGAAGAGTGTACCTGTTGTTAGGGTTACTGCCGCCGATCAAAACCCGTCCGTCCGACAGCAAATGGGCAGAAGAGTGGTACAGCCTTGGAACCTCGGAGCCAGTTAAAACTTCGAACCTTTCCTTTCCGTTACCTGCATTCACTTTATACAACACCGGATTAAGAACCGGGCTCCTCGCATTGTCCCATCCGGCTGCTCCTCTACCTGCCCCATTCACAATCAGGACATCCCCCGTTGGAAGGAGAATCATGTCCCCCATGATCCTCCTCATCGGCATTTCCTCGATTTTCCAAGCAGGAGATTGGTCAGTGAAAGCCAATCTCCCGCATAATTTCGAGGCTGGGATGAAACGTCTCCTCTTGGCCATTGAATTTCGGAATGCATGCGGATAAGTCCCGCCGCAGATTAACACCTCGCCTTTCAGGGTTTGTTTTGCACCGTTGAGCTTGAGTGGTAAAAGAGCCGAGGAGCCTGTACTCGGATAGTTATGAGAAAAGCCACCGGGAAAAACAGGGTATTTTCTCAAGACTTTGTTGTTGACATAGTCTAGTAAAATGGCGCGATCGTTGGCGAAGATGAACAGATTTCCATCTGGACCCAAATGCACAAACGGATACAGATTGTTGTTTTCGAAAATCGAAGTCATTGTCTCTTCAAGAAAAGGAAGCTTCTGAACAGCCGAGTCCTCAGCTCCAAGCCTCGGAACAAACTCGTAAGAAAACTGAGACAATCCGCCAACAACAACCGATCTACCGTCGGGTAACACCTGGTTGGTGGCATACCATCTCGGCTTAAGTAGCCCGTTGCGATCCTCGCGCCAGTCGCAACCCTGGCACGGTTTCAAGTATCTAACAACTCTGTCTCCAAGCACAAACCCTCCTGTCTGGACGAGAACCCCATCGGGTGATAATGCGCCAGATGAGCACCATGTATCACTTAAGATTGTGAGTGCTCGGACCTTTCGAGTAAACGGATCAAATTCGACCGAGTGAGCCGTGCATTCTTGGACTATGGGAGGACATATGGGTAAGGAGATGTTGGAGGCACCATTGGTCCAGTCGAAGGCTATGATTTTGTTTGTGGGGAGTAGAGCAATGTGCATTGCGGAAATTCCTAAGTTTCGCTTTAGATACTTCCATCTTCCTCTATAAGGCTGGGACAAGGTAGTTGATGATGATGCAGAAATGGAGCAAAGTAGGAGTAGGATCAGTGATATGGAAATGTCTCTGTGCTCCATGTCAATAGAATCCAATTGTTTGGTGAAATGTGGAGAATGCAATTCTTGAGTGAAGAAATGGAAAATGAGACTGCAGGTCGGATGCTAAAATGAATGCAGCGTTGGTAAGTAATGATCACCGTCATTAATTAGTTGTGTGCCTCAAAAAAATGAATATACATTTATTGGGGAACGCTCGGTTGAGAACTCTTAAAAATTCGAGAACTTGAGAACATAAATCTCACTATTAAATCATGATGCATCTTTGAATCTGCATGTGACACATGTCCAAAATGCAAAGTCAAAAAATATGCCTTTCACTTTGCATTAAATGCATCTTGGAAAATGCACATGTGACACGTGTCACCACCAAAATGCATTTTGCATTTTGGAGGATGAAGATTGAGGTCTCAAGTTTTCGAAATTTTAAGGGGTTCTCATTTGAGCGCTCCTCTACATTTATAAAAAGTATCTATGTCACATTGGTTACATAGTAAAATATTTCCAAGTATTATGAATATTGATATTAATTTCGGATGACTCTTAACTTTTTATATGGTAATGTTTCTTAGTTTTTTTCATGTACCCCATAAATCACTAGATTTAATCTCGTATATTGATTGTTAGTCTTTTCATGTGTTCATGTACCCTTATATAAAGGGATCATTTCTAAATATCAATATTAAAAAGAATTCATCTTCCTCTCTACATTTCTATTAATGTACATGTTTATCTTCTACCTTTAAGTTTCTTCTCAATTTTCAAATATTTCAAAACATGTTATCAGCACGAGTTGCTCAATGTATGAATACAAACATCTTCCTCCCCTTTCTTATTGTGATGCGATAATGGTAACATTGAGTCATTTTCAGAGAAATCTCAAAAACGCCTAGCATTTGGAAAAATAAATTCCTTTTATGATTTTGTTTAGAACATGTATATTTATCGGATCATGTTCTTTTAAATTTTTCTCAAGCCTAATTTTATATGTTGAAAATGATTATATCTTATGTGTATAACATGTTTATTTTCATGTTCTATGTGGTATTTAATTTAATTTTACATGTGACTAATGCTCAAATTCATTGTTTCATTTCATTACGTGAAGTCAATCTTATATGAATCGAGTGCAAGTTACCATATATATGCCTTCTTTATTTTAATTAAATAATAATAATCAACCCAGAAAAATATGATCAAGTTTTATTTTTTTTTGATGGTCTAAGTTATAAATGGGGTGGTGGATACCAAACCTTGAACTCTTGCCCTGTTGGAAGATTGAGTTTCCTCAAATCCATTTGGACAAAAGGCAGATTGGTAAAAATATGATCAAGTTGGACGCTACAAAAAAAAAAAAAGTTGGACGCTACAAAATGTAGGAGATTAGTATTTCGTTATGGCTCATGCAATAAAGATCAGATACAAAATATATTTTTAATGTAAAATATAAAGTTCGTCAAAATTGAGTTATAATTCGTCATCGAGAAACCAAAAGTACGAAATAGTTCGTCACGAATAATTTATAATTCGTCACCGAGAAATTAATCATAAACGAGATTTAATACATGATTTAATCTCATCCGTTCAAATGATCAAATCAAAAACTGTGATTGATTTATAATTTTACAAAAATATACCTTTGCACCGCTTTTTTTTTCCTAAGCCCACGTACAAATTTATAGATTGCAAAGATGCCTTAACAAATATCATGACAAAATTGTTAAAAGAATTCTACTTTATGACAACAGTTTCTAGAAGAATTTTCTGCGTCTGAGTCTTGTAGAAGATGCTTTAGAAACCAAAAGTCCAACGCCCAAGCACATCATCCAAAGCCCAACATCGACGGCCCAGCCCATATCCTCCATCTCCTCCTTTTCCGCCGCCGTCAACTCTCCATCTCCGCCGATTTCTTCCTCCTCCTCCTCGTCGCCGCTGCAGCAACAACAATAGCATTCTTCCTCCTTGGCCTCCGGAATCTCCTCCAACCCCGTCACGTTCTTCCTTCGTCGCCTCCTGACCACCATCTCCACCTTCTCACAAACCATCGCCATTCCCTCTGCGGCGACGCACACTTCGGCCGCCGCCAGCTTCAGCCCGACGATTTCTTCCTCCAACAAACACTTACACCCCATCGTCCACTCATCCTCGCAGCTCCGAAATACGCCATTCAACAACTTAACATCACCCAAGTAAACCTCGTACCTGATCCCTTCGGTGGCCCTCACCTGCTCCTTGCTAACGTACGCCACCAGCTGGTTATTATCTCCTCTTAGGACACGGTGGAGCGTGAGGAAGGCGGGGGAGTCGGGTCGGATGTTGGAGCCGTCGATGTGGAGGGGCGAGCCGGTTATTCTGGGGAGGTAGATGAGAGTTAAGGAATCGGGTAACAAACGTTGTTGGTGGTTGTTGCATAAGATGAGTCTGACACAGAAGGCTCTGATCTTGATCTGGTCTTTGTCGACGAGGTAGTGCATGCCGGCTGACCTACACATCCTCTTTTGCTTCTTTATCTTGCTTGCTTCTCGATCTTCTTCAAATCCACGATTTTTTTAAAGAGTCTCCAAACGCAAGATTTTTGACTTCTGTGAGTTTTGATTGTTGAAGGGTATGTGGTGGAAATGGAATATAATAAGATGAGGGGGGAGGGTGTTGTTGTAATTGATGTAATATGATTGATTGGTGGGGATGAGGAGGCAGGCACACGGGTTTGAATGGAGAAAGGTGGGACTTTCAATATTCCTGAATTCAGCGGGCGAGTTTAGGAAGTTGCTGGTTTCTGACGTCTTGTGGGCTGTTTGGGCTCTTTCTTTTTGGCTAAAGAGGTATCCTTACATTTAATTGGGATGGAGGTCCGCCGCTACTTCCCCATCAACTTGCCACTCGATTTCGCTTTGCAAAAGAAGAAACAACTTGCAGGAAATACCATCAAAGGAAACTAGGAGCGCCCATTGTTTCCTTTAGCCAAATCAGACTAAAAATCTACTTATGGACTCATTATCCGTAAATCTGAAAACATAAATGTTTTCAGATTTACGGATAATGAGTCCATAAGTAGATTTTTAGTCTGATTGATACCAATCTGAATCATAGAACCAATCTATGTAATTTTGTGAAAACAAGAAGTTTTCTTCTTCTAAATAATCTAAATTATTCATTTCTTCTTCTAAGTTGATTTCAACTAGATTAAGGATTGTTTCTTTAACGTCTATGGACATTTCTTTTAATAAATATAAAACGGTGATTTTATATTCATTATTTTGATATTTGAAAATGCCAAATTCTGGATTTATCATTTTGATGAACAGTAAAATTTGGTGAATAGTGATTTACTATTAGGGACAGCATTTGTCCTTGTTTTGATAAAATGATAAGTTTCATTTTGTATAATTTGCTTGCCAATTTCTTGGTTGCTGTTGTTGATTGTTCAACAATAGAGTGGTAATGTAAATAGGGCTCTACCACAGTATTTCTATCTGGACTGGTAATCTACCGTATTTTTATACCCAAATTTTATAGATAGTGGTAGCTGTCTTCCTTTTTCTGAATTCTTCAAGACTTCTTTCTCCAATGATAGGAAGTTTTGTGAGGAATTGTTCAACAAAGGCAGGATACTCTGCCTGAGGTAGTTTGTAGAGATTCTTCTCATATTCACAGGTGAATTCTTTGAAGGAGCAAATGTTGCATATTTGCATCTTTGTAAGCCTTTGTCTGGCTTGTTCTTCTTCCTTGAGGATTTCTCCGTCCTTATCTTCAAACATGTTGAGTCCAAGAAAGATTGTGTAGAGGGCATCTAGAATCTTTTCTAGCATCATTTCTCCTGTCCAGGTTTCATCCCAGATTGTTTTCTTGATAAACTCTCGGATGATTCCTTCTGTCTTATGGATCATAAGGAGTAAAACCGTGCTGCCGGTTTGGTAGTCGTCAATGTTTGACTGGATGGTTAGGCTAATTCCTGTAGCCCATCTATCAATCATTTCTTTCCTTTCATTCATGTTATTGATGCAATCAATATTGATTGTTCCAGCCGGGATATTTCTTTCAGGGGCCGTGTTTCCTGAGTTTGTGGCAAAGGGTCTTTGTCGAGGCTTATATCTTTTTGCGCCAGTTGCGCTGGATTCAGCATCGTCCTTTAGGGTTCCCAAGTTTCCCATTTCGATGTCTGGTTCTTCGGAACTAGAATCGTCTTTAGTTTGATTGACCATAACATTTTCCTTTATGTTATAGTTATATTTGACACAAAGGTCTTTGCTTTGGAATTTGACGAGGAGTTCGTCTTCTTCTAAAGCCATGAGGTGTACAAGTTCTGTACAATCATCATCGTTGATTGATATTTCAAAGAAATATCTTTCAAGGTGATCCGTGATGGTAGTCATTCAGTTGAACCGAAGGGCCAACTTAGGCTTTTAGGATCTTTGGAGCTTCCCAAGTTTTCGTTTCCTACTCTGAAATTTGGGTAGGGATACTTGTGAAGATTGCTTGTTGTGGCAACTCCTTTATCTTTATCTAAGATAATTTGCTTATTGGTTTCTTTCAATAATTTATTTGTGTTGTCGCACATTTTTATTTCGTCAGAAATTTCCTTAATGATCTTTGCACTGACGGCTTCAATAAGGTTTTCAAGTCTAGGGAAGGCTTCCCTGATGTAGAGGTCAATGTCTTTAACAGACGAGTTGGTCATGGCTATCCGATGACAGCCTTTATTGCAACTCTAATATCTTCGAGTTTTTCTTCTAAATCTTTGAGCCTTTCTTCTGTGAGAACGGTTGGGTAGATTTTGTTTTTAATTTTTTCTAACTCTTGATTTTGACTTACAAGGATATCAAGGATATCGATATTGAAGTTGGTATCGATACCACCTCTTTTTATAAGGTTTTTAAGTTTGTTAAAAACACTAGGGTTTTTACTAAACGGTTCGCATTGGTCTTTTTCTAATCCAAGAAAAGAACTTATCTTAGAGATTTTAATCCAAACTCTTGCGAGTAATTGATTAATGTTGTTTCCTTGACTTATTAAGTTTGGAAACGAAGGTTTGTTCGTACTGAAAACGTAAGTGACCTCACTGATTTTTCTTTGTTCGAGATCTTTGAAGTGTAAGATCTTTCCTTTTTTGTAGATGTGTGACACATCTGCAGAGAAAATGGATCTGCTGGAACTCATTTATCCAATTAGGTTTTCTAATTGGTTTCCTATTCTGTCAATTCGTATTGACATATTGGCAAGAGCTAATTTATTTAAAGTAGGCTCGCTACTATTTGAAGTAGTGTGATTGCTACTTTGCCCAATTTCTAACCTATTGTTAGAGATGCTTACTCTAGGTTTCTGGCCCAGGTAGTCCATATCTTGGGCTATATTGATGGCCCAGGATTTGTCTTCGGATGATAAGTCACAGAACTTAGTATCCTCGATACTTCCAATGTTGGAAAAGACATCGTCGATTTCAATATTGGGATTATCTTTATAGTCTATCGAATGATGACTATTGGTTAATGCATAACCTAAGAGATAAGTAACAGAAAAGACTTTATCTCCTGTGCGCATGAGGTCGCTTCTTCCGAACTCGTGTGCAAGGCTGAGAACTTGATCGAGGTTCTTTGTGTTCAGACACAACAATACATCATATCATTAAAACATTGCGGCAATTAATCACAAAGTTCAATAAAAAAAAATAATTCATACGTAACCACAAATGCTACTCAATGTGAACCCATCTTCCTCTGGACGGAATTCCATCATGGACCAAAAACAAAAGGTAATAACCTGGGGGAGCCAATGCCGAGTTGGCCGGAGCCTCACCATCGACCACAAAGTTACCGGGAGTAACCTTGCGGACTCCACAAAGTTGTATAGCTAGCACTCTCTGATGCATTGAAAGAGAGTGGGTCGTAAAGGAGGGTGCGACCATAGTCACATAAATGTCATTTCCCACCTCTTGCTTCGAACCCACTCGAAACCCTACCGAGATTTTTTGGTTGTGGACTAGTTTCAATCCAGGCTTTACTGCAGTTATTTCTGGCCTGGTTTTTCCGGTGGTCAGGTAGGGCGGGTAGAAGGCTTCAAGACTGAGTTCAGTTGGATACAGGGTTGAGAAGTTGTACCTGTTCATCATCATGCACAACAATAATTTACATAGAGTTATAATTCTAAAGCTTCCATCTTAAGCCTAAGATTGTACCAGAAACCAGGGACGGAGTCAGGATTCAAATATATGTAGGGCTAATTTTTTTTCCAGATGACATTTTACCGTGCAAGCTTCAGTTGGCTTTTGCTTTTCAATTTTTAGGGTTAATTTGGCTAATTTATAGGGCTAGTTTGGCCCAAAACACTTGAGTTTGTCGCTGCACTTTAAAATTTTATGGTTAAATTAATATTTAATTTCGAAAAAAATTTTTTTTTCCAAAAAACAAGCAGGGCTTGAGCCCCATGTAGGGGTGGGCATGGGTCGGGTTGGGCTCGTTCCTAACCCGACCCGAAATAATGATCGGGTCTTTTCTTTGACACCTACCGGGTTAATTATGTTAACCCAAACCCGACCCTAAAACTAAAATTTATAAAAGGCATAAAATATTCAACGTCATCTATCAAGATATAATTACTTTAAAAATATAAGCTTAAATCACTGATTTATGATGTAAAGTTTAGTATTACGTTTTTATTTTTCATTGCAAACCAGTTACTTATTCATAGATTAATTGGTATGGTAGTCACATTCATTCAGATGAGGTGTAAAGTTCGAATATTGTTAAAAATTTAGTATTTTTTATATTACTTATAAAATCGGGTAACCCGAACCTCAATCCTAACCCGACCCGAAACTGGGTTAAACCCGACATTAATCGAATCGGATCGGGCCGGGTTGTGCCCACCCCTAGCCCATATGCGTCACTCTGCCTCCGTCCCTGCCAGAAACCCTCTTATTTTGGAGAAAATATCTCAGTAATATTCAGTATTATTTTAAAAATTAAATTTCACCGACAATTCCCAAATTCAGTGTCACACAGTTATTTTTTGATTGTAAAATTTTCATCTATGGATGTGCATTAATGTTACCAGTTGTTAATAGGTCCCATTTACATTATTACTGCAACAAATACTACAACTACAAAGTACTGTGTCCCAGGAACAGAGAGTGTTTCAGTGTTTGTATGGAACACTATCTATGATTTATGAACACAACGTTTTAAGTTGAATGTGGCTGCATGTGTCCCAAATATGACTCATAATGTAACATCCTAGCTACTTTCTACCTCAACTCAATAAACATTCATAATTACAGTTGTCTATAACACAAAGTGTTTGAAGTTTAGAATTAAGAGTTCAGGTAATTGATGCATATATCTGAATTCAAGTTGAACCTTTTACATTGTAATTAACATCATTACTGCAACGAAAGTGAGGACCAATAAATGCATGGTGAGACTCTGTTAACACTGACTTTAGGTTGTTGCTAAACAGTGCTAGCTAGTAGCTAGTAATAATATTGGAATTTAATTACAATATCTGCACTCAACTAAACCCTGCATCTATGTCTGAAGAAATACTGCATGAAAAGTAATGAAGAGTGTACCTGTTGTTAGGGTTACTGCCGCCGATCAAAACCCGTCCGTCCGACAGCAAATGGGCAGAAGAGTGGTACAGCCTTGGAACCTCGGAGCCAGTTAAAACTTCGAACCTTTCCTTTCCGTTACCTGCATTCACTTTATACAACACCGGATTAAGAACCGGGCTCCTCGCATTGTCCCATCCGGCTGCTCCTCTACCTGCCCCATTCACAATCAGGACATCCCCCGTTGGAAGGAGAATCATGTCCCCCATGATCCTCCTCATCGGCATTTCCTCGATTTTCCAAGCAGGAGATTGGTCAGTGAAAGCCAATCTCCCGCATAATTTCGAGGCTGGGATGAAACGTCTCCTCTTGGCCATTGAATTTCGGAATGCATGCGGATAAGTCCCGCCGCAGATTAACACCTCGCCTTTCAGGGTTTGTTTTGCACCGTTGAGCTTGAGTGGTAAAAGAGCCGAGGAGCCTGTACTCGGATAGTTATGAGAAAAGCCACCGGGAAAAACAGGGTATTTTCTCAAGACTTTGTTGTTGACATAGTCTAGTAAAATGGCGCGATCGTTGGCGAAGATGAACAGATTTCCATCTGGACCCAAATGCACAAACGGATACAGATTGTTGTTTTCGAAAATCGAAGTCATTGTCTCTTCAAGAAAAGGAAGCTTCTGAACAGCCGAGTCCTCAGCTCCAAGCCTCGGAACAAACTCGTAAGAAAACTGAGACAATCCGCCAACAACAACCGATCTACCGTCGGGTAACACCTGGTTGGTGGCATACCATCTCGGCTTAAGTAGCCCGTTGCGATCCTCGCGCCAGTCGCAACCCTGGCACGGTTTCAAGTATCTAACAACTCTGTCTCCAAGCACAAACCCTCCTGTCTGGACGAGAACCCCATCGGGTGATAATGCGCCAGATGAGCACCATGTATCACTTAAGATTGTGAGTGCTCGGACCTTTCGAGTAAACGGATCAAATTCGACCGAGTGAGCCGTGCATTCTTGGACTATGGGAGGACATATGGGTAAGGAGATGTTGGAGGCACCATTGGTCCAGTCGAAGGCTATGATTTTGTTTGTGGGGAGTAGAGCAATGTGCATTGCGGAAATTCCTAAGTTTCGCTTTAGATACTTCCATCTTCCTCTATAAGGCTGGGACAAGGTAGTTGATGATGATGCAGAAATGGAGCAAAGTAGGAGTAGGATCAGTGATATGGAAATGTCTCTGTGCTCCATGTCAATAGAATCCAATTGTTTGGTGAAATGTGGAGAATGCAATTCTTGAGTGAAGAAATGGAAAATGAGACTGCAGGTCGGATGCTAAAATGAATGCAGCGTTGGTAAGTAATGATCACCGTCATTAATTAGTTGTGTGCCTCAAAAAAATGAATATACATTTATTGGGGAACGCTCGGTTGAGAACTCTTAAAAATTCGAGAACTTGAGAACATAAATCTCACTATTAAATCATGATGCATCTTTGAATCTGCATGTGACACATGTCCAAAATGCAAAGTCAAAAAATATGCCTTTCACTTTGCATTAAATGCATCTTGGAAAATGCACATGTGACACGTGTCACCACCAAAATGCATTTTGCATTTTGGAGGATGAAGATTGAGGTCTCAAGTTTTCGAAATTTTAAGGGGTTCTCATTTGAGCGCTCCTCTACATTTATAAAAAGTATCTATGTCACATTGGTTACATAGTAAAATATTTCCAAGTATTATGAATATTGATATTAATTTCGGATGACTCTTAACTTTTTATATGGTAATGTTTCTTAGTTTTTTTCATGTACCCCATAAATCACTAGATTTAATCTCGTATATTGATTGTTAGTCTTTTCATGTGTTCATGTACCCTTATATAAAGGGATCATTTCTAAATATCAATATTAAAAAGAATTCATCTTCCTCTCTACATTTCTATTAATGTACATGTTTATCTTCTACCTTTAAGTTTCTTCTCAATTTTCAAATATTTCAAAACATGTTATCAGCACGAGTTGCTCAATGTATGAATACAAACATCTTCCTCCCCTTTCTTATTGTGATGCGATAATGGTAACATTGAGTCATTTTCAGAGAAATCTCAAAAACGCCTAGCATTTGGAAAAATAAATTCCTTTTATGATTTTGTTTAGAACATGTATATTTATCGGATCATGTTCTTTTAAATTTTTCTCAAGCCTAATTTTATATGTTGAAAATGATTATATCTTATGTGTATAACATGTTTATTTTCATGTTCTATGTGGTATTTAATTTAATTTTACATGTGACTAATGCTCAAATTCATTGTTTCATTTCATTACGTGAAGTCAATCTTATATGAATCGAGTGCAAGTTACCATATATATGCCTTCTTTATTTTAATTAAATAATAATAATCAACCCAGAAAAATATGATCAAGTTTTATTTTTTTTTGATGGTCTAAGTTATAAATGGGGTGGTGGATACCAAACCTTGAACTCTTGCCCTGTTGGAAGATTGAGTTTCCTCAAATCCATTTGGACAAAAGGCAGATTGGTAAAAATATGATCAAGTTGGACGCTACAAAAAAAAAAAGTTGGACGCTACAAAATGTAGGAGATTAGTATTTCGTTATGGCTCATGCAATAAAGATCAGATACAAAATATATTTTTAATGTAAAATATAAAGTTCGTCAAAATTGAGTTATAATTCGTCATCGAGAAACCAAAAGTACGAAATAGTTCGTCACGAATAATTTATAATTCGTCACCGAGAAATTAATCATAAACGAGATTTAATACATGATTTAATCTCATCCGTTCAAATGATCAAATCAAAAACTGTGATTGATTTATAATTTTACAAAAATATACCTTTGCACCGCTTTTTTTTTCCTAAGCCCACGTACAAATTTATAGATTGCAAAGATGCCTTAACAAATATCATGACACAATTGTTAAAAGAATTCTACTTTATGACAACAGTTTCTAGAAGAATTTTCTGCGTCTGAGTCTTGTAGAAGATGCTTTAGAAACCAAAAGTCCAACGCCCAAGCACATCATCCAAAGCCCAACATCGACGGCCCAGCCCATATCCTCCATCTCCTCCTTTTCCGCCGCCGTCAACTCTCCATCTCCGCCGATTTCTTCCTCCTCCTCCTCGTCGCCGCTGCAGCAACAACAATAGCATTCTTCCTCCTTGGCCTCCGGAATCTCCTCCAACCCCGTCACGTTCTTCCTTCGTCGCCTCCTGACCACCATCTCCACCTTCTCACAAACCATCGCCATTCCCTCTGCGGCGACGCACACTTCGGCCGCCGCCAGCTTCAGCCCGACGATTTCTTCCTCCAACAAACACTTACACCCCATCGTCCACTCATCCTCGCAGCTCCGAAATACGCCATTCAACAACTTAACATCACCCAAGTAAACCTCGTACCTGATCCCTTCGGTGGCCCTCACCTGCTCCTTGCTAACGTACGCCACCAGCTGGTTATTATCTCCTCTTAGGACACGGTGGAGCGTGAGGAAGGCGGGGGAGTCGGGTCGGATGTTGGAGCCGTCGATGTGGAGGGGCGAGCCGGTTATTCTGGGGAGGTAGATGAGAGTTAAGGAATCGGGTAACAAACGTTGTTGGTGGTTGTTGCATAAGATGAGTCTGACACAGAAGGCTCTGATCTTGATCTGGTCTTTGTCGACGAGGTAGTGCATGCCGGCTGACCTACACATCCTCTTTTGCTTCTTTATCTTGCTTGCTTCTCGATCTTCTTCAAATCCACGATTTTTTTAAAGAGTCTCCAAACGCAAGATTTTTGACTTCTGTGAGTTTTGATTGTTGAAGGGTATGTGGTGGAAATGGAATATAATAAGATGAGGGGGGAGGGTGTTGTTGTAATTGATGTAATATGATTGATTGGTGGGGATGAGGAGGCAGACACACGGGTTTGAATGGAGAAAGGTGGGACTTTCAATATTCCTGAATTCAGCGGGCGAGTTTAGGAAGTTGCTGGTTTCTGACGTCTTGTGGGCTGTTTGGGCTCTTTCTTTTTGGCTAAAGAGGTATCCTTACATTTAATTGGGATGGAGGTCCGCCGCTACTTCCCCATCAACTTGCCACTCGATTTCGCTTTGCAAAAGAAGAAACAACTTGCAGGAAATACCATCAAAGGAAACTAGGAGCGCCCATTGTTTCCTTTAGCCAAATCAGACTAAAAATCTACTTATGGACTCATTATCCGTAAATCTGAAAACATTACATTATTTGTTTTCAGATTTACGGATAATGAGTGCATAAGTAGATTTTTAGTCTGATTGATACCAATCTGAATCATAGAACCAATCTATGTAATTTTGTGAAAACAAGAAGTTTTCTTCTTCTAAATAATCTAAATTATTCATTTCTTCTTCTAAGTTGATTTCAACTAGATTAAGGATTGTTTCTTTAACGTCTATGGACATTTCTTTTAATAAATATAAAACGGTGATTTTATATTCATTATTTTGATATTTGAAAATGCCAAATTCTGGATTTATCATTTTGATGAACAGTAAATAATTTGATATTTGAAAATGCCAAATTCCCCGTTAGCGACTCTCACCGAGAGGGGTTTTGCGGAGTTTTCCCAGAGTTCTTCTGGTATGATATACTTGCTTGCGATGCATAGGCTGGCGCCTGTGTCGACATAGCAATGTATATGAAACATTTTATATCCTTCGAACTTGAGTTGTCCTTTGATATAAATTGACTTTGCATTTGTCTTGTTGACAGATGTCAAATCTTCTTCGGGTTCAATCCCTTTAATATTGGTTTGAAAATCTTCTTTGATTTTCATGATTTCTTCAGTATGGAAGCTAAGTTGACTCCAATCCTTGAGAGTGGCTTGTTTCATTCGGAATCTGTGGATTCGTCTTCTGAAGATTGAAGTTCTTCTTTGAAGGTGAAAACCGTATCCTCCTCTGGATAGTATTCTTCAACAGGTTCATATCCATTGAAACCTGCCTCGATGATAAGCTTAAGTTTGTTCGGAAACTTTTGCTTGTTAGGGCACTCATTTGCGTAGTGTCCTTCTTCACTGCAGATCCAACATCTGCAATTGGGCTTCCCTTTAGGACAAAATCTTTTCCTTTCAGATTTTTCCTTAGTGGGCTTTCTAAAATATTTACCTGGTTTAAAAGGCTTTTTCTTCTTTTTCCAAATCTTCTTGTATTTGGATTTGTATTTCTTTTTGAAATATTTTTTGGATGTGGGAGTACATCCGAAGGTGTTGACCTCATCAGTAAGCTTGGAGCAACACGTTTTGTTGAACTTCTTCAGTTGCTTTTGTTTGACGGAGAGGTCACAGACGTTCTTTATCTGTTCTTCGACGATGCGGACTGCGAGTCCTAAGGAATAGATAGTAGTAGCTGTCTTCCTTTTTCTGAATTCTTCAAGACTTCTTTCTCCAATGATAGGAAGTTTTGTGAGGAATTGTTCAACAAAGGCAGGATACTCTGCCTGAGGTAGTTTGTAGAGATTCTTCTCATATTCACAGGTGAATTCTTTGAAGGAGCAAATGTTGCATATTTGCATCTTTGTAAGCCTTTGTCTGGCTTGTTCTTCTTCCTTGAGGATTTCTCCGTCCTTATCTTCAAACATGTCGAGTCCAAGAAAGATTGTGTAGAGGGCATCTAGAATCTTTTCTAGCATCATTTCTCCTGTCCAGGTTTCATCCCAGATTGTTTTCTTGATAAACTCTCGGATGATTCCTTCTGTCTTATGGATCATAAGGAGTAAAACCGTGCTGCCGGTTTGGTAGTCGTCAATGTTTGACTGGATGGTTAGGCTAATTCCTGTAGCCCATCTATCAATCATTTCTTTCCTTTCATTCATGTTATTGACGCAATCAATATTGATTGTTCCAGCCGGGATATTTCTTTCAGGGGCCGTGTTTCCTGAGTTTGTGGCAAAGGGTCTTTGTCGAGGCTTATATCTTTTTGCGCCAGTTGCGCTGGATTCAGCATCGTCCTTTAGGGTTCCCAAGTTTCCCATTTCGATGTCTGGTTCTTCGGAACTAGAATCGTCTTTAGTTTGATTGACCATAACATTTTCCTTTATGTTATAGTTATATTTGACACAAAGGTCTTTGCTTTGGAATTTGACGAGGAGTTCGTCTTCTTCTAAAGCCATGAGGTGTACAAGTTCTGTACAATCATCATCGTTGATTGATATTTCAAAGAAATATCTTTCAAGGTGATCCGTGATGGTAGTCATTCAGTTGAACCGAAGGGCCAACTTAGGCTTTTAGGATCTTTGGAGCTTCCCAAGTTTTCGTTTCCTACTCTGAAATTTGGGTAGGGATACTTGTGAAGATTGCTTGTTGTGGCAACTCCTTTATCTTTATCTAAGATAATTTGCTTATTGGTTTCTTTCAATAATTTATTTGTGTTGTCGCACATTTTTATTTCGTCAGAAATTTCCTTAATGATCTTTGCACTGACGGCTTCAATAAGGTTTTCAAGTCTAGGGAAGGCTTCCCTGATGTAGAGGTCAATGTCTTTAACAGACGAGTTGGTCATGGCTATCCGATGACAGCCTTTATTGCAACTCTAATATCTTCGAGTTTTTCTTCTAAATCTTTGAGCCTTTCTTCTGTGAGAACGGTTGGGTAGATTTTGTTTTTAATTTTTTCTAACTCTTGATTTTGAGTTACAAGGATATCAAGGATATCGATATTGAAGTTGGTATCGATACCACCTCTTTTTATAAGGTTTTTAAGTTTGTTAAAAACACTAGGGTTTTTACTAAACGGTTCGCATTGGTCTTTTTCTAATCCAAGAAAAGAACTTATCTTAGAGATTTTAATCCAAACTCTTGCGAGTAATTGATTAATGTTGTTTCCTTGACTTATTAAGTTTGGAAACGAAGGTTTGTTCGTACTGAAAACGTAAGTGACCTCACTGGTTTTTCTTTGTTCGAGATCTTTGAAGTGTAAGATCTTTCCTTTTTTGTAGATGTGTGGCACATCTGCAGAGAAAATGGATCTGCTGGAACTCATTTATCCAATTAGGTTTTCTAATTGGTTTCCTATTCTGTCAATTCGTATTGACATATTGGCAAGAGCTAATTTATTTAAAGTAGGCTCGCTACTATTTGAAGTAGTGTGATTGCTACTTTGCCCAATTTCTAACCTATTGTTAGAGATGCTTACTCTAGGTTTCTGGCCCAGGTAGTCCATATCTTGGGCTATATTGATGGCCCAGGATTTGTCTTCGGATGATAAGTCACAGAACTTATTATCCTCGATACTTCCAATGTTGGAAAAGACATCGTCGATTTCAATATTGGGATTATCTTTATAGTCTATCGAATGATGACTATTGGTTAATGCATAACCTAAGAGATAAGTAACAGAAAAGACTTTATCTCCTGTGCGCATGAAGTCGCTTCTTCCGAACTCGTGTGCAAGGCTGAGAACTTGATCGAGGTTCTTTGTGTTCGGACTTACCGCATATTTTGGGTAGACTGTAAACATAAACTTGCCAAAGGCTAAGTTTCCTTTTGCTGCTCCAAGGATGCAGTCTTTGCGGTTAATGATTCTATTGTCAATTAACGCCATTTTTATTGGTGTATCAATTCCATTTTTGAATTGAGCTTTCACCAGGATTTTTACTGCACCAATGTGTAGCATGTTGATCTTTTTCCTGATATCTGCAGGAATTTTTTGTAATCTCGAATGTATTCCGGATTTTGTAAGTAAAGGTAAGTAGACTTTACCTGATGTCATAGAAATATCAACAGACATTTCTTCAGTTGAAATACAGTAAAATATTTCATTTTTTCTTGACAATGATTTAGTCAAAGTTTTAAATAAGCTAGGTGTATTAAACACTCTATCTTTTGTTAGCCTAAGTTGTAACTTAGCTATGTCTTTTAACTGTGATTGTTGTACAGTTAAATTGGAACTAAATCCTTGTTCATTTTCAACACTGAAAATTTGTATATCTGAATTACCCGATTCAGTTAATTCTGAGCTGTCCTCAGGGTTGTGATAATTTATTTCTGAATTATTCATGTAAAATAGTAGATTACTATTTATGTGGGACCCGCTCTGATACCATTTTGCGGATGAATTTTGGCAACTGCAAATTGTTGCTCTAATGTAGTAAAAACATTATTTGTTTTCAGATTTACGAATAATGAGTCCATAAGTAGATTTTTAGTCTGATTGATACCAATCTGAATCATAGAACCAATCTATGTAATTTTGTGAAAACAAGAAGTTTTCTTCTTCTAAATAATCTAAATTATTCATTTCTTCTTCTAAGTTGATTTCAACTAGATTAAGGATTGTTTCTTTAACGTCTATGGACATTTCTTTTAATAAATATAAAACGGTGATTTTATATTCATTATTTTGATATTTGAAAATGCCAAATTCTGGATTTATCATTTTGATGAACAGTAAAACACTGTTTGTGAATAGTGATTCATTAGTAACCGTTTTGGCCTGTTGAAACTGTTTCAACAGAAATAGTTTTGTCCTAAGGGTACTAAGCTTGTGACCGAGGACCTCATGCTCAAGTGTGAGCAGTTTTTCTTCGAGCTCAAGCTCAGGAATATTCTCCATGAGAATGTTTTTTTTTACTCAGGAAAGAAGAGACATGTGATTGATTGTGAGGAAAATAGAACGAGGGTGTTGACAATTTATAGGAAGGTGAGAGGAGTGAAACAATGGGCGCTCCTAGTTTCCTTTGATGGTATTTCCTGCAAGTTGTTTCTTCTTTTGCAAAGCGAAAGAGAAAAGCAAGTATTACCTGTGTGGAATTCACGCGTCATGAAGTCGGCGAGTGAGTTCTTTTCCCCAGAGAGGTGTTCAACCTCAAATTGATAATGTGCAAACCACATTTGCCATCTGATTAGACGACCTTGTTTACTGTCACCTGCAATCTTTGTTCTAAGAAAATAGGTAAAGTTTTTGTTGTCAGTTCTAATAAGGAATTTAACAGGAGTTAAATATATAGAGAACTTTTCAATGACTCGTTTGACCGCGAGATATTCCTTCTCATTACTGTGGTAATTAAGTTCAGCTTGTTTGAAAGATCCGGAGGAGTATCTGCAGATCTTTTCACCATCAAGGGTTTTGGCTTTCAAAATGCCACCCCAAAATTGGTTAGATGCATCAGTTTCGATAACTAGATCATCTGTGTTATTAGGTAAATATAGCTTAGGAAAAGTTCCTAATTTGTCTTTTACCTTTTTGACATACCTAGTGTCCTCGTCTGTCCATGTCCAGACTGCGTCTTTTTTAAGCTTCGCTTGGAGAGGCTTTCTGATTTCCGCAAGCTTATGAATGTAGGCTTCTGCATAAGTTAGGACGCCAAGGAAACGTTGTAACTGTTTTTTGTCTTCAATGCAATTTGGGAATCGCTGAAGATTGTCCAGAATGTGATTCTGTGGAGTATGCGTACCTCTGTCTATTTCTAGACCAAGGAAGTTAATCTTTTCTCTAAAAGGCTAGCTTTCTTTTTTGAGAGGATGATTCCAAACGTCTGTATGGTTTTGAGAACCATTGGAACATGTCTGTAATGTTCTTCTTCAGTGTTGCTAAACACTAATATGTCGTCCACATAGACACAACATATTTTTTCTAAGCCCCTAAGGGCGTTCTGCATGTGCCTTTGAAAGATTGAAGGCGCTTGCTTGAGACCGAAAGGAACTACGTTCCATTGGTAGTGACCGTCAGGGCAAGTGAATGCCGTAAGTAGCTGAGATTCTTTGTCAAGGAGAACTTGCCAGAAACCACTTTTGCAGTCGAAACTACTAAAGATTGTTTTTCCCCGGATTAGGGTTAACAATTCTTGCATGCATGGCAGATTATGACTATCGCCAATTGTTGCTGCGTTGATTGCTTTGTAGTTTACAACCATGCGCTTTTTTCCTCTTCGTTTTTCTGCTTCATTCTCAACGAGAAATGCAGGGGACATGTGAGGTGATTTGCTAGGTTTGATTAACCTAAGATCGAGGAGTTCTCTGATTTGTTTAGAGAATTCAATTCTGTCCTGCGGGCTGTACTTCATTGGTTTGACTCTTATGATAGTATTTGGTTCTGTAAGCTTGATGCTTGCAGTCATCCATTTTTTAGACTTCTCAGGGTCTATAGGATTTTCTGAGCATACTTTTTCAAGTAAGTCTTCAATTGATTTCAATTTGTGTAGATTCAAATTGAATGTTTCTTCAGTAACTCCCCCCTCTTTAAAAGTGGGTAGTTCAATGATAGTGTTTTTACTAACATTGACAGGAGTTGGAGCAATAGTTTTTGAATTCTTTTTCAAGGATTCTAAAAAACCTTTCTTGCCGAAAGCCATTGCCTTCCTAATTTTAGTCACATAGACTAAATCCTTATCGTTGGTGTCGATATTTTTTAATGTGAAGGCAACGTTATCTATCCATTGTGTGAAAGGACCATACAACTGAATAAAGTTGTTACCAAGTATCAGATCCATTCCTGATTCTTGTTGATAGATTGTGGGGATATGGAATATCTCACCGGCAATCCTGATTTGTAAGTTTTTACAAACCTTATTAATTTTGATGTATTCCCCGTTAGCGACTCTCACCGAGAGGGGTTTTGCGGAGTTTTCCCAGAGTTCTTCTGGTATGATATACTTGCTTGCGATGCATAGGCTGGCGCCTGTGTCGACATAGCAATGTATATGAAACATTTTATATCCTTCGAACTTGAGTTGTCCTTTGATATCAATTGAAGACTTACTTGAAAAAGTATGCTCAGAAAATCCTATAGACCCTGAGAAGTCTAAAAAATGGATGACTGCAAGCATCAAGCTTACAGAACCAAATACTATCATAAGAGTCAAACCAATGAAGTACAGCCCGCAGGACAGAATTGAATTCTCTAAACAAATCAGAGAACTCCTCGATCTTAGGTTAATCAAACCTAGCAAATCACCTCACATGTCCCCTGCATTTCTCGTTGAGAATGAAGCAGAAAAACGAAGAGGAAAAAAGCGCATGGTTGTCAACTACAAAGCAATCAACGCAGCAACAATTGGCGATAGTCATAATCTGCCATGCATGCAAGAATTGTTAACCCTAATCCGGGGAAAAACAATCTTTAGTAGTTTCGACTGCAAAAGTGGTTTCTGGCAAGTTCTCCTTGACAATGAATCTCAGCTACTTACGGCATTCACTTGCCCTGACGGTCACTACCAATGGAACGTAGTTCCTTTCGGTCTCAAGCAAGCGCCTTCAATCTTTCAAAGGCACATGCAGAACGCCCTTAGGGGCTTAGAAAAAATATGTTGTGTCTATGTGGACGACATATTAGTGTTTAGCAACACTGAAGAAGAACATTACAGACATGTTCCAATGGTTCTCAAAACCATACAGACGTTTGGAATCATCCTCTCAAAAAAGAAAGCTAGCCTTTTTAGAGAAAAGATTAACTTCCTTGGTCTAGAAATAGACAGAGGTACGCATACTCCACAGAATCACATTCTGGACAATCTTCAGCGATTCCCAAATTGCATTGAAGACAAAAAATAGTTACAACGTTTCCTTGGCGTCCTAACTTATGCAGAGCCTACATTCATAAGCTTGCGGAAATCAGAAAGCCTCTCCAAGCGAAGCTTAAAAAAGACGCAGTCTGGACATGGACAGACGAGGACACTAGGTATGTCAAAAAGGTAAAAGACAAATTAGGAACTTTTCCTAAGCTATATTTACCTAATAAC
Source organism: Rhodiola chrysanthemifolia (assembly GCA_033675395.1). Classification (NCBI taxonomy): domain Eukaryota; kingdom Viridiplantae; phylum Streptophyta; class Magnoliopsida; order Saxifragales; family Crassulaceae; genus Rhodiola; species Rhodiola chrysanthemifolia. Next base: position 35,182,856 of record CM066207.1, on the reverse strand, counting down.
ACAGATGATCTAGTTATCGAAACTGATGCATCTAACCAATTTTGGGGTGGCATTTTGAAAGCCAAAACCCTTGATGGTGAAAAGATCTGCAGATACTCCTCCGGATCTTTCAAACAAGCTGAACTTAATTACCACAGTAATGAGAAGGAATATCTCGCGGTCAAACGAGTCATTGAAAAGTTCTCTATATATTTAACTCCTGTTAAATTCCTTATTAGAACTGACAACAAAAACTTTACCTATTTTCTTAGAACAAAGATTGCAGGTGACAGTAAACAAGGTCGTCTAATCAGATGGCAAATGTGGTTTTCACATTATCAATTTGAGGTTGAACACCTCTCTGGGGAAAAGAACTCACTCGCCGACTTCATGACGCGTGAATTCCACACAGGTAATACTTGCTTTTCTCTTTCGCTTTGCAAAAGAAGAAACAACTTGCAGGAAATACCATCAAAGGAAACTAGGAGCGCCCATTGTTTCACTCCTCTCACCTTCCTATAAATTGTCAACACCCTCGTTCTATTTTCCTCACAATCAATCACATGTCTCTTCTTTCCTGAGTAAAAAAAAACATTCTCATGGAGAATATTCCTGAGCTTGAGCTCGAAGAAAAACTGCTCACACTTGAGCATGAGGTCCTCGGTCACAAGCTTAGTACCCTTAGGACAAAACTATTTCTGTTGAAACAGTTTCAACAGGCCAAAACGGTTACTAATGAATCACTATTCACAAACAGTGTTTTACTGTTCATCAAAATGATAAATCCAGAATTTGACATTTTCAAATATCAAAATAATGAATATAAAATCACCGTTTTATATTTATTAAAAGAAATGTCCATAGACGTTAAAGAAACAATCCTTAATCTAGTTGAAATCAACTTAGAAGAAGAAATGAATAATTTAGATTATTTAGAAGAAGAAAACTTCTTGTTTTCACAAAATTACATAGATTGGTTCTATGATTCAGATTGGTATCAATCAGACTAAAAATCTACTTATGGACTCATTATCCGTAAATCTGAAAACAAATAATGTTTTTACTACATTAGAGCAACAATTTGCAGTTGCCAAAGTTCATCCGCAAAATGGTATCAGAGCGGGTCCCACATAAATAGTAATCTACTATTTTACATGAATAATTCAGAAATAAATTATCACAACCCTGAGGACAGCTCAGAATTAACTGAATCGGGTAATTCAGATATACAAATTTTCAGTGTTGAAAATGAACAAGGATTTAGTTCCAATTTAACTGTACAACAATCACAGTTAAAAGACATAGCTAAGTTACAACTTAGGCTAACAAAAGATAGAGTGTTTAATACACCTAGCTTATTTAAAACTTTGACTAAATCATTGTCAAGAAAAAATGAAATATTTTACTGTATTTCAACTGAAGAAATGTCTGTTGATATTTCTATGACATCAGGTAAAGTCTACTTACCTTTACTTACAAAATCCGGAATACATTCGAGATTACAAAAAATTCCTGCAGATATCAGGAAAAAGATCAACATGCTACACATTGGTGCAGTAAAAATCCTGGTGAAAGCTCAATTCAAAAATGGAATTGATACACCAATAAAAAATGGCGTTAATTGACAATAGAATCATTAACCGCAAAGACTGCATCCTTGGAGCAGCAAAAGGAAACTTAGCCTTTGGCAAGTTTATGTTTACAGTCTACCCAAAATATGCGGTAACTCCGAACACAAAGAACCTCGATCAAGTTCTCAGCCTTGCACACGAGTTCGGAAGAAGCGACCTCATGCGCACAGGAGATAAAGTCTTTTCTGTTACTTATCTCTTAGGTTATGCATTAACCAATAGTCATCATTCGATAGACTATAAAGATAATCCCAATATTGAAATCGACGATGTCTTTTCCAACATTGGAAGTATCGAGGATAATAAGTTCTGTGACTTATCATCCGAAGACAAATCCTGGGCCATCAATATAGCCCAAGATATGGACTACCTGGGCCAGAAACCTAGAGTAAGCATCTCTAACAATAGGTTAGAAATTGGGCAAAGTAGCAATCACACTACTTCAAATAGTAGCGAGCCTACTTTAAATAAATTAGCTCTTGCCAATATGTCAATACGAATTGACAGAATAGGAAACCAATTAGAAAACCTAATTGGATAAATGAGTTCCAGCAGATCCATTTTCTCTGCAGATGTGCCACACATCTACAAAAAAGGAAAGATCTTACACTTCAAAGATCTCGAACAAAGAAAAACCAGTGAGGTCACTTACGTTTTCAGTACGAACAAACCTTCGTTTCCAAACTTAATAAGTCAAGGAAACAACATTAATCAATTACTCGCAAGAGTTTGGATTAAAATCTCTAAGATAAGTTCTTTTCTTGGATTAGAAAAAGACCAATGCGAACCGTTTAGTAAAAACCCTAGTGTTTTTAACAAACTTAAAAACCTTATAAAAAGAGGTGGTATCGATACCAACTTCAATATCGATATCCTTGATATCCTTGTAACTCAAAATCAAGAGTTAGAAAAAATTAAAAACAAAATCTACCCAACCGTTCTCACAGAAGAAAGGCTCAAAGATTTAGAAGAAAAACTCGAAGATATTAGAGTTGCAATAAAGGCTGTCATCGGATAGCCATGACCAACTCGTCTGTTAAAGACATTGACCTCTACATCAGGGAAGCCTTCCCTAGACTTGAAAACCTTATTGAAGCCGTCAGTGCAAAGATCATTAAGGAAATTTCTGACGAAATAAAAATGTGCGACAACACAAATAAATTATTGAAAGAAACCAATAAGCAAATTATCTTAGATAAAGATAAAGGAGTTGCCACAACAAGCAATCTTCACAAGTATCCCTACCCAAATTTCAGAGTAGGAAACGAAAACTTGGGAAGCTCCAAAGATCCTAAAAGCCTAAGTTGGCCCTTCGGTTCAACTGAATGACTACCATCACGGATCACCTTGAAAGATATTTCTTTGAAATATCAATCAACGATGATGATTGTACAGAACTTGTACACCTCATGGCTTTAGAAGAAGACGAACTCCTCGTCAAATTCCAAAGCAAAGACCTTTGTGTCAAATATAACTATAACATAAAGGAAAATGTTATGGTCAATCAAACTAAAGACGATTCTAGTTCCGAAGAACCAGACATCGAAATGGGAAACTTGGGAACCCTAAAGGACGATGCTGAATCCAGCGCAACTGGCGCAAAAAGATATAAGCCTCGACAAAGACCCTTTGCCACAAACTCAGGAAACACGGCCCCTGAAAGAAATATCCCGGCTGGAACAATCAATATTGATTGCGTCAATAACATGAATGAAAGGAAAGAAATGATTGATAGATGGGCTACAGGAATTAGCCTAACCATCCAGTCAAACATTGACGACTACCAAACCGGCAGCACGGTTTTACTCCTTATGATCCATAAGACAGAAGGAATCATCCGAGAGTTTATCAAGAAAACAATCTGGGATGAAACCTGGACAGGAGAAATGATGCTAGAAAAGATTCTAGATGCCCTCTACACAATCTTTCTTGGACTCGACATGTTTGAAGATAAGGACGGAGAAATCCTCAAGGAAGAAGAACAAGCCAGACAAAGGCTTACAAAGATGCAAATATGCAACATTTGCTCCTTCAAAGAATTCACCTGTGAATATGAGAAGAATCTCTACAAACTACCTCAGGCAGAGTATCCTGCCTTTGTTGAACAATTCCTCACAAAACTTCCTATCATTGGAGAAAGAAGTCTTGAAGAATTCAGAAAAAGGAAGACAGCTACCACTATCTATTCCTTAGGACTCGCAGTCCGCATCGTCGAAGAACAGATAAAGAACGTCTGTGACCTCTCCGTCAAACAAAAGCAACTGAAGAAGTTCAACAAAACGTGTTGCTCCAAGCTTACTGATGAGGTCAACACCTTCGGATGTACTCCCACATCCAAAAAATATTTCAAAAAGAAATACAAATCCAAATACAAGAAGATTTGGAAAAAGAAGAAAAAGCCTTTTAAACCAGGTAAATATTTTAGAAAGCCCACTAAGGAAAAATCTGAAAGGAAAAGATTTTGTCCTAAAGGGAAGCCCAATTGCAGATGTTGGATCTGCAGTGAAGAAGGACACTACGCAAATGAGTGCCCTAACAAGCAAAAGTTTCCGAACAAACTTAAGCTTATCATCGAGGCAGGTTTCAATGGATATGAACCTGTTGAAGAATACTATCCAGAGGAGGATACGGTTTTCACCTTCAAAGAAGAACTTCAATCTTCAGAAGACGAATCCACAGATTCCGAATGAAACAAGCCACTCTCAAGGATTGGAGTCAGCTTAGCTTCCATACTGAAGAAATCATGAAAATCAAAGAAGATTTTCAAACCAATATTAAAGGGATTGAACCCGAAGAAGATTTGACATCTGTCAACAAGACAAATGCAAAGTCAATTTATATCAAAGGACAACTCAAGTTCGAAGGATATAAAATGTTTCATATACATTGCTATGTCGACACAGGCGCCAGCCTATGCATCGCAAGCAAGTATATCATACCAGAAGAACTCTGGAAAAACTCCGCAAAACCCCTCTCGGTGAGAGTCGCTAACGGGGAATACATCAAAATTAATAAGGTTTGTAAAAACTTACAAATCAGGATTGCCGGTGAGATATTCCATATCCCCACAATCTATCAACAAGAATCAGGAATGGATCTGATACTTGGTAACAACTTTATTCAGTTGTATGGTCCTTTCACACAATGGATAGATAACGTTGCCTTCACATTAAAAAATATCGACACCAACGATAAGGATTTAGTCTATGTGACTAAAATTAGGAAGGCAATGGCTTTCGGCAAGAAAGGTTTTTTAGAATCCTTGAAAAAGAATTCAAAAACTATTGCTCCAACTCCTGTCAATGTTAGTAAAAACACTATCATTGAACTACCCACTTTTAAAGAGGGGGGAGTTACTGAAGAAACATTCAATTTGAATCTACACAAATTGAAATCAATTGAAGACTTACTTGAAAAAGTATGCTCAGAAAATCCTATAGACCCTGAGAAGTCTAAAAAATGGATGACTGCAAGCATCAAGCTTACAGAACCAAATACTATCATAAGAGTCAAACCAATGAAGTACAGCCCGCAGGACAGAATTGAATTCTCTAAACAAATCAGAGAACTCCTCGATCTTAGGTTAATCAAACCTAGCAAATCACCTCACATGTCCCCTGCATTTCTCGTTGAGAATGAAGCAGAAAAACGAAGAGGAAAAAAGCGCATGGTTGTCAACTACAAAGCAATCAACGCAGCAACAATTGGCGATAGTCATAATCTGCCATGCATGCAAGAATTGTTAACCCTAATCCGGGGAAAAACAATCTTTAGTAGTTTCGACTGCAAAAGTGGTTTCTGGCAAGTTCTCCTTGACAAAGAATCTCAGCTACTTACGGCATTCACTTGCCCTGACGGTCACTACCAATGGAACGTAGTTCCTTTCGGTCTCAAGCAAGCGCCTTCAATCTTTCAAAGGCACATGCAGAACGCCCTTAGGGGCTTAGAAAAAATATGTTGTGTCTATGTGGACGACATATTAGTGTTTAGCAACACTGAAGAAGAACATTACAGACATGTTCCAATGGTTCTCAAAACCATACAGACGTTTGGAATCATCCTCTCAAAAAAGAAAGCTAGCCTTTTTAGAGAAAAGATTAACTTCCTTGGTCTAGAAATAGACAGAGGTACGCATACTCCACAGAATCACATTCTGGACAATCTTCAGCGATTCCCAAATTGCATTGAAGACAAAAAACAGTTACAACGTTTCCTTGGCGTCCTAACTTATGCAGAAGCCTACATTCATAAGCTTGCGGAAATCAGAAAGCCTCTCCAAGCGAAGCTTAAAAAAGACGCAGTCTGGACATGGACAGACGAGGACACTAGGTATGTCAAAAAGGTAAAAGACAAATTAGGAACTTTTCCTAAGCTATATTTACCTAATAACACAGATGATCTAGTTATCGAAACTGATGCATCTAACCAATTTTGGGGTGGCATTTTGAAAGCCAAAACCCTTGATGGTGAAAAGATCTGCAGATACTCCTCCGGATCTTTCAAACAAGCTGAACTTAATTACCACAGTAATGAGAAGGAATATCTCGCGGTCAAACGAGTCATTGAAAAGTTCTCTATATATTTAACTCCTGTTAAATTCCTTATTAGAACTGACAACAAAAACTTCACCTATTTTCTTAGAACAAAGATTGCAGGTGACAGTAAACAAGGTCGTCTAATCAGATGGCAAATGTGGTTTGCACATTATCAATTTGAGTTTGAACACCTCTCTGGGGAAAAGAACTCACTCGCCGACTTCATGACGCGTGAATTCCACACAGGTAATACTTGCTTTTCTCTTTCGCTTTGCAAAAGAAGAAACAACTTGCAGGAAATACCATCAAAGGAAACTAGGAGCGCCCATTGTTTCACTCCTCTCACCTTCCTATAAATTGTCAACACCCTCGTTCTATTTTCCTCACAATCAATCACATGTCTCTTCTTTCCTGAGTAAAAAACATTCTCATGGAGAATATTCCTGAGCTTGAGCTCGAAGAAAAACTGCTCACACTTGAGCATGAGGTCCTCGGTCACAAGCTTAGTACCCTTAGGACAAAACTATTTCTGTTGAAACAGTTTCAACAGGCCAAAACGGTTACTACTGAACCGGGGAAGTATTCTATTTCCAAATCAGGAGCTACTCCGGAGCAAACGGCTACCGGTAAAGAGTTAACAAATCCGTTAACGCCTGTTGCTTTGGCAAAAAGCAATGAAGCGGTTCTTGCTTCACCAGTCTCTAGCAGGATCGCAGATCTCTCTGCTCTTGCGTTCATAAATACGAAATTTACCCCACTGGTAATTTCAAAACCTTCCCCACTGGAAGCCTATAAAGATTCCCCACTGGAATCTGACCGAACAAGATTCGCGCCCAACTACAAGGCAGCCGTTGAAAAGGACATCAATACTGCCTACTACGTCATCTATAACGGACCTCACCAAGGCATCTACACCGATTGGGGAGAAGTCAGTTCCTACATCAACGGAACAACGAACGCCTTCAAGAGATTCAACACTCTGGAACAAGCAAGAAAGAGCGCTCAAACCTTCGACGACAAGAAGAACACGGGCATTATCTTCAAAGAACCTTTTGTCCGCAAAGAAGGAAGAAAAAGAATGGCTTGCAGCATGCAACCAGAAGAAGCCGTCCTCCCCAAAGACTTCCAAGGAATTCCCTTCGACGAATTCCGATTCCTTTGGGCAAAAGCCAGATGTGCCAACCAAGAAGACTTCCTCTTTGAGAAATTCTTCACCAGCGATACAGCCACCAGAAGTCTCTACAACTTTGTTGAAGGGGCCGATCCAGAACTAGTCCATGCAGCCTTCAGAGCAGGACTAATTAAAAACATATACCCAAGTGCAAATCTTCAGGAACTGAAGCTCTTTTCACGTGAGTTCATCAAAGCGATCAAAAACTTCAGAACAAAGGTTATGAAAGTTGCTGATCAACGCATGTACATCAATGTGACATGCTCAATTGCCGACTGGATACAGTCATCTACCTTCAGTCCTTATTTCTACATCGAAATTGGACTCGCCAAAGAAAAGGAGTTCAGCCCGTCTAAGACCATGACTGAAAATTGCCCTCCTACTGAAGAACTCACCAACCTCCGAGTCAACGGACTCAAACTTGTGGTCAACAAACTTCGGTCAATCGAAGCCGAGACCAAAATTAAGGTCAATTACTGCAGCCAAAGCTGCATCATGACAAGCAAGACGACTGCAAAAACCAGCCAAGAAGACTGGAACAAAGTTATTCGGTTCGAAGAAATGTTCCGACAAGCCAACATCAACGTGGCCCCCAATACAAGGATCTCCTTCTGCAAAGCAGCCGCCCTCATCTTCAGAAAAGACAAGATGTCTTCCACTGCATCTAGTGGAACGCCCACTTGCCCAAATGAAGAGAAGAAGACAAGACAACTTTCGGCGGAGGCCCCACTCCAAGGCAAAGAAGTCAGAAGCACCTCAAATCAAAGGACACCTAGTGCTCCACTTACGTCTGCCTTTGAAGACTTATTGCCCATCCAGGACAATAATACAGCAAGTGGAACCTCCACTTACCCGTTAATCACGGAACAAATTATTGCCCACTCAGGGCTATATATTGAAGACGAGAGAGCCTGAGAAAAGAGATATCTTGCCCAACCACTCCTCCATTTGCTCTCTTCTCTCTCTTGTTTTTCAAGCTTTCAATGTGTGACTGTGAGTAGTGTGCATAGAGTAGTAGTGTAATAGGCAGCCCTTCGGGGTATGCCATAGTATGTTCTCCAGGATGCTCGCTTGAGCATACCTTCTGTATTTCCATTACCCATCAATAAAAATACCCTTCCACATATATCTTTCCAACTCTTATCCAAAGCCTACTACTTCAAAACCGGAAGCAATGAAGCACGCAAATATCCCTGCACATATCGATTTCCTAGAAAGATGCTATGCTATGATTCAAAATGGATGCTACTTCCATCTTTCAAACTCAAAGGAGAACACACAGGAAGCTCTAGCGGATGGAGGCGGTAGGCAGAAGGCCGAAGTAAGACCTCTGTGGTTCGCGTTCTGAGTGGAGGTGACCAGTGATCCTGAGATGATGAAGGAAGCGAAGGAATAGCCAACCTGAAAATATGAGCTAGCATCATAAACAGCCCGATATGCCGGATATGCTTCGGATCCCAAGGTAGAAAAGGAGACAGGCAGAAGGTAAATGAAAGATTGATAGAATCAGTAGGGTATAATAAAATTTGGGTATAAAAATACGGTAGATTACCAGTCCTGATAGAAATACTGTGGTAGAGCCCTATTTACATTACCACTCTATTGTTGAACAATCAACAACAGCAACCAAGAAATTGGCAAGCAAATTATACAAAATGAAACTTATCATTTTATCAAAACAAGGACAAATGCTGTCCCTAATAGTAAATCACTATTCACAAACAGTGTTTTATTGTTCATCAAAATGATAAATCCAGAATTTGGCATTTTCAAATATCAAAATAATGAATATAAAATCACCGTTTTATATTTATTAAAAGAAATGTGTCGAGTGAAGAACAGAACTCCCTTTAAGGTGTTGAGTGAACGACATGGCTCGAGGCTGGATAATCGAGGGAGTTCGGCAGGGGCTTTGAACTCTTGGCATAGGCATGACTGGCTTGATGTTGCACCCATAACCGATTCCTGAATAGTCATTTCATTCTATGCACCAACTGTTATCTATTGGAGAGTGGTCAAACATCACCTGAGACAACCTGGATAGAGTCTATATATGTGACTGTGAGAGACGATGTGGATGCACTTCTTGTTCAAGGTAATGATGAAGATAGAGCTGTAGCAGACCCTGAAGAACAACCCTCACCAAGTCACGTTGTGCAAGAAGCTGTGTTAGACAAATCGCCTGAACTACCTGTTGAGGACGCTGCATCAAACAGAGATAGACCAACATGTCACCTGAAGTTTAGGTTGTTCCAGATGGATGTCAAAAGTACCTTTCTGAACAGTTTGCTGAGTGAAGAAGTCTATATAGCGCAACCAAAAGGCCTTGAAGATCCCCACTATTCTGACCATGTGTACCAGCTGAAGACATCTGTATATGGACTCAAGCAGGCGCCCAGAGCATGGTACGAGAGGCTGACGAAGTTCTTAATTGACCATGGCTATGTGCGAGGGGGAGTAGAGACGCTGTTCGTCAAACACACTAGGTCAGACTTTATTATTGCTCAAATTCTTATGGATGACATTATGGTGGATCAACTTGTGAAACGAATGAAGAGCGAATTTACGATAAGCAAGAAGCAGAACAGTATATCCTTTTCCACTATTAAAGCAGAATATATCGCCGCTGGATGTTGTTATACCCAGATGTTGTGGAAGAAGTCGATGCTGAAAGAATACAGGGTAAAACAAGATGTGTTGAAGCTGGGAGCAGACATCTTCACCAAAGCCGTGGACAACCTACAGTTCGAGACACTTCGATCCTCGCTGGGTCCATGTGTCATTGACAACTAAGTTGTTCCAGTACAAGTTGGTCAGCCGGAGCTTGAACGAGATATGTATTAAGGGCTGACGTGGAAGGAAAGTCGAAGATTTCAAATTTTGCTGCAAAGAAAATATAAGCTACCTCAAAAGAAGAAAAAGACCACCCAGTATAAGTTGATGAACCAACAGTTGTACCAGCTAAGCAGATGGATGTTAATCAAGCTGGGGATGGTCCACATGAGGAGAAGTACTTGTTGCACGAAGACAAGCAAGGTTGCAGGGGGAGAAGACTGATAGAAAGAGGATAGCAGTTGTGCTAGGAGTTGTCGTTGAAGGAGTCTGGTTCGTGTCAGAGGAACAAGCCAAGAAGTGGGACGTCATGTAAAGAAGATCTTTTGTCCCTGAAAGGATCTTGGAAGCTGACTAGTACTCAGTCAAGGAGATTGTGAGCTTGCTCAAGGAGTTGGATTTATTTCCCTCGGTTACTATGGCGAAGCTATTCGTGGAACATGTTCTGAGAGAAGCCATAACAAATCAACCGGAATAATTTGGATTCATTGATAGCGAGGAGTATGGGATGGATATGAACTGATGAGAACTGATGTGAAGCCGTTAAGGAAGCCAATGATGTGAAGACCATGAGACTGGATGAACTGATGGGATCTCTGCAAACCCATGAGATGGATATGAATGAAGAAGACCGTCTTACGAAGGTCACCAGCGTTGGTCTGAAAGCTGAAGTTGTCAAAGACAAGATGGATGAATCATCAGAACAACAGTATGCCATGTTTGCCAAAAACTTCAGGAAATATATGAGAAGAGAATATACTAAAGGGACTGATTCTGGTCAGTCAACTAATTCGAGGTACCAGAAGGATGGCAGAGCTTCTAAGGGAAATCAGTCTGGAGATTTTGTTCGAGACAACAAAGGCAAGGGTATCCAATGCAGAGAATGTGAGGGGTTTGGACACATTCAAGCAGAATGCATCAACACACAGAAGAAAAAGAATGCCTATGTGATCAACTGGAGTGACAGTGAATCTGATCAAGAAGGTGAGCACAGTAATTTTGTTGCCCTCACTAGCTGTGTTGATCAGGAAGAAGACCACAATAGCAAAAACGAGGAAAAGGCATCAGTTGAAGATCACATTATGTATTCCAGTGAGAGTGATAATGAAGAAATTACAGATGAGGAAATTGCCAACAATTACAAAGAACTATATCAACAGTGGTTGGTTGAAGTCGAGCGAAACAAATCTCTCCAGAACTCTATGGAAAAACTAAAGGAGAAGCTCAAGGAAGAGATTGCCACCTTGAAACTAAAACATCAGCAGAGCATGTGTGACCTCACAGCTCGGTTGAGTGAAGCAAGAAACGAACATGCTGACCTTGTTTCACAAAAGGCGGAGTTGCTGGCTGTTATTTCATCTCTAAAGCTTCAGAGTGAAAAACAAGAAGATCGTTCTGAAGACACAGTTGACTTAAAACAAGAGAATAATGCTCTAAAGCGAAGGGAGGTAAATCTTATCAATATTATTGATGCCCTCAAATGTGAAATTGAAACAGATAAGCTTGCTCATGAGGAGACAATAGACGAGCTGAACAACTTGAAAAAGTCTGTCAAAATGCTAAATTCTGGAACAAAAGATCTAGACTCCATTCTGGGAGCTCAAACGATAGGAGGAGGCCGCCAAGGTCTAGGATTCTATGAAGGGTGTAGCACTGAAAAGATGACTTTCGTTAAAGCAGTACCGCAACCGCAGGCTGTTCCAGTTGATCATCGTCCTCGAGGAAAAACTTTTGCTGAACCGCGACCACAATTTGTTCCAGCTAATCACCACTCTCATCGATACTCATCTCGATATCACACTAGGTATCCCACAAGACAGCAAGACAGGCGACGGTGTTTTTACTGTAATCAAGTGGGACACATCAAATCAAGATGTCATGAATTCCATATATCTCTCAGGAAGATGAAACAAGTTCAGAAACCACAAATAAAGCAAGTTTGGAGGATTAAGCAAAGTAGTGAAGTCTGTTACGTTGCCTTTAGTTCTACTTGTCATCTGAAAAGAGAAATGTGGTACTTTGACAGTGGGTGTTCAAGACACATGACCGGCAACTCTGCGTTTCTGACCAATATAGAGGAGATCAAAGGGAGTTCGAATGTGACATTTGGTGATGGAGGAGAAGGCAGGGTCATTGGAAAAGGAATTCTAAATGTTCAAGGCCTGCCCAGATTGAAAGAAGTATTGCTTGTCAAGGGATTGCAGGCTAATCTAATTAGCATTAGCCAGTTGTGCGATGGAGAGCATCATGTTCAATTCACACAAGATGAGTGTGTGGTGTTAAACAAGAATAATGATCCAGTTCTCTCTGGAAGAAGGTCATCGAACAACTGCTACCTCCTGAACCTTGGTAAACCCAATGCTAACACAACATGTTTACTGAGTAAAACTGAAGAGATGAACTTATGGCATCAGCGAATGGGTCATGTGAATCTAAGAACGCTTCAGAAGATTGCTTCAGATGGTCTTGTTCGCGGCATACCCAAAGTTCAAGGAGAGCTGAGCATTGTTTGTGGAGACTGCCAAATTGGAAAACAAATCAAAGTTCCACACAAGGTCACTACTCAGATTAATACAAGTAGACCTCTGGAGCTGCTTCACATTGATTTAATGGGGCCTATGCAAGTGGAAAGTTATTCAGGGAAGAGGTACGTTCTTGTGTGTGTTGATGACTTCTCTAGGTTCACCTGGTCTAGCTACTTGCGAGAAAAGTCAGATGCTGTCCAGGCATTTGTTCTATTATGCACTCGACTGGAGCGTGAAAGAGAAGATAAAGACGAGCATATTATAAAGATTCGGAGTGATCATGGAAAAGAGTTCGAGAACGCTGCTCTTACTGACTTCTGCTCAAAACAGGGGATAACTCAACAATTTGCTTCTCCTATCACACCACAACAGAATGGAGTTGTTGAAAGGAAGAATCGAACCATTCAGGAGATGGCGCGCGTAATGCTTCATGCAAAGAAGGTTCCTTTAAAGTTTTGGGCGGAAGCCATGAACACTGCTTGCTATGTCATAAACAGAGTCATGATTCGATCCGGAACCGAGAAGACTTGCTACGAGTTATGGAAGGGTAAAAAACCTACGGTCAAGTACTTCCATGTCTTTGGTAGCCAGTGCTTCATTCTTAGAGATCGACAGTATCTGCAGAAGCTGGACCCTAAAAGTGATGCATGAATCTTTCTGGGATATTCCACTAACAGCAGGGCATACCGAGTCTACAACAAGCGCACTGGAGTTGTCATGGAATCAATCAATGTTGTTGTGTAGGACGTTGTTCCAGGTGCTTCTGAGACAAATAATGCAGATGATGATGATGCCCCACCTAATCCGGAACAACCTACAATCGCTTCTCCCGATATGGAATTAATCACAGATAAAGAGCCTGAGCAGTCTGCGACAAATGACCATCAATCAGATGAGGATATTGATACGGAATCTGCTCCAACGCCTCCTGCCTCTCCTCGTGTCCTACAGCCCTCAAGAGCAGTTGAAAAGTATCATCCTGTCAGTGAAGTAATTGGTAATCCCACAGACGGCATACAAACTCGAGGTAAACAGGTTAACTTTCGTCAATTGGCTGGCTTTACCTGTTTCATATCTACTATTGAACCCAAAAACATCAAGGAAGCCATCAATGATGAATACTGGGTTGTCGCCATGCAAGAAGAACTTGGAGAATTCCAGCGAAATGATGTCTGGGATCTTGTTCCACGTCCGGATAGTGTGAACGTTATTGGAACAAAGTGGATTTTCAAGAACAAGTCGGACGAACACGGAAACATTACCAGAAATAAAGCTCGTCTCGTGGCTCAAGGCTATACTCAGATTGAGGGAATAGATTTTGATGAGACGTTTGCTCCGGTTGCTCGCTTAGAAGCCATTCGACTACTTTTTGCTCTTGCTTGTCACCTTAAGTTCAAGTTGTTTCAGATGGATGTCAAGAGTGCATTCCTAAATGGGCTGCTAAATGAAGAAGTGTTTGTGGCTCAACCAAAGGGCTTTGAAGACCCTCATCATCCTGACTATGTTTACCACCTCAAGAAGGCTCTCTATGGTCTCAAACAGGCACCCAGAGCATGGTATGAGAGGCTTACTGAATTCTTAACCAACCATCGCTATGTGCGCGGGGGAGTAGACAAGACTTTGTTTGTGAAACACGCAGGGTCAGATTTTATCATTGCTCAAATTTACGTTGATGATATTGTCTTTGGCTCAAACAATCAAAAGCTGGTTGACAAATTTGTCCAACAAATGAAGAGCGAATTTCAGATGAGCATGGTAGGAGAGATGTCTTATTTCCTGGGATTACAAGTCAAACAGAAGGCGGATGGCATCTTTATCTCTCAAAGCAAATATGCTAGGAACCTGATCAAGAAGTTTGATCTCGAAAAAGCAACGCACAAGAGAACCCCCGCTGCAACTCATGTGAAGGTTACAAAGGACGAAGCTGGCGCAAAGGTGGATCAAACCTTATACCGAAGTATGATTGGAAGTCTATTATACCTAACCGCCAGTAGGCCGGACATTGCTCATGCAGTTGGTGTCTGTGCCAGATATCAAGCAAATCCCAAGGAGAGTCACCTGATGAATGTGAAGAGAATTATCAGATATGTCTGTGGAACAGTCGACTATGGGTTGTGGTACACTAAGGATACCAACTCTTGCTTAGTAGGCTACTGCGATGCAGATTGGGCAGGGAATGCAGAGGACCGCAAAAGTACGTCTGGAGGATGTTTCTTTCTTGGAAACAATCTGGTCTCTTGGTTCAGTAAGAAGCAGAACAGTATCTCTCTATCTACTGCTGAGGCAGAATATATTGCGGCAGGAAGTTCGTGCACCCAGATGTTATGGATGAAACAGATGCTAGAGGAATACGGAGTCAAACAAGATGTGATGACTCTCTACTGTGACAACATGAGTGCCATCAACATATCCAAGAATCCGGTGCAATATTCCAGAACAAAGCATATCGACATCAGGCATCATTTCATTCGAGAATTAGTTGAGAAGAAAACTATCACCCTGACACACGTGTCAACTGAGAAGCAACTGGCAGACATCTTCACAAAAGCCTTGGACAATCTTCAGTTCGAAATACTTAGATCCTCACTGGGTCTGTGTGTCATTGACAACTAAACTATTCCAGTACAAGGGGTCAACCGGAGTGTCAGTGTCTCATGATTAAAGGGTTGACTTAGAAGGAAGAGCGAACGCTCAAAGTGTGGTATTAACGAAGTATGCTTGGCCAAAGGTTCGCAGAAATTAAACGTTCTATAAGGTAATGCTTTCTTTTTGTGCTCCCTTGTCTTTTTGTGGCAAAAAGGGGGAGTAGTTTTGGAGTTTGAAAGCTCCTTAAAATATTCATTTGTGCTTATTGTTAGACATGTTATGCTGGAGTTTGAAATCTCCTAAAAAGATTCATTTGTGCTTGTTATATTCGGAGTTTGAAATCTCCTCAAAGATTTGCTAGGTAGCTTAGTTCGTAGCACAGCTTGGGAGTTTGAAACCGCCTTCAAAGATTCAACTGTAATAGGTAGATTACATGTAGTAGTTTTGCCAAAAATGCCAAGGGGGAGATTGTTAGTTTTATGGCATGTAGTTTGGCAAAACTTAGAATAGTTGTTCAAGCTGTTGTTCGAGTCTAGCAGAGACAACTGTCCTAGAACAAGTTAAAGCAGATGGAATGTTTCCAAATTCAGATTTGGAAACACAGTCGACCGTTGGAGATCAAGGCGGTTGCAGGTGCATGGACAGATATTGGAAGTTTCCAAATTCAGATTTGGAAACTTGTTCAACCGACCTAGCACAACTCTGTCGCAGCAGCAGAACGGATTTGGCAAGTCCGGTTTTTAGCAAGTCGGTGCTATGATGATTATCGAAGCTATCAAAGAGAGTCGGTTTGGGTTTGCTTGCGCATGAAGCTATCTTAGCTATGAAGATAATCGAAGGTTGCCTAATCAAGATTGAAGATATTCATTGAAGGATTATCAATAAGAGATTCGCGCAAAAGATTAGGAAAGATTTCCTAATAGAGATAGGCGGTTTATCTTAGAAATCCTATTCGCTCTAGGGTTTCTACCGCTCTATATAAGGAGGACTAATGCTTCGGTATTAGTCAGCACTTACGGAGATATTAATCACGCTCATACTCATTGAAGGGAGGAGGAGGCTAACGGCGGTGAACTAATCGTAACTGGTTATTCACTAAGCTCGTAATCGGCCGGAGAGTTAATCACTGGTTACTCAAAGGCGCTCGGATTCAATCTGTGCTGGTGCTCAGCAGATTGATCGAAGGATAACACTGAAGGTTCACGCACTGAAGCTTTGAACTGCGCATTCGGGAGAAGGCGCTGATTCTCACGGAGGATCATCTTGGTGGATACGGAGCGGGAGCAAAGATCTAGGGGGAGACCTAGATTGCAATTACTAGAGTGTCCGAGGCTCAGGTAGTTTAAGAGGGATTCTGTAAACGGTAATTCCTGTACTCGCAATACTCAACATAGTGAATTGCTGTCCACCGGGCTAGAGAACGCCCCCCAGAGTAGGCTCGTTAACGCCGAACTGGGTAACAACTGTGCGTATTGTTTTTATTTCCGCATTAGTTATTTTAGCGCATAAGTTATTTCAGTACTTGTTCTGGATCTCGACCAGAACAACATCTCATCTACTAGGGGAAGATTTCAAAACTGATAAAGTTCTGACACGTGACAGGTGTCGCATTATGATTGGTTCAACTCTCATGACCAAAACTAAAAAAAGATCATCCGGTAACCAAATTTTGATTTGATTATGGGATGACCTTTCCTATGACTATAAAATCATGAAGGGAGTGCATGATTTTTCTAGTCACCTCCTATGACTCTTTTTCATGACCCAAAAGATCATGGCAGAGATGCTCTAAGGCGTGGTTTAAAGCTAATTGATGAATGTTCCCTTCCTAATCTACTCCGCTATCGAGGCCATCTCAATAAAAAATTTTGATACAAAAACAGATTCAAAGAAAACAGCTAAAAGACTACAAAAGACCTGCTAGAGACATGTCTTTTAAGATGAAAGGAGATAACCAACTAGGAATTGCATCTATCAAATCCCAACTCCATCCCTCCTCCTTTGCCTTCTGCGCTAAAGCGTCTACTACTGCATTCGCCTCACGAAAGACATGTTCCAGTTTCCTGACCTCGAATAGCTCCAGCAATCTTCGGCAATATTAAACGTCAATAAAGCAATTGCTTCATGCATTGGCCCGAGTTTCATAAAATATATAAATAGAAGGTCATAATTATAATATTATAAAAGTCCATTTTAAATTATAATGATTAAGCCCTCAACTAAATAAAGCCACATTTATTACAAAGGTTTAAGATCAAATGAGAAGTTGTATATTTCATGAGAAATGAGAAATAATCTTAGCCGTACAATTTTAATATCAATGACCCTAATAATTTCTGTTTAATTAAATCCTAAAAATCTATTTTACAAGTTATTAAGAACATATTGGTCATTTAATCGGCCTAATAATTCATCGCTCGCTACGCCGCGATGCGGGCTGTACGCGGGCTTTGATCGACGACCGGAGAGTTGTTCGCTCGCGGATTCAACAACCAAGTTGGCAACAGAATCATCAAGAAAAGAATTCATATTATTGAGCATGTTCAACCCTCAACCCTCAAAGTGCGCTGAGGAAATCCATGGTTGAAGGTGGGCCAGAGTTCATGGTTGAACGTGGCCACTCTATATCGTGAATGACTGAAAGTGTGGATACTAGTTCCTTTTTTCCGATTGATGATGTCATTGTTTCAAACTTCTCCAAGTATAGCTACGCATTTTAATTTTTAAATTACAAATTTTATGACAGTGATTCCGTGTGTTACGAATTTTGGTCACAGTGATTGCTTCGAATTTTGTTTGTAACTGTTACGAATTTTAGTCATTGGTCACTGCTACGAATTTTGTTTGTAACTGTTACGAATTTTGGTTACATTGACTGCTACGAATTTTGTTCGTAACTGTTACGAATTTTAGTCATTGGCGACTGCTACGAATTTTGTTTGTAACTTTTACAAATTTTGGTCACAGTTTGCTCCTTACGCCTACGAATTTTGTTCTTTGTCTACGAATTTTACATTACAAACTTTGTTCCTTGTTACGGATATTGTTCTTCAAGTCTACGAATTTTATTCTTTAAGATTACGATTTTTACATTATCAACTTTGTTAATTGTTACCAAGATGAGAGTAATGCCAACTTTTCCTCCACTGCCGACCATGACCGCTGCTTCTCATCTCATCCTCCTAACCACCTCCACTCCGCTCCACAAATCCATCTACTCACGTCACTACCATCTCTCAAACTTACCACCACCACACTCAGACCAAATCTATTCATAACCAACTACAGACGTTTCGCCATCGCTGCCAAATCAAACAACACTGACTCCGCAACTCTCTCTGACCGCGTCATCTCCGCCATCTGCTAATTCTACCCCTTCTTCGATGGCGTACAATACGACAAGTATAAGACGACTCTATCGGAGGCGATGCGCGATGTGTCTTTCGTTGGAACGACTTCGTGGAACGATTATGAGTACGAAATCAACGGGATTCGATTTTTCAGGAATATTACGCAGACCACATTACCCCTAATTCGTATATTAGTCGTCTGATTAGCGTGATTTTGAATTTTACTTCGATGTAATCCTAGCCATAATCAACTAAGATGAACGACTTAGAATATTTCTTATTTATCATTATATACGAGCTTCTCTTCCGAACCGCACTCTTTTTATAAAAATCTATCTAATAAGACCCATTTTTTCCCAATAATTTATAAGAGTGGAATAAACTTAATTATAATTGACTACAGGCCTCCAAAACCGTTGCGCCGCTTTTGTTCCCTGCTTTTAACCTCTTTGTAAATCTGACTGATCATGTGGATCAGTGAATGCGATGAGCGTGAGCCTCGGCCCTCGTCAGATGCCAACACGCTGTCGTTTGGATACACTCGAGTCTAGTCTGCCCATTTAGGGCTTTTCCTTCTTCTTCCAGATGCGTTTAGGAAAAGCGTCGAGTGAGGGATGTTAGTGGGACTTGGAGGGTTTAAGCAGAGACTATTGAATTTCCAGAGCTGCTTCTTCATTCTTTCTACGAAAATGGCCGCCGCCTCCTCACCAGCTAGATTCTCCACCGGATCTCCTAACTACGCTCCTTTGAAGCGAGTCGGCACTCACAATGGCAGCTTCCACTGCGATGAAGCTCTCGGCTGTTTCATGATTCGCTTGACTGACAAATTCGCCGGCGCCGAAATCGTCCGCACTAGAGACCCTAAGGTTTTTGTTCAAAACCTTTTTATCATCTTGAGATGCTCCACAAGTGTGATGTTGTTATACCACTGTTGGGATGCAGGTGTTGGAAGGACTTGACGCCGTGCTGGATGTTGGTGGTTTATATGATCATACTATTCATAGGTATGACCATCATCAGAAGGGGTTTGAGGAGGTTTTCGGACATGGTTTCTGCACAAAGCTTAGCAGTGCTGGTCTCATCTACAAGGTTATATATATCTTGTTAACTTCGTTATAAAAGCAGTCTCAGTGTTTATTGATTTTATCTCTTTTTTCATCCTTCTAGCACTTTGGCAAGGAGATTATAGCGAAACAATTGCAGTTGAATGAGGAACATCCAGATGTTCACAAGATATTTTTGGCTCTCTATAGAAGTTTCATGGAGGTATGTTATTGATATTTCTCTTTCTTTTTTTCTTTTTACAATGGTCTATATGGCTAAAGTTCTGATGGTGTGTGTTCCTGCCTTTGATTTTTTTTTTTTGTATATTATTTACAATTTGTGCTGTCTCTGTGGAGTTGCACTTTAAGCACAAATCTGGTTCAAACATTTCTGTATCACAGACTCATTTTTCGGATGCAGTTGAGTATTATTTAACTCTCGTAACTGAGAAGGGGTTTGGGTTCCAATTTCTATTGACGTAATCAAAAGCTGAAAATGCACGTGTTAGGGTGTTTATTGACATTGTGTATGCTTCGACTAGTTTATAAAGTTGCACAACACCGTGCAGGCCATTGACGGGATTGACAATGGAGTTAACCAGTTTGACACTGAGAAGCCCCCAAGATACGTGAACAATACAACCTTATCTTCAAGAGTCGGGAAGCTCAACTTGGACTGGATTGACCCAGACCAGTCGGCTGAAAAGGAAAATGAGGCTTTTCATCGAGCTATGTCACTTGCTGGAAGTGAGTTTCTGGATGTAAGTGACACACATGATATCCACCTTCTTGGTTATTTCCTTTCATCTGATTCATTTCAGTTTAAAGGTTGTATGTCGTAGCTGACATACAGGATAGACTTCAATAACCTGTAGAACTTCACTTCCTAAAGTTTCCGCTCTCAGTGATTGTGTCCATCTTCTATCTGAAATAGTTTTTTCATTTGTTGATTCTTTGCTCAGAGCTTGCGGTACTATTCAAGATCCTGGTTACCTGCAAGGGGAATTGTTATAGAATGCCTTGCTGCCCGATGGCAGGTGGATCCCAGCGGAGAAATCATGGTTCTTACGCGATTTTGCCCTGTAAGTTGCAATTACTTCCATATTTTCATTAAAATTTAAAACATGCGTCAAGTACTCTAGGCAATATGAAGAATGGTTCTTTTGGTTTATGGATTTTGAGTAAACCATGTACTAGAAAATAACCTAAGGTGTAGGCTGGTTTCTGATCTAGACTCGCATGATTTTAATGAATAAAAATAAGAGTCATTCTAACAAGACTCTAAAATACTAAGTGCAGAAAACATTCTGCCATTCCAGAAAAAAAAATTCTCTTTTTAAGCTTATTCAACAGTATTTTATGGCTGTCTGCTTGTTATAAAGGAAAATGAATTGTTATTTTCCTAAAGTTAACTTGAGTATGAATATTACCGACTCTGGGTGAAAATCTATGCTATGTAATTGGGTGAGTAACTACTTTTTACAATCCATATATCTTTTATTGTTCTTGCAGTGGAAACTTCACTTATTCGAGCTTGAGGACGAGATGAAAATTGATCCTCTCATAAAATATGTCCTTTATGAGGTATGTCCGCTGAAATTTTTCTTTTTCGGTTTGTTTATTTGTTTTTCTTTGAAGGTGAAAACCCCAGACTCGTTGGCATGCTCTTTTGTCCTTGTGTTCATAACTTCATACCCCAGATTTCGGAACGACATATTACTTCACTCATCTATATGAGGCAGAGATTCAAATGGATGAACAAATTCCTCTCACTTCAACTTCCTCATACATGATGCAAATGTTCGAGTTGTAAAATGGCCCCGTGTTCGCCATATGAGTTGAATCGCTGATTGTTATGTGTATATACAGGATGAGAGGGCAAAACAGTGGCGTGTTCAAGCAGTAGCAGTATCACCTGATAAGTTTGAGAGTCGAAAAGCTTTAGCATCCCAGTGGCGTGGTCTCCGAGATGAAGAACTCTCGACGGAAACAGGAATTCCTGGTTGCGTATTTGTCCATATGAGCGGGTTCATAGGTGCAAATAAGACCTTTGAGGGGGCTCTAGCCATGGCAAAAGCTAGCTTGAAACTCTAAAACAAGATCTTGTCAAACACCACACCAACATACAATCTCTCCAAAAACACTTATGAGATGTCAACTATCTCTAGAAATCATGTCATTGTAGGCACTAGAGCTTAGCCACAATTTATCTCCGGCGTATCATCAGAGAGGCTATCCTCCACTACCTTTTTTATGTTGTCGCTTACTTTTCAAATCATGTTAGAGTTATTGAACAAAATTGAGTGTCCTTCAACAGTTTCAGCTACAAAACATCCAAATCAAATTTTCATTACAAACGGATATACTGTAATGAGATGTAGATATATGCTGCCTTTTGTTCTTATTTTTAGTAATACGATTTAGAAGAGCATTCAAATGAAAACTTCTTTATTTTCTGAGATTTTAAATTTCACTTTGAAAATCCATTATCAAGTAGTTATGGTGATGGCATTGACAAGTGTCCCATGTGCATATTAAAAGTTACATTTAATGCGAAATCAAAACTACCCAGTTTGATTTTGCTTTTTGGATGTGTGATATGCAGATTTACAGATGCATCATAATCTAATGGTGACGAGATTTTCAACCGAGCGCTCCCCATACGGTTTATGTCCATACTTAATAATAAAAACTAGTTTTACAATTTAACGTCAACTATAGCTACATTGTTTTTGCAATAAAAAAACATTGCATACGTCCGCTCCATAGGACTTTTGACAAACCCAAACCCTGTGCTTAAAACCGGCTTTTCTGAAATGGATATGGCTATAAAAATAATCGCATACGCTGTAGAGCGGGCAGCCCCAAGGTGGAACAAAGACATGTCGATTGTTGGTTGTTGGTTGCCAACTTGCAATGAGAATGTAACTTCCATTATGATTTCGTTTGTGTAAAAACTAAACCAAACATTGTGATATAACATATGACAGAAAACAGGCTCCATATAGTTGATTAGTGTCTTAACACCCTGTTCGTAATCGTACCCAATGACACATGCCAGCTAATTTGGCTATTGATCAGGTCACCATCTCTGAGTCTACATTCATTGGCTTTGCTTGAGAGGTAAAAGTTGATTCTGGAGCCGAGCCATTAGGAAATTGGTCTGACATTGGCTTTGATTCCATCCCTCCCGTAAATGGACTCCTCGTTTGAGGAGCAGAATCAACTTCCATGCCAGATGCTCTAGGAGGAGATGCTGGCTCAACCTCAACATCAGGGTAAGCAGCCTTAAACCTCGCCCGTAATCCTTCATCCACTAGTCTTACGCCACTCAGCTGATTTCCCAGTGACATCCACCTTATCATTATCAAAACAACAACAAAAAATGATCAGTAAAATTCGCAATATATTTCAAAGGAAATTGAACAAAAGAGCAGAGAGAGCTGATTGATATGATCAGAAATTGTAAGTTTGAAACTAACGCTTCTTCTCCAAAGCAAGAATTCTAAATATTTTTGGAAGTTCATGCCGCAGCAATTACACTATGCAAAGAGATAGAATAGTATTTTTACCCTGAATGAGTATTGTGCATGCGAGCAAACAATTCCAACTTTCTCGTTCTTGGACTTATCCGTTCTAGCAGTGGGTACATCTGTAAGACGTAATGCAATTAGATTAGAATATGCCCTGCCTTAACGTTGGATAATGTTATGGGCTCATTATGTAGAAGTAAAGCTACTCCAGGTTCATTCAAAGGAATACAGAGAAGCAATGAGAGCGAAAATGATACAACATTCGTACCTCATCCGGCTTACGGCTTGTTTCTCGTACCTCGGCAACAATGACATCGGTGTCAATATTCCTATTCACCTCAGGGTTCCCCTTTATTCCCACGAGGCAATGCTCTTTACTGTGATTGAGCCAATGGCCAGTCCTTCCTGTTCTTATTATCCGTTGAAGTTGATTAGTTTTTACCCAAATAATTTCCTCGACGCGCTTGTACCCCCAAAGTTCTAAACTGCAAAATGCACCAACAAATATGAGTAACATGCTGTGTTCTAAAAACATTTTATTAAAGATGTATCTTTTCTATACGAGCTATATTTTGATTTCAGGAAAACATACCAATCCCGTCCGAGCTCCATAGCACGGCCAGTTACCCATAGAAAAATCAGGCCATCTGTTTGCAATGCAGGAACATTAAGGTTTTTCATTTCATCATCAGCCATAGTTCCATAAGGCAACTCCATATGAATATCCCATGGAGGATCTGCCATAATAACTCCAAACTGCCCTAGTATGTCCATTCTAAAGTTACGAATATCACAATTAATCCATTGGGATTCACCAAGTTCCACTTCGGAGCAATACTCCGGACGTTGTGGCTTTAATGACTTTGGAATGGAGAGAGGGCCAGCTCCAGTCATCATGGATGGTAAATCTGGAGTTGGGTCTAACTCATAATGCACATACTTGCAGGTCTGCAAAAGGAAGCGAATTGAGCCAGGCAGATTTCTTTCCAGGCAGATAAACCAAGAAAAAAAGTCAAAATTTACCTTCATATGACGACATGTATCTAAGAAAGAACAATCTCCTAAATTCATATCCGTGTGCAGGGCAATGATACGCCGAAAGTGAACCTATGTGCAAAAAGTATACCATAAGCAAAATCAGCCGTTGACTTTAATTCGTTGAAAAAAAGAGATCAGCCATTGATTGTGAGATGAATCATTCACTAACCTTCTCACATGCAATGTAGGAACCATTTTGACGCCTGCAATCTTCTTTGGTTAAAGCTGTACAATACTCTTTTAGTTGAGAACCACCTTTTGTCTTAAACTGAAACATGATTTAACAACATAAAATGCATCGATAAGTAAGCTAGAAGTGTCAATCCGCATACATAATACTCGGACTTACAAAACAACCAGCCAGTTCCATTTTTGCAAATAAAAAGGTTCATCTAACACTACTCAATGGCATATTAAGGGTGCAAGACATATAGCCCGTAATGGTCATGGCATCCAAACGGTGTACATAACAATCTCACCTAGACTTCTAATGACATCCGTACAAATGTATACTCAAAACATGTCATTAAGTATGAGAGCAGTAGAATCACCGGTAGTGGAATGAATAATTACTTAATATACACAGATGCCAAGAATATATTAGCCTTTCCCAAATACCTTGGCGGCAACCGCAGTTTCTTTTGCTGTGGGCCGATGAATGAGGTCCAATAACTCCTCACCAGTTTTAGATTTCTGCTGTTCTTTGAAAGATTTCTTGTTCAACAATGCTTCCAGATCCTTTAAATCATCCTCTTCCGATTTTATTTTAGTAGGCATTGCCGAGTTTGGCCCCAAAGGAGGTCTACTAAGAGGATTAATACCCATTCCTCTAGGCATCCCCATCATCATTGGATTCATTCCTCTGGGTGCACCCCTAGGAAACATCATATGACCAGGAGTTCCAGGAGCTTGAAACATTGGAGACATATGAGGATCCCACATATCCTGCATTTGGCGCGCACCAGGGCTGCTCCCAATTCCAAAAACACCAGCCCCAAAATCAGCCCCGGTAGCTCCTCCTAGCTGACTTTTATGCTCATCAAATGAATTCAAATCCTGAAGATGCGTGCTTTCCGGCAATTCCCTAACTAGCTTAGTCCTATCAATTCCTAATACCATAACCCTAGATTTCCCACTGACTACAAACTCCTCCAACTCAACCCCACCATTGTCCTCGGCCATCGACCTCAGAGCCATCTCAACAGCCATTATCCCACCAGACTCCCCACCCAGCTCCCGCAGTGCTGCCTTCTCAGTAGCAGTGACATTCGGATCATTCTCCAGCTTCCTAAGCACCGTAGACGAATCGATTGGCACAAATGGAATCCTTTGCAATAAACAAACAGCAACCATCGAGCGCACAACATTCAACGGACTTCCACTTCCATCCCCCAACCCCTTATCCTTCTCCGCTCCCAAATCAACCAGATTCCCAGACCCAGTATTCCCTCCACTCTCCAACAATCCTCGCCGCTCGGGGGAGGCCGAACGCCGATGCTTCTTGAGTGCGTTCAAATTGCGGTTAGGGTTAGGGCTCGGAGGTGGGATGGGAGTAGGAGTGAATGGGCGGTTGTTGAAAAAGGAGAAGACTTTGAGGGAGAGGTCGACGGAAGAGACGATGTTGGGGATTTGGGTCTGCAGCGAAGCAAGGAGGTCCATCTGGGTGGCTTGCTGTGCTTCGATTCGAGATTCGAGTTGCTGCCGCATTTCCTTGATTCTGCCCATGCTCGATTCTTCAACATTCCCTCCTGATCGAGCAGCCATTGATGTAAAGATTTCAGCTTCGCGACGACAACTTACTATCAGAGCATCTGCTCACTCCGCTCTGTGTTAGAACAATCAGGCCCTTCAAAATGTAAACCCTAATTCTTTTTTTTTTTGATAATTAATTTAAATTCTCGTGTAATTTTACTTTAATAAAATTTTAAAATTACTGGAGCACCTCTCTTTAACCTAGTGAAATCCTATTAATGAAATAATAATTCTACTTTTTTTATAAACCGCATAAAGTAGATACAAAAGCGTATATAGAAGACTTGAAAGCTGAAATATATTTCAACTGGGATCAGCTACGACAATATAAAATACGTGATTAGATAAGAAGTCTGCTCCACTTGCCCTCACGTCTCAGTAGGTGGACTCCACCTTTCCATTAGAACAACATAAACGAAACAACCACAAAAACGAAACGACCTATACATACCACAAAACACAATCTGAACGAATTCGACTGGAGAAGACTCCCTTAAGCAGTCCGCTTAGAGAGAAAAACATTATATCATACTATCTCTAGAAACATCAAAAAGTAAGCTGAATGAAACCCCCTCCTCCGCTGTCACAGCCAGGTCGCCACCACCCCTCACTATGTACTCCGCCCCTAACTACCCCATCAGCACCAGATCTAAATCCCCACACCTCTCCGAAGCACCGACACAGTAAGGCCGGGATTGGCGTTGCGGCCAGAGCCACCGGCGCAGCTTCCTCCGTCTCTAACTTTCCACCATCCTCAGATCTGGAACCCTCCACGCCGCATCCTGCAAGGACGGCCCCGACGTCGCAGTTAGAGCCGCGGACGCAGCCTCCTCCTCCTGTGAAAATCGGCGATTGGATGAGGATAAGAATAGGAGGAGAGAGATGAGAGGTTTTTCCATTTTCCAATTTTTGAGGAGCAGTCCTATTTGTGCAAAGAAATAAAATATTTAGCCCATTTTCCAATTTTTTTTGAGTTTGGTTCTGGTGTTCATCGTGTTTGGAGTTTCAATTTTAAAATTGCGTAGGAGCGGTGTAGGCTTGTTGTGTTTTTCAACCAGGTCAGTGCTGATCCGATCACTAAATAACAACCAAATGTTATTGGCCTTCGAAATCTAGGATGATGCCACAAGATGAGATCGATATTGATAGTACTAACATTATAATGAGACCGGAACAAATGTTCTCTTCTTGTATTCTCCTCCTCTCTCTCTCTTTCTCTCTCATTTATCATGATTCCTGAGTGCGGAAAAAGATAGGGTTCCTTATCATGAACACGTCAAATGCTTCAATAATATTCTGAAGTTTGGAGAGATCTGCTATGTAGTGCCATTGATGTCTATAGGACATTTAGACCGATAAGGAGGGACATCACCTCCTCCTTTCTGATTAAGAGTAAATATAGATATGCTCTCTCACATGCTGAAGTGGCATGTGGGAGAGCACCTCCTACCGAATTTTGTCCTTTATTTGAAGGAGGTGTTGCCCCTCCTCCCGGTGCAGATGCTCTCACTTTCATGCATTGTAATAAATGTAATTCATATTTTTGCAGAATGAATGGTTGTGAATTCTCTCTATTTCTTGAATATGTAGTATTGAATTTGGGTGATGTGAAATAGATGATGCTGACTATATTGTGTTTCTCTCTTGAAATTTGAATTATGTGACTACATGTGAATTTAACCCACTACGTATCTTCATGAGTTGAAATAAACAGGGATGTGGAGTTGATACAAACGTTCTAGAGAGACTTAACAAACATTCAAGACCGAATTTCTAATTATATGTTTACATGGATTTAGTGGAGGCTAGCATTTCGATTTCTATGGATTAGAGTTTATTTCGCCACTGCAGCGTTTATGTAAGTAGGCGTGACAGGAAAACAGACTGTCCTATCTCTAGTCCAAAGTAACCGGGAAAAGGGGGTACCCCATCTTGACTCGCGTCAAAAAGGGCGATGATGAGAAAGAGCGAAGTGGTTTTTTCATATTGCTTGCGGGCGATTATTGAACCTCTCTCATAAGAAAAAAAAAGGACAAGCAATTCACAATCAAAGAGCAAAGCTCAAGAAAAAAATCAGCCAAGTTGTGAAGTTTTACACGAAGAAAGTGAAGCACCTCATTCATACACTAGAGCCAAAGGCCAAAGAAAGTTCACTACATCAAAAGCTGTCCAACAAAAGAAGAAAGAAAAAACTCAAAGCCTTAAAACTTGAATGAATCGCGTGCCAGAAAAAGTAATGAAGTGTAACCATAGAGCTAGAGTTCGGGACAGCGAATGCAGATCATGGGTCTAAAAAGGACTATCTCCCATTCATCCAAAGTCATTTGAATTTCAGCTCAGAGGTAACATGTATCAAGTTAATTCTGTGTTAAGCATGATGATTTGAGTAACGATTGAGTTATGCATAGAAAAGCTAATCTAGACTAGCAACTCATATCCATGTAGCATATATTCAGGATATCGTATAGCAGATTGTGGTGTTGTTCTTGTTTTCCTTCTATGAATTGTTCTTGTTCGGGACGAACAAGTTTAAGTGTGGGGTGGTTTGATGAGTCGTATTTATACGACTTGTCGAACTAACTAATCCCATTTATTTCGACACTTTATTATGTGAACATTTACTTTTTAGTATGATTTTGCATCTCATGTGCTTCGGAAGCTCTAGGAGTAATACATGCTTAAAGATGGCATTTCGGTGCAAAGTACATCACATGAAGTTCGTAGAAGATCAAATGAAGACCAGAGTCGAAATCACAGCAGAAGAAGGAACTCCAAGTCAGAGAGTGGCGCGCCCAAGGCACATTTTAGTGTCCTCGGCACGCCTGATAAAATACACGTTAGGCGCGTTAGCTAATCTCTCCTTTGGGCGCGATCGTGACGACGTCAGCAGCGTGATTGCTGACGTCGGCTAGTCCAAAATTAGAAATATGGGCCTAAAAACAGAATTAGAAACCCAGCTAACTTATAAATTAGGGTTTGGGGAAAGGTTTCTCATTTATTCATACTTTTGAAGAATCAACACGACTACTCTGGAGAAGAACACGAAGCTTTCGACAAAGAGAAGAATTTCTACCACTTTCATTCCCAAAAATATTTGTATTTTTCTGTTATGGATATGAGTAGCTAAACCTCTTTTTCAGTTTAGGGTTTCGATTATTGTGACAAACATTTTGTGATTTTATTCTTAATGCAATTTCTAGTTTCTCTAGTTCCTATGTTTTATTTCAAGGATTGAATTGTGAAACTAAGTGGATACTTTGCCGTAAAGCTTAGCCTAACAATCAATCTCTATCGTTAATACTTGTTTGATACTTTGCCGTAAAAACAAGTAGTAACACCTAGGCTTGATAATACCTTTGCCGAATTATTGTTTTTAGGAGAACTAGAAGTTTAACACCTTTGCCGGGTTAAATTGTGGTGTATCACCTTTGCCGGGATACTTTAGGTTATTACCTTTGCCGGAATAACCACACTTAGAAACTTGAAGTTTGATTATTAGCAGTCTATGATAAACGTGTCACAAATAGAAACCTTAAGCTGAAGCTCTTCTCTGATTGAAATCTTTACTCGCACGTTTCTCTCTTTTGTACTCGTAATTGCTAAAAAAAACCCGTTTCTTTATTTGTCTACAGAATCAACTTCTACAAACCAACTCTCTAGGGTTCGACCCTGCTTGCCAGTAACTAGTTGTTCGTAGGAGAAATAAATATTGAGTTTGACGACACGCGCGTCAAACTCAATATTTATTTTTCCTACGAACAACTAGTCAGGGGCAAGCAGGGTCGAACCCTAGAAAGTTGGTTTGTAGAAGTTGAAATTGTATAAATACGACTCATTAATAAATCTTACTAACTTTTTTGCTAGTTTTCATACTGTTTAACCAACACCCAACCAAACTTAAAAGTGGGGTTA
Organism: Rhodiola chrysanthemifolia; assembly: GCA_033675395.1. NCBI lineage: Eukaryota > Viridiplantae > Streptophyta > Magnoliopsida > Saxifragales > Crassulaceae > Rhodiola > Rhodiola chrysanthemifolia. Next base: position 35,152,969 of record CM066207.1, on the reverse strand, counting down.
GAATTTATTAGCGGAAGTTAACACAATCGTAGTATTGCATATTAGTAGCTCATCGGACAAGTCTAGAGTTACCTAGATCATATAAGTCATTTCCCGAGTAAAAATACATCAACGTCAGAAAAAGGAACACACTGCGTCGAATCCTAACAGTCAAGACGAGGCTTTAGGTAATCGTGCTTATTTGGGAATCCAACATTGCAAATAATGTAAAAGTTGACGGTCATAATATGCGAGCATGTCCGAAAATTGATATGACTTGATATGTTATTGTTGTTGACCGATTTTTATTTTCAAGGATTAATGTGTTGCTGTTGAACTACTTTCTTTTTTTTTTTTTTGATCAAACTACTTTCTTTTTAATTTTCATGTGTTTAATGTGTTTTTGAAATAACATGAAGCAATTCGAACTTGGGTAATCTGATCACACTGATAGTGTCACGTGGCATCCACATGACATTTAGTTTGCAATGTTAGCCCCAACTGCATTCATTTACATATCGAACGAGATTGCGCTGCCAGAGCCAGTGCCGTTGTTAGGGGAAGTCTCCACTGACACTGTCAATCTCATAAAAAAACAAGGCAGTTATGAATCAAACTTAAAAGACCTAAATTTCGAAATGAATACTCAAAGTCAGCGCAAAACAAATCGAAGTAAGTGTATAATTCTAATTTTAAATTAAAAAAGCAGTTTGTAATTTTTGAATGCAAGATCCATGTAATCATAACTTATTTTTATAGCTTGACTGATAATCAAGATGAAACATATATAGAATTCGTTCTCACAATTCAAAATTAGTAAAGAAATGAAAGAATTTAAACTGAATCTCTTTTCGGGCATATGCACCGGTGAAGAGGGGCATCACTTAGCACTTTCTCCAAAGAAAGTACAAAATTATATATGAAGTGCTCTGTTACATGCAGAAGTAGCATGTGGGGAGAGCACTTCCTATCCAATTTTGTACTTTCTTTGGAGGAAGTACCAACATTCCTCACCGGTGCATATGCTCTATTGGTAAGACAAGGAATTTAGCCAATTTATAACAATACAAAAACAATCAAATACAAACTAGAATAATGTATTTTTTGATTGTCAAATTCAAAATTTCATCAGCTGAAATTACATTGTATCATAAAATAGAAATATAAAACTAGAGAAACATATGATTCATTGTTTATCAGCACACTAGGGAATCTACAGCTTCCAAAACCTGAAATTCAAAGACTTGGAGGATTAAAAGATGTGTGAAAATCAGATCCATGGCACCTGAAACTGGGCTGATCTTCAAGCTTAATTTCCATATTTTGTTGCTGCTGCTGATGACGAGGGTCAAACAGAGGCTGCAGAGTTGCCAGGTGAAGCACAATGCTAGGCTGCTCCTCTCCAGCAAATGGAAACTGATTCAACACATCATTTTGTACCTGATGTTGGCTAGATGATGCCACCATCATAGTCTGTAGCAGGTCTTGCTGATCCTGCTGCTGCCGTCCTGCGTCGTAAACATGAATCTGTTGCATCCAAGTTAGTTGTATTAATTCTGCCATCGCCATGTTTAAGTTTGTTCTCTAGTTTTCAGTCAAGCTTACCAGATTATACATTCGCTGGTTTTCTTCAGCTAGCATCTGCTCCTACACACAAACCCATCACAACATGTTTAGTAACTAGTATTCAGTTTCTTTATGCCTGTTTGGTTTTGGATAATTTGAAAATCGACATGAAAATAAAATTTCATATTTGATTTATCATTAGAAATGAAAATTAAATAGCTGTGCTGGGTACAAACTTTTTCAATGGGAGAATCATTTTTGCAACTTTTTTCTGTTTAATTTGTTTCTAACCCCAAATGAAGGGTTAAGCTCCTATTCCTAATTTGAATTTTGCATCATAAATCATACATACCCTTTTCTGCAGTATTTTCAACTCTTGTTGCAGCAATTGATCCTGGCATTAAACAACAAACAATTCAACTTCAAAAGCGCTGAAAGCTGATACTCGATCGAAATGGGCATTTCAGGACCAGGAGAATACCTTTCTTACTTGAACTTCTGTGATAGCGGACCGGAGCTCTCTTTCAAGCTTGTCCATGTCATTCAGCTTCATATGCCTCCAGTTATCAACTGAGGTGTAATTCACCAAGCTGTGGCCAATGTTACTAATTCCATCTCTCAGTTCCACCAGTTCTCCAAGGATGGAGCTTGCAGGGTCAGTATAATGTTGCTGGGAACGCAGAGCCTCGGAACCCGTTCGGCTCTTGTACCTGTCCACAACTCTATCCAGACTGAGACAAAAAATTGAGAGGTGAGTTCAAATCGAATAAAATAAACATGAAATATTTATTATGAGACAATTGAACCTTGAGGTTTCATTGCAGTACACAGACATGTCTCCACTGTTGGAGAATACAATGATGCCAACATCTGCGTCGCAGACCGCAGCGAGCTCATTAGCCTGGGCGAACAGTGATTCGCACCTTCTGTTGAACGTGCCTTGCTGAGTTCTCACATTTTCTGTCCTCCGGATTACCTTCTTGCCTTTGTCCATGGCCAAAGATGTAAGTAGCCAACTATTTTTTAAAAGGGGTTACCAAGCAAAATGATGTGATGAAAAATGTAAGAAAGTGAGTAAAGAGAATGAATAAAGTTGTATATCAAAGAGTGTGAAACTTGCAATCAAAAAAAAAAAAAAAAGAGTGTGAAACTTGTAGTGGTTAAGCAATAAATTTTCTCAGTTAATACGACATATAAAGAGCGTCATGTGTCATCTTACTAAATCAAGTACCCTAACATTTTATTTATAAAAAATTATTTTCAAAATGGGTAAGAGAGAATAAAGATTGAATAGGAGAAAGCTCTCTACCTCTGTCCCATTGTGTAGGTTTTAGGGTTAACATCAAAGCATTTAAAAAGGATGAATGGTGATGGACATATGTGGAAACAAAGGGAATAAAATGCTCAAGTTGAGCTCTGTAGGTCGTTTGCCTTATTTGGAGCAATGGTTACAAGTCTATTTCAATGCGTCGTAGTCATCTCTCTGCAATTGCTTTGCCTACTCTGTATTCGTCATGTGGAGCATCTTTTTACTACAATTTTTGCAGACGCACTCAGCATTTGAGTTATCTTTTACAGCCATATAGGTCATATGATTCACAGGATTACATGATATATCTTTTCTTTTAATATTATAAGAGTTTTGTCCGAACCAACTATATATATTTCTTTTTGATGATGAAATTTTACATTTCATACCTATCAATCATTACACGAATACATTTTACGCATATTGTTATCTTGTACATATGAATATTTCTTGACTTTTAGAGCACATGCCACGCAAGGCACCAACCAGGATTTTGATACTTGAGTCGCGTCCATTGAAGCACAAGCCATAAGGTACCTCTAACTTAAAACTCACGAGAATTAACTTGAAACTCAGCTCCTCCACACGTCCATGGAAGGAATAGACGAAGCAACATCACATATAGATCCAAATGCAGGAAACAACACGTCCACAAGGATCTAATAACACCTCTGCGAGGGAAGAACAACACGTCCACTTGAGACGGAACGAAAATAGATCAATGAGAAATGAATACCACTTCTACACAAAAATGAGAAGAAATATGCTATTCGAGAGAATCAAATCCTTGACCCCTTGACAAATTGTCAAGAGTTTAAGCCACTCAACAAAGACCCCTTTCGCGTCCGAATTAGCTAGATTAGTTGAGTTACAGAAGGGTGAGAGCAAGGGTGTCTATTTCACAACAATACAAGAGCCAATTCTGAAAAGGAAAAGGAGAAAAAAGAAGCCAATACAAAATGCTCAAATGAGAACATATATGAATTTCGAGAACTTAATTAGGAACTCAATAATATGCGCCTTTAAAGTGCATCGTCAAGATGTGGACGTAAGTTGCATATTCAAAGTTGCATTTAATGAAAATTCAAAGACACATGCTCCATGTACATTTTCAAAGTTGCATTTAATGAAAATTCAAAGCCACAAATTAATTTGATTCTTCCATGTTATTCGTCTCTCGTGGACGTAAGTTGCTTCTTGCAGGTTAATGATGCTTTAGTCGTGGCTTTTCAGTCCGTAGTGGAGTTTAGAGTTGATTGCACTTCAGTAGTGATACATGGTGCCGGAAGAATAAGAGCAGATATGCAGAGATGTCTGAGTATTGCTTTGGGCGCAATTGTTAGCCCAAATTTAGTATATATAACGGGACGTACATCAAGTCGGGCTTCGATTTGGTTCGGGCCTTATATATACAACCATATCCCAGCCCAAGAACCGGAAGGTTGGGCTCACTTCAGATTTGTTATCGGGCTACTTTGGATTTCAGGTCGTCGGACTATCGGGCCAGCCTTAGGACTTTTAACCTTAAGTGATATTTGGTGAGATTCACTTCAACTCTACTTTTACATATTTGCCTCTCTATTTAAACAACAATTTTTTTCCGATTATCAAATTCGTGTCGGTACTTAAAATATCCACTCATAGTTACCAAATTTAATAAAACCCAATACAATATATAAGGTAAAGATCATATTTAAGTTTTCTGTATTTTTATAAATTGTAAACTTCTTTAAAACTGTTATATGGTAGAAATACTTCTTTGTCGTAACCGATTTGTTATATTTGTTAATAATTTGGCATTTCTAAACGATTTGCTATTGTTCATAAATCTTGTTCTATTGTTCTTTACCCTATTGTTTTATTTCATGAACAATTTGGAATTGCCTGAATAATTTGTTATATTTGAAATTATTCCGAATAATAACAAGCGAATATTCAGGGATAATACGCCTTGTCTACAATTCGATAAATTATTGACAGATGCAAAAAAAAATATTCTTCAAATATTATATTTTTAGAATACTCATATTTAATATTCTTAGCATTCTGATCTCTCTCCTCCTGAGTTCTCTCCAGAAGACGCTCGAAGCCTTCCGAAGTTTGGTGAATTTTTCCGATTTCCTGTGTTAAGCCACCCCCTCTGCCTCCGCCTGATCCAGCCCTGCTATCACCATCTCCACAAGCCTCAATCCCACTTCTGAGCTAACCATGGCTTGGGGTGTGCGGTTTTGGCTGCGTTGGGATGGTTTCGGTGTTGGTGACGGCGGATGATGGTGGTGGCTACCGGCGGATGCTGTATTTTTTGGTGTAAATATTTGCTTGGACGACCGGATTTCGTCAGTTTGGCCTGCTATGATGATGGTGGATGAGTGCTGCGCCTGTGGAGGGGCGATGATGGCTTTGGCCGTGCTCAGCTCTGCTTCGGTGGTAATCTGACTGTTGGCGCGGCGCATGTGGTGGTGGTTTTGGCCGGTTCGTCTGGATTTAGGTGTTAGATTAGGTGTAGTGTAGTTGTAGTTTAGTTTTAGTTTAGGTTAGTCCCTCTAAGTGATGTTTTCACTTATGAGGGTTGTATCCTCAGCCGCTAAGGTCTGAGCTGTTGTTGTTTTCGTTTTTTTAGGTCTCAGGAGTTACACTCCTATTTTTATCAAAGGGCACGACAGGACTTTATTTGGTTATGTAGTGTCGGTTACTGCGGTTGGCCGGCCAGCTTTTTTTGCCGTGCCCTTCTTGGGCGTGGTGCCCTTCGTGAGCAGCTCGTTTGTAGCCGTTTTGGCTCTTATACTAATAAAAAAAAAGAATACTCATATTTAGTGCAACCAAAGTTTTTTCTTTCCTTGAAAGTCGGAGTATCAGCTTGGTTTTGCCTTTGTTGTCTACTATTTTCCTTTGATGTTTCTATTTTCTCCGCTTTCTGTTACATTATGTACACAATTGACAAAAATAGTGTACAACAGTGGGAATAATGAATATAGACAGATTATATGTACAGAGCATCATAATCATACAAAATACGTAAGAACATGAAATCGATACAATCAACCCAGAATCATCGTTGAGTCACGTTGGACGATATCCTTAAAGCATGATTGCTCTCCCACTGGGTGCTGGAACTCACGAGCAACTGCTTCTCATGATAAAACAACCCTCAGTTGACAACATGCACCATATGTTTCAACTCGCGAACTGTTGAGTCTTCAACTATCATCGTGACACACACGCAAAAGAACACTCACACAAACATGTCGGGATAACCTCAAGGGAGGATTATTAGAGAAATGTGTAATCATTTTTTCTCTTCATTTTAAATGAGCCACAATACTCCTATTATAGGAGAGTATTCTTCCTTTGGAAATCAAAGGTCTTAGTTATTAAGACTAGACATTATGAGGCCGTAAACCAAGACGTCTTTTGGTATTTCTAATGCCTCAGATAGCATATTAAGTGCGGACACTTAATTCTTATGCATTCAAGCTCATTTAAATGAATTTTACCATCATTTCTTCACAAATTAACACACATTTTCCAACAATCCCCCACATGAAAATCGAGTAATGAAAAGAAAATCAAAACTCAACTCAATGCGGTGATAGTCCCTACGGTCTATATCTGCATAGGATAGGTAGGCAACGCTCTTGAATCTTCCCTCGGAAAGATATGCCTTGTTTACTGACTATTCAGTAGTAGCGATGTCATTGAACTGTTCATCTTATAATGTAAACGATGTACATATCTTCCACAAATATATTCCTGACGCAATTCAGTTCTTACTGGTGGGTTCATTTGGCCATGACACCCCTTTCTTGGTTCTGCAAGAGTTTTTAAAGAATTAAGCCCTTTGAGTTCTCCTTTGAAGCGGTCTCACTTCTCTCTCACATATGTGATTTTTTCTTAAAGTAATCCCGGGTTACCCATTTGAATCTCATTATTCAAATTAATAGAATCATTAAAAGCTTCGAGTTTATCCTCGTGTGGGAGTCACTGTTTTATCTGGGAATAGGACTGGGGTGTTACCCCCACAGTGACCTCACACATTCTTAGCAGGTCTGTTGTCCCTTTGAACCAAGTTCTTAGGATCTCCAGTCATCATGGTGATCCGTTTCCTCGACTTTATTTTCCAAAGGCTTAAGCTTGTGATTTGATATTAGCAATTAAAATGCTTCAGTCCCATTCCATTTGTCGTCTTCTCTACTTGGTCCCTATTTAATCTTTTCGTTAACGGATCCGCTATATTTTCTTTGGACCTCACGTAGTCAATGTTTATGACTCCGGATGAGAGAAGTTGTCTAATTGTATTGTGTCTTCGATGTATATGTCGAGACTAACCATTATGCATAACACTATGTGCCCTACAAATCAATGATTGATTATCACAATGTAAACACATAGCTGGCACATGTTATGTCCATTCAGGAATATCCTCCTCTAAATTTCTAAACTTTCTCCACATTTAATCTAATGCGAAGAACTTAGCCTCTAAATGGCTTTGACTAACACGGTCTGTTTGGAGGATTTCCAAGACACATTTGCACCACCCACAGTGAACACATAGCCATTCGTGGCCTAGAGTCATTGAAACCCTCAACGACCTCCGAATATCTAGTATGTGTAGACCATAATTATGAGTAAATTGTAGGTACTTCAGTACTCTTACGATAACCTTCCAGTGTACACTTTCTGGATTACTCGTGAAGCTCACCTGTCTACTCATAATGTAAGCAATGTCTGGTCTATTTCTATTCATCAAGTACCTAGCCTGCTTACCACTTTAGCATATACCACTTGGGAGATGCATTCACCTTTATTCTTAGACATAATATTTATTTACGTCAACATGGATTCTAGACAGTCATGGACCGTCTTCTCCAAATTTGTCTAAGAGTTTGTCAACGTAGTGTGACTAACTTAAGACATGTCCATCTAACCTTTGTGTAATTTTGACGCCTAAAATGACATCGACTAGTCTCCAGGCGTTTATATCATACTTGAAGTTGAAGAAGGCCTTAGTGGACTGTATCATATTTTCATTTCTTCCCACATTGAACATGCCATCAACATGAAGACACAAATTTCTTAATGTATACACATTTGTCACACTCGTTGCTCTTGAAGCCAATTGACATCATTACATAGTCAAATTTCCACTGCCCCTGCTTTGGCACTTGCCTCAGGCGATAGAGAGATCCATAAACTTTGTTCTCTTGCCTAGCAACAACAGAACCCTCATGTTGTTCAAAGTAAATCTCTTCCTCATGTTCTTAAATGAGGAGGACTACCATTACATACATCTAGTAAATTTCCAGATTGCTCAAAGCAGCAGTTGACACTATCGTCCTTATTGATATTATTCTCATCACCAGAGGATAAGTATCAAAGTAGTATATGCCTTTCTTTTATCTATACCCTTTTAATACAAGTCGCGCCTTGTATTTTGCTATATGCCCATCTACATTCATCTTCTTCTTGAAGGTCCACTTTTAATCAAGTGGGTTACTTCCAAGAGGATGGTCAACTAGCTTTCAAATGTGGTTATCAAGGATGGAGTGTATCTCACTCCTTATGCCTTCTTTCCATGAGAGACCCTTCACTGATTGACAGTCTCTTTATACGTTTGAGGTTCAACCTCAAACATGTAGGTTAGAAAATAAAGTCCATATGATTTATCTATCCTTCCTCTCTTACTTTGTCTCGATTTCTCCAAATCGATCTCATGTTTAGGTTCTTCCTCATTCTCTCGTTCTTGAGATATTTTTTCAATATCCTCCAATAACCAAGAAGAACCCGACATACCTTTCTTATGAGGAAATACATTCTTGAAGAACGACGCGTTCCTTGATTCCATTATAGTATTCTTGTGTATATTTGAAATTTTCGATTCATACATAAGAAATCTATACGCATTACTATTTTGCGCATAATCAATGAAATCATAGTAAATGATTTTAAGTCCTATCCTCATTCTCTTAGGACAAGGGGCCATTACCATAGCTAGGCACACTCACACTTGCAAGTATTTATAGAAAGATGTAGTTCCCTTGAATGACTTATAAAGATACTTATATTCCTTGCAAGGTATCGTACTCAAATGATAATTTGCTGATAATATGACCTTCTCCTACATTCCTTGGGGTAACCCGGAGCTTACTATCATCACATTCATCATCTCTTTCAAAGTACAAATTTTCATTTCGAAACACTGTTCGACTGAACAGAGTATAAAGGAGTGATCATGTACGCTTCCACGATCACTTTTCTCAACTCATCAAGTTGCTACTCAACCTCTGAAGTTAATATTCAACATGTTTTAGTAATAATAAATAAAACTTATGTCTCCATAGGAGATGGCCGAGTGGCGTGGGGGAGTATTCCACTGGGCGGTGTCCCAGGTTCGAATCTCTCTAAACACGTATAAGGTGAAATTCCTACAATTCGGTGGAGCCTGTCAATCGGTAATGAGCCGGTCTCACCTGATTGGGCCTGTTTGCAGGCTATGGGCCTAAACCATTAGGGGCAACCCTTTTAAAAAAATAAAAAATAATAAAATAAAACTTATGGGCTGAAACAACATGATTTATAATGAGATTATGTGGGCCCAATCCACAAATCCTTTAAGAAATCATCTTGAGATCTGAGGCTGCTTATGCCTTCGCTACTTCAGATCTCCTTGCGACATTCAAACTCCAACGCAATCAATTTGGCAATTCCCAACGCCTTTATCAATTATGCTATCTCTCTACTTCAGATTATGTGTTCTTATTTGATCGGGATTAGTCCACTGTTATCTCTCTATAAACATCAATCATGCTTTAAGATTGGGATAATTTCCCAATTTACTCAAATTTTCCTATTACACAATCTGCAGATTGGTTTCCCAATTTACACTAGTTTTCTAAGACGCCGTTGGCAATGTCGTCTTAACATCAAGACGCTCCTGCCAACAGCGGCTTAAGCCTCGTGGAGTTTTTGCGCCAAAATATGCAGTCATGTGCAATAATATTACCAAACAAGCGTAAGGCGCTGTTGGGGACAGCGACTTATCTTAAAACGCTGTTGGTAGGAGCGTTCTAATAGAACGATGAAGAGAAAAACTAGGGCTCGAAACTTAAGTCGCTGTTAAGGACGGCGTTTTAATAAAAAATAGATTTAAACGATCTATATCAACTGCTGACTCACATATTTTGGTGCAAAAACGTCACGAGACTTAAGCCGCTGTTGGCAGGAGCTTCTTAACGTTAAGACGCCGTTGCCAACGACGTCTTAGAAAACTAGTGTAAATTGGGAAACCAATCTGCAGATTGTGTAAAATTGGAACTCAAATTCCAAATTTGAGTAAATTGGGAAATTTTCCTTAAGATTGTTACATTATGTACACAATTGACAGAAATAGTATACAACAATGGGAATAATGAATATTATATGTACATAGCATCATATTCATACAAAATAGGTAAGAACATGAAATCGATACAATCAAACCAGAAACATGGTTGAGTCACGTTGGACGCTATCCTTAAAGCATGATTGCTCTTCCACTGGTGCTGGAAATCACGAGCAATTGCTTCCCAGTATAAAACAACCCTCAATTGACAACATGCACCATATGTTTCAACTCGCGAACTGTTGAGTCTTAACCTATCACCATGACACACACGCAAAAGAACACTCGCACAAACATGTCGGCATAACCTCAAGGGAGGATTATTAGAGAAATGTGTATTCATTTTTTCTCTTAATATTAAATGAGCCACAATACTCCTCCTTTTATAGGAGAGTATTCTTCCAACAAAGGTGTTAGTCATTAAGACTAGACATTGTAAAGCCATATACCAAGACGTCTTTTGGTATTTCTAATGCCCCATAAAGCATATTAAGTGCGGACACTTAATTCGTATGCATTCAAACTCATTTAAATGATTTTTACCATCATTTTCTTCGCAAATTAAACACATTTTCCGACACTTTCAAATCTTCAAAGGTCAGATCACTTGCAATTGTTCGTGTGCAAACGGAGCGGAGTCAGAGGTTGAGATCCTGTAAGAAAGGAAGTTCAGAAGAAAACCGAAGCTAATTTTTGGTCGGTAGTTGTACTCAAACTGAGCATGGGAACCCTTTCAATTGTGCCGCCTATGATTAGTGGTTTGAAGAAGGCGTCGAATATCAAGGAGGTTAGTGGTTATCAAGAAATGATCAAGAACAGGATTGTGGGGTTACGTTGAGGAATGAGGAAGAGCAGTGCAAGGTGTTGCAGGGGGGCCTTGGACTTTCATGGGGTGATCAGTGATTACATAGAAATAGCGCAGCTCCGATGGATTACATTTGCAAATCTATTAGAATATAGGTTCTAATTCATAATATTCTGATGAAGCTGAGGGAAGGGAAAGCTCCGAGTGAGTTAGCTAGTCTCTTCGCTAAGGTCATCAAAAATGAACGATGAGATGAGAATAAGGATTCTCGAAGGCGGAAGTATGATAGATTCATAATAGAAATGGAGGTCGACAAACCTATACTATATAGGGTCTAGCTGGAAGAAAACAAAGATCCTTTGTGGATTGAGTATAGTATAGCGGCAGTGTTCAAGAAAACGTCCGCCTAGGCGGTCGTTTTCTTCCATCCGTCCCGATTAATCAATTAATCCCCGAATAATATAATATTAATATTAATAATATTAATAAAGTACTATTAGTAAATTTAATATATCAAAAATCAAAATGATCTAAATTAAAATAATATTAATACAATATTATTAATATGTTAATGCATATATATTAAAAATATATAAAAATCGAAACCGATTAGTCGCCGATTAATCCCCGATTTATCCTTTCAGGACCCTGACGCCCGATGCCCGCCTAGCGTTTTCTTGAACATTGAGTATAGGTATGAAAAATTGCCTATGCTACATATGTGGACATCTAACCCACGAATCAAACCAATGCGACTACGAAGTAGATACTCATTCTAATAAGGAAAGATTTGGCAAGTGGTTGAGGGCTGACTATTTGCGGCTGACTGGTGCTTCCTATAATCGTATCGGAGCTTGGATTTATCTCGGAACCGATTAGTCGCCGATTAATCCCCGATTTATCCTTTCAGGACCCTGACGCCCGATGCCCGCCTAGCGTTTTCTTGAACATTGAGTATAGGTATGAAAAATTGCCTATGCTACATATGTGGACATCTAACCCACGAATCAAACCAATGCGACTACGAAGTAGATACTCATTCTAATAAGGAAAGATTTGGCAAGTGGTTGAGGGCTGACTATTTGCGGCTGACTGGTGCTTCCTATAATCGTATCGGAGCTTGGATTTATCTCGGAGATGGAGGAGAATCGGACCGGAGACGTGGTGAGGTCTGTGACGCCTAGCATGGCGGCCCAAGATCGGCAAGAGGGAATTGTCGGTGACGGGAAGTCGAAGAGTCACGCGTTGGGGAGCATTCCAGAAACGACTAGAAGTAGGGAGACAATCAATTCTGATCTGAAATTGGTATCAACAACAATGGCGGCGGTTGGGCAGGACACAGCTAGGGCGTCTACCTAGAGAGGACTAGAAATGATGGAAGGCGGTTCGTGCTCAGAAGGAAAAGAGTTTGATATCAATATGGCTAAGGCTTTATTTTTGGGCCAGCCTATTAGGCCATATATGCAGTGGACTTGATCAGGGTAGGGGTCGGCAATGGGCCGGGCCGGGTAAGTTCTAGTCTTATCGGGTCGGATCGAGTAGGGCTTTTGATGAGCCCTAGCACTTTACACATTAGGGCCGGATGAGGCGGGGTCCTGAGAAAATTTATCAGCCCTAAAATCTTTATCGGCCCTTCGTTTTATACGACATTTCGGGCTAGGTCGGGCTCAGGCTAATTTCGGCCCTAAATGAATGACTAATTAATCGACAAATAATTCTTTAAACGCAAATACTACTAGTTTAAACGTGTGAGATTTAATGAATGTGAAAAATACATTCTTTTTATATCAAGAACGTCCTTAAATAGATAAATATACAATTTTAAATCGGGCTCGTATTTCGGGCCGGGCCGAATAATCGAAGCTTTAACCCGACCCTAAGCCCTTCGAATCAGACCATAATAGAGCTTGCGTAGAGCTAGAGCCGGACTCGGAGTGCCCTAGGACTTATTTCGGCTCGGGGCTAAATGCCGACCTCTAAGGGGTGAGCTGGACACGACAATTGAACCTAGTAATAAGGTGGTTCAGAGGCATGATAAGTTGTTGAGTAGGAGTAATATATGTCCGAATGAGAATATTGGGAAACATGCTGAAGCGGTTAAGATGGTGGGCGGAACTTGAAAATTAGTGAAAATGATGGAGCTAATGCGTCAGCGACAATCTCGGAGTCTTTCTAAGAAAATGATCGGTGGAGGTGGCCACCAGCCCCGCTGGGAGCTATGAGGCTTCCGTGGGTTGTAATTGGGAATTTTAATGAGGTTATTTGCTTGTCAGAGGTGAAAGGAGGAAGGGGTAGATAAAATTGGTAGATTTATAATTTCAGGAGAGTATTGGAGGAGTTTGATCTTTCTTATTTGAGGTTCTCTAGCTATCCATTCACATATTCAAATAACAGAGAATGTGATTCGGAGGTTCGAACGAGATTGGATATGGTTGTGGCTTCTGTTGATTGGAGGAGAATTTTCCGAAAATCTATGGTCCGACATGTTCAACTCTACGCTTGTGACCATTGGCTTATAGTGCTTATAAGGATAACATATGTGTGATGAAGAGGAAGAAGTTATTCAGATTCGAAGCTGTGGTTTGATCATCCGGATTTTGCCAAAGTGATGAATGATTTCTGGGAGAATTCGCATAATCTAGAGATGCAAGGAGAAACTAAAGTCATGGAACCAAGCTACATTCGGCAATGTTTAGAAACGAATTAAGAGAGTGAAGGAAGAAATGGAGGAGATTAGAAGGGCTGAAAGGAATCCTTTGACAATAGAAAAGGAAAGGTGCTTTTCTGAGGCGTTGGACTGTTGGCTTGCTAGGGTGAAAACCCTATGGATGCAGAGATCAAGGACTTTATGGTGGGAGCAAGGGGATAGAAATACTAAAAAATTTCATGCCAAGGCAAGTCATAGAAGGAAGAAAAATTGGATATCTAATCTAAAAGATTCTTGAGGTACCCCACAAGAAGGAGAGGACATGATTATGAAGATTATTACAAACTATTTTTGCAGTATTTCTCAGCCTTTTACTTCTCCGGAATCAACAGAAATTGAAGCTCAACTGGAAGCGGTGATCCCCTATATTAATGAAGAGGTGAATTCTGTTTAGCTTAGCATTATATCAGAGGAGGACATTAAAAGAGCAGTGTTTTCATTGGGGCCTTTAAAAGCTCCAGGAGTTGACGGATTTCTAGCTATCTTTTATCAGAAATATTGGGAAAGCTTAAAAATAGTGTTATTCGAGAGGTTAAACTGTTCAGGTCAAGGATATTTTAGATGAGGAGATGAATACGACCTTGATCACTCTAATTGCCAAGAAGAAAGATGCGGAGATGATCGAAGATTGGAGGCCAATTAATCTATGCACAGTAGCCATCAAGATTATCACGAAGATTCTTGCTATGAGGCAACAAGCTATTCTTGATCAGGTAATTTCCCCCTTCCAGAGTGAATTCGTTAGAGGTCACATTATTTCAGAAAATTGTATTCTCATGAGATATCACATTTTTTGAAGAGTCGTGGAGATCATAGTAAATTTTATGCGTCAATTAAAGTTGATATGAGCAAGCTTATGATCGAGTCGAGTGGTTGTTTCTAGAGAAACTGTTATTGAAGCCGGGGTTTGCGAACATATGGTTAAATAGAATTATGATTTTTGTCATTCTGTTTCTTATCAGGTCAAAGTCAATGATCAGATTTCCATTGTGATTAAGACAAGGAGGGGTCTAAGACAAGGGGATCATTTGTCCCCATATCTATTTTTGTGTTGCACTGAATTGTTGATTGCGAAGTTGAGTCTTGGTGTGTCTAGAAACCTGATCAGTGGGGTTAGGATTTGTAGAACGGCCCATATTATTACACATCTTCTATTCGCAGATGATTCTATCTTCTTTATAAAGGCTGGGGTCTCAGATGGAACCTCTCTTAAATGTATTCTAAATCAAAATCAGAAAGTTTCTAGACAGAGGATTAACTTTGAAAATTTTGAGGTGTGCTTTAGTAGGAATACCCCAGCAGATGTTAGGGTGATGTATGCAGGGTATTTGGGATTCCTCAGGTCTCGTGCCATTCTAAATACCTTGGTTTGCTGCTGGTAGTAGGTCAGAGAAAGACAGAGACATTCAAGTGAATCATTGAGAAAGTTTGGAGATAGGTGAATGATTGAAAAAACAAGCTTTTGTCAACAGCAGGTAAAGAAATATTAGTGAAGGCTGTTATTCAAGCCATGCCAGTTTATATGATGAATGTATACCAGTTTCCAAAAAGGTTATTTCACAAAATAGTCAAACTAATCCAACAGTTTTGGTGGAAGAAGGCGGAGGAGCAAGGGGATTAGTTTGCTGAGTCAGGACATATTTCAGAAAAGGAAATATGAGGGAGGACTGGGACTTAAAGACTTGGGTGTTTTAAACGAGGCTATGTTACTGAAAATAACTTGGAGGATGGTTCCAAGCCCTCAATTATTGGTGTCCAAGGTGTGATTTACGAAATACTGTGGTAATGAGAAAATCTTCGGTGCGAGATTAATTTCCAAACCTTCTCATAACTGGAGGGAAGTTATGAAAGGCCTCAACACCTTCTTAGGAGCCTTTTGGTGGGATGCCAGTGGTGACACATTTAGATGGAGGCACATAAGTAGTGGCATTTTCTCTGTGAGATTCGCTTACGAGGTGATCAATTCAAATGCTATCAATGGCAGAGAAGTTATTGGAGAATAATCAGATAAGAGGAAAGTACATAGTTTCTTGAAGAAGATATGTTCTTGCAATGTCTCAAATAAAACTAAAGTGTTATGTTGGATATTATTCCATAACAGCTTGCTGGACGCAAAGAATTTAAGGAAGATGAAGATTATTTTAGAATGTCGTTGTAAATTATGTGGGTATAGGGTTGAATTTGTATTGCATGTGGTGAGGGACTGTTGGTGGGCAGAAGCTGTGTGGAAGGAATGTGGGCTCAGTGTCGACCCTGCCAAGTGGATTTGGTTAGTTTCTTTCTATTTGGTCAGGGGAGGAATTCAAAACTTTGATAGTAGTGATCTTGGGGTGCTGGAAAAATAGGATTCCGCATTCCGGTATGGCATGACAAAGAGGAATGATGTCCTAGGAAAGCAGCCACATTATGCAGGAATTTGTTGAAAGTATCAAGTACTTACTTTTGTCCAAACCCTTTGGAAAACATTGATCTGGTGGTTTATGACTACCTCCTAATCCTGGTGCGATTAAAATTAACTTTGATTGGTCATGGAATTGCGCTTCAAGAAGGGTAGGATTAAGATGTAATTGCTAGAGATTATATGGGCGTAGTGTTTTGGGCGTGGGCTGATAAGTTGAATCATTGTTTTTGCTCAAGCGAAGTTGAGGGATTAGCCCTATTACAGAGTATGAAGTTGACTGGCATATGTAATGCCAAGAAGATCATTTTCGAAGTGGACTCGTTGGCGGTTTATAAGGCTATATTTATTGGTGTAGGCGTGGCTTACATGGCGGTTTTCTCCCTATTATGCCTTAGGAGTGATACAAAGCTGAAACAATAAGGATAAACTACTGTTTTGGACTACTGCTTTCATTTGGGCATGGAAAATGGGTCAGTCTGCATATTGGGCCTGAGATGGCGAAGCCCATGTGGCTGCTTTAGGAAATGCAGCATA
Organism: Rhodiola chrysanthemifolia; assembly: GCA_033675395.1. Lineage (NCBI taxonomy): Eukaryota > Viridiplantae > Streptophyta > Magnoliopsida > Saxifragales > Crassulaceae > Rhodiola > Rhodiola chrysanthemifolia. The sequence goes on along the minus strand of CM066207.1, from coordinate 35,136,290 downwards.
TGACAACATTATAAAAGCTACGCATTAGCTAGAGTTTTATAATTTTTGGAGTTCGTTTTTGAGAGAGATACCGAGAGGAGACTGAAGTGATTTTTGGCAATTGAGGAGCATCATCGTTTCAGATTTTTGGAAATCGTTCGTATTTTCTTGAACGATTCTCCTGATGTCTCTAATTGAAGATTCGAAGGCGTGCCACAACTTTGTAGTGCATGGCCTTTGAGGGAGGCTGAAATCCCTCATTCCTTCAGTCTTTAGTTTTTCTTTGGTCTGTAACATACACTCTCATTTTAGTGCATTAGTATCTCTAGGTGATCTACCTAGGCCAAGGAGTAAGGGCATCTCCCCGAACCTTATAAATCTATTTTTCTTAGGTTTAGTACGCATACATTTAACCTTGCAATGAATTGAATCCGAATCTTGACACAATTGGACTGAATCTTTTATGTTCTTGGCTTCATTAGGTCATAACTGAATTTACAAAGTGGTATCAGTGGTTTGGGGTTATTATTTCGCTGTGTTGGCATTTAGATTTGTCTAAATTGTTTTTCAGTCCGTTTACTGTTTGCTTTTCTTTTGCATGTTTTCGTTGATATGTTGAACTTGTGGAGATGTCTGATTCTACAAGTTTGAAGCTCTTTGATGGGACAATAGATTTTTCAATCTAGAAAGTCAGAATGAAGGCCCTTCTTACCAAAGGGAAGTACCTAAGTGCAGTCACCGAAGAGTGGCTTGCTGGCACTTCCTCTGAAAGGAAGGTGCTGCAAGATCAACCTGACGCTGAAATTGTGATGAGATTAAGTGATGACATCATTCGACAAGTGGAAACCATTTCTAACCCTAAAAGTTTATGGGATACTCTTGATGATATTTTCTTGTCTAAGTGTTTGCGTAGCAAAATTTCCTTATTATGTAGACTATTCAATTTTAAAATGAATGTCTTATTCTGTACAAGAGAACTTGGATGTCCTTTTAAAAAGAACTCAAGACTTAGCTAGGTGTAAAGAAAAAAATAACAGAAACTCATCAAGCTGTGATTCTTTTAAATGCCTTGCCTGTTGAGTTTGAAAATCTGAAAGATGTGATTCTTTTAAATGCCTTAGTGTCGTCGAATGGTTGTTCAAAATCAACCGCTAATTCACCCTTCACCACACCAACCCAGATCAAATGCTTGAGTCTGCACCTCTATTCCTGGCCGGAGACGCCTTTCTTTGGTTTTAGTGGAAATCAACCACTGGAAAAGTCTCCGCATGGGAGCAACTGCTTGGGACCTCAAGCGCCGCTTTGGGCCAAGTGAATACTATGACGCTGAGGTAGCCATCAACCAACTCGTGGAGACTTCCTCAGTTTATGCTTACATCACCGACTTTGAGAAAATATCCGCTAGCGCACCTCGGCTCGTCGGCGACAACCTGCTTACTCACCTCATAGCCAGCCTGAAGCCGGACATCCATACGAGCTGGTCATGTTGAGACCTCGTGACTTAGAGACATCGATGGATATGGCACGAGTTGCGGATGACAAGCTCCAGGTTCTCCGTCGTCTCATAACCAGGCAACCGTACACACGACCTCCTTCCGACCAACCTCGACTAGCCCATACACCATTACCTGTCAAGCTTTAACACCAGCGGAGATAGTGACATAGCGCGAGAAGGACTCTGTTTCAACTGTGATGACAAGTTTCTCCTCGGCCATCATTGTCGCCTGTGATTTCAATGCCTGTTGATGGAAGAACTAGCCGATACTGAAGACTTTGAACTGGTGGAGATGGAAACACCAGCCAACCATGAGCAATCTGAGTCACCAGAAGTAGAACCTTACCAAGAACCCGCGTCTTGCATCATGTTTCACGCACTTCAGGGTCGAACAACCCCATCCACACTCCGCTTCCATGCCAACATATGCTTGTGTTGGTAGACAACGAATCCACCCACAACTTTGTCCAGACCAGGGTGGCACGCTTTCTCAAGTTGGCCATTGAACTAGCCACTCATCTAAGTGTTACGGTGGGGAATGGCAACGAGATGAAGTACGAGGGCATGTGCCGAGAGGTTCCTATCTCTATCAATGACACCCTGTTTTCAGTCGACCTTCATCTTCTTCCAGTATTTGGTGCTGACCTTGTGCTCGGTGCCCAATGGCTCGCCGACGTAGGCCCAACCACATTCTGCTACCAAGACATGTGGATGAGTCTCCAAAGTGAGGGCCACACCATTACTCTGTTCGGCCTCAAACACCAGTTACAGGTGTCCCTGTCATCTGCTTCCCAAATCCAAAAGGTGGTGATGGAACATATTTATATGATTCATTAAATCAGTTAAACCCATCAAATTAGACTCTTTGTCTATTTAACTTTTGCTTGTTAGTTCCGATATTTATCTACAGGGCATTTTGAAGTCCAGAGAGAATACAAGCTAAGGAGGAGTTTTAAAGCTGAAAATGAATTACAAGTCACTCCAGGACACGACCAGATTCCGACTGTACAATTTTTATGAACCTGACATGGAATCACTCAAAACAAGTCCAACCGAAGAGCAACCAGAGTCAGACCGGAGCTGAAAGGACCGATGGCTTTTGTAAAAGATCACAAAAACACACACTCAACCACTCCCTCCACCTTATGGCCGGCGGCTAAAGCCACAAGCCTCTCCTCCATTGCCATGTGGCCGGCGGCTAAGGGAAGTGCCACCTTGCTCCGATGGCTTTTGCTTCTCCTCCCATTTCATGACAAGTGTTGTGATCTCATGGCTCCTTCATGCCTATAAATAGAGCTCCTCGTTCCCTTTGTAATTCATTCCAAAATCAAAAACACAATTCACTTATCTCTCTAGAGTTTGGGCACCATCCATGTAATCACACTACTTTGATATTGAAGTTTGATCTTGAGTACTCTTGTCGGTTCTTGAAGTACTCAAGCTTTTCCTTACTGTTCCTGAGTACTCTTGTCGATTTTTGAAGTACTCTCCTTTTACTCTCCAGTCTTTACTTTCGAAAACTTTACTTTGCTGTCTTTCAAAAACCTTTACTTTTCAAGTACTTAGCTATGATGTCCTGTTCCATGGATATTCGTAGCTAAACCCTTCATTCGGTTGAAGGGGTGTGCTTGTATCATAAAATGTTTTAGACCCTTCTCTTAGTGCCTCTTTGTGTTCAAAACTTGTTCTATGTGCCATATATTAGGTTAGAACTTCCAATGTTGAGTGGATGCTTTAACGGGCAAAGCTCTTCCGTGGGGTTCATGAACATACTCGGGTAAGTGGATGCTTTAACGGGCAAAGCTTATCTGAGGAGTTCGACCTCTTTTAAACACCATTTGGTTGATCGTAACTGATTGATCAAATGGATGCACATAAGGCTAAGATACTTCGAAAGGAGGAATTAGTCTAAATAGAACAAGTGTTCTAAATGATGTGGCAAGTCATGTGCTAGAAATAGCCTTGATACATCTTTGAACACTTAGTATGATCATTAGAGGTCGATGATAAACAGACTATGATACAAGGCCCCTGAGACCGAATCTTTCCTTTGATTCAAACATCACCTGTTACTTTACTTTCAGTACCATATCAACAGCTTACTTTCAGCACTTTAATTTCTGCAAGACTTGTCCTTCAAGCACTTTAATTTCTGCAAGTCTTGTCCTTCAAGCACTTTAATTTCCGCAAGTCTTGTCCTTCAAGCACTTTATTTTTCAGTTATTTACTTTCAGTACTAAAATCACAACCAACCCACGCTACTCTCAGTACTAAAATCACAACCAACCCCCAACTGTCTTACTTGAACAACTATTCACCTGACTCCCTTGGGTTCGACCCCTACTTACCCTTTACTACCCACTAGTAGAGTACGAGTAGCGGAGATATAAATTTATTTTGCACAGAGAACATCGCACCTTAACGACAGTGCAGTGCGCTCCGTCAGGTGGCAACCAAAAGGGAGCCTTATACTTCTTGTAGATGTTCACTACGTGGTCTCATGACACACTAACGACCAGTTCACCCAGTGCCCCTAAAATCACCTTGCATGACTGCCCAACCACACACTAACAGATTGTTCCATTCCACTTATTACAGGCACTAATCCAGTTAACGTGCACCCCTATAGGTACCCACATTATTAGAAAACAGAGATTGAGATAATGATCCAGACCATGCTCAAAGAAGGCATCATCCGCCCAAGTCGCAGCCCATTCTCATCACCGATTCTAGTCGTCAAAAAGAAAAACGGGTCGTGGCGCTTTTGCGTGAACTATCGCGCCCAAAATGCCATTACAGTCAAGGATAAGTTCCCCCATCCAACCGTAGATGAGCTCCTCAACGAGTTGCATGGTGCTACACTCTTTACCAAACTAGACCTTCGTGCCGGCTACCACCAATACGTGTGTAGGTGATGTCCTTGCCAAGGGCGGCCGTCCGATCTTCTACTTTAGCAAACAGCTCAGCAACCGCCTCCAAAACTCGTCGGCCTACAACCGAGAACTTTGTGCACTAATATAGGCAGTCCAAAAGTGGCATCAGTACTTTCTTGGCCAACGATTCATTATTGAAACCGATCATCAACCACTCAAAACCATCCTATCCCAAACCGTGCACACTCCAGAGAAACAACATTGGGTGGTGAAGTTGCTCGGCTATGACTTTGAGGTGCGATATCGTACGGGGAAGCAGAATGCCCACGCTGATGCGTTGTCAAGACTGCATGAGGCCGACGTCCCAACCCAACCATCCTGCATGGTCACCTTGGCTACCAGTAAACCCGAATTTGGTATCTTGAGAGCTCTTCGACACTACTACTCCACAGACCCAGCTGGGAAAGCTTTGATCAAGTCCATAGCCGGACTCGCATACAGAGTGGTCCATAAGGGATGGGTTGATTCTTTTCAAAGGCAAGCTTCGAGTTCCGAATGACACAGCACTGAAGGAACTTATCTTGTACTAGTTCCACAATACCACATCAAGCGGACATCCGAGAATTCAATGTACGCTAGCGCGTATCGGTGTCAACTTCCTTTGGAAGAGCCTTCGCCAAGACGTGCTTCATTATGTCCACCGCTGTGACGTCAGCCAACAGGTCAAGGTCCAAAATTCAGCTCCGCAAGGCTTGCTTTTCCCCCTCCCAATTCTCGACAAGGTATGGAATGACATCTCAATGGACTTTATTACTCATCTTCCACCGTCCGCAGGCAAGACTACTATCATGGTGGTTGTTGATCGCCTCTCCAAATATGCTCATTTTTTACCACTCAAAGGTGATTGTTCGGATGCCGAAGTTGCGCATGCTTTCATGCGTGATATCATCCGACTTCATGGCTTCCCTAGTACTATTGTTTTCGACCGCGACCCCATATTCTTGAGCAAGTTCTGGAAGGAATTGTTCCGTCAACAAGGTACCCTCTTGGCATACTCCACAGCATACCACCCTCAAAGTGACGGGCAGACTGAGGTTGTGAATCGGAGCATCAAAGATTGCCTTCGTTGCTTTGTCAGCGACAACAAAAAAGACGGGATCCACTTCCTTGGGCAGAATACTCCTTTAACACTTCCCTCCACTCTTCTATCGGTCACGTGCCCTATGAAGTGGTAAACGGGAGACAACCACCAACCCTCATGGACCATATCCCTCGCAACACAACACTCCCAGCAGTCGAGGAACTGGTGCACAAACAGACTCAACTACTGCAAGACCTCAAAGGTAACCTGCATAGAGCCCAACAACGCATGTAATTACATGCCAATGGCAAGCGCCAAGACAAGCGCTTCGGTGTGGGAGACTTCGTATGGGTTCGTCTCTAGCCCTACAGACAAAACACACTCCGAAGCCGCGACACCAACAAGCTGGCTCACCGTTTTATGTGCCATTCGAGATCTCAGAGCAAATCGGATTAGTTGCGTTCCGCCTAAAGTTGCCACACATGGCACGCATCCATGATGTCTTTCATATTTCCCTGCTGCGCCGCTTTGTGAGTGACCCATCAACAATCAACCAGCGCTTCCCCATCCAGCTCGAGGACCTCCACACAACCTTGGTCCCCGGCACAGTCATGCGCACTCCCAAGGTGCAAGTTCCAAACGGCTGGAAGTTCCAGTGGCTCGTCAAATGGCAAGACCACCCGGAATCTGAGGCAATGTGGGAATTTAAAGACGAACTCCAAAAGGATTTTCCCACCTTCAACCCTGAGGACATGGTTGTTCCCAATGAGGGTGGTATTGATAGGGATCACCATGCACGTGCTTGAGAGGGTCTGCATGGCATGGGCGCACTGGACTCACCTGTGCTACCGCGTAGAGGAACGAGGCTCCGAGAACCTTCCCGAAGAATCCTTGCTAACGAATTTGAGCTACAGAAATAGTTATGCAGGTGCGGACAGCGAGGCACTGACAGCAAGGATGATCTCAGTATAAATGCACTAGTGGTGTAATGTGTTAAAAAATCAATAACAAATTATCTCCCTTCTCCTATATTCTCTTCCCTTCCTCACTCTCTCTCTCTTCACCCTTCCTCCATCATTGGCTGATAAATAAGGCCATATGTGACTATTGGAAGTGGAATTGTTTAAATGCTTTACCTAGTTGTTTATCTGTTGCTCTAGAGTCTGATCTTTTAGCTTTTGTTTTGTGCGCCCTTTCAATTTTGTTTTTCAGACTTGTTTTGAGTTTTCAGATAAAAAAAATGTATACTCCGATTTAGTTTAAATACATGATAAACTTTTACCAAATTGACGGGAACCAAAAAGTTCAAAATTTTAAATCCTCGCTGAAAAAGGATGAAGATTCAAAAAAAAAATATGTCTATCAAAAAAAAATCAAAAAATATATATGTATCTTCTCTAATATTAATGTTTGAGGTTTCTGATATCTTAATCTTTCTGAAACTACACCATATTTAGCTGAAACCGTGTCTATATATTAATCACCATATTTAACACTTGTTTATCAGTAATGTTATTATAATAAAAAAACTGTGTGGATGAGAATAAAGATACACGTGGCCTTTAAACTATCCATTAGTGATAAACAAGTGTTCAACATTAATGTTTCTATATTAATTGATGAGGGCGAGGAATATGTATAACTATAAACTCCATTTTACTTCTATAAATTTATAATCAATTACGAAAACAAACCATTAAATAATAAGTTTAATCAGTAATTTATTTTTTTACTATAAAGTCAAAAACACGTTTTAAACATTTTTAAAAAGATAATGATGGAGCATGACGGGTTGTAGTTGAGTTGTCTAAACTCTTGACTTATAAACAATAGGGAAGGAGTTCAATCCCCACAATGCACCAATTCCATCTAATTTAGGTGTGAATTTTCTTACCCCCACCTAGGAATTTAAATATTGTACAACTTATCTCATACAAATCGCGACTACACGAACACGAATACATCTTGTATATATTACATGAACACTTTTTTACTCGGGTACAATCAGTAGATTTTGAAGCACGGGCCACACAAGGCACTAACCCGGATTGGGATTATTTTCCAAAATGCTTAAAATTGAAGATTGAGTTCCAATTGTATTCAATCTCATAGATTGGTTTCCCAATTTACTCATATTTTCTAAGACGCCGTTGCCAAGGGCATTTAACATTAAAATGCTCCAGCCATTAGCGCCTTAAGCCTCATGGCGTATATATGTCAGTCAGCAGGCTGATGTGGGATCGTTTGAATTTATTTTTTACTTAAACGCCGTCCGGAACAGCGACTTAAGTGTATCTAAGTTTCGAGCCTTAGTTTTTCTCTTCATCGTTTCATTCCGACAAATCCCTCAAAATCTCCCATAATCCGACCTCCGTATTCTGTATTCTCCCATCCGCCGCTCCACAATGCTACGCGAGTCCATCTGCCGCCGCATCTCCGGTCCCCGTGACGTCATCCCTTTCCGTACCGACGTCATCCCACCGAGTTATTGATTAGGATTAAAACGCTCCAAAGATGAGCGGCTTGCGTTTTGCCGCAATTTGTTACAGCGGCTTACTCTTGTTTGGCAATATTATGTCACATAACTGGAATTTTTTGCGCAAAAAGGCCACGCGGCTTAAGCCGCTGTTGCTTGGAGCGTTTTACAATTAATTAGGATGCCGTTAGGAACGGCGGCTTACAAAACATGAGTAAATTGGGAAACCAATCTGGCAAGTTGAGTACAATTGGAACCCAATCTAAAATTTTAAGCATTTAGAAAAATAACCCCCAGATGATATATACTTGAATTATCCACAATGAAGCACAGGCCATAAGGTACCTCTTTCTTGAACACCCACGATTGAATACGCACATCTACGCATCATGCAAGCAACACCTGCGGATCTGCATGACACAACACGTCCACAAGAGACGGACAACACCTCTGTGAAGGAGGAACAACACGTCAACGTCGAGGCGGGACGAAGAACACCTCCACGAAGGAGGAACAATACCTTGTTCCACGAGGGACGAAGCAAGAATTACGAATTCAACCATCACCTTGTTGGCATATTAACCTTATATTTCGGTCACTATATTTTCCATACGAGTTATATGATATAACTCTTATGGAAAAACGAGTCGAGTATTAGGTTGTTCAAGCTTGATTCGTTTAAAATTTGACGAGGTCGAGTTCGAGCTGATTATTATCAAGTTTTGAAAACATGTGTTCAAGCTCGGCTCGGTTAATTTCACGAGTTTCGAGCCGAATTCAAGCTTTATACGAGTAATTAAAGTAATTTAAATTAATGTGATTATTTAATATTAACGAGCTTTAGTCGAGTTTTTCACGAATTGGAACAAGCTTTAATCGAGTTGTTCACGAGTTATAACGAGCTTTAGTCAAGTTTTTCACGAGTTGAAACGAGCTTTCACTGAAAAAGTATTTTAAAGTGTGCAAAATAACTTTAATCGAGCTCGTTAATGAGTTTCAAACAATATAATAGAGTTTTAATCGAGTATATAAACGAGTTTTAATCGAGTATGTTAACGAGCACATAAATGAGTTATTTGCGAACATAAACGAGTCGAGCACCTCTTGCTCGTACTTTCAAATTTGTGTTCGAACTTGACTCATTTAAAATCGAATCGAGTTTAGACCGAGCTAATTCACGAATAGATCACGGACGTATCTTCTCGTTTACACCCCTAGTTATATCATATCAGTTTTTCCTTGGTAGAATATTTGTAGCATTTTAAATTAAGCTTTCACTTTTCTTAGATAAAAAAAAAAAAGAGGGCTGTTTGGACTTTCGGCAACATTTACGAATCCTTCTCTATTTTCTTTCCAATTTTCTGTTTACTGTTTTATTCTTTTCTCTCCTCCTTCAACGCTAGAAACAATTAGATGTTCAGATTCTAGAGATAGAAAATCGCCGTCAGTTCCACCGTTCTCGGTCACCTCTAATCCCCGTTTGTCCTCTCCATCGCTACTCCAACAGGTTTGTTATGTTGTGCTGTGCTGTCCGTGCTTCGCTGTTTGATTAGGCGCTGATGACTCACTATGTGTGCCTGGTTGTTGAGCCATCGCTTCCTTGTTATGTAGGTCATCTGTAATCGTCGTCGATTAGCCGTCCTCTCCATCGCTACTCCAACGGGTGTGTTGTGCTGTGTGTGCACTGTTTGATTAGGTGCTGATGAGTTAACTATTATGCGCTTGTTTGTTGAACCATCGCTTGTATTAGATCTCACGGCGCCCTTTCAATTTCTAGCTGGTTTTCGGGGCGTTATAAGTAGCGGAACACTGCTGTGCTAGTGAGTAATTTTTTTGGCTCGGAGATTGATATTTCTGATTTGGTTTGTTTGATTCGGATTTTGGTGTGTCGGTTGAGATTTAGGGTTTCATGGAGAGTTCCGCCGGAGAGGACGCTGTGGTTAGGGTCGTGGATTGTGGTGATAGGACATCTGTTGCTGGCTCCGATTTGCTTGGGAAGCTGCGCTGTTGTGAGGATTTGGTTGGCTTGCCTGAGAGTTTTGGTTATGATTTTTGGACTAGGGATCTGGCCAGCGTGGGAAATCGGCGTCAGAAGTTTTTGGAATGGATGGATTTAGGTGTGAATAGGATTTTGAGTGATAATGATCAGGAGTTGGTTTATGCGAAAAATGATTATGATAGAACTGCGGGGCGCAGTGGGGCGGTACTGAGGGCTATAGATTCTGAATATGAGTTCTCATCTTGTAGGTCGTCTTTGTTAGAGGAGGATACTGACTCAGCAGAAGATGGTGAGTGTGAAGAGGCTTTGATGTGTAAGGTAAGGGATTTGGATAATGGAACAGAGTTTATCATAAGGGATCATCACTGCGAGGGTTTGCTTTATAAGATACGTGAAGTAGGTTCGAACCGGTTGGTCAGCCTTGAAGAGTTTCAGAGAGCTATTGGATCATCAAAATTGGTTCAAAATTTCTTACGTAAACAAGACGATGAAAGGAAGAGCGTGGGCGATGGGAATAAAAAGATGAAGAAACGTTGGTTTGAGAAACTGAGCTCTTTTGGTTGTCTTGCAAATTCACAAAGGGAAGTGGCTATCAGTCATCTCAACATCAAGCCAGCTGTTGGGAGTAGAATAAGAGAAATAAAAGTTCATCCACATAAGAAGCATTTTAAGGAGCTATCATCTCTTTTATCCGCACAAGATTTTCTAGCACACCAGGGTTCCATCTTAACAATGAAATTCAGTCTTGATGGTCAGTATCTGGCAAGTGGTGGCGAAGACGGCTTAGTCCGTGTGTGGAAGGTGATCGAGACTGACAGGTCAAAGAGAGTTGACATGGCAGACAGTGATCTGCCCAATTTGTACAGTGCACTCAATAATCTTTCCATGTCATCTCTAGAATCACTAGGTGCAGGTAAAGAGAAAATAGGAAGGGCCGGAACAAAAAAGTTATCCGACTTAGCTCCTGTGATTGTTCCACCCAAGGTTTTCAGTATACACGAGAAACCTTTGTATGAGTTTAAAGGACACAGTGATCAGGTGTTAGATCTCTCTTGGTCTACGAAAGGGGTTAGTTCCCTCTTAGTTGTCATTCTCACTAGCTGCCTTTCAGTTACTCTGTTGATGTTCTTACTTCTTATTTAAATGTTTGCATATTTTTTGTTGCAGCATCTATTATCATCCTCGGTAGACAAGACAGTTCGGCTGTGGCAAGTTGGCCATGATCGTTGTCTGGGAGTTTTTGCTCATAATAATTATGGTGTGCTTACTAGCGTATTATATGTTCAATCATTGATAAGTAGTATTATTGTGTTTTCATTGGTCTTTTGATTTAGTCTGTGTGCAGCAAGTCTGGCATTGATTTTCTTTGTTTCTCATGTTCTCAGTTACTTCGGTGCAATTTAATCCAGAGAATGATGACTGTTTTATTAGTGGTTCAATTGATGGAAAAGTTCGCATTTGGGAAGTGCAAGCGTGTAAAGTTATAGATTGGATTGACACGAAGGAAATAATAACTGCTGTTTGTTATCGACCAGATGGAATGGTTGGTTAAACTACATCTGCTCTTATTTGATAACATAACTTAAATAGGAACTAATCTTTAGATATCCTATTGTATTCATTGATTGGTGACTTGTGCAGGGAGGAATTGTGGGCTCTCTCACAGGAAATTGTCTTTTCTACAGTTTCAAAGGTAACATATTTTGACCCTGACCAACTACTGTATTGCCTTAACTCCATGGGTTGTTGTTATAAACTCTAACATTACGATGGGTTACACATACAATCTGCCTTAGTCAATATTGTCTTGGTTAAGTATGACTCTTTTTTGATGTAGATAATCACTTGGAATTGGATAACCAAGTCAGTTTACAAGGGAAAAAGAAATTACAAGGAAAGAGAATCACTGGCTTTCAGGTATTAGTCATTTCATGGCTATCTGATCCTGGGTATTGAAATAAAGATATGCTTTTAGATTCTTCTTTTTTTATGTGTAATAGGAGTTCCATGTTTTACCCTCTCCAGTTTTCTACATGTGACCCAAGCAAGGTAATGGTGACGTCTGCAGATTCAGCTGTTCGAATTTTATGTGGGATTAATGTCATCTGCAAACTTAAGGGTAAACACCGCTTTATCATTGTTGCTTTCTAACAAATGAATTTACAACTGTGTGATCAAGATTAGATGAAATCAACGTTTATCTCTTAATATCGCCATGTTATTTAATTGTCAGGATCACGGAGCTCGAGTCAAATATCTGCATCGTTTACCCCAGATGGAAAGCATATTGTTTCTGCCAATGAGGATTCTAATGTCCATGTCTGGAACTATGGGAGCCATGAGAAGGCTTCCACCCAGCCTAAAAAAATTGAATCATATGAGAGTTTTCCCTCCCAAAACGCATCAATTGCCATACCTTGGCCAGGAGTGAAAAAATCGAGCATTCTTTTAGAGTCGTTGAATGCTTCTCCCTTAGGATATAGCTCCCGGAGTAGCGTTAGCCAACAGTGTAATGACAATGGCGCTGACAACAGCGGGATGTCTTTCTCATCACGAGATTGTCTGTCCATGAGCAGAGGGTTTTTGCTGGATTTTCTGATCAAGGGAACTTCAACTTGGCCAGAGGAGAAGCTTCCTAGTTTAAGCCCGAATGGGGTGTCACCTGCTACAGGCAAATTCGAATACAAGTTTCTAAAAAGCGCTTGCCAAAGCTTGTTCAGCTCCCCACATTTGTGGGGACTGGTTATAGTAACCGCTGGATGGGATGGGCGGATCAGGACATTCCTAAATTATGGCTTGCCAATGCGCCTCTGAAAGTTCATTCAAACAAATTTGCCCGACAGTATTCTTATGGATACCAAGGCAAAGTCCAGCAGTTTCTGTTGTACGTCTGAGTGCAGTTTCTGGAAGTTGTAAATTTGACAGCCATAAGATGGGATTGCAGTTCCACCCATACCTGTCAAGTGTGTTGACCGTGTATAGTGAACTTATGAAGGCCAAATAGCCAGTTGGCGCACCAGTGTCTGTAACCTTTATCTTTCAGCCTTTGTTAAACGTGTATAGGATTCATTCATTGGTTAAAATTCATTCTGAATTTTAGTTATTCTTTTGATAGAATCATAGAAACCAAGGTAGGTGTGGAGTTATTGACCTGCACAACATTCTATTTGCAGTAAGACTGATTTAACTGGCTGCCGCTAATTAAATAGCAAAACTTGATATGAAACTAAAAAAGTACAGCTATGTCTTCATGGTAAGCCAAACACCGATGCCAGACACTGTTATTAAAGTAGTGAGAACAGTCCATTGATGACAGTCCTGTTAGCAGAGCAGTAAAATCCTCCGTGGTTGATCAGGAAAGCGGGACTTTTTCAACCCTCGTTACAAATTTTGTTACCAAAATCCGGCAAGAAACTTTGAAGGTAATCCGCGGACAGGTAGATCCTCAAAAAAGCGAGGACATTTTGGGGAACGTGCCAGGTAAAGAATCCTGCTGACAAAAAAATTGAGAATATTCCGAGGAAACTTTTTTTGAGAGAATAATTGTATCGAATTACTGCCATAAACGTTCCGAGGAACATGTTGGCGGACGTCCGGGGACAAGGTGTCCTTTTGCTGGAACACCGTCGAAATTAATTTGGGGGATTTTCGGGAGCTATTCAGGAACGGGAAATGAGTCGTTGGAATTTACCCGAAATAGTACCAGAAAGTCCCGAAATATGAAGATAAGGTGAATCCCACTCGTTATCCGTTTCCCTTATATATCTTCCACTTCAAATTCCCTCCTATGTTTCGGTAAGAAAATGCATATGAGTTGTGAGTTTTCGTTCTCCTCCGAGAGTTCTCGGAGTTCTCGTGGATCTTGTCGTATACTTGCTATAAGTATCCACATTGCGAATGAGATGGAAATAACGGCTACACCGACTACATAGAGTCAACTATGAAGGGTAAAGAATACATGTCGAAACCCGTAAAAGGTGATGTGGTCGTTGATCAGCCCTCCCTCTAATGCTTCTCAGTGCAGTCAAGATTCTTCCGCTAGTTCATGTATCTAAGTTTCACGTGGGTTATATGTTAGTGTTCCCTTCTGCTAGTTCATGTAGCTGATGGTTTTAGGGAAAAGTACAATTTGGGCACCTGAACTATCACCATTTTCCAACTGTGGGCTGAACTATAAAAACATCCAAACAATGGGCGAACTATCAAACAATTTTCCAAACAAGGGGCATCGTGTAGCGTCGTTGGACGGCGTTAACTCCGTTCCATTAGTTAAAATTTAAAATTTTTGTTACAGAGTTTCCCTATAAATAATTTAAGAAAATATTAATAATTGTTCCTATCTAGTTTGAAATATATAAGAGGTAAAAGGGATAAACAAATTTTTTATCCTTTTTGTTAAAAATTAAAGTTTTCAATTTTTTATGATTTTTATAAATTCGTTTATTTTTTCACAAATTTTTTAACATTTTTAAAAAATTTGGCAATTTTAAATTATTTTATTAACTAACGGAAAGGAGTTAACGACGTTAGTGAAAACCCTAACGACATTAGACGGTGGTGCTCCTTGTTTGGAAAATTGTTTGATAGTTCGCCTCTTGTTTGGAAGTTTTTATAGTTCAGCCCACAAGTTGGAAAATAGTGATAGTTCAGGTCCCCAAACTGTACTTTTCTCATGGTTTTAATATGAAACTATTGTTGTTTTAATGGTTCATCAATTTAGTTTTTTGTAAAAAAAAAATAGTTTTTCGTTCATTATAATAAAAGTAACTTCTTTATTATTATTTTTTTAAATGAGGATTCAGAAATCATGGTATGTATTGTGATCAGAATCAGCTAAAGAAGATTTCACAATGATAATAATGTTGGCGGTAAAAAATGTTCAATAACACTTGCAACATAAATTTCAACAAGGTTCACAAGTGACTCGTGTTAATGAGTTCATAAATTGTTTAATTAGGAGGAGAAAAAAACTTCTAAGAACTCCGGCACTAATATGGGGCCAGCTTTTGTGGAAAAAAAATAACACCAACAAAAATTCTGAGTAATCTGGAGGTAAGAAATTGGGTCGCCTGAATGTCCCTGGATTGGCGCATGAGTTTCTACGAGGGCATTCTGAGGGCTTTTCGGGGGAAATGACTACGTCGCCATAAAGTCATCAGATTTCCATCGGAATGTCGTTGAATAATGAAGTTTATAAGAGTGCCCACGGACTCATGTCTCTTTATTTGTCTACATTTTACTTCCTTATTTCTCCCTTCCCCATCATCTCTCTCCCCGAATTACTTCATGGACCACACATATTGCTCTATTATCGGTCCTTCTGACCATACTTTAAAGCTACTTCGACGTCGATCAGTTGTTCAATTTAGTCTCAATCAAGAATATCAGTACAATCTACGCAAGAGTATTTGAGCTAGGGGAAGTAATGCCCGACAGCGGTGAAGGTGTCGTGAACCAAAGCGATTTCACAAAGATCAATTTGGGTAGTTGCCTTGGAATTCACTTCCAAGTACTATATTTACATGGATGACCAAGGTTGAGAAGGGTGTGAAGACTCCATTGCACTAAACGATTCGAAAAAACAGAAAAATATGTAACTTTGCATGAAGTTCAAACACGTTTGTCTTTTTTGCATTTAACGTGAATTTCTGTAAGAATATGCATATTCATGAACCAATCGTGTGAATGATTGAGACGAGTGAACCAAATGGGAAGGGTGGTATTTTCGTTGCTCTCAGGGAAAAAATAATAATTACACTAAGATTTGGGTGAAAATCCATTTCATCACACTTTATAAAACATAATAAAGTCTCTATATTTTTATACATTGGAGAACCCTACTAGAACAATGCGCGCAATAACTCACAATGCATCGATGTGAGAAAAAAATAAACAAAGATATGATTAGGGTTGGTACCGTGTGTTGGTACGCCAAAATGTTTCGTGTTTGATCAATTCGTTTAATATATATTGTTTTCAGTCATAATAATTGTTTATAGTACTATAATTGTAAATTAATTTTTGAGAATTTAGGTATCTATTTGCACTACATCATTTTGACACATATGCAACGGGGAATGACACGTTGTTGCATTTACTACGTCGCATAAGCACTATCGCAACGACGGCCCATTTGTTACTTTTGTAACTTGTTGCATAAGAATCTAATTGCAACACAGACAAATCCAGCATATCATTTTGCGTTGCGTAATCTTATAAATGCAACACAAACGTTAGCAGCAGATCGAGCTTTGTTACGAAAAATCTTTTATGCAACAGACGCAATAGCAACATGTAATTATTCGTCGCATAAGTGTAATCATACAACGTGTTCTAAAGCAACCAGCGACATACGTTGCGTACTGTTACTTATGTAACTAGGTAAAAGCAACGAATATATGAACAAGAGTAATAAGTTCATTTATGCAACACACTTTATAGTAACGATTGTCCGGTGTTGCATAAGAGACCTTAATGGTACAATTTTAATGCCACATGATTGTATTAGTTACGTAAGAACATATATTGCAACATCCATTTTCGGAGAAGTCAATCTGTGTTGCGTAGGTACAAGAATTTATTACAACTTTTATACTTACGCAACGCACAGATGAATAACCCGTTGCGTAAAATATGGAAGCTTTTAATTCAAAAATCAAGTACAACTCCAGCTTAGCCGTACACAGAAGCAAAAAACACCTTTTTGGAGATGCAGATCGAGCACAGTGACCGAAACTTCTTCCCCCAAAGCTTATTCTTCTTCCCCAAAGCTT
The DNA here is from genome assembly GCA_033675395.1 of Rhodiola chrysanthemifolia. Classification (NCBI taxonomy): domain Eukaryota; kingdom Viridiplantae; phylum Streptophyta; class Magnoliopsida; order Saxifragales; family Crassulaceae; genus Rhodiola; species Rhodiola chrysanthemifolia. The sequence goes on along the minus strand of CM066207.1, from coordinate 35,119,614 downwards.
TGCAGCAGCTAGCCAAACCGTACCCCAAGCTTGCCGCTGCGACTAGAACAAAAAAAGATCCAAGCTTTATTGCAGCAGCTAGCCAAAAACCCCAAGCCTGCCGCTGCAAAATCCCCCAAGCAGCTTTGTTGCAGCATGTCTCAAATCCCCAAAGCTTGTTGCAGCAGGAAGCTCTCAAATCCTGCATAATCTCAGCTCAAATCCCAGCAGTGAACCTTTAAGGGTATGCTATATATAATGTGCTGCCATTTCATGGCATAATCTTAGCTCGAAATCTGTTTAGATCTTGTATTATGCTCTGCCATGTCTGATATGTGTGCTGCCATTTTCAATATTGCATCATTTCATTGCATAATCTGCTATGTTTGACTCAATATCATTATCACATCTTGCAGCAAGTTGGAAGAGAAGATTAAAATACAAATCTCACATCTTTATCAATTGTTGGGCGCACACCCTGTTTATTGCCAAACTGAAGGTAATGATTTTCATCTTTTAGTTTTTGATTGCAGAACATATGCTGCCATTTTTATAAATTAGCTTTGAGTTTCATCTATTATTTACACTGATATTATTCTTTTCCTTTTGTCTGAATTTGTTGTTATAGGTTAATAATGGATAAAAGTTGGCTTCAATTGCCAAGATGCAAAACACGTTATTAAGAGGGGATTGATAAGTTTGTTGAATTCGTGAAACAAAACAAGGAGGAGCTTACATATCCATGTCCATGTAGAAAATGTAAGTTGCACAAAGGGGGAATTCCATCGGCCGAAATGCATCGACATTTGATTGTAAATGGCATGATGTCGGACTACACAACATGGTTATTACATGGCGAACGTGAAGAATTTATTTCCCAAAACGGGGAAGGGACAAGTTCACATGGGAGTGGTGGGTTGAACTCAACTATGGATTTCTTACATGATACATTCAATTTCGGAGACCGGCATGGGACATTTGGAACTCACATGATGAATGAAGATGTGGAACTTGATTCGGTTGGAAAAGATGCTTATGAAAAATATTGTAGGCTTTTGGTTGAAGCTCAGAGGCCTTTGTATGATGGTAGTAAGAAAACAATGCTAAAGTTAATTTTGAAGGCAATGCAGGCGAAAGTAGAGTGTCGATGGTCAGATAAAAGTTTCAATAAGCATTTGGAGCTTTTCAGGGATGCACTTCCTTCTGAAAATAATTACCCTGAAACTTATGGAGATGTGAAAAAAATCTTGAAGAATCTAGGCTTGACTTATGAGACTATACATGCATGCGAATACGGTTGTGTATTGTACTACAAAGAATTCAGTGAGTTAGAATATTGTCCCGTATGCCATGAGCCACGGTATGCAAATAGTGAAGGTGGAAGCAAGGTTGCAAACAAAACTGTCCGCTACTTCCCGCTTACGCCCAGATTACAGCGTCTTTACGTGTCAAATCACATAGCCAAAGACATGAGGTGGCACGTGGAAAATCGAAAAAAAGAGGGTGACAGTGATCTAAGACATCCCGCGGATGGAGAAGCGTGGCAAAATTTTAACAATGATTTTCTGGCATTTGCAAATGAGATTCGAAATGTGCGCCTTGGATTATCTACTGATGGATTCAATCCATTTGGTGTATCAGGTCTTTCGCACAGCACTTGGCCTATTATCGTGATGCCTTACAACTTGCCACCATGGATGTGCATGAAAAAGGAATTCAATATACTTGCTATGTTGATTTCCGGTCCAAAGTCTCCTGGAAAGTGTTTGAATGTTTTCATGAGACCACTGATCGATGAGTTAAAAATGTTGTGGAATACATGAGTTGTTACATTTGATCGATATTCCGGATCGTCATTCGTTATGAAAGCTGCGGTAATGTGGACGATTAGTGACTTCCCGGGCTTAGGCATGTTGGGAGGTGTCAAAACAAAAGGTTATAAAGCATGTCCAATATGTTTGGATGAAGTCGATGCTATACATTTGACTGGGAGAATGGCATATCAAGGGCATCGTAGATGGCTTCCCAAAAATCATGAATGGAGGAAAGCAGGACACAAGTTTAATGGTCAAGTTGAAACGAGGGACATGCCACCTTCTCTTTCGGGCTATGAAATTTTGGATGAGATTATTAGTCATGACTACCCGACACTTAGCTTACATCCAATGTTCAAGGCTCGAGGTACTACTGAGAAGGTATGTTGGACACACAAGAGTATTTTCTATGAGTTGCCGTATTGGAAAACATTCAAACAACCTTACTCATTGGATGTTATGCACATCGAAAAGAACGTTTTTGACAACATAATTGGAACCGTACTTGCCTTGGAAGGAAAAAAAAAGATGACCAAAAAGCACGTGAAGGTTTGATGAAGCAGGGGGTGCGTAAGCATTTGTGGGATAAGTTCAAAGGATCATCTTCAAAAAGACAGAAGGTTTCTCAAGCACCATACACAGTTTCATCGGAACACAAAATCTAAATACTTGAGATGATAAAAGATGTCCAGTATCCACATGGTTATGCGGGGAGCTTGAAAAACAAGATAAATTTACAGGATAAAAAGTTTAATGGTCTGAAGACGCATGACTGTCACGTCATGCTACAACGTATACTTCCCGTTGTCATCCGACCATATTTTCCGTATGGTGTTGTGAGTTGCCTTATATCCCTATCTCATTGGTTTCAAAAGTTATGTTGCAGGGAGTTGATGAGAACGGATGTCATACAGATGAAGGCGGATATAGTGATGATTCTTTGTAACTTTGAGCGAATTTTTCCTCCAGCTTTTTTCAGCATTATGGTCCATCTTTTGGTTCATTTACCAGATCAGCTTTTGCTAAAGGGTCCTGTACACTATAGCTGGATGTACCCGATAGAGAGGTACACTAGATGAATCAAATTTGATTAATCAGTTTTTCATGTCATATTTACTATTGAACTATTTTTGCAGGTAACTAGATGAGTATAAGAGGCATGTGAGAAACACGCGATATCCTGAAGGTTGCATAGCTGAACAGTACATTGTGCAAGAATGCGTGACATACTATAAGTCATATACGGGCAACAACATTTCAGAGGATATCAGACCAGAACCTATGGTAAATGTTGTTTCTAATCACATCAAGCCACAATGTCACATTCCGAGAAGCAAACTCACAAATGAACAAATTTCGGTTGCTCATTGGGAAGTGATGGTTCAGTGTGAACAAGCAAAGCCTTATATCAATGACCACAAGAGGCGATTTGAAAGAAAATATCCTGATTGTGGGCAACAAATTCGGATTAAACACTTTCTCCCGTATTTTAAAATTTGGGTATGCTCCTGAGTTTATTACATTCATATAATCATTCATACATTCATTACTCAATTCATGTCATTCATATTATGTTTGTCACTATATGTGATATATTGCAGATGGAAAGACTACGAAATGATGGAGATGAAAGATATAATCCAATGCTCCATTACTTAGCATATCAACCTCAAAATCACATTTGTTATTCACAATGCAATGTCAATGGTGTCAAATTTGTGATTGAGGAACGGGATAGGAAACTAAAGACACAAAATAGTGGGGTAATGGTTCAAACGGAGGGCGATGAGACATATTATGGAGTTCTTGAAGAAGTGATTGAATTGAAGTATCCGGAAGATGTCTCTGTAATCTTGTTCAAATGTCAATGGTTCAATACGGATCCAACCGAGAGAGGGAATATTAAGATTGATCATGGACTAATCTCAGTAGACACCGCTTCTACTTGGTATGAAGATTCACCCTTTTGTCTCGCATCAACCGCACAACAAGTTTTCTACATAGATGATCCGAAAGCCGGTGACAATTGGAAGGTTGTTAACACTGTTTCTCACCGAGGAACGTACAATTATAGTTCACTTGCACACGATGAGAATGACCTACACTCGCATCACGTAGTGGATCCATACCAAGAACACACCCCAGCAAAACTTCAAGAAGTACCTATTGATAGTATACATGTTGATTTGAGATTCCTTACACAAATTGATAGTATACATGATGCTGAAGTTGAATATGATTCTGATGATGATGAACAACAAGATGATGATGATGAAATGATGGTTGAAGACCAATCAGATGATGAAGAACAACAATATGAATGGTGAGAATTAAATATAGTGTAAATTATTGACTTATATAAAAGATGATTGTTTAAATTTGTAATGGACGATTTCTAATTTTTGTCATTGCAGATCATTTTCTAAAGGATGCAATTAATGGAGCTACCAACGAAGGGATGTTTGCCTTTCAATTAATGGTGTAGTGACAAAAGATGATTGATGTGTGGGATGTGTTTAATTTTAGTAATTGAACAAGGGATATATATTTGCCTATTTCAATATCAAATATATGTGTTCACTTTAGCAACAACTCACGATAATGATCGTCGCATAAGACAAAAATCAAAGGCGGGAGGAAATTTAGTAAAGGAGGGATTGAACCAATTTTGAGAGGGAAATGAACTACATGGCCAAAAATGTCATATTTCATTCCCGCCAGATCAAACGCAACACTCATACATGCAACAAAGAAATGTTGTTGTGTTAGTATGGATGAAACTTTAATTTTCATTTCCCGCCTAAAAAATTCAAATTCCCTCTTCCCTACTTATGTTACATATAACACAATGCAACTTGGTATTATAACCCTTTGTTGCATATCATTCGAACCATTACCCTCTCATCATAACTCATAAACCCTCCGTTGCGTAAGTGGTTGACCCTTAATTAACCCTCCTCTTACACACCTAATAACCTTAATAAAACATCTCATGAACCATCACAAATCCTTATCAAATACAATATTGTACATCTTATACACATTCATACATAAGGGTTATGTTGTTATGAGGTAATAGTCACCTTACAAATATATAATTAAGATTGTAAACTTCATTTAGAGTGATACAAGCATAGGAACTTAATAGCATTCACAAAATTACATCATGTGTTCATAGATTTACATGAAGATTATGTTATGCATTATATAAATGAATTCAATAAAGAAATTTGTAAGAGAGTTGGAAGAGAGCACTAATATATTGATCATCTAATACATTCATAAGGGTTATAATCTCATGAACCATCACAAATCCTTATCAAATACAATATTGTACATCTTATACACATTCATACATACGGGTTATGTTGTTATGAGGTAATAGTCACCTTACAAATATATAATTAAGATTGTAAACTTCATTTAGAGTGATACAAGCATAGGAACTTTATAGCATTCACAAAATTACATCATGTGTTCATAGATTTACATGAAGATTATGTTATGCATTATATAAATGAATTCACTAAAGAAATTTGTAAGAGAGTTGGAAGAGAGCACTAATATATTGATCATCTAATACATTCATATAATCTCATGAACCATCACAAATCCTTATCAAATACAATATTGTACATATCTTATACACATTCACAATATTTACATGAAGATTATGTTATGCATTATATTAATGAATTGACTAAAGAAATTTATGTAGTATGTTTTAACTTATTGGTTAAGTTGGTTATGAATTCAATAATATGGTTATGACTAATAAGGTTAATTGTGGTCATAACTTGGTTAATTTCAGGATAGCAAAACCGTGGTTATGTAAAATTTGGTTACATAACATTGGTTATGTAAAATTTGGGCACGTGTAAAATCTGGGCTTGTAAATTTGGCCGTGTAAAAAAATTGGGGATTGCCGCCTCTCGAAACCCTTTTCCCTCTTCCCCAGTACAACTCTCGAAACCCTTTTCCCTCTTCCCCAGTACACTCGAAACCCTAAATCGCTTTTGCTCCTCACATCTCCATCTCCCCTTTTGCTGCGACACAAACCCTTTCGCTTCTCTCCACTGCGAGAACATGGTGCCGACGTCGAAGAAGGTGCGGAATCTGATGGACATCATAGCCGAGTCCAGCTCACAAAGGAAGAAGAAGCTAGCAGGTCGTGCCGCAGCGACGAAGAGGTCCATGCTTCCGGCCAGAAGGATCAAATCCCAGGGAATCCGAAATCGTACCACCCAGAACCCAAGATCTCCATCGCCTCCCATAGTTATCTCTACGTCACCAAGCCCTCGATCGTCTGCTCAACCATCTCCTCCTCGGGATCTGTCTGCTGCGGAGTTTGAAGATGTCGAAAATCAGCCCCGTCGTGAGGACCGACTGCCGGAACGCGTGAGGACGTTCCATGGCCCTGCAGTTCCACCGAGCCTTGTCAAAAAGCCTAGAACTAAGCTACCCCATCGTCTACCTTCGCCGGAGCCTCCTGTGCTACCTCCAGTGGTCGAAGAAGATTTATTCGTGCCTTTGAGGACTGTGCCTCCCAATTCAAACTCTCAGTCTGCAACACCGCCAAACCACTCTAACTCTCAGGCTGCAACAACAAACCACTCTAACCCTGCAGTTTTTCGCCCTCAAATGTCCTTGCCATACCCTCAATCCAAATCATTCCAGCCTCGCCCTGGTGCATCAACCAACTCCGTCCAATCCCGGCGAATGACACCTGCTGCGTCAACCAACTCCGAGCCTCCTGTGCTCTCCAAAGGCGCCACCACTGTCACGTGTTGAAATTCCAGAGCTCAGTAATTCGCTGCCCCGGACTCGGTCCCAATCCTCTCCACCTGTGCCCCCTTTTGACGGAATGGTTGATAATGAGCTCCCTGTGCCAAATAATGCACCAAAGAGCATAAGAAAACGAGCTAGCAGTACTGGATCGACTACGACAGAAGGTTAAATCCTTGCTATCCATATAGTCGTATATTATTTGTAATGTGCATCTTGATTGAATTAACTTTTTACATTTGATATGTTGTAGAAGTTCCAGCAAAGAAAAAACGGGGCGTTGTTAATGGAACCAAGCTAGGGACCCTTTTGGATAACATAGGACCCAAAAGGAAGATACGATTAGAGGTTGGAATCGATGGAGTCAACCCCTCCAATCGTAAGTTAAGGAGCTTGCTGGTACATGCGATTGGCGCATATGTGAAGACTGTGGTTCCGATGAATGTGGCAAGCTTTTCTAATGTGTCCGAAACTTTCTGGGATGATATTTTGGTGCATCTACGTGTAAGTGATATTGTTGTGTGTTATTTGTTAATGTCATATGATATTAATTTGGTACTTCAGTAGTTTAATAATGTATCCCTTTTATTAGTGGTGAAATCTGTCAATGATGAAAACTAACATCAGGTTTTTTGGGTAGTGTTCTTTTGAGATTACGGATAAGCAAAAGTGGCTTAGGACATTGATCATGAAGATCTCAGCAAACATTTTCCGAGGCTGGAAATGCAAATGCAAGGCATTCTATCGTGCAAATCCAGACATCGTTCCAGAGGAGTTTCAGACTCGGCCAGACCAGCGGGAGTGGCTAAAAAACCACTTTGATGACCCAGCATTTAAGGTATTATCAGTCCATAGTTCGGTCATTCAATTATGAAACATCATACTAATCCCTTACAAATGTTTGTTCACAGGAAAAGAGTTCACAAATGACAAGAATTAGAGAGAATCGAGCCAACCACCGTTCGGGCAAGCTCCCCTTCATCTACAGGGCACAAGAATATATGGATAAAGGACACAACGCCGCATATTTGGCTGCATTTGAAGAAGTGTACGGTGGTGACCCACTTGGAGCACCATTGGTGGTATTTTTCTCTCTCTGTTATTTGGATTTTTTGCTTTCATCACATTAATTCACATATTATTGGTGTTGTGATAAGTTTATGTCTATTGTTGTTGCCATCGCGCTAAATGTTCCTTTGTATGTTGTTTCTTGTGTATGTATATGATTGTTTTGCATTTATTTGTTGATTGCTTTCCAGATCTGCTAAGTTGTATGTATATGGTTGTTGTATGTATAGTATATGCTGCCATCCATTTCTGCCATGTATATGCTGCCATCCATTTCTTCTTTGTTTTTGTTATGTATATGCTGTCATCCATTTCTTCTTTGCTGAGTTGTATGTATATGCTGCCATCCATTTCTTCTTTGCTAAGTTGTATGTATATGCTGCCATCCATTTCTTCTTTGTTGTCATTTATTCTTTGCTGCTGTTTGTAGGCAAAGATGAGGCTAAAGTTGGCTGAGTTCCTGGGTGGTGAATATGACTTAGATTCCCTTGTGGATCCTTGTCCTGTCGAGGCCCAGCTTGAAATCATTGATGAAGTGATGGGGCGTCGCAAAGGGAAGCCTGCTGCAGGGCCTAAAAGAGTTGAAGCTTATATGGATCTACGTGAGGAGCTCGAGAGGACCAAACAGGAGAGGCTGAGAGAACAAGAAGAGGCTGCCCAGAAAGAGGCAGAATCACAAGCTATGATGAGAAACCTCGAGGAGAGGATCCGAGCTCTCGAAGATCAAAGAGGTGGTAATGCGGCCACTCCAGCCAATGCTCCTAGCGAGGGAGCCAGTTATGTCAATCCCAACTTCGTCAGTTTAGGATAAACTCTAACTTATGTTTCGGACTCCTTATTTTGGTGCATGGATCCAAACTATGAACTTGTTATTTTGATGTTTGGATCCAATCTGTGTAATTAAGCAAATCAGGTTGCTTGCTTTTTGATCTGCTTTGGATTGTAACTTTAATCCAAAGAAACAAGATTTCGTTTTGTTGCATAAAATTTTAATATTTGTTGTATAATTGTTTATAGGGGCTGTTGCAACAAGATTTCGTCTTGTTGCATAACATTTTCATATTTGTTGCATAATTGTTTATAAGGGCTGTTGCATTTGGCTGTCCAATACGTAGCATGTGTTTACGTTGATCGTTGCATAAGAGAAATATATTTACAAACCCCGTTGCATAAGTACTAAGTACCTCGTTGCATATGTGTTAATAATACTTGGTCTTCTAAACATCTGTTGCATAAGACGTCTGTTGCATTTATCACATTGCAACTCAATGCTTGTTGCATTAGCCCGCGTTGCATATGCCTTGTTGCAAAAACAATTTGCAACGAAATAAGAAAAATGTGTTGCTTAAGATTGCTAGTAACGCAACAAGACTGAGTGTTGCAAAAGCATGTTGCATTAGAACTTTCTTACGCAACACAAACTTTTTTGTTTGTTGCAAATTGTTTTTGCAACAAGGCAAATGCAACATGGTCTAATGCAACAGTAGCGTCGTTGCTCGTGACCATTGCAACGTATTTTGGGTTAAAGCGACACATTTTCTGTTGTTGCGTATGTGTCAAAATGGTGTAGTGTTGGTGTGGTCTTAGCAACACATGGATTTGAAATATTATCGACATAAGTCTTGTGAGGGTATATGTGTAACGACTCCCTAAGAATTATATTAAAAAATTTCAATGGAAAATGTTTGATTTAATTTTTAATTTTTGTATATTACGCATGTATTCTTCAGTGCGTCCATGCAGTAAGAGTAACACTAAAATGCCATTTTTTTACTGAATAATCAGTTATGGTTTCATGGAAGAAAGATCAGATGAAAACTATATTTTTGGTGTAAACGACAAAATTCGTCTAAACTTGGTTATAATTCGTCGCCGAGAAACCAAAAGTATGACATAGTTCGTCAAAAGTGACCTATAATTCGTCACCAAGAAATCAACCATACGGCGAGATCTAATCTCATCCGCAAAAATGACCAAATCAAGGGTGTCATTGGTTTGTATTTGTTACAAAAATATATTGTTTGAACGAGAACCTTTTTCCCGTTTCATGATTTTAAAAACTTTACCTATGAAGTTTTGATGTGTATTGATTATCCTGTTTAAATCCTTGCTTGTGATAACTTTCTATTTCTGTTTGTTGTTTATGTGTGACAGTGCAGATACAATTTATTAAGAAATTTATTATTTCAAAAAAAAAATATACTGTACATATAAATTTAGCTCAAGTTGCTATAATAAAAAATAAATAAATTAGTGAACCCATTTACATTTGGGAAAGGGATCCTGTCAATGAGGATTCTGAGCTATTTCGGGGACATTTCGAAAGACCCCGAAATTTACCCTGGAATATCCCCTAAGTTCCCCCATACTTGTGAAAAATATCTATTCGTTAGAATCCAACTAAAAAATAAGGGGTTTTCCGAGGACATTCGGAGGAATATTTCATAGCACCCACTTAATTACTTCCCCCATAATACCACATAAGGTCCACCGAACTTGTGTAAAGAAAATTACTCGTTTGAACCACTCTCCCCACTCAATCTTCCCCTTATAACCTCTTTCTCCCCTTTTAACCTTTCTTTCCACCTGCGAGTTTTAATATCTCCATTAAAATTTCAGTTTCGATCAAGAAGGCAGATCCAACTACTAGATGTTTTGAGTTGAGTTTCGTTAACACCGGTAATTTTGATATTTTGATTGTTTTTCTCCATTTGTATAATAATTTTGTGTTTTTATGTATTACACCAGACTACTACAACTACACGATTCACGGTGAAGAACAAGCACACAAAACTTAAGCTAAGCCAAACGAAGGGTATGATAATCGAACATTTGGTGACAATTTTCAGTTCGAGAACAAATAAATTAGGCTTGACAGTCGATTTCTAGATATGGTGGATAATCTTTCCGAACCCAGTTGAGTACCGCGTACATCTCAAAATTTATACATGGAGATCTAAATGATGAGGCAACAAATAGATTTTTCAGCCTTCTCAATTCAAGTTCCGAGCCTACGTTCGAAGGGTACACTGCTGAGACCGAATTATCTATTAACATGAAATTATTTGCAACAAAAGCAAACTACGGGTTCACCGAAGCTGCTTATTATTCCATATGTGGGATGTTGCAAAATTTAATTGACCATGAAAATAAGATCTCGTCTTCTTTTAAGCAATCGAATAAACTAGTGACTGAATTTATAGAGGGATGTATGAAATTCTAATCCATATGATGAAATTTTCACAATTTGCCGTATTTGCAGGAATCAAGATATTCGGCACCGAGACACGCTGAAAGCTTGAGCCAGAAGTCAAATGTTCTATTTTCCCATGATACCTCGGCTGCAAAGGTTATTCATGATCGAGAGTTCACTCACACGGATGTCTTGGCATGCTTTGCTCGGACATGATGTGACGTTGGGTAAAAGATAATTTATAATAATCTAGGTAAGTCTATAGTCGTCGGAGCTACTAGCATGCAACACTAATATAGTGTTAGGTTCTACTCATTTATTCTGAAAATTTGACTCCTGCTATCCTAAGTTTGCATCGGATTGTCATAACGTACGTCTTGATTAATGCTTTAATGACTTCAACCTGTTCGAAATGGCACCTAAATATTATTATTGGTCGGTGATGCGATGCTGACACCTCAAAACCTTCCACCGTGAATGTGTGAGAAGGCGCGATTCCTTAGGCCTCTTATTGAAGATTTGATATTTCTGTCGAATGTTGGTGTTTAAACTTCCTATTCAAGGAAAAAACAAAATTTTAACTTTAGAGCCGCTTCGATGTGGACTATTTCAGAATTCTTAGCATATGAAATGCTTTCAGAGTGGTCAACTTAAGCACAACTCGGATGCTCGTGTCGTATGGAGGAAACAATAATTATTTTTCTTTGTAATGGTCGGAAAGTTTCATACTTCGACTGTCATAGACGATTCCCTCCAAAGGATCATACAAGAATCAGAGACTCGAAATACATTTTGCAGCAAGATGCCAATGAGGTTTTTGAGGGTTACGATATCTCTGATATAATTGGACGAAAAAGTTTCGATCCAGAAATTTTCGTATTGGGTAAATACATGAACTCGACAAATCTTGACGTGTTGCACATAGAGAATAACGTGTTTGAGAGTTTTTCAACACTATAATGAGCATGAAGGGGAAAACAAAGAATAACGGCTTGAAATGTTGAAAAGACATTGCTATTTACTGTGATGGGCCAGAGTTGGAATTGAGAACGGTGCGCCGTAGAATGGTGGCGAACAAAGCATCATATTATTTGACAACCGATCAACAATTGGAACTATATATCCCCTATAATTTTTTTATCTCATGGAACACTTAAACAATTGGCGCCGTAGAATTGGAACTTATTCACGTGGCCGATGAGATTCTTCTTTGGAGGTCCAGTACACCACCGATGAATGTATCACTTTGAGCGATTTAATTACCACTTAAACAGACGACACTTAGGGAAATAAAGTTGAGTGGAAGTCACCATTTTCAACACGTACATTCAAATTTAGACGTCTTTTCTCGGCACAGGTGATCTAGTTCGTGAATTTTAAGTAAATTCAAGACGTCTGAAGAGGAATGAAGTTCCAAAAGACAATCCAGAGGACTTCTAAGTTTCAATTTTTGATAGTCCAGGTCGGGGTGGGAAATCATTACGTGAAGAACTCTGAGCGATGAATAGTTTTATTAAGCAACACATTACACTTTGAGAAACACACCCGACTTGGAAGAGTACTTATCAGAATTCGACAGGCAGATTAACCAACATCAATTGGACTTGGATGCCAATGCCCTATATCACAAGAGCCTCACCTCGTTTCCCGCATAGGTAAAAGCTCATGTAAGGAGATATTTTACAACTTGGTTTTACTGTAGACTCATTTTGATCAAAACAATCAAAGTAATTACTTTTCAAATTGGTACAAATATGTGAACATGGAAATACTCATGGTATATACTATTAGATTCACGACTTGTCAATTGGATTTGATTAGAACATCACTTGTACCACTACTTATAAGGCAATTACGTATTCCACATTGAAAGTCATAGCAAATTGAGAAAAAAGTGTCAACCTCACATTTAAATTAAGGGGACTGAGGGAAACTACTACAAGAAACTCATTATCAACAACAATTTCCGTTGAATTTAAGTTATCTCTGTTGAATTTACATATAAAACCAATGGAAATATCTGTTGGAACACTTTTTACAAAAAGCTATATTTTCAATGGTTATTTTCGTTGATTATATATCTACTATAAATTTACTAATATCCCCTCAAATTTATTCACAACAGATTTTGAATTTATTTATAATAAAAGTTTATGTTGATTATATACTTTTACAAAAATTAAGGATGTTAAAATCAACAAATAATTTGTAACTTTTAACTTATTGGTAATTACAACCACCACGGTCAGCCGCTGCGCGCCACCTTATAGGCTGTCGGTAGTCTCTGCCCGCCTCAGCCCCGTCGGCGGAAGCCGCACCAACCTCCGTCCGCCGCCCGAAGGCTCCCCCACCTCTGCCCACCGCCCCCGTCCCCAGTCGCTGGCCGCCTGAAGCCTCTCCACAACTTTTAGGAGGTACGAATAAATTATTCACGTGAGGTGTCACTGTAACCATCGAGTTAAGTTGTTTTGTTTAGGTATCGCTGGTTGGATCGATATTCAATCTGGGAAGTCGTACCATGTAAACGACATTATCCAAGTGAACACACAAAGATTGTATGCCCATTACGGCCCATTCATTCTCGCCCAACAGGATGTACAAGTTTACTTCATCGATTTTGTAGGATTGGCTGGATAAAATAATCTCGGATGGGTTAAAAGTTGTTGAGTAAAGAAACTAACGCTATTGACATGAAGGTAGTTGCCGTTTCGTTCCAGGCTGATGGTCAACAAGGTTCTCAGATGCCGCATGTGAACGAGTTGAGATCAGTAGCTAATTTCGCTTGCGATATTGGTAACAAATACATTGAAAAGAACCATAACACTGAATTTAAGTTGGAAGAAATCGTCGCCAAATGAGGATTCTGAAGATACAGATGAAGATTAGATTGATTTACGGTTTACGTACAACAATATGTATGAAAATTTCGTTTAAATTTCTCCTAATTATTTTCCAAAATTCCCACTTTGAATTCGTACTCTTAATTAGTAAAGGGAAATGGAGAACACCATTTTCTAAAACTAAAAATTAACTCGAAAACAATTACCAACAAATCAAAAACAATAGAATTAACTCGAAAATCATATGCAATCCCGGATTCCTTCGAAATACCCTCATAACTCATATCACCCTGAATTTATAATAAATTCAAAATCCAGAAAAACAGTCCCCAAATTCCCTCGAGATTCTCCCGGTTACAGCAAATAAGTCCCTGAAATTCCGCTTAAACATGCAGAATTAATTTTAAAAAAAATCAAAATTAAGAAACAACCCAGAATTCTCCTGGAAAACGAAACTTACATCCGAAACTCCAGTTTTCGTCTTCCTTGTCCTGAGCTATTTTCATCCAAATCCGGTGATTTTTCCAACCTCCGAAACACTTAATCTCTTCGTTCGAGTAACCTAATTTGATTTGTTACTAGTTTTAGAGTTAAATTGTCGCTGAATTCGATTTGGCTGATTTAGGGGCTTAAGGTATGTGGGTTGCTCGATTTCTGTAGAAATCAAGCATCGATCAACAACGGAAGGTGAATCAAGGATGATCGGAGATGAGCGGAGCTCAAGAACATGAGAAACGATGAAGAGATTAGCTAACCCTAACTTTCGAATTAAGAAAACAAATGAGTGCAAAAGTCTGTTATAACAGACTTTTGCAAGTTTACAAGAGTTACACAAGTAACCCCAAACTTACAACAAATACAAACCTCAACTACTGATAATTACAACAAAGCCCTAGTCGATCGGCTGACAGTTGACCAAAAACTCAGCCGGTCGGCTGATTATCTCTTAACAGACTCAACTCCTTAACACCCCCCTCAAGCTCAGCGTATGTAGCGTATTAAGAACATTGAGCTTGCCTGAAAGATGTTGAAGACGATCGGCAGATAAAGCTTTGGTCAGAAGATCAGCTGGCTGATCAGAAGTGGGAACAAAGAGAGGATTGATAAGACTAGAACTGAGGTGCTGTCTCACAACATGGCATTCTAACTCCACATGTTTGGTGTGCTGATGATAAACTGGGTTACGTGCTATGTGCATGGCAGCATGATTCTCACAATGAAGAGGCACATGAGTAGGGATTTGTACCTGAAGATCAGCCAAAAGCCTGACAAGCCAAGCAATCTCACAACAAGCATGCGCCATGGCCCTGTATTCAGCCTCAGCTGAAGACCTTGAAACAATGGCCTATTTCTTTGTCTTCCAATATATGAGTGATCCTCCAAGGATCATAGCATAACCTGTGATGGATTTTCTAGTTAGAGGACAGGCTCCCCAATCAGCATCACAATAAGCAGATAAGTGTAGAGGCTGGCCACTTAGATAGAACAGCCCTTGAGCAGGACCCAGCTTGAGATACCTGAGAATCTTGTGTGTAGCTGTGAGATGATCTTCAGTTGGTTGATGCATAAACTGGCTATGAATATGAACTGAGTAAGCAATATTAGGCCTTGTGTTGGTGAGATAAATCAGCTGCCCCACCAGCCTTCTATAAGGACCTGGATCAGGAAGAATATGAGCTGTAGAGAGGCCTAGCTTGTGCTTGGTATCCATTGGTATTACTGATGGCTTACAAGCAAGTAGCCCTGCGTCAGTAATGAGCTCAAAAGCATATTTCCTCTGATTTAAGAACATGCCAGCAGAAGATCTTGCTACCTCAAAGCCAAGAAAGTATCTTAATTGACCAAGATCCTTAATTATGAAAAGATCATGAATAAAGGTCTTGACAGTCTGAATGAGAGTAGAAGAAGTGCTTGTGAGAAGGGTTATTAGCCAAACTGCCCCCTTTTCAAACTTAAATAACTCATTTGCACCGGTTGAAACTCAAATTGCCAAACTACCCCATTTTTAATAATTCCGGTTCTTAAGGAATCGGTACTCTTCATTTTTTTATAATCTCGGTTTTCCAGGAACCGATATTAGTAAAATTTGCTGATGTGGCTCATTTGGTACCTATGTGTAGGCCTCGGCAACGGGCCGGGTTGGGTCGGGTCAGCCCGCCCACATATTTGAAGACCCGAAGCTAATTAATCAAGACCCTTACCCGAATAATAGTTCAATTAGTGTCGGGTCAGGGTCGGGTAGGTGAAAATTTTATGACCCTTTATAAGCTTAAAGCCCTCCAATTTGAAGGGTTTATCGGGTACGGGTCCGGGTCGGGTCAGATTCAACCCGAAACTTCCAAGTAGCCGTGTTCCTTAAATGAAACTTTATGTTTAAATTTTACTTGGTAAACCCAACTTTCCAACGACACTATGCACGGCTACAATGGTACTACTACCAATGCTTGAAGGAGACATATGCATTCTTTGCAGGGGGAGTCGATACCCTAATTTATAATCTTCTATCTTCAAAATCTACCTCCCTCTGGTCGATGTGGGATTAAACGAAATGGAAAAGAAAACAAATAAAATAAAAACACATACTAGATGATGGATCAATGGTTAACTACTTTTCTGTAGGTGTTAAGCATGCCATTTAATATGATCTAATAGTTTGGTCCCTCATATAGCATCCCAGATACCAAAGGCCAAGTTTAACATACCGCCATATCTCTTCGGATGTAGATGCTTAACGTAAAGCTTTATATATAACAAGCTACACTACTAAAATAACAAGCTACACTACTAATTTATCCTCAATATAAACAATGTGGGACTATATAATATAAGCAACTTTGAATGAGAATATAAGGTTTAGTTAACTCATAGACCATAGTCTCATGCTTTGATTATAATCTCAAACCACCTGCACTTCAATGTCCCACACTGCTCAAACTCAACGAAAATAGAATTGTAGAGCAATATAAGTTTTGGGTAACAACGTCCATTAAGGCATCACATCTAAGCCTTACCTTCTCCGGGCTGCGTGTGACCCGAGTGATTTCGGGCGGGGCTTCCGTATTGAGGCCTCTACCCGACCCGTGTTTTGTCGGGCAGGGTACACAGCCGGGCTAATGTCGGGTAAAGTCGGGTGCGGGTCGTTTAGGGCCTCGGGTCACCCGCAGGCTTTATGGACCCTAGGGCCACATGTCGAGGCCTACCCGAGGCCTACCTATGTGAACAAATTGGAACAAAATCCAAGCCAATTTGGCGTACACATCAAATGTCGGTTGTGAAGGAACCGGTATCCTAATGATACCGGTATCAACTGCATGCAGAGCTCTCAATTCATCAGCAAGTGTTCTTTGCCGGGCTTCATCGGGAGCTTCTTCTCCAGCTCTCAAACAAGCCCCATGAGCTATAGCTCTGAAAAGGCACCTACCATCTACCATCCCTCTTCCATGTCACGTGTCTAGCACCAAATTATACAACCCATGTATTTGAGAGAAGTGTGCCAGACAGTTACTCTAATCCCTCCCCTTGTTCATCGCACCATGGCGCGCCACCACTTTGTAGTTCTATCATTCCCCAGCCAAGACCATGTCAACCCAAACCTCCAACTCTGTAACCACCTCCTCCGCATAGGCATCGTCAGCGTCACTTTCGTCACAAGCACTTACGCTCGCATCCTGCTCGGGCCACCCAATAAGCATCCGGAGGGCTTGACATTCGTAGAGTATAACGATGGGTACAATGGAAAGTCCAAAAGAGGCGAAGAAGCCGACCAAACGATAGCTAGGATGAAGCTGGTCGGCTCTGAGGCTTTGCGCCAAGTCGTCTCCTCTGCAGCGGACGAGGGTTGCCCGGTTACGTGTATAACTTACTCTTTTCTGCTGCCTTGGGTGGCTGCAGTTGCACTTGAGTGGGTTGTATACTTTGCATATATATGTTAGGTGCCTTTTCAGAGCTATAGATCATGGGGCTTGTTTGAGAGCTGGAGAAGAAGCTCCCGATGAAGCCTAGCAGAGAACACTTGCTGATGAATTGAGAGCTCGTCATGCAGATGATACCGGTTCTTCAGCTACCGGTATTTGACGTGTACGCCAGATTGGCTTGGATTTTGTTCCAATTGGTCCACATAGGTCCCAAATGAGCCACATCAGCAAATTTTACTAATACCGGTTCTTGGAAAACCGGGATTATAAAAAAATGAAGAGTACCGATTCCTTAGAAATCGAAATTATTAAAAATGGGGTAGTCTGGCAATTTGAGTTTCAACCGGTGCAAATGAGTTATTTGAGTTTGAAAAGGGGGAAGTTTGGTTAATAACCCTTATGAGAATCACATCATCTTGATACACAAGTAAAGCCAAAAACACACCATCCTTATTGTAGGCGAAGAGGGAGTAATCATTTGGACTTTGAGTAAAGCCAAAGCTAATCAATGAATCACTGAATCTTGAAAACCATTACCTAGGTGCTTGCTTCAAGCCATACAAACTTTTAAGTAGTCTGCACACCTTGCCTTGTGCCTTTTCAGTTTTGAAGAAACCAGGTGGAAGAGACATATAAACTTCCTCATCAAGTTGGCCATGAAGGAAGGCATTGTCCACATCCAACTAAAACAAGGGCCAACCTTTAGAGATAGCCATATCAAGAAATGCTTTGACAGTATTCATCTTTACCACAGAAGCAAATGTCTCATGGTAATCCAGTCCTTTCAACTGAGTAAAGCCTCTTGCAACTAGTCTGGCTTTTTACCTTTTAATAGTACCATCAGAGTGCCTCTTAATTCTATAAATCCATTTTGAGCCAAAAGGGTTCATGCCAGGAGGTAGGTCTATAATTTCCCAGGTGTTGTTGTTACGAAGAGCTTGTAGCTCAATTAACTTTGCTTCATTCCATTTGGGATCTTTGCTGGCTTTTGTACAGCAACTTGGTTCTTCATCAGATAATACTTGCAAAGCATAATGGTTGAATGAAGAGGAACAGCCAAAGTAGTCCACATATTTATGAATAGGATACTCAGTCTTTGATGCCAAGACATTGTTGCATACAAAATTCCTTAGAGTCACATTAGACCTTGGGACTCTAGCAGTTCTTCTGATAGGCTGACATTAGTGGGGACTGCCTCAGCATGAATAATATCAGTAGGAACATCAAGTGGAACAACTGAAGGAGCTTGAATAAGATCAGCATGTATATAAGCACCAGTGGTTGTACAATGAGGCAAATGGACAGTATTTTCATCAGGTAAATGAACAGTAGCCTGACTTCCAGGATTTTCAGCAGTCTTCTGTTTTTGAGTTTCAGCACAAGGAAAAATTTCCTCCATAAACTTGACATCTTTGGAGACATATGAGACATGATTTTGCAGATCAAACAGCTTGTAACCTTTTTGATTAAAGGAATAGCCTATGAAAATGCAAGGAATAGCCCTGGAGTCAAACTTGGCTTTTGTAGGAGAATTGTTGGTCATGTAGCATAGGCAACGAAAGACCTTCATATGACTGTACTCAGGTTTTAATTGAAACAAAACTTCAAAAGGAGTAAGGCCCTTCAGTATTGAGGAAGGCAACCTATTGATGATATATGTGGCTGTGAGAAGACAATCACCCCATAGAAAGTCAGGAACGTTGGATTGAAATTTGAGAGACCTGGCCACTTCAAGTAAATGTTTGTGCTTCCTTTCCACAATCCCATTTTGTTGAGGACTGTAAGCACAAGATGTCTGATGAACACAGCCTTGAGTCTGAAGAAAATTTGAACTTTATGACTAAGGAATTCAGCTCCATTATCTGACCTTATAGTCTTGATGGAACAGTTAAACTGAGTTTGAATCATTGTGTAAAAATTGAATGAGGTGATCAGCAGCTTCACTCTTTTGTTTCATCAAGTAAGTCCAAGTAACCCTTGACTTCAACAATAGTTAAGAAATACCTAGCTCCAGTAAGAGTAGGTTCTTTGTAAGGCCCCCATATATCAACATGTATCCGCTGTAACAAAACTTGACTGCTAGTAACACTTATAGGGAAAGAAAGTCTGGTTTGTTTAGCTTGAGGACATACATGCCAATGCATATCAGAGTTCTTACAACTGAAATCAAGAATACAATGTTTCAAAGTACTTGGTAACTTGGTGTAAGGCACATGTCCCAGTCAACAATGCCAAAGAGTGGCTTGAGTATCTCTTCCAATAGACAGACAGCCTGCAGTAGAAATTGGCTTGAAGTGATATATGCCTTTAACCAAATCACCAGTCCCTTGTAAAGTCAGCTTTACTGGGTCCTAAATAGAACAACCTTTTTCAGTAAACTCAACCAACAACTTGGAGTCCTCCACGAGTTTAGCCACGGAAATCAAGTTGAATCTGACATTAGGAACCAAAAGAACACTAGATAACTTGATTGAATTACTCAAAGAACAAGTACCAGTGTGAGTAACCATGACTCTGTCCCCATTAGGCATAAGCACATTATAAGGAACTTTAAGACTAGTGAGATTAGTCAAAAGATGAGCATGAGGAGTAATATGATCAGTGGCTGACGCGCATCGTCTGACGCGTCAAATTTATTATTTATAATTCTCCTACAATAAGCTAGTGTAGCGGCAAGCAGGGTCGAACCCAAGGGAGCTGGTGTTGTTGAAGCTGTCTCTAAAAACAATAAAGAAAGGGGTTTTGTGAGCAAGTGTTATAAAAGCACGAGAGAAAATAACGCGAAGGATTCAATCAGAGAAAGCATTCAGTTTAGGGTTTCTATTGTGACATGTTTATCATCGACTGCTAAATATCTAATTTCAAGTTTCTAAGTGTGGTTACTCCGGTTTAGGCAATAACCCAAAGTATTCAGTTTCAGGCAATACACCACAATCTAATCCGGGTAAGGCATTAGACTTCTAGTTCTCCTAAATTCAATAATTCGGGATAGGCATTATTTAATCTAGGTGTTCTTACTCGTTTTTACGGGAAAGTCTCAAACAAGTATTAACGATAAGAACTGAATTATTCGGCTAAGCTTTACGGGTAAGTCTCAGCTTAGCTTCACAATTCAGCCCTCAATATTAAGCACAAGAACTAGAGAAACAGAAAATTGTATTAAGTAAAAAGTCTCAAAACAATTGTCACAATGAACAAAACCCTAAACCGAATTAAAGGTTTAGCTACTCATAGTCATGGAAAATAAACACAGATATTTTTAATGAAAGTAAGTAGAAAATTCTTCTCTTCGTCGAAAGCTTGCGTCTTCTCTCCAGAGCCGTCTCGGTCTTCGTAGAATAATGGATGATGGAAACCCTAACCCAAAGATCTTATTTATAGCAAAAAATAGGGTTTCCAAATCTATTTTTGGGCTCAATTTTAAAGTTTTGGCCTTGCTGACGTCATCAAAATGCGTTGATGATGTCATCATCGCTTTCGGTAGTAACATTAGCGGTCGCGTTCGGCCTTTACGTTAACATTATTGCTAATGTCTCCTTCGAACGCGATCCACACTGAGTCTGATTCTCCTTCTACGCGCCTGTTCCGACTTCGACTCTGCATTTGACCTTCTATATTACCTCGGATGCTCTCGGTGTGAACTAGAGAGTTGTAGGGAATTGAGTTAGCTACGCAATGGCATGTGGCTCGCATTGTTCTGATTAGCGGTCCATTCCCAGCACTCCGTTGGCTGTCCAAAGATCTGATCTGCCATTGTGGTGTTTTCGGCATAAAATGTCGTCTTTAATGCGTGTTTCCTCCTAGAGCTTCCAAAACACCTGAGATGCAAAACCACACTAAAAAGTAATTTTTCACATATAAAAGTGTCAAAATAAATGGGATTAATTGACTCGACGAGTCGTATAAATACGACTCATCAGTGGCACCACTCTCAATTACCCAAGTATCTTTACTCACTTTAACAGAAGATAAACAGGTGATACCTGCAATGTGATCAGTGGTTTGAGATCCACTACCACCTAGAAACACCATCAACTTCTTAAGCTGATCTTGAGTCATCAGTAAAGAGCTGATCTGAACAAAAGAAGCTTCACCAGAGTTGTTGTGATCATTATCTCCATTGCCTGCAGTAGACATCTCAGTCACAACATTATTAGCTACAGATCTATTTCCTCTAGTATTAGAACCACCTCCCTTGTTATTAGTAAACTTGTATCCAGGAGGATACCCATGAAGCTTATAGCAAGTCTCCTTGAGATGACCTTGCAGCTGACAATAGGTGCAGAATAAGGATTTTCTGTTCTTGTTTGGAGGAAGAGATCTACCAGGCTGGCCAGAATTGTTTCTACCTCCACCAGAGTACTGAGAGCCAGACTAATGTTGCATAGAAGACTGAGAGCCTTCAGTAGGAAAAGTAGAAGATTAACTCACATATAAGGCTGACATTTTAGTCATTGTACCCTTGAGAGTTGGAGAAGGCTTATAGCACTCCTTGAGAGTTGGAGAAGGCTTCATCTGAAGGATATTGGACCTGGAAGTAACATAAACCTCATTTAGTCCCATTAGAAATTTCATTCTTCTGTCTCTCATTTTTCTATCATTAGAACACCTCCTTGCTTTACTTCTTGAACCAAGCTCACATGATATTTCCTCAGTGACAGCATCTTCATCACCCCAAAGTTGAACCAATTTTTTATAATACTGAGCAATGGTCTTATCTTCTTGCATCAACATAGCTATCTCTTGTTGGATGGAGAAGATAGTGAAGTCATTAGAGCCTGAAAACCGCTCCTCTAAGTCTTCCCAAGCATGCATACAGTCAGTGGAATGAATTATAGATGATCCAATAGTTAATGATCCAAGACAACAAACATTGTTGCACTTGTCCCAACGAGCACCTTGATAAGCATCAGCAGGTCTCGGAAAGTCACCACGAACGAAACCAAGTTTCATCTTGATTCCCAGCGCCATCTCCATGGATTTACGCCAGTTGAGGTTATTCTTATCACCAATTAAAGGCTGAGTGACCAACGACACCACCACATTCTCATTGTATTCACAAACAATGGATCGTCCGCCAAGTTAACAACTGGCGTAACAGTCGCCGTAGACGACGTGGTTGTAGGAAGAGAACTCGTTGAAGCCATGAATACAGACCAAAGAACAACAAATGCGCAATAGAAAATTGCAGCAGAGTCACAACAGAATTACGCAATCAAAGAGAAAGAAACATACCGGATCAACACCATTCATCTGATACCATGTAGAAATCAAGCATCGATCAACAACGGAAGGTGAATCAAGGATGATCCGAAACATGAGAAACGACGAAGAGATTAGCTAACCCTAACTTTCAAATTAAGAAAACAAATGAGTGCACTTTTGCAAGTTTACAAGAGTTGCACAAGTAACCCCAAACTTACAACAAATACAGAACTCAACTACTATAATTACAACAAAGCCCTAGTTGACCGGCTGACAGCTGACCAAAAACTCAGCCGATCGGCTGATTATCTCTTAACAGACTCACTCCTTAACAATTTCGTTCGGTTTTGTTGATTTACAAATGATATTCATCAGATTTGGCGTCATATTTATATAGAAAATTACCAGATCCGTCCCATTTTTATTTTTTCCGACGATATACGTTTTAAATGGTGATTCAAGCGAGATGAACGACTTTCCAGCGAATTTCGACATTTTCTGACGAGTTTGCCGGATCTCGGGGAGTTATATGGAAATTAAATATAAATATAAATAATTGTATTTAGGGTTAATTGCAAAAACATAGTCTGGACTACCGGCTGATTTCAAATTGGATACCTGTCTTTTTTATTTTTTTATTTAGTGAGTTTTGCATCAACTTGCATATATTTTGTTTACGAATTCGATGTGTTTTTGAGGAATTAAAGTCGAAAACTTATGAATTTGATTTTATGGTTAACAAATTTGGTCAACTTTATTTTTATCATGGTTCGAGATATGATCAATAGGATTGAAAATGTGCGAATTTATATAAAAATCACTAAATTAAAAATTGAAAAAGTCCGGTATCTAATTTGAAATCAGGGAGTAGTCCCGACAATATTTTTGTAAGTTACTCTTGTATTTATATACCTATTTATCTTTTTTTTGAATTCAGAGCCTGGATTACAAAACCGACCACACCAAAAGGAAACAAAACAATAACAAGACTAGTCTCTATTGAGTCAACATTCTGCTGATGAAGTTTTTTTTTTTTTTTTTGTAAATGTTTACCATCTGTTAATGAAATTGTCAGATCATGAGGGATAAGTTTTTATAGCCATAGATGAAAATTAAAGGCTGATAGTAGATCTTAAATTTTAATATAACCTCATAATTTTGCTCACATACATAGATTCGATAATTTTGGTTTTAATGTTCACTTTTTTTTTATATAAAAAAAGTGAAAATTTCGAAATCGAATCAAATACATTTTGAATTTTTTTTTAAAATGCCACATTTTCAATAGTTTGGGATACACCACGACTTAAAGTTTTATTTGAATTATACCACATTTTTTTGCAAACCGCTGCTCCTAATAACGCTTTTCACCCAATGTGAAAATGAAGGTTTTTTTGTTTTGTTTTTGTGTGTAAATGCTTACCATCTGTTAATTAAATTATTAGTTCATGAGGATTTGGAAGTTTTTATATGGAGGATAAGTTTTTATAGCCATAGATGTAAATTAAAGGCTGAGAGTAGATCTTGAATCTTAATATAACATCGTAATTTTGCTCACATACATTCGATAATTTTGGTTTTAATGTCCACATTTTTTTTTGAAAAAGTGACAATTTCGATATTTAGACCAAACCAAATACATAACAATTTTTTTGGATTTGATGTTTAATGTATAATTTGTAATTGTAAGAGACTAGCTCTGGCAGGTTTGAACTCCCCTGAGGATAGAGGAAACATTCGTCCACTCTCATCTGTCCCCTCGTGCCTTCCTAGCCCCACTTCGCCAGTAGACAATAGTCCCTGAACAAATGCATACTGCTCTCCCTTACACTTCCACAGTGGTAGCATACATTCACTACAGTACAACCTCTCCTAGCTAGATTTTGTAGCGTTTGTAAGCTATTGTCCACCCAAAATTCTTCACCTTGTTAGGTATTTTCACCGTCCAAGCTCCTGCAGAATTTTTTGGTCTCACCCACCTCAGACTTCTCCCCTCTGTATGTATTTCTCTACTCCTCCATCCTGCTTGCCGTCAAGTAGGCAGATTTTTACAGTGAGATCACCTGAGCCGTCAAACCTCCAATAATACTTCCTTTCCCTTTCATCACATTCTGTCCCATTCTTAATGATGTCAAGAGCTTCATATATTCCTTTTCATGTATATGAAGGCATGGTACCTCTTGACGCAGTGAAAAAGATTTGAAGTAGGAAAGTACCCTGCTTTAAACACATTGCTCACCAACAAGTCTGGCTTAGTAATTAACCTCCAACCCTGAACAAGGCTAAATTCATTTACTCCAGGTCTCTAAATCCAATACCACCAATCTCCTTATTCTTGTACAGCTCTACTGCCTTAAGCCAGTAAATCCAAAACTTCAGTATGTAGCTTGCCAGTAACAGTGATAGGAATCTTGAAACATGACATAGTATAAAACGGGATGGCGTGCAACACTACCTTGATCAATATCTCCTTCCCCGCTCGTGATAAAAGTTTGTGCTTCTAGTCATTTATCCTCTTCAGGATCTTTTCCTCAATTTATCTGAAAAGATAGAC
Source organism: Rhodiola chrysanthemifolia (assembly GCA_033675395.1). Lineage (NCBI taxonomy): Eukaryota > Viridiplantae > Streptophyta > Magnoliopsida > Saxifragales > Crassulaceae > Rhodiola > Rhodiola chrysanthemifolia. Next base: position 35,094,262 of record CM066207.1, on the reverse strand, counting down.
TTTTTTATTCTAAAAAATCAATGGTAATCCAAAATAATTTGAGTGTGTATCAACTATCCTGATTTATTGTCTCTTCAGCACTTTTTACATACTCCCTTTGATTTTGCATAGTTCACTTTCTGTCCCGAGACAGCTTCATGTCTCCTAAAAACATCCCGAATCCACTTAATAGAGTCATGCCTAGCTTTTAAATATACATTCATCGACAAACATCAAGTGTGTAATAATGGGTGCCCTTTTACTCGCTCTGATTCCTTCCACTAAGCCCAGCTCCTAGTATCACTATAAATTTTGGGTCAGTTTTACGACACAAGTCGTACGACGTAGCTGGGCGTCGGACGAATCATACGACAGGAAAACAACAGATATGCGATATGTAAGTTATTTGTTTTTTATGTGCGACACATGTAAGTCGATTTTGTCCTTTTATGTGCGACACACATGAGACATTTGTAAGTCGATTTTGTCCTTTTATGTGCGACACACTTGAGACACATTTTTTTTTTGTCAAAAAAAAAATTTGTCGAACAACCAACTACCTACATTTTCCTCATTTTTCTCTCCACTTGCCGACACTCATTTTCCTCATTTTCTCTCCACTTACCGACACTCATTTTCCTCCATTCAATCTCTCCTACAATTCTATCATCTCCATTCACCCCAAAACAACCTCAATCAATCTTTCTCTATCAATCTCAATCTCCTCCCCCCTTAGTAGTTCTAATCTGGTAAGTTTAAACATCAATTTACATTTTATATATCAATAAATCATTGTTTGTGTAGTATTTAGGATAGTCTGATAATGGTCATTATCTGTTTATTTCTGATGTAAAACATGGAAAGGTTGATCCAAGAACGGCTATGGATGTATAATAAGTGTGATTCCGGGAGATCTTATTGTAACGAAACTTTCATGCTTGGGGTACGGAAGTTCATACAGTTGGACATTTCAAGATGCGGATATTCCAATGGTAACATAACCCGCTGCCCTTGTAAGAAGTGTAAGAACAAAAAACATCATGAAGCTGGTGTGGTCGAAAATCATTTATACCATAGTGGTTTCACAGCAAATTACTATAACTGGACATACCACGGCGAAGATCTTGCTCATGTCATATACAGCCAGCCTACACAAGTTCAACAAAATCCCCAAACTGCGGAGTACATATATCCGTCAAACATACCGGATCCTTATCATATGAGTGTCGACCATCAGTATTCACCGTACACAGACTTACCGTATCCAGACGTGGGTGCAGGAACTGTAGATAGTCATTTCCAGAATATGATTACCGACGTTGCCGGTCAAACCATGACCCTGATTTGCCAGAGGAAGCTAATGAAATCGCCAGCGAATTTTACAGTCTATTCAAATCCAGCCGCGATCCGGCACACGAAGGTTGCACTACTGAAACAGAGTTATCGTTTCATATGAAATTGCTACAGACGAAAACTGATTATAATTTATCAGAATTCGCATACAATTCAATATGCCAGCTCATCCAAAGGTTACCAGATTGTGAGAATTTTTACTACCAAAAGCGTTCATTCGAAGAAATTTATCAAGGACTTGGGAATGGGTTATGAGAGGATAGATGTATGTGAAAATGGGTGTATGATTTATTACGCTGAGGCAGATAGCTTGACAGTTTGCACATTTTGTGGTGAATCGAGATTTCAATCAAATAGTACAACTGCCATCTCCAGCGGATATGTTCGGGTTGCGAAATCATCTATGTTTTACTTGAATATAATACCCAGACTACAGAGATTGTTTATGACACAAAGCATAACTGAACACATGTCCTGGCATGCGTCAAGACAAGATGATGCTAATAAGATGGTGCATCCTTCCGACGGACAGTCTTGGAAATATTTTGACAGTTGTTATCCCGATTTTTCTGCAGAGACTCGTAATGTGCGGTTGGGTTTGTGTTCAGATGGATTTAGTCCATTCGGGACACATGGCAAGTCTTACTCGTGTTGGCCCGTAATGGTGACACCTTATAACCTCCCACCGTGGATGTGTATGAAAACGAGATTTATGTGGTTGACCATCCTTATTCCAGGGCCAAGTAATCTGAAGAAACGGATTGATTTGTATCTGAGGCCTCTCATTGATGACTTGATTGTCCTTTGGAATGTCGGAGTTGATACATTTGATGCAAGCAGAAGTCAAAATTTTAGGATGCGAGCAGCACTTATGTGGACTATATCTGATTTTCCAGCATATGGAATGTTATCTGGATGGTCGACACAGGGAAAACTTGGTTGCCCATACTGCATGGAGGACACTAAAACTTTTTACCTTGAGAACGGGCGCAAGATTTGTTATTTTGGTTGTCATAGAAGGTTTCTATCAAGAGACCATGCTTACCGTAACAATACCCGAAATTTTCTAAAGAACCGTAGGGAATACGATAACCCTGTTCCTTTTCGGACCGGCCACGACATGTACAACAGAGTTCGTGATTTTCCATATATTTGGGAGCAGGGTTTGAAGGATTCAATTGACGGCTTCGGTATCAATCACAATTGGACAAAGAAATCTGTATTATGGGATTTGCCTTATTGGGTGAATGTAAAATTGCGACACAATCTAGATGTTATGGGATCCATTCCAGAACTTCAGAGTGCTCACCTAGATTTGCCTTATTGAGAAGAACGTGTTTGAAAATCTGTACAACACCGTGATGGATGTAAAAGGGAAAACAAAAGACAATGGTATCAAATGTAGAAATGAGATATCCATTTACTGTAACAGACCTGAGTTGCATTTGCGAATGAATAGAGGGAGAATGGTTGCAAACAAAGCAAAGTACACACTCAGTTCCACTGAACAGTCTATTGTATTGGAATGGATTACACGACTAGGTTTTCCATACGGGTTTACATCCCATCTTGGAAGTTATGTGAATCTGCAGGAACGGAAATTAACGAGTTACAAAAGTCATGACGCTCACTTTTTTTCTTGAAAGATTGATGCCCATCGCATTTAGAGGCCTACTGCCAGGAAATATATGGGGTCCCGTATCAGAATTGTGCACCTTTTTCCGAGACATTTGTAGTTCTTCATTAGATATTGATCGCATGTTGATCCGGAAGCATAACATTGTGGAGACATTATGCAAGCTGGAGATTATTTTTCCACCTTCGTTCTTTGACTCGATGGAACATCTGCCTATTCATTTAGTCGATGAGGTTTTGCTTGGGGGTCCCGTCCATTATCGATGGATGTATCCTTTTGAGCGTTTTATTTATCGTCTGAAAAATAGTGCGGGTAGTCGAAGTAGAGTTGAAGCAAGCATCTTAAACGCATATTTGCAGCTTGAGGTAACTTTTCTTGGAAGTGATTACTTGGGGCCTGAATTTGAGACGAAGGCTCGACGTCCAAAGAGAAATGAGGTCTTGGCACAAGAACAGGACGGAGAGGCAATTTCAATTTACAATTATATGGGACGTGGAGGGAAGATAATTGGTAAAAGGAGGCTAACTGATTCAGAGTTTTATAAAGCAACACATTATATTTTGAGCAACACACCAGAGTTTGATACATTTTTAGCTCAATTCGACAATGAGCTTCGTTTCAATCATCCAGAACTTAATGAAGATGAAATTTATCAGCTAACACTTACCAACTTGCCTTCTTGGCTTGAAGACCATGTAAGTCAGTTATATTCCATAGTTGCACACTATCTTATTGTAAGTCACGTAATGAAAAAAATTTGCTCTTTTTTTAAGATCTGGAATCTAGGTGAGCACTCTGAAGTTCTGGAATGGATCCATCAGCTCTCAGAGGGATTCGATTGGCGAGTTGCATGTATGTCGACGTACAAGGTAAACAATTATAATTTTCATACGGAACATCATAGTCAAGGCAAGCAAAACAAACATTGCCAGGTACATGTCAAAGGGACGGAAGGTAATCACTTTTACGGTGTAATTGAAGAAATTATACGCATGAAGTGGAAGGGGAATAGAAACATGAAAATAGTTTTGTTTAAATGCCGTTGGTTTGACCCGAGATATGTTGTATCATTGCCGGCGAATGGAATTGTGGAGGTGAACACACGCAGGATTTATCAGCCCTATGATCCATTTATTCTTGCACAACAAGTTGATCAGGTGACTTTACTGATTTCCCTGGTCAACCAAATAGGACAAATCAAGGTTGGGTAGCGGTTTGTCGGGTGAAGCCGACCAACACAATTGACATTCAAATGGCTGATGTCGCATTCCAAGAAGATGTCGACCAAAATTCTCAAATACCAATACTAAACGTCTTCAGTGCATTTGAGGAGTTGGCAGATAATGTAGTGAATGAGTATAATGATGAAGATGAACCTGACGAAGACTTAGTAGACAACGAAGTGTCTGAATGAAGATGGAAGTCCAACATCTAGTTACCGACAACTAACAGATATGGAGGTAAACATCAACTTTGTATTCAATATCATAACTGTCTGACAAAAAACGACTAACAAGTGTCTACGTAGCAAACCCTAGTTACCCAAATAAGGAAAGAACAAAAAGGTCCCCGAAAATATAAAAACGTAACAAAAGAGCTGACAGAAGAGTAAAATGCAAATTTGACCCTCCAGATGAAGGAAATCGCCCTAAAAACGCCGACCTCATCGTAAAGCGATGAATCTTGTTCAGAATGTCGTTTCCACCCAAAAAAACACTAGGCTTTACGTAAATTCTTTGGATGTCAATATTATACCTAAAAGGAAGCTGTGATTTATTAAACCATGAAATATTAGTATCGACTCCGTTGAAATAAATATGAAAGTGAAATTGAAATTGAAAATTGATATTCAAATTGAAGTTATGTATTTAAAACACCTAATACCCAATCCAAAAAAAAACACTTAAACACATCTTTATATTTCGACACTTAGCGAAATCGTCTGCCGACCCCTTCTGCCGAACATCGCCGACTCCCGGATACGATACCTGTTCAGTCGATCATAGCCGACCGTCGCATGCATCCCGCCTGTCTAGCTCGATCGCTCATTCGTTTCTGACGACTGTGGGTAATTTCGATTTTAATTTCACTTCGTTTTATAAACCCTAATCGCTAACTTAAGGGTAATTTTCCTTTTCGATTTCGGGTAAGTTAGTTTGTAACGGTCATAGTTTGTGTTGATACCTATTGATTTATGGCTTCTGGAACTGGTCCCCTCTTAAACAGCATTTTATGCCGTGGATTGAGTTTTTTTTGTTTTTTCTGCCTCGCTTCTTGTATCATATGGGATCCACTTGGTCATTTAATTAAGGTGAACCAAGTGTTTGATTATATTACTACCAAAATTTGAAACAAGTGTTTGATTAAATTACTAGAATTGACAGTGAGCTTCGTTTCATTAATGTAGATGGATCCTGAGGAAACTACAGATGGTCCTGGTCCTGGAGGCAGACCCGTGTCCAGCAATGGGTTTATTGACATGTCTAGAGGCCGTCTCCGACGTCAATATGTAGCATTATCTAGGACCCTTGCTGCTATGCATAATTCACAGACGACTGTGCCTATTAACGCCTCAGCCATACATTCTCCCACTGTTGTCATTCCACCACTACATCCAGCTACATTCATTTACACATTACCTACCGACGAGAATCCTCCTTCTAATGTAGCTGCCACTCCTCCCACCGTTCGTACTGAAGCAGCTCCTCGAGTAATACCCTCTGATCCACGACCTCTCCCATTAGGAAATCAATTCAGACGTCCGCGAGGATCAAGGTCCACCAGTCATTCCCGTTCAACCCCTGCTCCATACATCCCAGCACCTCCTTCGCCTATAGTGCCATCGCCCCAGCCACACTATGCTCACCACAGGCCCATTTACACCGAGTTTGATACTGAAGGAGTGGATGACCTCTTTAATCAAATCTTCGAGGTGGGTGAATCTTATGTTCTCGACTCTCAGCATCAGACACAGGAGCGGCTTCCAACAGGGACATATGACAGACCTTCGCCCATTCATTCACCTGGGTCATCACAGCACACACCTGCGAGATCTCAGCCATATCCGGTGCATCCTCGCGATCCCCTTGTTCACGGTCAGTCATCCGCCGCAGCTGCTGCACGAGTTTCTGAGCCACATGACCCGCCTCGCGTATTCATCACCCCTGTGGGCGATGATAAGTAAGTGAAAGGTTTTACATTTCAACAACTTACATTTATAAGACAGTAGTTACTTGTATATTAACTTCTGGTCTTCCATCTGCCTTTTCTGTAGCTTTGATCCTCATGATATTGTGTTTGACATCGGGTTGAAGTGCATTGGGAAGAAATTCGAGGCCGGGTGGACTACAATCAGTACAGTCCCGCAATGGGCTAGAGAAAGGTGGTTTGAAGAGTTCCAGGTAATAAAATTAATATGTGACAGTCACTTAATTTTTGGTAAAACAATTTTTTACACTTTTATGATTTCTGAAGTTAAAGACTAGTTGACTACTATGTGTTATGAAATGTGCAGAGACTTGCCACGTGGAATCCTCAATTGACACCTCTGTTATACAGGATATTCATGAAAAAGTGCGGGAAGATTCTGCGAGATGGCTGGCATAACCTTAGGGCAGGGAGGAGTACCGAGGGTCCTGTTTTCTCCAAACCAGCTGCAACGGTAAAAGCAATTGCGAAATTCAAGGTTGATCGCAAACTGAAGGCCCTCTCTAACCAGAACAAGATTAGTAGAAGGGGTAAGAAAGACAACCCAAGCCGACACAGTGGCGGACGTTATCCACCATTCATACACAGGGATAAACTGGTAAGTTATCTTTTAATTTCATAATATATGATCGCATTATTATACTATAAATTCATTTATTGGCTTATGTGCACAGCATAATCCTAAAAAGGACCGTCTACTGTAACGACATGTACAAACAACTTAATATTGGGAAGGATGGGACATACCTTGATAAGGATGGTGCTACTATAGAGGTTATTCTTAGTACATTTCAAATATTGATATTAAAAGGGAATCATATGTTACTTTATTAATGGTATTATTTACTAAACTTGATTTCCACTTTGATGCTATGCTATTCCTATATGTTACTATGTTATTTGTGTTGTGGTGACGTTATGTTATTAAGTTTTGTTGTTCTAATCTTTCAAACTACCTTTTATATTGCAATGTTTGTTAATGTTTGTATCTTATTACCTATAATCTTGTTGTAATATTATTACTATATGCTATGTTTTGGTTTGTATCCTATTACTTGTCTTGTTTGTATGTTACTAGCTATTGACGCAGTTTTTATGTGTTCCTCATTACTTACTATGTATTATTACTAATTGCATTTTATGTTTATATCATCACTCTGTTATTTGCATTTTCTATGTTTTCCACTTTGATGCTATGGTATTACTATATGTTAGTTGTGCTGTGGTGATGTTCTATGTGCTTTGGTGTTTCATTTCCGTTTACACATAGTCTGTTATGTCTATGTTTGTTTGTATTCTGTTTTATTTATTTGCATTTCTGTTTACACATAATCTATATCATCACTCTGTTATAGATTATCTGATTGTTTGCATTTCTGTTATCATCACTCTGTTTTATTTATTTGCATTTCTGTTATCATCACTCTGTTTACACATAATCTGTTATCATCACTCTGTTTTATTTATTTGCATTTCTGTTATCATCACTCTGTTTACACATAATCTGTTATCATCACTCTGTTATTTGCATTTTTGTTTGTTTGTATTCTGTGTACAACAGGTCATTTCTGTTGTATTTATTATCTGACTACATAACAGGTCATTGTTTGTATTCATTTCTGATTACACATAATCTGTAACAGACATGTCACTGTTTGTATGTTCTAATTTGTATTCTTCTTTTTGGGTTAGTCGGATTTGGAGGCTACCTTTAGAGCGCTACAAGAGAGGTTTAATGGCGAGATTCCAGAGGCTGAGGATCTTGAGGCTTCAGCACCTATTCTTGGATAGTCGCAGAGGACGGGCCTTCCGAGAGTTGTTGGTTTTGCAGCCTCATTAGTCATCGGTTCTCGCTTTCAGGCCATGTCAACACAAGGAAACCTGAACTCCCAGACTACAACGCAAAGCCAAGGACTCTCTCAAGATGCAATTGCTCTCCTTACTAAAATGGCGCAGCAGTTTGAGGATCTTCGCATGGTGGTCGAGGCACAGGCGCAGCAGCTACAGAATCTTAAGGGTGCGACGAGTACCAGCTCCGCTCATTCACTTGACGAGGTGAGCTCTGATGAAGAATCCGACTAGGATCATGTGCATGCTCTCGGAACTTATTTTACTTATCTGTGGTATTTTTTTGGGAAGTTCCACAATATTTTAACTTTGTCGTAGCGTCATTTTGCCTGTGTTGAACTTGTTCCACATTGTTTAGCTTTCATGTTGAACTTGTTCCACATTATGTAGCTGACTTTTTGTTATGTATATATATGAATGACAAATTTGTGCATATAAAATGTGTTTTGTTTTTGTGATTGAAATAAAAATAAAAATATTATTAATTAATTAACTATTTTTTATTAATAATTGGTAAATTATATAATGTCTAATTAAATATTCATGGTGTCGTACAAATGTAGAAATTGTGACAAACAAGTGTCGTAAACATTGTGCGACATATGTTTCACACATAAACGTTGACAACGGCGTTAAGTTGTGGTAGCTGTGTCGCACAATTTGTTCGACGGCTGCTAAATATACATGCAAGGTGTCGTAAATGTGACGTATATATGTCGCAGAAAGTGTGCGACGCTTTATAGATATTTATGCGTCACTGTGTCGTAATATTGACGTATAAGTGTCGCTGAATTTGTAACGTAAATCCGTCGTAAGCCTCTTGCGACATAGGTTTGTGCAACATTTAGAGTTTCTGTCGTACTGTTGTCGAATATACGACACAACGTCGACACTTTTGCGTCAAATTCTTGATGTTGTAAAACAGACCCAAAATTTGTAGTGTATGTATTAATAGTATAGGTGAGCTTCTATACAGACTAGGAATAAATATGGTGATATGGGGTCTCCCTGCCTCAGTCCACGACTCGGTATAATAATGTCTGATATATTATCATTAATCTTCACTATGTGTGTCACTATTTCTACGCTTGGCATTATCTTTCCACCCAACAGGCACTAAACCCCAATGATAACATAATATTCTCTAACATTTTCCACTCTATGCTACCACACGCCTTGCTCATATCTAATTTCAACAACATTGCGCCAGTTTTCAGCTTATCATTACACCTCATACTATGGGAGATCTCATGGGCCAATAAGATATTATCAGTAATTAATCTCCATCTATAAACACACTCTGGCTATGGGCGATAATCTCAGGCAGCACCATTTTCAATATATTAGCTAAGACTTTTGTAATCAACTTCATAGCCACATTACACAAACTTATGGGCCTTAACTCTTCCACCCTTTCTACTTTTTTAATGTTGGGCACCAGTACTATAAGAGTTTCATTCAGTTCATTGTTCAACCTCCCAAGATTCAAACAGTATTACACCTTCTCCATTACTTCATTCCCAACTACTTCTCAATTACTTTGATAAAAAAGAGTTGAAAAACAGTCCAAATCCGGGGCTTTAGTTGGATGCATATAGTGTAGGACTCTCTTGACCTATTTATCTAATTAAACGAAACACACCTAATTAATTAATTGTATTACCAAACCAGGGAAAAGATCATATGAGAAGGTGAGAAATGAGAAGTAATCACAACCATTAGATTTTTGATCCAACTACCCTTATTTTTCGGATTTTTTTTAAATTATATATATATATATATATATATATAGAGGAGCGCTCAAATGAGAACCCCTTATATATAGATTATGTTCCTAAGGGTATTATTGTAAATTTGTATCCATGTAATTATCGGTGTTACGAATTTTGTTCTTTAAGTCTAAGAATTTTGATTCTTTAATTTTTGTTCTTTATGTCTACGAATTTTGATTCTTTAAGTTTTATACTACGAATTTTGTTCTTTAAGTCTACGAATTTGATTATTGTTAAAGTTTTACTATTTTACATTACGAAATTTGTTCTTTAAATCTAAATTTTTTTGAGTACTTCTCATTTCTCACCAAATTTGTTACTTTTCATGAGATCTCAACCAAACCAATCAAAGCTAAATACACCAAATTTTAAACTCTTAATTAATTAACCTCAACATATACGTAGATTCGAGAGTTCATGCGTGACCAAAGTTTCCTCGGACATGTCCCAAAAAATTATCCCAAAGTTGCTCCGGACAGATAATTTGATCGTCGTTTTTGCGGAAGAAAATCTTTCGCCTAATTACTCCGAGATTTGAGTAGATTATGGGGCATTTATGGGGTTTCAGCGCAATTTATGTCCCAATTTTTCAAGTCAAACTTGTAGTGCATAACATGCCGGTGTGGTTACCTAATGACAGATTAATCGGTCCGAGCTAGAGAATAGAGCCAAAGACTCCATAGCCTGCATGTTGTATATTATTTTCTATAAATTAGAGGCCATATGCTCAGGGACGGCCCAGGAATTTGAGTAGGGGGTGACAACGAAAAAATATTTTGTATTATGAGAAAACATACCATTGTTTAAAAAGGATTACTATATTAAAATAAAGAGCGTCTTGTTTCCAAATCACGGAAATCATCTATTAGTGAATCCGTGCTAAACATTTTTGCTATTTGTTTTTCAATGTTGACAACCAAGCAATCCGATAAGAAATCATCTTCCATCTTGTTGCGAAGTGCGTTTTTCACTATATTCATCCTTGAAAAAGACCGTACAGCAATAGCAGTGGAAACTGGAAGAGTCAGAATAAGAGTTATCACCTTGTATAGCAACGGGAACATGTTTGATTTTCTTGTTCTCGTCAACCATCGACATAGTTCAGAAATTTCGGTCAAAGTGTTAAACTCAGGAAGTTGTCGAACTAGCTCAAAATGTTGAAGTTCCATGCGCAACGATGTCCTTTCATCCTCATCGAAGTCTAATGGATAAAATTTCTCTACCAGTTTGCATATGTCATCGACTCTAAGTGTTGTACGCAACTATTTGGGATCTAAAGCTGAAGAGAGAATGATCAATTCCACATTGTCATCATTGAATCTGTTGTTCAGTTCTTACAATTGAGAATCTATCACTGTGTAGAAAATATCAAGTCTATAATAATGCTCCACCGTGACTCTATTTTGTTGATGAGAAGCTCTTCTTCTTGTTTCATGATGAGTGCTAAAATCAGGAACTTCTATATTTACTTTTTTACAAAAAGTTCTCACATTTTCAACTAATTTGCTCCATCCATCATCTCTAAGCTTTTGAAGAAGAGACCTTGAAGTCGAAACAAGTGACGTAGCATTCAAAATATCTTGAGACTGAAGCTGCAAGGCATTACAAAGGCAACTCGTAATGTCTAAAACTTCTCTCATCAGATGCATAATAAAGACAAAATAAAAAGAAGTCATCGTCTCATAAACCGAACTTGCTTCACCACGTTGGCTATGAGTATTTCCATCTAATTTGATAGTCATTAAAACTTCCGATGCTGCACTAAACTTCTTGATCAAACTTAAAATTGATTTAAAGTGAGAAGTCCAGCGAGTGTCACCGGCTCTTTGTAAAGAACCTAACTGATTAAGACCCTTTCCACTTTCTAGATCACCGATAGCAAGTAAAAACGCCATATTTGAAGCATGAGCATCTCTTAGTTGATCGTTGCGTTTACAAGACGCACTCACGATATTGACAATAAAATTGTGCTTCTCAAAAAAGTGTTGAACATGATAAACTTCTTTTGATGCAGCAACAAGTGATAACTACAAACGATGAGCAAAGCAATGGACATAATAAGCATATGAACATTCACGTGAAACTAAAGCTTGCAACCCTTTCCATTCTCCACGCATATTGCTTGCACCATCATAACCTTGCCCTCGGATAGACTCAATATCAAGATTATAACGAGAGAGCATCGAAAAATACCATTTTTCAAAGTCAATGATGTGGTATCTTTCACATGAAGCAGCCATTCTTTTATGCAACCATCTCTGTCAACGAATCTCAAAACCAGTGTCATTTGCTCCTTTTTAGATTCATCCCGAGCTTCATCCACTATTATACAAAACTTTGCACAACCAATTTCTTCGCGAATAAACTTCTTGACTTTTATTGCCAAGGCTTGTAATATCTGTTTCTGTATTTTTGGTGATGTATATGATGCATTTCGCGGAGCATTGTCTAAAACCTTTGATACATCACTATTCAAAGATGCAGAGTATTTCAAACATTCAATAAAATTACCGCGATTGGTTGAGCTGTCAGATTCATCATTGCCTGTAAAAGCACAAGACTGGTAGGCAGTCCATCTAGCAACTTCAACAGAAGTTTTCAATCGAAGTCTATTATCAAGTATCTCTTGTGCTCTCAAATTTGGAAATGTATTAGAAATATGAGCCGATTGATTCATGATATCTGACCAACTTGAGAGAGCTTTATGATGAGGCGAGTTGTGATCTTTTCCAACATGTGCCATAAGTGAACAAGTTTTTCCTCCCACCTTATTCCATGCTCGAAATCCATCAACAGTGAACGCATTAGATCCTGAAGGTCCATCTTCTTTTTGAAATAAAAAACATGCCCGACAAAATATAGCATCTAGTGCCTTGGAATATTCCAACCACGATGCAAAACGACTATACCAAGATGACTGAAAACTGCGGGATTGTCTTTCAATAGATTTTGGATACTCATCAAGCATAGGTTGATACAGACTAAAATTAATATAAGCTCTTCGAACCTCATCACGCTTACCAATGGGGTACTTCCATATTTGTGGCCGTAAACCTGGGTCACATTCTAATTTGTTGATATCAAAATCTTCTTCAATTTCAAGCCTTCGTAATTTTGGAGCATGATGTTCCTCATTGTGGACCTGTCTTTGTCTGAAATTTCTATAGTTTTTCTTTTCAAGAACGAATCAATAGTTGATGTTTTCATCTATAAATCAGAAAAATCAAAGATCAGAATCATAATGTAACACAATTTATTTCAATGTCAAAATTACACAAATCGACAAACCCTAATTCATGCAGTCTAAACAAGCGAAAATCAAAACAATACAAATCATAATACCAAAATCATCGCATGTGACTTCAACATACATCTATTTGTCGAAATCATATGAATCAAAAAAAGAAAAAAATCTGGAAGACGAGATAACAGAGAAGCCGACGACTCAGACCGGCGTACTCAATCTCTTTGTGCGGCTGTGCCGTGATATTGATAAATGATAAGTTTCTAAAAAGTAATACCCAAATTTGAATAAATAATTTATATGAAAAAAAAATTGGAAAAACCTGGGGGTGATAAGTGTCCCCCAACAAGTCGTAGTTCCGTCCCTGCATATGCTAACATGTACCTTACTCATCATAAACATGTTTACAGTAGATGCATGCAGTGCAACCCCATATTTATTGTTTAGCAATAGATTCTTCCCACCACTTACTAAAATTAACATGGTCATATATTTACCATTGGTTTATGGTAGGGGTGTAAACGAACCGAGCCGAATCGAGTACCAGGCTGCTCGAGCTCAGCTCGATAAGATATATGTTTAACTCGAGCTCGGCTCAAGCTCGACGAGTAGAAAAGAATTATGTTCAAGCTCTGCTCATTAATTTTTTATGATGCTCGAGCTTAGCTCGATAGCTAATCGAGCTCAAACCTTATTCGAGCTATAAATGAGCAATAAAATGTTCGAATTAAAATTTTTACACTGGGCTCGAACATTTCAAAACTCTAAGGAGCTCAAACTCAATATAAAAGTTCCTTGCAGAGCCGTATAATAAGGCCCAACTCATGATGTAAACACGTCGGCAAGTTGTTTCTTTTATTTGAAACAATCAACTCCTTCATTATCGTGTGAGCGATGTGGGACTGAAGACACCACAAGTATTGAGTGGCTTCTTCTTGTGTATGATAGAGCGAATCGAGTGGTTCAAAGCTTGAGACTGTTGTGGATGATATCCGACATGGCGAAGGCCAAGGGATATGAAGACTATAGGACTGTGCATAGTGTTGAGGAATGAAATTCTGGTGGCGAAATCAGCTGGTGGGTGGTTCGAATAGTCGGATTGATAATGGTATGCGTGGTGGGAGGAAAGAGTGGACAGGTGGCATCCACGAGCATTCAGCAGCTGCTCACAAGGTCCAAAGAGAAAATGCATTGATATATTGAAAGCAAATGAATCATAGTCATATACTTTACATCCAAATATATCCACCAAAATTCTTCAGCCTCAACAAATGGCTAAATGTACAAACAATACTACAATGAAATCAAAACTGGAACCAATAAGAAAAAGTATTCAGCGAGACGGACAACATATGAAATTTTCATTCAAGCAATGGCTCCATAAGTAGTAAAATTGAAAGCAAGGGCACATTCGCTCCATGCATGTAGGTATCCAACTGCAGATTTGACACACGTAAGAAGTAGCTTTCAACATCGCATCACTTATTCTAAACAGAAAATGTGTGATCATGTAAAATATTCTCATGCAGCTTGATGATGTTGAAATCGATAGAGAATGGAGATGATCGGGTGGCCAATAATATAATCTATGACAAAATTAACCTCTAATTTGTTTTGATATATAACTTTAATCGAGTCATAATCGAGTTGTACACGAGTTTTAACCGAGTAATTATCGAGCATATAAATGAGCTGTTCATGAACATAAATGAGCCGAGCACCAGTGGGCTCGTACTGGGCTCGTTTAATAAACGAGCATAAAAGTTATGCTCATGCTCGGCTCGTTTAAGGTCGAACCGAACTTTGACCGAGCATGTTGTTCACCATTGGCTCGCGAGTGTATCGGCTTGTTTACACCGCTAGTTTGTAGCCACCGGAGACCATAAGCTCCGATATTGCCCATTATTTCTTCGCCTCGCTTGAGTTTGCAGCTATTTCTGTGGTTCATGTCTCATAATATTCGGCTAAATAGTTGTTTGTTACATTTGCAAGTTTCTGTTGATCAATGCTATTGATCGGTTATTTAATTCGTTTATAAATAAAAAAGTGAGTAATATAATAATTTTCATATTTCATTTGATGATCCTCAAAAGATAACATCAACCGTCTATGTATAGGAAAAGATGAGAATGTGAAAAGGTCATATGAATAACTCGAACGACAAAAAGAGAAGTATGTTGGCGCAGAATGCTTCAAGAAAGCAATGTTGGAGTTGTGTTCATTTGTTTTCTTCATGCGCACAAGCAAATGAGCATTCACATTTCAAAAAAATTAAAGACCATAGTCATCAAGACTAGCATTGAAGTTTCACCATAAATTTGGCATTTGTTTTCTGCGAGAACTTCTGACGGATATAAGGGAAGACGCTCATGTTGGAAAAGATACCAGCGCCTTTTCGGCGATATTAAGAAGAAACAAATCGGGTCGCCAAAATTTAGGGGAATTTATGGCAAAAGAATAGCCAGTTATAGTCTGGCAGAATGCTATCGTCGGAATTCCTCCGTATATAATTCGGCAGTATTTAGGTTGAATTCCGGTGATGTGCCTCATCTCCGCAGGAATTGCCTTGAACCTGATGGCCTAACTTGGAGAATAATTTGTGCGCCCAATTCTAACAACAATGGTTTCGGGGTAACTCTAATAGTGTTTTAGGTATGCACCGGACTAGCGCCTAAAATACACCTAAAAAATTCATGCACAGTCCATAGTTTGGTTCCCTATATATTGTCCGTTCCCTTCTCCTAATCACTTATTGAACATCAAAAAATTATAGTTTTCAAATCCCTTCTCCATACAATTCTTTATATGGATCCACCACGACGCACTATTCCTGGTCCTAGTGATCGAATTTCAGACTTGCTGCAACAATGCCCTGCAATGAGATTGAGTGCCGATCCCGACATTCCTGTGCAATCTACACAAGAATATCTAAGGGAAGCAATTGATGAGACAGATGGTGGCGATCTAAGTTCTACATGTTTTACAATGATGAATTGGTTGGATGCTTTGGAATTCTCTTCAAGTGTACTGATCACGTGGATGACCGAGCTTGAACCGGATGTGCATAATACTCCCCTTCCAAATGGTTACACATGACAGACTGAAAAAACTACAAAAGGTAAAAATTTGAAGTACAAAATCTTAAATTTCCAATTTTTGAATAGATTGTGGCAGTGATCGAGTTATGCCAGTCCAATGGGCTTAGCTAGAGGCTTTTTCGTCAATTTGAAGGTACAAATTACAGTCTGTGTTACAAGTACTATGCTTACCCAGCTACTTACTAACATATTCTAAATGGAAGGATCCAACTGCTATTGTACGAGCCACTATTCAAAGCAGTGTCGTGTGCCACGAAATAACGTACAAGCGGATTAAAGTAGGTTCCGTGCTTGTACTTCAAAACATCACAGTTTTGTGTGGTAGGTCCAGAACTTGTATTTTGAATATTACTGGCAAAAATCTGGTTATAGTATTTGTGGATGAGTCCACATCAGGATGATAAAGACGACCAAGATGGGATGTGAGGAGCATTTCATAATGTCAGTACGAATACTTAGAGTTCAAAGAATCCCAAGGCAGTTATGACTCTATCCATGACCATGATGCATTGTAGTTTTATTTCCATTTTGAGACACTCTCTTCTGCACAAACTATGTAATTTGTGTTCTATTAATGTAACTATTTGAATTTATGTCACTGTTATGTTTCATTATTAATTGGTATGACTTTCAGCCGTTATTACTTATGAATGTCAAAGACTATTATTCAAATTTTCTTAAAGATTTTACTATCAAAAAAAAATTCTTTAAGATTTTATATTAATTTTAATTTTTAGTATAGAAATTGAATATTCTTAATCCAATCTAATTTTAATGATAACGTAAACATTCAGACGATATTTAGGAGGATTTTTCAGGGCTCTTTGGCTGAAATGCCTCGAAATAGTATTATAATATAATCGTTGGTATATTATAGTTACAATTGTAGCCGTTGGACCCATCTATTATCGTTGTGTTATGTTCCGGGGAAACTTAGGTAAAATTTTGGGAAGCGTTGTCGGAGTTACTCTATAATGCCGCAAGAAATATTGAAATTATAAATTCGAAGTTAAACACTCTTTAGTCTAGGTGGTTTCATAGTATTTGTATATTTGAGTTTAGGAATGTGAAAGTCATTTGAAACTTATATGTTTTTTTTCTATTGCAAACTATTACAAAATTGGACACGAATGACACTACTGAAATCAAGACTATTTTCAAGAGGGTAGGTCATTTTCAGAAAAAAGAAAAGAAAGAGAGGCTAGGTCTTGAAGATGCTTTCAGATGGAGGGATTGAACATGTGTTTGGGGAGGACGAAGGGACCCACATTTTTACCGCCCAATGTGTAGGAAACAGCTGCAGTGAAATTTGAAGTTTGTGAGAAGCTGAAACGTGGAAGCGCATAGAACAAGCAGAACTATAAGGGGGAGAAATCTAAAAGGGCCCCAGTAAGCACATGTGTGGTCCAATACCTATCGAGTTCCATCAGATGGTATTGGTAAGTAATTCACTTTATTCGACTCTAAATATTTTTTTTCTACATAAGTCCTTTGTTTTGTTTTCGTATGTGCAGGCGAAAGAATTACAAAGGCAAGTAGTGTCGTCTGACATTTACAAGAGGACAAAGATGAACGGTGACACTTTCCTCGAGCCTGACGGAGAAGAGACACTACTAATTGAAGAAGTTTATTGTGTTTAGTTTTTAAATTATAATAGTGGATGACAGTTGTTACTAATTGTTACGATTGTTTTACAGAAAAAGCTAATCCTGGCTGCGCAAGCGTTACAGAGGGATCATCTGAATTCCCTCACGCTCTCGGAGGCAGAGCCTTCGATTTGTGGGACTACGAGCATGACTGGCCTTCCACGTGTCTTAGGAGCAGTGGCGACTCAAGCTGAGGGTTCCAGATTCTCGATCAATCAGAGCCAGCCGGGCGTAAATCAGAGACAGGCGGCGCCTCCTGCAGAGGAGATAGTGGATCGGGTTACAGAAAGGATAGCGCCGCATATGCATGAGTTTGCTGAGCAGATGCGTCAGATGTAGGAGCCGATTATCTCGAGGCTTGCGCCTACACATCCAGCATTGCGCAGCCAGTACCACCATTCAGACGATGACGATCACAATAGTTTATGCTCGAAACCATTTTCCTAATCGTATTTTCTTTTTCGTAATCGTATTTCTGACATAAATTACACTCCAAGTTTTGAAAACTTGTTAAAACCTTTTAACATTTTCAGCAGTTTTTTGCATTTTATAAATATATTAATGAACATTATAAAACTAACTACGTATTCCTCATAATTTGTATTTTTTTGAAAACTAAATATCATCCCTTGAACCCGGACTACCCCCTAGATTCAAAGAAGTCTGAATTCCGTCACATTCCCTAGAATAACCCCTAAGATCAAACAATTTGGCTTCCCCTTAACATCCCCGAATACACCCTAAATATAAATAATTCTGATTAACCTCACATAACATACAAATATTTAGTTTCCCCTAAAGCTCCCCCGATTAACCCCTAAATTTAAAAAGTTCTGATTTCCCTTACTTTCCCCAGAATATCCCCTCAAATACATAATAACAGTTTCCCCTCAACTTTCCCTGAAACACCCCCCTAAATTTTATGTTAATTTGTTGTCGCTCGACTTTTCCCTCGGAATTCTGCTAGATAAAAATTTAGGGGATCATTTTGGAGGAGAAGGTGATTTTCCTGGACTTCTGGCAGAGTTTAATATAATTCCAGCAGAGTATTGGGGGGTCTTTAGGGGACGTTTCTCTTCTGAAATTTGTGGCCAAACTTGTTGTATTTATCTTATATCAAGGGCATTCCTTGGTGTTTCCCATTGGTCATGAAAACTCACTCGTTAGATTTATGTTGATTATTTTCAAGAATAAGTTAATGTTTCCACATAGCTCCTTAAAATATCCAATGCAACATGAAAACTCAACTATATTTAGTCATTAAAAGCGCACACCAAAGACAAATGTACTTTATACTTATTGAATCGATGCGTAGCAATCTCAAAACATAAAATTTTAAAATGAAATGTCGCCACCTTATTTCAACCATTTAGCACATGATTTTCCAACAAATGCTCATAATTGGGATGAATAATCTTTTATCAAAAATCAATTGTAACAAGTTTTATCTTGTGATACGGACTTTGTATATCCCTTTGCATATTATTATTCTTTTACTGAATTGTTGGGTATGAGACAGCTAAAAAATGTGGACATCGTCTAGAAGAAGCAGACGGTGTTAGCGTATATAGTTTTATAAATTCATAACTTAAAAACTTGAGCTTTGGAGTTACAGTGGAGCTATAATCTTATATGAAATAGCGAAATCAATATATTTAATTTATTTATGAATAAAGAAGAACATAATCTAATAATTTTCATATGTGATCTAATGATCCTCGAAAGATAATATCGACCCTTCTTGTATAAGAAACGATGAGAATGTCAAAAGGTCATATGAATGTTTTCTCCTCGCGCACCAATGAGAATTGACATTTCAAAATAAAATAAAATTAAAGTCCATAGTAATCAAAATTAGCATTGAAGTTTATCTTCTACTAAGGACATCCCTTGGTGTTTCCCACTTGTCATGAAAACTCACTCGTCAGATTTATTTTGATTATTTTTAAGAATAAGTCAATGTTTTTTCACATAGGTTCTTGATATATCCAATTCAACATGAAAACTCAACTATATTTAGTCAATAAACGCGCACACCAAGGACAATTGTACTTTATACTTATTGAATTGATGTGTAGCAATGTTTGTTTAAAGGGAGGGACTTCCCCATTATTGTATTAATAGGGGCCAAACAACCTGACACGTAGCTCTTACACAAGAAATAAATGAAGCAAAAAAAAAGCCTTAAAAGGCAATCGACGCGCGCCTAACAAGACACAAGCACAGTAGAGCCCTAGCGATATGAAAAACAGTCATCATCAGAGAGCATTGCCCTTAGGAAGGATGCAGCCCCCTTCATAGGGACAACTAAGCTAGACAAACAGACATCAGTTAAAAGGTCTTCTAAAACTAGCATTATCATGGTGATGTGAAGGCACTGATAACGGCTCCAAGTGGCTACAGACATTGTGATGACAATAGTTACTTCCAATAATCCTACCGCAGTTAATGACATTGGCTACAAAGACAGACGGATTATCCCATCTAAGAACATGCTATTTTTTTTAGGGATTGACGCAAATTTTTGGTAGAGAAGGAACCCGAGGCTAACCCTTCCCAGATGATTTATCCTCCCCATAACCAATACTCAACTGCTTGTAAGCTATTTGCCTGTTATCTGGGATAGAAAGCAGGAGTGTATTCCATAAAGACGGGTCCCCATGAACTTTAGCCAAGGTCATATTAAATAGGTTTTCTGGAACACTGATACCAATATGCCTGCGAAAGATATAAACAGGGGATTGAAACTCAAATTCAACAGGGGATTGAAACTCAAATTACCCACCCACGCTTCCTGAACTACTGCATAGAAACCCGGATGCTCCTTTCACCTTCGATTGATCACCCCTCTTTAATCAATCAGCAAGGGGCAGAGGTCGAATTTTATCCTCGCCAAATGTTGCACTGATAAATTCAGAAACTCGGACATTTCCAGGCCATTACAAAGGACCTGATCAAGTCGCTCCCAAATCCTGATTTCTCCTCTATGATTGTTACACCATGTAAATGGACTACGTGAAAACCATGCATCACCTACCCCAACATAAATTTGAAATTGGTTGATAGCGGGCATGCTTCCGTCGTCATCCATATTACCTCCTCTCTTCTCCTCCCAAGAAGATATAGTGTTGAAACCACCAGAATTAGCCACGGCTGACTTACAAAAACAGAGATAATGCACCCGCTTATCATATAAATTATCTCTCAGAGTCTTGGAACATGATGCATAAACAAAGCACCAAACAACTTTGTCCAAGGATTCGCCCACGACACATCAGCAGTAACAAATTGAGAACTCCACACCAAATTGTCAATTTTCACAGGGTCTCGCCACAGAAGTCAAACATGATTATTTATGTCACCCTCTTCAAGGAAATTTGAAAAATTAAGGCATCTAGCAATATCTTCTAACACGGATGCACTCACTTTTGACTCCAAAAATGCAACCAAGTCAACTGGTTGAGTAGATAAAACATGTTTAAGGTAATCTTGCGTACCTTTATTCCCATCCCTCTCGCATTCCAGCATAAGGCATTCATTATCATTGGACTAAGGAGGAGGGGCAGTGCTCGCCACCCTTTTTTGATTTATCCAACATATTAGCTATGCTACTATCCGCCTTTTTGATCACTTTCTTAGATTGATCGATAGTCTTCGGGTTAACCATAACTCCAAGATCCTCATTGAAAACCAGAGCATTCATCGATCCAGGTTGGAACTCCACCTTCTCCCCCGCTTTTCTCTGATTTTTCTCTCCCTTGTTCTTAAGACGAGCCATACTCTGGGCCACATTGTCCAAGGACGTAGGATATTCATTTTGACTCAAGCTAAGATCAACATGTGCCATAGGATATGCTATATTTGATTCGGTATTTGAAGAAATGTTGGGCCTTACTTCCAAGTTGACATCCTCTCTTCCTGTGGAGTTCCCCTGATCATTGTTTCCTGACCCATACACCACTAGAGCCAAGTTTCTAGCCTCATTAGCACTCTCCTCCTCAACATTTGAAGCCACGGGAATAACTTCCTCAGTATTGTCCTTCTCGATATCAGACTGACTCGCATGGACCACCCGCCCTAATGTTTAGGGATCAAGAACTTCACTGATCTAGCACCTTTTTCATTTTAACTTGTAAGCAACCCATCTGAGAGCTGTTTGCTTCTTTTGACACAGTGACTCTAACAGATCCCCCTCGATTGCTATGCTTTTTATTTGATGCTCCTGTGACTTACTGCCTTTGTCACCATGCGCTCTTCATGCGTCCTCGAAGGCTTCTTCTTCTTGCAATTGGACAATTCATGTCCATGTAACTTGCAATGAGAATAGTAAAATTGGTTGCCCTCTACTTCAACTTTTTACCAAAAAATCCTCCCATATTAAATGGGATGAATAATCCTTTATCATTAATGAATTGTAATAAGTTTTATCATGTGATACGAACTTTGTATATCTTTTTGCGTATTATTATTTTTTTTACTAATTTTTTGAGTGACGGACAATTAAAAAAATATACCATGTGGCTTAGAAGGAGAAGGTGCTAAAGTAATTTATGGTTGATCACATAACCCTAACTTAGGCCTCGGCAATTGGCCCAAGGCCACATAAAGCCCGAAGGCCCATTACCCAAGCCGACTTACATTAAAATGTGTCGGGGCCCAACATCTGAAACCCAAGCCGCCCGACGACCCGAACCCGATTAAGCCCTCTATGAATATCATATTCTATTAGAAAACCCTACCCTAATATTCTGATCTAAATCTCACTCCTCAGCAGCCAGCACTCGTTTGTCTCTCAATATTCATCCGCTGAAAATCGAAGATCTTCATCTCATTCTCACATCTCCACCGTCGTCACCTCATTAGTAATCGTCTTTTCTCTCGGTTCTTTTGAATATTATTATTCAGATTCGTTCCGGAGATTTTTTTCGAATATTCATATTTCGGTTTGTCAATTTTTTCGGGTTTTCGATTCTTAGATGAACAGATATGTACATATCCGTCTATAGCTAAGCTGATCTGCTAATTTAACTCTTGCATATGTATATCCTTTTTTGCTTGAGTTTTCTTCTCATACATGAACGGATTTGTGTAGATCTGTCAATATCTGCGCAGATCTGTTTATTACTCTTGCATATTTGATTTATCTTTCTTTTTTTCTTCAAGTTTTCTACACTTTGATGTATGGATACGCGCAGAGCTGACAATATTTGCCCAGATCCGATGATTTTTGTCTTTCATTTTTATATTCGTTCAACCTGCAACCGTAGTTGTTCAGATACATTTTTATATGTATGAATGAACCTGCATAGATCTATACTTTTATGTTTAGATCGGTTAAAAATTGCCAGTTTTTAGTCTGATGAAACACAAAGCAGTCTATCACATTTTCTTATTGCAAGTTGTTTTTATTTTCTAGTTTAGTACCACGAACAGCTGAACTTCAGAGTTATTTGAGTAATCCATTATTTGTATTTACAGCTTGAAGCTTCGACTTGATTAATTCTCAGTGAAAGAAGCCAAACTTGTCACTCATTGCACAACTTCTTCATGGTCTTTGTTATCAGGTGTAGTAATCAAAATTCTTTTCCGGTAATAGATATACCTGTTAGTTTTGGGTTCATTTATTGTAATGTTCATTGGAACAGTATTAGATGTTAGATTTCTTGATATACATGTGTATGTTAAAACATACTTGCCAAGGTTATATTTGAATCAGTGAGTTATAATTTGCTATTGGCCTGTTTATTTGTTTGTTCAAAATGTAGCTTGTTTATTTGTTAGTAAAATGTTGTTTACTAATTGCGATGAATTATTCAATTTATTCTGTTACTTTATGTGTCTGGCAGTCTTCATAAAAAATGTATTAAAGCCAAATATCAAAAAAAAATTGAAGTTTTTGCAGATACGTATGTGACATGAAAGCTAGAAGTCGATGCTCAATTTTTGAAGTATATTAAACTACCTGAACTAGGATTGTCATATTGTCGAAGTAAGTTTTCCTTTTTTATTATAATACAAATTATGTTCCGTTATTAGTTATTTGAATGGCATTCCCATCGAAAATACTATGTCACTGCCATTGAATATAACAGTTTTTTCTTATTTGAATAAAAATCATTAAAATGATTATGTTCCTTCAAGTCACTCATTATATTTTGTATTGTGGTAGTATTTTAATGGCATTTAATTTTTATTTATTGTTTTTTAATTTTATTCATAACAAATTCGCACCCGAATTCTCATTCACTCGTCTCTCCGTTTCCCAAACTTGCAAATTTTTTTCCACCGCTTCGATTCCATTCC
This sequence comes from Rhodiola chrysanthemifolia, assembly GCA_033675395.1. Lineage (NCBI taxonomy): Eukaryota > Viridiplantae > Streptophyta > Magnoliopsida > Saxifragales > Crassulaceae > Rhodiola > Rhodiola chrysanthemifolia. The sequence continues at coordinate 35,070,176 of CM066207.1, read as the reverse complement.
TGCGGAAGAGCTCAAGGGCGCACGGCCAGTCAACTGACGTCGCTGGCGTATTTTATTCGTGGAGTGTGTTAAACCAGACTCACGGCTCTACTAGACTAGTTGGTGTCAAAGTAAGGCTTCGAATATGATCGTTCTTTGAATTGTGTGTTCGTCCCTGCGTGCCAAATTTGTAATGTGTTGACGGCGGTCTAAATTAGAGATTGACGATAACCCTGGGAGAGCTTGAATTTATGTGATCTAGTGGACCAAGTCTGGGCAAAGCGGTCAGTTTTTTTTTGAACTGGGACATGAGAGATTGATGCGTAGGGTTGCTTGTTTGGGTATTGATGTGTTTTGAGTATGCTCAAGCGTCGATGCTCCGTTATTAGTTTTTGCAGATACGTATGTGACATGAAAGCTAGAAGTCGATGCTCAATTTTTGAAGTATATTAAACTACCTGAACTAGGATTGTCAATATTGTCGAAGTAAGTTTTCCTTTTTTATTATAATACAAATTATGTTCCGTTATTAGTTATTTGAATGGCATTCCCATCGAAAATACTATGTCACTGCCATTGAATATAACAGTGTTTTCTTATTTGAATAAAAATCATTAAAATGATTATGTTCCTTCAAGTCACTCATTATATTTTGTATTGTGGTAGTATTTTAATGGCATTTAATTTTTTCATCATCGGTTGATATTGTAGGTACTTAGCTGCTGAGGTGAAGGCGATTTGGTGTTTGATTTTCAAACAGCAATTAGCAGTAATGTGATGTGCACTATAAACTTTTAACTTGCTGGGAAGTAAGCTTGTTCCTACTCATTACTCATGCATTGTTGCCAAGTTTGCTAAACCTGCGAATATAACTGTGTGATGATATGTTGTTTGTTGCTTGCTGTTATGTGAAAAATCTATGTAACTTTAATTTGGTTTTTTGATTGCCAGTCTGTATGCTTTGGACTCTTATTATCACTGGTAGTACGTAGCATCTGCTTGGTAATAATTGCAGTCTTTACATACTAGACTTAGGTAGTCATGGAGCCAGTGTCGTCTGACAATGATGGCACACCTGAGCCTATAGGTAATACAACCTCATCTATGCCTAGCGGCAGTAACACGCAGAAATCTAAAGGTAAGAAATCTGATGTTTGGAAGCATTTTGTTCAGTTGGAAGAGGTAGTAAATGGCTTTAAGGTACAGAAAGCCCAATGCAACTTATGTAAGACAAAGCTTGTTTGCTGTGGTAATGCTGGTACCTCGCATCTGACTAGGCATTTTAAGTCGCATGTGAATGCTTTAGCAAAAGGATCTGATATTAGAAATCAAATGTTGCTTGCTAAAGATAAGTGTGGAATGGTTGACAATTTTCAATTTGATTATGAAAGAGCCAGAGCTGAGATAGTAGATTTCATTATACGAGTTGAACTGCCATTTACTTTTGTAGACACACATGACTTCGCAGGTATGATTCAAAGGGGTTTGGCACCTCAATTTAAGAAATTTTCTAGTTTTACTTGCAAACGAGATGTGATGAAAAGATTTAATACTTGCAAGCTAGAATTAATTTCTTATTTTGATTCATATAAGGGCAAAGTTTGTTTTACATCTGACATGTGGTCTTCTAGGTAGAAAATGGGGTACATGAGGCTGACTGCACACTGGATTGACAGTGATTGGAATATGCAGAAAAAAATATTTTCATTTAAGATGGTTGAATATCCTCATACTGGTGAAAGTTTGGCTGCTCATGTGTATGAAGAGTTAATTGCTTGGCATTTGCATGATAAAGTGTTTACATTAACTCTTGACAATGCTTCTAGCAATGATGTTCTTGTTTCGCGACTTGCATGCCATCTTATGCTTTCAAATGCTACTAATCAGCTTTTCCATGTTAGATGCACATGCCATATATTGAATCTGGTCGTTCAAGATGGATTGTCTATTCTGTCACCTAGTATAGAGAAGATCACCACTATAGTCAGGTTAATGAACTCTTCAATTAAAAGGCATGTGTTATGGGTAAGTTCATGTGCTGAGTTAGGCTTGAATAAGCGGAACATAGACAATGATGTGCCCCATAGGTGGAATAACATGTATGAACTGCTTCATGTTGCTGTCAAATACAAAACTGACATGCATAGATATTGTCAAAAAGTTAATGAATCTAGGAATTTTTCCATAGATGTCCCTAGTGAGCATGATTGGGTTATTGTTTCATTGTGCATGAATATTTTGAAAATCTTTTGCACCACAACTATAGTTTGCACTGTGGTTTATTCTCCAACTTCAAACAAAGTGATAAACAATTTGGTTGATATTTATGCCACATTTAAAGCATACCATCCTCTTGATGCATTTAGACCCACATTGGTTGCCATGAAACTAAAGTTCAATAAATATTGGGCAGATTTTCCTATGATTTTTTGCTTGGCCACAGTTATAGATCCGCGATTTAAACTTTTGGCGATTGAGAGTTGGCTGAGTTTGTATGATCTTAGTCATATTGATATTGAGATTAAGGTTGCATGTGTTAGGGCAGTTCTGCATCAATTGTATGACACGTACAAAAGGAATATGATTGCTGCTTGTATGCCTGCTGCTTGTACTAACATGCCTGCTGCTTCTGATGCTCTTGAACCTGAAATTGATGTCAATATTCATGTGGTCCCTTCAGCCTCAATGGCTAAGTTGAAAAGAGCTAGAGTGAGCATGTACCCTGTGTTGTCTTTTATGGCTAGAGATCTGAGTATATCCGCTTCTACATGGGCCTCAGAGGCAGCATTCTCTGCAGGAGGTTGAGTTGTATCAGAAAAAAGGGCTTCACTTAGTCCAAACACTATAGAGTCTCTAATTTGTTTAAAAGATTGGTCTTTAGCGAGGAGCAGGAAGCAAGATGCAGCAGCTGAAGAGTATGCAGATGAGGAACTAATGAATGCCAGGGCAAGCCAACCAGATTGGCTTTTGGATGGTGCTGAACTTCCTGAAACTGTTAGTGACAATTCTTCTGAAACCGGTGAAGAGAATCCAGTAACTGCGCTGTCCGAGACCTAGAGCTTGGTTGACGGTAAATTTGAAACTTACATTTGTTTTGATATGTTTGTTTGTTACTGCATTAAATAATGGTGTGAACTGAATCTTGAATGCCACAGTTTAAGAATGTTTCTGAACTGTTTCCTTGTATTGTATTTTAACATCTTGTTACCACTTTTAATTCTCGAACTGTTTGTTTGTAACTGTCTATAAATAATGGTGCCGAACTGTTTGTTCGTTACTGCAGTTAAAGAAATTTGTTGGGGACTTGATATTGTCAACGCTTGGCTTTTTGAATTTTGTTTTACAACCGAGCGACAGAAACTTATTAACTTGTAATATGGTAGCTTTTGAGGTTCTATATGTAGAACATGAAACCTTGTAGCTTAGCTTTTTGTGGTTCTACTTTTAGAACCAGGTAAATTTTATGTAATAGCTACTGAAGAAATGATGGAATTGAGATGTAATAGGTCAGACCAAATGTATCGATTGAAGAAGTAGTGAGCTCCTGATGCTGTTAATGATGATAAGGGCCACTATAGTCATGCGGACCTTGCAGCTGCTGATTGATTGCCTCGCCTCAACCCTCGCACTGCACTGCCTGACGACCTTCTTGCTACCTACATTGTTTTGATGCCTTTTTGGTTACTTTTGACAATGCTGAGAAATATCTGTTGTAAACTTTATAGTTTGTGGTTGTTGGTAGTGTAGGCGTTGCAGGTCTAAATGAATTTTTGCTGTAAGGTCCTTTCTGAAACGCATCAGAAGGAAAAATAATATTTTTATAATTAGTTTTTTAGTGTACGAGCTTTAAAAGCTCGAGTTGGCCCTAAAAATACCCGAACTGCATTTGGCCTTAAGGCTTTTAAGTTTCTGGAAAATTCGACCCGACCCGATGAACAGTAAAGAATCACTGTATTTTAGATTATATCCAGTCCGAACCCGAGTTATAGGAATAGATGGTGGGTGTCCGGTTATAAATCTGAAATCACTATGCACATTGTGATAACTGACGCTACCTAAGACAGACAGATATAGGAATAGATGGTGGGTGTCCGGGTTATATTCCCACTGGGTTTTCATCGAATATTTTTATTTATTGTTTTTAAATTTTATTCATAACAAATTCGCACCCGAATTCTCATTCACTCGTCTCTCCGTTTCCCAAACTTGCAAATTTTTTTCCACCGCTTCGATTCCATTCCTGCGGAAGAGCTCAAGGGCGCACGGCCAGTCAACTGACGTCGCTGGCGTATTTTATTCGTGGAGTGTGTTAAACCAGACTCATGGCTCTACTAGACTAGTTGGTGTCAAAGTAAGGCTTCGAATATGATCGTTCTTTGAATTGTGTGTTCGTCCCTGCGTGCCAAATTTGTAATGTGTTGACGGCGGTCTAAATTAGAGATTGACGAGAACCCTGGGAGAGCTTGAATTTATGTGATCTAGTGGACCAAGTCTGGGCAAAGCGGTCAGTTTTTTTTTGAACTGGGACATGAGAGATTGATGCGTAGGGTTGCTTGTTTGGGTATTGATGTGTTTTGAGTATGCTCAAGCGTCGTATTTTCATTACTGAGATATCCTATGTCGAGCTTTCAGTTTTCGTACCAAGTTGTTTTGAAGCTACCAGTAATTATGGATTGTCATTTGTCATCATGATTTCACTTAAATCTCTTCCCAATTAGTGAATAGACTGGTTTTCACTACAAGGTTGTAATTTATATGATTTCCTTCTGATAGGCTGCGATTCTCTTAAACCCCCTCCATCACTCAATTCGGGATATACCAAACACCGTTGTCTTATATTCGATTGAGTTTAGAAATATCTTTTGATTGTATTAATTTGGATGATTTTATGATATCCATGTGCGATGTGTTGAAATTCAGAAATTGTAGCTGAAATAGAGCTAAAGTTCGGTGCTTTAGTGGTGAGTCGAAATGAGGCTGTTGAAAGTGGCAACTTGCAATTTGAATCAATGGGCTATGGATTTTGATGTCAATTTGAAGAACATTAAGGGGTCCATATCTAGAGCTAAGGAGGTGGGTGCTGTGATTAGGCTTGGTCCTGAGCTTGAAATCACAGGCTATGGTTGTGAGGATCATTTTCTGGAGCTTGACACCATCACTCATGCGTAAGTTAATCTTATTCTCGGTGGTTGAGTGTTTTGATGCTGGATATGTTGTGGGGTTAAACAATTTATTTTTGGTGGGGGCGTGTGGTTGCAGGTGGGAGTGTTTGATAGAACTCTTGCTTGGTGATTGGACTGATGGGATACTGTGTAGCTTTGGGATGCCTATCATTAAGGGGTCTGAGCGTTATAACTGTCAAGTTATGTGCTTGAACAGAAAGATCATCATGATACGTCCAAAGATGTGGCTGGCAAACGATGGGAACTATAGGGAATTAAGGTGGTTCACAACTTGGAAGCAAAAGGATCAACTTGTAGATTTTCAGCTTCCACACGAGGTCTCAGAGGCCTTGTCACAAAGATCAGTACCGTTTGGATATGGGTACATGCAGTTTTTAGACACGTAAGTCAATCCCTCACGTGCTATATTTTTTTTGTCGCCCTGTCCTTATACACCGTACTGCACAGTTGGTCTTGGTACTAATTAAGTTAGGGATGACAGTGATAAATTAAGAAGCCGACCAGCAATACAATAGTGTTTAGTTGACCAAAGGGGATACATGAGTCACCTTTTATTTATTAGATTCTGAGAATTACACTTGTATCATAAAACTGTTAAGCAGGCGACTAAGCCAAGGTCTATCTCACAAAACAGCTTTATAATGTATTTTATTAGGCATGATGGAACTCCGTTTAGACTATTTGGATGTAATCAGTTGAATTTTGCATTTTTAGCTGTCTGTATACCCTTTCCATGTTCCTTTTTCTGTGTTTTCAGATATTGTTTCTAATGTTTTTTTTGTAGGAGGGTTCACCTTAATTGCTTCATAGTCCTTTTTTTGTAGAGCTGTTGCAGCTGAAGTCTGTGAGGAGCTATTCAGTCCTATTCCTCCTCATGCTGAGCTTGCCTTAAATGGAGTTGAGGTCTTTATGAATGCAAGTGGAAGTCACCACCAACTTAGAAAGCTCGATCTCCGACTTCGTGCAATTATAGGAGCTACTCATTCTCGTAGAGGGGTTTATATGTACAGTAATCATCAAGGATGTGATGGCAGTCGCCTTTATTATGGTTTGTAACGTATTGTTGCCCTACTGAACATTTTCCTCATTTCCTTGGTTTCTTCGGTCACTATGAGAACAGATGCTTCTCTTTTACGTGTCACACACTACGCCATTTTACACCTTATACGACTATCATTGAGTTTGTCGTATATGAAGTAGTCGCATATGTCAACGTACGCGACAGGTAATATCCGTGATGTCGTTTAAGGAAATCTTAAGCGACATCCATAAAACGACTTATAAACTCCTGTCGCATATGACAACTTACACGACAACAGCTAAAACGACACATCAAGCACTGTCGTGTGCATGTACTTATGACACATATGCTAAAGCGGCACATCGAATACTGTCCCTTAAGAAGACATGTTTCAAATTTCGGGCACCGTACTTTTTGAACAATAAAGACAACGAGGTACATTAACTGTGTCGTACACTTGTTCGGTCAACAACTTTACACTTATACGACTATATATGACAATAACAGTCGCGTAAGAGAATCACATTTAATGAACAAATCAGATTTCCTCTTCATCTCTTCCCAGTAGCAGCTGCAAATTCTCAGCATAACTCAGCACATTCTCTGTACATTCTCCGTTCGGAATAGTAAGTTTTTGAGTCCCCACTTTATTTTTTTAATCTTCCAATTTGTTATGTTTGTGATAGATTTGCTAATGAGCTTGCCGCATGTTTGTGATATATGTATACCCATATATACATAAACTCATGAAGTTTTGCTATGTTTGTGATAGTTTTGCCATGTCGCAGTGTAATCAGATCTGACCACAAAACAGGATCTTGTGCATCGTACTCACTTGATAAGTATTCTTTTTCAGATGGATGCTCATGTATTGTTTTAAATGGAGAGTTGGTTGCCCAAGGCTCACAGTTCTCTTTAAATGATGTTGAGGTTGTTCTTGGTCAAGTAGATCTAGATGCAGTAAGTGTGATCTCTATGTGGTTGCCCTTACGCTGAAAATGTTCATCACTTAGGTGGCCCATATCATCGAATAAGGCGATTGTACCTCTGTGATACCCTCAGTAAAATACTTTGAATGGCGCAATATTTTTTAGTAAATGTGTTTCTTTTCTAATGACAGGTAGCTAGTCTTCGGGGGTCTATTAGTAGTTTTCAAGAGCAAGCGAGCTGCAAAGTCAGAGCTCCGTCTGTCGCAGTACCCCATTATCTTTGCAAACCTTTTAGCTTGAAAATGACCCTCTCCAGTCCTCTGAAGGTTAGTTTTTGATGTGGAAGTTGTCGTTATGAGCCTTATGACTACTCTTGTTTCAAGGAATATCCTTGTTGTTGATGTTACGCATCACTTTTGTTTTTGTTAATCGGTTTTGAACTATACGGCTACATGAAAGCAGCAGCTAGTTTAGCTTAATTTGCATTGTTATTTTAATTTAACGCATGGTTATGTGTTTCACTTAATCGTGCAAGCAGATTACTTACCATTCTCCAGAAGAGGAAATAGCCTTTGGTCCTGCTTGCTGGCTATGGGACTATCTAAGGAGAAGTGGAGCTTCTGGCTTTTTGCTTCCTCTTTCTGGGGGTGCTGATAGCTCCTCCGTTGCTGCTATCGTCGGCTGCATGTGCCAGTTAGTTTTAAAAGGTTAGTTTCTGGATAAACAAGTAACATTTGGCTGCATGTCCAAGCTTGTTTCACTTTTCTATGCTTATTATAATGGGAAAATTACAAAAAGGCTACGTGGACTGTCACACCATTTTAAGTCGCGGACTGGACTATTTCAATTTTCAATTTGATGTTTTTGGACTAAATTGTAAACAGAAAACCACTACGCCATTTTACACTTTATACGACATGCCCATTTTAGTCGCGTAAGAGACGCAATACGTCGCATAAGACTTATACGACAGTTATTGTGTCGTAAATGCTGCGTCGCGTAACCTCATGTGGCGTAACTCTTATACGACAGTCTCAGAGACAAACTGTCGTATAAGAGATACCTTATGGGACAGTCAGGTCGGCATGTCCTTTATGTTACTTGACTGTCGTGTAAGAAGTTACTTACGTGACTACATATTCTTGATTACGGGACTTTTATTTGACTGTAGCTATATACATACGCGACATAAATAACTTAAGACATGACGCTTACGTTGTGTCGTGTTAGTGGTGTCGTGTAAGTGGTGTCATGTAAGTGCAATTGTACGCCTACTTTAACCTCATACGCGACAGGTCAAATTGTTTGACAATTTCAAATTTTACTGAACCAGAAAGGTAATACATAAACCTGCCATTCATTTTACATTGTTCTACATCAAAAAAATATAAAACATCCGCTAGCATAAAACACATAAAGCTGTAGTGTCTACATCGTTTTGGCTACCAACAGCCCCAAAATAAGCTAAAGTAAACAAGTTCAATAGCAGAAAATGTTACCACCAGCACTTGCGCATTCCTAAGGCATCAAGCTTGTTGCACCATCTGATGCATTGCTTCCACCAGCTGCATTGGACCCTCGCATCATGGCTTCCAGCATTTTTATGCGCTCTTCCAGCTCTTTTACCTTGACGCGATCATCCGCCTTTGCTTGGAGTTCAGCTTGCACTTCTGCGCTCAGTTTATAGCCCCCCTTTGGACGAGCAGGCTTCTTCATGCACTTGCCGACACCAGATATGTATCGGCCTCTCTTCTGGCCCACTGCCTCCTCGATAATACTGAACTGAAGGTCCATGGGCAAAGGATCATCCACCCCACTACAAGCCGGGTCACCAACAACTTCACTCAACTTGCCTTTCATTTTTTCCTACACATTATAAACTCAATCAGAAGTAAATATATGCATACCTGAACAAAAGAAAACCTGAACAAGAACTAAACAAAAAACCTGAAACAGGAACAAAAATGAAACTGAAAACAGAAGCTAATCAACTTTCAAAAATTCTCATAAGCCTCAGCCACTTGATGTCTTCCTTCGAACAGGTATCAGAATTTTTCAAAGTATCAGAATTTTTCAAATTCTCATAAGCCTCAGCCAATTGTCAAAGTATCAGAATTTTCATGCATAAGAAGTTAACAGTTTATCATGCAGTAAATAGCATGCAGTAACTTATGCATAAGAAGTTAACAAGTATCAGAAATTTTCAATTTCAGAATGGCAATAACTAATAGCAAGTTTAGTGACTATAGACATAAGAAGTTAACAAGTTCAGAATGGCAATAACCACTAACAAGTTAACCACAGTCACAAGTAAACAACTACTAACAAGCTAACCACTGTTCAATATCCACAGTTTCTCAATATCGGATTGATGAAAATCAGAAACAATTTATCACAGTCAATATCCACAGTTTCTCGAATTGATCAAAATAAATACAAATGGTGAGAAAGTACCACTAAAGCTGCACCAGCCGGCTCGACACCGTAAACATCTGCAAATGTTGACACGAAAGGTGCTACTTCTCCTTTCTCCTCGTATTCCTCTGATCGGTGGGCGAATGTCATCTTTCCAGAATGATGATCAAGTTTTTTGGAGCGTGTATATTTCATTTGGCCACATTTTTTCTACATTGATACAAAATAAATTATGTATAACATTCAAACAACATACATGAGAAGGAAACATGTTATAAATTCAAAATACCTTGTAGTTTGAATTTTCAAAGTGTTCGCAAAGCCATTTCCACTGGTCCTCACGGTCCTCAAACTCTATAGGTGTCGGTTCAGCCCCATACTTAAGGTAGTGAACCTTACACTGATGCTTCCAATCCTTGAACCTATCAATGGATTTTGTGATGATGTAACTCCATAGTTTCTGGTCTTCTGGATCAATTTCAAAATGTACCTACGAAAATAATAAATTTCAGTAAGTCATATAACAAACAAACTATATAAAACATGTATTCACAAAATGGAAAAATGTATACTTACGCTCAGCCGGTTTACGACAATCTTGTAGGCATCTACAGGCAATTGACCATAAGTAGCAGCCAACATAGGCACCTCATTGCGCACTACACTCCCAATTTCATGGACGCACAAACTACTATCAGCCCTACTGTCAGGTATATCACCATACTTCTCAAATGTCAGCTTGATTTTTTCCTTCTTATTTCCATTGACCTTCGCTGCCACCCTTGTCCCATTCACAACCCCACGCTTTCCTCTTTTTTCTTCATCTCCTACACGTCCAGACAATTAAATTAGTTCCAAATCATGTTCTATACACATAAAAAAACAGGAACATAAATGTGTACTTGTATACCTTCCAAGTTGGCTGAAAGCTCACGAATCGATCGACGAACGATGTCACTTTGGCTACCTGCCTGAGACGCAGCCTGAGATTGTTCCTCAGAGCTTTCAAAATTAATATTCCGCACTGAATGAATCGGAGATGGTGGTATTTCATCCACAGGCAAGTGGGCATCATCACTGTCGACATTCTCCGATTCTTCATTAGGCTCAGGGGCGGCAGGAGGTGGCGTAGGGGCAGAGACACTGGCAGACATGGATTTGGATGACAATGGTCGACTAGGAGGTGGCGCAGGGCCATGAAACAGTGGCCTCGCAGTCTTTGAAGCTTGGCTTGCAGTTTTCTTAGTGGCAATGGCATTCAGCCTAGGGCTTTTTCTAGGGTTCAGGGTTAGGGTTGCCAGTGCAGGTGGGGGGCTATAGGGGCGATGACAGGCGTTTCAGGTGGAGGTGAGGTAGCAGGGGTCGGGGTCGGCGAAGGTGGAGGTGAGATGGTTGGACGAGCAGGTGCCTTCGGTGGAACCGGCTTCGGGCGTCTTGCAGGCGGAGCCTGCTTCACCCCCACCGGACTGTCCAGCTTCGACGGTGGCCGGCGTACAGATGGCGGACGCAACTTCATGTACTCGGCCGAGCAAGCCTCACTGATTTCTTTCATCGTTCTCTTCTTCGGAGCCATGGATTCAAAGGAACGAGGCGAGTGTGTGAGGACGCGAGAATGAGAGCTGCGAGGCGACGAACTGCGATGCGAGAGAGAACGAATTGAAACCCTAAGTGAGGGTTTTTTCCAGAAACGACACGTTTCATGACCCTCGGTACAGAAACGACCGTGTTTTTGATACAATACAGGTTTATTGTTTTAGTACTTGTGTGTTTTGGTTTGTGGGAGGGAATCTGAAAATTTTGGGGGGGGGGGGGGGGAAATAGTTATAAGACAAACATAGATAGGTAATGTGCCATAAGCAAATACAGATATGGTTTAATTTGTGGTTCAATTAAGTAAGGTCTTCATCCATATCATCCTCTTCATTTTCACCATTCTCTTCATCTTCATCATCTTCATCCTGATCCATATCTTCATCCTCCCCTTCTGATTCATCTTCATCATCCTCAAATTCATTCTCATCATCGAAATTGACATCATCCATATTAAATTGAGGTGGTGATCGTGGAAGACTTCCCAAATCAACATATAGATCATCAAGAGGTACGTAATTAGGTATGTTCACGAACGTGTCTTCTTGATACGCATTGTTAGCATTTTCATCGCGCGCAAGTGAAGCGTCACTATAAATACCTATAAATTGACATCAACCATATTAAATCGAGGTGGTGCTCGTGGAAGACTTCCCAAATCAATATATAGGTCATCGCGCGCAAGTGAAGCATCACAATAAATACCTCTATGTGCCACCATATTAACCACTTTCCAATTATCTCCGGCCTTTGGATCATCTAAATAGAAAACTTGAACGGCATGGATTGCAAGACAATATGGAGAATGCTCATACCAAATACTCGACGTATCCACAGAGATTAATCCGTGATCGTACTTTATCCCTCCACCGTGGTATGGACTGGTATTAAACCACTTGCATTTAAAAACAACTACCGGCATTCCTTGTGCATACTTCAACTGGATAATATTCTCAAGGACACCATAGTATGTTTTGTCGTCATCTGTACATCAATAAAAAAAATAAAATGTAATTGCAATGCCTCACTAAATTTTAAACTTGTTAACATAATATTAATACTCACCAGTCTTAACCATCAATCCACTATTCTGTGTTTTTAAATGGCGATCTCGATCATAAATCACAAATTTTACGCCGTTCACGTGACATTGCGAGTAACAAGCATATGCTTGCGGTCGATACGCTAAGTTATGGACTTCATGGTTATAATATTCATGTCCATCTTGTTGTAGCTCATTCATCTGCGATTAAAAAATTCACAGTTAGTGTAATTAGAAAAAAAGGAACATATCAATCAAAAGATGAATTATTTATGCATACCCAATCAAGAAAGTGTCCATGAAAATCTTTGACGTATGCGTCATGGCTACTGTCTGGGAATTTGTCCCAGAATTGAATCTTGTGTGACTTATAGTAATGGCTCACTTCAAAACAATTTTCCACCACACACCAGTGAGCAATACCCAATTCTGACTTACTGAGTTTCACTCTAGGAAGATGTCCAAATGGCTTGATGAGCTCAGAAGCAGCTGACAATTTATAGGTGGCTTGACCCCCAGGATCGACATTAGTATCATCCATGTATAAGTTACAATATGTCATGTATCTCCATCTGCATCTGCAGGGTGCCTGAGATAATCACCTTCACCAACATCTCTTTCCTCATGCCATCGCATTTCTTTTGCAATGTGTGGTGACATGTATAGACGCTGCAACCTTGGAGTCAACGGAAAGTACTTAACCACCTTCTTAGGAGCTTTGGAACCTGTATCATCATATCTCGCTTCATTACACACGAGGCAGTTCTGAAGATCTTTATTTTCTTTGTAGAATAACATACAACCGTGCTCACATGCATGTATAGTCTCGTAACCCAAACCCAGGTTCTTCAAAAGTTTTTTAACATCTCGATAACAATTAGGGAAGTTGTTATCCCGAGGAAGTACTTCTTTACACAGCCGTAGATGATCATTGAAACTCTTATCCGACCATCGATTGGCAACCTTCACCTGCATTGCTTTTAAAATGGCCTCTAATACTGTTATGTCACTACCACTGTATATAGGAGTCTGGGCTTCGGCTACAAGTGTACGATACTTATCATAAGCCTCCTTCCCAAAAGGATCAGTATTGTCCTCATTCAACATATCATCATCTACACCCGTCTCATAGTCGAATCGGAAAGGAAAAGCATCATCCAACATTTCCATGGTTGGATTTTCATAATGGCTGCCACTAGAGTATTGGGAGCTTGATTCTTCATTCATTTGCATAACGTATTGACGCCTTTGCGTATATAATGATGGCAATGGAGGTCTATCATCAACTTCCCCGTGTAATGTCCATATGGTGTAGTCTTGCTTCATCCCATGTCGTATCAAGTGTGCTTTTATTTCACCCAATGTAATCGTTGGTTTACGCAACTTACAACGTTTACACGGGCATATATGCGTAGGGTGGTCAGCCCTATTGCCGTTCACAAAGCCAATAAAACTGTTAATCCCTTCGTAGTAATGTTTAGAACCTCTATCCATTTCCATCCAACTTTTATCCATATGTGCCTGAACATACAAGGAGAAGCACACACAGAAAGTTAATCCATTTCCATTATTTATGAGCAAATGTTTCACAAAAGATCATATATAGGGAAATAATCCATACTAAAGCTTGCAAATTGTTTGGAAATTCAATAATTTCTCACCATTATTGTCAAAAGCTCTAAGGAGCCTTACAAATCGAAAATGGAATCCTCAATATTGTGTACTCTTACACAACAACTATGAAGTTTCAAGCTCCATTAGCAAATCTATCACAAACATAGCAAAACTTCATGAGTTTATGTATATATGGGTATACATATATCACAAACATGCGGCAAGCTCATTAGCAAATCTATCACAAACATAACAAATTGGAAGATTAAAAAAATAAAGTGGGGACTCAAAAACTTACTATTCCGAACGGAGAATGTGCAGAGAATGTGCTGAGTTATGCTGAGAATTTGCAGCTGCTACTGGGAAGAGATGAAGAGGAAATCTGATTTGTTCATTAAATGTGATTACCTTACGCGACTGTTATTGTCATATATAGTCGTATAAGTGTAAAGTTGTTGACCGAACAAGTGTACGACACAGTTAATGTACCTCGTTGTCTTTATTGTTCAAAAAGTACGGTGCCCGAAATTTGAAACATGTCTTCTTAAGGGACAGTATTCGATGTGCCGCTTTAGCATATGTGTCATAAGTACACGCACACGACAGTGCTTGATGTGTCGTTTTAGCTGTTGTCGTGTAAGTTGTCATATGCGACAGGCGTTTATAAGTCGTTTTATGGATGTCGCTTAAGATTTCCTTAAACGACATCACGGATATTACCTGTCGCGTACGTTGACATATGCGACTACTTCATATACGACAAACTCAATGATAGTCGTATAAGGTGTAAAATGGCGTAGTGAACTAACTCCGTTAATTATCACCGTTTACAATTACTATTATTGAAAAAAATGGTACATATATAAAATTAAATATTGTCAGAGGGATAGAATTTGAAGCTTAACATGGTCGGAATAGGAAGTTGCATATATAATTCTCCTGTTGAAATTCATTTAATTCTCTTAATGATCGGGAACGGCCGACTTTCATCTTGTGGCGAGGGCGATGGTATGTCTTCGAACTGTGGATAGGGTTGAATTTTCTCCGAAGCCGAGAGGGAATATACTGATTTGAATACAATTGCGTTTGAAACCCTACATGACTTTTGTATTTTTTTTTTCTAAATAATATCAATTGTAAATGGTATTAATTAACGGCGTTAGTTTATTGTTCGAAATTTAGTCCAAAAACACTAAATTGAAAATCGAAATAGTCCAGGCCACGATTTGAAATTGTATGACAGTCCGGATAGTCTTTTTTGTAATTTTCCCTAAGTTTCTCGAAAAACTGAATGAGAAACTAAGGGTATGAAAACCCTCTATTGCATTGTCTGTGCTGCGATGCTTTTACAGGGAATCAAAACTTGCAGTCTGCTTTGCATGCTATAGTGATCAGCAACAACTCATGTATAATTCATTATTCGTTTTAATTAACTGTAACCTCCATGCTCATGCGTTTATACTTGCAGTTATTGAAAGTGGAGATGAGCAAGTTAAAGCTGATGCAATTCGAATCGGACAGTATACTGATGGCCAGTATCCTACAGAAAGCAAGGAATTTGCAAAACGCATATTTTATACTGTGTACATGGGATCTGAAAATAGGTATGTACAATATTTTATAAATTGACAGTTGTCACTTGTTATCCATCTGATTGTATCCAGAAAACTTTTATCAGCGCACTGTCATCCTTTGATTTAATTGCAGTTCTGAAGCTACCAGAATGCGGGCCAAGATTTTAGCAGATGAAATTGGCTCGTGGCATCTCAACATCTCCATAGATACTGTAGTGTCATCTCTGATATCTTTATTTCAAACACTTACCGGGAAGCGACCACGGTACCAGGTAAAAACTCTAGCATATCATATGAAATCTTTCTATTGTAATGTAGACTCGACTTTGTCCTGACTTTTTAATAGTGAATAATTAAATAAAGTAAGGATGTCTTTTTGACGAAGAAACTAACTGATATGTACTAATTAATATTTTAATGAGTCAAAGTTCAAATATTATTGCTTTTATTCCATGAGAACTTTAAATCATTACATTCTGTATTTGCTTAACCAAACTTTCAGTTAGATGGAGGATCAAATATTGAGAATCTTGGCCTCCAAAACATTCAAGCTCGAGTAAGAATGGTGTTGGCATTTATGTTGGCATCCCTATTGCCTTGGGTGCACAACAAATCAGGTTTCTATCTTGTTTTGGGCAGCTCCAATGTTGATGAAGGTCTACGTGGCTACTTAACTAAGGTGAATCATTTTTGTAAAAAATGACCAAACTTTCTACACGTGTATCCTCACAATGCTTACTTAGTAACTGTAAGTCTGTACTTGATATGCAATCCACCTTCCTGGATCGTAATAACAACTGAGCTTCTCTGTCGAATGTTGTGTACCTTGAAATGTCTGAATATCACTAGATTGTAACTTTGATTTTCTCTGTACAGTATGATTGCAGCTCGGCTGATATAAATCCTATAGGAAGCATTAGCAAGCAGGATCTTCGAGCTTTCCTACGTTGGGCTGCCAATCATATCGGATACCCATCGTTAGCAGAAGTTGAAGCAGCTCCTCCAACTGCTGAGTTGGAACCCATACGCACAAACTACAGCCAGGTCAGACGTTTGGACACCAGTATCATTTCAATAACTACCACTACACCAATCGGTCGCTTATGTAACATATTTTGTGACAGTGACATAAGAGCCAGTCGCATAAGTATCCTTAGGTGACTGAGTAATACAGGTCTGTGACACAACAAACTTAATACGACTATATCTTATGTCGCAAACATAAGTTAGTTACAAAAGTAAACTTACGCGACTGGACCTTAAGTCACATGACTAAGTCCGTTACTTAACGTATCTTAGACGACACAATCTTATGTCACATGACTAACTCTGTTACTTAAAGGATCTTATACGACGCGATCTTATGTAACTGAACCAATGTAAGACGTATAAGTGCCACATACGATATCCGAATTTGAAAATCGTTGACTGTACGGGAGTTGACCGTGCCTTACCCGCATTAAAGAAGATAGGTGCAGCTTAAAGTATCTTATGCGACTGATATATTCAAAGTGGGTCGAGTAAGTGAACCGCATTAAATGAACGAAGATCAACTTCATCACCCACTTTTTCTTACTCCTTTTCTCTCTGGTTCTTCTCACCCACGGCTGAACCCACCTTTGGAGCTCCATAGCCGGCGAATACATTCAGGTATGCACAGAAATTGTAATTTGAGTTCGTTTTTGGTAGTGATTAATAGGTTTGGCATTAGTTTTTGTAATTTCATGAGTTCGTATTTGCTTGGCCGGCATAGCTCATAAATTCCATCGTGTTGAGTTCCTCCTCGATCTGTAGCTCTCCCAGCCGTGCTTGAGCTTGAGACGATGCATTCACAGTGATTAATGTTTTGTGTTTATTGTTTATGAAGGTGGTTTTGAACATGGACAAAAGTTGGATGATGTTACAAAGGGGTGATCAACGATACATTAAAGGGATTGTTGAGTTTTGTGATTTTGCTAAACAAAATGGAGAAAATACCCACTTATGTCCTTGCAGAAGATGCTTGTTGGTTAGAGGACGAATTCCATCAAAAGAGATGTTTGTGCATTTGATCAATTATGGGTTTATGAACGGTTACACTACTTGGACATCACATGGTGAACAGAGTAACGAACTTTCAGCGGTTGCATTGAGACAACAATGGCTTGTTGATCAGAATCATGGAGAATCAAGTAGTGGTGGGACGATGCATCATGATCAAACAAACCCAACCATAGAGATGATTGAAGATCAGTTTCGTTTTAGACATTTGGATGAAGAGGATGATAATATGAATATGAATTCATTTGATGATGATTCAGAGAGTTGGAGGGCTTATGAAAGCTATCACAATCTTATAGGCGAAGCACAGACTCCTCTGTACAGAAATTGTGAGAAATATGTTCTTGAAACAATTCTGAGGGCAATGCAAATGAAAGTGGAGAGTCGACTGTCGGACAAAGGGTTTAACAAAATGCTGAAAATCACGAAAGAAATTCTTCCTCCCGATAACATCTACCCTGGTTCTTATAAAGATGTTAAAAAAGTTTTGAAGAGCATTGGTTTGGGGTATGAGACCATCCATGCTTGCGAGCATGGATGTATATTATACTACAAAGAGTTTCAACATCATGTTATTTGCCCAGTCTGTGGTGAGCCAAGATACGCGCAGCGTGGTAGTAGAAGCGACGTTCCAAAGAAGACGGTGAAGTATTTCCCTTTGACTCCAAGATTGCAGCGCTTGTATATGACACCACACACTGCGGGGCAAATGCGATGGCACGCTGTAAGAAAGGTTAATGTTGATGAGTATATTCGACACCCTGCAGATGGGGAATCATGGAAAACATTTGACAAGGACTATCCTGAATTTGCAAGCGAGATTAGAAATGTGAGACTTGGATTAGCAACTGACGGTTTTAATCCTTTTGGAGCATCGGGCCTCTCTCACAGCACATGGCCTATTGTTCTTATTCCTTACAATTTGCCACCCCATATATGTATGAAGAAGGAGATGAACATACTTAGTATGTTGATTTCGGGACCGAAGTCTCCTGGAAAGTGCTTAAATGTTTTTATGCGGCCTCTTATTGATGAGTTGAAGGAGTTATGGGAACAAGGTGTTTGTACATATGACCGGCATGATGGGTCATCCTTCACTATGAAAGCAGCTGTTTTGTGGACTATTAGTGACTTCCCAGGTCTAGGGATGTTGGGAGGCCTTAAGACGAAAGGGTACAAAGCATGTCCTTCATGTCTAGATGAAATTGATGCCACCCATCTTTTTGGAAGGATGTCATATCAGGGACACCGAAGATGGCTACCAAAAGATCATTCTTGGAGGTTTGCAGCAAATAGATTTAATGGGAAGGTTGAGTCTAGGGATCCACCCAAATTGCTATCGGGACCTGAAGTATTCCATCAGCTTATGAGTCATGAATACCCCACTTTGAGCTTACATCCACAGTTTAAGCCAAGAGCTACAAGTGAGAAGCTGTGTTGGACACATGTGTCTTCATTTTACGAGTTACCTTATTGGCATACATTGATTCAGCCATACTCACTTGATGTGATGCATATTGAGAAGAACGTTTTTGATAATATAATTGGCACGGTTCTTGGACTTGAAGGGAAGACCAAGGATGATATAAAGGCAAGAAAAGGCTTGGAAGAGCTAGGGGTAAGAAGAAAGTTGTGGTTTAAGCCAACAACCTCTGGGACTTCGAGAAAAGAGAAGGTGAGTAAGGCGCCTTACACTGTCACTCCGAGTGAGAAATTGGAGATCTTAGAACTGATCAAAGATGTTAAGTATCCATCTGGATATGCAGGAACCTTAAAGAGTAAGATTAATCTCGACGACAAAAAGTTTATAGGCTTGAAGACACATGACTGTCACGTTATGTTACAGCGGTTGTTGCCAGTTTGTATTAGACCTTATTTATCCCCAAATGTAATTAGCCCTCTTATAGCACTGTCGCACTGGTTTCGGAGACTCTGTTGCAGAGAGTTTGAAAAGGAAGAGGTGCATCGACTGAAGGTCGACATAGTTCACATTCTGTGTCAGTTAGAGCGCATTTTTCCACCGTCTTTCTTCACAATTATGGTACATCTCATGGTCCACTTACCGGATCAGATTTTGCTTAAGGGCCCGGTACACTATAATTGGATGTACCCCATGGAAAGGTAATTTAATTACATTTTAGACATATATATATAGTTATGTGTGATCAAACTAATTTAAATGTACTTTATTTTTATTGCAGGCAGCTTGGTCAATACAAGAAGTACGTGAGGAACACGCGGTATCCGGAAGGTTGCATTGCTGAGCAGTATGTGGCCCAAGAATGTGTAATGTATTGCAAACTGTACATGGGGGAAATTGGGGACAAATCAGATCATGAGGAGGTTGAGGAAGATTATTGGAACATATCAGTTGTTTCACACGTCATAAAGCCTATGGGTTACCTTAGAAGGATGCAGTTCGACAACAATGCCATCGATGTCATGCACTGGTGTGTTATGGAGAATTGTGAGGAGGCCAGAGAATATATTAACAGACATGTTGACATTTTCCATCGTACAAATCCTAATGGTGACAATGATTCAAGAATTGATGATTTCCATTCACATTTTCTTGATTTGGTAAGCACTTGTGAATCATATATATTTGTTGAATGCTACTTTTAACTATGTACAGATCCGTAATGAATTAATTGTTTATGTACACAGATGGTTGAATTAAGCAATGAAGGAGATGCCTCATATTCCAGAGAGCTTCACATCCTTGCTTGCAAACCACAGTTTCATTCTTGTTACACGCATTGTATCGTGAATGGCCTAAAATTTGTTGTTTGGGATAGGGACCAAGGTTTAAAGACCCAAAACAGTGGAGTTATGGTTCTAGCCGGTAAGAAACTATATTTTCTAAATGTTAATTAAGTCGTACATGTGTTGTCGGCATTTCATTCATTTAAAATAATCCGATATTTTGTTACCTTTTCAGGAAATGTTAAGTACTACGGGGTTCTTCAAAAGATCATCGAACTTAAGTATGCTGAAGGACTACCGGTAATCATCTTCCAATGCAAGTGGTTTAACACCGATCCGATAGAGGGAAATATTAAGGTGGATCATGGAATAATCTCGATTGACACTTCATCCATTTGGTTTAACGATGCTCCATATTGTCTTGCAAAACATGCACAACAAGTGTTCTATGTGGAAGATCCAAAATTCGGAGATAATTGGAAAGTTGTCAATGTCGTTGCTCAAAGAGGTACTTATAGCAGTTCTTGCATAGATACGAATGACGACGATGAAAGTACACAAGTTCCAGATGAAGCGTACCAAGAAGATGATATAACAAACATACCCACAGTATACATGTACAATGATAATATTGATCATGAAGATGAATATGACGATGGGTTGGAGCTGCCAAGAACAAATCCTGCTTTATACTATGACTTCGACTCACAAACTGATCATGATGCTGCTGTGGAGGATGAAGATGATGAAGAAGGTGATTTTCAAGAAGAAGAAGAAAGTGAAGTAGAAGAATACCAAAGTGATCATGAGGGAAGTGATGAAGTTGATGATGAGGAGTATGGGGATTATCAATCTGATTAGTCAATGTGCTTCAGTATATTTTGGATGTGTAAGTTATGAAATGTTTTATGTTTCGTGGTGTAAGGATTGATAGATGTATTTCGTATTTTGAAGGAATCTGTTTGTACTTAGGCGACTGAGTTTATACAAATCAGTCACTTATGAGACCCGCAGTATTAGGAGGGAAAATTATTTGTCTGAGCGGGACTTGTGAAAATTTTTGGGCAAAATTATATTTTTCAAATTCGGAAGTAACAGCCTTATGTTACTGATACAGTTTCTCCGTCGCCTAAGAAAACCAGCATCTAATCCGTACACGTGTCCTACACAGTTCGACGTGTTGGAAGGTAAACAACATTGTCTCATTTTACTTAGGGTTTTCACCCATCTTATTTTCATTCCACACATACTGCCGCATCTCTCTCCACTACTTCATCTGCTATCAAACTCTCCGCGCGTCAATGCCTCCGAAGAAGAAGACCCTCGGGGATGTCGTCGAAGCCTGCAGCAACCGTCCAATGAAGTTGCGTTCGCCTGCTAAGAGGAAGCCGGCCAAGGTACACACGCCAGAGCCGGCAGCGAAGAGAGGAGCGGTGACGAAGACGATGAACCTTGCGGAGGTGGTGACGAAGACGAAAGCTTCCAAACCACAGAAACCGCCGCGCAAGGAGGCCACTACTCCTAAGAAGAATGTTAACGTTGTTAAGACAACGACTGATCCGCCACGCATGGAGGCCACTACTCCTAAGAAGAAAAGTAAATCCATCCAACTCCAACTCCGTCGAAGCCCTAGATGTTCCTCGAAGCTCCGAGTACACAAACCTGCTACCACTGATGATATACCACCAGAGATCGCTCCACCCACTTCTAATCCAGCACCCACTCATGATTCCAACCCTAAAATCGCTCCACCCGCTGTCACTTCTAAATACCCCACCCGTACACTTAGTTCTGCGTCCCTACTGCCCCGTTCAACTCATTCTGCCCCATATCCATCCCTTACACCCTCCCCTGCTGCATCTACTGCCAAAGAATCGAATGCCATAGATAAAGACCCTGTTGGTGAAGACTATGTTGATGAAGACCCTGCTGATGAAGACCACCATGTTGATGAGGACCTTGTTGATGAAGACCACCATGTTGATGAGGACCCTGTTGATGAAGACCACCATGTTGATGAGGACCCTGTTGATGAAGACCACCATGTTGATGAAGACCCTGCTGATGACGAAGTCCATGTTGATGAGGACATTGAAGCAATGGCTACTGATGATGAACCGGTTGAAGAACCCTTGAGCATCCGTTGCAAGCAGTCCAAAGCCACTGGTAATATTATGCATTTTGATTCAAAATTTCATGTTATATATGCTGCTGTTTTGATGAATTAGTCCGTTACTGTTTCATATTGGTATGTATTTTGATATTGGTTTGTGATTGAAATGTCACAGAAACTGCTGATGAATGTGAACCTGGCAAGAAGCGAAAGCGCCGTGGTGTGGTGTGTGGCGCCAAGATAGCAGACTTGGTCCACAGGCTCGGGACCAGGATCAAAGTGGAATGCACTGTAGAGGCTAATGGGCCTGTTAGTGTGAAGATTCGCAGCATGGTGACTCATCAGATTGGGTGTTGTGTACGGGAGAAAGTGCCAATTGTAGCCTCAACATATACCGAACTGGACCCCAAGCACTGGGACATAGTCGGCAATTACCTAAGCGTGAGTTTATTAATTAGTTTAGGAATAATTAAGCATTACTGTTGAACTCTTTATTTACAGAGGGTGCATACTTACATGTTCACTTTAATGTTTTTTTTTGTAGACACATTTCTTCCTACCCAAGGATGACACTTTGCTCTGGGAGTTTATAACAAGGACAGCCAACAGTCGCTATAAAGACTGGAAATCAGATTGCCGCACTCACTATTTGGCCCATGGAGAGAAGACCCCCAAGGAGTTCATGCATAGAAAGGAAGAGTGGAAATGGCTAGTGCAGCACTTTCAGGAGCCTGGTCAGCAGGTTATGTTTTGTAACTTATCCTTTACTCTTTTTAAAAAAAAAATTAACTTCACTGTTTTTTGTCTTACTAATTGTTCCTTTTTATGTAGGCTATATCTGCAAGAATGAAAAATGCTAGGCTCAAAAAAATGAACCATCATTCTGGTAAAACTCCATTCTGCATCCGAGCATTAAAGCATCTGGAAAAGGGACACAAAGCGCCCTATGTTGCTGCGTATGAGGAGGTTTATTCACAGGAGGCTGATAGCGGTCCTTTAGTGGTAATTTACTCAATCCTGTTGTACAATTTCAAAGTGTTAATGCCACTTATTTTATAGTAGGATTAATTTCAAGTGTGTCATTGAAAATGGATTTGTGTTCTGTAATGTCACTATCTGTTTTCTTTAATGTTATGTGTTGGTTATTAATCCTTAATGTTATGTGGTTTTATTATAACATGAGTAATATATCATGTTATTTGTTCACGAAGATGAAAGTTTATAACTGTATTTAAGTATTTGGTTTCTTTACGCATCAGAAGCAAATTGTTTTCTAAGTATTTGGTTTATTTAAGTATTTAAGTATTTGGTTTATTTAAGTATTTGGTTTCTTTAAGTATTTAAGTTTATAACTGTATTTAAGTATTTGGTTTTATAAATTGTTTTCTAATTTTACATAGGAGCAAATGTGTGCCGAAGTCAAGTTGCTCACCCATAACCATGACCATGATTCTGATGACCCGGACAGCGTTGTTGCTGATGATGAATCCCTTCCAACAGACAAACAACTGGAAATTATTTATAAGGTTGTTGGGCAAAAGAAAGGGACTCAAGTGTCCGGTGTAGGTGGTAATATAAGGAGGCCTCCTCGCCCTAGAGGCGGTGCGTCTAACCACATGCTGAAGGAAGAGCTCTTAAAGGCAAAAGAAGAGGCTGTCAAAAGGGATGCTGTGGTTGAGCATCGGCTAAAGGCACTTGAAGAAATGGTCCGACTGGGTTTGGGGGTTGCTGGGCATGGATGCAATGTCTCTGATGGTGCGAGCTTTGATATGGGTGTCTCCTAGTTTCGTGCATGCTTGACATTTCAAAACAAAACTTTTGTGTAATGTTTTGTGTTGCTCGTTGAACTTGTGATCCTTTTTGGTGCTGGGAAAACTGTTTCTAGCATTATTGTGTAACAATTTAGACCATTTGCTAAAACAGGTGGTTTCGGAATGTACGTGAATTTGTAAAATGCTTCGTTGTTCTTAAACGACTGCAAACTAGTACAATACTATGGTGATAAAAAACTTATGCGACTGAAAAATCACATTATCTATACTTAAACGACTCATTCTAACAAAAACTGTACCTTACGCGTCACGTTGTACTAACAAAAACCATAAAGCGACTGACATTGTAAGCACAATTACTTAGGCGTCAGACATTTAAAGTAATTGTGGCCTGCAATTGACACTCACGTATCCTAACGCGACTGACGTACGTCCTTACGCGTCACGTTGTACTAACAATAAAACGACTGACATTGTACAACAATTTCTTAGGCGTAATACATTTAAAGTAATTCGTGGCATGCAATTAACACTCATATATCCTAACGCGACTGACGTACCTCCTTGCGCGGCTGTCGTATGTTCGTCACTTAACATATGTTATACGACTTACGTACATTAGTCAGTCGCAATTTCACTTATGTCGCATCCGTTATGCGACTAAGTCTTATGTCACTGACTACAGTCGCATAAGGTCTTATGCGACTGAAAAAGACCTTGCGCGGCTATTTTTGGTCAGTAACATAAGCGACAAAATGGCGTAGTGTACTAAGAAATTTAGGTGACAGTTTAAAGTTTCTCTCGCTTTTTCAATTTAATGTATGATGTTTGACCGTAGTAAGATCAAATCTCATTTCAATCATTCTTTTGTTGCTAAATTTGTTTTTCTAATACCTTCCTTGTCTAGAACAGCTTGATGAAGTGGACATGGGTATGACATATGAGGAACTTTCAGTCTATGGGAGAATGAGGAAAATATTTCGCTGTGGTCCGGTGTCAATGTTCAAGGTAAGTGTAGAGTCTAGGGTGTGTACGTTGCAGCTTTTGAATACTTCCGGCCTTCCTGGCCTAATAAATTGAAAAATCTTACATAGACTAGACAGCAATTAATATTAATGGTTTCAATAAATTGATGAATTTAAGCATGCTTCTTCGCACTTATATTCAGTCGCATGATCAAAGTATTACTGTTAGTTTTCTTAAATTGCAGTTCAGCAGTCACAGCTTGTCTACGAGACACTTGATGACGATGACATTAATCTTTCTTGCAGAACCTGTGTTATAAATGGGGCTCAAAACTTACTCCAACTGAGGTGTCAGATAAAGTGAAGCATTTCTTCAAATACTACTCTATAAATCGGCATAAGATGACAGTACTAACACCTTCATATCATGCTGAGGTATCACTGAACTGTTTTGACCTTTTTCATGTTTAAAAATTAAAACAGGTGACCACTTTTTGTGTCGTATACAATCAGCTAATCTGCTTCCGAAATCATACAGAGCTACTCCCCAGAGGACAACAGATTTGATCTGCGACAGTTCTTATACAACGCTAGGTGGCCATATCAGTTCAGAAAAATCGATGAACTCGTTCAGCAACTAAACGACAGATACCAGATCATGGCGCAGCTGCCTTACAAGCTACTGAGGGAGGTGGAGTTGTTGGGGCTGGCTCAGGAGATCCCAAAGCTGGATTGTGATCTGCTGTACTCCCATCTGCTAGATCACTTGCAGAATAAAATAGAAGCTTGTTGTTGTTGTGTGACTTAAGTACTGGTTCCTGGATGGTGTTCTTGTGATCTTGCCCAAATTAGACACAATAATCAACTGGAACGCCTTCCTTTTATGTATTATTATTTACCTCGATTAAAAATGTTGTGCATGTTGTTCTAGAAAACATTCATAAATCAAATGATGCTTTTGTGTAAGATCGTTTTACAACTTAATCTTGTAAGTACACATGCAAATGAAGAACTCTAACGAGTGTCTAGCGAGGGAATGGTGGAACAAGTATGTAGTGATGGAATGGCATAGAGTCGAGCATTAATTGGGTTTTGTTTAGCTTTTGACCTATAAATGCTCTTAAGGCAGAACCTTTTTTTCTTAACTCCAGAAAATTGTATCTTGAAGTACAAAACTTCTTTTTTCGAGAAAGTTTATAGTTAATTTTTCGCCCTTTTTTTACCCTATAATTTTTTATTGGGGCTTATTTTGCGTTCTCTTTTAACTTTACACTTAAAAACTTGACGATGTGTGAATACGAATTATGCGAAAACAATCACATGCATTGAACTTAAAAAGTAAACTAGAGTCACTAAAAGCAATCAAAAAGTTTAAGCTTTTTTTTATGATGGAAAATTACAACCTAGACCATAGCAAAACAACTACACAAATAGGCACTAGAAGAGGTGAACCATACAAGAAATGGACCGTACAATGGCAATTTAACCCCTACAAAGGTAGAAAAGATATTCCCATATTCCTTCGGTATAGATTCACTACTACAAACAGGACATTATACAACGGTTCAAAAATCGCATTATGCAACGGTTCAATATTAGGGTAACGGTTTTCAGAGAAACCGTTGCATAAGGTACACATTATGCAACGGTTCAATGTGCGTCATGATTCTTTGATTTACCTCTGTAAATAATGTCCAGTGCCTCTATCGAATTAGACTCAAACACCGCCTTGCGATCCCTAGTACAGAAGCCATTTTCATCCCTTGTAGCAGTGCACGCACCTCAGCTTCCAAGCTAGTCTTCCCTTCAGATGTCCAACCTGCACAAAAATGTTCACTATAGTATTCATTTCCTTCCACTATTGCAAACCCTGTCATGTTGCTGCCTGCATCAAATGAACCATCACACAAAAAATTTGTGCCCCCTCTACGACTTGTTTGCTACCCCATAGTCCATATGTGAGCTTATTCTTCCCTCTCAAACCAAGTATCCCATTGCAGCAGGAATGCTTTTATTCTGCTTACTATCTCTCCTTGCATTCCAGACCCTCATTACCATGACGAATAGTTTCTATCAAACCATAGCATCCATGAGTCGTAGACAAGAACTATAAAATTTTCGACTTTCAATTCTCTAGCACAGTACCACAGCCAATCAGCAGATCCTCCACAGTCAATTTCTATAAACTGTTCCAAACACCCAACTCCCACCATACTACCAAGCTTTCCATCAATCTTTAACTACAGGTAGCACATGTTCCCCTTTATAACCAGAAACAAAGCAATCCAAATTCACATCACATCCCCTTTTCCACAAATTCCTCGCATCCGGCAGTCTATTGTGATACAATCTCTATACAAATAATTTTACTTTATTAGGGACAACCAGTTTCCATACCCTTTTTCAGAACTTCTCCATGCTTGCCGAATCTGAGGTCTCCCCATAGGTACTCCTCATTCTCAAATAGTGCAAGTACATCATATTATAAGTCGACTGACAACTAAATTCTCCCAAACTCTCCCATTTCCACCTATCACTGTCATCCCTCTCATCTAGTTTAGATGGGCTAAGCCTCAAAGCCTAAAATATTCCTTCGATATAAGGGGATATTCGGACATTATCTTTGTATTGTATCAAGCTTTTCTGAGCCTTCTATTCTTTTGTTACTTTTCATTCAATAATACAAAGCTTCTGCGCATTTTACATTATTGATTCTCAGGCTACTTCATAGTCTTATCCCAATTCTAATTTTTGGACACCCTAAGGCTTATAAGGACATAAATATTGAATTTGGAAAGTGCTTTTCGCACTATTCATATCGATATTTAAGCCTTACTCATTGATCTATCGTCCTTGAAGTGAAGGGCGCTATAACATTCACATCTTAAAGTATTTGATGCTTTATTTCGAAAATAACTACATTTTCAAACCTGAACCTCTTGATGAGATTCGGAGTTGATATCATTTGTAACAAATTCATTCCAAATTATTGAATTTGAAAACTAATTAACTTAGCATGTATCAGTCTCATTTGTGAACAACATAACAGAACATGATATAATGATGATAGTACGTACAAATTTGTTTACCAGTACCGAACACAAAATACGAAATTGAAGCATCCCATGGCAGATGTTTACATGTTCTAAATAGTTAATCAAGTATTCCACGTTTTGGTCCACATCACCTTAACATCTTAAAGCGACAATTAATGTTGAGATGATATAAATATTAAAGTCTTGTGCTTGAATTTCATTTACAATGAGTTTTTATTTTATTTTATAGAAACGCAAATAAACCTCACAAAACAAACACTGAGACAAATCTCAAGAAAAAACAGAAGACAAACCAAGCAACAAAATTATAACAGACTAGTTAAACAACTTGAAATTGCATCATGGTTAGTCCAACACCAATTCTCCTCCTTAGCTTCCCTTGCCGACCTGTCTGCTGTTAGATCCGAGTCTTCTTCAGGGCTGCAAATCAATGGACGACTTGGATATCGGTGGAATCGTGATTTCACTTTCCGTATTCAATATTTCTGCCCTAATCAGGTTTTCAGAAATTGAATCGGGATAAGACCAACGAGAGAATACTTGGAATAGCTTTATCGGATTGAATGAGTCGAGAACCAAAGCCAAAATACTCTGAGTTTTTTTTCTGCTCCTCCTCATCTCAAACTCGCTCACTCTTTTCCATTCCGATTTCCATCGATGGATATCCAGAATTTGAAAAAAGCAGTTATTTTTTGGACAAGGCAAATGACCGATTCATATTTGAAATTCAAGAGTTCCAATCGAATTTGAACTACTCACATCAGCGCGCGTCTATAGTGCACATTACCATGTCGCGCCCACTTCAAACATTAGCGTCCTAATGTTCACTTAGGACGCGGTCCATTAATGTGCTTGTCGGACGCGATTCACACTGACTTTAAGCCCTAAGTTAAGCTCAATTTTATCCCGAATCGCCTCATCATTAAAGTGGATTACCCTAATAAGTATAAACATCATATACCCTAAAATCTCCAACAATCCTCCTACATTTTAGGGTTATACTCCTAAACACTAAAAACATTCAAACCGAACAAAACTTGGGCATAAGTGACGTGTCTATTCAGATTGAACTTCACATAGTGTAGTATCTTCCAATACTCGAGAATAAGGGTGTTCCAAGAATTATACCCTTCAACCCAGTGTTCTAAAAACGGTCGCCTAGGCGGCCATTTTCTAGTACCCGTTTCGTTTTATCCAATTAGGCGGGTGGAGGGTATTGGGCGGCGCCTGGGCGGTCTGGGCGGAGCCTAGGCGGTGTAATCGGCTTCTGGGCGGTCTAAATCAGTTTCTATGCGGAATGGTCAACTACATGTCAATAGTCAAACTTGAACGGCTTATTTGTTAATTTTTAAAAATTAACTTATTGAAACTAGGGATTTAAATTTCAATGCTTCAATTTGTATTGTTTCTGCTGGATGTTTCTTATTTTTCATAATTTGGATTTGATTAAATGTTCATATTTCTTTGCAATGTGCATGAAGCCATGAACTGATTAGAAGTCTACATTCTGGAGAATATGGAAGAAGAAGTTTGTATATTAATTAATGTATATATAATT
This sequence comes from Rhodiola chrysanthemifolia, assembly GCA_033675395.1. Taxonomy (NCBI): domain Eukaryota; kingdom Viridiplantae; phylum Streptophyta; class Magnoliopsida; order Saxifragales; family Crassulaceae; genus Rhodiola; species Rhodiola chrysanthemifolia. The sequence goes on along the minus strand of CM066207.1, from coordinate 35,040,619 downwards.
ATATATTTTAAAATATTAAAAATTCAAAACCGATTAATCCCCGCCTAGGCCCCGATTAATCCCCGATTAATCCTTGGAGACCCTTTCCGCCCGACTAGCGCCTAGCATTTTTTACAACCTTGCTTCAACCCATCTGATACGGGACAATAAAATACACACAAGTTTAGTACTATTCTAAGTACAACTTGACACTATTTCAGCCATGTGTTCATGAGTGTATACTTAGCCAAGCACAAGCTAATTTAAGCGGCTCGCTTCACAATTACATAGGTAGATTCTTTTCGCATGCACCTGCAATGCACTTTTCCAAAAGATTTATTAAGAAGATATACTTCAGTCTCCCTTTCTCTGCAGGAAACAAGCACATACCTTGGGATGGTTCCAACCATGTGCTTCAAATCTCTAAGTGTAGGCTTTCCACATTGAATTCATCTCTTAGCGTCATACTAAGAGGGAATTGGGTATCCTACGATTAGAGATTTAGATGTGCTTTAAGCCCATCCCTTAACACGACTTCTGTACCAAGTCCCTATACATGACTTGTTCACCAAGTCCCTAGCTAATCCATTTTGTCAAATGATCAGCTAGATTTCATTGTGACAGAATATAGTCAATCGATATCACCCCGTGAGTAATCAGTTCACGGACCGCGCTATGTCTAACGCCTAGATGTCTCGATTTGCCATTATACATTTGGCTATATGCCTTGGCCAAAATATTCTTACTATCACAATGGATAGATATCTATAGGTTTCGGCCACAAAAGAATCTCATGTATCAAATTTCTTAGCCATTTTGCCTCTTTACTGGCAACAGCTAAAACCATGAACCCAGATTCCATAATTTAACTAATGATGCAAGTTTGCTTCTTCGAGGCCCAAGAGATGGCATCTCTCCCAAGCGGGAATATTCAATCACTTTTAGAAGAAAAAAAATCATATTCTAAGTCAGTGATTCAACTTGCATCAGAATATCCCTCCACAACCGAGGAAAATTCAACATATGTCAAACCAAAATTCATGAATCCCTTATGATACTTAAGCACCCGCCTTATAGCTTCCCAGTAATGAGTACTAGAGTTACTAGTATATCAACTGAAATTTCCCACTGCATGAGCTATGTCAGGCCTTGTACTTTTCATTGCCTACATTATACTTTGATGAATTTCTCAATACTCACAACTGTACAACTTCATCACTTTTAATGTTTATCATATTCCATGAAATGGTTCTTGACATTAGTCATCAACAAGCTTTACTTGTTCATGCATATTAACTTGCCTCTCACCACCAAATTTGCCTTGAAGCATAATTTATATTGAATTCTCCTCCACTTAGAAGATATCAATATCCGTCTCCATTTAGGAGAACCCATTATGTGAATAAGGCATCACACAATCTTGACAAATTCTTTGTTGATGAACTTCAATTTGGTAAATAACCCACATTATTTATGCAACAATACATGCAAACATAAATCATGTGACATGCGAATAACAGAGATGCAAATACATATACTCTACTAACAAGCAAGTTACAATACGTAAAATCATAATCAAACCAGAACTTGCACAGCAAACTTATACATGCTTTAATAACAACTTTTTACAGGCTACCATCAGAACATAAGTGTTCAACATCAACACTTCAAAATTTTCATACCAGAAATACCCGAAATAATCACATAATCCTTGATTATTTCAAAAAAATAATCTCCATCAATCAGGATTTACCAACACGGTAAACTTACAAACACATTGACTGGAGTTTATACATCAGAAAATCCATCTGATTTTATTCTGGTTGAAAACCATTGCAACACATGTTCCACAAACATTTCCATTATGGTATCAACCTAAAGCACTCATATACTGATTTTATCAGAAGCTTACTGATTATGAATTTACTAGCAATAGATGCTCCACAAATCATACATATCAAGGTGTCAACCTCAAACATATATACATTGGTTTCATCAAAACACTTACTTGTCATGAACTTACTAGCATCGTCAATCCATACATGCTTCAGAAATCATACACATCATCAGCAATCCGACCAATTACTATGAACTCACATATCATGTTAAATCATGCATGTCAAATATGGATTGAAACAACCAAACCTGTTATGATGATTCGCCTTACGGACCACTTATTTTCCGTTTGTCGAACAAAGACTATTCCAATTCACCAGCCTCTCACACCGATTATCAAACCACTCTTGGAGAAAATTTTCATTCTCTCCATCTCAGATTTCATACGGAATCTTGCAGGAGTCAACTTAATTCATCTTTGATGAACCAATATGTCAAAACATATTCACATGACCGCCCAAATAACCGGATGGGTACAAAGTAAATCCCATGGCAAAAGTCCACTCCATCATCATGACCAATATGATGACTTCATTTATTCAAACCAATTGATACAGCCTTAATTGTATCAACCTAAAGTTCATTTTCATTGAACCAATCGTGTTTCATCCTTAGATGAGATGACCGACAGATGCACAACATCTTCTCCATGAGATTTGACCAACTCCAAAACCCAATGGTAAGCAGGTTGCTTTAACCATTCAACTAGCCAAGTGCAAAAACTCTTGCAAGTATAATGCTCATATTAATATTAATATGCGCAGCAACTTATTACCAATGAGCATAAAGCTCATAATTATTAGCATGCTGCCTTGCATCTTTTAGTCAACTTGCCAGGTGAATACAAGTCTCCCTCCTGGTTATATATCATAAACCAACCATGCAATTATGCTTATGGGATTCCTGTCTGATTCACAAACCATAACATGGAGATGCTGCAACCACCATAATCAAGTGGTCAAATGCACCTGCATCTTCATCGACCCGGAATTGAACTGCTATGATCAGATTGTTGTAACGCCTTATGTCTACAACCATCTCATGTTTAAGTCAGTAACTTCAAAACAAACTGATCTTGCTTTAAGATTGTTAATATTGCTGAATATACAGGCGGGTATACATGAAGTTACTGAATAACAGATACAAGAATACTGAGATGCGATTAAACAGAACACTATACAATACAGATTGAATTACTGCAAAATAATCGCAAATCGAAGTGGATCGAGTAGCGTTGGATGCTGTCCTTAAAGCAAGATTGCCGCCCTACTGTGCTTGGACTCGATGGCAGTATGCTTCCCAAGATAAAACGATCCTCGACAACAACTTAGCACCAAACTTTGTCGATCGAACCTTTCTGGCCTTCAACTATCACCGTACACACGCGAAGAAAAAACTCAAACAAACATGTCGGCCGGCTTAAGCCTCCATGCCAGGAAAGTTGGAAACGTATTTAGAGTTTTTCTCTTTTCTCAATCTTCCAAATAACGCACTGTGTTTTCTTTATATAAGAAAACCCACGTTATTAGAACCACCAATAATGGGTCCACTAATTAGAATCAGCCCATCGTGGGAGGATAATAATATTAATTAAATAATTACATCAATATTTAACTATTTAATTATCTCTACCTATAAGGTGTCACATTAGTCACACTAATGTACAATTAAGCCATTACTTGCTTAATTTTCTTCACCCTTAATACCACTTTTTCCAACAGTCCCCCACATGAAGAAAATCAAGTAATGAAAATAAAACTAAAACTCAACTCAATGTGGTGATAGCTTCTACGGTTGATATCTGCATAGGATAGGTAGGTCACATCGCCCTTGAACCTTCCCATGGGAAACCATGTTCTCTTTACTGACTATTCAGTAAACGTGATTGTCTTTGAAATGTTCGTCTTATAATGTAAACGAAAGTCATATCCCCCACAGATATTTTCCTGATCATTATTCAGTTCTCACTGGTGGGCTCATTTTGGTCATGACACCCCTTCCTTGGTTCTGCAAGAGTTTCTAGAGAATTAAGCCATTTGAATTCTCCTTTGAAGCGGCCCCACTTCTCTCTCACATAGGTGATTATTTCAAATAATCCCGCGTTACCCATTTGAATCTCACTATTCAAATTACTAGAATCATTAAAAGCTCCAAGCTTAGCCTCGAGCGGGAGTCACTGTTTATCAAGTAATAGGACTGGGGTGTTACTCCCACAGTGACCTCGTAGTCTTAGCAGTTAGGTGGTCCCTTTGAACCAAGTTCTTGGGATCTCCAGTCATCATGGTAGGGTTTTCCGTTGCCTCGACTTTATTTTCAAAAGGGCTTAAGCCTATGTTTTGATATTAACAATCAAAAGGCTTCAGACCCATTCTCTTTGGACAACTTCTCTATTAGGTCCTTACTTAACCATTTGGTTAGCGGATTCGCAATATTCTCTTTGGACCTCATATAGTCAGTATGACCTATATGCAGAGAAGTTGTTTAATGGTATTATGTCGTCGATGTATACGTCCAGACTAACAATTATACATAACACTATGTGCCCTAGAAATCGATGATTGATTTTCACAATGCAAACACATTGATGGCACATGTTTTGTCCTTTTAGGAATATCCTCCTTTATATTCCTTAACCACTTAGCATCTTCGCCACGTTTATCTAATGCGACGAACTCAGCCTATAAATGGTATTGACTAACACAGTCTGTTCGGAGGATTTCCAAGACACATTTGCCTCTCCCACAATGAACCCATAGCCACTCGTGCCCTAAAGTCATTGAAATCCTCAATGACCTCCAAATATCTGGTATCGTGTAAACTATAATTACGAGTAAATCGTAGGTACTTCAGTACTCTCACGATAGCTTTCCAGTGTGCACTTCCTGAATTACTCGTGTATCTCGCTAGTCTACTCACATTGTAAGCATTGTCTGATATAGTACAATTCATCAAGTACATTAGACTGCTTATCTGATAAGTCGAGTATTCGGCTTATTAATAGCTATTTTAACTGTAGCTTTTGTTCGTTTCCGACGATAATTTGATGTCATTTGATCCCTTTTCGTACGTTTCAGGTACAAAACAACATCACCTCAGTGTCGAAGCCTAAAAATGAAAACTCGGGAAAAAACCGAAGAATTTGAGCAAAAGTGGGTTGAAAAGGCATTCCAGCCGACCGGCTAGTAATTTCCCCTAAACCAGCCGACCGACTGGTCCCAAGAGCGGAAGAGTAGAGCTTTCGTCCGACTTGAGCCGGGCGGCTGAACTCACCAGCCGATCGGCTGGATGAAGACCTCAGAGGCATGCAATCGTCCAACTTCAGCCGACCGGCCGAGCCATTCAGCTGACCGGCTGGTGCCTGCCCTGTACTAGCACACAATCGTCCAACTTCAGCCGACCGGCCGAGCCATTCAGCCGACCGGCTGGTGCCTGCCCTGCACTAGTACACAATCGTCCGACTTGAGCCGGCCGGCTGGGCTAGTCAGCCGATCGGCTGGGAGAAGATTTCAGATGCCCTTTTCAAGCGCTCAGCCAGCCGACCGGCTGGATTTTGACGCCAAGACCAGCCGACCGGCTGGTACTGCTATAGTGCGTATTTTTTTACCCGAGACTATAAATAGAAAGTGGCATGTTTGACCTAGGGACTTGGCATCTTTGGGAGATTTTTCCAGAAAAAGAGATCAAATCAAGGGCATTCATCACCATCCAACCAAGGAGGATTGAAGAACAAGGGAGATAACTAGGATTAACCATCCTATTTCTATTCCTCTTCTCTTCTCTTTGATTATGCTTAAACCCTACACACATCATGTTGTCTTACATGATGTGTGAGTAGTTCCCTTGTGTTTTGAGGGTGTTTGTACCTTTGGTACTCAATGATCATGTATACACATTTATTATGCAATTTATGGAGTTGATTTCATTCCACTATGCTCTTCTCTTAAGACATGTTGCTAAGTGTTTGATAAAATGCCTAAGTGACATGTTTGCACTAGAACTATGATCTAAGTATCGAGAGAGCTTAGTGATGGTTTGGATATAGTAGAAATGAACTCATCAAGTGTTTATGAGAGTAAATGCATGGATGTGAGGTTAACTAAAACTTAATGCCCATAGCATTTATTACCTTAGGAAGAGATTCCAAGGATAATAGTGCTATTGAGTGAATCAATATCTTTAATAGGTGAGATTTTAATTAGGATGGCTTGACTAGGACTAGACTCACATGATAGTTTGTCTATTTTTCGCCTAAGCTAGGTTTTAAACCTATCAACTCCCAAAATGATTAAATTCTTGTATACATGGTCGTTGGAAAATTGTCAAAGAGGGGAGTAACCCGTCGAAACTCTCTTTAACAGAATTTGAATCCCCTTGAAACCTTTTCATCATTTGTACTAAATTTGAAACCATTCTCATAATTGAATTGAAGGAATAGCCGAGTTAAAATTTGATTCCCTAGCGTATAATCACGTTTGCTCCCTTGGGTTCGACACCGATCTTACCGGTCAATTAGAAATTCTTTTGACTATATATGAAAAATTACACACGTCATTATCACTCTGACATATTCCACTTGGGAAATGCATTCACCTTTATTCTTAGACATGTGTTGATTCACGTCAACAGGGATTCCAGACAGTATTGGACTATCTTCTTCAGATTTGTCTAATAGTTTGTCAACATAGTGTGACTGTCTTAATACGAGTCCCTCTAACCTTAGTGTAATTTTAATGCTTAAAATTACTTCGGTAAGTCTCAAAGGCTTCATATTGAACTTCCAGTTCAATAATGACTTGGTGGACTTGGTGTATTCTCATTGCTTCCCGCAATGAAAATGTCATCAACATTAAGACAAAAAGTCACATATCCGTGTTCAATGTTCTTAATGTATACACATTTGTCACACTTGTTGATCTTAAAGCCATTAGACATCATTACGTTGTCTAATTTCAAACGTCACTACTTTGGCGCTTGCTTCAGGCATTGAGAGATTCACTACCTTTGTTCTCTTGCCCATCAATAACAGCTAACCCCTCATGTTGTTCAGTGTAAAGCTCTTCCTCAACTTTCCATTGAGAAGGCATATCTTTACCTCCATCGGGTGAATTTCCAGATTGCGCATAGCAGCAATGATCACTATCATCTTTGATGTTATTCTCGTCACTAGAGAATGAGTATCAAAGTAGTATAAACCTTTCCTTTATCTATACTCTTTTATTACAAGTCTCGTCTTGTATATCGATGCAGATCCATTTTGAGTTTGCTTCTTTAACCTCAAAATGTATACCTCATTTGTTATCAGCACTGTTCAAGGAGACCATAAGCAAGCTTGTTACCGGCAACTAAATGACACAGTAGTCAGACATAGATGAATTACACTCACAAAATTGTTGGACAAAATTACAGACCATAAGCAGGCTTCTTACCAGCAACTAAATGCCACAATTCTGGGGCATAAAAAGCCATAGAGATAAGCGGCACATAACAAGTTGCAAGTCACCAACTAGTTCATATGAACAGGCAAATCCGCACACTAATATAATCTTAGTACAATAACGATTAAGGTTGGCAAATCATCCTTCAAATTAAATCAAAGACAGAAATGGTGTGTTTGCACAAATGATAAACTCCTAAAATAGGCATATATAACCCCTCACTTCCTGCTGGTGGGATTAAGAAGGAACTCAATAGTCAATACTTGTGGTTCCTTAGTCCCACGTCGCTCATACAACACAAATAGAGTTGATTGATTCAAATAAAAGAAACAACATGTTTCCTCTAAGTTTGTAATGGGTTGGGCCTTAAATTCTTAGCCGAGCCTCTAAAATGAGGTTGAGGTCTATAAATTTGAGTACATTAGTTCGAGTAATGCTCGTTTAAGGTTCGGGTAATGCTTGTTTAAAGCTCGACTAATGCTCGAGCTCGATAAGAAATCAAGCCGATCGAGTAATTTAAAATAATTTTGAGCCAAACTCGAACAAAATTTTGTCAGCCTCGTCGAGCTCGAACCGAGTTCGATCTTAGTTTGAACTCGACTCTTTTGCACCCCTACTCTCAGGTGGTGAGAGATCTACTGATTTAATGTCCTTGCTGCCACCAAAGGTATTAGGCCATGCTTGTCATTTACCACCAGGTTTCTTTTTAGCCCGATTAGTCTAGCTTCTTGAAGAATGGTACCAAAGTCCACATTGTCATATTTACCATATCCAGTCCCCCATGTGTCATAAGTTATGCTCTTAAAATGAACTATCCACCACCAACGGGATGGTGGCCTGTTGGTTAAGAAGTCACTTTAAGATAGTTGGATCCTTACGCCCTGGGTTCGAGTCCCGAGGCCACCAATTTCCTATTTTCCTTTTCATTTTCCTCTACCTTGTCCCGCCTCGCGCGTGGATACCTTCATCTTCACGCCTCGCGCGTGATGTGTTCTTACTCCCTCGTGGAGTTGCTATTCGGTAAAGGTGCCCAATTAAAGTGGCATGAGCTCCAAGTGTCAAAGATGTACCGATGATTTGGGTGGATGTGTGCGGATTCATGGTAAAGGTGTCGAACGTGGCTTGCGCTTCAGAAGTGGATAGATGTACCAGATGCGTGCGGATCCGATAAAAAATGTCTTGTTGAGAGCTCCGGAGATCAATATATATGTAATAGATGATAAAACTCATATGTATTGTAATGTTTCTAGTTGTTCTATCCATCCACTATAAAAAATGAACTATCCACCCCAAGTTCTTTCCAAAACTGTCTTACCCACCAGTAATATAACAATGCATGCAAAGTTGTATCCTTACGAAATTCACATTTAGCACAATCTTCCTGCACATCATATTCTTTACCATGTTACTTGATGTTGGTAGAAAATTATAATACACCCTCCAAAGCAAAAATCTTCACCTTCGGCTGTATCTTTAAACTCTAGATGGTCTTCCAGAAAAGGTTAATTTTCTGGTGTCTACTTGCTCTCCTAGTCTTTCTATCCACTGTGTGTCACCCACCTCCTTCAGTTTGCAATATACTTATTCGAAGAAAAGATCCAATTTCCTTCTAGTGTCCAGATTTGCTCTCCTGTATTTTTATCAAGATTAACCCATTGCTTGATTTTCCCAGCTGTGTTCCACTTCCATATATTTCTCTTGGCCAGGGATGGTTTTGTTCCTAGCTGACACTCAAAGATGTTAGAGTCTTTATAGTATTTAGCCTTTAGAAGCTTACTGACTAAACTATTCTGATTTACCAACCGCCGCCAGACTTGTTTTGCCAATAACGCATCATTAAAAATTGATGGATCCCGGAAGCCTAGCCCTCCCTTCTCCTCTGCTCTTGTACAATCTACAAGAGTTGATTCCTCTAACTTAATTCCCATTATTCCACCAATAGTTACTTACAATACTTACCACTCTTTTAATCAAGGAATCCGGTATCTTGAAGCACATCATTGCATATAGTGGAAATCTTGAATCACCGCCTTTATCAATATTTCTTTTCCAGCCATAGACAAAGTCTTCTCCTTCCATCCTTTAACCCTTTTCCACACCTTCTCAATAATATACCGGAACATCTATGTTTTATTGTGACTAAATGCAATAGGTAGTCCTAGATATTTAGATACCTTCTCCACTTGTTTAACTCCCAGAATATTAACTATTTCTGATCTCACTGATTAAGGAACATTTTGAGTGAAAATATTTTCAGACTTTGCATAATTGATCTTCTGCCTTGACATGAGCTCATAAGTTTTCACCACCTCTTTTAGATGGCAAGCATTTTGAATATCAGCCTCAAGGAAGAACATGATATCATCCGCAAATAGAAGATGAGTAACTTCCGGGGCCTCCCTATTTGTTTTTATTCCTCTCAATTTGTTTCTATTCTGAAATTCCTTCAACTTAGATGTCTGCCATTCAGTGCATATTAGAAAAAAAAATACGGAGAAATAGGGTCTCCTTGTCTAGTCCATCTCTCACACCAAATTTCTTCAGTTATTAAGTCATTCACTCTGACCACATATGTAACTGAAATAACATCTGCCATAACATCCTTCACCCATATATCAAGGAAACCCAGTTTCAACATCATTACCTCCAAATGATCTCATTCTACTCTATCGTAGGCTTTACTCATGTCAAGCTTTAAAGTAAAATAGCCTACATTTTGCTTGCCACTTGTCCTAATATAATGAAATAATTCATGCGCAGCAAGTATGTTATCAGAAATGAGTTTACCTGGGATATATAAACGCACTTTGGCTGTCTAATATAATGTCTAGTAACAGTGACTTTAAACGATTGGCAAACACTTTAGTTATAAGTTATGTCACCACGTTGCATTGACCTATGGGTCGACATTCTTCTAACTTATCTGGATTCTTCTTCTTCGGTACTAGTGTGATCAGAGTTTTATTTAGTCCTCCCTCCAACTTTCCTTCATTCAACATTCTCAGAACACTGTTTGTTACCGACTCCTTGACTAATCCCTAACTCCTCTAGAAGAAAAGTGTTGAGTTTTAATCAATTCCATGGGCTTTAGTGGGGCACATTTGGAATACTGCATCTCGGACCTCCATTTCATTCTAAGGGGTCAACAGGATACTAATCGTCTCATCTGTAACTTTTCTCGGCACCACCTCCATCAGGTTCATCAACTGATTCATCTCACCAACTCTGGTTGATTCGAACAACCTACTGAAGTGATTAACAACCAAACTACATAGCTCATTGTCCCCTGAAATTCATGCATCCGTGTGGTCCTTCAGCTTGTTTATTTTGTGTACTTGTCTCCTATGAGATGCCCTTAAGTGAAAAATCTTGTATTTTTGTCCCCGCCCTTGAGCCAATTTTTCCTTGATCTTTGTTTCCATAATAGCCTTTCACACAATAGCCATTCATCCAATTCTACACAAAGGTTATCTTCTTGAGTAATCACCTCATCATTTCGGTGCATCTCTATTTTCTTTTTCAACTGCGATATTTTATTTTTAATCTTCCCAATTTTTATAGTATTCGAAGCATCCAGTCCTTTAACATATCTCTTCAGACAAGCTAATATTTTTCCACTACCTCTATTTGCCTCTCTCCATCAACTCTCGATTGTCTTCCCAAAATTCAGGTGCCTCAGCCACATAGTTTCAAAACGGAAGATGTTCAGCCTACCTGGGTTCCATTTCCTTCTCCTTTTTACGATCAATGGTGCGTGATCTGAAACCCCAGTCACTCCATGACATACTTCATCCTTAGGGACATCACTCTTTAGCCTTAATTTGCTAACTCCCTATCTAGTCTGGCCTTCATTTCCAAATTCATCTCCTCCCATTCGAATAGGTAAACAGTAAGCCTCTGAATCTCAGATCCATTAGGCAACAATCATGTAGAACCTCCTTAAATTTTCTCATCTGCAATTCTACCCTTAAAACAACGGCTCTTTACTCCCACTATAAGCCAAGGAAAGCTCGAAAAACTGCTCTATCTTCGCAACAAATCCCATGATGTCCCCCTCCCGCTTACGATCAGTTACCCGTAGAAGATCGTAATTCTCAACTGATTACTCCCCTCAACTATCGCATATATGTGGTGATCTGAGAAATTACTCACCGTGATGTCTACATCTAAGGGCCACCATAAAGCTAATCGACTGGACCTTCCGGTGCTATCTACTGCAAACCCGTTTCGAAACCCTAAGTCCTTTTGAACACGCACCGGTCTCTCTTTTCTTGCCTTTGTTTCTACTAAGCCTACCCACAGGGAACGATTAGCTCTTACCGTATCCGCAAGAGCCCGAACTATCCACGACAGTTCCAACATTTGTCATTCATTGTTGTCGGCGGGGCTGCCCCGCAATCCCAGCCGCTCATAATCAGTTGTCAATCTCGTCATATCGCTCACCTTAACCTCTCTTTGCCGTGGTCTCTTGCTGATACAGATGAAACCTCACATTCGTTGTTTTTGGAGTTGAGCCTATTTTGGGTGTTTTGCCTTGGGCTTTCTCTTTTCCTTTATGTGAACCCAATCGAGTATTTATATTTCAGTAAGCCTGCATTCTGGGGCTGGCCCTACAAACCAGTTCCTAGATAATCGTCTAAAGAAACCCATTTTACATCCACGAGGCGCCCTTCGTCTCCTTCCTCGAAATTCGTATTGTCTCTTTATACCCCGTCGCCCAATTACTACCTCGTAAAACATTCTGCCACTGTGATATGTGTATTCCGCACTACCTAGGTTTTTCTAGGAGTTTCTTTTACGGCTATACTATCTTTTGGACTTCTGATTCTGAGATTGGCATTTCAACTTCCATTGCCCCATGGTCTCACCGTCTGGTCCTCGATGTCTTGGTTTTCAATCCATCCTCTCCGACTGTCCGGCCTGAGATTTTTTTCTTTACTACATGCTGCTTCAATCCCACCACCTACACGAGCTCTCTAATTTCTCTGTTGGTTCTGAACTTCCTCTGCAATCAGATCTGATTTTCAATTATTGTTGTACAGGTTTGGATCCTCTTCTTCCCGTGTTGAACTATCATCATTTTCATGGTTGATCACTCCACACTTGCTGCACATACATGGTAGCTTTTCGTACTTAAAATCTATCCACAGATACTCCCCATTGCGCATCTTTAGATAAACCCCTTTCATTATTGGCTTTTTAACATCCAGTTTGACCTGATACCTTACGTACTTGCTCTTTACAACATCAGATTCCTACTCCGCGTCCCCCTGCATACATTCCTGATTATCTCAGCAAATCCTCTTGCCACTTTATCCTCAATGAACCCGATTGGGAGATTATGGATTTGCACCCATACTTTAAGTGTATTAAATTTGATGTCTTCCATCCTCCCATTTCCTCATTTGGATTGCCACTCCGTCAAGGTGTCATGGTCCTGAATCTATTATTGTCTTCAACTGTTTTTCTTCTTTGAACTTTACCACTGCCATATTGTTTTTGATTTCTTGAAAAGTGACGCCTTCTTGCAAGTTCCATGCCTTCTTAAGGATCGCCGCCAACGCCGTCACATTGAACCCTTTCCTCATGGATAATCATACTATCATTGCATTATTATGCTCCTCTACTACATTGTTCCAGGTTTCTTCTTTGACGACACAACTAGATGCCCATTCAGTCGATTCGCTAGCTTCTCCACTTGATCTGTCATCGGTTTAGCTGTTTTCTCCGCCATCAATGGTCGAAAATCAAACAAGCAGTTAAACAAAAATGAGAACTCCCTTAGCATAAGTCACAGTCGAAAGCGTAGAACACTTGACTAAAAAACACTCTCGTAGGAACACAGAGAGAAAAGAGTGAGATGCCCGGTCACCTCCATTTCCAATGAGTTGATATATTTACTAAATTGTCCACCAAGATGAAGCCTTTCCTAGTGCATTATGATGAATTTTGATTTCCAGAGTGGGCCGAGGAAGTAATTGTCGTTGGCAACTTTCATGAGATGACATAGCAGCTGCACTAACCCTACCAGTAGCATCAATACATCCCTAACCAGAAGTTACTGCCCCCTTTAGTTCATGAATTTTTTTAATAGTATAATGATCCTTGGTGATACACAATAATATTGTGTTAAATAGTTTGTCATGCCAAAGGTTTCTTGGCAATTAAAAATCATAAGTATGGTTTTGATGACTTTGATTATAAAGGTAGTCATGATGACATATTTATGAATTGGATCGTTACAATAGCTAATAATCTCCTATAAAAGGATGAGCATAGTAGCTTATTGAAACATAAAGAAAAAAATGAGAATCACACAATACAGTTCCAGCATTCCTCTCATGAGGGTTTTATATCGGCTTGATTTTCCCTTTCATTTGAGAATTTTTTGAGTGCGCCAAGGTGATAGTGGAAGACACAAATTCAGCTCGCAAGTTGAAACTGGTGGTGCCAAGTTTCACACTTGACGGTTGTTGTATTCTGGGAGGCAGTTGCTCAAGATTCCAAGCACCCAATGGGACAGCAATAATGTTTTAAGGAAAGGGTCTACCGTGCCTCAACCATAATTCATTCTGGTTTGATCGTATCATTTAAATTTCATATTCGTTGTTATTTTGTATGAATATGATTTACATTTTGTTAATCTGTCTATATACATTGTACCCACCGTTTACTTGTACATTATTTCTGCCAATTTTGTACAAATTGTCTAACAATCTTAAAGCATTATTAGTAACTATATTTCGTCTCTCATTATTGAAAGTCACAATAGCTAATGTTCTCCTATTCAAATTGACCACATTGGCTGAATTTATTTGGAATATACCACGATCCCCCAATTTTTAGTGAAAGTGGAAAATCACATCCACGGGTTTTAGAAAAAAACTACATCTCTCTTACATTGTTAAAAACAGAGAACGATTTTCAGAAACCTCAATTTTCAACAACTGTAGTAAATTCCAAACAATTTTTGTGCGGATGATAAATTTCAAATATGCACTTTGCTTGTGGCACTTCTAAATTCAAGGAGGAGGGTATGTGTCCAATCTTAAGTAGCTTCCGTCACTCCATTCACACACATCTATTGCCCCTCTTGTGGTTGCCTAGATAATTTAAGTACTATTATGAGAGGAGCGTTCAAATGAGGCATCCCTCATAAGAATGAGGCAGTGAGACACCATCTCATCCATTCATCAACTCCATCAAACTCATCAGGTTAAGACACGTGTCCCACTATCAAAATCCATCAAAAGTAAAAAGCAAAAAGCAAAAAACTATTCCTGCACTATTCCCTGCCACATCATCATAATGAGTGGCTCACAACGTGCCTCACTGCCTCATTCTACCCCCTGTTTCAAAGGAGGGCTCCCCCCTATTATGATTATGTACATAGTTAGTTGCATTTGAGATTTTTGAGTATTTCCTTTCCTGAAAACTCTCACAAGACTACGATTCGTTCTATAGGATAGGCTAGGCTAGGGGTTTAAATGTTTGATGCATACACTAAATGCACCCGTGTTCCTTAACTTCCATGATGCACTAACTAGGAAAATTAACCTTGATTGTCAAGGTCCCTGGATATTGCTTTGATAAGAATCTGAGACTTTATCCAAATGCAATCGAGAAGTGTATCCGCTGTGTGAGCATCTGTTATGGATGGGCAAAGAGTCTTCAAATCTTTTGAGCTCTCAATGTCTGAAACCCACAATCCTTATGCCTGTGAAGGATTGTTTCTTTAATTAGTCCGTAAGGATGCGTGATTAAAAAAAAGTAGCCATCAAAAGTGAATGGAGAAGATTTTGGTCCAATCAGTGCTCTAATTTATTGTTTTTTACCGGGCTAGAGTTTGCATTCTGCCAAAGAAGATTATCCAAGCAGTTGATTCCATATGTGCGAGATTTCTTTGGAAAGGTGGTAGTCAGGGGAGGAGCTACAATCTGGTTAGCTGGGAAGATGTTTGCAAAGAAAAAACTGAAGGTGGGCTGGACATTAAAATTTTAAATGTTATGAATGAGGCAATGGTGATAAATCAGCTTTGGACAATGTCTAAAGAGGAAGATAGTTTATGGAAGTTGTGGACTGCTGCTTATTGGACCAAAGGGAGGAACTATTGGGAGATGGAGGATAACAACAACATCTCTTGGGTGACGAAAAGGCTAGAGTGTTGCAAGAAACTTAGTGACAAATGTGTGGCAATTGAAAATAACAGAGTTAAATGGATTGGTCAAGGGAATGGTTTTTCTGTAAAAGATACATATGACTCACTTATAACGCATTCCACTGAGGTGGAGTGGTACAAGCTGGTGTGGAATAGATTTAACCCTCCGAAATGCTCTATAAACCTTTGGCTAATTGCGAAAGATAGACTATTGACAAAACAAGGATGGAGAACATTGGCATCCATACATCCACTTTGTGTGTCCTGTGTAGCAAGGATATTGAATCCAGAGACCATTTGTTTTTCGAATGCGAGTATGCAAAGATTTTATGGGACAAGATCATGACTTTCTTCAAGGTGCGTGGGATTCCTAGATCCTAGCACCTCCTCATCCCATGGTACAAGGGGCTGAATCAGAATTGCTTGAAGACGAAAATGATTGCATCAGCAGTGGCTATGATAGCTTATGAAGTGTGGCGAGCTAGAAATAACGTTATCTTTAGAGATGGGATGCTGCCTGCAGATCAGCTATCGAAGAATATTTTTTTAGGGACTAAAGACAAAGATAGGGGCTTTAGATTGTACAAAAATTAGCTATGAGAATAGAATGTGGTGTCATAGTATAGGATTTATCATGTAAGGCTTTGGCCAGATTAGCTGGTTTTATTTTTGTGCAGTGCAGGTTTTTTGTGCGATTGGTAGCTCTTTAGTTTCTTGGTGTACAGTTCTTTTGGCTAAATGATATATCATCTTTTTCCAAAAAAAAATATATGGTCCGTATAATCAAACGTAATATTTCACATTGCCAAATTCTCAGATATATAATCTGTTGACATTGCATGTGAAAATAGTGCTCAAAAGAAAATTATAGACACGCCCATAACAAAGCATCCTGCAGCCACCAAGGGCTCAGACGTTCACCTGAACCAAAAGTACTGGAGTCAGGGTTGATGAATTGAATCATGGCTCAGAAACTACTAAAACTAAACTAGATGGAATCCGGAAAAGTGGTGAACAAGCCCAGTTAGGCAGCAGTAGCCGAATTTCAGAGGTAGATCTTTACACTTGACCAGTAAATAAACTGTATGGCAGAAATGACAACAATAATCGACAGAGGCATAAGACATAGCTTACCTATTCTTGCTGCCTTCCAGAAGAAACCTCTAAATCTGCGAGAACTGAACACACTAGCAAATATGAGTTTTACCAATCTTTATAAAGAGTTTGTTCAGCATAAAGAGAAAGGTTTAGTATTTTGGCGGCATCAATTTCGTCGTTTAGTATTAAACTTGAGAGAAGAATCACATTTGTTTGATTAATGAATGCTTCAAATGGTTTAAGCCAAGAAATATGCAATAAGAGTGGAAAACAGCAGCTATGGAATGAAACCATCTAACAGGTGTAAACTTAAAGAAATAGACTGAGTTTCTCGGTTCTGGTGGGGAACTTCAAACATTGTTCCATCAAACCCCATCGGCAGATCTGTTACTAGACTTTGGTTTTTTTTTTTTAAATAAATTAATTAACATGCTATTTCATTCAAAAATTTGTATCAAATGGAGTTAAAATAAAACACGAAATGCAAGGAACAAATTAATACGTCTTGTCGCGGAACATAGCCAGCGCCATCATATAAGCAGAGAAGCTGAATCATTATTTCTGTATTATCTTATATGAACCATTCAGATCGCCAGATCTTACTGAAAGATATATCCATTGAAGTTTCTATGGGAGATGCATGGAATGATCTGTGGAACATTCTGAATTATGTTCAATAACTCTCATGACTTCATTCAAGGCTCAAAACCAACATCTATATACAAATCAAAAAGTACACGAGACTGAAGAAATTATATATCCAGACCATTCGGTTGTGTGCGGTATTATCACCATGTAGAACTTTAAGAACTTATGTTCCATTATAAAATAGTTATTAGTGTGTACATGTTTACAGCTTACTGGTCCATTAAAAAGAGAATTTAGCTATAATATCAGCTAAAAGTGCAAACAATCCATAACATTAAACAAAACCATACGGAAACACTAACAACCATAGTTTCCCAAGCTCAATCAATGGATTAGACGGCTCAAAGTTTCACAAAGCAAAGAACTCAAAATCCGTAAGGATACGAACAGAAGACCTAACAATGTCGCCGCAATCTCATCTCTTAATATTAAGCCAAATCACAAGCAAGCAACTGATATAATAAATGAGCCAAAGAGAGCCAGTTGGCAGTACAGGAACACAAAGTGGGTTAGTGGAGTTGAGTTAATTACTAACCCCGTCTTCTGCTCTAAGATGGCTGGATGCTGGAAATTGCATCCTGACGAACGTGCAGGTGCAGATAACCAGCAACACCACCGTCAGGAACGAATGGGAAGTTGAAAAGCGCCGACTACTCAAAACACATCAAACAGTAAAATCATCGCCGTTGATCACTGTCTCAATAAAAATCAACTTAAATATTGTTGGAACCCTTCGATTTTGATGATTACAAACACTTATCTAATGATGTGTTTAAGTGTGCAGAAATTCATTCATCCAAAATGATGCTCAATTGAGATTGCAAACAGATTGATGGTTAATGAAAGCAAATATTAATGACAGAATTAATATCAGATTTATTGCTGATGGAGGCAAGACATTAAAGACAAATCGCCAATTGAAGAGCCAAGTTAATCGCTGATTGAAGCATTGTGTTAAAGACAAATTGCCAATTGAAGAGGCCGAGTTAATGTGAAACCAATTGAAGAGGCCGAATTAATATGGCCATTGAAAACACAATTGATTACGAACTTAAAGAGCTTTTTGCAAAGCTGAAACGTTGTGACTGTTCAGGAGTGACAAGAGTTCAACTCAAAGTCTTTATAAGAGAGAAAATCCTCAGTAGAGACGTTCGGCGAAATAGAAGTAAAAAAGGAGTTATCACAGTCGACGAACGGAGCCTGCTGACATCGCGCGCACTACGGTACAAAGCTCGAAGCTGATTACTCTGTCGGATTGAGTAGAGGATATCAAATAGAATCTATACGATCTAGTTTGTATGCCCTACAAGTATATCGGAATAAAGAGTAATCAGTTCGCAAATCCTTTCAGAGAAATCTGAAAGGTAGTGGTTTTTATCTTATCATTGTTGTGATAAGATTTCCACTATATATCAGTGCGTAAGTATTTTCAGTCGTTTACTTTCCTGCAAAATTATTCCGCTGCTATCTGACCATCCGACGGAAACACACCTTGTGACTTCCGTCTGACAGACTGCTAACACTAACGATCCATCACGTGGTATCAGAGCCGAGGACTCTAGATTTGTGTGTTAGCTTTGCAGGAAAACTATGTCATCAATCAACGACTCGTTCTGGAAACCGCCGCTGCTAAAGCCATGGCAATTTGACTGGTGGAAAGACCAATTTGAGGCCCATGTCTGCTCGCTGGACGGACAGCTTTGGAGGATATTCGAAACAGGTCCATTACATATTCTGGACAAAACAGATCCTGCCAAACCGGTTGAAAAGGCCAAGGATGAGTACACCGACGAGGACTACAAGTGTCTCGAAAAGAATGCCAGAGCAAAGAAGGTTCTCTACATGCCCTTGTCCCCCGGAGATCAGATTAAGGTGGCAATGTACAAAACAGCTAAAGATATGTATGATGGACTGGTGAGACTGTACGGTGGAAATGAAGACATCAAAAGGAACAGGATGCTAGCTGCCACAAAGGACTACGAGACCGTCATGCAGATGAAGGATGAGTCCCTGGATGATTTCTACACCAGGTTCCAGGTCATAGTTGGACAGCTGGAATATCTGAACGAGAGGCTTCCTGAATGGAAGATCACGCACCAGTTTATGCAAGCCCTGAATTCCAAGTGGGATCAAGTGACACTCGCACTGCAAGCTCAAAAGGGAATCAAAGACACTACTCTAAAGGGAACCCAAAAGAGAGGGAAGATAGAACTTGCTACCACTGCCAGAAGAAGGGGCATCTGTCCAAGGATTGCCGTAGCAAAAAGAAAGGAGAACCAGCGACCCCAAAGCCAGCGCAGACTGAGCCAGCTGCCCCAAAACCTGCTCAGACTATGTTTGCCGCATGGGGGGACTTGGTTGAAGACAGCAACGATGGAAAGCCCTCAAAGGATGCATGCTTAATGGCTCACTCCACATCTGATGAGGTAATAGAAACTGAATCATTTGTTGATAAAGTTTTTTCTGAATCCAATCTTGCAGAAACAATTGCTAAAGTCCTAGCCAAAAACCGAGATCTGGAGGACAGACTGGCAGACATGGAGCAGGAACATCATGATGACATTGAGGAAAACCGTCTCTGGTCAACCAAAGCCATGCGTCTTGAGAAAGAAATGGCAGAGCATGTCTGTAGGTGCCATACCTGTGAAGGAAGAGAGAAACAGATCAGCGACCTAAGTGATGAACTAAGACGTATGTCGATCGGAAACACTGAGTTGGTTGACTTCAATACAAAGGTGGAAGAGCTAAATGCTGAGCTGATAAACCTCAGACAAAACAATGAGGAACTCCTTCAGACAGTCGTTGATCTTAGATGCAAGGAGGCTGTAAGAAAAGAAGAATGACTCCCTGAGCTGGAAGCTAAGAGGGCTGAAGAAGAAAAGATGGACTTCAAGAAGAGGTTTGTCAGACCAGGACTTGGTTATGCAGAGAAGGAGGCAGCAAAGAAGAAAACCGCCAAAGGAAAAGAAGCTATGGCAGAACCAGAAGAAAGCAATCAGAGAAAATGGCCTCAGGCCACTGGGCAGGCAAGAAGAGAAGTCCATCCACAAGATGGAAGTTATCTCTATGATACCGACTCAGTCCCCTACAAGGCTAAGAAAGCCTATGAAATCTGGCAGAAGCAGAGTCTGAGTCCCAAGCCCCTAAATATTGACCTTCAGGCAAGGAAGAACAAGAGGTCCATTCCACCAGGCAGAAGTAAATATGTGGGTCTTCCGTGCCATAGAATATGTTGGCATTGCGGTCACTCTGGGCACTACAGATCTGAGTGCTCAAGTCTGAGGGAGGCAGACGAAAGGAATCAAAACTGGGTGTCCTCCCTGGACCACTATCCAGAAGGCAACTATCAGAGGGAAGCTAATAATTACGGCTATCAGAGGGAAGCCAATAGTTACGGCTATCAGACGGAAGCCAATAACTACGGCTATCAGAGGGAAGTCAATGAGTACAGGAAGGAAGACAGAACTGCTCACTTCCGTCCCCACTATGATCTAGCCATCTCTGCCAAACCAAGGAAGACACCAAGGAGAAAGATTGACTCAACTAACCACGATGCATACTATTCTTCTTATTATGTTCCTTATTCTGCTCCTATTGCTAAATTCATTCCTAAACCCAGTAAGCCCAAGCATGTCTGGGTTCGTAAAAACTGATCGTTTTCTTGCAGAAAGGAGTGAGGTCCCGTCCATGGTACCTAGACAGCGGTTGCTCAAGACATATGACAGGGAATCCAGAATGGTTCGACTCGCTCCATAAAACTTCCGGAGATAGCATTATCTTTGGAAACAAAAGCTCAGGAAAAGTAGTAGGAATAGGAGAGGTAAGAATTTCGGACTCTATCCGAATCAGGCAGGTAAGCCTAGTTGAGAACTTAAGATACAACCTGCTAAGTGTGTCTCAACTGTGCCAATATGGCAAAAATCAAGTTATATTCAATGCTGATGATTGTCTTGTGAGACAGGGAAGACAGTTCTTAAAGGAATTCGTGTGAACGAAATCTACATCGTTGATCCAGATTTCGTCCCTGAAGAAGAATTGTGTCTAGCAAGTGTTGCAGAAGCTTCCATCTTATGGCACCGAAGGTTTGGGCATGCAAGCATGAGGCTACTGCTAAAACTCCATCAGAAGGAACTGGTTGTCGGCTTACCCAAGGTGGCAAGCGAATTTGATCAGGCATGCAGTGCTTGTGTCTCGGGAAAGCAAGCACGGACATCTTTTCCATCTAAGCAAACAGTGAGCACGACTGCGCCACTGGACATGGTCCACATGGATCTGTGCGGTCCAGTCAATGTCGTCAGCCGTGGAGGAAACAGGTATATTATGGTCATAGTCGACGACTATTCCAGGTATACATGGACTATTTTTCTTGATGCTAAAGATCAAACGTACAGTGAATTTGAAGCATGGCTAAATCTGATGGAAAACAAGTTAAACCGTAAATTGACCTCTATCCGTACTGATAACGGAACCGAGTTCCGGAATGCACAATTTCTTTCGTTATGCAGGGACAAAGGTATTGATCACAACTTTTCCGCCCCACGGACACCACAGCAGAATGGTGTTGTGGAACGAAAGAACATGACCTTAGAGGATATGTCACGAACGATGTTGATTGCTAGTGGAGTTCCAAAAGGCTTCTGGGCAGAAGCAGTGCATGCTGCGGGTTACATCCTAAATAGAGCATCGCTTCGATCCATGATAGGAAAAACTCCATATGAACTGTTACGTGGAAGGAAGCCTAATATTTCCCACTTGAAGGTATTTGGTTGCAGGTGTTTCGTCCACAATAATGGCAAGGAGAGCTTGGGAAAGTTTGATGCACGAAGTGACGAAGGAGTATTCGTTGGATATTCTAGCCACAGCAAAGCCTACAAAGTATTCAATATACGGCTAGAGAAAGTTGAGGAAAGCGTGCATGTTAGATTCGACGAGACGGTGATGGCTGGTCACCTGATAAAGGACTCCTCATCTGCTGGTATGGTAGATGATGGTGAACTCAAGTTCACGGATAGATCAGATCCCGACTGGAACCCACCGCCAGCACCCACTGATGCACCTCCGATGGATGTCCATCCCGTAGACGATCCACCACCAGATGACCATGCGGAGGATGTCGAGGTAGCCGTACCAGGAGGTGGTCAAATCCATGATGTCCCTGCAGTCGAAGTCAACGACGAGACTCCTAATGAGGTAGCAACTGCAGGCAACCCCAACCCTGCAGATCCTGAGGGGGAACCTAGAACGACCAGGCATGGACGAATGGTTCAACCGCCAGCTAGATATAGGGACTACCACTGCTACTCTTCTCAGGAAAAGGTAGATCTTAATGACTTATGTCAATTCTGTGGATTTGCCTCCTTTGTCTCTCTTGCAGAACCGAAGATTGTAGTAGAAGCGCTCAAAGACCCAGAATGGGTTAATGCCATGCAAGAGGAGCTGCACCAATTCGAGAGGAATAAAGTGTGGCGTCTGGTTCCTCGACCCAAGGACAAGAATGTGATTGGCACAAAATGGGTCTTCAGGAACAAGCTGGATGATAAGGGAATCGTCGTAAGGAACAAAGCCCGTCTAGTGGTCAAAGGTTACAACCAGCAGGAATGAATAGACTACGACGAGACATTCGCTCCCGTCGCAAGGTTAGAAGCAATTAGATTATTAATAGCTTACTCAACATACCATGGTTTTACCTTGCAACAGATGGACGTGAAGACGGCATTCTTGAACGGAGTCTTGAAGGAAGAAGTGTATGTGAGCCAAACCCCAGGATTCGAGGACAGAACCTATCCAAATCATGTGTACATCCTGGACAAGGCGCTGTATGGGCTGAAGCAAGCACCCCGCGCCTGGTACGAAAGACTATCCTTGTTCCTTCTGTCACATGGATACGTCAGAGGAGAGGTGGACAAGACTCTCTTCCTCCTGAAGGAAGGCAATGACACTCTAGTGGTTCAGGTATATGTTGATGATATTATCTTTGGTTCAACTAACCCTAGACTTGTCAATAAGTTCACAGATTTAATGTCAAGCGAATTTGAGATGAGTATGGTGGGGGAACTGAAGTACTTTCTAGGACTTCAAGTAGCACAAGGACAAGATGGAACTCGGATCCACCAGCAGAAATACGTGAGGGAAATCCTAAAGAAATTTGGTATGGAATCCGCCAAAACGTGTGCTACACCTATGTCACCTAATGACTCCCTTGCGAAGGATGAGTCCTCCCCGCAAGTGGATCCGACTCTCTACAGGGGGATGATAGGTTCACTCTTGTATCAGCTAGTAGACCTGACATATTATTCAGTGTTTGTCTATGTGCCAGATTTCAGGCAGATCCTAGAGAAACTCATGTCAAAGCCGTGAAAAGGATTCTGAGGTACCTGAAAGGGACGGACGACCTGTGTCTATTCTATCCAATGGGAGGTGACTTACGTCTGACGGCCTACACAGATACTGACTATGCAGGATGCAAGACAGACAGAAAGTCCACGTCAGGGATGGCACAATTTCTTGGACCAAGCTTGATCTCATGGGGATCCAAGAAACAGTCATCCATTGCTTTATCCACTGCCGAGGCCGAGTATATTGCAGCCGCAGCCTGCTGTGCACAACTGCTATGGATAAAACAACAGCTAAGTGATTATGGCGTTCATCTTGATTGTGTCTCTATTCTATGTGACAACACCAGTGCCATCAATATATCGAAAAATCCGGTACAGTTTTCTCGCACCAAACACATAGAAATCAGATATCATTTTTTACGTGACTGTGTAGAGAAAGACACCATTGCCATGGAATACTGTAGGACTGAGGAGCAAATCGCAGACATTTTTACGAAAGCATTACACAGGGAACCCTACGAGAAGCTAAGGCTTGAACTATGTATGACTTCCCTTGCATAGTCTTCACTCTATGTTGAAATTCCTCGATGATTGGCTAGACTAGTCTGCATGTTAAGCTACCATGTGTGGAAGTGCTGCGTATGTAGTTGATAATTGTGTGAAAATTGTTCTATGAGGCCACCACTGCATGCATGCTAAATGAGATCACTAGCTAGCAAATACCATGAGCATGACACATAATTCTTTGCAGCCCAAAAGAGACTTCCAAATTTGAACCCACAATATAAGCCAAGGAAGTACTCTAAGACTAACCCTAGCCTCTTATGTGTGGAGAATAAATATTTAGCCCGTTGATGTTAAAACTATCTTTTGTTTTCTCCACACTACATGAAATTGCTTTGTCATGATTTTGTGAATTTTTATTCTTGAATGTGTGGTGTTTTATTGTACAATTTGGGTAAACCTAGCGCACCACACCCAAACTTTGTGAAAACCATGAGACGAAACCCATGTTAACTCAGAAACAGTCTGAACGGACAATCAGAAGGATCACAGGAAGATGAATTTTTGATCAATATCGCTTGAAGTATCAGTGGATGTCGAAAAAAAATGGCCAAATGCATTTATGGTGTGAAAAATTGAACCGTCTCTACAGGCTTTTGAAAAGCCAACAGTCGCAGTACATTGCCTCATTATCTTCATAAGGTGGACA
This sequence comes from Rhodiola chrysanthemifolia, assembly GCA_033675395.1. Taxonomy (NCBI): domain Eukaryota; kingdom Viridiplantae; phylum Streptophyta; class Magnoliopsida; order Saxifragales; family Crassulaceae; genus Rhodiola; species Rhodiola chrysanthemifolia. Next base: position 35,015,857 of record CM066207.1, on the reverse strand, counting down.
GGTGTCGATGAATCATGAAGCACATTAAGTTACGAAAATTACGTAAGACGGTTATCTCTTGGCTAATGATGATTTATGAAGTTTAAAGGAGGTTGTGCGAGATTCAAGGGTACCGATTGGGGTTTTATTTTGGAAAGAAACTCTAGGGTTTGTACAATATAAAGCGAAGGAGAAAAGGTGAGACCTTTCCATTACAATCAGCCGCTTTCTCTCAAAATCTCCCCAGACTTTGAAACCCTAAGCTCCCTCCAAGCTCTTCGTTATCAATGGCCTCTAACAGCAGTGACTCTGCCACTGTCCTTGCCGCTTTACTCGCCAGACTAAAGGCGAAGGGCATAACAGTTGAAGATGTTGTGGCCGCTCAGTCGCAGGCATCCCCCGAGTCCTCCGACTCAGTCCAACTGGTGTCCGCAGAAGTTCCCCGAGCCAAAGCTGCGACGTCCTCACAGAGGAAGCCCAAGCAGAAACATGGAGCTTCCGAGGGCTCCGGCCGGAAGCGCAAACAGCCGACCACTCCCAGGGCACCTGTTCGAAAAAGCAGGCGCAACAAAAAGGAACAAACCCCTGTTGCTGCGGAGGAACAACCTAGTCCAAAGAAGGAGGCTGAGAAGGTTCTGGTGGACAGATCAATCGTTGCGGAGGTAACTCTCGATCGGATCTTTTTTGCTGACTGTCAGCTAGTGGAGGTAAACAACCTCCTCATTGCTCAAAACTGGGACCACCTCTTCCGAGAAGAGGTTCTGGTTGAAGAGAATGCTGTGAGGGAGTTTTACTCCCAGCTTAAAGTGGAAGAAAAGTCGGGTGTGCTCTCATTCGTGTTCAAAGGGACTGAACAAGCAATCACTGTTCGCGAACTGGCAACAATTCTAGAAGTACCTGTCCAAGGAAATTCTGAATACATCGGTAAAGGAAACTGGCCGGCGTCTATTGCAAAAGGCGATGTCATTCCACGGATAGGTGGGGACCCAACAAATGTGTCAAATCAGGGAAATGCTCTGAAGATGGATATCATTAACCGCATTCTACACCGGCTTATCTGCACCACCGTGACACCACGAGCTCAGAAACATCAGGTGGTGACCTTTCAGGATTTCCTCCTGGTGGACAAGCTCAGAAAAGGAGAACCTATCAGCCTTCCCAAGATCATCATCCAGCACATGAAGCGGTGCATAGCAAGTGACACCCACGGATTACCCTTCCCTGGGCTAGTGAAAAAGATTCTTCTTCACCTGGACATCCACTCGCCAGAAAAGGAGACTTCACTGTCGTCCGATCTAGGCAAGGAGTCTCTTGAAGGTATTGGCTGGGAGTTTGATGCTGCGACCGGATGGCACAATACCCGGGTTAACCCCATTATTCCCCAACCAACTGTGCCTCAGGCAATTGAACCCCTGGACCAGCAACAAGAAAACCCAGGAGAGGCACTGCCAGCAGAGGGGTTACCGGCAGAGGGGTTGGCAGCAATACTCACAGCCCTGCAGACATTGGCCGGGAAGATTGAGCGGTTGACAGAACGTGTGGGAAACTTGGAGGTCGTAACTGAGAAAATGCTGACGGGTAATGATGTGGAATGGGTGAGGGAACTGCGCTCCACAATAAGGGAGGCTAAGGAGTCCGGGAAGATCAATATGACTCATGGCACCCAGATCAAAGAGCAAATAGTGGAACTGAATAGGCAGCTGCGGTTCGTGGGCACTGAGATGGTTGATCGGCTGAAGGTCATGTTTCAGGGTTAACCCGGCGTTTGTCTCATGGTTGCCCCTTCCTTTCCATCCTACCCACATCTGCTGTTTTTTTTGTGTGTCTCTTCTTTCGCTGTCATGCTTGTGTTATCTTGTTAGTTTTTAAATTTTCAGTATGCTGTGTGTGTTCCCTCTGGGGCACTTTTGCTCGTTATGAATGAAGTATGCAGGTTCTTTCCATTACTTGGATGTCTTTACTTGCATTCTTTTTGATGATGCCAAAAGGGGGAAGATACTTGAGTGCATTTCTTGAGGGGGAAGTTGTTACTGAAAATCGAACTGGATGTCCATCAAAGGGGGAACTGTTAAGCGACCGTAAACCTGTCCGCTTAATCTGTCTGCCTAACTTAAACTGATTGAATAGCTATCTGATGGAACTGAGATAGATCTGTAATACTTCTCATGGATTTCTTATCTTTTGAAGAAGTGTTTGTCATCATCAAAAAGGGGGAATTTGTTGGAACCCTTCGGTTTTGATGATTACAAACACTTATCTAATGATGTGTTTAAGTGTGCAGAAATCCATTCATCCAAAATGATGCTCAATTGAGATTGCAAACAGATTGATGGTTAATGAAAGCAAATATTAATGACAGAATTAATATCAGATTTATTGCTGATGGAGGCAAGACATTAAAGACAAATCGCCAATTGAAGAGCCAAGTTAATCGCTGATTGAAGCATTGTGTTAAAGACAAATTGCCAATTGAAGAGGCCGAGTTAATGTGAAACCAATTGAAGAGGCCGAATTAATATGGCCATTGAAAACACAATTGATTACGAACTTGAAGAGCTTTTTGCAAAGCTGAAACGTTGTGACTGTTCAGGAGTGACAAGAGTTCAACTCAAAGTCTTTATAAGAGAGAAAATCCTCAGTAGAGACGTTCGGCGAAATAGAAGTAAAAAAAGGAGTTATCACAGTCGACGAACGGAGCCTGCTGACATCGCGCGCACTACGGTACAAAGCTCGAAGCTGATTACTCTGTCGGATTGAGTAGAGGATATCAAATAGAATCTATACGATCTAGTTTGTATGCCCTACAAGTATATCGGAATAAAGAGTAATCAGTTCGCAAATCCTTTCAGAGAAATCTGAAAGGTAGTGGTTTTCATTTTATCATTGTTGTGATAAGATTTCCACTATATATCAGTGCGTAAGTATTTTCAGTCGTTTACTTTCCTGCAAAATTATTCCGCTGCTATCTGACCATCCGACGGAAACACACCTTGTGACTTCCGTCTGACAGACTGCTAACACTAACGATCCATCAAATATGAATCTGGGGTGACTACTTCAATCCACGGAAAATTATATCGGGCAGGGGTTCTTCCAATGGACGAGTCGGAAAGAAACCGTATGAATCTGTGAGCTATGGTAACCACCTTACAAATTAGGGCTCAAAAGAGGTGAACCGAGAGACCGCTGAATCTCCGACATTCGACCAGATTTGCCCAACGGATTACGAAAGCCAGTTGTTGGACTGGATCTTTGTTAACAAGGACTGAGTTTACGGGAGAAAATACGAGTTTTTCTACCCAGTGTTTTGGGTTCGACATATTTCAAATAGGGCAAACAGTTCGTATTTGTTCTATTTTTAATAAAAATCGGTACGTGGCGTATATGGATTCTTGATTTTCAAATAATATCGGTATTTGTCGAACCAGTTGCATTTCATAACTAATCGGTTCGTGGGATGCCAGTTAAAATGCATGCGTAACACATTTGGCGCCCATGTGGATCAATCGGGTGAATTTGTGCCCAACGTGATATCCACATAGAACACCGGTATCACGGAACCCAGTTTTAAAGAATATTGATTCCTTCCCTACCGATAATCAAAAATATCGAATTCTAATAGGCCCAGCAGGTACAGTAGAGATGCAACGAGCGCAGTAGAAGTGCATTAAAGGCGCAAGAAGCACAGTAATGGTGCATCAGTCAAGGTGATAGTTGAATAATAAAAGGCCAACAGGCGCAGCAGAGGTGCAACATACACAGTAAAGAATCAGGGTTATGGTTAGGGAATTTGTTAGGTATAGTTGAGTAAAAGGAGGAAAAGAAGAAGAACAAAAAATTGTGCAGTGGCGGCACCAACAAATCAAAGTTGTGTCAGTTGTGAAAAGTAGACGTTTAGTAGGGTGAAGGAAAAAAAAAGGAGAAAATATATTATTTATACGAAAGAAATTTGGTGTGTGATGGGGTGGTGACGCTAGTGTGCCACTACCCAAATAATAGTTAAGATCTAATATTTACAACACATACATCCAGAATTATTCCCTTTAACTTCTAACTGGCTTGAGAGTATATTCTAATATTTTCTTTAACTTTTTTTTTTGACAAGAATATTTTCTTTAACTTAAGTTGGTGATAGTGAGCCATAAAGTTTTGTTTATTGACAAACAATTTTGCACGATATTCTCTATCATATTTATCATATCTTGAAAAGTCATTACTAACAAGCATGGTTGTAAAAGACGCTAGATGTCTGGCATAAAGATTCTTAAAAGTTTAATCGAAGATTAATCAGTTTAAATTTTTATATTACATATTTGTATTGATATATTATTTTAATATTATACTAATTTGACTTAAATTGATTTTATTACTTAAAAGGATAAGTTTTGAAATATTATTTTGAAATAGGGGTCCAACTGTAGTATTTTAAACTCCAAGGGTTTAATTGAAATAAGTTATTGTTTTATACAACCATTGTTCATCATCTCAAAACACAACGGAAAAAACGTAGTGGTGGTCGTCAACACTTTTGACGACAACAAAGCTTTTCCATCTTTAAATAGTTTAATTTTGGGCGATAATTTGGCCCAGAAGCACACTAATCGATCTAAACGCATAAGAATTCACCAAATAGCCAATTAATTGTTCCATTTTGAAAAAATCGGGATGGCTTCACGAAAAAATCTGCCTAGACGGACCAGGCGACCATTTTCTTAAACACTACTAACAAGTCTCAACATCTAAGGAGAGACAATCAAGGTGAAGAAGACCATCGAACGAGAAGCTCCTTTTTTTTATATGTTTGAGTTTCTTGTTTGTTTTACAAGGGTTGCGATCCTATACAAACCCCTAATATGATGAAAATTGCAAACTGATTAATTCTATTGATTTTAGTTAATCGTAAGGCTGTTAATAATTAGGAAAATATTTTATTATTCGAATTTTATGAATGTCAACTCCATCTTAAAGGGTATAATCGACAAAATAACATCCTAAATTCAAAATCAAATAGGTTAATATCGTTGAAATCACGCACAACTCATAACAATTGGAAACTAAATTTTCAAAGGGTTCGACGCACTTTCAAGACCAAGTCTCTGTGCACTATAATATCCTAGTTCAGTCGTTCATGGTTATGCGAATCGATGAAGCTCAAGTTTAAGGGTTTGGCAGGTATGTCGACGAAAGATGGTGAAGAAGGGAATGGTAAAAAAAAGTAACGACTAACTATTCAGTAGCATTCTTAAGAGTAGGTTCAATTCGGAGGTGGGTGAGTTAATTTACTTAGTTTCCGAACTGTATGAAAACTATGTTATGATGTGTTTCACTGTAGAAAAATCAATCTATAGAGACCCTAGTTCAGCTCATCAAAATTAGATTACTGTGCGTCGCTGCTGTACAAATGAGTGTTGTCATTGTTGTTGAACTGTTTCATTAACAATGGATTTAAGTTAGTGGTATTTGGTGGTTATACAATTCATTATGAGTGAATTCCTCAGAGTCAGTTGTATAATCCGTCAAAAGTGTTCTGTGATTTGTCATTCTGGGTTCGACATTAAAACCTCTTTCAATTTGTTTGACAGAGTGCAAAAAAAAGTTACCCCAATCAAAGGGTAATGCAGGTGATGCACATGCTAATGGAAGACAAGTTACTAGATTATTATTTTTTTGAGATTAGTTAGGCATCAACAAGATGCAGGAATCACGTATAGGTGACTGATAAGTCGAATTTTCGACTTATTCTTCGCCATGTTTCACTAAGACTTTGTTACGTTCCCGGTATTATTTTGATGTCATTTGACCCTTAGTTCTATATTTTAGGAACAAAAAAACTCTCCATCAAAGTGAAGACTTAAAGACCAAGACTCAAAGGAAAACCAAAGTTTCAGAGCAAAAATGAGCAAAAAAAGTCCTAACCGACCGGTGAGACGAAGTGCCTTGGTGTGACCGGTCAGTTACAATCATTCCATTCCAAAGAGCTAGCCAAGGCTGATCCTAATTGACCGACAGACATGACCGGTGGGTTACACATATGATATCCAAAGAGCTCTCTTCGGCCACTCCTGCCGGACCAATTAACTGCCCGTTCATGGTGTAATCGGTTTGTTACCGTGCAGACCACTCAAAACCCACTTGCCCAAATGGTGCTAACCAGTTGGGTAGCGTGATGACTTATATGCTAACCGACCGGTTAGCGATGCTGCTCCAAAAATTCAACTCGAGACTATAAATAGAAAAAGAGGGGTTTAACCATATCATCTGGGGTTTTAGAGAGAAAAAGGTGCAAGAGTTTGAAGATTATCATCATCCGTCAAGCTTGAAGTTAATCAAGGATTTAAGGAGAGATTCTCACTCAAGTCTCTTCATCATTCATCATCCACTACTCTTGTTTGCTCATAGACATGAATAGTGAGTAGTACACTTGTTTTCCTAAGGTCCTATGGACCCCTTGATATGCATGACTACTTGACATGATTCTATCATTTAAATGAAATTTTGATCATTGTGATTCACTTGTACTGATTGTTAAAGCTATGCACACTAAGTGTTTCAGAAAATACATTTATGAGCTACAAATATGAACTCTATATATTCGAGAGAATGATGTTAGTAGTTGGTAATCACCCTTGTATATGTTGGTAATCATGTCCCATTCATACAATGAGATAGATTAGTCCTTCACCTACTCATAAGGATTGATTATACGACAAGAGTCGATTATCGAAAAATATGAGTAGGACATGAGCTAACGTATCGAGAGGTTGAAGCTCACGTTCAAGGTGCCCTTTCCTCAAGTCAAAGAAGCAATCGAGAGGTGAAATTTGACTTGATTAGTGCACGAACCTATGTCTTATATCATCTTAATCTTCATTTCTATATGGATTGGGTATAACGAGAGTCATATATATTGAGTAAAATAGATGCCCTAGGGAACGCCCTTTAAATTGATTGAAATCCCCTTTTTTACTTGTTATTTCACTTAGTTATTGTTACACAACCAAACAATACTTTCGATATAAGGGATAGACAAATTAGAGTACAATTGAACAGTGCATACAAGTTTACAATTGCTCTCTGGAAGACTCGGTTCTTACTGCTTTACAAATTGTTATTGACCAAATATCTTGCTCTCAATCATATCTATTGAAACGTGCAAATATTGCAACGTCAAAATACCGCCGTTGCCGGGGAGCAACACATTAACATGAGTCACTAGAGTAGATTTTATGAGATTTGGACTATTTACTTTTGCCTTCTTGCACTTGTTACTTGAGTTACACTCGTGGCTTAATCGATTACTTTCACTACTACAGTCGGGACATTATGCATCGGTCTTTTTTGACCATTATGTATCGGTTCTGAATCCGATGCATAATCAAACGTTGCATCGGTTGCACGATCAAGAATCTCACTTCACACACTTTATAAATGAAAAAAGTACAAGAATATTTAATAAAAATGTCCCGTTTGTGAATATCATAACCATCTTCCACTCTGCTTTAAGTGTACTTATCGATACACATCATTAGTAGAATCGATACAATCCCTTAAAACAAATACCATAATGTAATTAGTGACTTTTAATGCAAGTTATAAGACAAAAGTAATTTCCAAACTTACGTGTCCACCAACTCTTTTGAATCAGGGTTTATATCAGCATTAGCTTGCGATGAATCAAGCCAATGGACTTTACGTTGTCTCGGGAAGATGGCACATAACATCCAATGCCACCTAAAATGAAGCCACTAACTCAAATCAAAATGTGTGCAGAAAAGAAGTGAACAACTTATAAGTTATGAACTCACAATATATGATCAACATAAGGGAGGAAATAGCAAAACATTTGATCTTCTTCTGGCATATTCAATCTACCTACAAATGTCGCCAATCTCTCATTTTCTCCATGGACAGGGTCATTTAAGACGGATTAAAAAACCAAACTTAATATCCGAACCAAGCATCTGATCGTAAAATTAACTACAAAGTAAAAACTTGTGTTAGTTAGACCAATTGCAACAAATGATTAAAAAAATAAATATTACCTTATATATAACTCAGATGCTGAGTTCCCCAACGCTCTTAACTTAAATAATTACGTGACTTCCTCTTGACCCAGATATCGTAGTCGTCACCGAACCCTTCAGCGTTGGCGTCTACTACAATCATATCTCTACTCATGTTTTTCCACACCTCATGTAGAAGTGGACAGTCCACGGACATTTCATCTAACTCATCTTTGCCAATAAGTGGCAAATTTTTGTATACGTTTATGTCATTTGTCTGCATGTTAAATTTCCGTAAAGATTTAAAATCTTATTTTATGTCTAATATAACACAATGATGCAAATCAAGTTATAATCTTCGATTATCTCATCCTTTTATTGACAACGACCAAATCTTTCAGACATGCCACATGATGTTTAACTGCATCTAGAACAATTGAGTGCTCTGGATGAGGTGTTGGCAATGCCACACCTCGAGAAAGTGCTATATTAACCTTCACTTTCACGACATCTTCACATATTGATCGAAAGTTAACAAAGCGACCATTTACGAGTCAACCGATAGCCACAAACTGTTCGTCACCTTCAAATCACCCCTCGATGTATAATAGGCTATTCAGGCCATCCTGTCAGCATAAGTAATAAATTTTAAACCAACACAAAAAGTATTACATAAATTCAACCAACATAAATAATAAATTTAATAATTCTAAATGTACCTATGGCATGGTCTTCCACGGGTCTGAATCAACAGGACAGTGACGGCTGATGCGATCAGACTCTCTAAGCGAATATTGTTTAAACTGGGTGTGACACTCGAGGAGGTGGATATCGGTAACCCAATCTTCCATGAAATGTGTGACCCGACTCCTCGGGTACGTCCTTTGGGCTTGAGCGTCCCAATCGCCTCAGTCAGCATGTCATGTCGTCGACCTTGAGACGAGAAGTGTCCTTGAGAGGATCTGGCCACTAACTCATCCTATTAACAGTCATAAATACCAAAAGTTGGTGTATGATATTAACTATTAAAATTGACATAAGGAACAACTTACAATCTTTATTGCCACTCGCTGGGATGCCTCGAAGATGAACTCTTAACTTTTCATGGTTCATCCCCTCTTCCACATCTCATGTCTCTCTATAGTGACATTAGAAGACTGCCCCTCTTCAATTGCGCCCTGCGCAAGTAACTCGGCTATTTTTCTCATTTCTCATTTTATCTTCAAGTTTTCCATATCCTCCTCGACCAAGGATGTGCGCATATACATTCTTCTTAACGAGAACTTTGTTAGTCTCTCTTAATTTCATAGAATTTTCAGATAGCCTCTGCTCCTTAAATATCCTCCAGCTTTCTTTGTCAAGAAACTTATACTCACCCAAAGGATCTTCGTTTGCCTTGTCACCGTGGATGTATCTATTTGCTAGTCTTGTCTTGAAACTCTTCCACGTGCTACCAGCGACCTTCAAATCCTGCTTTTTATGCGGCTTGCATCCCTAAAAAATTACCTAAAGAAACATATAACAAGTTATAATTAATACAAAAAATAGTCAACATCACAAACAAGCAGTAGAAGTTGGAATTAAAGAAAAACTTACAGTTGCATCTCTCCACACGGCTTGCTTATAATGTTCAGGAACTTTCCTCCAGTCGTTGTAGGTGATAGGAACTCGAGAACGAGCCACCATACCCAAGAAGCTACTCCAAGTGTCTGCATCCTTCCCTTTGGGATTACCCTTACTATCGAAGGTGATCGTGTTCTTGGTACTAGTCGTTGTGAGTTGCTTAATCAACTTCGCCATGTATACAGGGCCTCTCTTCTGACTCGCTGTGCGGCAAGAGATACAGTAGTCATCCTCACCGCTGCTGCTGTTACTGTTGCTAGCCATGATTTTGTAAACGAGCCACAATAAATGTCAGGTTAATTACATTAAATATATGATACATAAATGCACACAATACGCACAAATAAGTTTGTTTATCAATCCATATTCCTTCATCATGATCTTCTCGTAACTGTATATTATCATCAACTTCGCTGTCATCGTTGTCCACAGGAACTGATGTACAAACGGGCAGGCAATCCTCAGCCATCTCTTTGGATCACTACAAATTTTGGAAAAATGTCCGACACAAATTTCCGTCGCAACAAAGTCGACAGTCATAATGACGAAATTTTTTTTGTCACATTTCCGACTTAATTCCATGGCCAGAAAATTATCATTGATATTCCAGCACAATACCGTCAATATCATTCCGTCACACTTCCGTCATTAGTTCGGCAACAAAAATTTTCAATATTTCCGTCTGTTGACAGTCTGATTTCCGCCAATATTATTCCGTCAAAGTCCGTTATTATTTCGTCGAGTAAACATTTTCAATCTTTCCGTCATGTGTCCGTCCATTTGCCGTTAATATCAATCCGTCAAATGTCTGTTGGCCAAAAATATTCAATGTTTTAGTCATTTGTCCGTCAGTGTTCCGTTACTGATTTAGTTACCGATTATTTTGACCGTTAGTATTTTCAGTCGAAAATTGTAAACTGCTGTGTTGGAGGGACTATATAGACAGCGCTTAATATTAAAGCGCTTTTGTAGGTAGACTCACAACAACGCTTACTACAAAGGCGATGTCGTCCCTATTAAATTACTATTTGGTCTCTGTTAGGGAAATGCCATGGAAAAATGACGGAAACCCAGATTTCGCTTTTGCCCTATATAAGAGAACTCTTTACACAATTGAACACACGGTGTCATTTTCAACAAATTTTCATTTTGAAGCACACAAATTTTGCAACGTATACTTGACATTGGGTGCAAGTTGATTCTGAAGAATTTCATTTTTCATGCCTGAGATGTGTTTCTTACAAGACAACCGTAAATATTTATGTTCTCTTGTAAGAAACTCATCTCATTCAATAGCCATGATGAAATTCTTTAGAATCATCTTCATCCCATTTCAAGTATATGTTTCATATTTCCGTCACATTTTCGTCATTACTCCGTTACAAAGTTCCCTTTAATTATAGACCGTTGCTGAATTGCCGTCACTATAACATGTTATTTCCGTCAACAGGTGACGGAAAATGGACGGAATGTGAACGGAACAATTTATGCAACTTCATTGTTGCGCTATATATATATGAGAACTCTTGAAATCATTCATCCCACCACATTCATCATTGGTCCGATACTATTCCGTCAAATCACAGCTAATATACTGTGCAGCAACAATGTTATCGTTAATATATAGCCGTTGCAAAAAATGCGTCGAGAATTCAACGTGTTTCCGTCAATGTCTGACGAAATTGAGCCAATGTGTTGACGGAACATGTATCGTATTTATTACCTTCTTATCCACATAATTAATCTTCAACCTATGCTACAAATAGGGACATTTGCAAACAGAAATGTATTCTAATCATCTTTCCATATTCCTCCATTTACAATCAAGTGTTCTAATTTTTCCAATTCAGTTGTTTGTTAAGCTGCGATTGTTTTTCTTTTAAAGTTGTTTTTGGATTTGCAGTACATGTCAATCAACTCTGTCATATATATATATAGTGCTGTTTCATGATCAGTTCCATTCTGTTCTCCTTTGTATTATTCTGAATTTGTCGTTCATATTGATAGATAAATTTTGAAGAAAACATGAGAACAGAGTGGATCTTGTCATGAACAGAACTGCATATAATTAATGTAGTTGACTGACTTGTACAAGCAATCCAAGAAGATCTTTAAAGGAAAAAAGTCTCAGCATAAGGTTTTTTTAAGCGTCTACTTTCTGCCAATTTACCGTCACTCGTTAACGAGTAGCACATCGCTTTTCAACGAACGCGCTGTAGTTTCGTAACTTAAGAAGGCGCTTATGAAATAAGCGCTGTTGTTAGTAGACATTCAACGACCCTTACTAACAAAGCGGTAGGTTGTTTGACTTACAACGACGCTTTCTTCTTTGTGAACCGTTGTTATCGTCATTACTTCGTTGTAGTGTCGTCACTGTTTGACGGAAATTTCGCGAAGTATTATCGGAATAATTATCATATGCATTCCACTATCTTTTCGGAATTTAAAATGAAATGTCCTATATATGGAATCTTTCTATATTCACGCGTACAACCAATTGTTCCAATTTGACTCAATGCCTTGTTTACAATAATACATTGTGAATTCGTACCAACCAACTGAGCTGATATTTGCTTCAACCCAGCCACGGCGTGAGGGGTACTCTCTTTTACTCATACTGCATATATTAGTTTCCATGGCATACTTATATCACGAAAGGAGATGGATGTACGAAACTCGTGCTCATAGAGAGTCATACACCAATGATGTTTTCATCGCCGGAGTCAATAATTTCATTGAATCCGCTGTGTCAAACGGTTTTCTTGCAAGCAACAACACAATCCGATGTCCATGTACGAAATGCAAAAACCGGCGATTCATAAATATAAGAATGATGGAGGAGCATTTGTACAAATACGGTTTCACACCAGACTACTTCAATTGGACCCTTCACGGCGAAGATCTGGTGGAAATACAATACAAAAATACTAGCGCAATCATGCCTGACCCGAGCACAGATGACCAAATTCATGATTCTGGGGAAGAAATATGGAGTCATTCGGATTTCACGGACATGGACACAGAGTTTGCCAGTCATGCTGATATTCATGAGTCGTCTAACTATGGTGAACATAAAACAGAGAATTTCGAAGCTAATAGATTCTTCAATCTCCTAAATTCAAGTTCAGAGCCAGCTTACGAATGTTGCACGATAGAGACGGAGCTTTCGATTAACATGAAAATGCTGGCAACAAAAGCTAACTACGGATTATCCGAATGCGCTTTTAACGCAGTATGTGGAACGATGAAAAATCTAATTGGGGGGAGAATAAAATCCCATCTTCTTTCAAACAGTCCAAAAAAACTTGTAGCTGATCTCGGAATGGGGTACCAACGAATTGACGTTTGTGTTGGCGGGTGTATGCTTTACTATGGCTGTGACGAAAGTATGACAGTATGTCATTTTTGCATAGAACCAAGATATCATCGTCCAAGACGCGCAGAGAATTCGTCATCGTACCAGCGAAATGCGCGAAGACAAATGTTTTACTTACCGATTATACCCAGAATATAGAGACTTTTTTATCAGAAACTCTGGCATCTGAAATGTCCTGGCACGCTTCACCCAGAGCAGACATGAATCGCATGGTTCACCCGTCGGGCGGGGAATCCTGGAAGCATTTTGATCGGTGCCATCCAAGTTTTGCATCCGAGCCACGGAATGTAAGATTGGGATTATGCACTGATGGATTTAATCCATGGGGTATGTCAACTAAACAGTACTCCATTTGGCCTGTGATGGTAACACCCTACAACTTACCACCGTGGTTGTGTATGAAAACGCGATTCATTTGGTTAACTATACTAATTCCTGGTCCGTCTAATCCAAAGAAGCATTTGGACATATATCTTAGGCCTCTTATTGACGATCTGGTACATTGTTGGAATGTTGGGGTCGACACATACGATGCCAGTCGCAAGCAGAGTTTTAAAATGAGGGCAGCCCTCATGTGGACTGTGTCTGATTTCCCCGCGTATGCAATGTTATCTGGATGGTCAACTCAAGGAAAACTCGGATGCCCATATTGTATGGACGACACAAAGACATTCGTGTTGAAGAACGGAAGGAAAGTGTCATATTTTGGATGTCACAGACGATTTTTACCAGAAAATCATATATATCGGGGTAATACTCGGAATTTTTACAGAGACCGAACGGACTTTGATGGTCCAGTCCAATTTCGATCAGGTCACGAAGTTTATGACAGGGTTAGAAACTTAAAATATATATCGAAACAATGTATCAATGAGGTTTTTGATGGGTTCGGTGTGGAGCACAACCGGACTAAGAAATCAATTTTCTGGGAACTACCTTACTGGATGGACGTGAAGCTTAGACACAACCTAGACGCCATGCACATTGAAAAAAATGTATTTGAGAATTTATTCAACACCATCATAGATGTGAAGGGGAAAACGAAGGACGACGGAGTGAAGTGCAAAAAAGATATTCGGTTGTACTGTCGAAGACCAGAGTTAGAACTAAAAACCTACCGCGGTCGTTTTATAGCAAAGAAGGGTAAGTATCAGCTTACAAGAGAACAACAAAAGCTTGTGCTTGTTTGGGTGAAGTATCTGAAGTTTCCTGATGGGTTTTCATCTAATTTGGGGAATAAAGTAGATTTGAATACATAAAAACTAGTAGGTTACAAGTCACACGACGCACATGTTTTCATCGAGCGACTCATGCCGATTGCATTCAAGGGTTTTTTACCAAAACAGATATGGGAAGCTGTATCCGAGCTGTGTACGTTTTTCCGAGATATTTGTGCATCTTCCCTTCAAATTGAGCGAATGGAACAGTGGCAGGCGAACATAGCCACAACACTGTGTAAGCTAGAGACAATATTTCCACCTTCATTTTTCGACTCGATGGAACACCTCCCAATTCATTTGGCCGATGAGGTGCTGCTTGGCGGACCAGTACACTACCGATGGATGTATCCGTTTGAGCGTTTCATATACCGTCTTAAACAGTTGAGTCAAAAGGGAAACAAGGTTGAGGTGGAAGCCAGTATTGTGAACGCATACATACAGCTTGAGACTTCGTATTTGGGATCCGACTACCTAGATCCTGAGTTGACAACTAATGTCATACGCTTAAAACGAAATGAAGTTGCGACATCAGAATTCGAAGATCCTCAGATTTCCATTTACAATTACCCAGGAGTTGGTGGCAGTAAAGCTAAACGGAGGGTACTAGAAAGCCTTAAATTTAAAAAAGCAACTCATTACATCTTTAGCAATACGCCCGAGCTTGAACAATATTTGACGTTATTTGAGACCGGCTTAAGACAAAGACGCCCGCGATTCACTGATCAGCAAATATACAATGCTATATTAACGGAATTTCCAGAATGGCTGTGCACCCATGTAAGTGTCATTATTCCTTAAAATTTTTGTATCATTATTTATCTGTTTAAAATGTGTACTTACACTTTCATTTTATGTTCATACATACTATTATGTTCAGGTATGGGAGCTTGGTGAAACATTAGCACTACCACAGTGGATTCACTACTTGTCCTCTGGATTTCAATCCGACGTTGCGTGTTCGGCCACATACAAAGTCAACAACTACAAATTTCACATTGAAAGTCATGGTGAAGGGAGGAACACGGTGAACAGTCATGTCTACGTTCAAGGAACAGAGGGTACACACTACTACGGAGTTATTGAAGAGATAATACATATGAGATGTAGAACCAACATCGCCTAAACGTTGTCTTGTTCAAGTGCCGTTGGTACGAAGGAACATTAGTGAAGGAACTCTCGGCCGTGAGGACCGGACCAGACCTGGGCGTTCCGAGCGCGTCCTCTTCAGACGTTGGCGGCCTGCTAGTGTTTTCTGTACGCCCGGTGGAATCTGAGCTAGGCTCTTCCTCGCTATCTCTTGCTTCCGTGTTGTCCATCGCGAGCATCTTGTTCACCCAATATGCGGACTCCTTAATGCCGCGTCCACGTCCACTACTTCCATCATGCTGACATTCCCTCTTAGATTAGGCACTGTCTGGGACGGCAGCCTCCCCGGATCTCTCTTCAGCTCGGAAACGGTCTGGGCTAAGTTGGACATCTGTTTAGACAGCTCGGTTAAAGTTCCCTCGGTCTTGGCCTGATATTGATGCACCGTGGTGGTCAACTGCTGGGTGCTAGCTGCCAGCTCTTTTACAACGTCCTCCAGTGACTTGCTGGAACCTTGATGATTCGGGCCTGCCGGATTGCGGTCCTGCCCACGCTGCTGATATTGGCTCGGTCCGTTATATCCTCCCTGTTGCTAGCGGTATGGTGGACGGTAGTAGCTGGACTGCTGGGCCTGTTGAGATGAGGCATGTTGCGCTTGTTCCCTCGGGGCGTGGTTGTGCTGCTTGTCATTCCTCCAATTCTGCCCGTTGGTCCCTTGTCCGGTTGTGGCCTGTCCATATTGCCGATTTGATCCGGCCCGGTTGTTGTAGCCTTGGTACCCGTCCACTGCATTGACCTCGCCTTGGTCTTCTTCTACTATAGTCGGACAAGAATCCGTTTTGTGGTCTAATGAACCACAAAACTCGCATGGCTTTGCTCGGACCGACTGCCTCCTCATCATCTGAATCATCATCTCCTTCATTTGTTTTAGCTCTTCTGCCATTGCGTTTGATGGAGGCTCGGCCCTTGAGACGTTTCTGGTTCGGCTGAATTCTTCTTCTTTGATGGACTCGTCTCGGAACCTCGCATTCTCGGCCACTTCTGTGATCTTCCTTCGCACATCGGCTGGGGATAGATTCATGATGGTTCCTCCAGCCGCGGCGTCCAGTAAGCTCCTGTCGAGTTGCCTCAATTCGTCTAGCATGTACTCCACGATTAGCTTCTCGGGCAGTCCAAGATTGCAGCAACTCTGTTCTAGGGCATTGAACTTCTCCAGATAATCGTACATCGTCTCATTCGGCCCTTGTCAGAGTTCTTGCAGCTGCCTACGGATCTGCATTGCTTTGCCCGCTGGGTAGTACTTGTTTAGGAACTTCTTTAGCATTTGGTCCCATGTCTGAATGCTACCTGAGGGCAAGGATAAGAACCAATCGTTAGCAGCATCTATAAGCGAAAAGTAGAAGGCTTTCAGCTTGAAGTCCTCCACTTCGACTCCGTATGGCTTAAGATTTTGGCAGATGCCATGGTATCGCTGAAGATGTGCTGTGGCCGACTCTCCCCGGCGTCCCGAGAACTTGGGCAGATGGTGCACGACTGCCGAGTTGATGACTATTTCTTCAAGCTCTGGTCCTTCGTAGATGCACCACGACTGATTCCGGAAGTTCTGTGCACACAGCTCCCCCATGGTGGGCTCTCGGTAGTAGTTCTCTCCTTGGTACTCTTCCCTGATGAGCTGTTGTGGCGGTAGCGGCCGAGGGGGCTGCAGAGGTGGCGGCAGCTGTTGTTGTGGAGGCGGTTGAATTGGTGGTGGAATGTCTTGATTGACCTCATTATCGTTGATGTTATCACCGAACTGGCTCCCTGCATGAGACATAGCAATACAAAGCCAAGGGGAAACCCTAATTTGAAAATTTCTAAAAATGGAAAATTTCCAAAAATACTAAAAATTCAAAATAAAATCGTAGACGATCTCGGATGGCCAAAAAACACCCTATGTCACGAGCGAAGCTGGTGATTTCTGATCTTCTCGTCGTTCCGCTCAGACCAAGGTATTATGGGCTGAAATCGGACACATATAGCTCGAATCCTGTCGTTTCGCTTTTCTGCTCAAAAACAGCTAAATTAAGACAAAAAACAGAAAAACTAAAAAAAAGAAAGAACAACTTCACTGTATTGCAGCTCCCCGGCAACGGCGCCAAAATTTGACAGGCGTCGTCGTGCAAGTCAAATTTGAATTTATAATCTGTCCACTACTCTTGGCTAGTAAGGCGGCAAGTAGGGGTCGAACCCTATAGAGCTGATGAGGTTACTTGTTGTTCTGTAAAATAAAGCAATTGGGGTTTTGTGAGTGATTTGGAAATAAGTGCAATAAAAGGAAATAAAGCGAAAGATATCAATCAGAGGGAATATTCAGTCTAAGGTTTCTCTTGTGACACGTTTATCATGGATATCTAATGATCAATTCTATATTTCGAAGTGTGGGTGTTCCGACAAAGGTAACAACCTAAGTATCCCGACAAAGGTGATACGCCACAACCTAACCCAACAAAGGTGTTAGACTTCTAGCTCTTTCCTAAATCAAACAACCCGACAAAGGTGTTATTTAACCTACGTGTTACTATCTACCTTTGCGACAAAGTATCCAGTAAATATTAACGATAGAATTATTCGATCAACCAAGCTTTGTGACAAAACATCCACTTAGTCTAGCAAGTTAATTCATAGGAATAAGCATAAGAACTAGCGAAATATAAAATAGCATTAAGAACAGATATCTCAAAACGCGTTCACAATTATGAAACCCTAAACCGAATGGGAGGTTTTAGACATGTCCATGGAAACAAAATACAATAGTAATAAAAAGGAATTATTCTCTATGCCGAAGTAGAAGACTGAAGAGAGAATGGCCGAAGTTGCTGCTCGATGGAAGGATGATGATCTGATGGATGATTATGCCCTGCCCAAGAGGTCTTATTTATAGGAGAAGCTTGGGTTTCGAAGTTTCCAATTCGAACCGACCTAAATCCATTTTTGGCCAAGCCCAAAAACCAATTTAGGAAACATGTCCAAAACCGACTTGGCTTGCAAGTAAACTTGGCCAACAAGTTAGCTTAACCTCCACGCCAAAGCACCGACTTGCCTTGGGACGAGCCGAGAATTACTGGGCTGTGCCTGGGCGCAGGCTCGGGTGGCCTCGGACGGAACTACGCATTTCTCGGGCATGGGCTGGTTCCACTCGGGCGTTTTTTCTGGGAAGTGAGATCGTCCGAGTTATTAGGCATTTCAAACAACTTGGTCGAGCCGGATTTGCCAGATTCGACCGTCTGGTCGAGCGACTTGGTTTCGGTGCCTATCAGCTCGCGCGGGGCCTTTGGAATTGGGCCAACTGCCAATCTGCTCGGGCGTTCTCCTTGGTTTAGTGACATCGTCCGACTTATCTGCTATTTTGATCAACTTGCTTGAGTCGGAATTGTCAGATCAGCTCGTTTGCCCGAGCGACTTGATTTTAGTGCTAGACCGCTCGAGTGGGGCCTCGGAGGCTGCTCGGCCAAAGATGCCTTGTGATGTTTTTGGCACAAAATGCCATCTTTAATGCGCGTTTCCTCCTAGAGCTTCCAAAACACCTGAAATGCAAAACAACACTAACAAGTAACTTGTTCGCATAATAAAGTGTCGGAATTGGTGGGATTTGTTGACTCGATGAGTCGTATAAATACGGCTCATCAGTTACCAACAAGGGTGTAATGACATATCAAATAAAGAAATTGAATGCAATTTATTCTGAAACAAATGTGCAGATGTGTTATCAACAAGGGTGTAATGACATATCAAATAAAGAAATTGATTGCAATTCATTCTGAAACGAAATGACATATATAATAAAGAAATTGATTGCAATTTATTCTGAAACGAATGTGCAAATGTGTTATCAACAAGGGTGTAATGACGTATGAAATAAATAAATTGATTGTAATTTATTCTGAAACGAAAGTGCAGATGTGTTATCAACAAGGGTGTAATGACATATCAAATAAAGAAGTTGATTGCAATTTATTTTGAAACGAATGTGCAGATATGTTATCAACAAGGGTGTATTGAGATATCAAAACGAAGGTGCAGATGGGTGTGCATTCCGAAACGAAAGTGTAGATGTGTTATCAACAAGGGTGTAATGACATATGAAATAAAGAAATTGATTGCAATTTATTCTGAAACGAAGGTGCATATGTGTTACCAACAAGGGTGTAATGACATATCAAATAAAGAAATTGAATGCAATTTATTATGAAACGAATGTGCAGATGTGTTATCAACAAGGGTGTAATGACATTTGAAATAAAGAAATTGAATGCAATTTATTGTGAAACGAAAGTGCAGATGTGTTACCATCAAGGGTGTAATGACATATCTTGTACCGCGTTCAATCCTTTTCTCTCTCCTATTCTCGAACTCTCCCGAAGCTTGTAGACAACAGTAGGCGTCGCCCGTTTTCTCCCGCCGGCGGGAGCTGGGAGCTTTGATTCGGACCGGCTTTTGGTTGCCGATGATGTGGTGGTGGCCTGGGTTGGCCTCCGGGGTCCTTTCTGCTCCGTTCGGCGGTTTCATCTTATTCGTGGTCGACTTGGTTGCGGGATGGCGGTAGGAGGTGGTCGGCTGGGGGTTGTTGATGGCGGTGTTTGGCCGGTTGGGTGTTGGTCGGCTGAAGCGGCGGAGGTTGGTTTGCTTGGTAGATGGTTGTCGGCTTCAGTTGCTTCTTCATCTTCAACAGTGGCTGTGTGGTGCGGGGAGGCGGTTGGTGGAGGTTGGCTGGTGGCGCAATGGTGGTGTCGACTGGATGGGGTTATGGATCTGCTGAGGGATGGCGGCGGGCTTGCTCGGTGGTTTGGGTCTCGGCTTCGGTCCGGTTGGAAGCTCCCGGTTGGCATGCCGGTGATTGTTTTGTGTTTATTTTCATTTTAGTTGTAGGTTAGTCTTAGTTTTAGCTCAATTTCTCTCAGTCGGGTTTCCGGTCTGAGTATTTTTATCTCAGTTGTTTATCGGTCTGAGCTGTTGTTGTTTTCGTTTTTAGGTCTCAGGAGTTAGACTCCTGGTTTTATCGAAGGGTGCGACCTGTGTTTCAGTAGGTTATTTAGTGTCGGTCACTGACGTCGACTGGCCAGTTGTATTGCCGTGCCCTTCTTGGGTGATCTGCCCTTCGTGGGCAGTTTGCTCATGGTTGTAAGCCCTTGTGGCATTTCACTATAAAAAAAAGGGTGTAATGACATATCAAATAAAGAAATTGATTACAATTTATTCTGAAACGAAAGTGTAGATGTGTTATCAACAAGGGTGTAATGACATATGAAATAAAGAAATTGATTGCAATTTATTCTGAAACGAAGTTGCATATGTGTCACCAACAAGGGTGTAATGACATATCAAATAAAGAAATTGAATGCAATTTATTATGAAACGAATGTGCAGATGTGTTATCAACAAGGGTGTAGTGACATATCAAATAAAGAAATTGAATGCAATTTATTCTCGAACGAAAGTGCTGATGTGTTACCATCAAGGGTGTAATGACATATCAAATAAAGAAATTGATTACAATTTATTCTGAAACGAAGGTGCATATGTGTCACCAACAAGGGTGTAATGACATATCAAATAAAGAAATTGAATGCAATTTATTATGAAACGAATGTGCAGATGTGTTATCAACGAGGGTGTAATGACATATGAAATAAAGAAATTGAATGCAATTTATTGTGAAACGAAAGTGTAGATGAAAACCCACTTCCCTCTTCACACGATCCGCCCTACACCTTCCTGCTTTCGTTTCTACTAGTTGGTTTCAAGTTGAAACCGGAAGGAAGACTGACAGTCACATGTCTTAGAGTCTGAAAGCCCTAACAAAGATCCGAGTTGTGGAAACTTGTCGAATTGAATAGGGGATAGGTACCAGAAAAGCTTACTGAAGGGGCTTGTTGAACAAATCCAACATTTGGTGTTGGTGACACTGACTGCGGATGAAGGAATAATATATCCTAGTTTGGTTGAATTTGAAGATTGAATAAAATTGACTTAGTTCAATTTATTCACACAGATTCAGTTTGAAATTGTTCAAACCAGTGTTGATCGGATCGGTTAGATTCCCAAGTGGAGTGTGCTGTGTGATCAGCTCGTAATCGGTTCAAGACGGATACTGATTTATTTCAGATTGAATGGGATTGTTTGAATCAGTTCGATTGATTTCATTTCTGGTCAAGTTTGACTCCAATGTGGGGCCATTACCTTATGTAATGTGGTGTTACACCATCATGTTCATGACTACGGTCAGGAACAGACTTGCGGGTCTGGTTCTAGTAATATACTTGCGGGTGTCGTTTCAAATGATTGAGTGGCTTGAGTGCCCGTCGTATTGCTTGATGAATTTGGATGTTATCTCTAAATGTCATGTTGATTTAAAAGCACAAGCGAAAAATTGCATTAAAGGAAATGCAATAGTAAATCCTTTCATAGTGTTGAAAGCGATGTGAAAACCCTCGAGTTAATCCATTGTGAAGCTATGTGATTTAAAATATGGGTGGTAACAAGTATTTTGTGACTTTCATTAATGATAGTACAAAATATTGTTACGAATATTTGCTTAATAGCAAAGTTGTGACAATTGGAAATTTTGTCATGTGGAGTTGAATATCAACTTGAGAGGTTGAGTAGCAAATTGATGAGTTGAGAAAGATGATCAATAAGGTGAACATGATCACTTCATCATACTCTCTTCAGTCGAACATTGTTTCGAAACAGAAAAGTTATACTTATAAAGAGATGATTAATGTAACAATGGTAAGCTCCGTGTTACCCTAAGGAATGTGGGGGAGGCCATCTTATCAGTAAAATATCTTTTGAGTAAGATACCTCGTAAAGAGTATAAGTCTCTTTATAAGTCGATTAAGGAAACAACGCCTTCCTATAAATACTTGCAAGTGTGGGGTGCCTAGCTATGGTAATGACCCCTGGTCCTAAGAGTATGAGGGTAGGATCAAAAACCATTGATTAAGATTTCATTGGTTATGCGCAAAAGAGTAATGCGTATAGATTCGTTGTGTAAGAATCGAAAAATTCAAATATACACAAGAATAGTATAATGGAATAAAAGAACGCGTCATTCTTCAAGAATGTATTTCCTTATATTGACGAATGTGTGTCAGATTCTTCTCAATTACTGGAGGATATTGAAGAAATATCTCAAGAACGAGAGAATGAGGAAGAACCTAAACATGAAATCGATTAGGAGAAATCGAGACAAAGTAAGCTAGGAAGGATAGATAAATCAGATGGACTTGATTTTCTAACCAACATGTTTGAGGCTGAACCTCAAACATATAAAGAGCTTGTCAGTCAGTTAAGGGTCTCTTATGAAAGAAACCATAAGATGTGATTGAGACTCCATCCTTGAGAACCATACTTGAAAATTGGTTGACCTCCCTTATGGAACTAAACCATTTGGTTCAAAGTGGATCTTAAAGAGGAAGAAGAATGCAGACGGATCTCCATCGATATACAAGACGAGCCTTGTAATAAAAGAGTATAAATATTCGAAGGTCATTGAGAGTTTCAATGAATTTCAGCTACGAAAGGCTAAGTGTTCACTATGGGTGGTGCAAACGTGTCTTGCAAATCCTCCAAATAGACTGTGTTAGTCAAAACCAATTATAGGCTGAGTTCGTCGCATTAGATAAATGTGGCGGAGATGCTAAGTGGTTAAGGAATATAGAGTAGGATATTCCTATAAGGACAAAACCTATGCCAACAATGTGTTTACATTGTGAGAATCAATCATTGATTTCTTGGCACATAGTGTTATATATAATGGTAGTCCCGACATATACATCGACGACATAATACCATTCAACAACTTCTCTACACTTCATTCGTATTGACTATATGAGGTCCAAAGAGAATATTGCGGATCCGCTAACCAAATGGTTAAGTAAGGACCTAATAGAGAAGTTGTCGAGGGGAATGAGACTGAAGCCTTTTGATTGCTAATATCAAAACATAGGCTTAAGCCCTTTTGGAAATAAAGTCGAGGCAACGGAAAACCCTATCATGATGACTGGAGATCCCAAGAACTTGATTCAAAGGGACCACCTAACTGCTAAGACTACGAGGTCACTGTGGGGGTAACACCCCAGTCCTATTCCCTGATAAACAGTGACTCCCGCACGAGGCTAAACTTGGAGCTTTTAATGATTCTAGTAATTTAAATAGTTAGATTCAAATGGGTAACGCGGGATTATTTGAAAGAATCACCTATGTGAGAGAGAAGTGGGGCCGCTTCAAAGGAGAATTCAAATGGCTTAATTCTCTAGAACTCTTGCAGAACCAAGGAAGGGGTATCATGGCCAAAATGAGCCCACCAGTGAGAACTGAATAATGGTCAGGAAAATATCTGTGGGGGATATGGCTTTCGTTTACATTATAAGACGAACAATTCAAAGACAAACACATCTACTGAATAGTCAGTAAAGAGAACATGTTTTCCCAAGAGAAGGTTCAAGGGCGATGACCTACCTATCCTATGCAGATATCAATCGTAGAAGCTATCACCGCATTGAGTTGAGTTTTGATTTTTATTTTCATTACTTGATTTTCTTCATGTGGGGGATTATTGGAAAAAGTGTTATTAAGGGTGAAGAAAATTAAGCAAGTAGTGGCTTAATTGTACATTAGTGTGACTAATGTGACACCTTATGGGTAGAGATAATTAAATAGTTAAATATTGATTTAATTATTTCATTAATATTATTATTATCCCACTATGGGCTAATTTTAATAAGTGGGCCCATTATTGATGGGCTTAATAACGTGAGTTTTCTTATATAAAGAAAACAAAGTGCGTTATTTGAAAAAGAGAAGAGAAAAACCCTAAATACGTTTTCCAGCATTCCTGGCATGAAGGCTAAGCCGGCCGGCATGATTGTTTGAGTTTTGTTTTCTTCGCGTGTGTTACGGTGATAGTTGAAGGCCAGAAAGGATCGATCGATAAAACTTGGTACTAAGTTGTTGTCGAGGATCGTTTTATCTTGGGAAGCATACTGCCAGAAAGTCCCAAGCACAGTAGGGCAACAATCTTGCTTTAAGGACAGCGTCCAACGCGACTCGATCCCCTTCGGTTTGCTGTATTTTACATTCATGTTATTTTAGTCGTTCAGTAACTTCCTATATATCCGCCTGTTATTTTCAGCAATATTGCCAACAAAATTTGCTCGAAGACGGAGAGAGTGTAGAGAGAAAGAGAGTGAAGATGCAGGATTGATCAAATAGAGAGAGTCTGATACGGGTCAATGAGCCTCTGAGGAGAGATAAGATGCACAGATAGGACGAGACATTTTTGGGGGAAACAATTAATCTTCCTGAAATACCTCCAGCCACCCTTAAACATGCCTAATCATGTGCCACATCACCTGAAACGTGTGAGTATATGGGGTGTTGGATGAAAGGTATTTAATGGCTCAAAATGAGTTAATAGTTCATTATAGTTTGGTGATTAACATTTGAACAACCCTCTATTGAGGAGTGCTATACTGAATCATGGTTGTCAAAATGAGGTAGTAAGGCACGTTGTGAGTCACTCATTTTGATGATGTGGCAGAGAATAGTGTAGGAATAGTGTCGGAATAGTATTTGCTTTTTGCTTTTGATAGATTTTTGGTAGTGGGACACGTGTCGCAACGAGGTGAGTTTGACGGCTGAGATGAACGCACGAGATGGTGCCTCGCTGCCTCACAAATATGGGGGGTGCCTCATTTGAACGCTCCCCCGCCTATATATATATAGAGGAGTGCTCAAATGAGAACTCCTCTTACACTAAGAACATGTGAACAAATCTCAGCCACACATCCAAACCCCCGTGCTTTGTGGGTGTGCCACGTGTCCCACTACCAAAATCCATCAACAGTAAAAAGTAAACAGTAAAATCCCACTACCAACAGTAAAAAGCAACCTTTAAATCTCAACCATTGGATCAACAAGATCTAATGGTCCATATTGGTTCTTACGTTCTTAGCCTAATGATGGTTCTCATTTGAGCGCGCCCCTATATATATATAGGGGTGCGCTCGGTTGAGTACACGTGAATAGTGCGAGGACGTAGGGACAAATCTGAGCCTTTAGACATATTGATCTAATGGTTGAGATTTAAAGGTAGTGGAATTTACTTTTTACTGTTGGTAGTGAGATTTTACTGCTTGCTTTACATCATCAAAATGAGTGGCTTAGATTAGTTCATAGGTTAACACTCTAAGAGTGGTTAACATTTGAGCGCGCCCCTATATATATATATATATATATATAGGAGTGCTAGGTTGAAAATTCCTTAAAATTCGAGAACATGAGACCCCAAATCTCACCATTGGATCAAGTTGCATCTTTGAATATGAACGTGATACATCCCACTCACTTTTTTTCTTCATTGTACAGTTTCAAACATTATTTTTGCCTAGATGTATTTTCTGGTTTCGGAAAGTGCACTTAAGTAAAAACAAAAATGCATAAAGAAGATTCTCAAGATTCTCGAAAAAAGATCTCATAAAAAAAGGTTCTCGAAAAAAGAGTGGTTCTCATTTGAGCGCTCCTATATATATAGAGGAGCGCTCAAATGAGAACCTTTAAAAATTTGAGAACTTGAAAACCCAAATCTTCACCTTCCAAAATGCATCATCAAGTAATTTTGGTGGTGATACGTGTCTCATGTGCATCTTCCATAATACATTTAATGCAAAGTCAACGTCACATTTTTAAACTTTGCTTTTTAGACATGTGTCACATGTAGATTTAAGGGTTCTCGAATTTTTAAGGGTTCTCAATCGAGCGCTCCCCTATATAGATATATATATAGGGGCGCGCTCAAATGTTAACCACTCTTAGAGTGTTAACGTGTTAACTTATTGTGAGCCACTCATTTGATGATGTGGCAGAGAATAGTGCAGGAATAGTATTTTACTTTTTCTTTTTGTTGGATTTTTGGTAGTGAGACACGTGGCGCGCCCACAAAGCACGGGGGTTTGGTAGTGGGACACGTGGACCAATCACAATGAGTTAATAGGTTAACATGCTAAGAAGTGGTTAACATTTGAGCGCTCCTCTATATATATATATATATAGAGGAGTGTTCAAATGAGGACACCCTCTTAGGGTAAGGACGTAGGGACAAATCTCATCCATTAGATCATCATCCATCTAACCCCCCGTGCTTTGTGGGCGCGCCACGTGTCCAAGTTCCCAAAATCCAATAAAGCAAATAGTAAAACCCACTACCAAAAAGCAAATAGTAAAACCCACTACCACATGTGACACGTGGCAGCTTGTGGATCATTGGATGAACCTCATCCAATGGCCAAGATTAGTCCCTACACCCTCACCATAAGACATGTCCTCAATTGAACGCCCCCCTATATATATATATATATATAGGGGCGCGCTCAAATGTGAACTCTTCTTAGGCTATGAACGTGTGAACCAATCTGGACCATTTGATCATATTGATCTAATGATTGAGATTTAAAGGTAGTGAGATTTTACTGTTTGCTTTTTACTGTTGGTAGTGGGATTTTACTGTTTGCTTTTTGCTTTTCTTGGATTTTTGGTAGAGAGACACGTGGCGCACCCACAAAGCACGGGGGGTTTGGATGTGTGGCTGAGATGAGTTCACACGTTCATAGCCTAAGAAATGATTCACATTTGAGCGCTCCTCTATATATATATATAGAGGAGCGTTCAAATGAGGCAAGACAAATAAGAATGAGGCAGTGAGGCACGATTTCAACCACACATCTAACCCCCGTGCTTTGTGGGTGCGCCACGTGTCCCACTACCAAAATCCATCAACAGTAAAAAGCAAATAGTAAAATCCCACTGCCACATCTTTAAATCTCAACCATTAGATCAATATGATCAATGGCCAAGATCATGCCTCACTGCCTCATTCTTACAACCTTGCCTCAACCGAGTGCTCCCCTATATAGAGGAGCGTTCAAATGAGGCAGTGAACAGTAAAGTGAGGCACGTGAGGCACGATCTCAACCACACATCTAACCCCCCGTGCATTTGTGGCGCGCCACGTGTCCCAAATAGTAAACCCCACTAACTTTTGAAAAGTCAACAATTGCGGCTGTGAACGTGACTGCGCCACGTGTCACAATAAGTGGCCCAGATCGTGCCTCACTGCCTCATTCTTACAACCTTGCCTCAACCGAGTGCTCCCCTATATATATATATATATATAGGATATGGATCATATACAAAGTAATATTTTCGGTACACAATACAAAGTGATCTAAACCGTTTGATTTAAATTTCGGATGGATGAGATCTAATTACATTAAAATCTGATTTACATATTAATTAATATATACCAGGGTTTTGAATGTAATTAAACACCAAAGATTAACCCCGTTAATCTTCGTTAACTTTCAGTATATCATATATTTTCAAATCAAAATCAATCCATTCACCAAAGATTCGCGTGGCCTGTGCTCGTGGTCTGTGATCGACGACGACAGTGAAGACGCAGCCGATCGTGGCGGAGTCTAGGTCACTGGAGACGGTGGAGACTCGTAGGATTTGGATGGATCTGGCCCATTCTCCATCAACGCGATTTGCGATGGCGATGGATCCGGAACGGTGAGATCTGAGATTTGAGCCGTCGGCTCCTCATCCTCGTCGGCCCCAAGCAGCGCAAGCAGAAGGGGCAGATGCCGCGACTCGACTACGATTTAAAGAATGAAGAAGGGGCCAGCAGTTGCCTGTAGCTATTTTGCTTTGATTCAATTTTTTTTCTCTTCTTTTACGAGCTTTTGGTTGGTCTCAAGGTGTAGAAATAATAGCATTTTCTATGATGTGGTTTTATTTTTCTGAAATTGATAATGAGGCTTCTGCTGATTACGATCTTTGCTTTTGTGTATTTATTTGTGATTGGGTTTAGGTATAAGGGGCTTATTTGTTTGTGCAGAACTCGATTGCATCCAAAACATTTCCGCTTATTTGTTTGATTTGTTTAGATTAAAACATCACCTATTGGTGCTGCTGAATGACGCAGAAGGGGCTCCTAAGTAAGGCAGAAGATGCTGCTGATGTCTGGAAGTTGTGGCTTGTGGGTGATGTTTTGAACTGAACTCTTGGTTTGTTTGATTTGGTTCAGAATGATCAAAATACAAGCATTGATCAAACCTATATTATTCATAGGTCAGCAAATCATTTTTGTGTGCATTTATTTAGGAAGAAGTAGCAGCTTATAGCTTAAACATTTTATTTGTTTGAGTATTTTTTTGGTTGATGACTTTTTGAGTGGAATTTTTCTGTGCAGGTGGCATGCTTGAATATTGGAGTGTTTAGAGAGGGTTGATGCAATATTTGTTCAAGAAGATGCTTGGAATGCTGAGGATGCTTGAAGTGTATCTTGATGCTGTCAGATGTTGACTCTTTTCTCAGGCTTCATTTTCTCTGCATCCTACTTATCAGGCTTCATCATACAAGCACTTTAGGCATGCTTTTATCAGGCTCCATTTTCTCAGCATCCTCGGTGTCTCAATTATTCACAAAACCTTATGAATCATATACCTAGTTGTGGTCTATCAGCATACTTTTGTAACTATGTGATCATGTATGTCCTGGTCTATGTCCTTGGTTCTTATGTAGTTGACTTTTGGGGTGTTGGTGCTTCTAAAAAGAATTGATGTTTTTGTGTTCTGTCAGAATGTATGTTTCACATGATTTGGTGCATTGTTCACTAAATTATAATTATGTTTATCAAATGATACAGGTGTTCTATTATGTTTGAGTTTGGTGTTCGGCTGTCCAACAATTCACATTCTTTGTAAATTGGTTTTATTATGTGAACCGTCTCTTTATGTTGCGAATTTCGTGTTGATTATATGAATATTATTTTTAAAATGTCAAATTTGTGTTTTTCTTGTGAACAATGCCATATTCAGTGAATAATGTTGTGGCGTTGCGAAATTTTGGTATCATAAACATAAGAAGGCATAGTGAACTTTATAGTCGTATTGTCAATATTTGATGAACTCTACAATTGTTTTGTGAACTTCAGATAGTCTTGGTGAACTTTATATGCTTATTATGAACTATAGATGAGCTAGTTGAATTTTACCAAACATATTGTCAACATTACCAAACATATCCCATCCAAACACTTAATGAACGTCAGAAGAGTATAGTGAACTTTATAGTCTTATTGTCAATATTTGATTAACTCTACATTTGTTATGTGAACTTTGCATGGCACTTATGAATTTTATCCCATGCTACATACAAGAACTTCAGATTTTATCCCACGCTACGTACAAGAATTTTATAGTCGTATTGTCAATATTTGATGAACTCTACAATTGTTTTGTGAACTTCAGATAGTCTTGGTGAACTTTATATGCTTATTATGAACTATAGATGAGCTAGTTGAATTTTACCAAACATATTGTCAACATTACCAAACATATCCCATCCAAACACTTAATGAACGTCAGAAGAGTATAGTGAACTTTATAGTCTTATTGTCAAGATTTGATTAACTCTACATTTGTTATGTGAACTTTGCATGGCACTTATGAATTTTATCCCATGCTACATACAAGAACTTCAGATTTTATCCCATGCTACGTACAAGAATTTTATAGTCGTATTGTCAATATTTGATGAACTCTACAATTGTTTTGTGAACTTCAGATAGTCTTGGTGAACTTTATATGCTTATTATGAATTATAGATGAGCTAGTTGAATTTTACCAAACATATTGTCAACATTACCAAACATATCTCATCCAAACACTTAATGAACGTCAGAAGAGTATAGTGAACTTTACAGTCTTATTGTCAAGATTTGATTAGCTCTACATTTGTTATGTGAACTTTGCATGGCACTTATGAATTTTATCACATGCTACATACAAGAGTAAGGGTGCCCTTTTCCTTTTAGATATGCCACCAAGTTCATTGTCTGCCAAAAAAACAACAAGCAGTGAACTCCATTTACTTGTCCAATAACTCCGCAAAATATTTGAAAAATATACAAAATAAATACAATGTTGACAACATTATAACAATATCTACATGATGAAAGCAATAAATTTTTTTGTTGACGATTGCACTGCAGCTGCTTTCCTTTTGTTGTAGATTGAGCTTTCTCACTGCCTTGCACAGGAGCCATGAATGAACCAGTAGATGCATTCCGAGATGGAATTGGGACATCAACATCGTTTCCAATTTTTTTTGGCCTTTGTTTGTCCCCCTGTCACATTCAAGCCGAAGGTCCTTGGCTCAAAAAAACTAAGAAGACCACGAAAAGAAAATGGGAACAGTAATGCAGACACACTGAAATGTGGCTAACACTTGAAGCATCCAATACAACTCCCTTTTAAACCTTCAATAGTAACAGATCCATTTGTCACATACAACAGGTACAAGTACCATAGTTCTTGAGCCGAAGCTGTATTGTGAACTTATCATTTCTACATTTATCAGAACGCACCTAAAAACTACAAATATCAGTTTATCGGGCGATATATTATACAATTATTGAGCACAATATAGCAAAGGGTGAATTTGAGCACGAACATAGCCACAAAATGCAATGTGGTGAACTGTCTGTTTTAAACATCATTCTCATTTAAATGACCAATGATGATCTAACCAGAAGCATGATATATTGATCTAATCAGCCTGTTAGTGGCACTGCTACAATCAAAATAATCACAACCATTAGAATAAAAATTCACCAAGCTACAAGTAAATACAATGTAATATTATGCAAAGTTCACGAAATGCGAGGAACGTACACACAAATAACAACAATGTTCATAATATTAACACAATGTTCTCAAGATAAAATGTGCCCAGAGTTCACAAAGAATAAAACAATATGACACAAAATTCACAGAATATTCATAACGTGGACTCACTAATAACCTTCCTGAAAGCTACTACAGAAAAAATTAAAAATTTCATCCGCTGGTCTCCAAGACTAAACTGGAAACGATGAGAAAGAAGAACAACCAATTAACAACCACACACCCATCCGATTAACCAAGGTCATCAAAACTTGAAAAAGCCAACAAAACCAGAAATTACAGAACCAAACCTGTACAATAAGATGATGGGGATTCAGTGAAGCGGGGGCGACAAAGCCGAGTCAATCGCCACTCATGATTTTCCATCGCCGATAGTTAAATCGCCAGTCCCAGTAGAAATTTTTCTTAGGGTTTTTGTAATCGCCGCTCGTGAAGCGCAAAAACGAAGACTGATACGGGCTGATATGTTTTCGAGATGTAATTAAATTATTTGTTTTATGTCTTAATTACCCTTATTAGCGTTTGAATTTTAACGAGGGTTTAACTTCCGTTACATATCAATATTAAATCTCAGCCATCAATCTATAATAATCAACCATTCTAATTACTTTGTACTTTGTACTCTAAAAGCACTTTGTACCTGAACCGAATATATATATATATATATATATATGAGCGCTCAAATGAGAACCCTCTTTTTTTCGAGAACTTTGAGAACCTTCTTTATGCATTTTCGTTTTTGCCAAAGTGCACTTTCCGAAATCTGAAAATGCATCCAGGCAAAAATAAAACTCGAAACTGCACAAAGAAGGAAAAAATATGAATGAGACACATGTCACCTCCACATTCAAAGATACAACTTGATCCAATGGTAAGATTTGTCCTCTCAAATTCTCAAAATTTTAAATTTTTTTAAATAAGGGAGCGCTCAAATGACCATTTTAAGCTACAATCATGAGGCACCATCATAGCCGTTCTTTGTTTTGATATATGCATGATACGGTGACAGCTGCCCCCACCCACTTTTCCTTATTTCATTTTTGACTTTCATAAATATATCTCAAAATTTAATTTGAGGGGCAAATTAGACATTAGAGATTAGATATTTTACTTTTTTTATTTTATTTTCTCAGTTCCCAGATCTGAATTAGGTCGGATGTATTTTTGTTTCTCTCTTACCTTTGAAACCCAGAATAACCCAGATTCAAATCCCTACCAAGTCTCCCTTGCTAATTGAAATCTTTCTCTCCCGTCGTAGAAATCAATTAAACTTAATCTTCGTTACGATTTGATACAACGGCGACGCTAAGGTTGTGAAGCTGGCGCTTGAGGCAGGAAGGCCACGCCGGCGCAGCCGGTTGATTTTTTGTCTTCGAAGGAACGCTTTAGGATATTCAGGCGACTGTGATTAATGCAGCGAAAGCAGCCAGTGAGGTTACATCAGTCCGATTCTTATCGTACTTCAGATTTTTTTTTCTGCCTTGCAATTTGGCGCCGCTCTTCATTCATTCCTTTTAAAAGTGGGATTTGGATCAACCACTCAAGTAGGAACTGCGCTTGTAGACATGTATGCCAAATGTGGCAGTCTCTTGTGTTCACGCCATGCTTTTGATGAGATTAACTGTAAAAGCTTGGTTACTTGGAGCACTATGATTTCAGGGTATGGGCTGCACGGGAAAGAAAAGGAAGATATTTCCCTCTTTAATGGGATGATAGTAAATGGCATGGCTCCACACAATGCTGAAGTGTTCTATTCGTCCCTTATTGATAAATTGACTTGCAGAAATCACTTGATGCAAATCCATGCTCTTTTGGGTGTATTGGGTTTGCGAGGTAATGGGTTTTTGATAACGAAGTTTCTGAATGCATGTGCAAATGTTGGTGAAATAAGTTATGCACGTCAGGTGTTTGATGAATTTCCTGACCCGTATGTGTTTTTGTGGAATGCTGTGATCAGGGGGTATGCGAAGCATAATTTGTTTGATGATGCACTGAGAATTTATTTGAGAATGCATATTGTTGGAGTGAGTCCTGATTGCTTCACGTTTCCTCACATTCTCAAAGCATGTGGCGGATTGCCTTCGCTTCGTGTGGGTAAGATTGTGCATGGACAGATATTTAGATATGGGTTTTATAGTGATGTTTTTGTGCAAAATGGGTTGGTGGCTATGTACACTAAGTGTGAGGATGTTGGATGTGCAAGAGTCGTGTTCGAGAGATTATGTGATAAGACTGTGGTTTCGTGGACTTCACTTATATCCGGGTATAGTCAGAATGGACAGCCACTGGAAGCGTTGAGGCTTTTCAGTCAGATGAGGTTATGGGGTGATGTGAGACCAGATTGGATTGCACTTGTGAGTGTGTTGAAGGCTTATGCAGACTTGGACGATTTGAATCAAGGGGAATCAGTTCATAGTTGTGTGATTAAAATGGGTCTTGAATTTGAGCAAGACTTGGTTGCGACACTCACTGCTGTGTATGCAAGATCTGGGCAAGTAATGACAGCTAGATCATTGTTTGATCAGGTAGAATGCCCGAACTTGGTTTTGTGGAATGCAATGATATCCGGGTATGCAAAGAATGAATCTCCTGATAAAGCCCTGGAGCTTTTCAAGATTATGATTGATAAAAATATACCAACAGATTCCATTACTGTCCGGTCTGCTATTTTAGCTCAGGCACATGTTGGCTCTCTAAAAGGAGCCAAATGGATGGATGACTTCATTGGTAAGAGCCGGTATACGGATGACATCTTTGTCAGCACGGCCCTCATCGATATGTATACAAAATGCGGAAGTATTGAGTCAGCCTGGACAGTTTTCGACCGAACAACTGAAAAGGATGTTGTTTTGTGGAGCGCCATGATTGTTGGTTACGCGTTACATGGTCAAGGACTACAAGCGTTGGATCTTTTTAGTATAATGAAACAAACTGGCATAAGCCCTAATGACGTGACCTTCGTTGGCCTTCTTATGGCTTGCAACCATTCAGGTCTTGCAGCTCAGGGTTGGGAGCTATTCCAGAGCATGAAACTTTATGGCATTGAGCCTCGGCACCAACACTATGCCTGTGTAGTCGATCTCCTGGCCCGTTCTGGGTACTTGAATAAAGCATATGAATTTATAAAAGAGATGCCAATTGAACCCGGTGCCAGCATCTGGGGAGCCCTTCTTAGCGCATGCAAGACATACCGACATGTTGATTTGGGTGCATATGCTGCAAAACAGCTATTCGCACTAGACCCATTAAACACAGGGCATTATGTTCAACTCTCTAACCTCTACGCTTCAGTTCGCCGGTGGGATCAAGTCGCAAGACTTCGAGTATTAATGAAAGAAAAGGGTTTAACCAAGGACTTGGGGCACAGTTCTATTGAGATAAACGGAAAGCTCGAAGCCTTCCGTGCAGGAGACCGATCTCATCCCAAATTCAAGCAGATACTGGAAAAAGAGAAGGAATTGGAGGGGAGAATGAAGGCTGCTGGATTCATACTCCATAGAGAATCTGTCCTCCATGATTTGAACAATGAAGAAGTAGAAGAGACTCTTTGCAACCATAGTGAGAGGATTGCTATTGCTTATGGGCTCATTAGTACAGCCTCAGGGACACCTTTAAGAATAACAAAGAATCTACGGGCATGTGTGAATTGCCACTCTGCCACAAAACTTATATCAGAGCTAGTGGACAGAGAGATTGTAGTTAGAGATGCTAATAGATTCCATCATTTTAAAAATGGTGTCTGCTCATGTGGTGACTATTGGTGACTTAAAGTTGTGGTCGGTGATCTGACCGACCTGTCGTTGTGGTTAGGGTATCTTGAGGAGAAGGAAGGTGTACGTGGCCATTCTGTGGTGACCAGAGTGGGAAGTGGAGTCAGGATTGTTGGCAGAGAGGAGGTAGAGCTCAATCTTGTGCCTGAGGACAAACCCAATGACGAAGAGTAAGGTTTGCCTCTTTTTTATGCTTATTTATGAATTATGAGTAAAAATGTCAATTTGGTTTGTGACTTTTTCCTATGAAGTCTGTATGTCTTGGGATCAAATGAATAGATTGGCTATATTGGCCTATTCGGACACGTCAATGCACACAACTTATAAATGCATTTACTTGTTAATTGAATGACATTTGCCGAGGTAAGCTTAGCTAATCAGAGATTATTTCCTGGATTTTCTGTCCAGAAGATCCGCTAAATGTAACTTATCTTTTTACTCTTTCAAAAAAACATACCTGCTTTCATCCTTGCTTAGTTGCTTATAAATAAGAATATTCGCTGGAATTTCTTCTTTGGCCTACCAAGTATAACCATATATACCATTCTTCTAGGTCAAAATATAGTTGATTTGGAGCTATATGGATATTGTTATATATCCTGAACAAATCATTATGATATTTGATGGGTTCGACCTAGAAGATTTGCAAGTATTGTATGACCCTAACTATAGTTTCATTTGTTCTTGAATAAATAGAGTGAAGAATATGATAGATGTTATTCTTTGAAGTCAACAAATAGATAAGGTGCGAGGTCTTGCAGTCTTTTCCCTTGAGTTGTACATCAATTTTTTAATGTAATTGTTCATTTCAAGAAGTAAATGGTACTGCTTGCAGCAGTAAATTTTATATATTTTGCACGATATCTGTTTCTTGTTGGTCATTGTTGTGGCTTCTAATAAATATGCTATGACTTAGATCTGCTACTCATGAGTTTTGAATTTTATCATTATAGGACCTATAGAACTGCATTAGGGAATATTTAAGGGTTTGACATGGATAGTCCGATTCTTATCGTACTTCAGTTTTTTTTTCTGATTATAGTTCCGTTGTTGTAATTTTGCAGGTGGTTTGTGAGTGTTTCTACAAGAGTGAAAATGAGGAACACAGCCAGGTATATGCTTTAAAGTATGTTTGAACATTTATTCAGGATTTGTGCAGTATTCAGTAATGCATAATTTGGTACTTTGAGATGAATAGTGCATAATTTGAACATCTACAAGAGTGTTTAATTATGCCATTTCGTTTTTGGTTCTCTCAATAACATTGTTGAGTTTTTATTATCATGTTTCTTAACTGTGCGACGTTGGCTTGAATTATTTTGGATATAAATGGTGATTGTTGTTAAAATACTGTAAATCTTTCAAGCAATTTTGATGTAAATTGTCTGAGATAGGATGATGATTGTGTAAGTAAATCTGTTGCTAGATGGTTTTTTGTATTCTATTGATAATGATTGTTGAGGATTCAGTTTTGGTGCTTAAAACTGTGCACTTAAATTAAGTTTTGGTGCTCATCTGGTGGAAAAGGAAAATCATTATCTGATGAGAAGGATGGGACTCTATGGACGTATCTATCGTATTCGCAGTTCCAATTATTCATTAATGAAATGTGCTCCTTGGCTTTTCTTGTACAATTTGTTAATTATAATTCAGGACTCTTGCAAATACAGAAAAAAGTGGTAGAATGGTCTAATAATTTATTTAATCACCATTACTCTGTAAATGTGTTAAATGTACTAACTTCACCTCATTGTGCAGGTTGATACTCGCTCCTTCCCAAGAGAAGTACATTAGATTCATAGATGATAGCAGATACATGCATATGAAATCTGATTCTTCGGGTTTCGTCCTGTTGACAAACTTGCATCCTTCAGAACCTCAGGTCCTTTGACTCAAAGACCATTGAATGCAACTGGATAAGTAAAATTTTATCCCGCCCATTGAATACTGTTCGTATGACTGCTAGAGTTTTTTGGAGATGGAGTTGCTATCATGTTTGTTTCAATTTGGAACTCTATTCTAGGTCATAAAAATTAAAAGGTTGTTATAAAATGTGTATTTTAAGCATTAAGAGGTAGAGTGGTTAAAGCACTATTTTACGTTGACGCTTGTCGGCCTGATAATAAGCTTCCAGGGGGTACACCGCACCGTGTCAACATATACATTGAATTTATAGATTTTTGCATAGCTGATTTTGTATCACTTTCTTGATGGTACTTACAGAAGGAAATCATGGTTCAAAAAGAGCTCGATTCACACTTCTTGAGTATGAAGAAGAGAACTATCTTGATGAAACTGTAGCAGAGAACGTTGGCGAGCTCTCATTTGACGAACTCTGTGCTGGTGTTAAGTTCAGCAAGGAGGAAACTTCATATTCTGCTGTTAGTGGAACTTGGGCATATTGAATAGTCACATACTCGCACGCATATTTCACTTTCTCAAAGCTGATATGAAATCTCTTGCTTATACTTCTCTAACTTGCAAAAAGTGGAGATCGGCTGTCCGGTTGTACAAAAGTATATCAAGACATGTTGATCTTTCATCATGTGCTCCCATCTGTACTGACATTACTACCTGGCAAATATTGGTAGGTTTTTCTTTCACTTTTTCCTTTTTATTTAGGGAAAACTAAATAAATGATCCTAGATTCTCGAGGTCATTTTCAAAAAGAGGAGATGTTTATCTCCCTCATAAACAATGCGATACAACTATACAAGTGCATCAAAGGTGCACCTGCATATAACTAAAGTGCACCATTGTAACCACCTTGAAAATGGCTTTGAGATTCTATGAGCATTATGTGATTCTCCCATGCAAATATCCTCATTTTTTAAAACTATTGTTATTTATACAGATGTATTTATCATTTCGTCATAGTACAACTTGTGCGTTTGTTCGAGTGCAGGTAGGGTACAATAGAGAAAATATAACCTGCTTAGTTCTGGCTGGGTGTAGCAATGTTACTTCTGGCACTGTTGAACAAATTATTTCATCATTCCCTTCATTATCAACCATTAACATAAGAGGTTGCAGCCACTTGCGGCAACTGGAGAGTAGATTCCCCACTGTGAACTGGTCAAAGAACTGGAGCATACTAAGAGCATTAAAAGAACAATTGAGAAAACCTCCACAACTACTGAAGATAATTTTGATCACCTGAAAGTCTATTTTGATAGTGTGGATAGAAGAGAGTCAGCCAGCCAGTTATTCCGGCAAAGCCTGTACCAAAGATCGAAAGTATTTGATGCTAGAAAATCTTCATCTATCCTTCCAAGGGATGCTCGTGTCAGACGTTGGGCTATTAAAAAAATTAACTACAAGAAGGCAGAGAAATTTATTACTTTAAGCTTGAAAAAAATTATGAATGAATATACATTTGATTCCTTGGTGCCAAAGGTAATAGACCTTCGTATAGTTAAAATTAAATTGACATAGCCTGTAACATTTAAAGGTGACTTCGTTTTTCATTGATTACTAGGTGGAAGAGATCGAAGAGAAAATTAAGAGTGGCTACTATCTTAACCGTGGTATGCGATCAGTCAAGGAGGACCTAAGCAGAATATACAGGGATGTTATCAAGTGAGCTCCCTTCCTTTCTTATTGTATCTTATATAGGTGTAGTTAGGGTAAATTGTTGAACTCATATTTTGTTTATGCAGAAGGAAGAACCGTGGGCAAGCTGGAAACTTTAGCCGTCTAATTAAGTTGTTCTCGCGACTTGCAACTCGGTTGGATCGTGATTCCAAGATTACGAAAAATATGAAAAATGGAGATGAGTCATCTGCAGGGTTATTCCATGCACCCTCAAAATACAAGAACAAAGAATATATTAGCAGAAGTGATAGCATGTATTCCATCAATGTGATGACCTAGAAGAAAACTCTTCGTCTAGGGAATTTAGTCGACGGTTTTTGAAGTTGAATAAAAAGTCAAGGAACTCTGGTAGTGATATATCTGATGAGTTTGACCAGTTATCTGAACTTGTTAATAGCGACTCTGAGAGTTCAGCCTCTGAAACAAAAAGTGGGTCTGAATTTTGGTCAGAAACTTCTTTTGGGGAAATGGACATTATGGTGAGGATGACACATGAGTCGGTGGCTTATGAGCATGATTGGGGTGCTCGTATGACGAAAGCAAGCCTTGTTCCTCCAGTTACCAGGAAATACGAGGTCATTGATTGTTAGTCCTTATCGATCGACACAGCAACAGAATTCAATCAACGTAAATAAAACGAAAACACAGATTTATCCTGGTTCGGAATGGCCGGGGTGACCAAACTTAATCCAGCAACCAAGACGATCTTTTATTGATGATTGGAACAACCGGAGCCTTCAACGATCACGTACGAGCCTCTAGCTTCAAGCAATTGCAGAATCTCTTCTCTAATCGCTCACTATGCTATAGCTCTCAATCGCCCTCGTATGAACCCTAAAACCCCAATTCTGGGTTTTTAGTTCATATGTACATTTGGGCGCCTTCCACTTCAGTCTTACAAGTTCTACCTAATTACTACTCAGCCCGTAAAGTTAACAGTTCTTATAGACCAAAACTAGCCGTTAGAAATAACAGATATAACTAACTAACTCCAAACGTTGTGTTCCAACTTGTGCTTTGTCTTCAACGCAGTCGTTTTGCTCCTGGTCTTCAACTTCAACTCTATCAAGCGCTGGTCGACTAGCCACCTTTAGGTCCTGATTCCGGCCACCTTGCTCTGCCGTCTCCGGCCCAGCTCCACTCCGGTTGTTAGCTGTGATCACCAACTCAGATTTACAATCTCCACCTTGAGTTGATGATCATCCAGATCGTCTTGGTTCAGGCTGCTTTAGCCTGCCTCAGCCATGCCGATCAGTTCCAGGCACAGTTGGAGTTTTGTGCTGGGAACTATTTTGGTCAGCATGTCTGCGGGGTTTTCCTCCGTGTGAATCTTCACCATCTCAATGGCTCCTGTCTCGATGATCTCCCTCACAAAGTGCAGCTTCACGTCAATGT
The DNA here is from genome assembly GCA_033675395.1 of Rhodiola chrysanthemifolia. Taxonomy (NCBI): domain Eukaryota; kingdom Viridiplantae; phylum Streptophyta; class Magnoliopsida; order Saxifragales; family Crassulaceae; genus Rhodiola; species Rhodiola chrysanthemifolia. The sequence continues at coordinate 34,976,023 of CM066207.1, read as the reverse complement.
GTTTGCAGCGCTCGTGGAACACCTGATGCTTCGACAGATGGATTGCTCCTTGGCTGTCGCAGCCTATCTTTATACATTGCTGGTGATGCTTTAGTTCTGCCAACACTCCCTTGAGCCACAAAGCTTCTTTCACAGCTTCTGTGACAGCTACAAACTCCGCTTCAGTGGTAGAAAGTGTCACCAGTGGTTGTAATCCGGCCTTCCAGCTTACAGCAGTTCCATATACATTAAAAACATATCCTGTCTGGGATTTTCGAGTGTCTAGACAGCCTGCAAAATCGGAGTCTACAAATCCCATAATAATATTGCTGTTAGCATTAGTCTTTCCAAACATTAGTCCCTTTCCCACACTTCCTTTAACATATCTCAATACCCATTTCACAGCATCCCAATGAGCCTTACCAGGCTTAGACATAAACCTGCTTATCATGCTTACACTATGAGCTATATCAGGCCTAGTACACACCATACAGTACATTAGACATCCTACAACATTTGCATATGGCACATTACTCATATACTCAAGCTCATACTCATTCTTTGGACATTGCTCATTAGTCATTTTAAAATGTTGTGCTAAAGGGATCAGAACTGACTTAGCATTAGACATATCAAACTTCCTTACCAGTTTACACAGATAATCAGTTTGATTTAAGAACAAAGTTCCCTTACCTCTGTCTCTTACAATCTCCATACCCAGTATTTTCTTTGCAGGACCTAAGTCCTTCATTTCAAACTGAGCATTAAGCTGTTCCTTAAGATCAGAAATTAATTGCATACTATCACTTGCAATTAACATGTCATCAACATATAACAATAGATAAATGGCAGAACCATTATCCCAGTATTTATAGTAAATGCACCAGTCATAACTTGATCTCTTAAAGTCACAACTCAACATAAACTCATCAAATCTTTTATACCATTGTCTAGGAGACTGTTTGAGACCATACAAGGATTTATTAAGCAGACAAATAGTGTTTTCAGCATTTCCATATATAAAGCATTCAGGTTGTGACATGTAAATGGTTTCATCAAGACTCCCATATAGAAAAGCAGTTTTAACGTCAAGCTGTTCTAATTCTAAGTTACAATGAGCAACAATAGACAGAACAATCCTTACTGATCTATGCTTAACTACTGGTGAGTATATCTGACAGAGCACGTCGTTGAGTGCTTAGCAAAATGAATTTATAAGTGTCCACTACTCGTACACTTTACTATGGATTAGTAGAGCGGTAAGTAGGGGTCGAACCCAAGGGAATTAGTGGACAGTTGTTCTCTCGAAAAGAGGAAAATAAAATAAGACCGTTGGGGGGTTGGTTGTGGTTTTAGTACTGAAAAGTAAAGTGCTGGAACAGTCAAGTTCAATATCAACTGATCCGCATACTTTTGGTTAGTCGCACGCTGTGTCTCAAGCGCATTCCACCAAAGTAGGATTGATATTGAACAGGTCTGTAGTAAGCGTACTGAAAAGTAAATTGCGGAAAAGTAAATGACAGAAAGTAAAGTGCTGAAAGTAAGTGCTTGATGGACAAGTCTTGCGGAACGTAAATGCTTGAAGGACAAGACTTGCGGAAAGTAAGCAGTTGATATGTGACTGAAAGTAAAGTGACAGGTGATGTTTGAATCAAAGGAAAGATTCGGTCTCAGGGGCCTTGTATCATAGTCTGTTTATCATCGACCTCTAATGATCATACTAAGTGTTCAAAGATGTATCAAGGCTATTTCTAGCACATGACTTGCCACATCATTTAGAACACTTGTTCTATTTAGACTAATTCCTCCTTTCGAAGTATCTTTGCCTTATGTGCATCCATTTGATCAATCAGTTACGATCAACCAAATGGTGTTTAAAAGAGGTCGAACTCCTCAGATAAGCTTTGCCCGTTAAAGCATCCACTTACCCGAGTATGTTCATGAACCCCACGGAAGAGCTTTGCCCGTTAAAGCATCCACTCAACCTTGGAAGTTCTAACCTAATATATGGCACATAGAACAAGTTTTGAACACAAAGAGGCACTAAGAGAAGGGTCTAAAACATTTTATGATACAAGCACACCCCTTCAACCGAATGAAGGGTTTAGCTACAATTATCCATGGAAGGGGACATCATAGCTAAGTGCTTGAAAAGTAAAGGTTTTGAAAGACAGGAAAAGTAAAGGTTTTTGAAAACAAGTACAAGAGAAAACTTGAGTACTCAAGAACCAACAGGAGTAGACTCAAGAACAGTAAAGAGTAAAGAAAAGCTTGAGTACTACAAGAACCGACAAGAGTACTCAAACTTGGAGCTTTCAATATCAAAGTAGTGTTTACATGGATTGTGTTGTAGAACCTAGAGAGCTTCTCTCACTAACCAAGAACTATGGGATGTTGGGAATGATTTACAAAGGGAAGGAAGCTTGGTATTTATAGGCTATGAAGAGGAGAAGATGTGGAGGAGGAGAAGACACTTGGCAAGAGGAGGGTGGAGAGCTCAAAGAGCCGCCGGGGTGAGGTGGAGGGGAGGGGAGCTGCCGCCCATGTGGCAAGGGGAGAGTGGTGGAGAGCTTTGAGATCTTTTCCCAAAAGCCATCGGGTCCTTTCAGCTCCGGTCTGACTCTGGTTGCCCTTCGGTTGGACTTGTTTTGAGTGATTCCACGTTAGGTTCATGAAAGTTGTACAGTCGGAATCTGGCCGTGACCTAGAATGACTCGTAATTCATTTTCAGCTTTAAAACTCCTTTTTAGCTCGTATCATCTCTAGACCTCGAAATAGCCTGTAGAACAAAAGTGGAACTAACAAGCAAAAGTTAAATAGACAAAGAGTCTAATTTGGTGGGTTTAACTGTCTTAATGAATCATATAAATATGGTCCATCAGATCACCCCACACTTTTAGTTGTTCGTCCCGAACAATGCCATTTAAGAGATGCGCACACAATCCAAGTAAAAACTTCAAATAGGAAAGTGAGAATATGGGACTAGATTTATCTTAATTCATGCAATACTTACTTATTACCAAACTAAACCGTGTAAATACTTAGAAGAAACTTGATACTCGTACCTTCGAGCTCAGATTCAAATTAATTCGGATGATTCAGGAGATAGCCCTTTTCAGGCTCCTGAACTGCATTCTCGGGACCGACTCGCACTATATGGTTAACTTGTAGCTTTCTCTAGAACGTGATTTGGTTCGGGTTTCAAGGAGTTGAGATCTTTGATTTCTTCTTGGTGAGGGACATCTTTTGAAGTGATTTGGCCTTCGGCCTTTGATTTTGAATTGGAGCTTCTTCACTTTTGTTTCGGTTAAAACCTTCACAATTTTGCCTTTTGATTTGACTCTTTGAGCTTTTGCTTCTTTGTGATTTGCTAGTCCATTTTCTCAACCTTTTTGGGAGGTCCAATCATCGCCCGAGAGCATATGGAAATACCTCCCCGCTCTTTTCTCATCCTCGCCGTTTCGCGCGGGTCAAGATGAGGGTCGCTCATCTATTTTCTCGGCTACTCGGACTAGAGTTAGGACGGTCTGATTCCCGTCCCACCTCTTGCATAAACGCTGCACGGCGGAGATGACTCTGACTCAACTGAAACCCGAAGTGCAGCCTCCACTGACTTCGTAAACCATGTAGTGAAATCTAGTCCTTCGAGTGCTTGCCAAGCCTCTCTAGGGCAGTTTATATCAACTCCACATCCCCTGTATATCTCAGCACAAAGGGACAAATGAGAAGTTACATCCTAAGTCTTTATACAGTTTGAATTTTCACAAGGTGATTGCATGAATTTAGGTCTATCTTTTTCACATTCTCAAGTTCATATTTTCAAAAAGATAATATTAAGGGAAAAGGAAAAGAAAAAGCATGTTAAACTAATTATGTACAAAGGCGGTTCTCACCCCACACTTTTGAACGAAGGCGTGCCTTGCAGCACATCTTAGTTCAAAAGTCAATTGCAAGCAAATATATACAGGCAAGGTGAGAATGACTTAAGGTAAAAACTAAATGACATAAAATAAAATGACTGAAAGTAAGATAGGTGTCGGGTTACCTCCCGACAAGTGCATTTGTTTAACGTCGTTAGCTCGACAGTACCTCATTCCTGGATCATAAGGTGGGATCCCATGGGTGGCTCAGGTCGAATTTTGTCGAGGCTCCTGCGTTGATTCTAGCTTTGACTCTCCCCGATTTCTTGTGGGATGATGTGCTCGGGTCATGTTCCCATTGTTTTGGTGGTTTCTCTTTCCATTGTCTCTGAGAAGGCGAGGGACCTTTGACCATAGCTGCTGGTCTTGCTACTCTTACAGTCTCTCTTGGTAGGTCAGAAATTTGTGTACTAACATCCGAGATAGGCACAATGTCTGGTGGTTTCCTTGTACTTGAGCGGCCATTATAATCATCAATGTAGAAATCTGAAATTTTGCCGCCAAATGTAAGTGATAACAAGCCCTTGCCCATGTCGATCCATGCCTTGGTGGCGAAGAGAAAAGGCCGTCCTAATATAAGCGTTGGAGGGTCGTCTTCGCTGGCCTCTCCCGTTTCTATTACATAAAAGTCCGCAGCAACGACAAGCTCTCCTACATGGAGTATTAGATCTTCAATCAATCCAACCGGACGGATACACGACTTGTCTCCCAACTCGATATTTGACCTTGGTGGTTTCAATGGACCAAGCCCCAATAAGTAATATAAGGAGTAAGGCATGGCATTGACGGCGGCCCCAAGATCGATTAAGCACTTGTGAATTTGGGCTTTACCAATATCACAGGTGACTGTGAAGGCCCCTGGGTCCTTATCCCTTTCCGGTTGTGACTCCTGATCTGAAGTGAGGGATCTTTCCATTATCGGGCCATTCTGCTCATCCTTTGGCTCTGGATTTGTATGATCGGGCCCTTTTAACCCCTGATCTTCTAGGTAAATGTTTTGCTCTGATGCATAGATGTTAGTTGGGGAATCCCATCTGAGACCATTAGAGTCATTGTCATCCCAGCCAGATGCTGGTATGTCAAAGTGTGTAATCGGTGGAGATGTCATGCTAACCGTGAATGTATAACGTCCATTGTCAGCATGCGTGACCCATGTTCGGTCATCATTGGGTCGGTCTTCTTCTTGATTCCAATCAGGACGGTGCCTACGGGTGAAGTGTTTGTTCGTAAGTTTGTAAGTTGTGGATCGTGCTGCTTTTTCCAGTGCTACCTTCATGTTTGACTTCCTTATCATGCTAACATTCGTCTTTGGGTTTTGGATTGTTTGTGAAGGAAGTCTGCCATGTTCATTAATGAGTGTGGATACTGAGGTGGCGAGCTGGGACATTTGTTTCTTCAGGTCGGCTATTGCTCCATCATTTTTCGCCTGGTTTCGATGGACAGTAGCACTTAATTGATTCACGGTGCCCGACATTTGATTAATATTGCCCTGGAGCTCCTTCATCATGTCATCAAGCCACTTGTTTGATCCTTGCTGATTACTCGGGCCCGCCTGATATTGATTTGGTCTCTTCTGTTGATATTGGCCTGCCGGTGGGGCGTTCTGGTTGTACTACCGGTGGGGAGGTTGGTAAAATGACTGAGCTAATTGAGGTGCGGCTTGTTGTGTCTCCCTCGGAGGGTGATTGTCATTCTTCCAGTTTGGATTGGTCGCTTGATTATACTGTCGGCTTGGTCCGGCTCTGTCATTGCTGTTGTTGTTGTTGTATCCTTGGTATCCTACCACTGCATTCACTTCTTCTGGCTCCTCTACTATTAATGTTGGGCATGCGTCGGTCTTGTGGTCTGTAGAACCACAAAATTCGCAAGGTTTCACTTGAGCTGGCTGCCTTCGTAGGATCTGAACCATCATTTCCTTCATTTGTTTCATCTCCTCTGGCATAGAGTTCATCGGTGTTTCTTCAGCCTTTGCCACATTCTTTGTTCGAGAAAATTCTTCCTGCCGAGTTGTCTCTTCTCTGAATCGGGCATTTTCAACAACGTCGGTGATGAGATTCCTTATGCCACTCAGTGATAGATTCATCATGGATCCTCCAGCTGAGGCATCCATGAGCATTTTGTCTAAGGGTCTTAATCCATCAATGAGGTACTCGATGATGAGTTTCTCGGGTAGTCCAAGGGTGCAGCAGCTTCTTTCCAGGCGATTGAATTTCTCCAGGTAATCGTACATGGTTTCATTGGGCCCCTGCTTGATGTCTTGCAGTTGCCTCCTTACTTGCATTGCTCTTCCTGCTGGGTAGTATTTGTCTAGAAATTTCTTTTGCATCTGAGCCCATGTTCTGATGCTTCCCGAAGGCAATGAAAGAAACCAGTCGTTTGCCGAGTCAATGAGGGAAAAGTAGAACGCCTTTAATTTGAAGTCGTCTACGTTCACGTCATTGGGTTTTAGGTTTTGGCAAATGCCATGTAAGCGTTGGAGATGAGTTGTTGCTGATTCTCCATGAGTTCCTGAGAACTTTGGCAAGTTGTGGACCACTGATGTGTTGATGGCAATATTTTCCAGTTCAGGCCCCTCGTAGATGCACCACGGCTGATTTCTGAAATCCGGGTCATTAAGTTCTCTCATAGAAGGTTCGCGGTAGTTGTTATCCCCATAGTCATCAAAGACGGGTTCTCTCCTTGGCGCTTGCTGATTTGGATGAGGTAATGAGCGTCTAGGGGGTTGTTGTGCTGGACCAGCTCCATTTCGGTCCTCGGGCAGATCTTGGTTTCTCCGGATGGCCTCCCTATTACGAGCTCTGAGGTTTCGCATGAGCTGTTCCGGATCGTCAACAAATTGCGGCGGCGTTTTATTTTTTCGATTGAACAGATTCATCTCGTCGTCATCCTGATAGTCATGGTGGCTTCCTTCACGAGACATGGTTGTGCAGAAGTGATTTCGAGAATTAAGAGAGAGAACAACTAATCGAAAGCTAACTCCCCGACAACGGCGCCAATTTTGACAGAGCACGTCGTTGAGTGCTAAGTAAAATGAATTTATAAGTGTCCACTACTCGTACACTTTACTATGGATTAGTAGAGCGGTAAGTAGGGGTCGAACCCAAGGGAATTAGTGGACAGTTGTTCTCTCGAAAAGAGGAAAATAAAATAAGACCGTTGGGGGGTGGGTTGTGGTTTTAGTACTGAAAAGTAAAGTGCTGGAACAGTCAAGTTCAATATCAACTGATCCGCATACTTTTGGTTAGTCGCACGCTGTGTCTCAAGCGCATTCCACCAAAGTAGGATTCATATTGAACAGGTCTGTAGTAAGCGTACTGAAAAGTAAATTGCGGAAAAGTAAATGACAGAAAGTAAAGTGCTGAAAGTAAGTGCTTGATGGACAAGTCTTGCGGAACGTAAATGCTTGAGACATGACTTGCGGAAAGTAAGCAGTTGATATGTGACTGAAAGTAAAGTGACAGGTGATGTTTGAATCAAAGGAAAGATTCGGTCTCAGGGGCCTTGTATCATAGTCTGTTTATCATCGACCTCTAATGATCATACTAAGTGTTCAAAGATGTATCAAGGCTATTTCTAGCACATGACTTGCCACATCATTTAGAACACTTGTTCTATTTAGACTAATTCCTCCTTTCGAAGTATCTTAGCCTTATGTGCATCCATTTGATCAATCAGTTACGATCAACCAAATGGTGTTTAAAAGAGGTCGAACTCCTCAGATAAGCTTTGCCTGTTAAAGCATCCACTTACCCGAGTATGTTCATGAACCCCACGGAAGAGCTTTGCCCGTTAAAGCATCCACTCAACCTTGGAAGTTCTAACCTAATATATGGCACATAGAACAAGTTTTGAACACAAAGAGGCACTAAGAGAAGGGTCTAAAACATTATATGATACAAGAACACCACTTCAACCGAATGAAGGGTTTAGCTACGATTATCCATGGAAGGGGACATCATAGCTAAGTGCTTGAAAAGTAAAGGTTTTGAAAGACAGGAAAAGTAAAGGTTTTTGAAAACAAGTACAAGAGAAAACTTGAGTACTCAAGAACCAACAGGAGTAGACTCAAGAACAGTAAAGAGTAAAGAAAAGCTTGAGTACTACAAGAACCGACAAGAGTACTCAAACTTGGAGCTTTCAATATCAAAGTAGTGTTTACATGGATTGTGTTGTAGAACCTAGAGAGCTTCTCTCACTAACCAAGAACTATGGGATGTTGGGAATGATTTACAAAGGGAAGGAAGCTTGGTATTTATAGGCTATGAAGAGGAGAAGATGTGGAGGAGGAGAAGACACTTGGCAAGAGGAGGGTGGAGAGCTCAAAGAGCCGCCGGGGTGAGGTGGAGGGGAGGGGAGCCGCCGCCCATGTGGCAAGGGGAGAGTAGTGGAGAGCTTTGAGATCTTTTCCCAAAAGCCATCGGGTCCTTTCAGCTCTGGTCTGACTCTGGTTGCCCTTCGGTTGGACTTGTTTTGAGTGATTCCACGTTAGGTTCATGAAAGTTGTACAGTCGGAATCTGGCCGTGACCTGGAATGACTCGTAATTCATTTTCAGCTTTAAAACTCCTTTTTAGCTCGTATCATCTCTAGACCTCGAAATAGCCTGTAGAACAAAAGTGGAACTAACAAGCAAAAGTTAAATAGACAAAGAGTCTAATTTGGTGGGTTTAACTGTCTTAATGAATCATATAAATATGGTCCATCAATATCTCATTGAAATCTACACCTTCCCTTTGTGTAAAACCCTTTGCCACTAACCTAGCTTTGTACCTTGCCTTTTCCACCCCTGGAATTCCCTCCTTAAATTTAAATACCCATTTACAGCCCACTAGCTTAAACCATCAGGTCTGTCAACTAATTCCAGGTATCATTCTTCTTCAAGGATCTCATTTCTTCCTCCATGGCTCTATACCACTCATCTGCTTCTTTAGACTCTAATGCTTCTCTCACAGTTCTAGGTTCAATTTCAGGGACATCAGCAGCTACACTGAAAGCATAAGCCACTACATTATTTCCACCAGACTCATATCCATATCTAACAGGTTTCCTGTGAGGTATTCTATCTCTGTCTCTAGTCAGGGCATAATCTTGTGGAACTCTAGGTACATCTATAGGGCTCTCATGATCATCCTCCTGTTGTTGGGGTTCAGGGTGATCAGTTCTACTCAATTCAGGCTCAGCTACTTCACCCTGCTCCACCTCAATCAAAACATTCTTACCCTTATCAGCACCTATCTCCAAACTATTCCCCTTCCCAGTTTCAGATACATTTTTATTTACCTTAAGAGGGAATTCAGACTCATTAAAGACTACATCTCTACTAATGAAAGTCTTCTTATGATTCTTTTCAAGACACCACAACTTATAACCTTTGACTCCATCTGGATAACCCAGAAAAACACATTTCAATGCTCTAGGTTCCAACTTATCTTGTCTAACATGGGCATATGCAGCACAACCAAACACCTTAAGCATGTTATAATTTACAGGGTGGTTAGACCACATTTGCATTAGGTGTTTTAAATTCAATGGCAGCAGAAGGACACATATTAATCAAGTAACATGCAGTGTTGGCTGCCTCGGCCCAAAATGCTTTAGACATACCTGCCTGCAGCAGCAAGCACCTTACCCTCTCCAAGATGGTCCTATTATATCGCTCAGCCAAGCCATTCTGTTGTGGATTACCTGCAACTGTATGATGCTTTGCTATACCAGCAAGCTTGCAAAAGTTAATGAATTCACTATCAAGGTATTTCAAGCCATTATCAGTCCTTAGTCTCTTTATCTGTTTACCAGTCTGGTTTTCTACCAGTGTTTTCCAGGTTTTAAAGGTTTCGAATGCATCAGATTTTCTTGCAAGTAAAAATATCCATACTCTTCTAGAAAAGTCATCAATGAAAGTCATAAAATATTTTTTCCCACTATGAGACTCAGTTCTGGTTGGTCCCCATAAATCTGAGTGTACATAGTCCAAAACATCACTAGTTCTATGAATGGCTTTGTTAAACTTAACCTTAGTTGCTTTGCCTAAGACACAGTTTTCACAAAAAGGTAGTTTCTCAGGTTTTTCAGTTCCTAAACAACCTTGTTAATACAGTTTTTCTAGCCCTTTTTCCCCTACATGAGCAAGTCTTAAATGCCACAAAGACATATCATTAACCTTCTTTTCAGCATAATTAATTTGTGCCCCAACAATTGTATTTCCTAGTAAAACATATATGCCATTCATAACTATACCCTTCATAATCACTAGTGAGCCTTTAGTAACTTTCATCATTTCATTTTCAGCTTTAAAAGTGTATCCTTGCTTATCTAACATGCCAAGAGATATCAAGTTTCTTTTCAGTTCAGGTACATACCTAACACAAGAGAGTGTGATCTCTTGTCCATCCTCCATTCTCAATCTAACATCTCCAATTCCAGCCATTGTGCAGGACTTGTTATTGCCAAGATGAACTGTCCCTTGCTTTCTTTCTTCAAGCTTACAGAACCAAGCCTTGTTTGGTGTCATATGGTATGAACAACCACTATCTAAGATCCATCTTGTGGTTGAATCCCCATCTGTGATAGTGGCAGGCGTCGTCGGTACCTGCAAATTTGAATTTATAATTTCCTTACTCTTGGCTATGGGTTAGTACATCGGCAAGCAAGGGTCGAACCCTAGGGAGCTAGATGGTTACTTGTTGTTCTGTAAAAAGGAAACGATTGGGTTTTGAGCAATTTAGGAAACAAGTGCAAATAGGAAACAAGCGAAATAAACTTGTAGGTTTTCAATCAGAGAGAATATTCGGTCTAGGGTTTCTATTGTGACTTGTTATCATCGACTACTAACAATCTAATTCAATGTTTCTAAGTGTGGTCGTCCCGACAAAGGTGACTTCCCAAATAACCCGACAAAGGTGTTATGCCACAACCTAACCCGACAAAGGTGAAAGGCTTCTAATTCTCTCCTAAATCAAGCAACCCGACAAAGGTGTTATTCAACCTAGATGTGCTATTCACCCAAACGACAAAGTATTAGGAAAATAATAAAGATAGAAATATTGATCAACTAAGCTTTGCGACAAAGCATCCACCTAGTCTAGCAATAATTCATGGAATATATGCACGAGAATTAGTAAAACATGAAATAGCATTAAGGACAAAGTCTCAAACAATAGTCACAATGTATGAAACCCTAGCCCGAATAAGGGGCTTAGCTACACATGGCCATGAAAACAGAATACAAAAGTAAAGGAAGAAAGAATGTCTTCTCTATTGCCGAACGAAGGAGAAAGGCGCCGAGATGATGGAATGCTCTGATGGATGAAGCTCTCGAATTTTTTGGGATGATTTGAAGGGCTGAGGAGAGCTCTTATTTATAGCTAAGGACCAGGGCTTCTTTTGTCTAGATTTGGAAAGGGCCCAAAAACAGATTAGGAAACGTGTCCAAATCTAGACTTTGCTTGATCTTTAAGTAAACTTCTTGTGCAAGTCTTCTAGAAGATTCCGGGACATTCCACAGCCTTCTAAACCTCCACGGAGGGAATTTGGATTTTTTTCCCGAAGTACTGTTCACGACCTGAAATTACTGTTCATCCCGAGATTACTGTTCACGCCGGAATACTGTTCATGAGTACTGTTCACGAGCCGAAAAGTACTGTTCACGAACCGAAAAATACTGTTCACGACGCTCCTCTGGCTTTGTTCTTCAACTGCGATGCTTCTGGCATGAAAATGCCGTCTTTTAAGCGCGTTTCCTCCTAGAGCTTCCGAAACACCTGAAATGCAAAACAACACTAAGAAGTAACTGTTTGCATGATAAAGTGCCGAAATTGGTGGGATTTGATGACTCGATGAGTCGTATAAATACGGCTCATCAGATAGCTAGCAAGTCAGCACTATCATATCCTTCTTCTGCTAATGCTGCATCACCTTGCTGTACCTTCTTTCCACCAAACTGCTTCTTTCTATCTGGACAGTCCCTCCTAAAGTGCCCCTCCTTATGGCAGAAGTAGCACTTCAACTTCTTCTGATCAGTCCTTGGGCTTTGTGGATTTCTTCTGAGATTTCCCTTTGAAGTTCCTCTTATGATTGTTAGACTTGAACTGTTTGACAAAGTCCACCAGTCCATCAACTTTGTCATGATTGGCTTTGGATTCAAGGGACTTGGATTTCAGGGCAGCAAGCACTTCTTCCATTGATAGGGATTCTCTTCCATATTTCATTGTCTCCACCAATGTAGCATACTCTGGGGGCAGAGCATTCAGGATCATTATGGCTTGATCCTCATCCTCCACCTTTTCTTTGATATTTTCCAGATCAATGATGATCTTCGCAAAATCATCAAGAAAATCTTCTACTGGTTTGCTGTTGTCCATCGTAAACCCAAACAGTTTGCCCTTCAGATAAATCTTATTTGTGAGAGTGCTTGTCATATACAGAGCCTCCAACTTCGTCCAAATCCCAGCAGCAGTCTTTTCTCTTGAAACCTCCCTTAGCACTTTATCATCAAGATGCAAAATCAGGGTACTATAGGCTAACTCCATGGCCTCTGTTTTCTCTTCTTCAGTCATGGACGCCGGGAGTTTGTGCGCGCCTTGTAAGGCCTTGGACACCTTCATCTGGCACAACACAGCCTCCATCCTTTTCTTCCATAAAGAAAAGTCACCCTTTCCATCGAACCTTTCAACCTTCACCTTCGTCGATGTCATTGCGAAGCCGATAAGCTCTTGATACCAATTGTTAGTCCTTATCGATCGACACAGCAACACAATTCAATCAATGTAAACAAAACGAAAACACATATTTACCCTGGTTCGGAATGGCCGGGGTGACCAAACCTAATCCAGCAACCAAAACGATCTTTTATTGATGATTGGAACAACTGGAGCCTTCAACGATCACGTACGAGCCTCTAGCTTCAAGCAATTGCAGAATCTCTTCTCTAATCGCTACTATGCTATAGCTCTCAATCGCCCTCGTATGAACCCTAAAACCCCAATTCTGGGTTTTTAGTTCATATGTACATTTGGGCGCCTTCCACTTCAGTCCTACAAGTTCTACCTAATTACAACTCAGCCCCTAAAGTTTACAATTCTTACAGACCAAAACTAGCCGTTAGAAATAAAAGATATAACTAACTAACTCCAAACGCTGCGTTCCAACTTGTGCTTTGTCTTCAACGCAGTCGTTTTGCTCCTGGTCTTCAAACTTCAACTCTATCAAGCGCTGGTCGACTAGCCACCTTTAGGTCCTGATTCCGGCCACCTTGCTCCGCCGTCTCCGGCCCAGCTCCACTCCGGTTGTTAGCTGTGATCACCAACTCACATTTACATTGATCACTATGTTATAGTTGCGATGATGAGGAAGTGCGGCGGAAAATGCAAGTATCTTTGCCTGAAGGTTATTCGGAGAAGCTCAAAGCGCAAAAGAGTAGCAATGAAGACTTGGATATGGAGATTTCTGAAGTCAAAAACTTTCAGCCTCGGAAAACACTTGCCGACGAGGTCTTAGAGCAAGAGGTTTTTGGATTCGATCACTACACTCATAATCTTGTACTTGATTCCATGCCAGAGGAGTTGGATTGGTCCTTGATTGAGAAGCATTTGTTCATTGAAGATGTGGTTCTTCGAACCCTGAATAAACAAGTGAGGCGCTTTACTGGATCTGGCAGCACTCCGATGATGTACAAAAGACAGCTGTAGAAAATCGCGATATGCGGACTAGTAGGATGTGTCAAGGTATCCTAAAAGCAATGGCCTCTCGTCCTGATGATAAATATGTAGCATACAGAAAGGTATGTGGGAGTCCTTTGTTATTTACATATTCATTGATGCATGTGCATGCTCTACATGTATCACTATGTTATGACTGATGTTCGATCTGATTGAGCTGGCCTAGTATTTCTATTTCCCCCTGATTTTCCTTTAGCTTCTCTATAAATTGTTGGGTTTGTCAATCAGGGGCTTGGTGTTGTTTGCAACAAAGATGGTGGCTTTGGCGTGGATGATTTTATCGTGGACTTTCTTGGAGAGGTGAGGTGTGTCACGTCTCGCATTTCATATTTATTTAGGCTGCGCTTGCTTAACGCTCTTAAATCATATTGTTTTGAACTTCCAACACTTAAAGAGAAAATTTTGTTTCTAGATTTTCCTAGTTTCGTTTATTGCTATGGACAGCTGTTGTTGTGTGCGACTGTATGCGTATGCCCACACTACACCATTTTACATCCTACGCGACAAAGTTTGAAAATTGTCACAAGAACTTTGTCGCATATAATAGTTTATAGGACTACACTTTGATATGTTTGTCGCAATAACATTAATATGCGACATTTATTTAAGCGACGCAAAAAGTGTTGTCACATAATGAGGTTTACCCGACATCCGTTTAAGCGACGCATTATTTATGTCACGTAATACAATTTATGCGACATTTGTTTAAGCGACACACATGAAATGTCACGTTACATGTTTTATGCGACTTTAATCTAGCGACAACTTTAATTATGTCACGTTATCATGGCAATTAGATCGACTCATCCACAGCTGGCATGACACGCCTTCAAGTTTAAAAATTGATTTGCCATAAAGGAACGGCGACCTACCGTTTTACCTTTAAGCGACGTTTGTATCCAAATTATGTCGCGTAAAAGAATAAAAATTAAATACAGAATAGAACATCGTACACATCCTGCTTCAATTCGAGTTTTACCTAGCTTAATTCTACTGAAACTCGAACCTGCTGCTACCAAGACCCCATTTGTCGGAGAATACACTCAGATTTTGTCAAATCTTCATGTGAAAAGCATACTTTTTTGAAGGTAATAAACTCACATTTTCTCTACACTTTGATCTTATTTTTCTCTACGCATAAATGTCCATGTAGGCGTCGTAGGTTGTGAAATGGATCAATCAGGGGATGGTGATGAAATGGATCATAGTGATGATGAAAGTACTTAATTAATGGATCTATACTTTGCATGTTGTTGTTTCTTGTTTGTGCCTCTTATGTTGTGAAACTCAAATTTATGTGTTTTGTGTTTTTACAATTTGGTTCGAGTGAATGGAGGGGCTAAATGTAGATTTTTTATGTGTTTTGGCAGGGGCTAAATTATGCAGGTTTTTTTTAGGTTCAAGTGAATGCATTGCATATTAGGGGGAAATGAACTTTTCGAGTAGGGAAAACTGAAATTTTGTTTAAAAGGTTTAAGTGACATACATTATAAAAAAATGTCGCTTAAAGGTACGTAATTTGGCCCAAAAAGAGGCCCAAATCTGAATGTTATGCTTGAATCGTTGTTTCACCCCAAAATACAAAAATAGCTAAGTGTTGTTTCACCCGTGTCTTGCCTCCATCCGCCCAAACCCTAACTTCGAACCGCATCTCCTGCCTCCATCTGCCCAAACCCTAACTTTGAACCGCATCTCCTGCCTCCATCCGTCGTGCCTTCGTCCAGCCAACCTTCGTCCTGCCTACATCAAACCCTAGCACATCCTTTATTGTCTTACCCACATCAAACTTCACCTTCGTCCTGCCTACCAGATCTGGATTCGACAAAAACCCTAACTACCACATCAAAAACCATATGGCGAAATCGAAGAACTCCATACCCCATCTCGCCGAATCTCTTCATTAATCCATTTCCAGATCCAACCATCAATCGCATCTTTCGTCGATTCTCCATCACCGACGACGCGTTCCACTCAGAGAACCAGTTGGCCAGAAGGCACGAGCTGGTGCAGATCTCCTCCGTTGCCGATCGTGACTAGTGGTTCGGATTGGCACCAGAAGGTGACTAGAAGAGCAAGGACACCGCGGATTACGGTTTCTGGAACGAAGATGAATCTGCCAGGGGTGAGTTTTTTTGAAGTTAATTAATATTCACATGCCCCGAATTGTGCTGGATTTGTTTAATGTTTTGGTTTTGGTTAGTGTTCTATATATGTTGATTCTGTGTACTTTTAGATGTATTTAACCCAGTCAGATACAGATTTATGCGATTACAAAAGTTCTTGCACCTATATGCAGCAGAAGGGTAACTTAGGTTTGATTGACCAATCTAAATACTTTGTAGTATGCTCTATGTAGAAGTTAGAGATATGTCCATTCTTTGTATAAATGTGGGTTTTTATTCTTCAACTGTTGCAGTACATCAGGTGTGCGATGAGTCATTATGGAATCCAGAATGTTACAGAGCTTCCTATGGATGCTAGAGATCCCTTATACAAGTCAGAGAGGGAAGTTTGAAAGGTGTGTGATAAACTAAGACTGTTCATAGTTTACTTGTGCACTGCATGGTCTGTTTCTATCAAAAAAGCTGTAGATTAATTTAAACCGGCGAGCTTGATTCTTGTAAATCAACGAGAATGAAATCCCCTTTTCAATCTTGGAAGTTCAGAACCGTAGCTTTAAGCTTATTACAGCTCATATTTTCTTGAAGTTTAACCCTTATAATCAGAAGGTATAGTCTTCTTGGGTACACATTCATATAGTTAACCATGATGAGTTTTCCATTTGATTGGTTATTTGGCAGCATGGTCCTCATTATGTGTTTATTTTTGTGTTCTGCATTATATTATCTCTAATCTGATGGATATTGTTTTTGTTAGGTGAATGAGAGGTGTTCTGAAGGTAGGATTCCTGTAAGACAATAACCGAAGAGGTTGGCAGCGAATTTTGAAACTTTAATAAAGATGTATGACTTGGATATCTCATACATGAGGTGTATAAACTTTTGTTGAGAATTTTGAATAAAGATGTTTTATTCGACATTATGTGCTTCATTTTTAAAGCTTATGTGCTTTTATGCGATATTGTGTTCTTAATTTTTGAAGTTTATGTTCTTTTATGCGACATCCTGTTCTTAATTTTTAAAGTTTATGTGCTTTTATGCGACATCCTGTTCTTAATTTTTAAAGTTTATGTGCTTGTATGCGACATTATGTTCTTAATTTTAAAGCTTATGTGCTTTTATGCGACATTCTGTTCTTAATTTTTGTAGTTTATGTTCTTTTATGCGACATCCTGTTCTTAATTTTTGAAGTAGCGTATGCCCATAAAGAGTACAACTCATTCCAGTTTTATGTGACATACTAAAGAAAATGCCGCATATGCAAAAAACTTAACGCGACATTTGTATTTTAAAAATGTCGCTCGACATTACGCTACTAGGCTTTGGCGACAAATTTTACGCGACATTTAGTTGGTCGCATAAAGTATATGCGACAAAAATAGGGCATTATGCGACAGAAAAAAATCATCTCCTAATCTGCAAAATGGTGTAGTGCCAGGTATTTGTTATTTTTTTTAAAGGGGTTGTCCCTAATGGTTTAGGCCCATAGCCTGCAAACAGACCCAACCAGGTGAGACCGGCCCATTACAAGTCGATAGGCTCAACCGAGTAACAAGGTTTTTTTTGTCACCTTGAAGGTGTTTAGTGTGAATCGAACAGCACAGACCCAGCACCAGAATTCTATAATATCAATCTTGAGAGGCCAAAGGTGCGTTTACTTAGGAGAGTGCTTCACACTTTGGCATGAAATACCAACTATAAGATTTTGTTTCTGATGGGTATGATCTGGTTGTTGTCGATACAAAGCAAATTATGCAAGTCGTAATTGTCACTCATGCCGGCCTAACTGCGAAGCAAAGTAAGTTAGCAAATGCATCTTTAAGAATTCGATATCACATGAGTGGCATCTTTGCAATGTGCTGCTGAAACCATATGTTTTGTATGGACAAATTTAAACTAGTTCATGGACCGGCCTTGTTTCAACTTGTCCATAGTTTGTAACCATCCTTTCCTCATTATTTAATATGATGCATCAAATTGTTTTGATTTTGATGCATGAAATAGAAATGCGTCAAGGAAAAGTTACTTTAGATTCAGTGTTCATAGTTTGTGGGATTTAATGTTGTATCCTTTGGACAAGCAACAAAGTTTCACCATTATTATGCTACCAGAGTTACAGCTGTGGATGGCCATTCTCAAATTCGCATATGTGGTGTTGGTGAAATTCAATATGGAGAGGAAATTCTGTTACAACATTAAATTCTATTACAATTCTGTTACAGAGGTACGAAACTTCCATGGGGCTTTTTGCTTCATTAAAATTTTACTTAACCAATTGCATTCAATGGGCGGGATACCTATTCTACCTTTTGCAGAGTAAGGAAGAATATGAGGTTTCTGTGTGCTTATGTGGAAGCCAAGTTTGTCGCGTAAGCTATTTGAATATAACAGGAGAGGGGGCATTTGAAATGGTATAATTTTATAATTTAGATACGGGCTGGATATTGAAGTGTATGCAATAATGGGAGTTTTGGATTTCCCATTTGCCTTATACATGACCAGTTGAAAGACTTGGGTTGATAGATGGCTGAGCTGTAATGAAAACCGTTGACAAGATGATCACATCATTTAGTTGGTATTTGGTTTTGTTTACCATAATATTTTGTACCCAGGTACTTGAGGAGTGGCACGGAATTTTGGATCCGCATAAATTGATTATTCAGAGATAATGATTTGTTGACCCTAAGGGTTACTAACCCTGCCTATGTGGAGGGTGACATGACACAACTAGATTTACCATCTAATCTTATTAGTAACTCATTTAATGCTTAGCTGTAATCCCAATAAATCTTGAAACAACAACAAGGATACTATTCCTTCTAGCATTTATTGTTTCACACTTAGACAAATTCGAATTAATTTATATTATACTTTTAGCCAATAAATTTTGGTTTTTTTATGTAAGAGAAAATGAGGGCATATAAAAAATGGAAATAACTGAATAAATTGAATTGAATTTTACTAATTCAATTTCTGATTCAAGAAGTCAAATTTACAAGTTAACAATTTTATAATAAAATCAAGTTGACTCATTTAATATTAATTTCACAAAGTGACTAAAATCCACATATTAACCTCAAGACAAAAAGTAAAGTCCCGTGGATAGGAAAATACCAACTCATATGACATCACCAATCATGAACCACATCAAGTCCTATCAAATCAGGGTCTTCTTTCATCTCATGCTTGCTCTGATGTCTGATCCTTCATATTGGTCAACTTGGTCGGGTACTCGGGTCAAGTGATCGAATTGCAGCATTGCTCTGATCTGATTGAGAAAAATGCTTTAGAAAAAAAAATATCTCATCCATCCGTGAAAATTAAACGGAATTTGTTTTGAAAGCTATGCGGATTGATATTGACCAAGACAACTTAAATTCATCTTCGGCACTCTTTCTTTCCGCATCAACTTTGAGCAGGAATTTTTTTTACAAGGTAGGCGACGGTAATATAATCCATCTTTGAATAATTAGGACTTTTTTTTTCTGTCTTGCATCAATAAGTCAAGGTGAGTCATTTTATAAAATTAATGTTGAGCGACTCAACTCGATTATATGTTTATCTATTTGAATCAGAAATTAAATTAGTAAAAATCAACTCAATATGTATAGTTTTTTTTTTCCTTTTCAATTTTTTTTTTCTATGCCCTTGTTTTTTCTTATATAAAAAAGTCAAAATTATTGATTAATATAAATAAAGTTGTCTAGTTTTAAAACAATAAATGCTAGGAGAAATTGTAGCTGGATTATTGTTTTCATGTATGTACATTTATTTGTAATTAAAGCTGACCATTAAATGTAATAGCTAACCTACACGTGCCACGTCACCATCCAACTCAGCACGGTTAGCAACCAATGGGGTTAACGTATCATTCTCCGATTATTCAGGCTTGTAAGCTGAACTATGTATCTGAAAAAGATTATATTGTGCTCGGAAAAGTTGGATTGGGTAGTTGTTTACTTGCTGGGTTGCCGGATTGGTTTTTTTTATATTAAAATGGATCCATAAAGGATTGGTGTGGATTTAACCCCACAACAACCACTCACAGCCCAAAAAGACTACCCTCTCAGCCCACTTAGAGCCCAACCACTCCACTACAAACCCTTCTTCTCTAATCGAAAACTCTAACAAGTAAAGAAAGCTTTATGAAGCCGCCTCTACTATGAACATCTCTTCAAAGTTGGAAACTCTGCCTGCTGCACGACTAACAACACACCTGCCATTTGTATATGACCAGCACTGGTTTGCTATCATTCGCCTGCAAAACCAGCAAAGGGTCGTACTAATGTCCTTTCTCTAACTTTTGTTCCTATCTAGAAAGTCGGTTACTGACGCGCGTCGTCTGACGTGTCAAATTTAATATTTATAAATCTCCTGCAATAAGCTAATGTAGCGGCAAGCAGGGTCGAACCCTAGGGAGCTGGTGTTGCTGAAGCTGTATCTGAAAACGAATAAAGAAAGGGGGTTTTGAACAGTAAAGAGTGCAAAGAAGAAAATAGGAAAAGAATTCAATCAGAGAGAACATTCAGCTTAGGGTTTCTATTGTGACATGTTTATCATAGATATCTAATGATCAAATCTTTATTTCTTAGTGTGGAATTCCGACAAAGGTAATTCCTAAAGTATCCCGACAAAGGTGATACAACACATCTAACCCGACCAAGAGTTAGATTTCTAGTTCTTTCCTAAATATAATAATCCGACAAAGGTATTATTTTATCTAGGTGTTACGATCTACCTTTACGACAAAGTTTCCAGTAGATATTAACGATAAGAATTAATTGTTTGATTAATTCATGGAATAAGCACAAGAACTAGAGAAACATAAAATAGCATTAAGAACGGAATCACAAAACATAGTCACAACATGCGAAACCCTAAACTGAATTAAGGATTTAACTACACATAATCATGAAAAGACGCATAATTAAAAGTTGGAAAATCTCTTCTCTTCGTCGAAAGCTTCGTCTCCTCTTCAGAGCCGTCTTGGTCTTCGTAGAATGATGGATGATGGAAACCCTAACTCAAAGATCTTATTTATAGCAAAAAAAAATAGGGCTTCCAAGTCTGTTTTTGGGCTCAATTTCCAATTTTCGGCCTTGCTGACGTCATCAAAACGCGTTGATGACGTCATCGTCGCTTTCGGTAGTAACATTAGAAATCACGTTCTCAAGAGACGTTATCGGTACTGGTCGCGTTCGTCCTTGACGTTATCGGTATTGCTAATGTCTCCTTCGAACGCGATCAACACTGAGTGTGATTCTCTTTCTGCACGCCTGCTTCGACTTCGACTCTGGATTTGACCATCTAAACTATCATGGATGCTCTCGGTGTGAACTAGAGAGTTGTAGGGAATTGAGTCACCTTTGCAATGGCATGTGGCTCGTATTTTTCTGATCAGCGGTCCATTCCCAGCACTCCGTCGACTGTCCAAAGGTCTAATCTGAAACTGTGATGTTTTTGGCATAAAATGCCGTCTTTTATGCGCGTTTCCTCCTAGAGCTTCCGAAACACCTGAGATGCAAAACCATACTAAAAAGTAATTGTTCGCATAATAAAGTGTCGAAAAAAATAGGATTAGTTGACTCGACGAGTCGTATAAATACGACTCCTCAGTTACCTTTTGCCTCTCTCCTTACTCCCTTCTCTAACATTTGGTCCTATCTAGAAAGCCTGCAACCTTTTGCCTCTCTTCTCTACTCGATTTGGACTCATATGTTCCTCTACGCTGATTGCGATTTGGATGTTTAGAGCTTCTTTTGATATTGCTCTCTTCCTCTAAGATAAATCCATGATCAACTGGATAGTCTCCTCTTTAATTTCCATATACTCCACTCCCATTCTCTTTGCAAATGAATACGTGAGTTCAGCTTCTTTTCTTTTCTTCTTATCCTGATTTGATTGTATCCCTTCTTTGTAGTTGTTGATTTTTTTGGATTTCCTTTTTCTCTTTCGGCGAACTTCTTACACTGGTCTAGCTCACTTTGATGTCTTCTGTGATTTTTTAAGATCGACTTCTTCTTTGATTCTTTTCTTCTTTCCATTTTCAATGCTTTTTTGAATCTTTAGCAAGGAAATATCCTCATCTATATCTTCCTCAACGATCTTCCACGACTCTGTCTTCTTTCCTCTTTTACACTGCAGTAGCTTTTTCCTTTCTCGACCTTTTTTCTTCTCCCCTCCCTTATCTATTTCCGTGCTTAATTTTACATCACCTTTCGTAGCCTCTTCTGCATTTTGTCCTTCTAATTCTGACCTTTGATCGCAATAGGATCCCTCCATTCCCTGACCACCCTCTAGCTCCTCCATTAGTGGCTTCCTGAAACTATTTTTATCTCCTTCCGCACTTATATTTGAGGTACTTGAAGTCTCCTCATCATCTATCGAGCACTCCTTCAGACACCAATCTGTTTCAGCCCCATTGAGAAAGCAATCCTCACAAACTGCAACTCCATAAAATTTTCCACCCAAATCGACTTCTAGCTCTTCAGCATTTCGCTAAATACTGTTCGATTCTACCTGAATACGGGCCCTACCTACTCCGCTAATCTGAAAATCTCTGTCTTCCATCTTCAAGTAGGTGCCAAGAGGCTCCGCAATCTTCTTGAAATTTTCCTCTCCCCACGCCTTGAAAGGCATTCCGGATATACTCAGCCAAACAGACCTAGTCTTGGGTTGCTCCTCCTCCTCCTCCTCCTCCCATTTCTGGATGTTTGAGAACCTTTTAATGATAATAGGAAGGTTTTCCGTTAGGCAAGACTCCAGATCCTCCATTGATTTGAAGTGAATAAACATCCTTCTTCCTCCCAATGAATTTTTTTTATGAAATGTTAATCCGCTGCTTTCCAATTATTCCTGAAGTTGGTTCACTGGAACATGTCTCCTCCACCATCCTTTTCGGTCTCCACAACTTTGAAGATTCCCGCCCACTCTGGGCTTCCACATGTGTTCTCCTTATGCCCTCCTTGGACCCCTGCTGTCTTGCTTTTCCTTCCTTTTCTGCCAACATGACTACTAGCCTGCCTCTCCCCACATAAGTTCCATTCCATATGCGAACTGCTGCCTTTGCTTCCTCCAAAGTTTGATATCTAACAAACTCAAATTTGCTCATTGTCGCCCTCCTTTCTCTTGTCGGTATAAACTCGTCCATTGTAATCCCATCTTGGTTGAATAGATTTCTCGGACATATTACATCTCTTTCTCTAGGGATATTATCCACGAATACACTAAATAACTCCTCCCTAAAGTATTGAATCCCTACAGAGTGTTTTCTCTCTCTTCCCATTAGAACATCAGGACTGGTTGATCGCATATACTGCTCGTCTGGTATGTTTGGATTTAGTTATCTACTTTGATTCTTTGGCGTTGCAAGTTCTGACTTGTAGAGTTTTTCCCTTTATGTGAGGTTTATCAACAAGGAAATAATTAAGCTCCCTGAGGAAATATTAAAGCATAATGTTGAAGAAAAGAGGAAGTATCTGAATGAAATATCTATTGATGTGGCGAAAAGTGATGCTGAGATCCAGGCTGAGGGAGTGTACAATCAGAGGCTTCAAATTTTGGCTCTAACTCTAGATAAAGTAAGCTGATATGTCTCTTAGGGCATATGCAGCGGTCGAATGCTTATCATGATTTGGGGACGTTCTTGGGGACATTCTTGTGCAGCAGTGACATTCGCATGCTTGGCGAGGATTTCTCGACGAGAACGTCGGCTCAGAAATGTTGGACGAGAACGCCTGAGCGAACGTCCTCGGCGAGTGAAACTTGCGAGTGAGTCGCGTGTATATAACCAATCGAACGAAATCGATCAAATTGAACTTTCAAAACTCAGTCGCTCACTTCGTAGATGATTTTCGACATCAATCGACAACAAAATCTACAACAAATCAAACAGATAAACTTTCTGATTCAAAATCAGAAATCGACCTGCCGCGCGTCCTGCCTCAACATTACTGTCGCGTTCTATATAGACATTAGCCTTAATGTCTATGTAGAACGCGGCGCAGCTCTAATGTTTACATTGAACGCGGTGACAATCCGCCGCGCGTTGATGGACCATAATTATACGAATCAAAAACACAGTAAAACCCCCTTAATTAGACTGTTGGTCTATTTAACTTTTGCTTGTTAGTTTCGATATATTTCTACAGGGTATTGTGGCGCTTAGAGAGAAAACACGCTAAGGAGAGGAGTTTTACGCTAAAAAGGATCGCTCGCAATTTCTGGCCAGCCAAAGACCGAGAAACCCAGATCGCGCCCGCCGTCCAGCGCCCAGCGTCCAGCGCGCCTGCCGAGCTATTCGAGTCCAAATTCAAGTTGCCCGAGCAAACCATCTGATCTGACAATTCCGCCTCGACCAAAGTGTTTAAAATGGAAAATAAGGTGGAATATGTCGGAAAACCAAGGAGAATGCTCGAGCAGATTGGCAGTTAGCTCAATTCCAAGGCAAAGGCCCGGCGCACATTGGCACCCAAACCAAGTCGCTCGACCCGACGGATGCATCTGGAAAATCTGGCTCGACCAAGATGTTTGGAATGCCCAACAAGTCGGACAATCTCGCATCCCAGACAAAATGCTCAAGCAGATTGGCCGTTGGCCCAATTCCAAAGTAAAGGCCGGGCGCATAGGCACCAAGACCAAATTGCTCGACCAAAACATGGAATTGGGAAAAACTGGCTCGACCATTAGTCTTAGAATCACTTGGCAATTCCAAATCAACTATCAAATGCAAGCATGGACCAAGGTGACCGGCCACCATGCTTGGAGGTGGCCAAGGGAGGAGCTCCTCCCCATTCCACCACCTGCAACCGGCGGCTCCTCCACTCTAGGTGACCGGCGGCTTTGCTCCTCCCCCATGTGGCAGCTCCTCCTCCTCCTCCCTTGGATGAAAGACATGTGCAACCATCTCCACCCTCCATTCTCCTCCCCTTTTGCTATAAATACACCCCTCCTCCTCCTCATTTGTAAAATCCCATTCTCATCCAAAAATCACTTATCTCTCTAGATTTTGTAAAGTTTGGCTTTGGAAATAAAGATTGCTCCCTTGGCGCTTCAACGGTAGTAAGTATTCTAATATTTATTACTGTTTTTAATTTCCAATTCCTTAGTTATAATGTTTAGCGCGATAAATAGTAGCTAAACTAGTCGTTCGGTAGAAGGGGTGGACTTGTATTATAAAATGTTTTAGACTGTTAATTTAGTGTCTCGTCTTTGTATTCGAAACTTGTTCTATGTGCCATATATTAGATCAGAACGTCCATGGTTGAGTGGATGCTTGAAATGGCAAAGCTCTTCTGTGGAAGTTCGTAAACATACTCGGGTAAGTGGATGCTTGAAATGGCAAAGCTTATCTGAGGAGTTTGATCTCTCTCAAACACCATTTTGGGTAAATCGGAAAAGACAACCCAAAATGGATGCACACAGGCTAGTATACCTTGAAATGAGGTGCTAGTCTAAGTAGAACAAGGGTTTTACATTTTTTGCAAAAGATTCGACAGTCAAGTGCTTGAATTGGCCTTGACTCATTTTCGAACACTTTTGCGAAAGATTAGACAGTGTGGCAAATTGAGCGCCGGAAAAGGCCTTGATACACATTTGAATACTTAGAAGATTCACTAAGGGTCAATGATAGACAGGATATAATACAAGGCCCCTGAAACCGAACGCTTTCTTTTAATAATTATCAGTTACTTTCTAGTACTAAAACCAACCAACCAACCAATCAATCACTTAGCTGGTAGCTTTAAAACCAACCAACCAATCCCAAAATTGTCCAACTTAAAGAACAACTTATTCCCCTAATTCCCTTGGGTTCGACCCCTACTTACCACTTACTACCCAGTAGTGTAGTCGCGAGTAGCGGAAAATATAAATTTATTTGTACAGAGAACATTGCACCTTAACGATAGTGCAGTGGTCTCCGTCACGCGTCCTGCCTTAACATTAGTACGTCGCGCCCACATAAGACATTAACGAGTTAACATCTACGTAGAGCGCGGAAAATAATGTCCCAACGTGACGTGATGGACACCAACGGGAATAAAATCTGAACTTAACGGTATACTTCTCACCAACGGCAACATTTGAAAAAAAAATTTTGAAAAAATAATAATAAAATCTACATACAATTCCTTAGAAATATATCATTCATTCTTAACGGTATACTTCTCACCAACGGCAACAATTCAAACCAAAATTGCTTACAACAATATTTCTTTTTCATTTCTCTCATAACATGTCTAGCAATTGGTCTATGTCCGAAAATGTGCAACTTTGCATATCTTATTGCCGTCAATCGGTTGATCTAATTTCCGGCGCCAGACAAAAAGTTGATACGTTGTGGGAAAAAGTTCACACCGATTTTCAAGCAAATTGGGTCATGGGCGAGGATGAAAAAATTACGACCGATTCTAGGTCTCAATCTGTTCATCAATCATGTTTCGCTAAGCTGAAGCCAAATTTGGTTCTTTGGGGCTCTTGTATTTCGTATGCTAGAAGAAATCCGGAATCGGGATGCAATTTGCAAGATGAGGTAAATTATTCACGTAAATTGATAAATGCAATTTTTATATTATAATATATTGATTATGATAAATTTTGAATATTTAATTGATAGAAAAGGAAAGCACAAGTACTATATGTGGCCAAAAAGAAGAAAACATTCAAACATTTTGATTGTTGGGAACAAGTAAAAAAATCATCAAACATTTGCAATTATTGATGCAACCCCCCCCCCCCCCCTTCTTACACATATCAAGCAAGTCCGGTAGTCGAAGAAGTGCAGACACATGACGTACCTCCAAGTCCGTCCTCTGAAGTTTCGGGATTTTCTACACCCGAAAGCAATCCTGGAAGTTCCACGAGTCCGATTAGACCGCCTGGAGTGAAGGCGGCAAGGAAGCTAGAAGAAAAGGTAAGAAAGTAGCAAATCCTTTCACAAATGAGGCTTTGTTGACAACTGCAGAAACGCAAAAGAAAATTTTCGATTTGAACCAAAAGCAAATGGAGAATGACTGGAAATTGCAAGAAAAAGCTTTTAACCTTGCAAAAATGGAGGAAGAAACGAAGATCATGCAAATGAATACAGATGTGATGACTCCAAAGTCCAAAAGATATTTTTCGAAGAGGAAGGCTGTCATCCTTCGAGAGTACGAGGAAGACGAAGCTAACAATAACCAAGATGCTTCCGGAGATTATTCAGATTGTTACCGTCCGAGCTTTTAGTTCGTGTATTTTTTAATTCCTTAAAATGTTATTTCCATTCAGTTATGTAATTTGCATTAATGTAATTTCAATTCCTTTTAAATTGATGTCATGAAAAACCACTTCAACTATTGATTACCAAATTCAGGTTACATTATTGATCAATAATTCACATAAGAACAAATCGGAGAGAAAAAAAATTTTCAAAAATAATAATTTTATATTCATGAATAGTAGTAGGAAGTTCTCCGCAGGATGGCATTGCTGCACAGAATATGCAAAAATGCTGTTACCGTTCAACGAATAGTAATAGAAATTGCTCCATGAGAAAGTTCTCGAGGAGATAATATGCTTGAACGGGTGCGGATGCTCTTACTGGGAAACTGAGGGATGTCCAAGACTCGTGTTCTTGCTGAATCTCTTTATAGTTACCAATATTCTTTTGTTGCTTGTGCAGGTAAGATATGTTATGAGGTGTGTTTTTGGTGACCCTAAACACTACACCATTTGGTCGCTTATGTAACGTAGTTAGAGTAAGTGACATAAGTACCAGTCGCATAAGAGTTCTTATGCGACTGAGAAAAACAGGTTAGTCGCCTGAAAACACTTATGTGACTGGTACTTATGTAGCTGACCAAAGTGGGTGACATAAGAGGTCTAATGTGACTGCATCTTATGTAGCTCACCAAAGTGTGTGACATAAGTATTCTTATGTGACAACGCCTTATGTAACACACACTAAGTGTGTCACATGAACATACTTATGTCACAGGTTTTTGATTGGCCTTCCTCGGTTGTCGCGTAAGGAAAATACTGAAAATGCCACGTTATCTCGTGAATTTGAAATCGTTGACTTTCTCTTGATTGACCAGATGACTTTCGCATTAAAGGCATTTGGTACACCAACGATATACTTAAGTGACTGATGTATTGAAAGTGAGTCGCGTAAGTAATGACGCATTTAATGATGAAACATAAACTTCTACACCAACCTTTCTTCCTCCTTCACTCCACCATTTCTCTCCCACGACTGAAACGAACTCAGCAGGTCCTCCATTGCCGAAAACCAGGTAAATTTTGTTTCATATGTAGTTTTAGTTTATATTTTTTAGTTGCAAACCACCATATATGTTGATTTCCTTGAAAAAAAATGAGTTTTGTAATACTTGGTGTTACAATATTATGTTAATTTTTGTTTTTATGATTATGAAGGTGAAGCCCACAATGGATAAAAGTTGGATGGGGTTAGAAAGAGGTGATACACGCTATATTCAAGGGCTTGTTGAATTTGCAAAGCGAAACGAAGAAAATACACATTTGTATCCTTGTAAAAGGTGTTTGTTGGTTAAAGGAAGAATTACATCGAAGGAGATGTTTGTCCATTTGATGCATAATGGTATGATACATTGTTAAAATATATGGACATCACATGGTGAAAAGAGTAATGAGCCTTCGACATACATGTTGAGACAACAATGGCTTGCGGAGAGGTATGGAGAAACAAGTAGTGGTGTTATGCATCACCAAACAAACCCGACGATGGAGATTCTTCGTGATCAGTTTCCCTTTCGACATATGCACCAAGAGGTTCATATGAATATGAATGTAGATGATTGTGATTCAGCTAGTGGAATGTCTTATGAAAGGTATAACAATCTCGTAGGCGAAGCCCAGACTCCTTTGTACAAAAGTTGTGACCAAACAGTTCTCGAAACTGTTTTGAGGGCAATGCAAATGAAAGTTGAGAGTCGACTATCGGACACGGGGTTTGATAAGATGCTACGTAACACCAAGAAAATTCTTTCTCCCGATAACAACTATCCTGGTTCTTATAAAGATGTGAAAAAAGTGTTGAGAAATATGGGGTTGAGTTATGTGACGATACATGCTTGCGAGCATGGATGCATATTGTACTACAAGGAGTTCACAGATCATATTAGATGCCCAGTGTGTGGCGAGGGAAGATACGCACAATGTGGCAGTAAAAGCAAGGTTCCAAAGAGGACGGTGAAATATTTCCCTTTGACTCCAAGATTGCAGCGTCTATATATGTCACCCCATATTGCAGGCCAAATGAGGTGGCACGCTGAAAGAGATGTTAGTGATCCGGAGTATATTAGGCATCCTGCAGATGGGGAATCGTGGAAAATTTTTGACAAGGAATTTCCGGAGTTTGCTAGTGAGATCAGAAATGTCCGATTAGGCTTAGCAACTGATGGTTTTAATCCATTTGGAGCATCTGACCTCTCATACTACATGACACATTGTTCTTATTCCCTATAATTTGCCACCTCATATATGCATGAAGAAGGAGTTCAACATACTAAGTATGTTGATATCAGGCCCCAAGTCTCCTGGAAAGTGCTTGAATGTTTTTATGAGGCCCCTTATAGATGAGCTGAAGACTTTATGGGAAGAGGGATGTTGTACATTCGATCGACATGTTGGGTCACCGTTTATTATGAAAGCTGCAGTGATGTGGACTATAAGTGACTTCCCAGGACTAGGCATGTTGGGAGGCCATGTCTAGATGAGATCGATGCTAACCAGTCAGCATCTGACGTGGATCGTTTAAATCTATTTTTATTAAAACGTCGTCCGTAACAGCGGCTTAAGTTTCGAGCCCTAGTTTTTCCTCCGAATTTCTATTCGAACGCTCCTACCAACAACGTTTTAAGGTGAGACGATGTCTCCAACCGCGGCTTACGCGTATTTGGTAATATTATGCATATTTTGGCGTAAAAATGCCACGCGACTTGAGCCGCTGTTGACAGGAGCGTTTTAATGTTAAGACGTCGTTGAAAACTAGTGTAAATTGGGAAACCAATCTGCAGATTGTGTAAAATTGGAAAGCAATGTTCAATTTTAAGCAATTTGGGAAATTTTTCTATGTTTATTCGTTAAATGCACATGCATTAAATCTAATTATAGTTAGATAAAACAATTCATTAAATAAAATTTGATATTTGCGGTATAGGGGAGCACTCGGTTGAGGCAGGGTTGTTAAAGTGTGGCAGTGAGGCACAATCTGAGCCGTTCATCATCTCGATCCAACGCATCTGGTGACGTCACGTGTCCCACTCACTTCCCATGCGTTCACACTCACTTTGTCAAAAATCAGTGTGAACGTGTCTGGGACACGTGGCGTCACCAGATGCGTTGATCAAGTTGATGAATGACTCAGATCGTGCCTCACTGCCTCACAAAACATGGACGCTTGATATAATCATATAAAGCATAAAATTAACATAATTTCGGTTCAATTTTGTGGTCCGGGCTTGCAATTGGTTTGTTTGTGATTAACAGAAACTTAAAAAGCTTCGACGGAGAACGGAACTCGACGAGAAGAAGATGAGAAAGACAGAATCAGAGACACACCCACAAATCCATCGCCGCGGCGATTTTCCGATCTCAGTTCCTCGCCGGACTTTGCAGCTGTTTTCTCTCAACTCTCGTTTCCAAACTTCGCCTCCTGATCTACCTTCTTTGTTGATTTCCGGCTTACAGTATCTCGGTCTACAATTGACAGCAGGGTTTTGATTTCGGCTTCGTCGATTATTCCCGTGGCCGGGATCAGCGAGTTGTTGTTTGTGTGTGTGTGTTGACGTTTCGGCGTGCGCATTTGTTGAATTCGTTGATTGTATTGTTTGGTTTTCGTGCTTGGGGGGTATTCTAGGGTTCCGGCTGTGCGACGAATTGGAAGAGGAAAGGAAAGGAGGGGTTCGATGCATGAGCATCGAGAGCCCCGGGATAGGGGAGGATTAGGGCTCGTTGAATTCGAAGAGAGCTGTGGGACTTCCATGGGCGCTGCAGCTGATGGAGGTTTTGCGTGTAAGCCATTGCAAAGTCAATACATTACTGATAGGATTTCTCGCCCTGACACTTTTTGCACTGGTTTTGGTGCCAATTCACACAATATGACTGGAGGAGAGAAGAGAATGAACGTCAAACAATGGTGTCAGTAGCAGTAATGGGTGTTGATCAAGAGGTTGAGAATGGTGAAATTTCAGAGGACATGATTGATGGGGAAGAAGAGATTGAGGAAGGTGAGTTGCTAACATCAGAAAGTAAGAAACTGGAAAATGATGATGCTGTACTAAGAGGTGGTCTTGAGGCTAGCGAAATTTTGCAGGATAAAAGGCTTACTTCAGAACCTGATCAAACATGGCCAAAGAGGGGCTCGGGGAAAGATGAGATTGCCAGATGTAGTAGCAGAAATAAAGTGCAGGAGGTGTCAAAGTTGCGGCCTTGGAGGGGATCAAGGGATGAAACTGAAAGAAGTATTCATACAGGACTGGGAGAACTCCTCATCTTCTGCAACATCATCAGCACCTCCCAGAACTACCACAGGCCAGCAAACTTATCAGCAGCTTCAGCTGCTGCTACACAGCAAATGATGAACAACAACCATCTCACCCATTTAAGTATACGTCTAATGGAAAAACAGCGAATGGTGTACATTGACAATGTATATGCATTATTCTGGATTTGTATAAATCACAACTATTTCATTTTTTCTTATAGATTTGTATATATGATAAAAAAAAAAAATTGATACAATACCTGGCTACACAAACACAACTCAACAACTGGACAACCACAAGACAGACCAATCGGAAGAAACACCAAATACTAAAGCTACTCAAAGAAGATTTCTAAAAAAACTGAACTCAACACCATGTCTGGTCTTCCTTCCTCTCCCCACACAGCAACCAACGATTCTTGGAACAGCATCCAGTCTTTGCCACGTCCACTTGTGAATCCTTGCATACTTTGCGAGTCTGCCACAATCGTCCAGTTCTTCCAGCGTCAAGTGTTCAGTGCTCCACTCTTTATGCTCCTCCAGGCATGTAAAACAGAACTCCACGGCGGCCTTTAACATAAAATCTGTGTGATTTCCACTGTATATCGCCCATATTGTTTCAAGTGAGTCGGAGAATATCACTGCCTTCCGGATTCTTAGTCTCTTTGCCATAACCATTGCTCTACGGCTTGTATATATGATAATTTTTCTTATAGATTTTTATATACGAATTTTTCTACGGCTTTTTAATTGTCTAATGCACACTTGTTTTTATTCTGTGAAATTGACTGCACATTCGTTCCGCCAATGCACATTCGTTTCGTTATAAAACCATCTAAACGCACATTTGTTTACTACATGACGCATCATCGTTTCGTTCATCTAATTGCAGTGGTAAATGCATCTTCATTTCGCTGTTAAATCCTAATCGTTTGTGTTTTCAAACTATACTGCACATTCGTTTGGTCACTGCACATTCGTCAATGCACTTTCGTCATTGCACATTCGTTTCGATCACTACACATTCATATTGGTCACTGCACATTCGTTTCGGTAACTGCACATTCGTTACTTACAAAATTCGTTTAGTCACTGCACATTCATTTCTAAGTACCTGCTTTTACACAAACATTTTCTACAAATACTGCTCCATAAAGACAACTACTAAGTTTTCACAGAATACTGATTCTACACATAAACACCCTGTACACAAAATACTTAGGCATAACCAAGCAGCATTTGTCCGCATCAAAAATTTCCACAAGCCAACGGCACAAATCTACTGGTAATTCACTTACTTTAAGGTAGCCGATATCTCCAAATCTTCATTCCCAACTTACCAATAAAAATTAACTTCGAAAAAATATTTCCAATTATTTTGCACTTATAATGACATTAGAAAGGTTTACAGTTTTCCTAATTATATTGAATACATTTGTGCACGTTTTGCATCAATTACATTTTTTTTTTGAAATAACTATCAAATGAAAATAGCATCCTCCTGGTTGTTTATGGGTGCACTTCATTCAACACTTTTCTGAAAAGAAGGAAAAGTAAAATTAAGCGATGGCTGTCCTTTTATGATTCCTCTCCTAGAGTAAGCAATTCAGTAATGACATCATCAAAAGCCTGGTGAAAACAACCAATACTATCTATTTTTACCCTCCCGACGTGTCGATTTTGAGAGGGTCGTCATAGAGGTCAAAAACAATTTATAATGACCGATAGGGTACCGGGTCGAACCCAAAGGAGCAAGCCAAGCACATGCACTATGTAAGATCGTATTTACGTTCGGCTATTCTAATCCAAAATGTATAAAGGTGTGTGTATATCTAAATCCTATGTGGCGAGTGATTAGGGATAAAAGATAAGTAAGAGGTGTTTCGAGGGGTTACTCCCCTCCTTGGCATTTTCTCAATGATCACATCACAATATTCAAACATTTCATGGTAGTCAAATAGTTTAGAACCTTCTTAGCTCGAACCTCACTCAATTAGAGGATATTGGTTCATTCCATTGCATTAGCATCCTTTGGTTGGGAGATAAATGCAATGAACATACACACTAGTTCACTTCCTACCCATGCATTGTAGAAAACCTAGCTTAGACTAAGATAGACCAATTCTCGTGTGAATCTAATCCTAGTCAAGCTCTCTTATAGCTCGAACCTCACTCTCTCGAGATAATTGGTTCATTCCATAGCACTATTATTCTTGGAATGTCTTCCTAAGGTAATAAATACTATGAACTCAGGGACTAGTTAACAACAAATGCATACACTAGATAGGATCACATTCTCTATTACCCGAACAAGATTCAAATGTTACTTAGGCATTTTATCAAACACTTAGTAGCATGTCATATATGAAGTGCATAGAGAACATGAATTTGACACCATTAGATGCGATTAATTGATGGTTCGCTTAATGACTAACTCCAATGAATTAAACATTCAATCCTTAGTTAAGCATCCATATCCTAAGGTTCATTTGCATGATTTAAGATATAGATCATTTTCTCCATCCTAGAACTATTCCCTAGGGTTTCCAAGTCCTAGGTTCAAGTTTTAGTCCAAGTTGTCACTTAGGCATTTTATCAAACACCTAGAGTGCATAGCATTCATAACACAAGAGAAAATGAAATCAACAATCATCCATATGAATATCAATGTATATTTGTGATCAAAGAGTACCAAGGAGAGTTATAAGACCCTCAAAACACAAGATCCACTACTCACACATCATGTAAGACAACATGGTGTGAGTAGAGTTTAATGGCAACACAAAGAGAATATGAAAAGAGTAAAGGAAGGAGGATTTGGAATCCTTGAACTCACTTTTGTGCCTTCTTATTCTCCTTGGTTGGATTATTGATTTATGACCTTGGATGGACCTCTTTTCCAATCTTCTTCTCCCCAAAAACCTCCACTATAGGTCAAAACCCTTGCTTTCTATTTAAAGCCTCGGGTAAAAATCCGGTACTGTAGCAGATCCCAGCCGGCCGGCTGAACTGAAGATGAAATCCATCCGGTCGGCTGAAGTTGGCCGATTGCATCGTTCGAAGCAGCAAGAGTTCAGCCGGTCGGCTGGGAATGGCCGTGGGCAAGCCTCCTTCAATCTTTATTCAGCCGGTCGGTTGGCTGATTTCAGCCGACCGGCTGGAACTTTCTAGGCCTTTTGGTGGTCTTCCCTCCGAATTTGGCCTTGGCGTCAACTAGTAAGTTGTAGCCCTTTGAGTTAGATTTCTAACAAGCTTTGAATCAACAAATGCAGACACCGTAGGCGCCCTGGGCGTCCAGAACAAGCCACAAAGGTCAATCTGCTCGGTTTTGTTCCAAATCTTCGATTTTTCCCCGAGTTTTCGTATTTTGGCTTCTACCTTGGGGGAAACTTGTTTTCTACCTGAAATGTAGAGATACTGTCAAATGACATCAAAATAATGTCAGAAACGACCCAAAACTATAGTGAAGAATGACCATAAATTAGTCGAAAACTCGACTGATCATGTGATGCGTCAAACTTAAATTTGTAATCTCCTGCAACTACTAGCAAGCGGTAAGCAGGGTCAAACCCAAAAGAGGTGGTTTGTTGAAGTTTTACCTGTAGATAATTAAAGAAAAAGGGGGGGGGGGGGGGGGGGGGGGGCGGGTTAGCAGTGTGAGTGCAAAAGAGAAAAACACAAAGAAGGTTTCAATCAGAGAAGATATTCAGCTTAGAGTTTCTACTGTGACACGTTTATTATAAACAACTAACGATCAAATTTCAAGTTTCTAAGTGTGGTTGTTCCGACAAAGGTAACAACACTAAGTATCCCTACAAAGGTGATGCACCACAATCTATACCGACAAAGGTGTTAGGCTTCTAGTTCCTTCCTAAACACAATAATCTGACAAATGTATTATTATGCTTAGGTGTCACGATCTACCTTTATGATAAAGTATCCAGTAGATGTTAACGGTAAGAATTGGTTGTCAAATTAAGCTTTACGACAATGTTTCCACTTAATCCAACAATTAAATTCGTAGGATCAAGAACAAGAGCTGGTAAAACATGAAATTGCATTAAGAAAAGAGTCTCAAAACGTAGTCACAATGAACGAAACCCAAAACGGAAATAAGAAAATTAGCTACTCATAGTCATAACAAAAACACAAGTATTTTTAGAATGAAAGAAATAGAAAATTCTTTTCTTCGTCAAAAGCCTCGCGTTCTCCTCCAGAGCCGTCTTCAAAAGAAGAATGTGATTTACAATGATGAAACCCTTATCCAAAACCTTATTTCAAAAGTTTTTGGGTTTTTAAATTATCTGTTGGGCTGCAATTGTCAATTCTCGGAACTGCTGACGTCATCAAGTATGCTGATGACGTCATTGCCGTGCCCAAGAAAGACATTATTGCCGCTCATAGCGTTGATGTAATCGGTATTTCCGCGCCCAGCGTTGACGTTAGCACTGCGCTAATGTCGTCCTTGAGCACGGTCCCCACTGACTTGGTTTTCCTCATTCTGCGCAGCAGTTCTGACTTCGACTCTCGATTGAACCTTCTAAATGACCTCGGATGCTATCGGTGTGAACTAGAGAATTGTAGAGCAATGAGTCAGCTACGCAATGATAAGTATATCATATTTTCTGATTAGTGGTCGATTTCCCGCACTCTGTCGAACCTCCAAAGGTCTGATCTGCCACTATGGTGTTTATTGCATGAAATGCCATTTTTTATGCGCTCTTCCTCCTATAGTTTCCGAAACACCTAAAATGCAAAACAACACTAAAAGTAAATGTTCGCATAATAAAGTGTCGAACTAAATGGGATTAATTAATTCGACGAGTCGTATAAATACGACTCCTTAGCTCCCTTAATAGATGATTTAAAGTTTTTATGGAATGAAGGAGTACGCACATTTGATGCATCTAGGCAAGATTATTTCAATATGCGTGCCATGCTAATGTGTACCATCAATGACTTCCCTACTTATGGTAACTTGTCCGGGTACAGTATTAAGGGTAAAAAAGCTTGTCCAATATGTGGGGAAGCGACACATTCACGGCATCTAAAGAATGGTCAAAACATGGTTTAAATGGGATATCAACGTTTCTCACCGAGGCATCATCCTTACAAGCGAAACAAGCTGCATTCAACGGTGAGACCGAACACAAAACAAAACCTCAACCATCTTTTGGTGTTGAAATACTTGAGAAAATTCAGAATATTACAAATCGATTCGGGAAATTCAATGCACGCACCGAAAGTGCTCCAATGAAGAAGTGATTAATATTTATTGATCTCTGTTATTGGCATACACTTGACATCCGACACTGTATTGATGTGATGCATGTACAAAAGAATATATGTGACAGTCTGATCAGTACTTTATTAAACATTCCTGGGAAAACAAAGGATGGAGTTAAAGAGAGACTGTATATGCTAGATATGAACATTCATACCAACTAGCACCAAAAACTCGAGGGCAACATGCATATTTTCCTCCATCATGCACCACACTTTCTAAGAGTGAGAAATCAAGGTTTTGCGGATGTCTTAAAGGATTTAAAGTTCCGCATAGGTCCAAGACCAAGTGTATCCATTTGGATAAGTTTTGACATTAACGAGTTTTGTTTGCACACAAAAGATCAAGACAACCAGAGCATAGTGCAAAATAGTGGTGTCACACTTGTTACTGAAACCACTCATGTTTATAGCGCTAGAGTTAAAATCCAATATCTGCTCCTGTTGATTATTTTGGGGTTATCGAAGAAATATGAGAGTTGTATTATGTTACACTACTAGTACACGTTTTAAAATGTAAATGGGTTAAGCATTCTGCGGTTCGTATTGATAAATTTGGAATGATGTTTGTGGATTTTTGAAGGGAGGGCTATAAAGATGAGCCATTCATTTATGGCCGAACAAGTAAAACTAGTATTTTACGTCAAGGACCCTTTAGAAAAGAATATGTTTGTTGTCATTCACAACAAACAAGTAATCAATGGTGCTACAAGTAGCACATCTGAAGACCATGCTGAAGATTGCATACCTATTTGTACGAGTTCCCGAGAAAAACGTTGACACTGAAATTGATGATGAAATGCAATTACGAGAAAATCACAACGAATGAATTTGGATTGACAAACAAACTAAACTTATGTTTATGTTGTATGTTACTTTATCATTGTTGTTCATCACATCATTTTATTTTTTAACATTTGTGCACACCTATGTATTTATATATCTTTTGAACTAACACTGATGTGATATTACATGAATCATGGCACCTAGTAGTAGCAGCGGCAAAGAAGACTTCCATGTCTGTTTGCGCTTCACCAAGAAAACTAAGAGGGGGCCCTCGTATATACTCAAGTTGATTAAGCAACACAGGGATAATGGTACCAAGATCTCAGTCGAATTTGATGCCACGGGTCATACCAAAGGGAAGAATGGTGACATATGGAGGAGCTACCTGGTTGTAGTTGCCCGTACTCAAGTTCCTATCGAATACACAGATTGGAGGAAGGTGCTAGACCATCTCAAAGAAATTATGTGGAACGAAGCAATTGTAATATATTCCTTAATTCCAACATCATATTTGTTACCAACATTAATTTTTTATTGCACTAATTTTAATTTTTTATATGTTTTTCCAAGAAGTGTTTGTTGGATGCGAGCCACACAAAGAGCACGAGGTCAAATATGCATCCAGCGTGTGGAGAAACTTCAAAACGAGACTCGCAAAACACTATATATTTGGTAAACGAAAGGATGAAGATCCCACGAGCGAGTATTAATTTAATAATTCTGAGCAATAGAAGAGATTTTTAGAGGATAGACTCAGTGAAGAGGCGAGGAAGCTATCTGCTCATAATAAGGAGCTCGGTGCGAAGAATGAATATGTGCACAACATGGGTCGAGGAGGGTATAGAAAAGTGAATGAGGTGATAGTAAATGAGAATATGGCCGATTTAATTGCGCAAGGCGTAATTGAAGAGGAAGAAACACCTTTTATAAATGTAGAGAGAGATATGAGGTGTGGAAGAAACCTGTTTCTTCTCTGGAAATTCTCTCCTTGTCTATTTTGGAAGTTGGCCTTTATCAGGATCTCTCTGATTCTCCTTCTTCATGAACTTCACAAAATTTTTAGCCAGCATAACAAGTTGTTCAGACATGTCTTCTTCATTCTCCTGATCTCCTGTGACTTTAGCTTTGAGGCCAACACTACTGACTTTCCTTTATGGTACATCTTCTTGCAGCTCTAGCTCAAACGCCTGCAAGGATCCCATGAATTCATCCAATATCTTCTTCTTCACATCATGCGCTTCTTAAATGGCAATCGCTTTCACGGCAAATCGTTGAGGTAGCGATCTTAGTGCCTTTCTCACTAGTCTTTCTTCAATGATAGGTTCTCCTAGCGCAAATGATTCATTGGAGATGTCAACTATCCTTGCCTTGAACTTAGCAACAGTCTCATCTTCTTTCACCTTTGGATTTGCAAACTTTGAAACGATCATCTCATTTATAGATGTTTTGACTTCGTTCGTACATTAATGAGCTGTCTGCAGTATGTCCCAAGCACACTTCGTAACATCGTAGTTTAAAATCATCTTGTAAGTCTTTTCATCAACTGCCGAAAATATGTTGGTCATCGCCTTGGTGTTTCAGGCTACAGCATTTTGCTCTTCTTCAGTCCACTGGTCTTTTTCAGTTGGCACAACCTTTCCATCAGCTCTAGTTGTCATGGGATGTGTCCAACCCTTCTCAACAGCTCTCCAAGCCCCATCATCAAGCAATTTCAGGAACGCCTTCATTCTCACCCTCCAGTAACCATGGTTTGGCCCTTCCAGCAAAAGGGTCACATGATGTTTTGCCCTTTCTTCTGACTCATCTCGAACAACCTTCAGATCACACTATGTGCGTCGAATGATCTGCTCCAATACCAATTGAAAATACTCTCATGTGTGTCGAGATATTGTTCTAGCTATTTATGGAACAATTAGTTAAACAACCTAATGTAGAACTTAAAAAAAACTACGTGCAGAACGAACTTAAAGACACCAATCTTGATACCCAGTTTGACAACCTCCTACTCAGGGGTAAAAAGCAATTCACTATATTGAGTTTAAAGTACAGATGGACTTACGATTACAGACTCCTTAATCATCCTACTCTAGCACTATGAGTGAACTTGCTAGGCTCCCCTATTAGACGAGAGATCCCTCTCTGTTTTCACCTTGATTCTCTCCCAAAGACCAGCGCCTCCTCCCGAAGACAAACGTCCTCTTCCGAAAGCATAGCATCAACCAAGTCACAGTGCGTGTACTGTAAGTACGTTCCACAGTCAGTCTGAACAACATTCAAATTAGATTAACTCAGTGCGCGTTAGAGTTCACCGGAATAAGGACTTAATGCCGATGACCGCCTCCAACACTCTCTAAATATAAGCGTGAATAAGTTCTCCAACAGTGCTAGAATCAGCAACTCGTTCAATCGTCAGTCTGGAACATCAACTTGGAACAAATTAAATAGTAGTGTCGTGAGTTCACCGGAGTAATGAACTCAAGGTAGATCGATCTCTCTCTCCTCTCTTTAAGTGTATATACGTGTATGCTTTCTGAAATCGATACAGAATTGAGAACCCCAGCTCTGTTTATATAAGGTCGGATCTTTCCTGAATCCCTTAGGAAATCATATCCCAACAGCCATATATTTTAGGGAATATACTCTTATCTTTTAGGAAAGTTTCCTAAAAGCGTGCGCTGCCTCTTCTTGATAATCTTCGATATATATCTTCAGTATCTTCTTTCTAAATTATAATCATGTGCATATCTTTCCTAAAAACTACCAGTGCCTCCAAGCTCGTCACCGACCTTCCAAATAAGAATTAGGAAATTGATTTGCGCCAGTCTTGTTCTAGGTCCTTCGTAGCTCGTTGGCTCTCTAGTCTTGAACATCAACTTATATGATATCTTGAACAACTTCACTGAACTTTGCCAAAACACATGCCACTAAATATAACATAACTTTCACTCATATAGAGCATATGACATCAATGGTTTTTGTTTCTATACAAAAGACCAAGATGATCGCAGCGTTGTGCAGAATAGAAGTGTCACATCAGTTGCTAAAACCACACATGTTTCAAGCGCTATAGATAGAAATCTACTACTGGTCCCATTAACTACTATGGAATTGTCGATGAAATATGGAAGTTGGATTACGTACTCTTTCATATGCCTATGCTTAAATGCAAATGCGCTAACAATATCGGTGTTCAACTGGATGCATTTGGAATAATGTTTGTCGATTTTTGGAGAGAAAGTTATTAGGATGAGCCATTCATTACGACTTCTCAAGCTAGATAAGTGTTTTATGTGTAGGACCCTTCAAATAGTCATCAATTCATTATCATTCATTGAAAACAACTAATCAGTTGTCAAACTGGTTCGACTACAAATGATATGCTAGAGAATTGCCTTCCGGTGTCTACGAAGGTATCTGACAGATGCTTGTCGTCAGAGCAAATGTACAAATAAATTTATAAGTCCGCTACTCGCGACTTCACTACTGGGTAGCAAGTGGTAAGTAGGGGTCGAACCCAAAGGAATTAGGGGGATAGTTGCTCTTTGAGGTGATTTATACAGCGAGGGAGCGTGTTTTAAGTTGATTGAGATTTTAGCGCGATAAAGTAAGTGACTGGTTGGTTGGTTTTGGTTTTAGTGCGGAAAAGTAAATGACTGAAAATAAAAGTAGGGGACTTACAGCGGGTGATGCGTGATTGGCAAGTCCTCCGGATGATGAGCAGTTGATTACGGC
Organism: Rhodiola chrysanthemifolia; assembly: GCA_033675395.1. Classification (NCBI taxonomy): domain Eukaryota; kingdom Viridiplantae; phylum Streptophyta; class Magnoliopsida; order Saxifragales; family Crassulaceae; genus Rhodiola; species Rhodiola chrysanthemifolia. The sequence goes on along the minus strand of CM066207.1, from coordinate 34,934,984 downwards.
AGTTATACTAAGAAAGTAAGTGCATGTGTTGTTTGATTTCAAGAAAAACATTCAGTTTCGGGGGCTTTGTATCATATCCTGTTTATCATTGACCTTTAGTGATCCTTCTAAGTATTCAAACGTGCATCAAGGCCATTCCAAGCACTCGATTTGCCACACTGTCTAGTCTTTTGCAAAAATGTTCGAAAGTGTATCAAGGTCATTCCAAGCACTCGATTTGCACACACTGTCTAGACTTTTACAAAAAACGTAGAGCCCTTGTTCTACTTAGACTAATACCCCATTCCAAGGTATATTAGCCTGTGTGCATCCATTTGATCAGTCATTCCCGAGCAATCAAATGGTGTTTGAGAGAGGTCAAACTCCTCAGATAAGCTTTGCCATTCCAAGCATCCACTTATCCGAGTATGTTTACGAAATTCCACGGAAGAGCTTTGCCATTCCAAGCATCCACTCAACCTTGGAAGTTCTGGCCTAATATATGGCACATAGAACAAGTTTTGAATACAGAGAAAAAACACTAAAGCAAAGTCTAAAACATTTTATGATACAAGTACACCCCTTCAACCGAATGAAGAGTTTAGCTACGAATATCCATAGAGGTGGATACCATAGCTAAATACTCGGGGGGTTTTGAAAGACAGTAAGTAAAGGGGAATACTCAAGAACCAACAGGAGTATTCCCAATTTCTACTTGAATACTCAAGAACCAACAGGAGTATTCTCTAAAACCGTTATAATACTCAAGAACCAACAAGAGTATTATTTCAAAACCAAACTTACAATTGCCAAACTTAGAGAGATAAGTGATTTTGTGTTGTGAATGGATGATACAAATGAGAGGAGAATGGCTTGTATTTATAGCCAAAAGGGAGGGGAATGGAGGGTGAGGATGGAAGCACATGGCAAGCCATCCATGGAGGAGGAGGAGGAGGTGAAAGCCGCCGGTGGCCGGTCACCATGAGGAAAGCCGCCGGTTGTGGTGGGGGGAGGAGGCTTTGGCTTCCAAAGCCGCCGGTCATGGAGGGAGAAGAGTGAATTTGTGTGAGTTTTGTGAAGTTCTCACAAAACTATCGGTGTATTTCAGCTCCGGACTGACTTTGGTTGCTCTTCGGTTTGATTTGTTTTGAATGATTCCATGTCTGGATCTTTAGATTTCTTCAGTCAGCGTTTGATCGTGACCTTGGAATGACTCGTAACATCTTTTCTGCGTAAAATCCTCTCCTTAGCGTGTATTCTCTCTAAGCTCAAAAATACCCTGTAGAAATATATCGGAACTAACAAGCAAAAGTTAAATAGACAAACAGTCTAATTTAGTGGGTTTAACTGTGTTTTTGATTCGTATAATTATGGTCCATCAGATCACCCCACACTTTTAGTTGTTCGTCCCGAACAATGCTATTAAAGGGCGGCACTAAGTAAGCTTTTAAAATATGAAAGTTAGATTGTGGGACTAGACTTATCCTAATTCATGCATTACTACTTATTACCAAATTAAACTGCGTAAATAAATAGAAGAAACTTGATACTTGTACCTCCGTGCTGAGATGCAAAGTATTTTGGATGTTTCGGGAGATAGCCCTTTTTCGGCTCCTGGACTGCAATCTCGGGACCGTCTCGTACTATATGGTTTTCTTGTAGCTTTCTCTAGCACGTGATTCGGTTCGGGTTTCAATGGTTTGGTCTTTGATTTTCTTTCTTTTTGGCGAGGGACAGCTTTTTTGTAGTGAATCGGCCTTTGGCCTTTGATTTGACTTTGTGAGAGCTTCACTTTTGTTCGGTTAAAACCTTCACAATTTTGGGCCTTTGGCCTCTTGATTTGCTTCTTCGAGCTTTTGCTTCTTTGTGACTTGCTAGTCCATTTTCTCAAGCCTTTTTGGGAGGTCCAATCATCGCCCGCGAGCATATGGAAATACCTTCCCGCTCCTCTCATCGTTGTCGTTTCGCGCGGGTCAAGATGAGGGTCGCTCATCTATTTTCTCGGCTACTTTGACTAGAGAGAGGACGGTCTGATTCCCGTCCTCGCCTTTTTTTTCTTTTTGCATAAACACTGCATGGCGGAGATGACTTCAATCTTCACTGAAACCCGAAGTGCAGCCTCCACTGACTTCGAAAACCATATAGTTTGATTCGATCCTTCGATTGCTTGCCAAGCCTCTCTAGGGCATTTTCTATCAACTCCACATCCCTAGTTTATCTCAGCACAAAGGAACAAATGAGAAGTTACATTCTAAGTTTTTAAACAGTTGAATTTTCACAAGGTTGATGCATGAATTATGATCTATCTTTTTCACATTCTCAAGTTCATATTTTCAAAAAGATACTATTAAAAAAGAAAACAGCAAGCATGTTATTTATATACAACGGTGGTTCTCACCCCACACTTTTGAACGAAGGTGTGCCTTAGTTCAAAAGTCATGCAAGCTAATATATATATATGTGAGAATGACTAAGACAGAAAATTAAATGACAGAATTTAAATGACAGAAAGTAAGATAGTGTCGGGTTACCTCCCGACCAGTGCACTTGTTTAACGTCGTTGGCTCGACAGTACCTCGTTGTGGATTACTGGTTTGGGTCCCATGGGTGGCTCAGGTCAAATTTCGCCACTGTTCCTGTGTTGCTTTTTGCCTTGCCTTTTCCTGATTTCTTGTTTGGGTTGGAACTCCATGGTTTTGGTGTTTTTTCTTTCCATTGTTTCTGAGAAGGCGGGAGCCTTTGACCATAGCTGCTGGTCTTGTTGCTTTTTCGGTTTCTTGTGTCAGGTTAGAAATCCGTGTACAGCGATCTGAGATAGGTATAATATCTGGCGGCTTTTTTGTATCTGCGCGGCTAATATCAATGTAGAAATTTGCAATTTTGCCGCCGAACTCAAGCGATAATGAGCCCTTGCCCACATCGATTCTTGCTTTAGTAGCGTAGAGGAATGGTCGTCCCAATATTATTGTTGGAGGGTCGTCCTCGCTGGTCTCTCCTGTTTGTATCACATAAAAGTCTGCAGCAACGACGAGCTCTCCCACATGGAGTATTACATCTTCCAGCACTCCAACCGGGCGGATGCACGACTTATCTCCTAGCTCGATATTTGTCCTGGGCGGCTTCAATGGACCAAGTCCTAATAAGTAGTATAAGGAGGAAGGCATGGCATTGACAGCAGCCCCAAGATCGACTAAGCACTTATGAATCTGGGTTTCACCAATACCGCAGGTGACTGTGAAGGCCCCTGGGTCTTTATCTCTTTCCGGTTGTGACTCATGATCTGAAGTGAGGGCTCTTTCTATTGTAGGGCCATTCTGACCATTCCTTGGTAGGGGTGAGCATGACCCGTCCCGACCCGGTAACCCGTCCCAACCCGGTACTAAATAAGTCGGGTTCGGGTTGCTCCTCGAGTGACCCGGTCCTAAATAAGTCGGGTTCGGGTTGCTCCTCGGGTGACCTGGTCCTATAACTATATTAATATTTTGGAAAGAAAAAACACCAATCAGAAACAATGCTTGCTCAGAAACAATGGAAAGAAAAAACCTAAATAAATTTGACAAGCATCTGTCCAATTATACAAATCCTAAATAAGTCGGGTTTTGGTCTTCCTCTTGATTCCAATCAGAACGATGCCTACGTGTGAAGTGCTTGCTTGTGAGTTTGTAAGTTGGGGATCGTGCTACTTCTCCTAGTGTCGCCTTTATGTTTGACCTCCTTATCATGCTAATATTTGCCTTTGGATTTTGGATGGTTTGTGAAGGAAGTCTGCCAGGTTCATTGGAGAGTGTTGACATTGTGGTGGCGAGCTGGGACATCTGTTTGGCCAATTCTGAAATTGCCCCGTCAGTTTTCGCCTGGTATTGGTGTAGCGAAGCACCCAATTGATTTATGTTTCCTGCGAGCTCCTTCATCGTGTCATCGAGCGACTTGCTCGGTTCCTGCTGATTGTTCGGGCCGGTTTGGTACTGATTTGGTCCTTTTTGCTGATATTGGCATGCTGATGAAGTGTTCTGGTTATACTGTCGGTGGGGGGATTGGTAGAATGACTGAGCTAGTTGAGGGACAGCTGGTTGTGCTTCCTTCTGAGGATAGTTGTTGTTACGCCAGCTCGGGTTGGTTGCTTGACCATACTGTCTGTTTTGTCCGGCTCTATCGTTGTTGTTGTTGTTGTTGTATCCTTGGTATCCTCCCACTGCATCTACTTCTGCCGGTTCCTCTTCTATTAATATCGGGCATGCGTTAGTTTTGTGGTTAGTAGAACCACAAAACTCGCAAGGTTTTACTGGAACTGGCTGTCTTCGCAGGATCTGAATCATCATCTTCTTTAACTGTTTCATTTCTTCAGGAATGGAGCTCATCGGTGTTTCAGCTCTTGCCACATTCTTTGTTCGGGAAAATTCTTCCTGCCTAGTTGTCTCTTCTCTAAATCGGGCATTTTCAGCAACCTTGGTGATGAGATCCCTTATGCCTCTTAATGATAGATTCATTATGGATCCTCCAGCTGAGGCATCCAGGAGCATTTTGTCTAAGGGTCTTAATCCGTTAATGAGATACTCAATGGTGAGTTTCTCGGGTAGTCCAAGAGTGCAGCAGCTTCTCTCCAGGTGGTTGAATTTCTCCAGGTAGTCGTACATGGTCTCATTAGGTCCTTGCCTTATGTCCTGCAGTTGTCTTCTTACTTGCATTGCTCTTCCTGCTGGGTAGTATTTGCCCAGGAATTTCCCTTGCATCTGAACCCATGTTCTGATGCTTCCCGAAGGCAATGAAAGGAACCAATCGTTTGCCGAGTCTATGAGGGAAAAATAGAATGCCTTCAACTTGAAGTCGTCCATATTCACTCGATTGGGCTTTAGATTTTGGCAAATTCCATGCAGGCGTTGGAGGTGAGTTGTGGCAGATTCTCCTTGAGCTCCTGAGAATTTTGGCAAGCTGTGGGCCACTGATGCGTTGATGGTTATGTTTTCTAGTTCAGGGCTCTCGTAAATGCACCACGGCTGTGTTTCGAAATTGGGGGCGTTTAATTCTCCCATAGTTGGTTCATGGTAGTTGTTATCCCTATAGTAGTTATCGTAGACAGGTTCTTGTCTTGGCATTTGTCGAGGTTGGGGGGGTGGTGGATATCTAGGGGGTTGTTGTACTGGACCAGCTGCATTTCGGTCCTCGGGCGGTTCTTGGTTTCTTCTGATGGCCTCCCTATCACGAGCTCTTCTGTTTCTGATGAGTTGTTCCGGATCGTCGATAAATGGAAGTGGCACCTCATCATTTTGATCGTACAGGTTTATCTCGTCGTCATCCTGGTAGTCATGGTGGCTTCCTTCGCGAGACATGGTTGTTTCGAAGCGCGTGTTGATTCAAAGAACTTATCCGATTAATTAACTAATTCTCCGGCAACGGCGCCAATTTGACAGATGCTTGTCGTCAGAGCAAATGTACAAATAAATTTATAAGTCCGCTACTCGCGACTTCACTACTGGGTAGCAAGTGGTAAGTAGGGGTCGAACCCAAAGGAATTAGGGGGATAGTTGCTCTTTGAGGTGATTTATACAGCGAGGGAGCGTGTTTTAAGTTGATGGAGATTTTAGCGCGGTAAAGTAAGTGACTGGTTGGTTGGTTTTGGTTTTAGTGCGGAAAAGTAAATGACAGAAAATAAAAGTAGGGGACTTACAGCGGGTGATGCGTGATTGGCAAGTCCTCCGAATGATGAGCAGTTGATTACGGCAGTTATACTAAGAAAGTAAGTGCAGGTGTTGTTTGATTTCAAGGAAAACATTCAGTTTCGGGGGCTTTGTATCATATCCTGTTTATCATTGACCTTTAGTGATCCTTCTAAGTATTCAAACGTGCATCAAGGCCATTCCAAGCACTCGATTTGCCACACTGTCTAGTCTTTTGCAAAAATGTTCGAAAGTGTATCAAGGCCATTCCAAGCACTCGATTTGCACACACTGTCTAGACTTTTGCAAAAAACGTAGAGCCCTTGTTCTACTTAGACTAATACCCCATTCCAAGGTATATTAGCCTGTGTGCATTGATGGACCATAATTATACGAATCAAAAATACAGTAAAACCCACTAAATTAGACTGTTGGTCTATTTAACTTTTGCTTGTTAGTTCCGATATATTTCTACAGGGTATTTCAGAGCTTAGAGAGAATACATGCTAAAGAGGAGCTTTTAAAGCATAAAAGATGTTACGAGTCATTCCAAGGTCAAGATCATATGCCGACTGAAGAAATATCAAGGATCCTGACGTTGAATCACTCATAACAAATTAAGCAGAAGAGGAATCAAAGTCAGACGGAGCGAAATTGGACTGATAGTTTTGTGAAAAGACTGCACAAAACTGTCAAAATACACTCATGGACCAAGGTGACCGGCCACCTTGCTTGGAGGTGGCCAAGGGAGGAGCTCCTCCCCTCATGGTGACCGGCCACCGGTGGCTCCTCCCCTCATGGTGACCGGCGGCTTTTGCTCCTCCATGGAAAGCTTGCCATGTGGTGGCTCCTCCACCACATCTTCACCTCCTCCCTTGGATCAAAAACACATGGAAGCCATCTCCACCCTCCATTTCTCCTCCCTTTGGCTATAAATACAAGCCATTCTCCTCTCATTTGTATCATCCAAAAATCAACATTTCACTTATCTCTCTAAGTTTTGTAAGTTTGGCTTTGGAAATAAAAGATTGCTCCCTTGGCGCTTCAACGGTTGTAAGTATTTTAATATTTATTTACCGTCTTTAATTTCCAATTCCTTAGTTATAATGTTTAGCGCGATAACTAGTAGCTAAACTAGTCGTTCGGTAGAAGGGGTGGACTTGTATTATAAAATGTTTTAGACTATTAATTTAGTGTCTCGTCTTTGTATTCAAAACTTGTTCTATGTGCCATATATTAGATTAGAACTTCCAAGGTTGAGTGGATGCTTGAAATGGCAAAGCTCTTCTGTGGAAGTTCGCAAACATACTCGGGTAAGTGGATGCTTGAAATGGCAAAGCTTATCTGAGGAGTTTGATCTCTCTCAAACACCATTTTGGGTAAATTGGAAAAGACAACCCAAAATGGATGCACATAGGCTAGTATACCTTGAAATGGGGTGCTAGTCTAAGTAGAACAAGGGCTTTACGTTTTTTGCAAAAGATTAGACAGTGTTGCAAGTCGAGTGCTTGAAATGGCCTTGATTCACTTTCGAACACTTTTGCAAAAGACTAGACAATGTGGCAAATCGAGCGCCGGAAAAGGACTTGATACACGTTTGAATACTTAGAAGATTCACTAAGGGTCAATGATAAACAGGATATAATACAAGGCCCCTGAAACCGAACGCTTTCTTTTAATTGTAATAATTATCAGTTACTTTCCAGTACTAAAACCAACCAACCAATCAATCACTTAGCTTTAAAACCAACCAACCAACCTAAAACACGCCCTCCCGTTGAATAATCACCTCAAAGAACAATTATCCCCCTAATTCCCTTGGGTTCGACCCCTACTTACCACTTACTACCCAGTAGTGTAGTCGCGAGTAGCGGAAACTATAAATTTATTTTGCACAGAGAACATTGCACCTTAACGACAGTGCAGTGGGCTCCGTCATGCATCCATTTGATCAGTCATTCCCGAGCAATCAAATGGTGTTTGAGAGAGGTCAAACTCCTCAGATAAGCTTTGCCATTCCAAGCATCCACTTATCCGAGTATGTTTACGAACTTCCACGGAAGAGCTTTGCCATTCCAAGCATCCACTCAACCTTGGAAGTTCTGGCCTAATATATGGCACATAGAACAAGTTTTGAATACAGAGAAAAAACACTAAAGCAAAGTCTAAAACATTTTATGATACAAGTACACCCCTTCAACCGAATGAAGAGTTTAGCTACGAATATCCATAGAGGTGGATACCATAGCTAAATACTCGGGGGTTTTTGAAAGACAGTAAGTAAAGGGGAATACTCAAGAACCAACAGGAGTATTCCCAATTTCTACTTGAATACTCAAGAACCAACAGGAGTATTCTCTAAAACCGTTATAATACTCAAGAACCAACAAGAGTATTATTTCAAAACCAAACTTACAAATTGCCAAACTTAGAGAGATAAGTGATTTTGTGTTGTGAATGGATGATACAAATGAGAGGAGAATGGCTTGTATTTATAGCCAAAAGGGAGGGGAATGGAGGGTGAGGATGGAAGCACATGGAAAGCCATCCATGGAGGAGGAGGAGGAGGTGAAAGCCGCCGGTGGCCGGTCACCATGAGGAAAGCCGCCGGTTGTGGTGGGGGGAGGAGGCTTTGGCTTCCAAAGCCGCCGGTCATGGAGGGAGAAGAGTGAGTTTGTGTGAGTTTTGTGAAGTTCTCACAAAACTATCGGTGTATTTCAGCTCCGGACTGACTTTGGTTGTTCTTCGGTTTGATTTGTTTTGAATGATTCCATGTCAGGATCTTTAGATTTCTTCAGTCAGCGTCTGATCGTGACCTTGGAATGACTCGTAACATCTTTTCTGCGTAAAATCCTCTCCTTAGCGTGTATTCTATCTCTAAGCTCAAAAATACCCTGTAGAAATATATCGGAACTAACAAGCAAAAGTTAAATAGACAAACAGTCTAATTTAGTGGGTTTAACTGTGTTTTTGATTCGTATAATTATGGTCCATCAGTATCCGTTGACGGCGAGGAAATCGAGACTGATGAAGAAATACAACTACGACACGGCCATAACGAAGGCATATGGATTGATAAATAGACCAAGTGTCAGAATTTAAGGTCTCTTGTATTTTAATATAAGTTACTTTTTTAAATTAATGTAGTCGTATTTTTATTTGTCGAATTGTTTTACTCTTCAAATTTTATTTTTGGTTATAATATTTTACAGTTTGAATCTTATGCGTCTGATGTTTGATTACATGATAATGGTTCACTCAAGCGACCGCCCTGCTGATGATAACTATTGTTCATCAGTTCGAGCACGTAAGACCAGGAGACCAAGCTACATGAGCAAATTAATTAAGAAGCATCTGAATGGCTCTAAGAACACAGTCTCATTGGATGCGGATGGAAACATTTATGGGAGTGTAGGAGACTCACTTAGGAACTTCATTGGTACTGATTCACTTTTCACTGTTGTATTTTTAACATTTATATGCGGTAATATTTTAAGCTTTGCACTTAATGTATTTGATGTTTAATTGCATGTAATGTTGCTCGTAATGGAAGTTGGTACCTGACATTTTGATGGATGTGGTGTGCAAAGACGTGTTGGTAAGTTTTTAATTGTACCACATTTGTTACTTTCCTCATTTTTTACTTCTTTCTCGTTGATATTTATCTTTTTTTCTATCGAAAATATTTGATGGGTGCCAACATGAAAGAGACTGAGCTGCGAGCTGTCGTTACCATGTGGAGAAATTTCAAAAGTGATCTTGCAAATGATTATATATATTTGGGAAGAAAAAAGGACGTGACCCCAGAGAGATATACGAGTTCATTGTGCCAGGGCAGTGGAGGACATTTCTGGCACATCGGTGTACTCTCGAGGCACTGGATAAGAGAATGAAGGCAATTCCGATACTGAAGTCAAACACGTACAAACATACCATGTCGCGTGCAGGGTACATGAAAACGAGGGAGGAGATCCGCGAGAAAAGAAATACGAGTTGCAATCACAGGGTTTAATTCTAGAGGTTTAGGAGCTTGTCATCACTTTTGAGAGAGATGAGGCATAGAAGAGGGGCCATCTCTGGAAGAATAAAAATTAAGTTAGTAAGTCTATTAAGGAAGTAAGCGGGAAAAATTGTAGGTGACTTGTTTACAATAAAATTATAAATACTTCCTCCGTCCCACTATGTTTGTCCACTTTCCTTTTTAATGTCCCCTAATAAATATTCTACTTCTGATCCGAGTGCTTTGTATCATGAATTTCTATTGGTTGTTGTAAATTGAAGTTGTACTCTTGTACTATTTTTTGGACAACAATAAATGCATTCATGTACTTTTTTCTCCCTAATTATTTGTCAATTGTCCTTTTGGGCAAACAAATAGGGACAAATGGAATAGTATACTAACTTTACGCGTTAGTGATTGTTAATGATTGATAACATGATAAATTGGAAGACAAATATGAACTCACAAAAATCATGACCAGTAAATACAAGCAGAATGTACATCTCTAGATATTTCGATAAGATCGCAATAAAATTTGATAGACGAAATAGTGAAATTAACAGACACAAACCTTGGATGTCCTTGTCGGTGTCGGCCATCTTAACAAATGTCAATTCGGATGGACGACTAAACACGGCGCAACGCGGCTTTATTTCCCGATGGCTGACGAATACGAGTTCGAGAACGCGTTACAGTCGAGAACGACTTTGTTTTGGAAACGACAGGCGAACACGACCAGAACGGCTTTGTTTTGGAAACGACAGGCGAATTAAGTAGGATCAAAATCCGTATATTAGTAACCTCATCTCTCTCCTCCTTCTCTCCTCCCTCAAACAACTCACAAACCCACAAACCCCCCTTCTCCTCCCTCCTCAGCCCCTTTCTCCTCCTCCTCCTCCTCCCTTCCTCAAATCTGACCTCCTCCCTCTCCCTCCTTGCTTCATGCCTCACAACCGATCTGATCCAATTTCAGCAACATGCAAGCTGTTTGAATCAGATCTGGATTTGTGGGTGGTGGAGATGGAGGTGAGATTGGGATGAGGTACCGGCGATGGGTTAGGGGAGGTGGATGGGTGGGTTGGAGGGGGCTGTGGATCTGTGTTTTTAGATTTTTGTTTTATTTATTGTAATTTCCTGTTTTCGTTTTAGTTGTTGTGCCCTGTGTGGCCAAATAATTGGAGACTGGATCGCCGGCGGACGATACATTGACGATTTTCAAGTGGTCTTGCCTCTCCCAGCTGTGAATGACGGGACGATGTGCTCAAGCCAGAGGCGAAGTGGAGCGGCGGACTCCTGTTTATTCATGTTTATTTTTCTTGTCTGTTCTGTTCCCAGCTGGTTAACTTGTCCCAGCTTTAAGTCCTCGGTTCGCCGTTGTCTTTGTAATTCACAGTTTTAATCAAAAAAAAATCCGTATATTAGTAGATGTGTTGACCAATTAGAAAATACAGAACTGCAAATTAATTAAAATATGTATTACTAAAGTTGTAAGACAAATAAGTCCTTATCTAATTAAAATTTGATTTTTTATTTGATTTGATTTCTTGTAGTCTCAACCGTTCAAATAAAACTCTTAAGGTCGTGTGTGGTTTGTATGTACGTGATCCTTTCTCTATTTTAGTAAGTATATTTAAACTATATTTGGTGAATATCTTTTATTTACAAATTAGCTACAATAATCAGGTACAATTTCTTTATACGCCCTACCAATATAGCAATCTACACATCTAAAATTAGATCACTACTGAACATCTTATATATAGAAATCTGAAATGAACTCTTGGGGTGATCTGCTGACTACCCACCATGTGTACTTTCCATTCTCGGACGAGCTTGGGTGCGCAGCAGCAGGCAGACACTCCTTTCTCCTTTAAACAAATGATTCAGATAAATATCCAAGGCATTAATTATAAGGTTAAATAGCATAATGAGTAGCAAGCAGCCTGTAAGCATATATCTTTTCGCCTTTTAAACTTTAAGAGACTAGCATGCTCCACCAGTGCTGGAAATATCCCTAAAAAAATTGTACATCAATGGCTTCCATGAGTGTGTATATATATGTTTCTGGGTTAGTGGAGAGTGGAGCATCTTGCACTCTGCTTCTCCCACTTTGAGTGATGGAGCTCTCTCTAGTGGGACTCTCATATTCTAAGAATCAACTTGCTCAATCTTTGTTTAAATTATGTTCTAATTCCATCATTGGACTTGCCAAAGCAGCCTCCTAATACACAAGTTGAATCAAGCTGAGGCTGAGGTATAGCATTAGGTCAGGCTTCAGTTGGTACTGATTTATCCAGTCAATATGTAACGTGCCTTTTGACATTTCTGGTCACGAAATATAGTAAAACCTGAAGCATTTTTGTAGACCAACACCTCAACCATATAAACACTATACTCTGATGGCCATAGATATATAGTAAGAACTCAAACTTGCATTTTTAAGATTACAAAAAAAAAATTTGAAGAAATTTTTCCACATTGGTTAATTGAAAAAATGTTACTAATTTATATCGGAAAAGGAGTTACTAGGGTGAATGGTTTCCAACGCTGACAAAAATTTATGTATATGTTTCCTAGTTATTTCGACCAAGAACAGTACATTTAAGTTAAAATCAAAAGGTTTTACGTAAGCGGATAATGGCAATGACCCATTAAGATGGTCTTTCAAACGCAACAAGTACTTTTCTAGGAATATCCCACCTGATCATAACCAGTGAAAGAGAATATGTCTCTTCATCTCATCGGGTTACTCAGGAGTTCCTCACTTTTTGATGTATTCCAAAAAAAAAAAAAAAGTGACTAAAATCTTTATGCATTTTCAGGTCCGCGTAACGAATAAAATTGTTGCAAACTCCACGCACAAATCTAAACAAGACAATCAGCAGAGTCCACATCTGCTGAATTGTGTTATGCTTCAACAACCACCAGTTTATTAAGTAATACAACTTTTGACAAGAATAGTAAAATACTCTACCAACTTGGGCCACCATGACAGAGGACTAAGCGAGGAATACCAGCATTTCCATGTATAAGAGAAAACAAGTAAAAAAAAAAAGAAAAGAAAATAATACTTGAGACATGAACGAGATCAGGTGCAAATTTGATTTTTAGTACAAAACTACAAAATTACAAAATGACAAATTATGGTACACTTTTTAGAAACTATGACATGATTTTATCCAAACGAATTAAAGGCCACTTTTCTGAACTACGGAATAATTCGTAGAAGGTGTAGCCATAATTCGTCGGTTTGCACCTGATCTTTTTCCTTGAGACATAACTCACTTTATATATAATTAACAACATAAGAACATATGGAGTAAGGTAACGCTTGCTCTCATCACACCTCCATAAATATAAACTCTTTGTCATCATCATCAAAGCATATATCTCTCTTTCTTCATTCCTTCCTCAACCAGAGCCGTGCAGCAAACATGAGTTTGCCAGACTCTGCGTCTGTGTCTGATCCATCATCCCACTTATACCCGCAAGCTATTCAGCTCAAGCTTTACCAAGCCTTTATATTCTCTATTCCAGTTCTCTTCTCCATTATTCTTTTCCTACTCTTTTATCTCTTCTATCTCAAGAGAAGATCTCTTGCAAATGCTTCAGCTTCAGCATCTCCTTCACTTGGACTCCCTAGGACAACATCCGCTCGGTCCTCCTATCTCGACGCCCATTCAGTAAGTTCTGCTTCTTTAACAAATCATGATCAGGTGTATATTAATTTACAAAAGTTCTGATTTCGACTATATATGTTTACGCAGTTGTGTCAGAAGGGACTACTGAAGGAGAAACTTAAAGAGATTCTGCCAACCATTCCTTTCAATGAAGATTTAAAAGCCCGGGACACAATGTAAGATTAATTTTTCTGAAATAATTTTTCGTGGTAGATGAAAAGTGACATGAATGGAAAAAAAAATGAGTAGATACTTTTATGTATCAGTCAGAACAGCATTCATATTTTTCGTTAATATTCTTGACGGAAACATAAGTACAAGTTCTTCGCTTTATTCACTTTTGGGGAAAAGACATGGATGGTGAGAAAATAACTGAATAGTTGTATAACTGAAATCCATGAAAAGAAGCAGCTACAGAGAATCTGAAACAGGAAAAAGCAGCAAGCACTTTACTAAGCTTTTATTCGGTTTGACCGATGACCAGCTGATCAAATAGAGATATTAACGCATTTCTCAAAAATGAACTTACAGATGCTGTGTGTGCTTAGGAGAGTTCGAAATGGGCGAGGAGCTGATACAAATCCCAGTCTGCAAGCACATTTTCCATCTTGACTGCATACACCATTGGCTGTTTTCTCATTCAACTTGTCCGTTATGCAGATGCTCCGTCTACCACCCCATTTCCAACACGAAACTCATCATTGTTGGTGCTTCATTGCCGTCGTGGCAGCCGGTGTATGTCGGTGGACCTGATCACACTAGTCAAGTGGTACTTAGTGTCGCTAATTTACACTCCCAAGACCACATTCTAGAAGTCAGTAATTCGTAGGACTGGGATGATAATTTGGAAATTACTGGTACATCACTGGGCGTTGCTAGGTTGACAAAATTGATTTTCGTTTCACCAAACTGTAAATAGATTATTCTTACTCAAAGAGAAGTATTGTTAAGATTCAGGCAGAGACATGGAAGCCATCTGGTTACTATTTGAATTCATATAACTTAGCAAACTACTTCTTGTAACTAGAGTGTATTACCAGTTTTGATTCTGGATAATATATACTGTTAGGCTTCGTTTCAAGAAATCTGTTTAAGACCATGGTCACTATTTTATTGGTAGTTTGCAGCTGATTTGACGCCGTTTTGGAGTTTTACGATTTTGGGACATTACATTTCGTTTGTCATCATAGGTTGCTTCTGCACACTGGTTTTTTTTTAAGGTTAGAAGTTAGAATCTGTTAGGTGAGGATTTGAACCCTGGACGCCTCTTGGCGCAGGGGGAGTGCCACCACTGGTCACGCCACTTGACCTCATATACTGGTTGAAGTTTGTAAAACCAGCTTGGTGTTTATGGAAGCTCGTGTTTGTTTAGAACGTTGTTTATACACGTTGTGAATCTAAGGGTGTTGTAAAACGTTGACGTTTTGCGAGGTGCAAAAGTTGTTTTTGAGCACAGCGTTTGACGACGTCGTTTGGCTTCGCGTCGTCATCCATAAGCGCGAAGGAGAGTTTGCGAGTTTGGTTTTCTCATGGGCGTCGTCGTTTCCTCTCCCAGCTATAGTTTTTTTTTTTTTTGAAAGGCTAAGGGCTTGGTTACAATTAGTGTTAGTACCCATTCTGTGTCTTTTGACAGCACAAAGAGTTGAACCGGGCGTGGCGTGGACGCCGGCTGCACTTGCTCCACTGAGCCAAGTGCTCTCCTCCTCTCCCAGCTATAGTTAGTTCTTCCCCAATTTGCATAATAACCCTAATTTTCAAATTCGAGCTTTGATCCCCGAATTCGAGCTCCAAGATCCTCCAGCAATTGCTGCCTTCCAAGCGTGCTGTTCTACTCCCACGAAGGTGGACGTTCATTGGCGTGTCAACTGCGCCTTGGGACTTTGTCTAATAGCCACAGTGACTGACTTGGTTGAAGTTGTTTACTGCTGTTGACCATGAAGAGGAAAGACTCCGTTGAAGCTGAATGCAGTTCAGCCGTCAAGAAACAAGCCGTATGTTCTTCCGACCGAATCCAAACTGATGGTGAGGACAACCAAATGGCCATCGTACTATACAGTGGTGGTGGTGGTGAGCCTGGTGTTCATAGGAAAAAGAAATCTTGCAAGCCACGCAAGCCCAAGATTATAAACGGAGTGGCCATCGGCGGTGGCGATCAAAAGAAAAAGAAAGCTTACAAGGCCAGTGAAAAGATTGGTAACGGACCAAACTCTGCCCCTGGAATTCCAACTGGTTTCGAAGATATGATTGAAATTATGGGCGGGAGTGATTTGCGGCTGATTATACAAAAGGGTCTGACTGAGACTGACTTGAGCAGATCCCACAACAGGCTTTCTATGCCTTCCACTCTATGGATTAGTGCGTGAAGGATTTGAAGATTTGCATGTTGCAGGGGAGCGTCACTAAAGCCAAAGGAAGTCGTCGCTGTTGAAGCTCAGTCCGTTGCTGAAGGTACATCAAGTGGAGCGACGTCGTTTGAAGAAATGCCGAGTCCCGGCGTTTGTTCCTCGTCGCTAATCCGTGGCTAAAGGTCGGATCAGCCAATCAGATTCAAGCGTCGTTCGCGCGCAGATTGAGTGGCATTCGACGGTCCCAGATTGATCCCTCAAGCCTGATCCAACGGCAGCTGCTCCTCGACCTCAGAAGTATATCAGCTCGAAGAACAGCTCAGTTAGGCAGTTCGTCATTCGTTCTTCTTCGATCAAATCCTCTCAACTCAGCGATTCTCCGTCCACGATAGTTTAGGGCTTCGGTTCGGATTGTACTGGCGATTGTACTGTATGTGAGATTGAGAGTATAGTGTTCTCAACTGCGAGTTCACTGGATTGAAGAGTGTGTAACCGAGATTCAACTTCCGGCGCGTTTTGGCGATTCCGACGACAAGTGGATAGTGCATACCGAGCCTCAGTCGCTCAACGTGGATTAGGCACGAAAGTGCTGAACCACGGGCCTTATATTGGTGTGTCAATCTCCTTTTTAGTTCAATTTCAATTTCTAGGGTTCTTGCTATTGAATTGGGAATTGATTGTTAATCTAGTTTAATTAGGACTGATAATAGACGATAAAACCCTACAGTGCGGAATTACAATCTTCTGAATTTCTGATGATGCTTGAGAATAATGGAGATAACAATGTTTCTTTGCCGATGGTTGATGCCAATTTGAAAGTGTGGGAATCTGTGAGTCTGAGGATGTGGAAGATGAAGATGAAGAAGACTTTGCTTGTTATTACTGGTGATTGGAGTAATGTGGCTGCTGCCAATGGTTTCAAGGTTAAAGATGTTGTTCAAATCTGGTGTTTCAAGTTTGCCGAAACAGGAGGATATGGATTGGCCATGGTCAAGATTGAGAGTGATAATAACATCAACAATGTTGTTAATACCGACATCTCGCTCAGCCTCTCTCTGCTACCCAATTCTGATCATGGCTGTTGCAATGTTACTATTCAGTCACACATGGCCAACTCAGCTACTCATTGTTCTAGTTTTGCCTCAAATCAGTTTTCACCCACCACCTATTTTGATTTCTTGAGAAATGAATCCTCGGATGCAATGGTTTTAACACATCAAGTGTCTGCATATGAATCTTCCTGTGTGATGGCGCCAACTAACAATGGGAGCTATAGAGGCTTGACCGGCGCAGAATCTGCCATGTTCAATGTCACTGACATTTCTTCTTCGGATATTGATTTGGATCTCCATCTTTGAGTTTGCATATGTTTGGCTGCAAATAGTCTGAGCCATAATTAGACTAGCTATATATATTCCAGTTGCATAATCTAGAATTAGGGGCGCGCTCAAATGTTATGGGTTGTTAAAGTGTTATGTGTTACTTTATTGTGCACCTTTAGATCTTTTGATCTAAAGGTCCAGATTACATCTTGCACTTTCGTCTTTTAGGTAAAAGACAAAAGTGCAAAATGACAAACAACTTGGTCACTTTTTGACTTTTATTTTGCACTTTGACTTTATTTTGCACCTTTAGATCATTTGATCTAACGGATGAGATTGGTGTAACACATAACACATTAAGAAGGGTGTAACATTTGAGCGCTCCTCATCTAGAATTATGATACTTTTGCTCTGTAGCTTGCAATGACACAAAGCCCTTTCAGTTTTGGCTATATTGTGGAAATATTCTTCAAGTTATTATATACTAGTATAGGGGAGCACTCGGTTGAGGCAAGTTGGTAGAATGAAACTGTGAGGCACGATCTCGGCCGTCTGTGGGAGTTGATCCGAGGCACGTGGCGAAGCCACGTGGCAAGCCGCAATTGTTGACTTTTCAAAAGTTAGTGGGTTTACTATTTGGACACGTGGCGCGCCCACAATGCACGGGGGGGTTTGATGTGTGAATGAGATCGTGCCTCATAGCCTCATTCTAATTTTAGTGCCTCATTTGAACGCTCCTCTACTACTATAAAGCTACTTATTTCAATAGCATTTCCAGCAATTGACAATGTGTTTTGACAGTTTCATCATCTCTAGCAAATATCTGTTTTCGATGTATCGGTGTACGAAACAAGGCCTGCGTCAAAAAGCGGTCAGAGGACATAATGAGTGGTAAAAAGTTGAGTGACAAAATGATCAGAATAAATACTTGAAAGTTGAAACCTGAAAATAAATTACTATAAGCACTTTCCAAATTGCTGAAGATACAGTCATCTTCAAAGGAATTTTTAGAGGTTAAAACTCAAGTCAGAGCATTTGATGAGCTGTGATATGTGAAGATTGTTTTCGTTGTTTCATACAGTGTTATTAAAACTAAACCGGGGATCGAATCGATCAAGTTACTGGGTTAATGAGTCAGTGGTTCAACCGGATCGAACCGGTTTGACCCGCACAAATTAAATAATAAAAATAAAATACTTATATATGATATTATAATTTAACATATTTATGACTTGAATAAATATTACATGTTTATGATCTGATTACAATAACATAGCATAACAAATTTAGAATTTAATAAAGTACAAATCAATAATACAACAATAACAATTTTAGTCTTAATTTGCAAGTCACAACAATAAGAGATTTCTAAGACTAATTGAATTTCTAGCTAAATTGATAGTAAGTAATAAATTTTATAGATTTGATAAATGAATATACATTATTGAAACAAATAATAAAACAAGAATCATGTTTAGCTTGGTGGAAGGAGACGGGATAATTATAGAGGAAGACTAGGTTCGAGTTTTGTCCAAGTTAAAATAAATATATATTTTTTCAGACCAAATCGAACCGATTGAACCGATCAAATCACGTTTTAATGAAAAATTAGGTCAACCGGGTCAACCAACCGGGTCTTGACCGGGTTTGACCGATTCGATTGCATTCCGGTCTGATGACAGAACCGAATCGGTCCGGTGACCGGTTCCCGGTCCAACCGGTCGAACCGGCCGATCCGGTTTTCACAACTATGGTTTCATACATATATTTAATAATGGATGCATGCAAAATGATCATGTACAAACTACAAATCGACTATGATTTTAATATTACTTGTTTCATATTTATATATCAAATAAAAAAACATAAAATAAATACATTAGTTGAACTTGAGAATCCGTCAAAAATAAGGCCACCATGTCTTTGTCCAAGATTTTCACTTGATTATATTTTGTTGATGCCCTTATGCATCGGTTCATGTAAAATCGAAGCTTAATCGCATACTATTATGCATCGGTTCCGCTGAAAACCGATGCGTAGACTCAAACCTAAAATTGAAAAACATAAGTCAGTCTTCTTTGAATCCCGCCCAACTTTTTGTCGCCAAGTCCGTCACCCTCCTTCGCTCACTCCTCTCAACCAGTCAACCTTCGTTGCCCACTCCGCTCACCGTCGCTCTTCGCAAGTCCGTCGCCCACTCCGCTCATCGTCGCTCTCAGCCCAGTCGATCCTGCGCGCCAGTCGTCCCCGTCTTCCTTTACCAATCCTTAAATCGGTCTGTTCCCAATTTGTGAAATCGTTCATGTTTTTCAATTACTATACTAGTTTGTTTCAATTACTTGTTTATTGATAAGTTCTCTTAGGGTTTCAATTGACCCACTGTTGATAGAGATTTGGTTTTTGTTGATTTAACAGTGTATTTCAATTTTGTTCCGAGTTAGTGATTGTATGTTACTGGTTTTCTTCATGTATTCATTTAGGTAGGCAGATCGAGGACATTATTCGTTACATTCAAAGATCCTAAAGAACTTTCTTCAAAATGTATTTTGCTTCTATCGGTATGTTGTTTCATTCCCATTATTTACTGATACTTCTTCTACTCTCTTCATTATGTTTGTATTCTTCAGTCAATAGTATCATAACATGTTTTTTATTTTTCATAGTGGATAAGTGATTTCTTCTTTGAAAGAAGCTTGCAAAACGGACGTAAAAGGCTTGTGTCCGTTTTAAGAGATTAGTTGTTTTTAAATTCTCCATAGTGTGAAAACTTGTAATTAAGTATTGATAAAGAATTCATAGATGCCATTTTAATTTCTTTTTATTGTTGATTGATTCAATTAAGGTTCTTGGTGATTCAAAGTATACTCCTTTGGTTTCATTGACATTGCCTCCTCTCCTCACTGTCTACTCCTACTAGTTGTTCTTGGCTTATCCAATTCCAAGGTTTTAATTCTTACTTATTTCCATTAACATGAAGATTTAATTTTCATTCTTCGTTTACTAATTTATTTTTTTGTTGTTTATGACTCTAGACCCCACTTGTTACACATTCATCCACAACTTGAATGTTCTTCGCGAGCTTCTATTGTTCTAAGGTAATGTGCACGATGAAACTAATTTACGACTTTTTTATGAACAAAACTTTCACTTTCTAACAAGTAAGCTTTTGAGAATTTACCATTTAGTTGCGTTGTCGTTTAGTTAGTCGAATTTACACTTCTTTGTATATATTGATTTACTCGTCTTCTTATTTGTTCTAGGTTTTTCCTAATGGGACAGAAGCATAAGAAATTGGAAAGATACAAGACGTGCGAGATGACATTTGCCGGCTACTTGTACGACTACTTGTTCGAACTTAGTGTTTACATGTGAATTGTTATGTGATATGTATAAATCAGTGTATGAATGGTTGTGCATATGACTTGTATGAATGGTTGTATTTTGAGTGAAATGAAAGTATTTGATGGTTAGAAAATGAGTAACATGGTATCAAATTTGTTTGCAATTTGTGTTCAATTATTTAGGTGGATTTGAGCTATAAAACAGCCAAAATCTGCCAGAATATTTCCTCATTTTATGCATCGGTTATTAGGCAAACTGATGCATAATGTCCAGACATTGGGCATTGGTTATCTGCACAAAACCGATGCATAATGTCTGGACATTATGAATCGATAGATTATGCATCAGATATAGAACCGATGCATAATGGTCCTCATAATCGATGCGTAATGTCTTGTCTGTAGTAGTGGTAGGGAATATGACCACCAACATCCAATGCCACCTACCAAACATTTGACACAATATTAGTACAACATGCATTTTTAATTAACTAACATGTAATAAGAAAAGTATTCACTAACTCTCTGACATTGAAGTAGGGAAGGAAGTAGCAAAAGTTACGACTATAGTCCGGCCTTCTCAATCTCCTCATGAAGAACTACACCCTCACATCAAAGTCCTCGGACGCGTCATAAAACTTGGTCTAAAGAATCCAAACTGAATGCCTGGACGTTGGATCTTATTGTGAATAAATCTGCGAGCATGTGATTACATTAGTAAACTTATTTTGAACTTATGACCCTTTAATAATCAAATCAATAATTACCTTATGTAAACTTCAAATCCGACAAACCCAACCCTTTCAACTGGGTAAACTCGAGAATACAATCTTTGTTCAGATCGACGAAACAATCCTCTCTAAACACCTCGCTACTGATGTACACTGAAATCAGAGTTGATTTAGCCATAATGCTAGCGTGCTCGAATAGAAATCGACAATGCATTGACATTCTGCTTCTATTACCGTCACTGAAATTGCTGCGTTGCATTTTCAAGAATCTGAACTCGTCAGACCCCTATCACAAGTTAATATGTCAATCAAACGAATAAGTAAATGTAACAAAAGATAGTTGATTATGTGGTAGAACTGTATGTACTTACCTTTTCATCAAGGTTTATAAGCCACTTCGGCTAACCTACAAATCGCCGCACTACATCGGATACTCTCTCTATCTCTCCAAACTGCTCTGGCAACATTGTCGATGGGTCGATCGCATTGTCGATAGCCACCTTCACCATCCCATCATCCAACTCTCGATAGTGAATAGACATACCTCTCACAACTGCCACGAGTATCCTTCTCTCATCCAACCCCCTTCCACGTGCAGAATGCATTTCTTCCAAACCTAATATTATCAATAAAACTATTAATGCAATATATTTGAAGTACAGTGCACTTTCTATGTAATTCTAAATGATTTCATAGTACCTCCGATATATCGTTAAATAGATTCGAATCAGATCCACTTGCCGACTTAGTAGAGTAGGCACGTGCGAACTAACGGTGGAGTGTGTGGTGGACGAGGAAGACTGCTTCTCGAATGCCTTTGTCCAATCTATAAAACTCCCGAATGCCCGTGTACGTCAAGGGTACTCGTCTTTTCGTGTGGCATTCGTCAATATGTCTTTACGACACTGTGAAGAAAACAATCCCTGACTGGCTTTCTCTTGCAAATCATCATGTTATCAATCATCTTACATTCATCAGTAACGCACAAAGTTGGTGTACTATTTACTATTTTATTGTAAAAAAGCAACTTGCAATTTTTTCCATCACTTCCTTCATAGAGTCGGGCTGTTTGATTGAGCTGAAATTTATGTTAACTGAATTTAATTTATGTTATATTAGCTGAATTTATTTTATTTTAATTTATTTTATGTTTAGTTTAGCTGAATTTAATTTAATTTAGGTTAGCTTTGATGAATTTAATTTATTTTAGTTTAACATATAGTTTATACCAACTTAACATTACTTAACAATCATCATCATTATCATCACGGATCATCATCATACATCATCATCATGCATCATCATCATCATCCTCCATCATCATCATCATGCAACATGCATCATCATCGTCATCATGCATCATGCATCATCATCATCATCATCATAATGCATCATCATCAACATCATCATGAATCACCATCATCATCATAAATGCATCATCATCATAAATGCATCATCATCATCATCCACCATCATCATCCACCATCATCATCCACCATCATCATCATGCATCATCACCATCATCATCATCATCATCATCATCATCATCATCATGCATCTTCATCATCATCATGCATCATCACCATGCATCATCATCATGCATCATCATCATATTGCTATTCATCATCATATTACTATTTATCATTATCTTCCTATTCATCATCATCATATTACTGATGAATATTATTATGATGATGATGTGATGATGATGAATAGTAATATGATGATGCGATGATGATGATACGATGACGATGATGATTATGATGGTGGTGGTGATGATGATGATGAACTTAAAATTAAAGACAATTTATTTTAATTTAATTTAGTTTAATTTAATTTAGTTTAGTTTAGCTGAATTTAATTTAATTTATGTTAATTTATATTAATGTAGCTGAATTTAATTTATAAAACATAAATTTAAAGTCAACAAAACAGACCCTCACTCACATACTCTTTATTCTTCTTGAGGTGACCCCTCTTCCATACATCATGCACCACTGCTCGGGTCTACCTCTTACGAACTTCGTATCATAGTCAAATGACGCACTGTGAATGGAATGATCTCTTGTATATTTTGCAGCACATAGAAATGAGCCATCTTTGACTCTTTTAACGGCACGGTCATGATTCTATAACATATTGTGCCTTTACAGTGAAAACGATCAAAATGATGCGACTTTGGTATTCCAACGGGGCTAATATTTCCCAAAAAATTGGTACAAAATTCGACGGCTTCTTCTGCAATATAGCCTTCATCTTTAGAACCCCTCCCACCGATTTCTGTTTCTCACGTAACCTTTTAGGATCTTCATGTACTGCCCAAAAGGATACATCCATCTCATGTGAACCGGTCCAAGGATATTAATCTCACGAACTAGATGAAACGTAAGATGCACCATTATATTGAACAATGAGGGTGGAAAGTACATCTCGAGCTGACACAAGGTAACGACTATCTGGTCTATAAAGAGTATAGAATTCTAACGGATGAATAACTTTAGCACATAAAGAACTCAATATCACACACAGTTTTTGAACACCTACCCTCACTTTTGGAGGCAATATTACTCTGATTACATTGGAAGGAGCTATTGCATCTAAGTGTGGCAGTAGTGCGACTTTAAACCATTCAGTCCGAGGTCCGTCATTGAAACTAGGCTAGAAATGTTTGACGAGAAACCATAAGGAACTTTAACCAGCCAAAATATGTTTGTTGTCATTGTGTTTCAGGAGCAAGTTGTATGCATATATGACGTGTAGAATTTTAGCACACTTCAATCGATGTGATCGAAAGTAAGATATTTGGTCAAAAATAATTTATAAATCGGTAAGTACCGGGTCGTCCAAGGAGTAAGTCTAAACTTATTAGCACTATTTAATTTTGTTCTGATAAGTCTATTCTAATTGTGAAAGGTTAGTTTTGATGTGGTTACTAAGCAAATGTATATAAACAATCTAAGGAATCTAGAGATAACGTCAATACCAAGGCAAAATGTGTAATCTAGGGAACTACTTCACTCTTATGTGTTTTAGACTCCAAGAGTTCAATTTCATGCAAGGTAATTGTCTTAGATAATTAGATTAAGGCGTGCGACTATTAAACCAAATTCAATCTCTCGATGTTTTTAGCTCACGTCTAACTCAAGTTTCTCAATCATCAACGCTAGTTGAATGATCAATATCCAAGAGCGGTGAAGACCAAGCCTATCTCAATGCTAGGATGGGTCACACTAATGAACACCACCTAACAAGGGTGATTTACTTGTTTTCGAGAACCTTTGGCGTCCACCTCTCGGCTACTTAGCCTAGGGTTTCTTCAATGGATGATTCTTCCTTTGAAGCCTTGGTCCTTCTTCTCTCTTGAAACCCTTTGATTTTCTCTCCAAAAACCCCCCCTAAACCCCCCCCCCCCCCCCTCCAAGCCTAATCCCTCTCTTTCTACTCAAAAGCAAAAATCTGATTTTTAGGTGAGGCTCGGGCGAGCGTGGTGGGACTCGGGCGAGCGTGGAAGACTCAGCGTGCTGCATATGCGAGACTCGGCGAGCTTCGGCGGACTTGATGGAAATGAGGCTCGGGCGGACTTCCTAGAGCTCGGGCGAGCTTCCGGTGGCTTTTTCGAGGTCTTAACATCCGAATTAGGTCTTGGCTTAAACTGAAGAGTTGTAGCCCTTTGCGTTAGCTTTCCAACAAGCGTTGAATCAACTAATTTGGACATCGAATGCGATCTGAGCATGCAAAATACGCCGCAAAAGTCTTTCTGCCTGTTTTGCCCGAAACTTCATTTTTGGCTCAAATTCACCCAACTTTTGCTCCATTTTATCTTTGAGGCTCCGAGTGAGACGAAATGCATTTTGGGACCTAATAGACCAAGAAGGGTGTGAATTGACATTAAAATTACTTGGAAACGAATCAAAACTACTATGAAAAGTACAGGAAAATTAGTCAAGTATTTGACTCATCAATATATTCATATCAACCATAGCTAACCTAGCTTCAACTCCATCTTTTATTTTCCCGGGTACATTCAATAATGTACCAATCACACTGCCACAAATATTCTTTTCTACATGCATCACATCAACACAGTGTGATGTAGGAGCGTTTAGGGCTCCAAAATAGTATTTTAGCTTTATTTCTTTGTTTTTAGATTTAGCAGCATTATCTTTTAGCAGTATTATCTTTAGCAGCTGATGATTATCTTTTAGCAGCTGATAATTATCTTTAGCAGCTGATGATTATCTTTTAGCAGCTGATAGTTATCTTTTTAGATTTCCTTTCCTAGTTAGGTTTTATGTTTTCCTATTTAAACCCACCTTAGGGTTTCAGTTATGTATTTTCTTTTCTTTTCAATAAAACCTTTGGTTTTTGTTTTTGGTGGATTCCAAAACTCTCTTGGTGGATTCCAAGCTTTCCTGGTGGATTCCAGGGTTCTCTTTTCTGGTGGATTCCAGAGTTTTTGTTCGAGTTCACGCTTGTGAATTCGATCACCTATCCTAGGTTTAGCGCTTGCTATTCCTTTTGATTTTCCCGCTGCATCACAGTGTCTCACATCACATCTAATACGGGAGGTCCTAAAAAATTGAGCGTTTCTTCCATGGACCATATTCACTGCGCTGATTTGGTTTCCCAAAATGGTTTGGAAAATCACGAATCCGTTCAAATATTTCAAAACCAGAGGCAGGTTACGGGGCGACTCTGTGATCTGTTTGTCCGTTGAAGGCGGCCATTTGTCGTCTATAAGGATGCGAAGTCGGTAAAAATCACTGATATTGTACCTTGAAAACAATCTTGTGACAGTTCCTTAAATGACGAGAATCTGTCTCCTCACCACATACCAGACAAGCTTTACAACCCTTAACGATGTAATCTGACAAGTTATCATAGGCAGAAAAGTCATTAATCGTACACAACAACATGGCACACATGGTGTGTCACACCGTCATTCCAAAGAAGCTTCAAATCATCAATCAATGGTGCCAGATACACATCAATATCATTTCCTAGCTGACGAGGCCCCGAAATCAATAGAAAAGCATAATATACATGCACTTCATGGTAAACCAAGGAGATAGGTTATAGATAACCAATATCACATGCCACGTACTATATGACTGCTAGCATTCCCATATGGATACATCACATCCGTACAAGATGGACGAATAACAAATCCGCGCATAAGCGGGATTAATCACAAGTCCACATCAAAGATGAGACTAATCACACTTCCAACAATTGTAAGAATAATATGCCACCGGTGGGGTTTGAGCCCTTGACTTGTCATTACAAGACAATGACCTCAACCAACTCAACCACCATCTTGTCGGCTATTTACTGTTCATTGACATTATATTTATGTTCATATAATTATAACTTTAAAATGTCATCTAGTGCCACATCTGTTCTTTAGGTGTTGGATTTGGAGTAGTTTAGTTTAGGTGAGCTTGGATGAGCTTAGGTGAGCTCAGTTTAGTTTAGGTCAGCTTAGTTTAGATTAGATTATATTATATTAGATTAGTTTAGCTTAGGTGAGTTTAAATGAGCTTAGATTAGCTTATTTTATTTTTAAATTAAAATTTATAAAAATGTTAGATATTTATACAAAGTTTGAATAACAATTAATTAATTATTATATTAATTTAAATTAATATTTATATAAAAGATTAAATAACATTTGATTCCAAAAACAAAACACATTTTATAATCATCATACAAAACTTAGAATTATATTTACAAAATTATATATATATTAAATAAAAATAATATAATACATTGAAAAATTGATATTTTTTATAAAATAGGTATAAATAAATATATGTTTCATTTATAAATATAGTTATTAAATTTTTAGCAAAGTGAAACTTTACAAAATAAAAAATGAATTATGTGTTATTATTAGTAATTAAAAAATATATTTATTTTGTTAATTAAATTTTATTCAAAAGTTTGAATAACACGTAATTATAAAAAGAAAATATATTTTATAATTATCAATAAAAATTATATTTACAAAACTATAAATATTTTATAATAAATATAATGGAAATAATACAATATATTGATAAAAAACTATATTTATAAATACAATATATTTATAAATATAGTTTTTAAAATTTTACAATATAAAATTTGATTTATAAAAATAATTTTATGTTTTTATTAGCAATTATAAAATATATTTGTTTCGTTTAATTAAATTGTATTCAAACATTTTTATAACTATTTATTAAATAAAAATTGTTTATCTTTTTTTTTAAAAACCAAAAAAAAGTTAATTTTTATTTTTTTAGAAAAAATATTATACATGTTGCAAATTTGGAGAAAAATGTTTGCTTGGAGGTATATTATGACAATTCTCACAATAACATGCTCCATTCACACATCTTGCATTATAGCACCATGCACAATTTCTAAAAATTGTTTATTTAGACTGGTTTAGTTTAGGTGAGTTTAGTTTAGATAATTTAGTTTGGATTAGCTTAGTTTAGTTTAGATTAGTTTGGATGAACTTAGTTTAGCTTATTGGAGTTTAAGTCAATCTCCAAAGAACTTATATTTTTTCTTTCACCCGGACATTGCTGAGCTTAGCATTTGGACCTGATAGAGTGAATGTTACGGACGAACTTGATTTTTGATGGTCATTGTTGTTCTAATATCCACAAATCTTTCAAAAGAAAATGTCAATTTTTTGTTCATATAAATGTTAACATTATTATTCATTTACAACAGTTAGTTCTTGGTGTGGTTCCTTTAATATATCATTCAATGCTCATACAGATATATTTATTGTTCATCTAAAGTAACAACATTCTTCTAATGCGGAAACTTTTATTGAATTATTTTCTCTCCTATCTTAGGTTGTTGTTTGACATTAGTACCGTTATGCATGTTACATTTTATGCTTGAAATGCAATTAAGATTCATATAAACAATAAATGTTAGTTATTGCATGAACTACGTGTAGGAGAGCGCTCGGTTGAGAATTCTTAAAAATTCAAGAACTTGAGAATTCAAATCTCACCATTAGATCATGATGCATCTTTGAATCTGCATGTGACACATATCCAAAAAGCAAAGTAAAAAAAAAAGGATTTGACTTTGCATTAAATGTATCTTGGAAAATGCACATGGAAGACGTGTCACCACCAAAATGCATATTGGAAGGTGAAAATTGGGGTCTCAAGTTCTCGAAATTTAAATGGGTTCTCATTTGAGCGCTCCTTTATGCCATAAAAGATCCATATCCATAAGTTCTTGTGATTCTTATTTATTAGGGAAAAGTACACTTTGGGGACCTGAACTGTCACCATTTTCCAACATGTGGGCTGAACTATAAAAACTTTCAAACAAGGAGCGAACTATCAAAAATATTTCCAAACAAGGGGCACCATCTAACGCCGTTAAAATTTTCACTAACGCCGTTGGACAGCGTTAACTCCATTCCGTTGGTTAATAAAATAATATAAAAATTTTACCAAACTTTTTAAAAAATGTTAAAAAGTTATAAAAAATTCAACGAATTTATAAAAAATATTAATTTTTAATAAAAAATAATATTAATTTTTTGAAAAATAAAAATTAGAAACTATAGAAAAATTAAACAAAAAATCAAAAATATTTTTAAATTTTTGTTACAAAGTTTCCCTACAAATAATTCAAGAAAATATTAATTATTATTCCTATATAATTTGAATTATATAAGAGGTATTAGGGATAAATTTTTTTTATCATTTTCATTAAAAATTAAAGGTTTGCATTTTATTAATGATTTTTATAAGTTCTTTTATTTTTTACAATTTTTTAACATTTTTAAAAATTTTGGCAATTATAATTTTTTAAAAATTTATATTATTTTTTATTAAATAACGTAACGGAGTTAACGCCGTTGAAAACCCTAACAGCATTAGATGGTGCCCCTTGTTTGAAAAATTGTTAGATAGTTCGTCCATTGTTTGGAAGTTTTTATAATTCAATCCAAAAGTTGAAAAAAGGTGATAGTTCAGCTTCCCAAACTGTATTTTTCCCTATTTATTATTTTAATTATCCTTCTCAACTATCCTCTGTCTATATTTTAATATATACTTTAACATGATGTGTCTTATATCTTGGTAGCGATGCATATTTCAAAGGCAAACTGATAGCATTTCAATGATTCGTGAGACTCAAAGTTCTGGGGCTGTGGGGCAGCCAAAACAAGGTATGTTTGAAACCGCAGAAACAAGCCCAGTAGAGCAGCTGGAAACAAAACATAACGAGCTCAGGACAGCTCATTCGGTGTTTTACATAATATTTTTAAAACCAATACCCGATCTCACATCCTTGAGAATCCAAGTTTAACAATAGTCTGTAATTTCACAATTGCAACGTTAGTGAGAAACATCTGTATGTTCGAAAATTTTATTTATGGCTTTCATGATACATAATTTATGTGGTGATGTATAGTGCAGGCATACCATATTTGTGACAGATACTAGGATGGAAGTCCTGATGCATGGCGGGTGAATGTAACTCATGTATCTATTTCCAGTGCACATGTGGAGTCGACAGCTACACTTACCCTCGCACAGAATTCGAATCTAATTATAATGGCCATCCTAATCCGAATAAAGGAACCTAACCAAGAACTAACTGTGTCAATAGGTGGTAGACACTTGCTAATTTATTTGAAGAGAGGCGACAATAATACCTTCGGTCTCTCCTTCAGTTATAAGCCGGCCTTCAATTGATAAGAGAAGCCTACAGTTTTACTTTTTCCAGAAATTGTCTCAGCTCCTTTATTAAAGCAAGGGGGTTCTCTAGATGGACAGCATGACCACTGTCACAAACCTCAACCATTTGATAAATCTCTTTCGTTCCGTTGTCTTTACTCATGGTAGAAGAGGCAAGTTTGTGTAACATTTCTTGAGCAATTCTCTTGAACTTCGCATCCTTTTCACCTACTATAATCAAAAGTGGTGTTGTGCACGACTTCAAATCTTCCCACAATGACCTGCGATGCCATTGAGAAAATGTTCAATTCACAAAATGAGCGAAAACATTAATTATGAGAGCCTGCAGTGGCGAAGAATCAGTTCGTTGTATTGGAAATGATTAGAAATATTTTTGGTATTATTCAGCAAAGCAATTAGGAACATCAAGTATTTTTGAAGCTGTTTGCAGATACTCACTGTTGCCTCCCAATACTTAATCCAGATAATGCTTTTGCAAGGCCTAACATATCATCATGGCGTGAACGAGAGGCGACAATAGACTTGAAACGAGGGTGGTCTCTTAAGCTGTTCAATGAGCAGAGCCCAATACATTGAAAACGGCATACACAACTTCACTCGGAGGATATAAAAGCTTACAGCTTATTAAGGGTATAGCATTTACCTCTCCCAAAATTCCTGAGCATACCAGTTATCAAGAAAGACCTCTAAGCCATTACCAATAAGTGAGCGTGCTCTAGAGTCATCTATTCTCCTCCGTATCTTCTTGGAGGATTCATCTTTCAGTCCCGGACTTCCAGATATAATAACAGCCCCATCGACCTTTACATTTGACACAATACCATTAGCCTCAGAAATAATATCATCTCGTTCGTTAACGCAATGAACCTAAAGTTGTATCCCCATTACCTTAATGGCAAACTTTAGTGCCATGTATAACGCAATTCTAGCTCCCATAGAGTAACCAACTAAAGTAACTTTATGTGGTGTAACATCACCAATCAATTTCCGTAAAAAGTCTGCAACAATTTCCATCTTCAAACCACACTCCTGCCATTCCTCAGCCCCGTGGTTTCTTATTTTTGAGCTGCCATGGCCAGGAATATCCAGTGAAATGCATCTGACAGATCCTGAAGTTGCCTTCATGATATCAATCCAGTCGTCGCTTGTTCCAAGGAATCCGTGTATAAAGACCACTACATTGTTCTGTATCAAGGCGAACCAGTATAGTGAGTAGGTTTCAGTGAGGTTTTATTACAATAAAATGTTGAAGGCATAAACATGGGCCAGAAATCACGGAGCTGAAATTGACAAGAGTAACTCACACTCTCAGTGGGTCCCATTTCTTGCACCTTGACGGAACAAGATGGAGAAGCTAACTCCAGATCCAGCAGATAAGTACGAACTGGCATTTCATTAGAACTTCTAAGGACAACATTTGTATTGATCTGAAAATTCTTCATGAGCTCATCAGCATCTGCAACATATGCTTCAACAATGCCAGTATCCGGCTTTCTGTTAATACTAAGAGTTTGAGTAGTAACATCTTCCTTAAGCCACTTGTAAGTTCCAAGACCATGAGCTACAGAGGAATTAGTCTCCTTATTTGTAACCCTTCTGATGTCCACATGTTGACAGTTAATGTAAGATGCAAATTGAACAAATGCTGCGAGACCCACACTGCTTTCAAAAGCAGAACTAATAACAGCAGTCTTTCCTTGTTGTTGGGCCCATTTGGCTATTAAGGCTGCATTTTCAAAGCCACCGACAACACTTGGTTTGATGACCTGACAGCCATCATTATCGGTAAGTATGCTGACAGTCACCCACAGCAAAACAACAAAATTGGAAAATCAAGAAATGATATTTGGGAATTCATAAAGGAAGAGTTTGCCAGACTTACAACAGCAGTTATTCCTGGATGATTGAATTTCGCAAGATAATCAATAGGATTGCCTTGGATGCTATTTAAAGTTTCATCCAGGGCAACTGCTAAGCCAGTTTCTTCACAAAACCTAAGAATATCACCATCCAACTGCACTGGTTCCTGAAAAGTGACAAATACCAAATAGTATGAGCAGGCAGTTCTTTGTGAATTCTTTAACGTCTGTTGCAGTTACATTTGAAAGAGCACTGATCACTTTATGAGGGACACTAAATTAAACCATCCCCCGAAACTCCAGGTGATATATGTTTACCTCGAGAAATTGCAAGTTATAGTTCTTAACGGAATGAGCAAACTGGATGGCTTCTTCATAAGACCATTTGCGATTAGCATCAGCACGGATCACAATCTTACTTCCAACTTTATTCCTCACTTCCTTGATAACTTCAGCATCTTCAAGAGGATCCGATCGACGTGCTACCTGAAGAAGAGTAGTTATTACGAATAATGACCATATCTCAACTCCAGAGTTCGCAGACTGCAAAATATTTTGATTGTAGCTGCCACCGGTATACTATGGTATAGGAGCCGAACTGGAGATTAACCTTACTTTGAGCTTTATAGCAGAAAAACCTTCTTCAACTAGTAAATGGGCAGCATGCGCCATCTGAGTCGGAGAGCCAACAGAATCAATAAGACCACAAACCTTGATACTTAAAGATCCTTCGTAGGAATCTTTTCGTGTTTCTTTGCGGGGATAAAGTAACTCAAATAAACTGGAATCCCTCTTTGCAGCTAAAGCATTTAGAATAGCCATTTCAAGACCGCATCTTACACTAGGGAAAATAGAGTGTGCCTGCAAAAAAAAACGATGAAGTACGATAGATGAATTATGATAGTGGTCGACTGTGAGGACATACACCTAAGCTTTCAGAATTTATTTTATTATGACACTAGTGGAAGAAAAACTGGACCTACCGGGAGACCAAGGTTACTCCATATCCAAGTAGAAAATGAACCTTTCATCAGTGGAAGAACATAGCTTATTTCAACCCCTTTCAGCACATGACTAAGACAGCAAAGCTGTCCCTCAATATCCACCAGGTTTTCCTTGTGTATATCTAAAGGTGAAACCTGTTTCCATAAAACAAACAAAATACAGTTCAACCGGAATGCTGGGATGTGCTTCATAAAAATTAGAGACGATAAGAACATGACACAAATATAGCTAAGAAAGACAGCAACAGCCTAAAAATTCTTCTGACTTGACCAGGTACACTCGGCAAACTAGGGTAGCATCAAATGCCTAGCAAATACAATTAAGTTTTAGCTGAGCTTCAAAGTTTTGTTTCCTTTTCATAGGGTGTCAACCTTTTCCTCCGAGAAAATATAGTATAAACAAAACCAACACTGACCTCACCATGGCCAACACTGCCATCTTCAAGATATATTGTCGCGATAAAGCCCTCTCTTTGATACATGGTAGGATCAGATATCAAAGTATCCGAAGTAGGTGACTCATTTAGAGAAATCCTTAACAAAATTAATGACAAAATAAATTATTATATGTAACTTTAAGCAGCGGCTTTTAATCTGAGCTGTCATTGAGGTTACCTGAAAAGAGAGAACTCCATTTTATGGATCTTGACAGATGACAATGTATAATGAATAGAATCTGATGGATAGGTCTTCAAAAGAACAGTTAAAACAGTGTCTGCAGTTTCACAAGCCGAGTTTCTAAGGCCGCTGAATAGTGCGCGAAAACGAATTAGAAAGTTTATTTGTTTGCTAAAAATTTAAAAGCATATTTCTGCAAAAAAAAATTAACCTACCTATGGAAGTTGGCATTATCATCTATCCAACTTTCTACTTCAATGAGAAGGTCCACATCCTCTCCTTTAGATGTGAATATAGCGCCTAGAAGTTCCGATTTAGTCTTCACTTTTAAATACTTTACCCTGCATATGTGAAGAAAACACTCTAGAAGACTTGCAAAGGAGAAAGAAAGTATTCTCATCGAAGTTATTGAAAAACAGTAAACGAAGGTAGAAACACAAAAGACAAGTATGTAACTGCATCCTACCATGAATAACAAGAAGCAAGAAATTAATTACTACTTAGTGCTTACCCATGTGCCAAGCAAAGGTTACTAATTGAAACATTGTGGGATGTGTAGAAAAACTGGTCCATTATCTTTATTTCAACATTATTTGAGATTGGAAGGAGGCGGAAGATTGCTCCACCATGATTGTTTATAACAACTATTGTCAATGGCTTTCGACAAACTCTGCAGAAGAATCAAGGTTTTAAGCCGATAATACTAAATCAGAATACCTCCAATATTTTTATGAACTATAAAATTCGCATATTTGTGGACAGAAGATAAAAACTTCAAATATTATTTAGAAAAGCAACCACTACCATAAAATAATGGATCTTAAATTGTCAAGCCTTGAAAGAAAAAGTTTGCAAGTACACTCGAACTCTGCAATTCAGTCAGAGTACAGTTTACCTCTGATTTAATATTGCCAATCCGTTCGTGTCATGGAGAAAAGAAACATCTCCGACCAAGCAAACCACCTGCTTATCATTATCGCACGGCACACAGTATTAATAATAGAGGTGTAGCCATAATATGGAGACGAATATACCCAAACGCAAAATGACTGGCACAGAATGGAATAATATGTTCTGCATTCTATAACTAGTACAGTCCAAACACATACTAGTAAATATTTTATGACAGATTAGAGTTGACTGTTTCACAGCTCTGAAATCTGTTGAAAACAAATCAAAGACATAGAAACCAGTGCAAGCAAAATAATAGTAATGCAAGTTCAGAGAATTGTCAAAGCAAGACATAAAATGAAAGGGTGCTCACTCTTCTTTGACAACCAACAGCAAAACCAATAGCTGTGCTCAGCAGGCCATCAATACCACTAGCTCCCCTATTACCACCTATTATTATCCCTTGACAGGGTAAGCCTAAGTCAAGCATAGTGATAGTACCACTGGAATTGACACCACTGTGCCCATACATATCTGCATCTCGTATTGCCATGCTGTTGCCAATAAACAGAGCAGTTTCACTTGAAATGGCTTTTGAAATAGCATATGCAATAAATGGTTCTCTCAATGACGGATCAGACCGTATTTGAAATGATATTTCCTTCCCCACCTGCAACATTATGAGCCAGTCAATAATTGACAGAGGAACAAAAAAATCAGAATCATATATGTAATTCGTATTATATTTCACATTCGTAATCATATAGGCAACGTATCGTTCATAATGTTAGAAAGCATGGGAAAAATCTTTACTATTTTACATCTATCTTCGTTACCGAAGAAATGTGCACGTCCACTCAACATGAAATATAACTAGGACAACTAAAAAAATATATAACTAGGACAAAAAGTAAATATTATCATGATAATTATGTTTGATTTCATCGTGAACATAGGAGAGCCAACTACCATTGTATTTAGTGTATGTAGTGTGCTGATCCACTCGCTGCCTAATGATGGAAATTGTGCTTTGAGCATGCACGCCACAAATTCAGTTACGGTGCTCTGGACACGATGTGTGACAATGTGTAAGGGATCGTGCCGACATGGATGCCCGTCTACCATGACATATGACATGGGATAGCATCCTTCTAACATTTGAGAAACGCGTTTACTTGTCAATCGACTTCCAATCTGGTGCAACAATGACAAAATCAGGAAAAGAATGGACAGCATTAAACAAGATACATGCTGCTAATGTAGGTATGTAGGGTTTACGTGTACAAGAGCATATGTTGTGAAGCACAAAAAGTTTACCTGCAGAATAACATCAGCTTGTGCCCAGCACCTTACGGGATCTGAAAGCAGCATATGGTCAAGATAGTCCAAGAAGAAAACTTTACTTTCTGTTTCAGAGAGCTGACCCAACTTTTTCCTTAATCGAAAACCAGATAAAACATCAGGTACAACTGGCCAGGAAAGGTGTTTAGCTAGAAGAAGGGCTGCCCACATTTCATCTTCAGTACGCAGAGCGCCAATAAGGAGAAGTCCCCGCTTCGCCCTCTGAAGTACCTGAATAACATCAGCCAGTTGACCATGAGAGTCAATTGAAAGGCACAAGTGTTGTAGTTGGATGTACTTGGTTAATGGCTCAGCACTAGAGATCCAAAAATCGAGTCCCTTAAGCGAGCTATAACTCCAATTGCTGGGGCTATGGTCCAACGGCTCTCTGAATGGGCAGTTAATATGCACAGGGCCAAAAGGGGAAGTTGTTGCCAGGTTTACAGCAGAGTCAACTGTAGTGAGCACCATTCTTGCTTGAATTTCGTCAGTTGGAGTAGGAAGATTGAAGAAAGACCTTGTGAAAGAGCCAAAATGGTTGACCTGTGAGTATACAGCAAAGACGAGCAGTTTATGTTTCAGTATCATGAAGACCTCATCAAAGTACAAAAGGAATCAAGAATCCAGAGTGCACTTTTTTATGGTTAAATATCTTATCCAGTAAGCCTTATTATTTGGAGTTTACCGTTCCAGCATTAATACCCAATTTAAATCACAGCTTTGGGAGAGAAAAAAAACAAGCCGATGTTTGAACAAAACAGTCAAACCCAAACAATTAAGAGAATACAACAATATGTGAAGTGCTACAGAAAAGGACAGTACCAGATTGATGGAATGGAAAAATATATTTCTACTGAGTGCTATGAGTTGTATTGTTTACCTGGTTGATTGATTGGTTTGCTCCAGTAGACTGCAACTCCGGGGGACGATCTGCAGTGAGTAACAAAAGAGGAACGAAATCTTGAGCAGCTTCCACAACCTGCATGTCAGCGCTCTTCATATATTACAACTGAAACATTGAATCAGCTTCAATGACTTTTTATAGACAATCAAAGGCAGTGGCTAGTCATGCAACCTTGAAGACCTGGGAGGAAATGGTCTTGTTTGTCCTATTCAGGGACCAATGGCTATCAAATTTACTACAAATTGAGGTGCATGATGTTCCTTGTATTTAGCACTGATTAACTGGATTTATGTACCATCCTTTCAAACTAACTCTAAGTGGATAGTGACATGCATGAGATTTCTTGCCTTTGGGACCTCAAAGGCCACAACTAGGTTGGTGTATCTCAAGAGTCAAAATCCAATTTTATAGATTTATTTTCAGCAGCTCTTACTGAGCTTTGGCAGATAATTCGACGCTTAAAGACATCTGTAAGGTATATATTGGCCACCAAAATAACCGTAGTGGATAGTAAGATAAAATAAAGGTACACGGCACTAAGTAAAGGTAAACAAAGAAATGTAAAGAAGAACAGCTGAACAACTACTTACAGCAGGAAGAAGGTTTGAAACTGCAGTTCCAGATGTTGTTATCACAACTGCAGATCCATGAGAGCCTCTTGCATATCCAACTGCATGGAAAGCTAGTGAACGCTCATCAAAGCATGCTACACAGCTTGCAAGGGGATGAGTAGATGCTGCAACGGCAAGTGGAGATGACCTTGATCCAGGAGCTATACAAAAATACTGAAATGACAATTAGATTAGGAAGGTGAATAAAAAAATCAACCAGCTCGTCATCATTGATCTTACCGTCAGTCCGAGACGAGTGCACTCTTCAATAATTAACCAGGCCCACACAGCATTGATGTTAGGAAGGCTTTGAATTGAGAAATTGCCTTCCGTGGCATAGTTTCTCTGATGGTAAGAAGAGATAATTTCAAAAATCACCAAAAATACAAAATTGTTCACACACAAAACGAGAATAGACTATGTTTCTACTGATAATAGGTATGAAAAGACTACTTCTCTGTTAAGCTTTAAATCTGCACAAGGTTGAAAAAACTCATGAAAAGTTTCGAAGTTTAAATATACTCAGTGAAGGATACACAAGTGTCAACACTACAAGAGACTAAAAGAGCAGAAGAAAGCAAATGGATGAAAAAGGCTATGCAGGGATTATGGACTTAGGAACTCACCATGTTAGAGGAGATGGAAAAATTTGGAGATATTTTCGCAATGTATTGACTCAGTGATAAATCCTGTTTCTGTGCATAGAAGATAGGAAATCACCAAATAGTATAGTCACTTTACTACGAAGGTATATACATTGTACTATGTATCAAATATAAAAAGGAACAGACTATTACCAGGAAAAGAAAGATACCAGTTCTGTAGGGTCAGCACCAACATCCTTTCCACCAGGAAAACGTGCTTTCATTTCAACCTAGAAAATCATATATTGAGAAACTGAGGGGGAATGAAGCACCATAACTATTAACTTTAAATATGGTTTATAAGGAAAAAGCATCAAATTGAGCAAACTGATAATGTTTCCAAACATGAAACAGTACAGTAACGGTCTATTTGAAGAATACATCACAACTCTACCTATCATTAAATGTCACAATCACAATTGCCAGGATAAGACCACAGAGGTATGTTGAGGACCCACACACATTATATAAACAATTATGATAAAATAGAACGCATGTATTCTGTATCCAGTTTTGATGAACATTCAAACCCAGTAGTTATGAATATGAGATACATACCATTGAGACACTCGAATCATTTACTATATTGCAACTCTTGAGAAGCGATATAAGACCTTTGCTTGAGGGAAGGGGACTAATAGAACAACACGTCCGACTGACCTGACAAGAAGTAAGGGGGGATGCATTAATACTAATGAAAGGCATCATTACTGGCTTTGCAGAATTTAGAGTATATGCAGCGAAGCTAGAGGTAGTGAAAAAAACAAGCCTTGTCAAATATTAAATCCAGGTGGCATAAGGTTAAGTTTAGTATAATTCACTCAGTGTAACATACGCATTTATCTAAATACTGAAATATAAAGTGAACAGAAATAAGGGACAACCTCAAAGTACCTGATGCAGAGATAATTCTAAAGAGCTAATAGCAGCTCCAAACGTACATAGGGAAGAGTTATTCCAAGCCAAAGTTGCAGCTAAAATGGACATATTTTGTTGCTCATCAAGCTCGACCTTTCAGAACAGAAAACACAATATGACAATATATACAAACAAACTACTGGTATCTCATTGCGTGGGACTTTTGTTTTTAAAATATGGAAGATTCGAACCTTTTTATTTTTTCAATGCACATTAACAAGAAGAATATGGTTAATCATGAACATTGAGCAAAGCACCCCCGTTTGAATCTGAAATATATGTAAAGGAAATGTAAGCTTACCTGAGGAACAAAAAGGTAGAATGAACCGGTTTTAAGCTTCGTGGAGCACATATCTGTTTCAAGATTGAGGAAACCATAGGAGATCAAAAGGCTAGAGCCGGGTATTAAATATCTACAAAAAATAAGCACACAATATTTTATTTGCATCCTCAAAATTTTAAATATTAGATAATGAAGCTCACAAGAAGAAATGGACAAACCTTTTAAATGAATTCCAGTCAGTGGGTAGACAATTCGAAGAGTGCCTACAGTAGAAGGCAGCCCCAACACCAAAAACACCACGAGTCCCATTAACAATTGACTCAAATTTCAAGTGATTTGAGTGACGGTCTTTTGAGAGAAAAAATTGTGGAAACACAGATGATGCCTCTGGTTGGCAACAGAACCAATTTAAAGCTTTAGGACTTGGGGGAACAGCAACCTGAGATAAAGTATAACACTGTGCTTCAGTATAGTGCATGTATGGTTTTCACAATAGACTTTAATGACTGAAAACAAGTGAGTTACCATTAAAATACACGAACTAACATTACCTGAAATCTGAGTATCCCGCTACTAGAACAAGGAGGATTGATCTTAAGTTTCTCCAATTCTTCACTAATTTTCTCCAGTCCATCTTCAAGACTCAGGACAGGTGGAAGACTACGCACAGTGCACGTCTCCAGCAACATATCGCAATTCTCAATCTCCAACTCATCACTTCCATCAGTGTTTGGTTTCACGCATCCCGAAGTGGAAATCGAACGAGGACGTTGGCGGATAAGTTGAGGAAAAATGAAAATTTTGCGCGGGAAACGTCTGCGATGAGTAGTGAGATGAATGTCAGGAAACTGTGGACAGAGTGTGCCTGAGCATTTGATGAGTCCTGCCATCGGAGAAGACTCCGGATACCGAGTATCGATAGGGGTGCTTGTCGATAAAGCTCTGTGGATGGACATAGCATACGGATAAGAGTATAATAAGAGAAGAGGTTAAGGTCAACATTATTCGTTGACTTTTCTGTATGAGCTGAGCTGGAGCTGATTGATGATATCAGCAAATAACGGTCCGTGAAGCAAACTCGGACTCAAACGTGAGAACTATTAACTTGGTGGGCCTAGTGTTGTGGGTTGTGGTTGTTGGGCTGATAAGGAAAGTGTTAGATATTTGTCGCCCGTAGGTTAGACAAATACCCGAGTATCGCAGCGGAAGTGATTTAACAATGGAATAGGTGAGAGGTGCGGAAAGTGGTGGCTGAATGGGTGAATATGGAGGTATGGAAATGATCGAATGGTTGTATTATTCAAATGGAAATGGACGAACAAGGGATATACGCTACAATTGTAGGACAATGCTTAGATATTCCCCTTGTAGCAAAGGAATATCAAGCCCCAAAGGTTGTCAACCTCGACATAGGCTATGGTGACCAAGATAGGAGTTGTCTCTACTGAATTCTTGATGATGGAATGTTGCTGGTAGAGCCTCCTTATATAGTCCAACTAGTCCAAGTGTAACCGACGAGCCTTTAATGAGCTTTATTGCCTTTGACTCCCCACAAACGGCTCTATTGGAGTCCTTGCAGATCAGCAACGGCTCATTGAGGGTCTTCTCCTTCAATGCTGAGATATTCTGACAGTTGCCACTAGGGTCCTGGTCCTTGAGCGCGCCTTGGTCATCCTCGCCTTGGCCCTCGTCCATGGCACACGTAGTTTGGGCCCCTGGATAGCTTTGTCTTGGGCTGATGATATTATTCTCCCTTCCAAGTACATTGCCCATTATAAGACTAACTGTCGAGGTAGATTATCCATTTGATGAGTTCCGCTCGAGGATTCTTGCATTGCCCAGACTCTGCGCGCATGGGTCCTTCGGGGTTCTTTGGCCAAACTTGCCCAGAATGCTTCTGGGATGCTCCTGAGTGATTCTCCAGTGGTTTGGGTCATAGGCAGAACCTCCTTTCCTCCAGGCCAAGCTAGGTGCCTTTGGCGTCGTTGGGGCCTCCTTGAGTCCTTTGGTCGAGACTTGTCCGAGAGTCTTCGGCGGGTCCTTCCTTGGCTTGGGTCCAGAATGTGAATTTCCAACATTCCTGCCTCCTTCAATGACGACCTTGTCCTCAAGGTCGTGGTAGCTTCCTTCGGTTCTCCATGATGGCACCCTTGGCTTTATTGAGCGTGTACTGGTTACTCCTGCATGTCTCCCCATAATACTTGCATAGACCTCGTATAGCAGCATTAGAATCTGTCCAGCCGAGCGAGGCAGCACAAATTGTTCGTCCTAATAGAATGATGTGCTCATAACATTGTACCTTGATACAGTCAGTCCTTTCGCCCTTTGAGTGTGCTCATAACTGGTCTAGTACTGCTCCTCCTTGGGTTGTATCGAATCCCCCTAGTACCCCGGGATCAAAGGGAATGAGGCTCCAGCGGACGTGCGGGCAGTTTGGCCAAAAGAACTCGTTTTCGTAATTCTGCCCGAGCGGTGGACTTGGCCTTGGCTGGTCTTGCTCTTGTATCTAAGCTGGCTGCTCCCATGACCTTGCCCATTGATCTTGTGTGTGCACCCTTGAAGTGAGGCACCCTTGCTGCGTGAGTTGACTGAGGGCCTCACCATGCGGATAGATTTGGCTAATGGCCCTTCCTAGCGCCCAAGTTTTGGTCAAGGCCTTGGTTGTGCCTCTCTCCAAGTGTATCTTCGTGTGGTTCTCGTGCAACCTCCCGGGTGCTTGGCCTAACATGAGAAGTGACACAAGAAGGTTTAGGAAATTCAAACTTGCATAAGTCACTTTATACCTCAGTACATGGTGTGCCGGGCGATCCTTCATAGGTTGGGGGTCCTTGCTCGCGCTGTTCTTGACAAGTCCCTCTGAAGTCTTTTCATGGCTCGCCTAGGTCAGGGTCTCGACCGTGCCCGGTAGTGCCTTGGCCAATTTGATCATGCTGGCCGAAAGGAGTGCCCTGGGGCCTCGCCCCGCAGTTACTCCCAGTCCTTCCTTTGCCTTCGGGTCCTCTTCCAAGTGGGTCACCAGTGGCCTAACGCTGCCTCGCCAAGGTCCTTGCCTTGGTCGCTTGCCTCGGAGTCCCTCGTGTCTCGCCCATTATTTCGGACGACTTGGGGCCTTGGCATCTTTTATTTAGGCCCCGTCTGCCTCTTCTCCTCTACTTGGCGGGTAGGGAACTCTTCTAGTCTCCCCGGGTCGAATGGCTTGTCTTGCTGCCCCAGCTGGGCAGTACCATTGCCATGCTCTTCAGCTCCTCGCATGGACTTAGGACCCGGATCCCATAAGTGGTTGGAATCGTCGTGCTTTGTTCTCGCGGGTGGCTCGTCTCTCCATGGCACTCCCAACTGCATTGTGGGTTGCTGGCTTTTCTCCTTGAGTGCCCATTGGTCCTCGTCACTACCCGGTTGAAAAGGCTTCTCTGCCCCAAAGTCCACTTGCGACACCTTAGGGCCCAATGCCTCTTGCGGCAAAACTTGTTCCTTCAACAGTTGGTGCGGATCTGGGCAGCGCTGCACGCCTTCTCTTGGCCCTCGGACTTGGCTCACAGGTGCCTCAATGTGCTGCTCCTTGGTGCCTGATGGATCCAAATTATACGAATCATAAACACCGTAAAACCCCCTTAATTAGACTGTTGGTCTATTTAACTTTTGCTTGTTAGTTCCGATATATTTCTACAGGGTATTTTGGCGCTTAGAGAGAAAACACGCTAAGGAGAGGAGTTTACGCTGAAAAGATATTAAGAGTCATTCCAAGGTTAAGATCAGACGCAGACTGAAGAAATCTCAAGGATCCTGACATGGAATCACTCCAAACAAATCAAGCCAAAAAGGAATTTGCATGGAAGACTCAACCGACCGGGTGAGAAAATGCCTCAGAAACCACCCGACCGGGTGAAGCAGTTCCAGGCCCTCCGCCGAGCTGACCAAACACTCAATTCAAGTTGCTCGAGCAAACCACCTCATCTGACAATTCCACCTCGACCAAAATGTTCCAAATGGAAAATAAGGTGGAAGTTGTCGAGACTTCAAGGCGAATGCTCGAGCAGATTGGCAGTTAGCTCAATTCCAAGGCAAAGGCCCGGCGCGCTTAGGCACCCAAACCAAGTCGCTCGACCCGACCGATGCATCTGGAGATTCTGGCTCGACCAAGATGTTTGGAATGCCCACCAAGTCGGACAATCTCGCTTCCCAGACGAAACGCCCGAGCAGATTAGCAGTTGGCTCAATTCCAAAGTAAAGGCCTCGCGCATAGGCACCAAGACCAAATTGCTCGACCAAAACATGGAATTTGGAAATTCTGGCTCGACCATTAGTCTTAGAATCACTTGGCCATTCAAAATCAACTATCAAAATGCACGCTTGGACAAGATGACCGACCACTTGTTGAAGAGGTGGCCAAGGGAGGAGCTCCTCCCCATTCCACCACCTGCTACCGGCGGCTCCTCCTCCCTTGACCGGCTGCTCCTCCACCCCCATGTGGCAGCTCCTCCTTGCTCCTCCTCCTCAACCCTTGGATCAAAAGACACTTGCCACCATCTCCACCACCCATCTCCTCCCCTTATGGCTATAAATACAACCCTCCTCCTCCTCATTTAAACATCCAAAAAATTGTAATTCACTTATCTCTCTAAGTTTTGTAAGTGTGGTTTTGGAAATAAAGCTTGCTTCCTTGGCGCTTCAACGGTTGTAAGTCTTTCTTTGTATTTAATTTACTGCTTTTATAATGTTTAGCGCGATAAATAGTAGCTAAAGTAGTCGTTCGGTAGAAGGGGTGGACTTGTATTATAAAATGTTTTAGACTATTAACTTAGTGTCTCGTCTGTGTATTCAAAACTTATTCTATGTGTCATATATAAGATTAGAATCTCCAAGGTTGAGTGGACCATTTGTAACTGGACCAAAGGGACCAAATGGGCAAGCTCTTCCTTGGGGGTTCGTGATCATACTCGGGTAAGTGGACCATTTGTAACTGGACCAAAGGGACCAAATGGGCAAGCTTATCCGAGGAGTTCGATCTATCTAAAAAACCATTTGGAAACTGGACCAAAGGGACCAAATGGATGCACATAGGCTAGTATACCTTGAAATGAGGTGCTAGTCTAAGTAGAACAAGGGTCTTACGTTTTCTGCAAAAAGTGTTGCGAGTCGAGTGCTTGAAATGGCCTTGATTCACTTATGCACACTTTTGCAAAAGACTAGAAAG
Organism: Rhodiola chrysanthemifolia; assembly: GCA_033675395.1. Classification (NCBI taxonomy): domain Eukaryota; kingdom Viridiplantae; phylum Streptophyta; class Magnoliopsida; order Saxifragales; family Crassulaceae; genus Rhodiola; species Rhodiola chrysanthemifolia. Next base: position 34,890,939 of record CM066207.1, on the reverse strand, counting down.
TGTGGCAAATCGAGCGCCGGAAAAGGCCTTGATACACGTTTGAATACTTAGAAGATTCACTAAGGGTCAATGATAAACAGGATATAATACAAGGCCCCTGAAACCGAACGCTTTCTTTTAATTGTAATAATTATCAGTTTACTTTCCAGTACTAAAACCAACCAACCAACCAATCAATCACTTAGCTGGTAGCTTTAAAACCAACCAACCAATCCCAAAATCGTCCAACTTAAAGAACAACTTATCCCCCTAATTCCTTTGGGTTCGACCCCTACTTACCACTGACTACCCAGTAGTTAAGTCGCGAGTAGCGGACATTATAAATTTATTTGTACAGAGAACACTGCACCTTAACGACAGTGCAGTGGGCTCCGTCAAATTGGCGCCGTTGCCGGGGAATTAGCAAATGGATAGTTGTTCTTTTGTTTGTTATACATAATTCGCCATGTCTTCATACTACGACATAGAACCTTGGAATGATGGGGGCAGCAACCTTATGTTTGAGATGCTTAACCGTCTCCCCAAATTCGGAGGTGCTCTTGGAGAAGATCCCATGAAGCATACACATACGTTCCACTCCATATGCAGCCACATGAGGCCTAAAAATGAATCGCTAGAGGGGTTTAAACTTAAATGCTTTAAATTTTCTTTAACTAACTCCGCAATAGAATGGTATTACTCATGTGCTGCTTATGAAGGCGATTATGGGGATCTACGAGCCAAATTTCTAGTAGAGTTTTCCCCGCCATCTCTCCGACTTGAAACCCGCGAGAAGACTATCAACCTTGAGCAATCCCGGGACGAAACTTTGGACGAGTACTATACGTACTTCGATATCATTGTTTCGAGCTGCCCGCACCATGGATTCACGAACTTTGTTCTTCTCCAAAGGTTTCTTCGTGGAATGAAGCCACTTGAGCGGTCTATCCTTAATGATACAGCGGGAGGTTCGGTGATGAATCTCACCATGTCTCAAACCTGGGACCTCATTGATGATTTGGCCGAGAGCTTAAAACGAGGGCCAATGCACCAAACTGAAGATAAGGCACCGACGGTGAAGGCGGACTTAGTGCAGAACGAGCTCGAGGAAGAAGCACCCGAGGAAGTCCCGGTCCTCACTGTCGAGCTGCCCAAATCAGACCCGGACCTCAGTATGATTGCCCCCGGAGACCTTATGAATGACGAGGATGAGGACCCATGGTTGCTTGAAGAAGAGCTCCACTCAGATTACCCCTGGGAGTTAGAAGAAGAACTGCCCAAATCAGGCCAGGTCCTCATTACCAATCTACCCGAGGAAATCACGCCAGTCCAGCACCTCATTGCCGAACCAGCCGAGTCTTACACAGTCCTCACTGCCGAGCCAACTGAAGTCCCGGTCCTCATTAGCGAGCTGGTCGAGAAAAGCCCGGTCCTCATGGCCGAAAAACCCCAACTTGACCCTTCATGTTTTATGCAGATCATAGCCACCGAAAATCATGGAATCAATGATGATGAGGTGCAAGGGGAGTTGGAGGAAAAACAAGGGCAAGAAAAGCCAATGATGGAGCGCTCACTCACCACAACTCAACAAAGCGGCCCGGAAAACTCACTTGTTCCAAGACAACCCATCTCCGCTGCCACAAAAAAGAAGCTTGGCAGGGGCGCATGCTTGATGTCGCCTACATTTGAGGGCACAATGATCTCGTTCATCCTTGGCTTGGGCTGGCACTTCTCCAACGTCTTGGCAATTGTTTACTTCGATTCTCTGCGTTGGTCATCCATCATGGTCACGAGGGCTCAATTCCCAGCCGGTCTACTGAACATACACTTGGGCAAGCCTTCTGTAATCTTCTCCCAGCCGATCGACTAGACTGACCAGCCGAGCGACTAAAAATGTTCCTGGGCAAGCAGTCTGGATCTTTAGTCAGCCGACCGACTGGACTGACCAGCCGACCAACTTGCATTGGACGATTGCTGAGCCTCCTAATGTCTTTAGTAGTCAGTCGACTGAAGGGACCAACCGACCGACTGGATTTGGTCGATTGCTTCAACATCTGCTCCTTTAGTCAGCCGACCGGCTAGTTCAGGGGAGATTACCAGCCAGTCGGCTGGGATCCTTTTTCTGCCCATTTTTGCTCTAAATCTTCGGATATTCCCCATGTTTGCGTATTTAGGCTTCGAACTTGGGAGATACTTATTTTCTACCTGAAATGTAGAGATAGAGGTCAAATGACATCAAAATATCGTTGAAAACGCCTCAAAGCTATAGTGAAATATGGCCATTAATCAGTCGAAAACTCGGTTGATCACCAAAACAAGCGCTGGGTCATTTATGCGGTTATAATGTTATGAATTATATTCGGGACATAATCTAGTTTATATGAGTTAATAACGGAGCGGAGATTGAAGACCTTAGCCAAGTATCTTTTAGACTTGTATTATTCATTAAGTTGTTTAATTTGCAAAAAAAAATTGTAGTTGACTTTGGTTGGTTTTGAACTCATTGGAATTTTATTGTATTGATTTACTTTTCTCTTTCTTTTCATTGTAGTCTTTTCCTAATGGAAGACAATCATACGCAGACTGGAAGATCGATGAAGTAAGGGAAACAAGCGCCGCCTACTTGTATGGCTATATAAGCGATCATTAACCAACCTGTATAGGACATCAAATTTAGTGTTGTTGTATTATATTGCGAATATTAACTTTGTTGGCATTGTTAATAGTATGAAAGAAGATGTACTTGTATCAAATGATTGTCTCTTTGATCTTTGAAATGAATGTATCTCAATGTTGAGCAGCAGTGTATTTCTAATTGAACATCAGGGTTATTGATGTTTTGAAAATTTTCAGGTGGATTTGAGCTATTAGAAGCCAAATCTGCCAATTTTTTTTATTGATGTTTGAACATTACGCATCGCTCGATTACGCATCAGAGCAGAACCGATGCATAAGCCCTTCAAGAACCGATGCATAATGTCATGTTTGTAGTAGTCAAATGCTGAGGATTATACTGTGAGAACAACCAGCCAATTGACCAAGATGAGGAGGTGCAAGAAGAACCTCTGAGCATCCGCTGCAGTAAGAGGTCGACTTCTTCCTCTCCTGGTAAACCATTTTCACTGTTTATTAAATAATTTTGTGTGTCGATTATATCTTGTGAAACTAATTTATATTTTTTCTCTCTTAATGCAAGAAGAGGAAGATGCCCATATAAGTGAAGGTGAATCCTCGAAGAAGAGAAAGCGTCGGGGTATCGTTTGTGGCACCAAAATAGCTAATTTGATGCACACATTGGGGATGAGAATTAAGGTTGAATGTTCTGTGGAGGCAAATGGCCCGGTGATAAAGGAAATAAGGAGTATGGTTTGCCACCAAATCGGGGCATGTGTGAGACAGAAGGTGCCGATGTTAGCACCGACATACAATGAGCTAGATCCTCAGAACTGGGACATCGTGGTGAACTATCTCACTGTAAGTTGTATTTGTGGAGTTCAAAAACTAATTTAGTTTCTGAAATCTATTCTTAAGTAGTAAATAAAATGTGACATTGCTTTTTTTGGCAGCTGCATTTCTTTTTGCCAAAGAATGACATTCTACTCCGGGAGTACATTACAAGAATTGCATATAACCGCTATAAGGATTGGAAGTCGGCTTGCCATAAACACTATTTGAAGAACGGGAAGAAAGTACCGAAGGAGTTTATCCGCCGCAAGGAGGAATGGACTTGGCTGGTTAAGCACTTTGAGGAGCCTGCACATCAGGTGAAGTTTGCTGATCAAATTGAACTTTAACTAATGTTTTGTATTATTCTTGGGTTTTCATGGAAATTTACTTTCTTATGAAGGAAAAATCAAAAAGAATAAAAGAAGCGCGAGATAAGAAGAAGAATCATCATGGAGGAAAGACTCCATTCGCCATCCGAGCAGTCAACCACCTCCAACAGGAACACATAGCTCACTATGTTGCAACATATGCTGACGTCTATTCACAAGAACCCGAATGTGCTGATATAGTGGTAAACATTTACATATGTTTTTTTATGTCTTCCTGAATATATGATGCTTTCTGATTATTGTGTTACAACATGTGAAATGTTCTGTCATAGTTATAGTTTTTTTGTAAAATGAATTATGTTCATGTTTATTGTGCAATGAATATGATTGTGGATTAAAACTTCATTTACGATTAAATGTTGGGGTTTCCGAATATGTGTAAGTCAATTTGATGTATGAATTTATTTTGGACTTGTGCATAGGACCAAATGAATAGCGAGGTGTAGAAACTTATGGATGACCAGCAGTCCGATGACCCCAGCAACATTGCCGACCTTCTCCCGATGAGCACTCAGTTAGACATAACTTCTAGAGTTGTGGGATAAAAGAAAGGAACTGAGGTATCTGGAGGTGAGGAAATATAAGGAGGCCTCCTCGCTCTTGAGGTGGGGCTTCAAACCATGACCTGAAGGAAGAGATCCTTAGGGCAAAGGAGGAGGCTACTAGAAAGGATATCGAGTTCGAAGAGAGGCTGTGGGCGCTCACATTGTTGCAGAATTAGTGGCTTTAACGAGGTCGCAGCCTTTACTTTTGGCTAGCAAGTACTTGAGCTGAAGGAATAGAATGAGGTTGTGGCTAATGTTAGCACCCTATTCTACATCGTTGTTACTCGCTCACAACTTTTTTGTTGGGCAAAGGCAAATACTATGAAATTGGTTATTAGAGTCTTATATTTGGTGAAGACATAGATTCGAAGACCAAGTATAATGAAAGTATTATTATGCAATTGATTCGGAAGACGGACAAGTTCTTTCATTTTTTTTTGCAAAGAAGTTGAAATTTCTGATTTTTTTATATTAAATTTAGCAAAGTGAACTTGAAGATATATTTTCTTTCCATGTGATTTTCCTATGACCCAAACCCCTTGTATGGTTGCAGGAAGTTACAAGAGAAAGTAAAGTTTTGGGGATGGAATATTAAATCAGAGCGTTTGGTTGCGAGGAAAACGGGTGAGAAAAAAAAAAGAAAATGACTTGGAAAATTAACTCGATTTTCACCGAAATATTTCCACCCAAAAACGAGCGGAAAATCAAAATCTACAATCGACGCAAAGGATGCGAATGAAGCAATCGACTCGGCGCAATGACTAAACCAGGCGATAGTCGAGCATCTCTTTCAAACCCTAATCCGATCCTCAATCGCACCTCATTTTCATCCTCCAACGCCACCGTATTCTCCGCCAAGGTCTCATCGTCATAGTCCACATGACCACATCAGGTTTGATGCATCTGCTGAGTTTTAGCTTTCAGACATTGTATTCAAGGCTTGTGAGGTGCTGTGTTGCCTTATTTTGTTATAGATGTTAGGGTTGGTAAATATACGAAGATGATATTACAACTGGGGCTTAAATACATGGTTGATTGCTTGTGAAATATCATCATGTTGTTGTAGTTTCGATTAGGGCTTAAAACTAGAATTTAGTTGCATCTTTCTGTCGTAGTTTCAATTAGGGCTTACAATTGGAATTTAGTTGCATCTTGCTATTGTAGTTTCGATTGGTTAATAGCTCATAAGGATGTGATGCCCCACGAAACAATTTTTGAGTGACCTGAACAGTGTACAGTAGAAGTATATGAAGAGTGTATATAAGCAATCATATTATTGATCATCAAGTTAATAGGCAAGCTAGTTAGAACTATTTCAATAATTGACACATGGGTTGCTGAAAATCCTTCGGATTTGTTTAAGGGCTATGAGGACGAACTTCCCGCGCACAATTTGGTTTCTAGTGCTGTTACTTGTTAATTGTTGGAGAAGTGTAAGAGAGGAAAGTTCTTCTTCTCTTTCCCACTGTTGCAATGATGCCATCGTTGTATTCATCTTCTTTATTTCTTAGTCTAATTTGGTTTACCTTTGAGTATCACTTTCTCCTTCTACACACGATGCACTGTTATTATTAACTTTTTCTCACAAGGCAATTTTATGCTATGATGTTGTCTTGGTATATATGTTGCTCTCATCAGTTTCGGAGTTCCTAGCACAAGAACAAATTAATTATATATCAATGTGAGCTATAATTGATTGTGCTTGATCTTGCCTTTTGTTGCTTGACTTTAAGACATTTAACTCTACTATTTGACTTTTTGTAGGTTGAAAAGAACGTTTATAAGCAAAGCAACAAGGAAAAAGATGCTGATTCTAATAGCAAAAAGAATTTAACTTGGACTACTGATATGGATGAGTATTTGTTGGATTGCTTGCTTTTTTTTAAAAAGATGATGATATCATTAATCAAAAAATAAGAACTAAACCTACCACACACAAAAATTCATCCAAGTTCTCAAAAACAGCACAAAAAAATAAAAAAGAATCAGTACCTCTCAAAAACCTACCACCAACAAGAACTAAACACCTCAACGCTCAACTCAGTAAATTCATCCAAGTTCTATCCTGCAAAACTGAAATTTCTACTCTCTAAACCTGTCAGCGTCACCTTCAAACCCCAAATAATTCTACTAGCAATATTTTGCACATTAAAACTTTCCTGTTCGAAGATGGTATTGTTCCTAATCCTCCAGATCTCATGCATAGATGTCGTGATGCCCGCTGTTGGATTGCTTGCTTGATCAAATGCAAAAGTGACAAAAGATAGGAGGAAATTTTACCAAAGCAGCAAATTTAGCCGTGGCACATTTAGTTAGTGAGAAATTCTGCATAGCCTGCAGCCCCGACAAGATCAAACATCGCATGAAAACATTGAAAAAAACATTACTTGTTTATGGGACAGATCGAGCAACAGGAGAACATGCTAGTGATGTGCTGCTGCTGAATATTTGTTGCTGAGTTTTAGCTACAATCACCTATCTAGTTGTTATGTTGTTATTATTATTATATTGTTTTCATTAAGAGCAGACATATCTTTTAGATGATCAAGTGCTCAGTGTGTTGAGCTTTCTTCATGTTTCATTTGAACTTGGGTGCTTGGTAAGTTGATGAGATTTCTAATTGATTTGGTGCTTGATGATATCAGGCTTGATTTTGTATTTGTGTGAAAAGGTCAGGAAGATTAACAGGCTAAGAGATCAGAAATTGCTATTAGTAGTCTCTTGTGCCCCATTGCTATTTCGTACGAAGACATTAATGCGAATAACAAGTGTATCGAAATAATAATTTATGCAATTAGTTTCGAGCATTGAGAAATTCTATATTCAGTCTTGCATTAAGATTTTTTTCCAATAATACATACAAGTTTTAAAGTGAACTCTAAATTATATTTTCTTTCCATTTTATTTTCATGTGAACCAAACATGGTCATTTTTTTCCTTAAATTTTATATTCACTTTTCCATGTGTAACCAAACATAAAAAAAATGAAAATTCTATTTTCCATAAAAAAAACATTTCGTACTATTTTCCACTGTGCTTTGTTTTCTTTATGCTTTGTTTTCTTTATACTTTCTTGCAACCAAACATAGCGAAACATTCTCTTATTTTTCATTAGATTTTCGATTAGAATGGCCAAACACAAAATAATGAAAACTTTCATTTTCCAAAAAAATTATTTCCTTGTTATTTTCCTTAATATTTTCTTTCCATCTAAAAACCCAAGAACCAAACAAAAATGTTAAGTGGATCTTGAGTAAACCAGGTTCACTTTACTAGACATGCGTGGGAACTGCGTCAGAGCTCTAGATATTTGCTTAGCTGCAAAATGTTCAATATGCCTGTCCAGCTTGATGTAAAGAGTCTCCAGGTTCGGACACCGAGAAAGAATGATCTTGAGGAGCATAACTTCATTGGTCAATCCCTTACACCCTTCAATCTTCAAGATTACTACATTGCTCAAGACACTTAGCTCTTCTACTTCCGCATATAAAAATCGTAACGGCTGATCCTTCAGATCTTCGACCTCCGCGTAAACCTGTGGTAAAAAATCGGAAGCAAATAAGAATGGAAATCAACGCGTACATCTGCGGCAAAAATGGCAGCAGATACGATACAAACATAAATTACTGGAATAAGAACACGGGAAAGAAAGAAATAAATAAAAGGCTTACGCAGAGGGTTAGCGTATGCAGACTTGGGCAGCTGCGGATGAAGCAGAAGAGAAAATGTAAATCTTCTAGCCTTGACATGTCTATCCACTCTAATGAGAGGGATGTTAACTTTGTCAGTTTATTAGGGAGACTTTTTGGACATGGTCCTGCAAAGGGCTGTGCAAAAGGATATTCAATTAGTAGGTATGACGATATTCCCTCACACGAATCACCCTCCCAAGTTCAAAATCCTGTACTAACGAATTAAGTTTCTGTGCTAAAAAATATGAACCAAAAACTGACCTCTATATACTGAAAATCGAAAGCAAGTTTCTCGACTCCAGACAAGGAGGAAAGAAGCTGGAGGGGACAGTAAGAGTCTGAAAACTCTAGGGCCATACACTCTGATGACATCATTGAAACAGAAGTCAGACGAGGGACATTTTTCAGTATGATATGTCCAGGGACACTTTCCTGAAGCTCCAATGACATGAGCTTAGGTGCATCAAGAACTAATGGTTGCTGCCCGTTAGAAGCACGCGCAAAAGCAAGTGTCATTTTTTTCAGCTGTTGACATTTAGATATTAGGCCTCCTAGCACATCTGCTGACATCAGTGCACCCTTAAGCTCGAGATTGACAAGATTGGGAAAACCCGAAAAATTTGGTGGAAGGCACAAAACTGCTCCCTCTAAGGACAAGTGAGTCAATTTTAGACAGTTGTAAATATGTGATGGCAGGGTAAATCGATCACCATCGTCGCAAAAACAGTGTATGGCAAGCTCTTGTATTCCATTTTGTGACAAGGTGAGCATCCAGGCATCAATGTCAAGGTTGCTCACCTCGTCGTGGAACGGAATATGTAGCACAAATTTAAGAATGCAGCCTCTGTGACGTATGAGTGATCTATCAATAATTCTAGCAAATTTGGATTCGTTTAAATCGTACATACTCTCCTCATAGGCCTCGTCGAAAACTAGTATTGTCATTCCATTCCAACAATACCTCCATTTACGGGACAAGACACTGGTTCTAACCGCTTCTTTTATAGGAACGTGTTCGAGAATATATTCCCTTATACTTAAGGGAAGCTCACTTATCACGTCTTCACCGACGTCACCAGTTTCAGCCCCAGCCATTGCAGATCTGCAAAAGTGAAATTTCAATATAAAGTTGTGATCTTTATCTAAAACAAGAAGAGCCCAAATGGCCATCAAAAATCAAAACATTTATATGTTTTTTTTTTGAATCATGCATCGGATAGTAAACAATAGTAACCGAAACAGAAAACCCTAAATGTTTAATTACAGTTTAGAAATATAGAGAAGATGGAAGAGAAGGCAGCTTACCCTGTTAGCTAAATCTGCTTGTTGTGTTTGTGATGGGATGAGAGATGCATATTCTGCAATAATGCAATGTATATATAGCTTAATTTCGTCATCCATATCCATGTGATCAAATGAGGAAGGAGATATTCAAAGGACGCGGAATATGAACGTTTGGAAAAGCAGATGTACCTGTACGTTCGTGAAATGGGCCTCAGATGGGCTTTGAAGAAATTCTTAAGCTGCAGAAGCAGATTTTCAACTCGTTTCCAAGTGGGCCCTAACACTACGCCAGAATACATGCTACGGGACAAATTTTGCTATTTGTCGCTTCAATTTTGTAGCATACGACATTATAATCGACCAACAAAAATAGGTTGGTAGCAATAGCTATATTATGCGACAATTGTTTATGCGGCACCAACTTATATGTCCCTTGAAACGGTTAATGCGACGTTTATGTAAGCGACACTACGTTTAAGTCCCATTAACTGTTTCATGCGACAATTGTTTACACGACTTCATTATTATCTCCCATTAAGTGTTTCATGCGACGTACATTTACGCGACTACCCTATGTTTGTCCCGTAATATAGAAAAACTGATGTCAACATTAGCAGCTGCCCTTGACCCAGCAGTTTATGTGCGTAATTGAATACGCATTGAAGAGGACGACCAACCATTATATGCTTGGGCGACAATTGGCGCAAAATATGTCGCGTAAACTGAAAACATTTAATGCAAAACAGAACAACCTAGTACACCCCTGCAATTCGAATTTCACTAACTTTTACATAGAAAAACAACTGGTTGAAGGCCCCATCTCTGCAAAACAGAAGCTCCATGTTCAAAACTTCAGTGGTTTTTGGTTAGACCCTTCATCAAATCCACACGTTTTAGAGGTAAATGTAGCTATTTAAGCAAGTTTGTGTGGGAAATCACCATTTGTATTCATTTTTTTTTCAGTTTTAAAACTATTCCTAGATTGTTGAATGCTTGGAAACTTGTTCATGTTGAAGGAGACGGCAGCAATATGTGGGGGATAAGTGATGGTTTGAGAATAAGTTTTGAACTTATATATATTAGCTACTAGATCTATGCATATACATACATATAGAAAAGCTTGGTATTTGTGCCATGGTTTTTGTTCATTTTAGCTCCTGTGTTGAAGGAGAAATGGTTTGTGGCTGTTGTTGGAGTGAAATGGGCATGCATGTGATATATTTGTTGCTTATTTTGGCAGGAGCATATCTATAGGCTTGAGATATATCCGTTTTCATTTTAGCTAGGGCTTGGCTATCTATTTGTTGCTTGTTTTGGCATATGCTCTGTGTTTGGTTTTGCAAAACAAGGATATATATATATATATATGTGTATTGGCAAGGATTTGTTGTTTATAATTAAAATGATTTGCTTTTATATAGGGGAAGCATGGAAAAGTTGAATGCATTTGTCGGACAAATGTGATCCTCGTTTTTCCCAAGGGATTATATGGCCTTCATAGAGTTTGTGAAGCAAAAAAATCCTTGGACAACTACTCATCCGTGTCCTTGTAGATGTTGCCGGTTGCACCGTGAGAAGTTGTCATTGGATGAAATCCAAACTCATTTATTTGTAAACGGTATGATGCGAGAGTACACAACTTGGACCTCTCATGGAGAAGAAGCACTTGAAGCTTCGTCATCTTTATACACACAACGAAGACAATATGTCATGGAAAAGAGTCGTGGGAGGGTTGAAGATGGTTATTACCTTAATCCTACAATAGATATTCTAAACGACGCTTTTCCATTTCGAGATGGAGACCATGAAAATGAATATTTCAGCAAGGATGCATATGATAAGTATCAAAGACTTATAGCAGAAGCACAAACTCCTATATATGTGGGGAGTGAGCACACTATTTTGGACATCATTTTAAAGGCAATGAGAGTAGAGGTTGACAATGGTTGGTCCGACAAGAGCTTTAATGATCATTTAAAGATCACTAAAGATCTCCTTCCAAATGGAAACAACTATCCCGGTTCTTATCGTGACGTGAAGAGAATATTGAAGAATATGGTAATGGGCTATGAGACTATTCACGCATGTGAATATGGTTGTGTGCTATACTTCAGAGACTTCAAGGACTTTGAACATTGTCCTGTGTGTCAAGAGTCAAGATATGTTCATAGTGATGGTGATAGCAAGATTCCAAAAAGAGTGGTACGATATTTTCCCTTGACTCCTAGATTGCAACGACTTTATATGTCACCACGTATAGCTAAGGAGATGAGCGCACGGAGAAAGAAAAGTGGAAAGAGGTCTCATTAGACATCCTGCAGATAGTGAAGCATGAGAAGACTTTGATAAAAACTTTCCCGAATTCGTAAAAGACATTAGAAATGTTCGTCTTGGATTAGCTACAGATGGTTTCAATCCCATCGGGGCAGCTGCTCTTTCTCATAGCACGTGGCCAATAGTAGTGATGCCTTATAATTTGCCACCATCTTTGTGCATGAAGAAAGAATTCAACATTCTTGCTATGTTGATTTCTGGTTCGAAATCTCCGAGGAAGTGCTTGAATGTGTTCATGCAACCTCTGATTGACGAATTGAATACTTTGTGGGAGACCAGAGTACTAACATTTGATCGACATGATGGATCAACATTCACAATGAAAGCAACAGTGATTTCGACAATTAGTGACTTCCCGGGGTTGGGAATGTTGGGAGGTTTAAAATGCAAGGGATACAAAGCATGCCCTATGTGTTTAGATGATATAGATGCTCACCATTTAGCGGGGAGAATGTCCTACCAAGGGCATCGCAGATGGCTTGGTAGAGAGCATCCGTGGAGGTATGCGGCTTCAAAGTTCAACGGGGAAGTGGAATTACAAGACGCTCCAACATCCTTAACAGGAGAAGAGATTTTCTCCTCAACTTTATGTCACGACTACCCCATACTAAGCTTGCATCCGGATTTGAAGCCTAGAGGTGAGAAGGAGAAATTGTGTTGGACTCATGTGAGCATTTTTTACCAATTACCATATTGGAGGAAATTGAGCCAAACATATTCGTTGGATGTGATGCATATAGAGAAAAATGTATTTGATAACATAATTGGTACTATTCTTGGTCTTCAAGGAATGACAAAAGATGACGTGAAGGCTAGGGAAGGTTTGGAAGAACAAGGGATCCGTAAGGAACTATGGTGGAAGGGAAAAGGTTCCACATCAAGAAAGGACAAGGTTTCTCAAACGCCTTTCACTGTTTTACCGGATGAGAGAGCAGAGATTTTTGAGTTTCTTAAGGATGCAAGATATCCTAACGGTTATGCGGGTAGTTTAAAGAACAAAATTAACTTGGAAGATAAGAAATTTCACGGATTGAAAACACATGACTGCCATGTCATGATGCAACGACTACTTCCGGTGTTCATTCGACCGTACTTGCCACATTATGTAGTGGAGCCCCTTATATCATTGCCACGATGGTTTCAGAGAATGTGTTGCAAAGAGCTGATGGCAGAAGAAGTTACACAGATGAAAGATGACATCGTTATTATACTATGCAAATTGGAGATGGTTTTTCCTCCATTGTTCTTCACCATCATGGTTCATCTATTAATTCATCTTCCGGACCAAGTATTGCTTAAGGGACCTGTGCACTATAGCTGGATGTTTCCTATTGAGAGGTTATTTGATATACTTTATTCCTCATAAACATGTTTTACTAAACATGATGGTATGTACTGATCTTTCAATAATTAATTAATGTTTTACTAACTAGCAGGACTTCATTCCTATTGCAAGCAACTAGGTGAGTATAAGAGATCGGTTCGGAATAGCACCAGAGGGATGCATAGCTGAGCAATATGTTACGCAAGAGTGTGTAACGTATTGCAAATTGTACCTCAACGAAAACGTAATGGACTCTTCTGATGAAGTACCATTATATAGCCTGGAAGTTTATTCTCCTTTAATCAAGGTATGCAGTCATTCTCCAAGGATCAAGCTAAGTAAGGTACAAGTTGATATGGCCCATTGGTGTGTCCTACAACACTGCGAAGAAGTAGGTATTTTCTTGGAGAGGTATGATGAGAAGTGGTACCGAGAGTACCCAAACCGAACAAAGAAAGAACGTGTAACGTATTTTATAAAATACTTTTGTGACTTGGTACGTGAATCCTACTTTGTATTTGCTTCCTTCATCACCAATATTATACATAATGTTGTTAGTTTCTATAAATGTTGCTTGTATTCTACTAATTTAATTTGTTAATCTTATGATACTCACAGATGGAGATATTGAAAGGGCAAGGGTCATCGTCATATTGTAAAGAGTTACACAGTCTAGCGCGTATGCCTCAATCATATGAGTGTTTTTCTCAGTGTAATGTGAATGGTGTGAAGTTCGTAGTTTGGGATAGGGACCGAAAGATGAAGACTCAAAATTCTGGTGTGATGGTAGAAGATGGTCATGTCACTTATTACGGTGTTATTCAAAACATTGTACAACTGCGATATGCAAATGGAATGCAAGTAGTCCTATTTGATTGCATATGGTTTAACACGGTCCTACGGAGAGGGGAAGCATCGAAAGGGATTATGGACTAATATCCGTTGACACATCCACAAGTTGGTATGAAGATTGGCCTTATTGTCTAGCTACAACGGCTAGACAAGTTTTTTACCTTGACGATCTTAAAGCCGGTGATAGTTGGAAGGTGATTAATGTTGTTGCGCAAAGAGGCACCTATAGTCAGCGCTCCCTTGCAAGATCCAAATACATCTTCAATTTCATAATGCGTGCCAAAATGATCTGAGACCTCCCCTGCAAGTCATCTTCACATCTCATCATCATCTGAAGATGAATGATCATCATCTTCTACCATAATATCATCCTCCTACTGATCATACACTTGATCATCTTCCCCTACCATAGTATCATCCTCCCACTGATACCAATATCATTTCAACATCATCTTCATCCCAGTTTAATCACCTCCGGGCTCTTTTTGGTGTTTCATCCAGATTAGGGTCCATAGGTTGCAAATCATTTGAAATGTGCAGGGGCATGTCCTCTTGATAAGGGTCCTCATGATCTTGACAGGAAATGAGGACTGTGTGTGTGTCACTACTACTTTCATCTTTTTCATTATCCTTAAAGCACACATTGTGGTGACGATTATCGCTTAAAGCATTTTCGATTTAGGGGGGAAATGAAATTTCATTTTAGAGCGCAAAAAACTTAATTTTGAGTACGTCAAATGAGAAATATATATTATAATATTTCGCGTAAAGTTGTGTTTTGGGCCAAAAAAACCCAGGCCCACACCTTTGTCCACAGGAAACCCTACACCATATTCACTCTTTGGAGTAGAGATCTGAAATCAGTCGAAGTTGCCCTAAGTCTTGCGAAACCCTCTTACTCCTGTGTCCACACGCCGAAACCCTACACTCTCCTCAAATTACTACTCATCCAGATTGGCCACCAACGCTCAACCCACCACACCACCGTTCATCTAAGGCGAAGTCAAAATCACAGGCCAAGAGGCCGCCTTTGGTAGATGCACCCGAGGTGATGAGTAAGAGGAAAATGAAGTTGAAATCTCCCTCGGCTCGCCGTGTTCCGCCAAGGCTGCGACCGCTCTCACCTGCTGAAACAACCGACAATGAAACCCCACCACTGGACATGGTGCCTGAACTGCGCCAGAATGAGCGTGCCAAGGCCATTCTCACTGCCCTAGACGAGCCGCGAAGAATGAAGAAGCTGAAAAAGTTGGGGAAGACTCCACCTGCAGTGCATGTAGCCCAGACTCCACCACGTGGTCAAAAGAAGGTACATCCGCCACCTCCTATTCGAAGTTCTCCCCCTAGGAAACTAAAAAAACTACTGTTAATCCTGTTAGAAATCTAGTTGGTATACCTGTTAGCAATCCTGTTAGCAATCCTGTTACCAATCCCGTTACCAATCCTGTTAGTAATCCAGTTAGTAATCCTGTTACCAATCCTGTTAGCACGGCTATTGTGTCAGCCCCTGAGAATCGACCCCCCAAACAAGTCAACCAAGCCACCTGCCAGAAGCAAAGTCACCAAGTGCAATTCTCAAAATGCAGCCTCTGAGAATCCACCCCCATTGGTTCCACATACTAAGACATTACCCCCATTGACAGTCCACCCCAATTTGTTCCACCAACTGAGAGTCTACCCCGATTACAACCCCGCCGGTCTCCACGAGCTTTGTCAAAAAATGGCCGACAAAATGTAGCTCTTGAACATACAACATTGTCTAACCCTCTTCCCCCAATGTTACCTGCCCTGTCAAATCCTCCCCGACCACAACCCGCCCTCTCCAACCCAAGTCAACCACCAGTAAGAAGGTCACCTACACCAGCGATGTCCGATGATCCACCAATGCTAGAATTTGATCAAATCAACTCGGTGGAAGATGATCAGAGCGAGGGCGATGATGGCGATGGTTATATTGAGTCAATTCCGAGCATCTGATGCAAAAATTCCCAATCTGCTCATTCAGGTTATGAAATGGCACATATACTTTCTTTTCACTGCATTACTTATGTATGTAGTTGGTCCTCATTAATTTTTAATTTGTCATACAGGGGATGAGGGTGGAGAAAAGAAGAGGGTCAGAGGTGTCGTCAATGGAACCAATATCGCTTTTTATATGAACGCGCATAATAAAGGTGAGTTGATAAAGGTGGAGTTTTTACCGAATGGAACTGGGTCGGTGGATCGAAAAGTATGCAGCTTGATTGTGCATGAGATAGGAAGTGTAGTGAGGGACAAGGTTCCCATGAAAGCCCCATCGTTCAGAAAGCTGGCAGAGAAGGGCCGACAAGTTGTCTACGACCACTTGAGTGTAAGTTCCTCTCTTGTGTTAATTTTTTGATTCAAATTTAATTAATTCAGGCAAGTATTTCATTGTTGTAACTTTTGTTTTAAATTACTTTGCAGGCAAATTTTGTTATTGATCCAGAAGATGATCAGTTGTGGTATTTCATCTTTAAGAGAGCCACGGAGAGGTTCCGCGACTGGAAAGCAGACTGCAAGGTATTCTATCGAGAACATGGACCAGGTATAAGTCCCCGCGAGTTTTTGGATCGCCGCGACCAATGGGAGTGGCTTATGAACCACTTTAATGAGCCGAAAAATCAGGTTACGCGTTCAATTTAATTACCAAAGTACATTATGTTTACTACTTCACTGTTTTATTTATTTTTTATATGTTCTTTTACTTTCTTATATTTAACTTGTCTACAATTTTGCAAAAATAGGAACTAGGTGAGGCGATGTCAAAAGTGCGCACTGAATCTGAGCGACTTAACCATCGCTCTGGTAAAGTTCCATTCTATCAGAGGGCTGCAGAACTCAAGCTCAAGGGAGATAAGGCTCACATTGTGGCTGCTTACGCCAAGGTTTACTATGCTGAACCTGCTGGTGCCGCCCTGGCAGTTAAGTTTCTTTGTTTATTTATCACGTGCTTACTTCATATTTGTTGTTATTTGGTTACACATGTTTGTCGAATAGTTAAGAGGTTGAAAGTCTTCTTTGTTTATAAATATACATGTTATGTGGAAATGTGAATAATGCGTTCTTATTCAATTCATGTTGGTCAAATCTTTATTTGGCTGGTGAATTATGTATTATTTTTCTTCTTGGTGCACGATATTGTACTCCTATCTTCAATGTTCTATTTGGTTAAGAAATTAATCTTGTTATATGAACATAATGTTTTTGTTATTCTATTCAAGTTTGGTTCGTTAATAATGTTATTGTTTTGGTAGTTCTCCTACTCTTTCATATGTCTGCCATACTATTGTTTGCGATATGTTGGTAAATTCATGATGTTTCTACTCTTCTCTGCCAAGATCTTTGATGTTATTCATATATGTCTTCTACTTATTGTATATCTAGGCACAAATGGATGAGAGGGTTCGTCAAGCATTGCGAGATCAAAATGGTGATTCTGTCGACTGCTGTGTGCTGGATGAACAAGAACCCCTTCCAGTCGAAACTCAGATTCAGATCATAACCGAAGTGGTGGGGCAAAAGCGCGGGACTTACGTGTCTGGAGCAGGTAGAGGCTTCAAGAGACCACCTCTCCCTAGAGGAGATCCGAGAAACTCAGATTTGAGCGAGTAATTGAAGAAGCAACAGAGTCAGTTTGTGGAAATGAAGGCTGCTTTTGAAGAAAGGATTCGCACCCTTGAAGAGTTGGTGGTTCGGCGAATCTAGCAAATCAGAATGCGTCTGAAGGTGCGATGAGTTATGGACTGCAATCTTAATTACTATGTTTCTTTATGTGCTGTGACTTTTTGGTAAATTGGCATGGGTACACACCTGAACTTTAGTTGTGTGTACCCTTTTGTTTCTGTTGGCCGGATTGTGTTTTGTGAATGACTTGTGATTCTGTACTGCTGGTCGGATTATGTAATGTTGGCAGGGTTATGTTTATTGTAGCAAAAACAAATTCAGGTTTCTTTATGCATCAGCAATCCTTTTATGCTACATTTATTGTTTATTATATTTGACGTATGTCCTTTTATACGACAATGTGTCTTGTACAGCTTATAGCATCTGACCTCTTATGCAACATCTAACGGTTTATACGACAATCAATTGTTAAAAGTAGTAAGCATATGTCGTTTTATACGACGCGAACATCTTAACGTTGGACGCTTTAACAAGTACATGCGACAACACTAGAATGTCCCATAAATGTTGCCCATCCCGTATGGTAGCTAATGGGACAATAATTGATAAATAAGTTCATTATAAAATGTAGCCTATGCCGTTAACGAGGAGAACTGCCACCATTGTTAATGGGACTAATTGGAAGAATTGCCCCATAAGTTACAATGTTTATACGACCGGCCTTCGATTTGTTTGTCGCACGGACTTTAAGCTACTAAGCAATTGTTACAAAATTTATGCGACGCGTATTATGTGACATAAACTAAAAGCCACTATATGCGACAAACTTTGGGCTTTATGCGACGGGGAAAAAACATCTGCTAAGCTGTTTTCCGGCGTAGTGTAATTTGAAGTTTTTCACCTATTGATTGAAGGAATCCATGTTTGTATCCGTCTATGATGATTGTCACCTCAGATGTTCGGTCTGGTTGTGTCTCAGACCATAATGCCCATTTATTATAATTATTGAAACTGGTTCAGCGGATAATCTGTATTTTTGTTGATCTTATAAATTTATTATGTAATTGGCTCCTTGGCTCCTGTCAACTGATTTCTCCAGATTCTGAAGGCAACAGTGAATATTATGAATTATGATTGAGAAACATATATGAATTCCACTTACCCGTGAGTAAGTATGCAGATTCTTGCTTTGTCATCATTGTCACTATACCAATTTGCCCCTTCGGTCACTGACCAAAAATAATAGCATAAGGACTTTTTCAACCGTATAACTTTATGCGATTATAATCAGTCGTAAAGGCCATTCACATAAGTTGTGTCGCATTAAGTCTAGTGCGAGATTACCTAAAACCAGCCACATAAGGAGTTCATCAGTCGCATTAGAAAGATTTTGTGTTGTTTGAAAATCCTCAGTATGTCACTGAAATGTGCCGCATAAGTACACTTTCACAACGTTTGTCAGTGTAACTGAAATAAAAATTGCAACATATCCAAATGCATAACTTCATTTTCGAACATTGTCACTCATGTAAGTGACCAGAAAATGTTGTTTTCTTGTTGCAATGGGTTGTTATTCCTGATTTTAGTCACATAAAAATACATAAAATATCCCTATTTTGTAAATTTAGTTAATATATTTATAAAACCCTTACATAAGCAAACAAACTTATTCAAAAAGTACCCAAAAAAGTGCAAAGAGTACACACATATCCAGCATTTAGTTCACATAAGTAAACATGTCCCCATTCAACACATTAAGTTCCAAAAAATTTCAGCAAGTAGGTACACAAAACTCGCACCATCAAAGACATTGCATTCATGTCCTGTAGGTACACAAACCCCTACCACCATTTTTTCAAGCGCCCCTGAGCCTCTCCTCAAACTGAACATCCTTTTTAGCGGCGTCCTCCCTAGCCTTAAAGAGCTCTTCTTTCAGTGCATGATTTGATAGCCCGCTTCCGGGGCGAAGAGGCCTCCGTAGATTCCCACCAACTCCGGACACCTGAGTTTCTTTCTTTTACCGAAAACTTTAAATATGTAATTTAGTTGTGTACTTGTTTGGAGAGGGTCGAAAATGATGCTGGGATCATCGGATAGCTGCTCATTCATTAACAGCTTCACGTCGACATTCATTTGGTCTTATGCTAAAAGTATACTCTTTCCCCAATCATACTCCATAGTCAAAAATTAGATTGCAAAAAAAAATCCATATTCAGTTTTACATTGATCGTGATACACATAACTAATTCCACAACGAACATCAACAAAATTCATATTAAAAAACTACAACTTGCACATAATATTTAACATATTCACTTGCACATAATCAAAATATCCATTATTTATTCACCTATCCAGAATCCACCTTTTTATTCACCTAACCATTTATTCATAATCAACAATATCACTCCCATAATCATAATCCACATAATCATTCACATAATCAAAATCCACAATATAATCATCCACAATATCATTCCCATAATCAAAAACCACCATTTATTCAGCAAGATATAAATGAAAAAATAAAATTTAAAATACTACCACTATAACACCACTTTCAGATTATTGAGAATAGACTTCTTCATATGTGGCAACATAGTATGCTTTGTGTCCCTTCCGTAGGTGCTTGACTGCTTGGATGGCGAATGGAATCCTACCAGAGTGGTGATTCATCTTTTTTTCCTAGGCTCTTTCATTCTTGCAGATTGTTCTTTCCTAAGAAAGCGCAATATTATCAACACAAACATATTACTAAACTTTCAGTAAAACTATATGTGATTGATAAGTCGAGTTTTCGACTTATTAGTATCCGTTTTTCACAATTGCTTTGGTTCGTTTCCGACGATATTTTGATGTCATTTGACCTCTTTCCCTACATTTCAGGTAGAAAACAAAATCATCTCAGTGTCAAAGCCTAAATACGAAAACTCGGGGAAAAATCGAAGAATAGAGCAAAGTATGGGCAAAAAGGGTCTCCAGTCGACCGGCTGAATATCTCCCCTGTACCAGTCGGCCGACTGGGTGACTAAGCAGGACAGGAAGTAAGCTAGCCCCTCGAGTCGGTCGAATGGTTAAACAACTCAGGAGGCTCACAATCTACCAGTTGTAGAGTCGGTCGACTGGACCCTCTAGTCGACCGACTGAAAAGAAGCTTAGAGTGCTCAAAACTTGTCAACCTCGAGTCAGTCGACTGAGACGTTCAGTCGGTCGACTAGTTAAACAACTTAGGAGGCTCACAATCTACAATTTGTCCAGTCGGTCGACTGGACGATCACCATAGATGAGACTGCATTTTAGCCTTCAGTCGACCGACTGGGATACAAGCCGACACCAGTCGACCGATTGGACCTTCTACAGTACCGAATTTTACACGAGGCTACAAATAGAAATTGGCATGTTTGACATAGAGCGGAGGTTTTTGGGGAGAAGAAAATTGGAAAAGAGGTCCAACCAAGGTCATCAATCATCAAAAGATTCAACTAAGGGGAAGAAGAGAAGACTAAAGGGAGTTCAAGGATTGACAATCCTCTTTCCTCTACATCTTTTCCATTCTACTTGTTGTATGCTATAAACCCTACTCACACCATGTTGTCTTACATGATGTGTGAGTAGCGATCTTGTGTTTTGAGGGTCTTATGACTCTCCTTGGTACTCTTGATCACAAATATACATTGATATCCATATGGATGATTGTTGATTTCATTTTCTCTTGTGTTATGAATGTTATGCACTCTAGCTATTTATTAAAATGCATAAGTGACAACTTAGACTAAAACTTGGACCTAGGACTTGGAAACCCTAGTGAATAGTTCTAGGATAGAGAAAATGATCTATATTTTAAATCATGCAAATGAACCTTAGGATATGGATAAGGATTGAATGTTTAATTCATTGGAGTTGTCATTGAGCGAATCATCAATTAATCCCATCTAATGGTGTCAATTTCATGTTCTCTATGCTCTCTATACATGTCATGCTACTAAGTGTTTGATAAAATACCTAAGTAACATGTTGAATCTCAAAACTAGACCTCAGAATCTAACGATCTTAGGAATGGTTTGGATAATAGAGAATATGATCCTATCTAGTGTATTACGGGAAGTAAACACATGCATTTGTTGATAACTAGTCCCCGAGTTCATAGTATTTATTACCTTAGGAAGACATTTCAAGGATAATAGTGCTATGAAAAGAACCAATTACATCGATTGAGTGAGGTTCGAGCTGTAAGAGAGTTCGGCTAAGATTAGATTCACATGAAATTGGTCTATCTTAGTCTAAGCTAGGTTTTCTACAATGCATGGGTAGGAAGTGAACTAGTGCGTATGTTCATTGTATTTATCTCCCAACCATAGGATGATAATGCAATGGAATGAACCGATATCCGCAAATTGAGTGAGGTTCGAGCCAAGAAGGTTCTAAACTATTTGACTACCATGAAATGTTTAAATATCGTGTATGTGATAATTAGGAAATTGCCAAGGAGGGGAGTAACCCCTCGAAACACATCATATCTATCTTTCATCCTTAATTACTCGCCACATAGGATTTAGAATATACACCCCTTCACACATTTTTGGTTTAGAATAGCCGAATGGAAACACGATCTTACATAGTGCATGTGCTTGGCCTGCTCCTTTGGGTTCGACCCGGTCGTACCGGTCTTTATAAATTGTTTTTGACCAAAAAGAGATTCTAATCGCATTCATTTGCGTGTGAAAATTTACAGCGTTCAAAATGGCGCCGTTGCCGGGGAGCAACTAGTTAGCACATCCCTAGATTAGATTGTGTGGAAGTTCTGACTATTCTTGTGAATATTTTTCTTTTTCCTTATACTTGTATATTCTCTTTTTCTACTCATATCCCTTGCTAACTTACTTTATCTTGTTTTGCGAGGATGGACCCCTACAACCAACAACTCTTTTCTAATGGAGATTACTACCAAGAGGAGGAGCAACAATATTCTTATTATCAAGAGCAAGGCTATCCGACAAGTAATTACACTCCGAATTGGAATGATAGCCAAAGCTTTGAAGTTGAAGAGTCCTACCCTCCATACCCTCAACCTCCTCAACCCTCGAATGAGTCCTCCAATCTAGATTCCATCCTTGCCTTACTCATTGCCAACCAAGAGAAAATGAAGCAAGAATTTATTGCGAACCAAGAAGGATTGGATAGAGATTTTCAAGATCAAGTTATGGAGATGGAACAATTCAACCGAAATATGCATGCTCAGTGTGATAGATTGGAGGCTCAACACCAAGTGTTAGAAAGTAAATTGGCACAACAAGCAATTGAAAATGAAAACTTGGGTGAGGAAGAGGAGGTCTCTGAAAGAAGAAGACATCGAATCTAATGCCTCAAGGGACGAACGAGATCAAGAATCAGAGGATGAATTTTGGAGAGCTGCCACCGAAGCTTGGCTATGGGATGGTGAATCTTGTAACAAGGACGAGATGGAATGCAAAAGTGAAGCATCCTTCACTACTAGCACATCTCAAGATTGTTTGGATGAGAACACACAAGAGTCCATCATTTCATCAATGCCTCAGCTCTCCAATGAGGAATTCTTCAATGATGATACCTCTTACATAGAGGAAATATCTTTTATTGATGAAAAAGAACTCCCTCCTCCCGTTATGAGTGAGTTTGAATGTGAGCCCGAACTTCTTGTTGAGGATAAGATTGAGGAAGAGCATCTTAAGCAAAGAGGCTTTCAAGGGTACGAAGACTTTGTTGAGGTATACATGGAGCAAACCAAAGAACAACCTCGCATACAAGAGAACACAAGTTTTATGCGGGATATTGAGGATTGGGCACCCATGGACATCGTTGATAGATTAAAGGAAGGTGTGCCCATCAAGCTCGAGACAAATTTTGAAGACACTTTCTTAATTATGAAGTCTCGAGACAAGTTTTGGAGCTTCTTGTCCTATTTCGAGAGATCGTTTGGAAAAAAGCTCCCATGACCCCTTAGTTCTTAAGGGATCTTCATATTCAAAGGGGTCATGTTCCCAAAGGAAAGTCCATTATAGACTTGATGGGAAAAATTCAAATGAGACTTAAAGGTGGATTGACACGACCAAATCCAAGGCCCCGTGAGAAGGGATCCTCGCAAAGGACTTCTCAACGAGTGATTCTATGGGGCGCTTAGCTATGTCTTTGCCAAGACGGGAAAAACTAGGCCCTCGCGGGAGGTAACCCGGTTTGTAAGTTGTTCATTCTTGATCTTTTTATTTGAGTGTTTGGAATGATTTTGAGTAGCTTAGGCTCTAAATTTGGAATGTGAAATGTGTGATTAGTGGGTCAAATTTTAAGTATGGAGTGAGGTCTACTCACTCCAATTCCATTTCACGTTGCCAAGCCCTCCACTTTTCCCTTGTTTTCTCAACGTATGATGATATCGCCCCTTAGTGTTCATGTGCCTTCTTGAAGGTCACTAGAGTGGAATTATTTTGTTAAATCATGCTATGACTCAAGTTTCACATTTGGGGCACTTAGGAACCCTTGTGCATATTTTGGAGGGTGTGGATCAACTTCCTTGTTTGAATTCTATGAAACTTATGCCATAATGTTATCATATGACTTGTGATGGTCTCTTGCTCATACTTGAGTTTTGTATAACCTTGTATGTCACTTGTTACTTTTAACCTCTCATGTGTTTTTGTCATCAAGGAAAGTTATTTGCATCATGTTCGATCACGTTAAGCACAATGACGTCTTTTCTATTGGTGGGGCACATCTACAAACGAGGGGAGTTCCTATGCGCCTTTATCTCATTTCCTTCATTGATTGCGCTTAGGGACTAAGCTATGCTTTAAGTGTGGAGTGGGTAGTCGCATAGTTCACTCATTTCATGCCATGCCTATAATTGTAGAATGAGCACTTGCATTCATGTACCTTATGCCTAACATGAGAGTGTTTTTAACCACATAGGCTTGTGACTATCGGTTCTAAATCCCTATAAATCACATCTAGCCTACTTTTCATTTTTATTGGATCTTGAACTTAGAACCGACCTAGTCCCTTGAATGTGCATTCTTCTGAACCAATATCATTGCTAACTCTTGTCAATCTAATTTTCTAAGTATTTTCGTTGAAATACCTTGGATTAAGTTTTACCAAGCACTTTTGAATGCTCCTTGTTCATGTTTGTTCCCGCACATTCCATACTATTTTTGAACATATTGTCAAGTTTTAAGTGTGGAGTCAAAAGAGGGCAAAAAATAGGCTCCAACAAAAAAAAAATTGGTCAAAAGAGGGCAAAGCCCCGACTAAAAAAATAGACCTTTTGAATGCTCATCTCAGTGTCAAAGCCTAAATACGAAAAATCGGGGAAAACCAGAAGAATAGAGCAAAGTATGCGCAAAAAGGGTCTCCCGTCGACCGACTGAATATCTCCCCTATACCAGTCGGCCGACTGGGTGACTAAGCAGGACAGGAAGTAAGCTAGCCCCTCGAGTCGGTCGACTGAGATGTTCAGTCGGTCGACTGGTTAAACAACTCAGGAGGCTCACAATCTACCAGTTGCAGAGTCGGTCGACTGGACCCTCCAGTCGACCGACTGAAAAGAAGCTTAGAGTGCTCAAAACTTGTCAACCTCGAGTCGGTCGACTGAGACGTTCAGTCGGTCGACTGGTTAAACAACTCAAGAGGCTCACAATCTACCATTTGCAGAGTCGGTCGACTTGCTTGTCCAGTCGGTTGACTGGACGATCACCACAGATGAGACTGCATTTTACCCTTCAGTTGACCGACTGGGATGCAAGCCGGCACTAGTCGACCGACTGGACCTTCTACAGTACCGAATTTTACCCGAGGCTATAAATAGAAATTGACATGTTTGACCTAGAGTGGAGGTTTTTGGGGAGAAGAAGATTGGAAAAGAGGTCCAACCAAGGTCATCAATCATCAAAAGATTCAACTAAGGGGAAGAAGAGAAGACTAAAGGGAGTTCAAGGATTGACAATCCTCCTTCCTCTACATCTTTTCCATTCTACTTGTTGTATGTTATAAACCCTACTCACACCATGTTGTCTTACATGATGTGTGAGTAGTGATCTTGTGTTTTGAGGGTCTTATGACTCTCCTTGGTACTCTTGATCACAAATATACATTGATATTCATATGGATTTCTTGAGATATTTTTGAATTACAACCTAGTTATTTTTGTTAGCATGCAAAGTACTACATTTTTCATCATTCATGTAAAATGTAGGAATTAAAATTTATGTAGACATTTCATATAATCGTTTATAAGGAACATGTCCTAATCTAGCATGCCACAAAGAAGATTAATCACTAGAACATGCCATGTGAATAATTCACAACTTTATTCACATTAAGCATAAACATGCCATTACAAAAGTATCCAAATCTAACAAACACACCACACTTCGACAATACATATTTGTCCGACTCATACACTTGCTTAAGTCCAAACTTATTCAGAAGACTTCCGTAACCCAAGTTCTTTCTAATTACGGATACATGTAATACATCCCTTAGTTCAATTGCTTTGTGGTTGTTGCGTCATTAGTTGGGCTACCATATTCTTCAGTTCCTGCAATTCAGAATGTACATTCACGTTAGCAACTGGTGCAGGTTTATGTGTTTCTTCTAAATACCTTGTGCTCTCGGCAACTCTCTCAATCAACTCCCATATCTCCTCGGGGTACATGTCAAGGATAGACCCTTGAGCCGAGGCATCTAGCATTCTTCTTTCCATTAGAATCATCCCATCCATGAAGTATTCAAGCAACATCCTTTGTGGGATTCCATTATTCGGACAACTCTCTTCCAATTGCCTAAACCTCTCCAAATAATCGAACAACGTTTCTCCACGTCCTTGTCTAAGCATAGAGAGCTCCTTTCTTGTTTGAGCCGCCTTCGAATGGGAGTAGTACTTGTCCATGAACTTCCTTTGCATTCGATCCCATGAAACAATCGAACCTGAACGCAAAGACATTAACCAAGATTTAGCTTGACTTACTAAAGAAAAAGGGAATGCCTTTAATTTAAAAATATTTTTCGGAACCAATGCCGATTTCATGGACATGCAAACTCCCTGAAATTCCTTCAAGTGCCTTAGGGGGTTCTCATCGGGCATTCCTCCAAACTTGGGCAAGTGGTGTATCACCCCACCCTTTATCTCGATATCTTTTGCGTCCTCATCCAACCTAATGCACCAAGGTCCCTCATCAATATACGGCGCACAAACTCCTCTCATAGTGCGTCCCAAATCCCGACGCCTCGCTAACTGTCCATATTGGTTTTCTCCACCGAGGTAATCTTGATCCAACTCATCCTCGTAATCCTCGTGTCTAGCTGCACGAGATCTAGCATACCCATTCACAAATTGCTAATTTCTGGGGGGTGGTACTCTTTGATTAACAGGGGGCAGTCCTTGCCTCTGTTCTTGCATGTTATCTCCTAGTACACTCCGCTCGTCATGATCACGTTCAACATTTCTCTGTGACATTGTTTCTTAAACAGAAAATAATCAAGTGACAAAATAAAAGACAATAAAATAAAACTAAAAGAAAGAAATACTTAGTGAGATTCTTCGTTACCGATCCCCGGCAACGGCGCCAAAATTTGACAGGCGTCGTTGTACCCGTCAAAAAAAATATTTTATAATTCCGACTAGCAAGTGGTAAGTCGGATCGTATCCACAGAGATCGATATGAGAATCTGTTCACTAAGTATGAAAGTGACAATGGAAAATTCAAATAAGTAAATAGAAAATAAAAGCAAGCAACAATGATCACTTATCAAGAGAGCAATCGTCACACAAATTCAAGTATATAATATGAAAGAGTAGTGCAAGTTAGAACCTTCGACTGTGATGCAAGACCAAATCATTGACAAATTCGTTTTGATTTCTAATGTTCTACAACTTAGAGCTCCCCCGCTAAGGTTATACTCCCCGTTCTTGTTCTAGTACTTAATCTCGCGCTAGCGATAATCAAGACCTAACTCGCTAGAGTTGCATGAAGATTTAAACAAGTTGTCCTAGGGTGTTTAATCCTAGTGGTATATTACTCGTGTCCTAGTTCGCTATCCCCGCTAGGTTGCTAGTAAACTTGACAATCGGAATCAACTAACAAACTAAAGCTCCCCCGCTAGGGTTCCACTCGTGTTAACAAAATCAATTCCATAAACAATGCATAGTAATATGACACAAAACACAGAAATCAATATAGGTCTCAAGTCAAAACATCACAATGTCAAGTTCTAGCCTACACATATGAGTTTAGCTACTCATCGTAAGGGAATACATCATCAAGTTTTTGAATAGAATGAAACGAAATTACTAATGATGAATTCTCCACCAAGCTGCAGCTCCACTCCAATACTTGAATCCAGCAACGAATCCACGCTCAAGCTTCTTCAATTGGAACCCTACTCCGAGAGTTCTCTTCTCCAATCCTCTACTCCGAACTACTGGCTTTTCTGATTTTCCTTGCTTAAGTCGAGAGCCAGCCGCCTCTCTTCTGTCTCCTCGAATTCTGTATGTTTTCTCCCGAGATTGCAAATCAGAAATAATGAAATTCGACTGCCAGCTGGACCCGTGGACGTCTCTTATTTTAGCTGTCGCGGAGGTCTGAACAATTATCGAAACTCTTCAGACGTAAGTGCTTTTTGCGTTCGCACAGTTCAGACCCGTGGCATGAAAATCTCGTGCGTTCGCACAGTTCTGTGCGCTCGCATGAACATCTCGTGCGTTCGCACAGTTCAGACTTCAAGCACTTCGGGCTTCATTTCTTCGACGCAAAACATCTTCTAACAGACTCCCTTTAGCCGATATTCCTTCCATGGTCTCCGAATGCACCTGAGAACGAAAACTATACACAGGTAGTGAAATAATATACAGGCAACCACTAAGAGACGGGGCTTTAACACATAAAATAGTCGTACAACTACGACTTATCAAATGGCCGAAATCTCAAGTACGCATTGATGAAAAGGTAACGACGGATATTCATGTCTTCCCAACGGTAAACAGCTATCACTTTGTCATATATACTCACACAAACGAGATTATTCATTTTCAACAGGAATATGACGAGTTCAGATTTTTCAAAATGCTAAGCTTCAGTTTCGACGACGAATTGATTAGCAGAATGAAAATGCAATGCCGCTTTCTTCACGAACACGCTAACAAGATGGGCAAGTCAACCACATATTCGGTTTACATTAGTAGCAAAGTGTTTGGTGATGATTGATTCGTCATTTTGAATGACAGTTGCATTACTGAGTTCACACTCTTACAAGCTTTGGGTGCCCAATCAGCAGAAGTTTACATGAGGTAAGTATTGATTTCATTATAAAATGATTTCTTAAGTTTATAAGAATTGTACTAATTAAATCAAATGCCAGCAGATTCATCCACGATACGATACAACCGGGCATACAGTTTGGATTCTTCAGACCGACTTATATGACTCCGTCCGAGGAATTCAATGTCAGGGTGGAGTTCTTCCAGAAGAGATTGAGAATGCCCGACTATGAGCATAATTTTTGCTACTTCCTTCCCTACATAGATGTGAAAGAGTGAGTTGATATTATTTAAATATTTTTTTGTCTATTTTTAATGTGGTGGCTATTTCACTAATCTACAATGGTTACGTTAAATCTATGTTAGGTATCATTGGATGTTAGTTGTCCTATTCCCAAAGAAGCGAGTGGCCCTTTAGCTCGATCCGCTGGACAAGGCACCACGGCCTGATGCAGTGAATTTTGTTAACACGTAAGTACTATGGTAGTGCACTTTGGTTACCATTATAACATGACGTACAAATTTCTTACATTTCAAATTACCTTATTGTTGCAGGAGCATGAGTCTATGCTTCAACATCCCGTCAGGTGACGAAGTAGAATGGAAGACTGTGACGGTATTTGCTGAACATATAACAATTGTTATACAAATGAATATTTCATTAATTAATAATTTTCGTTGATTATAAATTGATGCTTATTTCAGTGCCCGCATCAGCCCCCGGACACTGAACTGTGTGCCTACTACGTCATGCAATATATTCTGGACATAATCAAGTTCGTCCAAGACACAAATCGAACAATTGAGGACAACATCAGACAAGTATGTGTATAGCGACATTTAATTAGGCATTAACAATTAATTGAGGTGTCCCTGATCTTTGTAATTATGTTTTTTATAGTGTTTCCCTATAGGGCTACGACCATATGATAACGCATTGCTTGATGATATGAGTGAGCACTTTGCCGATGGTTTGCTTACTTACATACGACAAGTGTATCAAAATGTATAAACTTGAAGGATTATAAAGTGTACATTATTGGTCGACATTTATAAATTGAAACGTGTTGTTGTTTATTTTTCGAAATCGTGTTTTATTAGGCTATTACAACACGTAGTTATGTCACGCATTATTGTTCGAAGATTTTTGTGACATAGACGTGTCAACCAAATAAATGTAAATGAAGCAAATTAAGTATATAAATATTTACAAGTATGTAAGCAATTTATATTAAAACTTTACACATCGCTTAACGAAAAAAGCGCTATTGAACTAAAATTGTACAGCGCTTAATGGGTGCAGCGCTGCTGAAGTAAACTATACGACAGCGGTTAATTAGTGAAGCGCTGGCGTATTTACAATATAGGAAAGCGCTTTATGTTAATAAGCGCTGTCCTAACTCACTGAAAAACTTTAATCGCGAAACATATTTTTCGACGAAATTTAGTGTAACGTATTATCAATTTGCGTTACGAATGATTTCAAATATACTTTAATAATAAAAAACATTATTAATTGTCAATTTGCGTTACAAATTCATTTGGAAAGCACTATAATTTATTTAATTCATGGAATACAAAGTTGTCACTGACTGATTGATAACATCGTGAGCAGTCCAACAATCTGCAATCTA
The DNA here is from genome assembly GCA_033675395.1 of Rhodiola chrysanthemifolia. Taxonomy (NCBI): domain Eukaryota; kingdom Viridiplantae; phylum Streptophyta; class Magnoliopsida; order Saxifragales; family Crassulaceae; genus Rhodiola; species Rhodiola chrysanthemifolia. Next base: position 34,860,530 of record CM066207.1, on the reverse strand, counting down.
CCGGTTGGTTGACAACGACAAAAGTGAATTCCTTCTCGTCCTTCGCATCGTACGATGATTATCGAAGATCATTTTGCATCTCCTCATAAAATTACCCCGAATGCGACTGTCATATTGTGCATCCCAGGTAGCAATACGCTACAAGCAAATCATTTAACTTTTGTCATCCAAATGAAAGTGAAATTAAACATTTTCTGAGTTATCGCTTTGTACCTGAAACTCCTCGAACCAAATTTCCTTGCCGCTTTCTGGGATCATGGTCCATGATGCCCACGTTGCGTCTCAACATTTTGATATGCATTCTTGAGCAATCCTTCGATGAACATCGAATGGGAAGAAACGGTTACAAAAGTAGGGATTATATAACGGCAGCGTTTATCAAAACAGTCTATATGAAGAGAACAATAGTAAGTTGTTACGCGTGTCTGCCAATAGGTGTAACGTGATCTCTACGAGCAAATCCACGTGGATTGTCAGGGAAACTCACAAGGTCAAATGAAGGAGACATGTTGACGATTGGAATGAAGTATGTTGTTAATGAATGTGGTGGGATGAATATTGATTTCAAGAGTTCTAAAATGTATATATAGCGCAACAATGAAGTTGCATAAAATGTTCCGTTCACATTCCGTCCATTTTCCGTCTCATGTTGACGGAAATAACATGTTATAGTGACGGCAATTCAACAACGGTCTATAATTAACGGGAACTTTGTAATGGAGTAATGACGGATATGTGACGGAAATATGAAACATATACTGGAAATGGGATGAAGATGATTCTAAAGAATTTCATGGCTATTGAATGAGATGAGTTTCTTACAAGAGAACTTAAATATTTACGGTTGTCTTGTAAGAAACACATCTCAGGCATGAAAAATGAAATTCTTCAGAATCATCTTGCACCCAATGTCAAGTATACGTTGCAAAATTTGTGTGCTTAAAAATGAAAATTTGTTGAAAATGACACCGTGTGTTCAATGGTGTAAAGGGTTCTATTATATAGGGCAAAAGCGAAATCTGGCTTTCCGTCAGTTTTCCATGGCATTTCCCTAACAGAGACCAAATAGTAATTTAATAGGGACGACAGTGCCTTTGTAGTAAGCGCTGTTGTGAGTCTACCTACAAAAGCGCTTTATTATAAGGCGATGTCTATATTGTGGACAAATGACTAAAACATTGAATATTTTTGGCCAACGGACAAATGACGGACATTTGACGGATTGATATTAACGGCAAACGAACGGACACATGACGGAAAGATTGAAAATGTTTACTCGACGAAATAATAACGGACATTGACGAAATAATATTGACGGAAATCGGACTGTCAACAGACGAAAATATTGAATTTTTTTGTTGCCGAACTATTAACGGAAATGTGACGGAATGATATTGACGGCATTGTGCTGGAATATCAACGATAATTTGCTGGCCATGGAATTAAGTCGGAAATGTGACGATTTTTTTTTCGTCATTATGTCTGTCGACTTTGTTGCGACGGAAATTTGTGTCGGAAATTTTGGCAAAATTTGTAGTGGAAAATGATGGATTTGTGGAGAATGATAAGAGATGTAGGGAACTAAAATGGAGAAATGTATAAAGAGTAGTAATCTTTTCTTATTGATATTGATCTTGATTATTCTTACATATACAAATGACTCCTGTATATATGATTACATGGGACAATCAAAAGACTAGCAATAAAAGAGGATTGAATTAGTCATATGAAAGGCTAAGCGTCAATGGCCATATGAAATGCTAAAAGTCATTCAATACATAATGATAATATTCATAACAGAAAGTGATTTTTTATGGAAGAAAAAGGTATTGTGTGCTTTCCTAATGTTTTGTGGCTAACCAATTGGTATTTGTTCAAATAAAAAATTCATTTTTCTCCAAACTTTAGTTCCTTCCGCTCATATTTTCTAAGAACCAAAACGGAATTTAAATGTTTCAGAATTCAATTCAAAATTACGTCAATAAGATGTCATTTGTCCTAAGGACCACGACTTCTCGTGCGATGATAATTATGAATTACAAAGAATTTGTAGCCGCTGAATCGAGGGATCAAAAAAGTCATATCAATGGATAATATATATTTAAGATATATACAAATGAGGAGCGCTCAAATGAGGCAAGCCAAATAAGAATGAGGCAGTGAGGCACGATCTGAGCCACACATCTAACCCCCCGTGCTTTGTGGGTGCGTCACGTGTCCAAATAGTAAACCCACTACCAACAGTAAAAAGCAAAAAGCAAATATTAAAATCCCACTACCACATCTTTAAATCTCAACCATTAGATCAATATCATCAATGGCCAAGATCATGCCTTACTGCCTCATTCTTACAACCTTGACTCAACCGAGCGCTCCCCATATACAAATAATATATCTTAACCAGAACCTAATATTTTTTCACACCATGCCTCAAACTTATGGTGGTTGTACAACATGAGTTTGATTGGACAAAAGCTGCATTGATACGAGCCTTCCTTCTGAAAACTGAAACGATGTCGCAAGTTGTACTTTAGTAGAGAACGGGAACAAAACCCAGACGACCAGATGAGTCACAGTGGCGGCAGTGGAGAACAGGATGAATGACATGATGGGTCGCAGCGCAACGATAAGAAGGTACGTGTAGGCAATGTCATCGACCAATGATTGAAAGCACTTTCTGATGTGTTTTGCAACGAAAAGAAAAGGGCAAAAAACAAAATTGTAAGGCGGCAACTGGCAACCTGACAGGCACAATAGGCAGAGAGGCAGCGGAAGAGAAAAAAGGTTTTCAAGGCGTCGGTGGAGCATGGACCAAGCTCCACCATCACCGAAATGACTGAGTTGGCAGTAAACGATTCAAAAAATAACTTTAAGCTCCTGATGCCACGTTTATAAAAATATTGTACGTGTTATTGATATTAGGCTAAACACTCATATATTCCGTACATAAGATGATAAGATGAATCAAATCAAATCATATCAATAGATAATATATGATTAAGATATATACAGAGAATATATCTTGAGCATAACCTACTATTTCTTTAACAAATTAAATTGTGAGAGAGAAAAAAATTGTAGTGGTCTAACGGTCATATTCTTGGTCAGATAACCCAGAGGTCAACGGTTAAACTCCAAGGAAGCATTTTATGATATGACTTTGGAGGTTGTCTATTCTTTGTATTACATAGTGGAATTATTAAAAAAAATAGGAACGAAGGGTGGGATAGACAGAGAAACGAATTCGTTAGTGAGATATGGGAGTTCGAGATTGAGATTAGGATTTGATGGGAAGCCATAGCATTTGCCATTGTTTGCTAGTAAGGAATTTCATCAAGAGGAAGCGGCCACGAAGGAAAAGTGATATGAAAGTTTCAAAATCTAAAATGCTCCTTTTAAAAGCGCTTTTTCCAATCCTAAAATTACTTAATTTTCTCTCTAAGAAAGCTTTCCCGTCTTATGGGAAGAGATCTTTTAAACTAGAGCGCAACTCTTAGTTGTTTGTTTACTCAATTAAGTTTTTCCTCTTTCGTTTCAAAAAGGCGTTATAGGAGCGAAAGGTGTTGGTAAATTTTAGGGTTTAAGGACATGTCATCATGCTTAAATCCATTAGGGCAATATACCCTAATGAATTGAGTCAAATCAGGACGAAATTGAACGAGAGTTGGGACTCAAAGTCAGTGTGTATCGCGCCCTTAGAACACTTTATGTGTTCAGTGCGGCTGCTAATGTGTGCATACGACGCGGGGATAAATTTAATGTTAGGCGCGCGGATTCTGTAGGTTCGACACGCCCTATGCTCACTTTAGACCCGTCGCACCATACACTTAATGTGTTCATAGGACCTGGCTGTAATGTATTCACAGGGCGCGCGGCGTTTGATGTGCAGACGCGGCTGTTTACCCATTCTTCGTACCCGATTAATCTACTATAAATATCAAATGATTTCTCTGATATTGGGGACTCTGAAAGATAATCAGAAACACCCAAGCAACAAATATTTGTCGCACAATTTTTATCAAGCGCTAAGTATGTTGTTATTCTAATGCCTGGAATAACAGTGTTACTCAGTTGGATTATCCCACTTCGAATTTCCTGTAACCCGAGGCAAATGATACGAGGGTGGAAATATCGATTTCGGAAAGCGAATTTACGCGATACAATTTGATATGCAAGCGACTCTTTTACTGTTTACTGTCATCTTTTACTGTTCACTGTCATCTACGACTTTTGGAAAGATTCATCAGAGAAGAATAAGCTGACATCACACCCTATTGTCTTCTGCTGCTGAATTGCTACAAGAAAAAGCCGACCCAGGACCAATAAATGAAATCGATATTCTCTCATTGATGGCGAGCTTAGGTTTTTGGCATCTACCATCTTTTAGATGGATGACGGATGTTGATGGTGCAGCCGCCCGCGGGAGTGAAGTTCTTCCCAGTTGCAATCCTACATGGTGGACGTGAAGTGCCTTCTCCCAAACAGCTGGCTGAGTTTTTCCAAAGAGTTTGCTAGGCTTTTGGACATATAGGTTAATTCATCAAAGATGAAGTTGACGGGTGTTGCTCCATTATTGAAGCTGAATTTTAATCTACCAGCTTGGCCTCACAAGTCGAGGCCTTGTACTTGGATTTGGCTTCACAAGTTGTGGCTGTTAATAATGTCTTCCAGCCGTTACTGAATTTGACAATACGCGACTTGATATTGGTGCTTGTCTGAGTATTCATTCACATCTTGCATTGTTAACTCGTTTGGAATCTACTTATTTGGCGGGTGTAGTCGTCTGATTCTAACTTTGGAATAAGTTATGGTGGATTGGTCTAGCAGAAACCGGAGGTAATTATTTTGTTTTCTGGGATTGTAGGGAAACTTTTGAGGTGATTGGAAAATCATTTTGATTTTGATTTGTGTGGCATACTTGTCAACATATTGATAAATATTGGGTGTGAAATCATTACTTGATTTGGTAATTCAGGGGTCAACATTTGACCCTAGGGTCAAAATACCTATAGGGTCACCCTTACCCTGCTCGATTCGTATCCGTACCCGTACCCTGTCCTATCCTATCCTCGTACCCTAACGTACCATGGTCACAAAGCCTAAGGCAGGGTAAGGATCACGAAAAAATACACCATACCTGTCATGCTACCCTAACCTCATACCCTGCCCTCATACCGTATCATACTCTGTCTTATCTTATTATTTTCATTCATATTATAATTTTTTCCTCAAATTATGCTTAAATTTACCCTACCTTATCCTAATTTTACCCTGCCCATAAGTACCCTGCGGGCATAGAAAACTACTCAACCCTGCCCTTACCCTGACATGTACTGTTCATTGGGTCAAGAAAAAACGGTCATACCCTGCCCTTACTTTGCCCATTAAGGTAAGAGTTACCCTTACTCTGCCCATTGTCGACCATAATTCATTGTTTCGGTTTGCTTGCTTGATTATATCTTGTTTAATTGAAAAATGGTTTTGAAATGTTCATTAAGTGATTGTATTCATTTAAACACTTCGTAGAATGTTACATTAGAAATTGTTAGTCGGCATGTTTAGATCAATATTTATTAAATTAAATGGAAGTCTTTACTGTGAATGTTGAAAGCTTTGGCTGTTGTTTTGCATATCCTCACTTGTTTATTATTAGAGCATATGTATTTGCATTGTTCGCATGCTACTAAATTTTTGTCTACATATCTTGTTTTGTGGATGTGAACAAACTGATGTGTGCATCTAACAAAATCGAAGAAGATCGTAGACTAAGCAATATGTCGACATTATGTGATGTTGCATTCACATAATGGATTCTCTTCAATTTTTGTCTACATATCTTGTTTTGTGGATGTAAATAGATCGTAGACTAGAGAAGAATGTTGAACTCTTATAAGTGGGGAAGAAAATTCAATATAAGATATAGTCAAATTATTTATAAGATGATGCTTCAAGGCAAGTTTGGTGGCTAAAGACAAGTTAATATACATGTGTAAGTACAACTTGTTGATATCTAAGGACAAGAACAATTTCATGGAATTTGTCGAACAAAGAAAGTGATGAAATCATACAGTTGTGAATACGAAGAAATTCATCAAAGGTTTGATGTGTGTCATGACATATACAAGGCTGGACATTACATTTTTCAATGGGTAAAGCTTGTGTCAGCGCTGCAATATGGCTAAGGCATATATAGATGAATACTACGAAAAGTTTCGACACTTAGGTGTGAGACATAGTGTAGAAAGTAAATTCGGTCTACACGGAATAATTACGTTGAGTTTGTTTGGTCTTAACAAACTTGACTAATCACTTGACAAAGAGATCGGCAAGGGACTTGGTTTCTAAGTCGGTTAAGGGGCTGGACTTAAACCCATATAATTTTCTAGCGTTGAAGGTGAATTTAATGCGGAAAGCTCATTCCTAGAAAATTGATAAACATAAATAAACATCCCCAAGGCCAAGTATGTGTTCATGACCTACAAGTAATAGGTTGAAGAGGAACTCTTCTTAACAGGTTCTTTGAATAAATGTTGATTATCGGAGCACAATTGGATAGTGTTATCCACTAAAGAATCTACCTATATAAACGTGAAGTTTCTGGTCGCTTCATGAGATCTCGGTTTGATCTACATACGCTTATGAATGGATAGAGACTCCAGGGCCATTAAGAGTCAAGATAAGCTTAATGGTTTGTGAAGTAACTCATGCGTGTGTTACCATCAAGGAGCAAAGCATCTAAGTCAAAAGGATCATCTTCTAGTTCTCAAGAGACACCCATTTGCAACATGGCGAAAAGACCACCTAGACCTCCCAATCCAAACCCTCAAATACTACCTCCAAATCTTATAAATCCTCAACCCAACCATGTAGCCCCTCTCCCTCAAGCTCGTAGGGCCCTTAAGGACTATGTGGCCCCCATTGCATATGGCAACCGATCTCCTATCCTAGTTCCCGTGGTGGACAACCGTGACTTTGACTTGAAGATCTCCACAATTCAATGGTCCAATCAAACCAATTATCGGGGAGAGACAACGAGGACCCTAACTCCCAATTGACCTTGTTCCTCGAGATTTGTGACACTTTCAAAATAAATGGAGCTTCAAGAGATGCTATACATTTGAGGTTTTTCCCTTTCTCACTCACGGGGAAGGCTAGAGATTGGTTTAGGAGCCAAACACCGGCTAGCTTCACTACTTGGGAAGAGCTTGCCACCGCATTCCTTAAAATATACTTCCCTCCATCCAAGACGGCTCACATTCGAAGCAAGATTATGAACTTCAAGCAAATGGATGGGGAAACGCTATATGAAGCTTGGGAGAGATACAAGTAGTATCAAAGACTTTGCCCACATCACAACCTATATGCCTTCCTCTTATTCCATACCTTCTACACTGGAGTTGATGGTCCCTCGCGACTCACACTTGATATCGCCGCGGGAGGAGCCATTATGGACCTTGAACCAACGGATGGGTATGAGGTAATTGAGAAGATCACGAAGAACTACTTCATGTGGGCAAGTGAAAGAGGAAACCCAAGGAGGCAAGGAGGAGGCTATGAAGTGAAAGCCATAAGTACATGTGAATATGATTCATTTGCTATAATTTTGGGAGACCTCTCGGAGAAGGTGGATAGATTGCAACTTCCAGCGAAGGACCACTCAATGAGCCAAGGTTGTGACATTTGCGAGGTCAATGAGCATGATAGCAACTCTTGCCCTTTGGTTCACCGGATGAAAATGGAAGTGGGTACAAAGTAGTAAATTTTGTTGGTGGAAACCAAGGAAGAGAGTATGATGTTAGCTCCCCTCAAGGACAAAATTTCCAATCCAATTACACCACGGCAAGGTTCTCATCCGCTTGGAAGAATCACCCAAACTTCTCATACAAGACCACGGATCCTACACCTCCCGGCTTTGATTTTAGGCCCCCCTTCGAACAATCAAGCTTTCCAACCAATTCTAACCAGGGAACCAATACCAAGACCAATTCTAACCAAGGAACCAATACCAAGGCCAAAGGACGAATTTGCTTCAAAGGAATCAACCTCCCCAAATTAACCATCCTCCTCAACCATCAAATGAGCCCTCCGGTGTTGTGGCAATGTTTGCTAAACTCCTTGCTCATCAAGAGAAGATGAGTACAAAACAAGATAAGATGCAAGCCCAAATAGTCTATGATAAATGTGTCACAATAGAAACCCTAAGCTGAATATCTTCTCTGATTGGAATCTTTATTCGTGTTTCTCTCTTTTGCACTCACACTGCTAAAAAAAACCCTTCTTTAATTGTCTACAGATACAACTTCACAAACCAGCTCTCTTGGGTTCGACCCCGTTTACCGCTAGCTAGTTGTTTCGCAGGAAAAAATAAATTTCAGTTTGATGTGTCAGACAACGCGCGTCACACTACTAGAGAGGCCACTCCGGAAGGCGATGATGCTACATCTTGAGCTTATATTGCATTTTGTTCATACATGTATTGATGCTCTATTCCTTTGTTTCTTGGATCATGTATTTGGATGTTAAGTCGCCTTTTGGCGCAATTTCGGATGATGGATGCTATTTCGATGATTTACTCTTCATTTGTCTTTGGTTGTATCCTACACTCTTATGATATTGAAGGTGTTTTATTATTTGTGCTTTTGAACCTCACAGGATATATATACATGTTCTTCCCGTGACAAATTCACCTTCCTTATCTATAATTGCAATCAAAAGACTATTTCTCATTCCAAGAGTTAAATCATTGGAATTCAACCCATTCTTCAAACGAGGGGAGTTCCTATGCGCCTTTGCCTTTATTATCATTCTTTGCGCTTAAGGACTAAGCTTGAATTAAGTGTGGAGTGGGTTTATGCATAGTTCACATGCTTTCATGCCATGCATCTCGCTCTTAGATGGACACTAGCATCTTTTGCACCATTTCCCCAACATGAGAGTGTTGTTAACCACATAGGCTTGTGATTATGATTTTAAAATACCTACAAATCACTTCTAGCCTACTTGTCACAAATTTTTGATCTTGAACTTACAACGAACTTAGTCCTTTGAATGTCCATTCTTGTGGATCAATATCATTGCTATCTCAAGTATTTTCATTTAAATACCTTGGATTAAGTTTTAGCAATCACTTTTAAAAAAATTCACGAAAAACTTAGAGCTTTTGTATGCTCCTTGGTGACTTGAATTTCTCTAATTTAGTGCCTTGCTTGTAATTGTTCCCCGCGCATTTCATACATTCCTTGAACATTATGTCAAGTTTTATGTATGAGGTCAAAAGAGGTTGAAAAATAGGCCCCAACAAAAAATTGCTACACTTTCATGGTCAAAAGAGAGCAAAGCCCCGACTAAAAACTTTCTCGAAGTACAAGAGAAGTTTTACTTCAAGATATACAAATGCCGGGTGTTAGGAAGAAAACTTCCTCCTCAAAAGCATTTGTAGTCCAAAGGCCATTTGAAAAAGAAAATAAAGAGCACTTAAAACTCGACTTATTGTTTATCCATCATTCTAGACTTGCGTGTGTGCATCATTTGTATTGCGTGCTAGTTAGATTAACTCATGGACGATCCTTGTGCTTGCACGGGAGCTCTCATTTGGTATATGCTCATTTTCTAAGAACTCATAGTGTCAAACTCCCCTTCCCTTATGGATTACGGCCTAAGCGCCTAAGACTTGGGAATCAGTTTCATGTCGCGAATCCATGGACTAGCCCTAGCTAGCATAGGTGGGCAATTGACACTCTTTTGTGCAAACTAATAACTTTGCCTCTATTGTAATGCCGTGAATATGAGGAGATTTTTGGATTAGGCATTTGATGGCCCTAGCATTCATGATCTTGAATGCACAACTTCATGGGTACTTAAATGGTTCAAAAGTTTTTTTGATGATAATATGATGGTAGCCCTAGTTTGGGATGAGGAATTTGTTTTGAGATCTCCTCGCCTTGGTTGAGCACTCTTGCATTCTTTCTAATGGGATAAGTGCATTAGGGATTTGTGAGTATTCTCTTTTCTCAAAACTCTCACGAGACTATAACTTGTCCACTAGGGTAGCCTAAGGGTTTAAAGGCTAAGTGCATGCGCTAAATGCATTCATAACGCCTACGAAAAGGACCTAGTTAGGATGTACATACTTTCATCTATCTTTCATTGACATGTCTACAAATAATGATCGAGACCTAGTGAAAGCTAGTGATGCAAATAGACAAAAAAAAATAGCACCACTAGCATTTCGCCATTTACATGACCTTGACATATTTGCATGTTTAAGTGTGGAGTGTTGATAAGTCCAGTTTTTGACTTATTAATACCCATTTTCACTATAGCTTTGAGTCGTTTCCGACTATATTTTGATGTCATATGACCTTTATCTCTACATTTCAGGTAGAAAAAAACTCCCCCTCAAAGTCAAAGCCTAGAAACGAACACTCGAAGGAAAATCGAAGTTTTGGAGCAAAAAGTGGGCTAAAAGATTCAAAGCCGATCGGTTCAGAAACTGCCCTGAACCCGCCGGCCGGCTGGATGGGAGAATCAGACATTGGAGCAACCCCTCACTTTGAGTCGATCGATTGGACTCACCAGCCGATCGGCAGGATAAAGGAATTCATGAAATTCACAACCACTCACTTTGAGTCGGTCGGCTGGAGAAGAGCTATCCAAATGCTTGCCCTCGCACATAATGAACCGGTCGGCTCACCTAGGCAACCGGTCAACTGAAGACAGGGGAATTCCAAGCTACAACCGCTCACTCTGAGTCGGTCGGTTGATAAGTTTAACTGGTCGACTGGTCCATGCCCTGTACAAGCAATGCAACCGCTCACTTTAAGTCGGTCGGCTGGACATTTACACAGAAACAGTTTGGACTTCAGCCACCAACCGACCGACTAGATTTTAGACACTATTCCAGCCGACCGAGTGGACCTGCTTCTTCAGGATTTTCTACCCGATGCTATTATAAATAGAAGAAAGAGGTTTTGACCAAGTGTGCTGAGTTCTTGGGGGGGGGGGGGGGGGGGGGAACACCAGAAAAAGAGGCTCAATCAAGGTCATCATCAAGGATTCACCAAGGAGAAGAAGAGGAGATCAAAGGGAGATTCTAGGACTAATCATCCTACTTCCTCTACACTTTCTCCATTCTACTTGTTGTTTTCTATGAACCCTACTCACACTATGTTGTCTTAGTCACCTTGTGTTTTGAGGGTCTTACAACTCTCCTTGGTACTCTATGATCATGTATACACATTTGATTCTATATTACATGGTGTTAATTTCATGTTCAATAAGCTCTTCAAATTTGACATGTAACTAAGTGTTTGATGAAATGCCTAGGTAACATGTTGATCTTAAAACTTGACATAGGCATCGATGGACCTTAGGGAAGGTTTGGATGTAGTGAATATGATCGTATCTAGTGTTTACGACGGTAAATGCATGGAAATGAAGTGAACTCGTACTTTAAGCCTATGACATTTATTACCTTGGGAGATGTTCCAAGGATAATGATGGCTATAAAGTGAACCAACAATCTCGATGGAGTGAGGTTCTATTTAAGAAGGCTTAACTAAGATTAGAATCACATGAAAATTGTTCTACCTTAGTCTATGCTAGGTTCTAAACTATTTGACACCTTGTTATCCTTAATACTTGTGTACGTGATAAATTTGGGGAAATGCCGAGGGGAGTAAGCCCTTGAAACTTTGTTTTAATGGAAATTTAATCCCTCAAAACTCTTGCATTGTTAGTTTGTAATTGAAATTCGCCTCATACTTGATTTGTAGAAGTAGCCAAGTAATATATGCAAAATTGTCCTAGCGCATAATCGCGTTTGCTCCTTTGGGTTCGACTCGGTCTTACCGAAAATCTATAAATTCTTTTGACTAAAAAGTTTTTCACAAATCTGTAACAACATGCGTCTCCATACTTCAAATTTCTTTGATAATTTGGCCGTTTGACTCCACAGAGTACTCAACATTTAGCTTCATCCCCAATGTGTGCACCAAATTAGCTATTTTGATGCCACAAACAACATCCCGACGTTTCCTCTTATTGTAGGGATCAACATGGGTTTTGTTACAAGTAATTAACTGCACAAATTAGTTAAACAATAATTTTAGTTACTTTGCAGATTTAAACAATGAATACTTAGCAATTGAATTAAGTTAAAATAAATTTACCAGGAGACAGAGACAATGGGCTGAATGTCCTCATCAGAACATTCTTCAACTTCTGTCTCTTGAGATAATTCAGCAGTGGGTTTAACAGTAGAGGGTCTTCATTGGGTGACTCATCATCAAATGGTTCTTCAAACACTTCAACAGTGGGTTTAACATGTGGGTCTTTAGTAGGTGGTTGCTCAAATCCAGCAGGTGACGGTGTAAGGGAGGGTTATCGACCATTTGCACGCTGGGAGGATGAGACGGTGCGAGTTGGGTATTTGGTTGATGGGGAAACTACGAGGGGTACTAGCAGTGGTGCTTCGTCAGGTGCAGCTTCACTAATAGGACTATCTAGGGGTTAGGCATAGAATTTTGGAGTTTCTCGACTCTTAATTTGGAAGAACATCTAGGGCTTCGGTGCAAAGTAGTTTGTATGGACTTGATTTTCGTCCTGGGAGTACTACTAGGTTGGACGGTGGCTTCAACGTCTAGGACTTCAATATCCGGTTCAGTGGACGACGTCGATGCCGGTTTGTATGGCGATTTGCTCGACAGTGGAGGTTTTAAAGTAGCCTTCTTCGCCTGTTTTGCTGGTGGTCCTCCTTTTTGGCCACCGACTCCGGTGTATGGGACTTGGCTGGCCTTCGGCTGCTCGGAGAGTGCAGCTTCATGACCCACTGCTTGTTGGTAGCTGATGGACCATAATTATACGAATCAAAAACACAGTTAAAGCCACTAAATTAGACTGTTTGTCTATTTAACTTCTGCTTGTTAGTCCCGATATATTTCTACAGGGTATTTTTGAGCTTAGAGAGAATACACGCTAAGGAGAGGATTTTACGCAGAAAAGATGTTACGAGTCATTCCAAGGTCACGATCAGACGCTGACTGAAGAAATCTAAAGATCCTGACATGGAATCAATCAAAACAAATCAAACCGAAGAGCAACCAAAGTCAGTCCGGAGCTGAAATACACCGATAGTTTTGTGAGAACTTCACAAAACTCACACAAACTCACTCTTCTCCCTCCATGACCGGCGGCTTTGGGAGCCAAAGCCTCCTCCCCCCACCACAACCGGCGGCTTTCCTCATGGTGACCGGCCACCGGCGGCTTCCACCTCCTCCTCCTCCTCCCTTGGATGAAAACCATGTGGTTTCATCCTCACCACCCATCTCCTCCCCTTTTGGCTATAAATACAAGCCATTCTCCTCTCATTTGTATCATCCCATTCACAACACAAAATCACTTATCTCTCTAAGTTTGGCAATTTGTAAGTTTGGTTTTGAAATAATACTCTTGTTGGTTCTTGAGTATTATAACGGTTTTAGAGAATACTCCTGTTGGTTCTTGAGTATTCAAGTAGAAATTGGGAATACTCCTGTTGGTTCTTGAGTATTCCCCTTTACTTACTGTCTTTCAAAAACCCCCGAGTATTTAGCTATGGTATCCACCTCTATGGATATTCGTAGCTAAACTCTTCATTCGGTTGAAGGGGTGTACTTGTATCATAAAATGTTTTAGACTTTGCTTTAGTATTTTTTCTCTGTATTCAAAACTTGTTCTATGTGCCATATATTAGGCCAGAACCGGCGGATCCAATACCTGTTCAAATGGACGAGGAGAGAGCATCCCCACATAATAATGAATATGAGTTGGACGAACTTATGCATTTCAATGAAGAAGCATTTCAAGCGGATGGACAGGGCAACGACCAGTGTCATGAGGGAGCCCAGGATAGTTCGGGGAATGATGCCGATGGAGATGGCACACCGCGGACGGCATTTAATATAGGAGTGACATCGGGCAGTGAAGGACTAGAGGAGATGACACGGATAGGTTTGATGTCCCAGGATGGTCGACCGTGGATTGTTCCAGCGGGTGATGACAAGTAAGGAAAATTTTTTGCATATACAAATTGACATTGCATTACTAATAATATTGTACATTACCCACGTGAAATTTTTTCAGCTTTGACCCACCATCAGCTGTTAAAAAAATCGGGTTGCAATGTATCGCCCCTGGTTTTAAGGTTGGTTGGACGACAATTGGCACGTGTGATCCCGATGCGCCGTTGAAATGGTTTCGACATTTTAAGGTAAATGGTATTAAATTTGTATAACAATGTCTGTTTTTATTCCGATATTCAGTCATTTCGTAATTGGATACATATTAAGATAATATTACAAATTTCGTAACGCACATATGCAGAGCTTGTACCGGTGGGATCCAATGCACAACGATCAAATTGAGGCCAACTTTAGAAAGAAGGCGGGGAAGATACTCCAAGATGCTTGGAAAGACATGCGAAAGGGGACGACTAAAGGATCGAAGTGGTTGACAAATGATCACTGGCTTGCAGCAAAAGAGCGCTTCGACACGGACCCAGTATTCAAGGCCCGGAGTGAACGGAAAAAGCAAATCTATTTGGCCAGGCATGCTAGAAACGGGCCGTTGTTGCACGCCTTTGGATCGAGACCAGCACATTTTCACCATGCGAATCTGGTAATACAAATATTGAAAGCACTTTAATTTACATTATCAAATACACTATCAACATTTGTTATATGTTCAGGGAAAGAGTAATCAACGACAAGTGTTCCCCACTGATATGTTTGATCGGAAATTCAAGCGGAAGGATGGGACATATTTGATCCCCGACGCGGAAACGAAAAGGGTATGTGATGACCTAATTTTATGTCTCCGCATCACTACTTTGACTATGAATATAATGTCAATCAAAATGTAATGTGTAAATTCATGTTTCTGTTTGGGATTGAATATCTTAAATATTTGATTTATTTCGTAACAAATAATTTTTATGTTTCATGGAAAATGTACAGAAAGAGCTCGAGGATGCTGAAGCTGTGGTCTTAGGGAAACATGACAAAGGGAAAAGGGTACCAGAGGAGGAGCTAGTGGAGGCCGCTGCAACTGTCATGGGTGTTAACCCCAGGTCTGGGATACCGTATTTGTACGGCCATCGGCGACATTAATAACGGAAAAGTTCTCCTCAACCGGCAGCCAGTCAAGCGCGAGCTCACACGTATCAAGGTCCCAACAACCGGAAGGGTGGATATCTCAGGAGATGAGGCCGCGATTAGAGCGCATGGACGAGCTTTTTAACTCTCAGTCCCGACAGGAGGATGAGATCAGAGATATGAAGGGAAACATAGAGCGATTGATGCAAATGATGCAAATGCAATCTCACATGCTTAGGATGTTAACTCCTACATATCCTCCGCCTCCAAGTCAAAGTCCGCACGTAAACAACCGCAGTCAGCCTACTCAGAGATCAAATGAAGAGAATCGGGGACGTCGTTAGGGCTAGAGGGGAAATTTAGCATTGGACCTGCTAAATTACTAATCAATTTCGAAAAATATTGTGTTTGTTTTTCGAATAATAATTTTTAAAATGCAATTAAATTGTTTTTCAAAATGCAATTAATGTAATGTTCAATTAAATTCAAAATGTTAAAAGAAAAATCGAAAATTGTATCTGGTGACGGAATTGTGTAGGAATTACACCGGAATATTGATGGGCAATATTGACAGCGCTCATCTTAAAAACGTCATCTTATTGCTGGCGGAATTTTGCCGGCATATTGATGGAAATTAGTCTGACGAATTTTTGCCTGATAATTGATGGAAATTTTATATGACGGAATTCTGCGGGAAGAGTGATGGAATTAATTTGTGACTAAATGTTATTGGAATAACGACGCATATTTATCCATGACGGAATTTTGCCGAATGAATGATGGAAATTATCGGTCACGAAATTCTGCTGGAATAATGATGGAATTAAATGGTGACTGAATGTTATAGGAAAAATGACGCATTTTATTTATGACGGAAATGTGCGGGAAAAATGTTGGAAATATTTCGTGGAGGAATTTTGCATGAACAAAGACGGAAATTAGTTATGACGGAAATTTACCGGAATAATGATGGAGATAGGTATGACGGACATTTATGGGAATAATGAGGGAAAATAATTGGTGACGGAATACAGAGGGAATTATGATGGAAATAATGCATGTCGAACTTTTGTGGGTAAATACACGGAAATTTACATCGGAAAATTGACGAACGTGTGACGGAGTTTTGAGTGACGGAATGTAGACGGAATGTATACGGAAATTTGACGGAAAATGATGACGGAATTTTGCTGGAATCAAGTTTTCGCCGGGAAAAATGCCCACGCTGACGGAATTGTGCGGGAATTTCTGTGTTTTCCGGCAAAATTTCGTCACGTTTCCGTCGCTTTTAAAATGACTGAATTTTTCCAAAACTTTGTAGTGTATTGTGTAAAATAAGTATTGAAATATAATTTAAACAATATATGTTTCAGCAAAATTGACGCCGCAACCAATTTCACTTTTAAATCTCGCATCGGCAACTTCTCTGAGCGATAAAATGCGCAGGACGCATCTTTGCAAACTCCTCTCCCACCACAGTCTCCGACGACTGAGAAATCTCACACCTCCACTCCACCTATCTGATTGCTCCCAACTCCGATTCATCATTCAAACCCTGTCGTCTATTCAATTCCAACGCTTTCAGTTATGTCTCAGATTGCCGATTTTATAGCGGAGAACCAAAGCGGGCAAGTGATGTTGATGTGAACAAGGTCGTTGGGTACAAGATCAATCTGAAGTCCGTGGAGGCGAGGGAGGAGATAAAGCTGGCGCTGGAGTCGAAGAAGACGGTATATTTCAACAAGGAGGCGAAGGCAGCTAGGGATGCGGTGAAGGAGGTTTTGGATGTGTTTCAGGGGTTGTCGGGGAGGCTGGGCGAGGATGAGAGTGGTGTGCTGCAGAGATAGATGGTCATGAAGATTAAGCAGTTGAAGAATTAGCTTGAACATGATGAATGTTGGATGAAGGAGGAGAGAACGGGCCGCCTTAGAGTTACTAATGATTTCAACACTTAGATAAATTTGGGATATAGATAGGGTTACTGACGTTGCTTGTTTTTCTACCCTTAAATCAATGAGATCAAAGACATAGTAAGCTAGTCAAAAATATTTATATTTGACCAGTAAGATCGGGTGAACCCAAAGGAGCAAACACGATTATGCGCTAGGACAATGCTGCATATATAACTTGGCTACTTCTACAAATCAATTATTAGATGAGTTTCAATTAATCGCTAACAATGCAAGAGATTCAAGGGTTTAAACTTCTATTAAAAGAGAGTTTCGAGGGATTACTCCCTTCCTTGGCATTTCCCATTGATCACGTATACACGAATTATTCATATCAAGGTGTCAAATAGTTTTGAACCTAGTTTAGACTAAGGTAGACCAACTTTCGTGTGAATTTATTCTTAGCCAAACCGTTTTAACTAGAACCTCACTCCATCGAGATTGTTGGTTCACTCTATTACTTTATAATCCTTGAAACATCTCCAAGGTGATAAATGCAACAGGCATAGAGTACTAGTACTTCAACCCCGTAGAAATGATCATATTCACTACATCAAAACTGTTCCTAAGGTCCATCGATACTTAGGTCAAGTTTTAAGATAAATATGTGACTTAGGCATTTCATCAAACACTTGGTTACATGTCATATATGAAGAACTTAATGAACATGAATTTAACACCATATATTATTAAATCAAATGTGTATACATGATCATAGAGTACCAAGGAGGGTTATAAGGCCCTCAAAACACAAGGTGACTACTCACACATCATGTAAGACAACATGGTGTAAGTAGGGTTTATAGAAAACAACAAGAGAATGGAAAATGTGTAGAGGAAGTAGGATGGTTAGTCCTAGAATCTCTCTTTGATCTTCTCTTCTCCTCCTTAATTGGATCCTTGTTGATGACCTTGATTGAGCCTCTTTTTCTGGAAAATTTTCCCCAAAAACACAACACACCAGGTCAAACCTTCCTTCTTCTATTTATAGGCTCGGGTAAAAATCCTAAAGTAGCAGGTCCAGCCGATCGGCTGGTGGCTAAAATCCAGACTGTTTCTTTTGTAAATTTCCAGCCGATCGGTTGGACTAGCCAACCGACCGACTCAAACTGAGCGATTGCATTGTATGTACAGGGTAAGGACCAGCCGGTCGGTTGGATTGGCCAACCGAGCGACTCAAAGTGAGAGGTTGCATTGCTTGAAATCCCCAGTCTTCAGCCAACCGGTTGAGAAGTTAAGCTGACTGGTTCATTTTGTGCGAGGGTAAGCATTTGGATAGCTCTTCTCCAGTCGTCCGGTTGGGTGCTCAGTCGACCGACTCAAAGTGAGCGGTTGTGATCATCCTTAAGAACTTAAGTCAGCCGATCGGCTGGTGAGTCCAACCGACCGACTCGAAGTGGGCGATTGCTTCTCAATTTCAGCTCTTTCATCTAGCCGACCGACTGGTTCAGGATGATTTCTCAACCGGTCGGCTGGGGGTCCTTTTTTCCCACTTTTTGCTCTAAATCTTTGATTTTTCCCCGAGTCTTCGTATATAGGCTTTGACTTTGAGGGAGACTCGTTTTCTACCTGAAACGTAGAGTTAGAGGTCAAATGCCATCAAAATAACATCGGAACGACCCAAAGCTGTAGTGAAAAATGGCTTTTAATTAGTCGAAATCTCAACTTATCAACACTTCACATTTAAGCTTTGTTCGTCCCGAACAAAGTATGCAAATATGTCAAGGTCATGCAAATGGCGAAATGCTAGTGGTGCTATGTTTTTTGTCTATTTGCCTCACTGCCTTTCATAAAGTCTCGATCATTATTTCTAAACATGTTATCCAAAGGCAAATGAAAGTATATACATCCTAACTAGCTCCTTTTCGTAGGCGTTGCTAATGCATTTAGCACATGCATTAAGCCTTTAAACCCCTAGGTTACCCTAGTGGATGAGTTATAGTGTCGTTGTACATCCACCGCAGGAACAAGGATAGGAGATCGATAGCCATAAGCATTGGGGGCTACATAGTCCTTGAGAGCCCTACGAGCTTGAGGGAGAGGGGCTACATGATTTGATTGAGGAATTATGGGATTAGGAGGTAGGAATTGAGGATTGGGATTGGGAGGTCTAGGTGGTCTATCCGCCATGTTGCAAATGAGTGTTTCTTGAGAGTTTGAAGATGATCCTTTTGACTTAGATGATTTGCTCCTTGTGAAATAAGGATTCAAATCTTTATCCACAATCTCGTTGGATTTCTTAGCTTTAGGAGGCATAAAAGAGAAGCACCTACAAGGAGAAAACAAGCAAGACAATTGAGGATAATGTGATAAACTCAAGAAACACAAGTAACAAGACAATAAAAACAAAAATGAAGTAGTCGAAGTGTCATGCAAACTATCCTAGGGATAATCTAACCAATGCTCATCGGCAACGGCGCCATTTGACGTTGCTAGTTTTTCTACCCTTAAATCGATGAGATCAAAGATGAAGTAAGCTAGTCAAAAACGATTTATATTTTATCGGTAAGATCGGGTCGAACCCAAAGGAGCAACGAGATTCAAAGGTTTAAACTTCTATTAAAAGAGAGTTTCGAGGGGTTACTCCCCTCCTTGGCATTTCCCATTGATCACGTAGTTTTGACACCTTGATATGCATAATCCCAACAAGAATTATGCATATCAAGGTGTCAAATAGTTTTGAACCTAGTTTAGACTAAGGTAGACCAACTTTCTTGTGAATCTATTCTTAGCCAAACCGTCTTAACTAGAACCTCACTCCATCGAGATTGTTGTTTCACTCTATTGCCTTTATCATCCTTGAAACATCTCCCAAGGTGATAAATCGAATAGGCATAGAGTACTAGTTCACTTCAATCCTGTAGAAATGATCATATTCACTACATCCAAACCTTTCCTAAGGTCCAACGATACTTAGGTCAAGTTGTAAGATAAACATGTGAGTTAGGCATTTCATCAAACACTTGGTTCCATGTCATATATGAAGAACTTAGTGAACATGTATTTAACACCATAGATTATTCAATCAAAATATGTATACATGATCATAGAGTACCAAAGAGGGTTGTAAAACCCTCAAAACACAAGGTGACTACTCACACATCATGTAAGACAACATGGTGTAAGTATGGTTTATAGAAAACAACAAAGAGAATGGAAAAGGTGTAGAGGAAGTAGGATGGTTAGTCCTAGAATCTCCCTTTGGTCTTCTCTTCTCCCTTTGGCCGACCGACTCAAAGTGACCAGTTGTATTGCTTGAAATCCCCTGTTTTCAGCCGATCGGTTGAGAAGTTTAGCCGACCGGTTCATTTTGTGCAAGGCCAAGCATTTGGATAGCTTTTCTCCAGTCGTCCTGTTGGGTACTCAGCCGACCTACTCAAAGTGAGCGGTTGTGAGCTTCCTTTAGAACTTTAGCCAGCCGATCGGTTGGTGAGTCCAACCGACCGACTCAAAGTGAGCGATTGCTTCTCAAGTTCAGCTCTTTCATCGAGCCGACCGGCTGTTCAGGGCGATTTCTCAACCGGTCGGCTAGGGGTCCTTTTTGCCCAATATTTTGCTCTAAATCTTCGGTTTTTCCCCTAGTCTTTGTTTTTAGGCTTTGACTTTGAGGGGGACTCGTTTTCAACCTGAAACATAGAGATAGAGGTCAAATGACATCAAAATAACGTCGGAACGACCCATAGCTATAGTGAAAAATAGCTAATAATAAGTCGAAATCTCGACTTATCAGTTACTCGTGAGAATGAGTTTATGGGCCTTATTTTTTTGGCCCAATATCTTATTTTAAACGACATACGCGCCTGTATGTGTCGTAAAGTTATTTTAAAATTTTCAAAATTCCCTCCACTCGAAAATATCTTTCCCCCTAAAACGAAAATATTTTAAGTGACATTTTAAAGGAAAGTTTGTCACCTAAGTGGCACTAAAAATATTCCATGGTCTGCCCAGATTTCATTATAAAAATGAACCATACAGAAACAACACCTGCAATGCAAATCATCATACTTCATCAACAGATTGTTGCAATTCATTTTCGGATTGGAAGAAATCATCCCCATGAGCTATTTTACCATCAAGCATGTTGATCCCCTTGTTCGTGTGTTCTGTTCTGCGTTTAATTTTTTTACGTTTACGCGACTTACTTTGGACTAAAATTCAAACGGCATATCACCCTCTTTAATGCCAAGGTAATTTCAAACTTTAAGGGGTGGGTCAATGCCAGACTTGATATGGAGATGTAATTTTCATTATTACGGAACATACTTTGAGTTATCGCTTTAATTAAGTTGCATCAAAGATGTAACGGGACATTTTAAACACGTCGCTTAAAGAAATGTCGCATTACCACAATTAAGGGACATACAATTGGTCTTGCTTAAACGGAAGTCGCGTTAACATCTTTATGGGATAACCATTTTTCCGTTTCATAAACTTTTGTCGCATATTTATGTAGTGGCGTCGTATAAGCCTTCATATGCGACAAAGCTATTGCGACAAGTATCAAAGTTTGTCCCGTATGATGTAAAATGGTGTAGTGATAGTTTGATAACAGTTGAGTGTCAGACTTTTATTTACTACATCTGTACCGTACAAAACTTCAACGTTACAAAACTTCAGTATTCGATACACTAGTACTGAATATGCAATCGCAAGATGAAAGAATATACTCAAAAAAGCTAAATTCCACTACTGAAAGTCTTGGCCGGCTGCTCTCATCAGTTACTGTTTTCATTATGGGTCCATCTATTCACTAATTTGTTTTCTATTTTTTTTATTTCACATGATTTATATAAGAAAACGATATGTGAGGCATGTGAATAGTTTGGTTTCTTTTATTATATAACGTATGGAATAGTTTAGTTGAATTAATGGTTCGTTAGGATATTTTGGAAAGTGATTTTTTATGGAAGAAAAAGGTATTGTGTGCTTTCCTAATGTTTTGTGGCTAACCGATTGGTATTTTTCAAATAAAAAATTCATTTTTCTCCAAACTTTAGTTCCTTCCGCTCATATTTTCTAAGAACCATAACGGAATGTAAATGTTTCAGAATTCAATTTAAAATTAAGTCAATAAGATGTCATTTTTCCTAAGGACCGCCACTTCTCGTGCGATAATAATTATGAATTACAAAGAATTGGTAGCCTCTGAATCGATGGATCAAAAAAGTCATATCAATAGGTAATATATAATTAAGATATATATAAATAATATTGTTAGAAATAAATTACTGAAACAACATTAATACATCCAGGATCGTAAACTCAAATCAGATTAAAGAGAACGTACTGTTAGAACCTTTAATATGCTGTAGCGTAACTTCTGAAACGGATGTGCACATGAGTACACCGGATTAGGTCTTCCAGTCCTGCCACCAGAGTCGTCTCATACTTTTCCACCGAGAGGGCAAGAAAAGCGATTGTCTTAAGATGTGGTGGATCGGGACCATAACCCATATAAACAGCAGGGGTGGAGGGTTTTAGCTAAATCGGATAGTTTGATAAGCAGAGTATATAAAGCTAGATATTGGGCTCGCTGTGGTTTTTGATATACAAGGGAGGGTACAAATGGTGATTCAATCTTGCACTCTGTGAAGGATTGTTGGGCATAAAGGGTTGTGGTGTAGCGGTTATAGTCTTGGTCGAATGACCAGGAGGTCGATCGTTAAAACCCCTTCTGAATGCACACAATGACATGAGTGTAGGACTTATCTATTCCTTGCTTATCATAGTGAAATTTTTTAAAAAAATGCTTTTAAAAAATAGGGTTATTGTTGGTGCAGCAGAGTGATTTGGGAGAAATTGGTAATAAATATCACATGGATTGAGGTTAACTGTCAATATCCAGCAGACTGGCTTTGGTATTGTGCACAAGGAAATGACTCAGAAAAGTTCATTTTAATACTGTGTAGCATTTGGCTTCTATGGTTCAACTGCAATAGAATCAGAAATGGTGAACCGGCTTGGAAGTCAAAAGATTTATGTAACAGAATAGTTGCTTGCTACTGTCCAGAGATGTGATCAGTTGAACTCGACAATAGTGAGAAATGGTGTTGGAGGGATGTGTACCGGAATCAGTCAAAAAATCTAAAGCATCACTGTTTTTCTATGATGCCATGTGGACTAATACTGAAGGAGATACGGGTTTACTTTTACTGTGAGGTGTGAATGTTTGCTCCGTTGTGTTGTAGCGGAGAGGAAAGGGGGGCATCAGTCGAGTATTGTTGATTTTTTTGTTAAGAAATTTACATATCCATAACAAAATTTCTGGATTAATTGTTATTCATTTAGGGCCGAAATTAGCACGAGCACGAGCCCGATCCTAGGTCGAGAAGCCCTATGAATTGAAAGGTCGATTATGACTTTAGGGCTGATGAATTTTCTCAGGGTTCGATTCAGCCCGATCATAATGTACAAAGGGCTAAGGCTTCGCAAAAGTCATACTCCCCCGGCTCGATATGACTAGAGCTTAGCCGACCCAATCCTTTGCCGACCCTAGTACTTATAAATAGAACAATACTTCAGTAGAAAAGAGTGATCCGAAATAACTTTAAAATTGGGGGTGGAGGGGGAACATAAATAAAATTTGAAGTATTTTTAAATAACTTCTCAAATGACTATTTATAGAAGTTATTTTAATTTTGAACTTGAGCATGATACGGTGATGTACCAATCTCCACTTTAATTAATTATCAAATATATTGTGTTTAGCTTCTTCTTTTCCTGTTGAAACTGTCTTATCCAAATGATATAAAATAAATAATATCAGTATGCTTTGTTTATATATTTTGTAACAGCAAAGTGATTGACAAGTCTTAAGTTATTATTTGATCCATACACTTCCCTTTCTCATTATTCTTTCTTTTTTTTTTGATTGGCTCATTATTCTGAACTTAACACAATGTTTAGGGCCTTGTTAATGTCTACCTTTGAACAAGTCAAACCAACATGTATGAAAGTGACAAAGGTGCAGTCTAACTTTAAGTTTTGAGACTTTTATCGAAAAATAGATATTAGATTAAGGGAGTCACTCAAATATAAGTCTGTAAACTGTAAATTTCATGGGACGTTCTTATATTTTTCATGATTTGTATTTTCTGAATAAGAAAAAGGATCTAATATAAACCATACTTAAATATGTTAACTATAAACCCTCTAAGAATTTGATATGTGACACACACAACCAGTCAAAATTCGGGGGATTTTTGTAAATAAAAAAAGTAGGACTAATTTTAGAATATATAACAGATGTGAGGATATAAAGGTCCAAAAAAAACACGACACATTAGACCTTTGATGCTTTATATGAGTGTTGTGAACAGACGAAAGATCCGACCGCAACGAGGTATATGTCGCTGCATAGCTGACTCAAAGTTCTAAAACTATCTAGTTCACACCAAGAGTAAAAAATGTCGTTTAAAGGGTCGAAACATGAGTCAAAGTCGACGCAGCTACATAATTTGTAGCGGGTCACAATGATGTCCACTCGTGTTTCGACCTTCTAAAAGGCCTCGTCTAATCTTGATGTGATTTAGAGAGTTGTAGGGTTTTGAGTTATCTACGCATCGACAAATAACTCACATCCATCGGATTTTATATTTGCTCACAACACTCATTTGAAACAGCAAATGTCTAATCTGCCAATTGTGGTGTAAATTCATTTCATTCATAACCAATATGAGCTAAGAGCATCCCCACCATGCTTTTTTGGAGCATAGAAAGTGAGCATGAGAGATGATCAAAAAAATCATGCACCCCCACCATGATTTTTTTGATCATCAAAAAGATCATCACATGGTTTTTTTTAAAATGAGCATCTCATGCTCTTTTTTTGTGTTTTGAGCATGAGAATGAGCCAATCGCAACGCGCCACGTGTCCTGTGTAAGAAACAGTACAGTTTTTATTTTGATCTTGCAACGAATATATCTTCTAAATTACAAATTAAAAAAAATCAAAATAAATACCAATATTCATAATTTTTGAGCTCTATAAAACGAGATACACTTTGATATATTTTTATTAATCTTAACATTTATGAGCTATAATTTATGTAGTGATGAGAGAGATTGATGATAAACTTTTTTTTGGATCATGGTGGGGTGCATGTGATTGAAAAAATCATGAGGGATGATTAGATGAGAGAGAAAAATGATGAGAGATATGGATGGTATGATTTTTTTGATTATGGTGGGGGGATGCTCTAAGGACTCATTATTTTACTTCAGTGTCATTTTACAACATATTTTAAAGCTTTATGAATACTTTTTATGGCTGAACATTTAGTCTTAAGTCTGAATATTTTGGCTTAATTCTGAACATTTAGCTTAACTCTGGACATTTAGCCTTAAGTCTGAGCATTGAGCGGTACACACTGATGTCGTGTTTCGACCTTCTAAACGACCTTGTTTGATCTCAGTGTGAACTATAGTGTAGGGCTTCTAGTTAGATACGCAACGCAAAATAGCTCGCCTCCATCAGATTTTTCATTTGCTCCCATCACGCATTTGAAACAGCGAAGGTCTAATATGTCTTTTGTGGAGTAAATTCATTTCATTCATGACCAATATGAGCTAAGGACTCTTTATTTTGCTGCAATATCATTTCACAACACATTGTATAACCTTCATGAATACTTTTTGTGGCTGAACATTTAGTCTTTAAGTCCGAACATTTTGGCTTAAGTCTGAACATTGAGCGGTACACATTGATGTCTGACGTCAACTCGTGTTTCGACCTTCTAAACAACTTTGTCTGCTCTTGGTGTGAACCAGCAGAGAGTTGTATGCTTTCAGTTAGCTACGCAACGGTATATAGCTCGCCTCCATCAGATTTTCCAACTGCTCCCGACTCTCATTTGAAAAAGCGAATGTCTAATAAGTCATTCATGGCCAATATGAGTTAATGACTCTTTATTTTGCTTCAATATCATTTCACAACACACTATATAAGCTTTATGAATACTTGGCTGAACATTTAGGTATGAACATTTAGTCTTAAGTATGAACATTTAGCCTTAAATCTGAACATTGAGCGGTACACACTAATGTCTGACTTCCTCTCGTGCGTTGACCTCTTAAACGACCTCGCCTCCTCTTGGTGTGAACCAGAGAATTGTAGGGCTTTGAGTTAGCTACACAACGATATATAGCTCGCCCCCATCGGATTTTGCATTTGCTCCCAGCACTCATATAAAGCAGAAAAGGTCTAAATTGAATTAAGATTATTTACGAAAATACAAAAAGACAATATTGCTCATCGGCGTTCAATTACGATATTTCAACAAATTTGACACGTGTCAACTTTTGAGGAGATTTAGAGTTAATATAAAATAATCCGGGTCACCGGAACCGCACTCTTCTGAATAATTTGTTATCTTTGTGAAATTTTTAGTGTTTGTTAAATAATTTGCTATATTTCATATGCAACTGAATAATTTGATATTATATTAAATAATTTATTTCTAAATACATTCACACGAATAATTTGTTTATTCTTAAACAAGTAAAAGTATTGAAGCTGCACATGATAGTTTTTTTCAAGAAATTTACAGTTATAAATAAAAGGGGAGTTTACTTCCGATACTCACGCTTAGATTAAGTTGTACGGGATCTCATCTGGGAGGGGATCTTTTGAGGCGTTGGACGGACAACGACTTTGCTGTGCAGGCGGTGGATGAGCGGCGGCTCCGATAGGGGGCTGGTTTTTTTGGTGTATATTAGTTTAGGCCGGGACCTCCGCTGTTATTTTGGTGTACATATTTTGTTGGTTGTACATATTTGTTGTGTTTGGTGTTGGGTGTTAGTTGTGTATAGTTTTAGTCCCTCTAAGTGTTGTCTTCACTTGTGAGGGTTGTAATCTCAGCCGCTATGGTCTGAGCTGTAGCTGTTTTAGTTTTTTAGGTTTCAGGAGTTAAACTCATGCTCTCGTCGAAGGGCACAGCGGTGTTTTAGTTGGTTATGTAGTGTCGGCCACTGCGGTCAGTCGGCCAGCTTAATTGTCGTGCCCTTCTTGGGCGTGGTGCCTTTCGTGGGTAGCTAGTCCTGTTTGTAACCACTCAGGCGTTACTATATCAAAAAAAAAGTTGTATGCAAAATAAATAAATAAATTATGTTGTATGCATATTAAGTAATAACAAAAGTTATGTCCCATAAACAGTAGTTTATATATGTACAGAATTGATATTGAGACTATACCAAATACAAACCCTAAACCAGCGGATAATATGGTCTTTTCCAATTTTTGGATTTATTGTACAGTGAGTGAGCTAAGTTGTTACTTTTCGCTTCAACAAAATGCTTTTGTTCACTGAACATTTTTGCCTAATCACTAAGCATTTTGCCTTATCGCTGTACATTGTTGCCTTATCACTAAGCATTTTTCCTTATCACTGAATATTTTGCCTTATCACTGAACATTTTTCTTTTTCAAGGTTTCCACATATTTTGGCTAAAAGTTCCATGTTACTAGACATTGTCCTGTAAAAAATTTTCAAATTATCCACGCATCTTGTGAATTTTTAGTAATTTTAACTAAACGTTCAATGATTTTAACTGAATGTTCAGTGATAAAACTAAATGTTTAGTGATAAAGCTAAATATTCAGTGATAACGCTTAATATCTAGTGAATTGTACACGTATTTTGTAAATATCAAGTGATTTTAACTATAATGTTCAGTGATAAGTCAAAGTGTTTAGTGATAATGCAAAATGTTCAGTGAAAGAAATTTATTTTCGATGAATTGAAGCAAAAAGTAATGATTTTTAGTGTTCCGGTCGTTTTATCACTTAAATTCGTCTTTATATATGAATTTCGTGAGAATTTAAGTGATATGTAGTATATAAATAAGTGAGGTTTGTATGTGATCCCTACCCTTTGATATTTCAAATAAATAGTCTGTTTTTGAGGAATATAAAATTCAAATTAAATAAGTCAATGTCGCATTTATCAAATTGCACATAAATTTAAGGGGAAAATACATATTGGTGATGTGAACTATCGGCGTTTTTCTATTGAAGGTTTAAACTATTGATTTTTCCAATCAGGGGAAAAATAAAAAAAAATTGATAGGTTTTTGAACGCCCTGAACTGTAGCTACACCGTAATAAAATTTCTTAACTCAATTATGTGAACATCATTGGCAACGACTCAATAAAAAGGCCTACGAGTGTTAAAGAAGAAAGATCGACTCGGTACGTTAGGAGTTTTTGATGAGATCGTTGGATAATTTTCAATGGGTTGACATGATTGAGTTATCAATTTGATTACGAGGTATCTACAATGGTCCGGGTTCACAAAATTATCAATTTATTTTGTATTTTGTCTCTAATTAGAAAAGGCGATAGTTCGAAGCACCAATGTTTATTTTTAAAAAAAAAATATTATCTTAGTTATAAATAAGTTGTCTTATTTAATTACTCGGGTATTATATAAAAGTAATGTATTTTGGCCTGCTATTTCTGGATCAAATCTTTTGAAAATCCATTTTCTTAGGGTTAATTATTAGTAGAGTCGGGATTTGCAGCAAACGCTAAGTGCCTCGTGCTAAATTTGATGATGATGATGCTGACAATAGCCGTGAGAAATTCAACCGGACTAAATCAGGAAGTAAGCGAAAGATTGAACCTTTCTTAAGCTGAGATTACATAGGTTCACATTCACGCGTCAATTTTTCTGCATTCAACGTTGGATGTCGGAGAGAGGTGCGACTTCTGGTTGGTTGATTTCAGGCAGATCAGATTTGATGGCGGAATGAATGATCACGGCGTTTGATTTGGTAAGGGTAACAGCTCCCTATCTTTGAAGCTTACTGCTACATGCTACTGCTGTTTGATGCTTAGTGGAGTATATTGGCTTTGTTTTGTGCTTGATAGTTACGTTTGGAATTGGATTTAGAAGTCTAGGTTTTGTTCAAGTTTTGAAATTGGGGTTGCTTGGTGAAGGTGATCCCTTGATTCTTGTTGTTTGGTGAGTATCTTAGGACTGTTTGAGATTTGTTACTGAGATTGAGATTTGGTTCAATTGGAAGTTAGTCTGGACTGGAGACGTGCTTTTTTGGTTGAAAGAGGCTTCAAGTGTTTGGTTGGTGAAGTTTGGTGTTACTGGGGTTTCTTGCAGGATGTGTGAGCTTGACAGAAAATTTTCTTACTCAATCATGACCACGACTTTAGTGATTTTTCCTTGATGCAGCAAGTAATCACTTGTTTGTTTGCTGCGTCCAATTGAAATATCGTGTGGAATATTTAGGAAAGGAATTGGTAGAATGGCAACCTCAGGATCATCTCCTCCTCCTTCCGGATCTCAGGAAACTTCACCAGTTTCTCAGCCTCATGCAGATCCACCAGACCCTGTAACTACTGCTCCACCCCCGCCCTCCAAAACACCTCCGCCGTCAGCACCACCTGAAGTATCACCTCCTCCACCTGCTCAACCCACTCCCTCCCCACCACCGTCAATTACACCTCCCCCGCCCAATAATCCTTCCCCTCCACCCCAATCGGATCCTCCTCAAAGTGCACCACCACCTCCACCATCTGATCCACCCAAGAGTCCCCCTCCTCCAGCAGTAAACTCGCCTCCCCCGCCACCGCCTGTTGACCCTCCTACAAGCACACCACCACCTCCATCTGACCCCCCTTCTGAATCTCCGCCTCCACCTGCCAAGATTCCCCCTCCTCCCCCGAAAGCACCCCCGCCAAGTAATTCACCACCCCCTCCTCCTGGCATTACACCTCCTGGTCCTGGTTCCGAACCTCCTTCTTCTCCACCAAAGTCACCACCTCCTTCGCCGGTTATTAAATTTTCACCCCCACCACCAGTCACTCCACCTCCTAGCTCGCCTTTTTCACCTCCACCCAGTGCACCGGATACTTCACAAGGAAACAAAGGCCACAATTCGAAGATTAGTGAAATAGGCATTGCTGTAGGAGTGATTGGTGTGGTGGCTGTCATTGTTGTATTGTTTGTGTGCTTCTTTAGGAAGCGTAGAACAAAAATTGCTGGAGTCCGCAATGGATATATTATGCCATCCTATGGAGTCTCCTCCCCTGAAGCAGGTATGTTTTATTACGTTTTCACTATCTTGTTTTATTTTTTTTCTCAAGGATAAATATTTGATGTTATGATCATACAGCAGTGGGTACAATGTACGAACAAATGACTTAAGCTGGTCTGCATAACTGATATTGCAGACTTTTTCAATTAATGGCACCCTTCAGCAAATTTTGTGTTTTGTGATACGAAAGTACTGCCTCAGTTTAACATTATTAAGGTAAGCCAGAACACTGACAAAAAGTGACCTTTTGAACCCAGAGTTATCTTTCTTGAAAGTGCACTCTCCTGGAAATGGTTATGGAAGTGATTCTGCATCTTCAGTGGCGGAAAATGAGGGGCTCGGTCGTTCAACGTCATTATTTACTTTTGAAGAACTAGTAAGCGCAACTAATGGGTTTGCACCTGAGTACTTTTTGGGTGAAGGAGGGTTTGGTTCGGTGTACAAAGGATTCAAGCCAGACGGGAAAGTAATAGCAGTGAAGCAGTTAAAGGTTGGCAGTGGTCAAGGAGATAGAGAGTTCAAAGCAGAAGTTGAGATAATTAGTCGGATACACCATCGTCATTTGGTTTCTTTGGTTGGTTATTGCATTTCGAACAACCAACGACTGCTTGTCTACGACTATGTCCCTAACAATACCCTCCATTTCCATCTTCATGGTAAGCGTTTTTTTTTTCTTCACAAATCTAACTGGGAACCATTTGGAATGTCATCCTGATGGTGGTTGCACACTTTCAGGGGAAAATCAGCCAGTCATGAACTGGGCAACGCGCATAAAGGTGGCTGCTGGTGCGGCTCGTGGAATAGCTTATCTCCATGAAGACTGTATGTATTGAAAACATTTTTCATTTATTTCATTAAGACAATAACCAGTGCACGGCCATTTTCAGATGACTCCTATGGTCTTCCACTTTTCATTGGGCCTGTCCAACTTATTGGGATATCTCGGTTGTTCATACAGATTATGTCAAGAGTTCCCAGATAGGCTCATATTAGTCATAGTTCTGTGTGGGTGTCAAATATTGATTATTTCTATCTTTAACGGGGAGTGTTTTCAAACTGCTAATGTTAAATCTGGGCATAGCTTATAAGACCACATCATATTGAGCATGGTAATAAAAGTTGACAAGAAATTTTGCTCTTCATGATTCGGTTGCACATGCTCTTAGTAACATAATTTTCCGTTTTCTATGAAGTCCATATGAAGAATGTCTATCTTTTTAATTGAAATGAATGTCATGAATTGTGCTTTTATCCCATCTGCCAGGTCGTCCTCGAGTCATTCACAGGGATATTAAGTCATCCAACATACTTTTAGATGACAACTTTGAAGCTCGAGTAAGCTGAAAACAACTTAACTGAACTGCAATTTTATTTTACCTTTTGTTAAACATTTTAGATTTACTATTATATCAAATTTGCAGGTATCAGATTTTGGACTTGCTCGAATAGCTCTTGATACAAACACACATGTCACCACACGTGTAATGGGGACCTTTGGGTAGGACAACTCTCTTGTCACGTGACGCCACATAGTGAATTCAGACATAGTATTAGAATGTCGTCATCTTGTCTATGATGATAAAGTTGTGCGACTCCTGTATGGCCATTAACTAATTGATCGATAAATATTCAGATATTTGGCCCCTGAGTATGCATCAAGTGGTAAACTCACTGAAAAGTCAGACGTGTACTCATTTGGAGTGGTGCTTTTGGAGGTGATTACTGGACGGAAGCCTGTAGATTCCTCAAAACCCGTGGAAGAAGCGAGTCTTGTTGAGTGGGTAAGTTTCGACTCATATACGTACCTTAATACGACTTGGTTCATATACTTACCTATACATGAGCTGTTTGACAATGAAAAACTTGGGAAGGTCGAAGAATTGGAAAAAGCAATAATTTGCATTCATTGTTTCTAATCGAATGTGTTGTCTTTTAGGCTCGACCCATATTAACTCAAGCACCTGATCATGAGAAATGTGAACGATTAGTGGATCCAAGGCTTGAGGGAAACTACTTGTTGAGTGAAATGCTCCTAGTAATGGAAGCTGCATCAGCTTGTGTGCGACATTCAGCTGCAAAGAGGCCAAGCATGGGACAGGTAAAATATTGACTTTGCAAGTACAATGGAACATCACATTGGTTCACGATCTTAGAACATGTTTTTGTTTATATGGCGCATCCTTTATAATGTGTTGAACTTGTTGCAGATTGTTAGAGCTTTTGAGAGCATGACAATCTCAGACCTGAGCAATGGACTGAAAGTGGGTCAGAGCCAAATAGTCGACTCAGCTGAACAAGCTACACGTCTTGAGATGTGGAGAATGGCATTTAGCAAGAACTTCAGTTTCAGCGGAGAAAGTCGGTACAGTTCGGGGTCAGACTCTCGATGCTGAAGTTGGACAAAACATATAACCCAGCCATCTAGAGGTCACAAACAAGCTGTTATCTGACCAAACTAACTGAGTCCAAGACACCAAACCGACCAATGAGATTCTGATTCATACAGGCTATCAATTTTTTTTTTTGATAAACATATCCAGGCTATCATTGACTGGCCATGGTCGATTCATTCTATAGAATTTAAATTACAAAATAAATATATCTCATCCGCAGCCATTCTTTTTTTTTTTTGATAAGGTGTAAGTTACATAGACAAAGGCATACAGAGGACTTAAAGCTGGGAAATAACATCCAGTTGGGATCAGTACCGACAATAAAAAATACAACGTGAATAGACATGAATTTGCTGCTCCACTTCGCCTCTTGAGTGGGCACATCACTTCGCCACTCACAGCATGAAAAAACAGGACAACACTTGTCAGCAACCAAACAGCATCCGCCTGTCGAAAACACCGGCCGAACACCGGTCAAGATGAACCACAAATACACAAAAGCCGCTTCATTGCTAAATGTTCATATTTTGACAAGTCTTGTGACCTGAAAATATTCAGTGCTACTGGGCTGCTCAAAATGGCAAAGTCTCACTAAACGCCTCAAAACCAGTGTTGTGAAAATCGGACCGGATCGGCCGGTTCGATCGGGAACCGGTCACCAGACCGGTCCGGTTCTCAAATCGGATCGGAAATGTCATTGACCCGGCAAATTACCGGTTGAACCACCTATTTCCGGTTGAACCGTGACCCGGCCGGATGTACCGGTTTGATGTTAATTTGACAAAACACAGCCGTTTGAATTTGTATGTTTAAAAAAAACTTAAAATTAAAAAAAAAAAAAGACAAACAGATGGACTTTAGAGCAGTGTTATAGTCGGCGAGCCCTAATTTTTCAACACGCATCGGCGCATCGCATTCCAATTTCACGATCTCTTCCCATCGAAAAAAAAATACACGATCTCTTCTGCGGTCTAGCGGACGCTTCCCATTTCACGAACTTATCAGGTAAGAATGTTTCTCTTCTTTTTGGTTGATGGTGTATGCTATGGGCTGGTTGATGTTGTATGCTGCGGTCTGGCGGACGCTTCAAATTTCACGAACTTTTTGGTTGATGTTGTATGCGATCTCTTCCAATTTCACGAACTTTTTGGTTGTTGTTGTATGCTCCGTTTACTCCAAGTTAATTGGCGACTAAATCCGTTAACACTGTAATTCAATCGTCAGTTTTTTCGTTCCTCAAATTGAAACGTAGCCCTAGCCGTTCTACCACCAAAGACCATGGCGTTGTAATGGAGATCCCACCGGCTCGCTAATTTCTCAAATTCAACAAATTTGTAAGTGTGTTTGATTGGGTATGAAGTTTGTAAGCGTAATTAACTTTGTGTATGAACTTTTGCGGGAGGAGTTTGATTGGGTATGAAATTATGATTTTCTACTTTCTACTTTCTCTTGTTTTGTTCAAACTCAGAGTCTGTAATTGTATTTGATGGTTTCTTGTTTAGGG
This sequence comes from Rhodiola chrysanthemifolia, assembly GCA_033675395.1. NCBI lineage: Eukaryota > Viridiplantae > Streptophyta > Magnoliopsida > Saxifragales > Crassulaceae > Rhodiola > Rhodiola chrysanthemifolia. Next base: position 34,826,503 of record CM066207.1, on the reverse strand, counting down.
GTATGCGTGATATGTTGGATTCTGACTCCGATCATATTCTGCTAAAAGAGACTCTTTGAAGCCTATTTGGTTTAGAATAGGCTGATTTGGTAGATTAATGCTTTTTTAGTTCTTGTTGTATACTGCATTTTACATTCTACTTTTTTTTGAACCGTGAAGCCATTTGCAGTGCTCACAATAGCTTTGCCAGACCTGAACCCTAAATGAGCAGAAGGTTGCTACAAAAGATGATGATGTTTATCACTTCATAAGCTATATACCATTTGAAGCTGTATTTTACTAGATTGATGGGTCAAGGGAAGGATCCATAAGCCTTGGGCAGTGCTCAACCGATAATGATTTTGAATGGTTACAAATGGTTCAGCCAGTAATCCAAGAACGAATAGAAAGGTATTCACCGAACGAGATAAGATTTAACTTATTGGAGAGACGAATCAAAATCCAAGCAACTTAGATGAAGTTCACCACCATATCTATTTTCCTTATTAAACTTTTATCTTTTGGCATAACTTTTCAATGTTATTGCAATTTGTGAATTAAGACTAAAATTGCAATGGTTGTTTTGTTATTTTCTTATTAATGTGTGATATTCGAATTCTAAATTTGTTATGGTTATAGTATTGTATACAAGTTAAATTTTATTAGGTTACAAAACAGGTAAATAAATAAATATATATATATAGAGGAGCGCTCAAATGTTACACCCATTTTAGAGTTTTATGTGTTACACCAATCTTAGCCACACATCCAAACCCCCCGTGCTTTGTGGGCTTGCCACGTGTCCAAGTACCCAAAATCCAATAAAGCAAATAGCAAAAAGCAAACAGTAAAACTCACTACCAAAAATCCACTATTCCGGCACTATTCATGCCACTATCAACCAATCAAAATACTCATAACACATAACACTTTAAGCACATATAACATTTGAGCGCTCCTCTATATAGAAGAGCGCTCAAATGTTACACCCATTTTAGAGTGTTATGTGTTACACCAATCTTAGCCACACATTCAACCCCCCGTGCTTTGTGGGCTTGCCACGTGTCCAAGTACCCAAAATCCAATAAAGCAAACAGTAAAACCCACTACCCAAAAATTTACTATTTCGGCACTATTCCTGCCACTATCAACCAATCAGAAGCACTGTAACACATAACACATTAAGAAGTCATAACATTTGAGCGCCCCATATATATATATATATATATATATATATATATATATATATAGGGGAGCACTCGGTTGAGGCAGGGTTATAAGAATGAGGCAGTGAGGCACAACGTGGACCAATCATTTTGGTGAGGTGGAATTGGAAAAGTATTTGTTGGTGGGAATTTATTAAGGGGTAATTTGGGGATTTTGTATATTGAGATAGATGACACGATTTCTCTCTCCTGACACGATTTCTCTCTCCTCGTTTTCTCTCCGGCGACGAAAACGAAACCCATTTTCTTCTGATTTTGAAACCCAGATTTTGCAAATTCCAGATTCTATCCGCCGTTTCTTCTCTCCGGCGACGAAAACAATTTTTGTTGGATTCGGAAGTGCAATCCGCGACTCTGTCGTCCTTTCCTTTTCGGACGCGCTCCGTTTCTGTTGGATTCGGATCGACCGTGTTGCTCGCTAATCATTCAGGTAGGGTTTGTGAATAGTCTGAGAGATGAGCGTGGGGGATTGGGACGGTGGTGGCTTTAGTGAAAGTCAATCGAATGATTTTTACCTGATTTGGGTTACAGAGATGAAGATTGAAGTTTTAGATTCGGAAGCTTCATGGGACAAGGTTTGTTGTTAAGATTTCGTTTTGTGTTTTAGTGCTGGTTCAAATCGATTTGCAGCTGATTTCATTTGTGATATTAGCGCCACTTCATGGGATATTTTGATAGGGTTTGTGGTAGATTGAGTCGGAGCTTCATGAAATGGGTCAGATCTATTGTTTGTGGTAGATTGAGTCGGAGCTTCATGCAACGGACAAAAGATTGAGTCGGAGCTTCATCTTCGATTTGGGATTGTGCAGTCGGACAATTCCGTTTACCATATATGTTGGTGTTTTCTAGAATTCGATTTTGCTTTTTCGTGCACTCGTTTTTCACCGGATTTTATTTGTAGGATTTCGAATTCGACATGAAGTAGAGGGTAATCCGCTGTGAAATTGCGCTAAACCTAAGTCGCTATTTCATCAACGGTGAAAGGGTAAGTGATTTAGATTTTTTGAATGTTAGTCAATTTTGTGAGAACGAGATCAGCAGCTATTTCATCTGGGGTGAGTTAGATTTTGTGAAGATAGTCGATTTGTGCACACACTTCATTGTTTGGGTAGGTGATTATTGGGTTTGTGAAGATAGCAAAATGATGAATTACGTATGAATTTGTAGGTTGATGATGTATATCATACAAGGAACTACATTCGGCCCCTTTTTCTTCCTCATTGATGTGGATGTTGATGTGGATGTTGATTTGGTTGTGTTGAGTGGATCTTTAGCATTCACCGGAGATATGATCACAGATGTACATATGTAGGTATTGATGATGGTGGTGGAAGTAGGTTGAAATTTGAAGTTGAAGATGAAGATGCAAAGGAAGAGGAGGCTGTTGAGATACTGAAATTCTTCAGATCATCACCAAATTGCGTGTTCGGTCGTACGTCCAGCTTGCGTTTCTGGGTCATCTTGCTTGAGATGTTGTTAAGGAACAACAAATGGTGATGCCTGGTCATCGGGAGTGGGCAGAGCATTTACTCGCGTCGTCATAGAGGCCATGATTTCCATCAATAATTTCTCAATTCAAGGACCTTGCTCACATGTATGATGATGCTTCACTAAAAAATAACAACTCACCTTTGTTTGTTTATAATGTTCAAAATTTTCATCAATAACAAGTTATTATATTATAAAACTGAGTGATGTTGTGAAGCGATGCACGGTTAGGAAGACGATCATAATTTAAAGTTTATTCTAATTTTGTTTGACTTTATTCTAATTTTTATCACTACAAAGGTTATGACTTATTCTAATTTTTATTCTAATTTTGATGACTTTATTCTAATTTTGATGAAACAAGGGGTAATGATTTATGAAACAAGGGGGTAATGACTTGTGAAATAAGGGGGTAAATGACTTATGAAATAAGGGGGTAATGACATATGAAATAACGGTGTAATGGAGAAACAAGGGGGTAACGACTTATGAAACAAGGGGGTAATGACTTATGAAATAAGGGGGTAATGACATATGAAATAACGGTGTAATGGAGAAACAAGGGGGTAATGACTTATGAAATAAGGGGGTAAAAACTTATGAAATAAGGGGGTAATGACTTATGAAATAAGGGGGTAATGACATATGAAATAACGCTGTAATGGAGAAATAAGGGGGTAATGACTTATGAAACAAGGGGGTAATGACTTATGAAATAAGGGGGTAATGACATATGAAATAACGGTGTAATGGAGAAACAAGGGGTAATGACTTTGGGGTAATGACTTATGAAATAAGGGTGTAATGACTTATGAAATAAGGGTGTAATACCCTTATTTGGGGTAATGTCATATGAAACAAGGGTGTAATGACTTATGAATTAAGGGTGTAATGCCTTTATTTGAGGTAATGGCATATGAAACAAGGGTATAATAGCATATGAAATAAGGGTGTAATGACATATGAAATAAGGGTGTAATGCCATTATTTGGGGTAATGACATATGAAACAAGGGTGTAATGACATATGAATTAAGGGTGTAATGCCACATGAATTAAGGGTGTAATGTCATATGAATTAAGGGTGTAATGTCATATGAATTAAGGGTGTAATGGTTTATGAAATAAGGGTGTAATACCCTTTTTGGGTAATGACATATGAAACAAGAGTATAATGGCATATGAATTAAGGGTGTAATGCCCTATGAATTAAGGGTGTAATGACTTATGAAATAAGGGTGTAATGTCATGTGAAATAAGGGTGTAATGACTTATGAAATAAGGGTGTAATGCCATTGATGATAATTTATTTTGAAACGAATGTCCATATGTGTTATCAACAAGGGGTAATGAGATATCAAATGAAAAAATTGATTATAAATTATTCTGAAACGAAGGTCTAGATGGGTTACCGACAAGGGTGTAAGACATCAAATTAATACACAATTCGATACACAATTTGTGTTTTATACACACCCAAAAACGGCATGCCTATTATTAATACACAATTTGAATACCTAAAAATGCATATACAACACAAGAACATGGATAAATCCTTTTTTGTTTATACAAAGTACAATTTGCGTGAGTTGATTCTAAGAAATCTCTATGCTTATTGAAAGTATGTGTGGGCATATGCGGCAGCCGCCTTCACAATCCAGCATCTTGTATATATGAATTGAAGCATATTAGACTTTTGCATGGGAATTGAAGCATCTTGAAACCCTGCAACTAATCATCCCATAACACCTTAACATATATACAAACACTTTCTTCTTCTTCATCTCCTTTCTTGACCTTTGCTTCAATTCCCATGCCAAGTCTAATATGATCTTGTATATATGAATAAGTTGCAGGTTTCGGTCCCTTTCAAATCCCTTGCTGCTTTTTTGCCATCTGTTGATGAAAATTGAAAATCATTATTCAATTGTCAAGCACAAGGCTCAAACCTTTATCTATCAATTGAAAACAAAACTCCTAACAAATCCTCACATGTCACAACTCATTATGCTGTCTAAACTGGCATTAAGCAAATCCCCACATGTCACAAATCAATTCAATTTTGATTCACTATTCAACAAAATCGATAACACATCTATGAAACAAGCCTTAACAAGTTAACAAAACTATCCGAAATCAAGCTATGAAACCAAACTACCAGAAACAAGGCCAAGCTTGTAATGCCTCAGAGTATCATCTTCTGATCAACTAAGCCATGCTCCAAGATTGTAATGCTGACACAACTAAACCATGCACCAACATAATTGAAAGAAACTAGCTACAAACCAATCTTAAAAAATACACACAATACTCTCTCAAACCATACTAACCAATGATTTATCAGAACAATTATTCAAATCTAAGTAATTCAGAATTCCTGAATTCCACATACACTATAAATACAATATATTTTAATTAATAAAAATACAAATCAGCAACATTAAAACTCAATAGCAGACTGCCTCAAAAAAAAACTCAATAGCAGACAGAACATTACACCCATTCAATATCAACACTTCCAATTACTTGAAAACATACATATTGATAAATATAAGCAAATTATTTTCATAATTCCAAATAGCTCAGAAACCCTGAATTCCAAATTCTTAAATTACACAATCTTGTAACCATATATACAATTGAATCTCAGCCAATTTACCTTAGCCGTATCAAACGGATGTCCAATGGCCACTGCAACTCCAGTAAGCAAGCCTGCAACATAGTCTTTGTAGCTCGAGATCTCCGCCATCAAACCCCAACGTAACCAAAGCTGGCAACCCAGGTTTGACTTCCATTAAATCACCCGAAATTAAACAAGAGTCCACCGCACTACCACTTCGTCCCCTCCTCAACCCTCCGTCGTCGACAAGCCCTCATCCAACAACGTCTGATTCAGATTAGGAATCTTTGGACGATCCCAGAAATACGTAAACACCAGACGGTTGTCGTCGACATCATCCTCATCCCGCCGCTGTCTTCTCCCTCAAGATCGCATTGAATCGAATGTTGGGTTCTAGATCTGGGGAGAAAGAGAGAGAAAGAGAGAGAGGAAGGGGTAAATGAAATGTCGGAACTGCCCTTCAATTCACAATTTAATTTGAAATTGAATAAAAAAGAATTATAAAGTAATGTTAGTTAGTGGGGCAGGTGTCATTGTTTCATTGGATGTTGGAAAATGATGTGTATGAATGAGTGGTTGAAATGGTGCCACACTGCCTCATTCTTATTTTGGCTGCCTCATTTGAACGCTCCTCTATATAGGGGATATATATATATATATATAGAGGAGTGTTCAAATGAGGACACCCAAATTTGATAAGGACGTAGGAACAAATCTCATCCATTAGATCATCATCCATCTAAACCCCCCGTGCTTTGTGGGTGCGCCACGTGTCCAAGTACCCAAAATCTAATAAAGCAAATAGTAAAATCCCACTACCAAAAAGCAAATAGTAAAACCCACTACCACATGTGACACGTGGCAGCTTGTGGATCATTGGATGAACCTCATCCAATGGCCAAGATTAGTCCCTACACCCTCACCATAAGACATGTCCTCAATTGAACGCCCCCCTATATATATGGTAGTGGGATCATTGGATGAACCTCATCCAATGAGGTTCATCCAATGATCCACAAGCTGCCACGTGTCACATGTGGTAGTGGGTTTTACTATTTGCTTTTTGGTAGTGGGATTTTACTATTTGCTTTATTAGATTTTGGGTACTTGGACACGTGGCGCACCCACAAAGCACGGGGGGTTTAGATGGATGATGATCTAATGGATGAGATTTGTCCCTACGTCCTTATCAAATTTGGGTGTCCTCATTTGAACACTCCTCTATATATATATATATATATATATATATATATATATATATATAGGGGAGCACTCGGTTGAGGCAAGGTTGGTAGAATGAGGCAGTAAGGCATGATCTTGGCCATTGATGATATTGATCTAATGGTTGAGATTTAAAGATGTGGTAGTGGGATTTTACTATTTGCTTTTTGCTTTTTACTGTTGGTAGTGGGTTTACTATTTGGACACGTGGCGCGCCCACAAAGCACGGGGGGGTTAGATGTGTGGTTGAGATCGTGCCTCACTGCCTCATTCTTATTTGGCTTGCCTCATTTGAACGCTCCTCTATCTATATATATATATATATATATATATATATATATATATATATAGAGGAGCGCTCAAATGTTATGGAGGAGTTATTGTGTTATGTGTTATGTCATTTTCAGCCATTGATGGGCTTTGATCCATTCTCTCCTCTTCATATACGTGTCCCACTCAAAAATAATTCTTTTGTTTGAAAAAAATGATCGAAGGGCAAATTGGACAATTCATTTTAATGCTTTAGACTGTGACTGTTGAATCTCGTCATCTCTCTCATCGGCGTGTTTCTTTTTCTCTCTCATCAGAGAAACCCAAATGAATGATAGCTCCTAAATCTACTCAGCAATCGACGACCGCCGTTCCATCCACTTTCACCATCTCGACTGCAGCTTCTGGAACAAACTCAAAGCATTTGAAATGCAGAAAGAGCTGAGCCAGAAATCGCCGGATCGGAGGACGTCTTCCGAGAACGAAACACTGAAGGTCGAATTTAAGTTGCGAGAGTGAGGCGGCTGAGAGAGACTAGAAAGACGGCTTGAGGGGAAGCTGGCGGTGCTGGCGATAGGAGATGCGCGAACGTGCCCGACGAAGATGACGGCTGTGAAGATGAATTTCGCGATCGACTCCGTTCAACGACGGATCGATTGGCGTCGTGCTTGGTGCATTTCCTCTAGGTTAGATTTAAATCGATTCAAGTAGTTGGATTAAGTCTGTGTTATTTTGTTTGAGTTATGTTCTGCTAGAGTTGGTTTGAAATATAGATTGCAATCTGGTTGAAAGTTTGGATGGTGAAGTGTGCGAAGGATATGATTGTAGTGTTGCTAGGTTTTTATTTGACGAGTTGGAATGTTGTGGAGTTGTGGGATGTCACTGCTTGTATTTTGTATGAATTGATTGAGTAGTGGAGTGTTGCTGCTGAATTTGAAGTTAATTTTTTTTTATCTTGCAATGCTAGTACTTATAAATTGTGCTATTCTTATGCAAATGGCTAAATATTGCGATGAAGAAATGGCTAAATATTAAGTCACAGGTGTTTCACTTAAGTGAAGATGAGAATGACACAAAAACTGAGAGCGAAGATGATGGTAATGAATGGTGTATGTCTACGTCACTCATTCATCTCGTCTCTTGAAGGTGAAAGCTTGAATACGAAGTTGTGGCTGTGGCTGCTCAGATTAAAGGAAAGTCGTTTGAGGACAATATGAATTGCGTGGAGTAGATTTAGTTGTTGATGTTGGAAAGATGCTAGGATCTATGTAGTGTGTTTAACATTTTGGTGCATAGTAAGGTACTCTTCTGAGCTGTGTTTTTTGTTGCTCATGTTATTTCGTTTGTGAATCCGGAGCTTAACTTCCATATCTTAGTAGAGAGATTTTATCTGTTAACCATTTTAAATTGGAGATGGAAGCTTGTTTTTTTGTATTGGTGGTTCCTAGTTTGATATCATGTTCAGTACTAAGTAGCTAGAATTTTGATAATGAATTTTGATAATGAATTTTGATACATAAGTATGCTATATGGAGAAGGGTTTATGATTGGAATTAATGGAGTTGTGTGAGGAATGGTGGTAGCAGACCACTGAATATGGGGTTGAGGTTGAATGCCTTATGCAAATTTAGTTGACTGGTCCAGTGTAGAGTTTATCCTTGCTGATAAGGAGGACCTATGTCTTAACTGTTGTATTTTTCTTGCTTTGTTTGCAGGAAAAGCAGGACCTATATGATGATGATAATGATGAGAAGCATGTCGACAACTCTGATGAAAACGATGGATGCTGATGACTATAAATTATGTGCACTCCTCAGAGGACCTATTGATATCCTGCCAAAATCCCATTTTATTTGCATTTTTTTGAATATGTAAGAGAACAGTGAGCTCTTTGGATTTGTATCAATCGAAAAAATGCACTTGTTTTACAAGTTTGTATAAATAAGAAATATTAAGCCATTTCATTAATTAACTATTGCACTTGCTTTACACTTCCTCCTTAACACTCGCCCTATTTTGTACTTTCTCCATTACGCTCCTTTTATTTTCAGTTCCAAACTGCACTCTCTCAACAGTATTTTCAGTTCCAAACTGCACCCTCTTAACAACATTTTCAGTTCCAGACTGCACTCCCTCAACAACATTACCAGCTCCAGACTGCACTCCCTCAACATCATATTTCAATTCCAGACTGCACTTATTTCAACATCATATTTCAGTTCCAGACTGCACTTATTTCAACATCATATTTCAGTTCCAGACTGCACTTTTTTGAACATCATATTTCAGTTCCAGACTGCATTTATTTTAACATCATATTTCAGTTCCAGACTGCACTTATTTCAACATCATATTTCAGTTCCAGACTGCACTTACTTCAACATCATATTTCAGTTCCAGACTGCACTTACCTCAACATCATATTTCAGTTCCAGACTGCACTTTTTTGAACATCATATTTCAATTCCAGACTGCACTTATTTTAACATCATATTTCAGTTCCAGACTGCACTTACCTCAACATCATATTTCAGTTCCAGACTGCACTTACTTCAACATCATATTTCAGTTCCATACTGCACTTACCTCAACATCATATTTCAGTTCCAGACTGCACTTATTTCAACATCATATTTCAGTTCCATACTGCACTTACCTCAACATCATATTTCAGTTCCATACTGCACTTACCTCTACATCATATTTCAGTTCCAGACTGCACTTATTTCAACATCATATTTCAGTTCCAGACTGCACTTATTTCAACATCATATTTCAGCTCCAGACTGCACTCCATCAACATCATATTTCAGTTCCAGACTGCACTTATTTCAACATCATATTTCAGTTCCAGACTGCACTTATTTCATCATATTTCAGTTCCAGACTGCACTTACCTCAACATCATATTTCAGTTCCAGACTGCACTTTTTTGAACATCATATTTCAGTTCCAGACTGCACTTATTTTAACATCATATTTCAGTTCCAGACTGCACTTATTTCAACATCATATTTCAGTTCCAGACTGCACTTACTTCAACATCATATTTCAGTTCCAGACTGCACTTATTTCAACATCATATTTCAGTTCCAGACTGCACTTACCTCAACATCATATTTCAGTTCCAGACTGCACTTTTTTGAACATCATATTTCAATTCCAGACTGCACTTATTTTAACATCATATTTCAGTTCCAGACTGCACTTACCTCAACATCATATTTCAGTTCCAGACTGCACTTACTTCAACATCATATTTCAGTTCCATACTGCACTTACCTCAACATCATATTTCAGTTCCAGACTGCACTTATTTCAACATCATATTTCAGTTCCAGACTGCACTTACCTCAACATCATATTTCAGTTCCAGACTGCACTTACCTCAACAGTCTGGAACTGAAATATGATGTTGAGGTAAGTGCAGTCTGGAACTGAAATATGATGTTGAGGTAAGTGCAGTATGGAACTGAAATATGATGTTGAAGTGAGTGCAGCCTGAAACTGAAATATGATGTTGAAATAAGTACAGTCTGAAACTGAAATATGATGTTGAAATAAGTGCAGTCTGAAACTGAAATATGATGTTAACAAATGAGTTTAACCAATGATGTTAACCAATGAGTTTAAAAGCACACAACTAACAAAACAAATGAGTTAACACATAGATTCAAAACCAAACACCTAACTCTTAAATTTACAATCTGCATTCAAATCCTTCTTGCAACCTTCCATCATCAGTGACATGGCCAATGGCAATGCCCTTCCATCCTGTCCAATATTCGAGCCCTTGAACATCAAGTTGCACCGTCCCACTATCCTCTTCACTTTATGTTGCACCATCTTATAGGCATCCACATTGCAGTTCCTCGATCGCCTCATCACCTTTGTTCAAAAAAATAAAGATGCATTATCAATAAATAATTTTCGCACTAAATAATGATGAATGAAGATGAACACAAACAACACCAAGGTTTTCCACGTAGGCTACCAAGATTCAAGAGGGTGAAAGAAAATTAACCAAAAGGATTCAACTTGTTTGAAAGCCAGCGACATTCAAGCGACAAAATGAACCAAAATGGCAACAAAATAAATCACAGCAACATATCCCCATCTAGCAACATCACAGCAACATGAAACAATTTAATCAGAACCAAAACTGTCAAGCACGTCGCAACTCTTAGGCCAACATAAGCATCCTCACCCTGCACCACAAAAGCTTCAATTTAATTTAATCACTCACTTACGTTCCTTAGCTAGAACATACATATAGCATACCTCTTGAAAGCTATGGCCTTCACAACATCAATAGATAGTGTGATACATTAAGTCTGAGACCACTCATAACTAAGTTCCTTAAAGTGTGACCACCCAAGGAGGTCTAAGCTTAGGTACTGCTACTGGAGTTCAAAACTCAGGTTGAAGAGTACAAACAAAACATGATATTCAACTTATCTGCCTCCCTCTTAAACCAAGCTATCTCATCATTCAGTGCAGACACACCTTGCAATAAGACCTCCATATCCAAATCAATCTCGCTATTTTTGCACGCTTCGATTAACACGCTGGCTGCAAAAGCCACAAACCTCCTCACAAACAAGTAGTCATGCTCCTGCATTTTTCTCAATTCAAAAACAACATTCACCAATATCAACAACATCCCAAAAAAACCTAGGATTCCAATTCTAAAACACCTATGAAAATTCAATTGAAACCAGAATAAAGTCATCGAGTGTGCTACTCGTGTGAAATCAAATCAGTAAGAAAGTAATAGCTAGTGTAGTTGAATTACCAGCCAGCGTTTGATGGAGAAAATGTCAATTGAGCCGTCGCCGATGGATCTGTTCTATCCTCAACACTCGCCGGGTCAACTTCGATGTCGGGACGATGCATCAACGCCGTTGGCCACTGCCCAAAAAACCCGACATCGGCACACCATAACCCACTTCAGATCTGATAGTCTCATCCATCATTAGCCGGTGCCGTCGTAAGGCTGCACCGAAGTAACCCTGCAGCTCCGTCGTAAGCCAGTCGAGTGGCGGCTCGGTGACGAGAACAGTCGAGTGGATCTCAGAAAAGCGGTGTTGGCGGCATCGGAGAGAGAAATGGGTGTAGGTCTAAAATCAACACACGGGCGACCCGTCGACCGTCGCTGGATCTGGACAGGCAAGCGATTGTCAGAACAACAACGGAGATTCGCATAGAAATCAAATAATATGTTACGGTTTCGCTGGATTGTCGGAACAACAATCACTTGGATTTCCTTGAAGGCTTTCGCTCGCATCCAACGACGAGGCTCGGTGCAGAAGGCTGCGTGAGGAGGGCCGAATACCGGGGAGGAGGTCGACATCACCGGAGATGAGGGTAGAGGAGACTGAGGGATTCAGATCTGGATTTGGAGCGTGGATGAAGAGAGAGGGAGAGAGAGTCTGACAGTGTGGGGAAGGAAAATAATTACAGGACCAAATTGCCCCTGTATGCCAAACTTTCAATGACTCAGCAGCCACGTACACAGTCACGTGGATTGATTTCAGCCATTTGATCAATCTTGATGAGTGGCTTAAAATGCTGTAACACATAACACAATAGTAGGGTGTAACATTTGAGCGTGCCCCTATATATATATATATATATATATATATAGAGGAGTGTTCAAATGAGGACACCCAAATTTGGTAAGGACGTAGGGACAAATCTCATCCATTAGATCATCATCCATCTAACCCCCCGTGCTTTGTGGGTGCGCCACGTGTCCAAGTACCCAAAATCTAATAAAGCAAATAGTAAAATCCCACTACCAAAAAGCAAATAGTAAAACCCACTACCACATGTGACACGTGGCAGCTTGTGGATCATTGGATGAACCTCATCCAATGGCCAAGATTAGTCCCTACACCCTCACCATAAGACATGTCCTCAATTGAACGCCCCCCTATATATATATATATAGGGGAGCACTCGGTTGAGGCATGGTTGGTAGAATGAGGCTGTAAGGCATGATCTTGGCCATTGATGATATTGATCTAATGGTTGAGATTTAAAGATGTGGTAGTGGGATTTTACTATTTGCTTTTTGCTTTTTACTGTTGGTAGTGGGTTTACTATTTGCCACGTGGCGCGCCCACAAAACACGGGGGGGTTAGATGTGTGGTTGAGATCGTGCCTCACAGTCTCATTCTAATTTGAGTGCCTCATTTGAACGCTCCTCTATATATATATATATATATATATAGGGGCGTTCAATTGAGGACATGTCTTATGGTGAGGGTGTAGGGACTAATCTTGGCCATTGGATGAGGTTCATCCAATGATCCACAAGCTGCCACGTGTCACATGTGGTAGTGGGTTTTACTATTTGCTTTTTGGTAGTGGGATTTTACTATTTGCTTTATTGGATTTTGGGTACTTGGACACGTGGCGCACCCACAAAGCACGGGGGGTTAGATGGATGATGATCTAATGGATGAGATTTGTCCCTACGTCCTTACCAAATTTGGGTGTCCTCATTTGAACACTCCTCTATATATATATATATATATATATAGAGGAGCGTTCAAATGAGGCAGCCAAATTAGAATGAAACTGTGAGGTAGCATCCCACCCACTCATCTCAGCCGTCAAAATCATATCAGCGTGACACGTGTCTTCCACTAACTTCCCTTTATTAATTTTAGATATTCATAAAACAAATTGTTTTTATAAATTGAAGGGCATAATTGACTTTCTCTCATTTCATTCTTTAATGATTTTCTGTGTCTAGTTGACAGTTTCAACTCTCTCATCTCAACCCAGAATCATCGACATCCATCTCCCAAACGACATCAATCGAGTTTGCGGCGTCGGTTTTGGGATTCGTTTGCGGCTTCGGTGATGGGATTCGTTCGGAGCTGCGATTTTGGGATTCGTTTGCGGCGTCGGTGATGGGATTCGTCGGCGATTAAGTTTTGAAACGCAGATCTGAATTTTTGTTTGTGATTGAAAGTTTGGAACTTTAATGTTTGACCTGTTTTGATGTTTGCGGTGCCTTGCGCGTTCGAGTTTGAATGTTTGATCTGTTTTTGCTTTGATGGATTTGAGTGCTGTCAAAGACTCTCCGGAGCTGAGGGCGGCTATTGAAGAATTTTGATCTGATGACGGCTGTGAGGATTTTGCTTCGTTCTTGTGAAGTTGGATTTAGTCTGTGTAATTTTGAGGTTGTGAGGATTTTGAGGTTAGTCTGTGTAATTTCTGTAATTTCTGGTAATTTTGAGGTTGTGAGGAATGCGACGATGACGGCTGTGAGGATTTTGAGGTTAGATTAAAAATTGTTTCAAGCAGTTGGATTTAGTCTGTGTAATTTCTGGGTTCGATCTCTGAAAATTTCTGGATCTGATTATCTTTCTTTTTTTACGATTTTATTTGTATAATAAGCTTATTAATTCTAGTGTTTTAGTGAAACAAGGAAAACTGCCAGTGAAGTTGGATTGGTAATCCCAGTGAATCTAATTTTGCTTTCTTTCATCTTTTTCATGTGAATCATGGATTTGATTTGGGAATTGGAATCACTGAAAACGAAGTGGTGATCATATGGTGTGGATCCGATAGATGTTGGAGTCATTATTTAGTCTTTTTGGTTTACAAGTTTGGTACTTGAAGTCTTTTTGGCTTGTTGAATACCTTTCTTGATCTGATATGCTTGTAAAGCTTTGAAGTTTATGGTGTTTGGATTTTCGAAATTAGGTTGTGAATGTGATATGGTGATTGTTGTGGGTTAGAAGATCAGATATTTGATTTAGGGTTTGACTGATTTGAATTTAATTAATTTTGATTGGAAATGTTCGTGGTAGCCATATTATATCTCGGTTTAGTCGAGATTGAATTGGACTGACTGGCTGAGAAAAGCTAGGCTGTAGCTGAGAAAACTCTTTAACTCTTATCACAATATTAACCTGTGATTGTACCCTAGTATATGAAATTGAGAATTTCATAGATTTTTCCTGTTCTTTAGATTTTAGGCAAGCGAAGATTTAAAAACCTCTTTTATCTGTTTCTAGTTGTTTCTTTATTTGAGACTTTTTTGGTTGAAGGTTTTGGTGTTAAAAGTTTAGAACTTTGATGTTAGATTTGTTTTTGTGCAGGAAGTGAGGGATGTCAGAGTTTCGAGGCCGGTTTCAGCGACGATGTAGATATAGCCGGTGCAGGCTTTCGAAAATCTCAGGATGCGGTGGCTGGAGATGGGCGACGACGGTTGTGATAATAGCTGGAGCCTGGCTTACAAAGTGCCAAAATCTTCTTTGTGCCGGTATTCATCCTATCGCCAAAATGAATGTTTGATCTATTTTTTGGTTTGTTACATTTTTGGTTCTGATAGAGTCGATCTCGAAGTTAAATGTTTAGAAGTAAAGGTGTGAAACGTTGGGGTTGGAAATTTGTAGATTGTTGCTACTGAGCGACAGTTGGATCATGGATGAGGTTATGGGTATTTTGGAGGTCTCTGGCAGAGTTGGATTGCTGGTGCATCAAAATTTGAGTGTTCTTTACCTCATTAATAAAATGCTTATATTAATTGCTTGACCTTTTTCTATGGCTTGTTGAATTTTTGGCTCAAAAATGTTGAATTGTGGACTGAAGTTCTTAATTTTACGAATATCACCACTGTGGGTTATTTTAGCATAGCTTGGGCCTTGGTGAATTATATAAAAACTCTTAGTATCTGTTTGTGCAGAGAATATCCTCCTAAACAACGGCGGTCGTGTTTCATGGCCTTGGATCAGATGCAGGATTGTGAAGGAGGCTGCCGCATCTGCCCACACATACTTTCCAATAAGCACAGAGATTTCTTAGTATCAACTCACGCAAATTGTACTTTGTATAAACAAAAAAGGATTTATCCATGTTCCTGTGTTGTATATGCATTTTTAAGTATTCAAATTGTGTATTAATAATAACCATGCTGTTTTTGGGTTTGTATAAAACACAAATTGTGTATCAAATTTGATGGATTCCGTAGTTCTACAAGTTGCAGGGTTAAGGTGTTATGGGATGATTAGTCATGCTTTGTATAATATAATGTACAAGGCCAACTCATGTGAATGAGAAATTTAGTTTCATATTATGATTCATATTATGAGAAACCATTACACCCTTATTTCATATGACATTACACCCTTATTTCATATGTCATTACACCCTTATTTCATATGTCATTACACCGTTATTTCATATGTCATTACCCTCTTATTTCATATATCATTACACCCTTATTTCATATGACATTACACTCTTGTTTCATAAGTCATTACCCCCTTGTTTCTCCATTACACCGTTATTTCATATGTCATTATCCCTTATTTCATATGACATTACACTCTTATTTCATATGTCATTACACTCTTATTTCATATGACATTACACCATTATTTCATATGTCATTACACCCTTATTTCATAAGTCATTACCCCTTATTTCATATGTCATTACCCCCTTATTTCATAAGTCATTACCTCATTGTTTCTCCATTACACCGTTATTTCATATGTCATTACCCCCTTATTTCATAAGTCATTACCCCCTTGTTTCATAAGTCTTTACCCCCTTGTTTCTCCATTACACCGTTATTTCATATGTCATTACCCCCTTATTTCATAAGTCATTACCCCCTTATTTCATATGTCATTGCCCCCTTATTTCATAAGTCATTACCCCCTTATTTCATATGTCATTACCCCCTTATTTCATAAGTCACTACCCCCTTATTTCATATGTCATTACGCCCTTATTTCATAAGTCATTACCCCCTTGTTTCATAAGTCTTTACCCCCTTGTTTCATAAGTCTTTACCCCCTTATTTCATATGTCATTACCCCCTTATTTCATAAGTCATTACCCCCTTATTTCATATGTAATTACCCCCTTATTTCATAAGTCATTACCCCCTTGTTTCTCCATTACACCGTTATTTCATATGTCATTACCCCCTTGTTTCATAAGTCATTACCCCCTTGTTTCATAAGTCATTACCCCCTTGTTTCATAAATCATTACCCCTTTGTTAAAATAATACATAAGTCATTACCCCCTTGTTTCTCCATTACACCGTTATTTCCTATGTCATTACCCCCTTATTTCATAAGTCGTTACCCCCTTGTTTCATAAGTCATTACCCCCTTGTTTCATAAATCATTACCCCTTTGTTAAAATAATACATAAGTCATTACCCCTTTGTTTCTCCATTACACCGTTATTTCCTATGTCATTACCCCCTTATTTCATAAGTCATTACCCCCTTGTTTCATAAATCATTACCCCTTTATTTAATAAGTCATTACCCCCTTGTTAAAATAATACATAAGTCATTACACCCTTGTTGGTAACATATCTGCACATTCGTTTCAGAATAAATTGCAATCAATTTCATAAAATTATACATAAGTCATTACCCCTTTATCATCACTGCACGCTCGTTTAAAAAACACAAATAAAAGCACGTTTGTTTTTCAATAACACAATTGAATGCACGCTTGTATACAATCACGAATGCACCTTCGTTACTAACACAATATCCTGGTTGAATGCACGCTCGTTTCTTAATAACACAATTGAATGCACGCTCGTTTACAATCACGAATGCACCTTCGTTACTAACACATGTTTTTGACAAATTGATTCATTTCAAAAACATTCATTAGAAATTATCCTAAACTACACATTGTCATCAAATTTCAACTCGCTTCCATCGCATCTGCCTTGCGGCATAGCAGCGCGGACCACAGCAGCCCTTTTTGAGCAGACTGTTTCTAACGATTGCGTCCACCTTTGGCGAGATACTGTTGATGGTACTCTTCAGCTCTGTAAAATCTCTTAGCAGGTAGGATCTCAGTCACAATCTTCTTACCCTTCATTTCATTCTGCTTGGAATCTAATGACTCTTTGGCCAACCTTTCTTGCTCATCGTTGTAGTAGTATATCCCTGATCTGTATTGAGTGCCTACATCGCCTCCCTGAGAAGTCATCACATAACAGAGTTAGTCCACGCTCCATTTTCAAACCAAAATAAACAATCTCGACACAAATCATATGGCTGAACTCGTCTTTTTTATATTGTATGAACAAAGAAACAAACAAACACACCAAGTTAGTTGTCTCTAACAGATGCAACTCTAATCGAGATCTGAGAACACCCCTAGCAGAGCACCTTTGTTGGAACAAGATCCATCGGAACTCTTTACCACAAAATCCCAATGTAATGTTTGCAAACAACAACACTTTTAGACAGAAATGGATAAGTTAACTTTTGAACATAAAGACTACCTTTAGGCTTTAAACTGCAGATGGTTGAGCAGCATGAATTATACAAGGCAGAAAATATCACTGAATTATACAACACAGTGCAAGTACTTTATTAGTCTCACCAAAAGAAATGTTGGGCACATGTACCTGTGTGCACCCAAAAAGCTTGAGCAATCGCAGCGATAAACAACTAGTCCAATAGCTGCATTTGTTAACTTTCGGCACCATGACATATCTAAATATATTATACCTTTTGCTTGGGTAGCAAGTGCCAAGGCAGTGTAAGGGCCAACCTGTCCATAAATATAGAGAGTAAATCTTTGTCTAAATGGGATGAGCTGCGAGCTTCTGTTGGCCATAAAAACAACATAAACTCTACCACCACTGAATTTGAAAAGAAGAAAGATGAGAAATTACTCTGTCAGCTTGCCATCAAAGCCAACTTGACGCACGAATTGTAGCCACAATTTTCTTACCGACTAATCTGAAAAAGAGATCTTCAAAATGTCCACAATTTTCTTACCGACTAATCTGAAAAAGAGATCTTCAAAATGTCCACAAGTTGAAGCTAGCTAGTTTATATGGTAAATGCCTTAGTTTTGAAGATAGCAGTTGGTTGAATAGCATTGGTTAGTGTGGTCTAGTCTGTTTTGTTAGTTCCTTGTTGTTGGCAGGTTGTGGTGTTGTTTTAGTGGTTCAGGTGGTCTTTTAGTGTTTTGGGGAGGGTGGTTGCTCTGTAGGCAGGGTCTTTTTGTGGGTTGGTTGTTTTCGGTTTGTTATTCTTTGATTAATGATATCATCATTTTTTCAAAAAAAAAAACAATCAACATACATCTTGATTCACATTCAGTAAAATCAAAATCCCCAAAATTAAACATCTATGAAAACATAATCGGTTAGGAAACAACAATAATCGACCAGAACAGTCAAAGTGGATAAAAATCGAACACAAGCAATAATGATGAACGAAGAAAGCAGCGAGATATACCCAAATCGGAAACGATGGGTATTCCGACTGGAAACGAACAAAATCGATAGACTTACAACTCGAGCAATGCCCTTCGCACCGAATCAGTCACCTCCGTCCACCGATTTTAACCCACCCTTCGCACTCGAATCGATCCACTCCCTCGTCTTCTCCCATCGTCTGGGTTTCGTTCGGGCAGAAATCCAACAAAATTGCCGGAATCCGGTAGTCGTTTGACGTCTGATCTGGATCGGGATCGGAGATGGGTTTCTCTGAAACGCAAAATCTGGGTTTCAAAATCTGAAGAAAATGGGTTTCGTTTTCGTCGCCGGAGAGAAGAAAAATGGGTTTCAAACTTCGATTGAAAATTAGAGTCTCTCTCTCATCAGAAACCCTGTCAGATTTTTCAAAATAATTACTTTCCAAAAACCCCAAATTACCCCTTAATAAATTCCCACCAACAAATACTTTTCCACTGCCACATCACCATTTTGATTGGCTCACATCGTGCCTCGCAGTTTCATTCTACCAATCTGCCTCAACGGAGTGCTCCCCTATATATATATATATATATATATATAGAGGAGTGTTCAAATGAGGACACCCAAATTTGGTAAGGACGTAGGGACAAATCTCATCCATTAGATCATCATCCATCTAACCCCCCGTGCTTTGTGGGTGCGCCACGTGTCCAAGTACCCAAAATCCAATAAAGCAAATAGTAAAATCCCACTACCAAAAAGCAAATAGTAAAACCCACTACCACATGTGACACGTGGCAGCTTGTGGATCATTGGATGAACCTCATCCAATGGCCAAGATTAGTCCCTACACCCTCACCATAAGACATGTCCTCAATTGAACGCCCCCCTATATATATATATATATATATATATATATAGGAGCGTTCAAATGAGGCAGTGAACAGTAAAGTGAGGCACGTGAGGCACGATCTCAACCACACATCTAACCCCCCGTGCATTTGTGGCGCGCCACGTGTCCTAAATAGTAAACCCCACTAACTTTTGAAAAGTCAACAATTGCGGTTGTGCACGTGGCTGCGCCACGTGTCACAATGAGTGGCCCAGATCGTGCATCACTGCCTCATTCTTACAATCATGCCTCAACCGAGTGCTCCTCTATATATATATATTATATATATATATATATAGGGGAGCACTCCGTTGAGGCAGATTGGTAGAATGAAACTGCGAGGCACGATGTGAGCCAATCAAAATGGTGATGTGGCAGTGGAAAAGTATTTGTTGGTGGGAATTTATTAAGGGGTAATTTGGGGTTTTTGGAAAGTAATTATTTTGAAAAATCTGACAGGGTTTCTGATGAGAGAGAGACTCTAATTTTCAATCGAAGTTTGAAACCCATTTTTCTTCTCTCCGGCGACGAAAACGAAACCCATTTTCTTCAGATTTTGAAACCCAGATTTTGCGTTTCAGAGAAACCCATCTCCGATCCCGATCCAGATCAGACGTCAAACGACTACCGGATTCCGGCAATTTTGTTGGATTTCTGCCCGAACGAAACCCAGACGATGGGAGAAGACGAGGGAGTGGATCGATTCGAGTGCGAAGGGTGGGTTAAAATCGGTGGACGGAGGTGACTGATTCGGTGCGAAGGGCATTGCTCGAGTTGTAAGTCTATCGATTTTGTTCGTTTCCAGTCGGAATACCCATCGTTTCCGATTTGGGTATATCTCGCTGCTTTCTTCGTTCATCATTATTGCTTGTGTTCGATTTTTATCCACTTTGACTGTTCTGGTCGATTATTGTTGTTTCCTAACCGATTATGTTTTCATAGATGTTTAATTTTGGGGATTTTGATTTTACTGAATGTGAATCAAGATGTATGTTGATTGTTTTTTTTTTTGAAAAAATGATGATATCATTAATCAAAGAATAACAAACCGAAAACAACCAACCCACAAAAAGACCCTGCCTACAGAGCAACCACCCTCCCCAAAACACTAAAAGACCACCTGAACCACTAAAACAACACCACAACCTGCCAACAACAAGGAACTAACAAAACAGACTAGACCACACTAACCAATGCTATTCAACCAACTGCTATCTTCAAAACTAAGGCATTTACCATATAAACTAGCTAGCTTCAACTTGTGGACATTTTGAAGATCTCTTTTTCAGATTAGTCGGTAAGAAAATTGTGGACATTTTGAAGATCTCTTTTTCAGATTAGTCGGTAAGAAAATTGTGGCTACAATTCGTGCGTCAAGTTGGCTTTGATGGCAAGCTGACAGAGTAATTTCTCATCTTTCTTCTTTTCAAATTCAGTGGTGGTAGAGTTTATGTTGTTTTTATGGCCAACAGAAGCTCGCAGCTCATCCCATTTAGACAAAGATTTACTCTCTATATTTATGGACAGGTTGGCCCTTACACTGCCTTGGCACTTGCTACCCAAGCAAAAGGTATAATATATTTAGATATGTCATGGTGCCGAAAGTTAACAAATGCAGCTATTGGACTAGTTGTTTATCGCTGCGATTGCTCAAGCTTTTTGGGTGCACACAGGTACATGTGCCCAACATTTCTTTTGGTGAGACTAATAAAGTACTTGCACTGTGTTGTATAATTCAGTGATATTTTCTGCCTTGTATAATTCATGCTGCTCAACCATCTGCAGTTTAAAGCCTAAAGGTAGTCTTTATGTTCAAAAGTTAACTTATCCATTTCTGTCTAAAAGTGTTGTTGTTTGCAAACATTACATTGGGATTTTGTGGTAAAGAGTTCCGATGGATCTTGTTCCAACAAAGGTGCTCTGCTAGGGGTGTTCTCAGATCTCGATTAGAGTTGCATCTGTTAGAGACAACTAACTTGGTGTGTTTGTTTGTTTCTTTGTTCATACAATATAAAAAAGACGAGTTCAGCCATATGATTTGTGTCGAGATTGTTTATTTTGGTTTGAAAATGGAGCGTGGACTAACTCTGTTATGTGATGACTTCTCAGGGAGGCGATGTAGGCACTCAATACAGATCAGGGATATACTACTACAACGATGAGCAAGAAAGGTTGGCCAAAGAGTCATTAGATTCCAAGCAGAATGAAATGAAGGGTAAGAAGATTGTGACTGAGATCCTACCTGCTAAGAGATTTTACAGAGCTGAAGAGTACCATCAACAGTATCTCGCCAAAGGTGGACGCAATCGTTAGAAACAGTCTGCTCAAAAAGGGCTGCTGTGGTCCGCGCTGCTATGCCGCAAGGCAGATGCGATGGAAGCGAGTTGAAATTTGATGACAATGTGTAGTTTAGGATAATTTCTAATGAATGTTTTTGAAATGAATCAATTTGTCAAAAACATGTGTTAGTAACGAAGGTGCATTCGTGATTGTAAACGAGCGTGCATTCAATTGTGTTATTAAGAAACGAGCGTGCATTCAACCAGGATATTGTGTTAGTAACGAAGGTGCATTCGTGATTGTATACAAGCGTGCATTCAATTGTGTTATTGAAAAACAAACGTGCTTTTATTTGTGTTTTTTAAACGAGCGTGCAGTGATGATAAAGGGGTAATGACTTATGTATAATTTTATGAAATTGATTGCAATTTATTCTGAAACGAATGTGCAGATATGTTACCAACAAGGGTGTAATGACTTATGTATTATTTTAACAAGGGGGTAATGACTTATTAAATAAAGGGGTAATGATTTATGAAACAAGGGGGTAATGACTTATGAAATAAGGGGGTAATGACATAGGAAATAACGGTGTAATAGAGAAACAAAGGGGTAATGACTTATGTATTATTTTAACAAAGGGGTAATGATTTATGAAACAAGGGGGTAATGACTTATGAAACAAGGGGGTAACGACTTATGAAATAAGGGGGTAATGACATAGGAAATAACGGTGTAATGAAGAAACAAGGGGGTAATGACTTATGTATTATTTTAACAAAGGGGTAATGATTTATGAAACAAGGGGGTAATGACTTATGAAACAAGGGGGTAATGACTTATGAAACAAGGGGGTAATGACATATGAAATAACGGTGTAATGGAGAAACAAGGGGGTAATGACTTATGAAATAAGGGGGTAATGACTTATGAAATAAGGGGGTAATTACATATGAAATAAGGGGGTAATGACTTATGAAATAAGGGGGTAATGACATATGAAATAAGGGGGTAAAGACTTATGAAACAAGGGGGTAAAGACTTATGAAACAAGGGGGTAATGACTTATGAAATAAGGGCGTAATGACATATGAAATAAGGGGGTAGTGACTTATGAAATAAGGGGGTAATGACATATGAAATAAGGGGGTAATGACTTATGAAATAAGGGGGCAATGACATATGAAATAAGGGGGTAATGACTTATGAAATAAGGGGGTAATGACATATGAAATAACGGTGTAATGGAGAAACAAGGGGGTAAAGACTTATGAAACAAGGGGGTAATGACTTATGAAATAAGGGGGTAATGACATATGAAATAACGGTGTAATGGAGAAACAATGAGGTAATGACTTATGAAATAAGGGGGTAATGACATATGAAATAAGGGGTAATGACTTATGAAATAAGGGTGTAATGACATATGAAATAATGGTGTAATGTCATATGAAATAAGAGTGTAATGACATATGAAATAAGAGTGTAATGTCATATGAAATAAGGGATAATGACATATGAAATAACGGTGTAATGGAGAAACAAGGGGGTAATGACTTATGAAACAAGAGTGTAATGTCATATGAAATAAGGGTGTAATGATATATGAAATAAGAGGGTAATGACATATGAAATAACAGTGTAATGACATATGAAATAAGGGTGTAATGACATATGAAATAAGGGTGTAATGTCATATGAAATAAGGGTGTAATGGTTTCTCATAATATGAATCATAATATGAAACTAAATTTCTCATTCACATGATTTGGCCTTGTACATTATATTATACAAAGCATGACTAATCATCCCATAACACCTTAACCCTGCAACTTGTAGAACTACGGAATCCATCAAATTTGATACACAATTTGTGTTTTATACAAACCCAAAAACAGCATGGTTATTATTAATACACAATTTGAATACTTAAAAATGCATATACAACACAGGAACATGGATAAATCCTTTTTTGTTTATACAAAGTACAATTTGCGTGAGTTGATACTAAGAAATCTCTGTGCTTATTGGAAAGTATGTGTGGGCAGATGCGGCAGCCTCCTTCACAATCCTGCATCTGATCCAAGGCCATGAAACACGACCGCCGTTGTTTAGGAGGATATTCTCTGCACAAACAGATACTAAGAGTTTTTATATAATTCACCAAGGCCCAAGCTATGCTAAAATAACCCACAGTGGTGATATTCGTAAAATTAAGAACTTCAGTCCACAATTCAACATTTTTGAGCCAAAAATTCAACAAGCCATAGAAAAAGGTCAAGCAATTAATATAAGCATTTTATTAATGAGGTAAAGAACACTCAAATTTTGATGCACCAGCAATCCAACTCTGCCAGAGACCTCCAAAATACCCATAACCTCATCCATGATCCAACTGTCGCTCAGTAGCAACAATCTACAAATTTCCAACCCCAACGTTTCACACCTTTACTTCTAAACATTTAACTTCGAGATCGACTCTATCAGAACCAAAAATGTAACAAACCAAAAAATAGATCAAACATTCATTTTGGCGATAGGATGAATACCGGCACAAAGAAGATTTTGGCACTTTGTAAGCCAGGCTCCAGCTATTATCACAACCGTCGTCGCCCATCTCCAGCCACCGCATCCTGAGATTTTCGAAAGCCTGCACCGGCTATATCTACATCGTCGCTGAAACCGGCCTCGAAACTCTGACATCCCTCACTTCCTGCACAAAAACAAATCTAACATCAAAGTTCTAAACTTTTAACACCAAAACCTTCAACCAAAAAAGTCTCAAATAAAGAAACAACTAGAAACAGATAAAAGAGGTTTTTAAATCTTCGCTTGCCTAAAATCTAAAGAACAGGAAAAATCTATGAAATTCTCAATTTCATATACTAGGGTACAATCACAGGTTAATATTGTGATAAGAGTTAAAGAGTTTTCTCAGCTACAGCCTAGCTTTTCTCAGCCAGTCAGTCCAATTCAATCTCGACTAAACCGAGATATAATATGGCTACCACGAACATTTCCAATCAAAATTAATTAAATTCAAATCAGTCAAACCCTAAATCAAATATCTGATCTTCTAACCCACAACAATCACCATATCACATTCACAACCTAATTTCGAAAATCCAAACACCATAAACTTCAAAGCTTTACAAGCATATCAGATCAAGAAAGGTATTCAACAAGCCAAAAAGACTTCAAGTACCAAACTTGTAAACCAAAAAGACTAAATAATGACTCCAACATCTATCGGATCCACACCATATGATCACCACTTCGTTTTCAGTGATTCCAATTCCCAAATCAAATCCATGATTCACATGAAAAAGATGAAAGAAAGCAAAATTAGATTCACTGGGATTACCAATCCAACTTCACTGGCAGTTTTCCTTGTTTCACTAAAACACTAGAATTAATAAGCTTATTATACAAATAAAATCGTAAAAAAAGAAAGATAATCAGATCCAGAAATTTTCAGAGATCGAACCCAGAAATTACACAGACTAAATCCAACTGCTTGAAACAATTTTTAATCTAACCTCAAAATCCTCACAGCCGTCATCGTCGCATTCCTCACAACCTCAAAATTACCAGAAATTACAGAAATTACACAGACTAACCTCAAAATCCTCACAACCTCAAAATTACACAGACTAAATCCAACTTCACAAGAACGAAGCAAAATCCTCACAGCCGTCATCAGATCAAAATTCTTCAATAGCCGCCCTCAGCTCCGGAGAGTCTTTGACAGCACTCAAATCCATCAAAGCAAAAACAGATCAAACATTCAAACTCGAACGCGCAAGGCACCGCAAACATCAAAACAGGTCAAACATTAAAGTTCCAAACTTTCAATCACAAACAAAAATTCAGATCTGCGTTTCAAAACTTAATCGCCGACGAATCCCATCACCGACGCCGCAAACGAATCCCAAAATCGCAGCTCCGAACGAATCCCATCACCGAAGCCGCAAACGAATCCCAAAACCGACGCCGCAAACTCGATTGATGTCGTTTGGGAGATGGATGTCGATGATTCTGGGTTGAGATGAGAGAGTTGAAACTGTCAACTAGACACAGAAAATCATTAAAGAATGAAATGAGAGAAAGTCAATTATGCCCTTCAATTTATAAAAACAATTTGTTTTATGAATATCTAAAATTAATAAAGGGAAGTTAGTGGAAGACACGTGTCACGCTGATATGATTTTGACGGCTGAGATGAGTGGGTGGGATGCTACCTCACAGTTTCATTCTAATTTGGCTGCCTCATTTGAACGCTCCTCTATATATATATATATATATATAGGGGGGCGTTCAATTGAGGACATGTCTTATGGTGAGGGTGTAGGGACTAATCTTGGCCATTGGATGAGGTTCATCCAATGATCCACAAGCTGCCACGTGTCACATGTGGTAGTGGGTTTTACTATTTGCTTTTTGGTAGTGGGATTTTACTATTTGCTTTATTGGATTTTGGGTACTTGGACACGTGGCGCACCCACAAAGCACGGGGGGTTAGATGGATGATGATCTAATGGATGAGATTTGTCCCTACGTCCTTACCAAATTTGGGTGTCCTCATTTGAACACTCCTATATATATATATATATATATATATAGAGGAGCGTTCAAATGAGGCACTCAAATTAGAATGAGACTGTGAGGCACGATCTCAACCACACATCTAACCCCCCCGTGCTTTGTGGGCGCGCCACGTGGCAAATAGTAAACCCACTACCAACAGTAAAAAGCAAAAAGCAAATAGTAAAATCCCACTACCACATCTTTAAATCTCAACCATTAGATCAATATCATCAAGAGGAGCGCTCAAATGTTATACTCATATTAGAGTGTTATGTGTTACTTCAATCTTAGCCACACATTCAAACCCCCCCCCCCCCGTGCTTTGTAGGCTTGCCACGTGTCCAAGTACCCAAAATCCAATAAAGTAAAAAGCAAACAGTAAAACCCACTACCAAAAATCCACTATTCCGACACTATTCATGCCACTATCAACCAATCAGAAGCTCCGTAACACATAACACTCTAAGAACCCATAACATTTGAGCGCCCCTATATATATAGGGGCGTTCAAATGTTATAGTGTTATGTGTTATAAGTGTTTTGATTGGTTGATAGTGGCAGGAATAGTGCCGGAATAGTGGATTTTTGGGTAGTAGGTTTTACTGTTTTCTTTTTGCTTTATTGGATTTTGGGTACTTGGACACGTGGCGCACCCACAAAGCACGGGGGGTTGGGATGTGTGGCTGAGATTGATGTAACACATAACACTCTAAAAGTGCTATAACATTTGAACACTCCTCTATAGGATTTAGATCATGTACAAAGTGATATTTACGGTACAAAGTACAAAGTAATTAAAACCGTTTGATCTAAATTTTTGATGGCTGCGATTTAATTAATTAAAATCAGATTTACATATTAACTAATATATTCTAGGGATTTGATTGTAATTAAACACCTCATACTAACCCCGTTAACATCCGTTAACATCCAAAAATATCGTCCTAATATCTTTCAAAATCACTTATACGATTCGAGCGCATCATTCGTGTATGAACCCTAACCTCATCCATCAACCGATTTCCAACTTTGATTCTGGTAAATTCAGCAATTCATCTTGCCATCGTCTTCGATCTACACGACCCAATCGAGACCAAATTGTAGTCGGATCCTCCTCCGCCTCGCATCGTAGTTCGTCTGATTGTTGATTTGGGGGAAGCTAGGGTTGTGATAGCAGTGGTTCGGCGAATTCAGTTTGAGGGCAAATTGGTAATGGACTTCGAGCCATGTGATAGCAGTGGTGAGTTGAGCGTTTTGAAAATAAAGTTGTGATTTTTATTAAATTTCGTATTGGGTTGTAGATGCATGTGTGTCAAGTCTTCGGTTTTGTTCTGTGTACCTAGATGATTATTGCATTTTGGGTTTGTTTTTGTTGTCTGGAGTTGGAAATTAGCTTGATACAAGGCATAACACGTTGCTTTAGTTTTGTTATCAGTGGAATATATAGTTATTTATGGGTTAATGCAATTAGTTTTCAATCTGAAATTTGAAGTTTGGTTTTGATATCTGAGTTTGATAACTTGAAAATGCCATACAAGTAATTGTCATAGAGGTCAAAAAAGAATCTATTGGAAACAATCGAGGAGCAAAAGGCAACAGCATCACCAAGCGAGGTGGATGGCAATAAAGACAGCAAAGTAGTTTATGCAAGAACACATAGCGAAGTAGATGCTACCAGGGATAGACAAGCCACACCCCCAGCTGGTAAATCAGAAGGAAGGCAGTAACTACTCTATCTCAACAAATGTGATGCACTTAAGCAGGCCGAGTTGAACATTTGCGGTAAAAACAAAGCATTATTTTGGTAATTAGCAGATTGTTACATGTAATTTTTATAGTAGTGTTTTTTGATGTGATTGAGAGTATAACTTTTATTTACACTTTTTCTTGTGGTTTGTAGTTGCCTTAAAGGTATGTTTTAGTGGTCAAGTTTTACTGGATTGGGGTAGCATTGCAGGAGGTATTTTTTAGCTGAGTTGATTTCAACTGTTATGTACTCTGAAAGGAGCATTTTGTTAGGTTTTGCGATCAAATTTTGTGTTTTGAGATGTGTATATGAACTGCAATAAATTCAGAAGGTAGTTGTGGCAATAGGGTCTGTTTAGCTAATACTAGGTCTGAAGATAGCCTTTCATCATTGATCTGTGTCATTTTTTGATCTATGTGCTTTGTGATGTCTAGTTTTAGCTTGTACTTGATAAGATGCATTAGGATTGATGTGAAGCTCGAATGTGACAAATTCATCTGCAGGTGCAAACGTTATTGTAAAGCGAATTCTGGTTGTTGAGACCATGACAATGGAGGGCATCATCATCAACCAACTGAACCATCAGTGTTGTTCCGATTTCTGAACGCTGTTACCAGCTTTGGAAGATCCTTGTTCCGAGCATCTTGATATTTTTAACAAGTTACCTGCTTCAAGTAGACTGATTGGAGCTTTTAGTCTATTTAGAATTAGAAGTGGTATGTAAAGGAGATTCCAAGTTGACAGGGCGATACATATGTGAAGGAGATTTCAAGTTGATCTATTTATAGTTGTATTGTCAACATTTGATGAACTCTACATTTGTATTCTGAACTTCAGAGGAGCTAATGAACTTTAAATGCTTATTGTGAACATTATGCTAGCTCAATTGTTTGGATTTATTTACATACATGAAAACAGTTCAGTATAATATCAACATTACCAAACAGATCCTATGCAAACACTTAATGAAGTAAGAATTGTATAGTGAACTTTATAGTTGCATTGTTACCATTGATGAACTCTACATTTGTATTATGAACTTTACATGAACTTTATAGTTGCATTTCACTTATTTACATGAAAACAGTTCCGTATATTGTCAACATTACCAAACAGATCTCATCCAAACACTTAATGAACGTAAGAAGTGTATATTGAACTTCATATTTGATTTGTTAATATTTGATGAACTCTATGTTTGTATTGTGAACTTTATATAAGCTAGGTGAATTTTATCGGCTTATTGTGAACTTTATGCTAACTCAATTGTTTAGCTCCATTTACATACATGAAAATAGTTCAGCTAATTGTCAACATTACCAAATAGATCTCATACAAACACTTAATGAACATAATAAGTGTATAGTGAACTTTATACTTGTAATGTCAACATTTGATGAACTCTACGTTGTATTGTGAACTTTATATAAGCTAGGTGAATTTTATCGGCTTATTGTGAACTTTATGCTAACTCACTTGTTTAGCTCCATTTACATACATGAAAATAGTTCAGCTAATTGTCAACATTACCAAATAGATCTCTTACAAACACTTAATGAACATAACGAGTGTATAGTGAACTTTATACTTGTAATGTCAACATTTGATGAACTCTACGTTTGTATTGTGAACTTCATATAGGCTAGGTGAATTTTATCTGCTTATTGTGAACTTTATACTAACTCACATGTTTGGCTTCATTTACATACATGAAAACAGCTCAGCTAATTGTCAACATTACCAAACAGATCTCATACAAACACTTAATGAACGTAACAAGTGTATAATGAACTTTATACTTGTAATGTCAACATTTGATGAACTCTACGTTTGTATTGTGAACTTCATATAGGCTAGGTGAATTTTATCTGCTTATTGTGAACTTTATACTAACTCATATGTTTGGCTTCATTTACATACATGAAAACAGCTCAGCTAATTGTCAACATTACCAAACAGATCTCATACAAACACTTAATGAACGAACAAGTGTATAATGAACTTTATACTTGTAATGTCAACATTTGATGAACTCTACGTTTGTATTGTGAACTTCATATAGGCTAGGTGAATTTTATCTGCTTATTGTGAACTTTATACTAACTCACATGTTTGGCTTCATTTACATACATGAAAACAGCTCAGCTAATTGTCAACATTACCAAACAGATCTCATACAAACACTTAATGAACGAACAAGTGTATAATGAACTTTATACTTGTAATGTCAACATTTGATGAACTCTACGTTTGTATTGTGAACTTTAGATAGGCTAGATGAATTTTATTTGCTCACTGTGAACTTTATACTAACTCACTTATTTGGCTTCATTTACATACATGAAAACGGTTCAGCTAATTGTCAACATTACCAAACAGATCTCATACAAACACTTAATGAATGTAAAAAGTGTTCACATAATACAAATTGTATTCACTAAACAACATCAGTTCCTTTGTGCTAGCCAATGTCCACATAGGTACCATGGAACCTGACTTCCATACTTGTTTGTAGTAAACCAGCGCAAGTCTTCATCTTTGAGACCCAAACACTGAAGAATATGCAATTTTGCTGCACTCACATACACTGTATTGCGCAAAGCACAAGCAACTTCTAAGAAAAGCCACTCCTTCCAAACGACCTGAACGCAGCTACAGTTTAGTGAACAATGCAAAATCATTTAATTATTTGATGAACGCAGTAACCATTTAATGAACGCAGCTACAGTATGAACAATGCAAAACCCAAAAATAAGCCATCAAATATTTGATGAACGCAGTAACCATTTAATGAACGCAGTAACTATTTAATGAACGCAGCTACAGTTTGGTGAACAATGCAAAACCCAAAAATAAGCCATCAATTATTTGATGAACGCAGTAACCATTTAATGAACGCAGTAAATATTTAATGAACGCAGCTATAATTTAGTGAACAATGCAAAACCCAAAAATAAGCCATCAATTATTTGATGAACGCAGTAACCATTTAATGAACGCAGTACCTATTTAATGAACGCAGCTACAGTTTGGTGAACAATGCAAAACCCAAAAATAAGCCATCAATTATTTGATGAACGTAGTAACTATTTAATGAACGCAGTAACAACATATAATTGAAAGAATCAAATCACATAACTCAATCCATCACCAGATCGAACAAACAATCAGTCACCAAGGCACAAAAACAAAGTCAAAACTAAATTTCCACGCATGAACACATCGAGTTTCAAGATCAGAGCACCAGAACCACGGATCAAAACAAGAATCAATCATCAATAATTGCCTGCCTTCTTACCTTCTTACCCACCCCGAACTAGCCGAACCACATGAAGCCCAGTCGCATTTTTCCATCCTACAGTCTAAACGAACATGTCGGAATCGCCGTAAACAGCGTCGGAAGTCTTGTTGGTCTTCGAAATGAAGCCGCGGAAGTGGTCGCCGGAAGTCTCGTTGGTCGTCGAAATCAAAAGCTAGGTTTTGCCGTATGGTTGTTGGGTGAGATAATCCCTAAGAACGACTAACATGGAAATAAAATAATAATAATAATCTCCTAATTACCCCTGCATCCTTATTAAAACATAACGGAGATTTAACTTCGGTTAAATCTATAAGGTTAATCTTAACCATTAATCTAATTAAATCAACCATCCTAATTACTTTGTACTTTGTACTCTAAAAGCACTTTGTACCTGAACCGCCCCCCTCCTCTATATATATATATATATATAGAGAAGCGCTCAAATGTGAATCACTTCTTAGGCTATGAACGACTCATCTCAGCCACACATCCAAACCCCCCCCCCCCCCCCCCCCCCCGTGCTTTGTGGGTGCGCCACGTGTCCCACTACCAAAAATCCAACAAAAGTAAAAAGCAAACAGTAAAATCTCACTACCAACAGTAAAAAGTAAACAGTAAAATCCCACTACCTTTAAATCTCAACCATTAGATCAATATGATCCAATGGTCCAGATTGGTTCACACGTTCATAGCCTAAGAAAAGTTCACATTTGAGCGCGCCCCTATTTATATATATATTATTTTATTATTTTTAATTCGTGCGGGTCAAACCGGTTCGACCCGGTTGAACCACTGACCCGTCGACCCAGTGCCTTGACCGGTTCGATGACCGGTTCGGTTTTAATAACACTGCTCAAAACAAATGAAATGTCTTTTTGTTTATTTTTATAGCGGATAATTCTCGGAGATCCCAGCCAACTACCCAATATTCAATACCGAATCAAAATAAAATATATACATGGTTTTTTTGTTGTGGGTTTATATCAAGCATATTTAGTAGTACATGAATACATTATATTTTACGAGTATATATTTTTCTGTACCATTTGAAGCACGGGTTACGCAAAGGACGACAATACGAATTTGAACTTGAATCGTTCGTTGAAGCATAGACCATTTGACACTACTAACCTTGAAACTCACGAGTCGACACACATCTCCATAAGAGGACCGTCGCAGTGCCTAAGAACGCCTCCGCGAGAGGATAGACCTCAATAAGCTTACCCAACCAGATACGCAGAAGGATTGATTTAGAACAAGGAAAAGTCACTGTGTCGCAAAATGCTGATCCAGCTGTGCTGGTCAAGAAGCTTACAAAATTAGATAAGCAGAAGGATATAGGAAGTAGTGAGGTCAAAAGAAGGCTCTCCATTACTAAAAATAATACATGAAACTTTTGTTGAATTGATAAATGTTATACAATAAAAGTAACATCATGTCACCATGTATGAAATATTGTGTTTTGGTTAATAAAAAAATATTTTAAGATTAGGATATGAGCATCTGTATTTATGTATGTGAAATGTATTTACGAATTTTCAGGTGGATTTGAGCTATTTCAGGAAAAGTATCTCAAAAAAATCAAACATATGCGCCAAATCTAGGAAAAGTGATGCAGAAAGTCATACTTGAATTAGGATTCAAGACATCCTGACGAGTCTCCTCCTTGACCTGAATCCCCAAATTATGACGTACCAAATATACCAAGAAGTGTCAGATGTACTTGGATTTTTTCCTGCCACCAGCTTTGCACTAAGCCAAGTCACCGATGAGTAGCGCCTCTATTCGGAATGTCAGTTGCGTTATGCCAAGTGTCGGATGAGCAACGCTTCTACTCCA
Organism: Rhodiola chrysanthemifolia; assembly: GCA_033675395.1. Taxonomy (NCBI): domain Eukaryota; kingdom Viridiplantae; phylum Streptophyta; class Magnoliopsida; order Saxifragales; family Crassulaceae; genus Rhodiola; species Rhodiola chrysanthemifolia. The sequence continues at coordinate 34,792,836 of CM066207.1, read as the reverse complement.
GTTGCACTGCGCTTGGTACAATGAGTAACGCCTCTGCTCCATATATATTGTGCCTAGTGCCAACTGAGTACTGTCTCTGCTCCAAATGCAGAGACACATGAATAATAGTCTAGATTAGGGAATTCCAATTGAACACTCCTCTGCATCCATATTGACAACAAATTTTCCAATTAACGGCTACTAAATTTGCAACACACCAATTGTGGTGCTTCAAATGTATTGTGTATTTCTTATCCAAAAAAATGTATTGTGTATTTTGATAAGTTTTGTAGTTGTTTTATTAACAATATATATTATAGTAGATTTAAACTGTGGCATCTAAAAAAATAGTGAAAGAGAATTAAAAATTAGAAAATTTTGAATAATGCCATCATGCAAACTTCTAGTTTAGAATATATAATGCGAGTAAGTTTTCTTTGATACATCACGATTTAAAAAAATCACTTTTTCCATCAGCGGTATTTAATCATACTCTGTTGTTCCTATGTGGCATGAGTTTTGGCAAAACGACTTTAGAGTGTTCAAGCTAGAAGTCAAGGAGCTGTTCAAGTGAAGTTGGACTCCGGCGCTGCACAGAACTGACGGGAGGAAATTTACTAATTCAAAAGTTTCCAATATTCAAGTATATCGGCCATAAAGATTTCAGGCAGTTCGAGTATATTGACGAATATTAAAGATACTCGAAGATATTATGAAGAAGATACTCGCTTGCTTATCAAGGAAGAAAGATATTCCAGAAGATTATCTAAAGATTGGATATGATATCTAGAGAATATTTAAGAATATTTCTTAAATATTTGATAGAGTATCTCGACTGATTTGGGAAGCTACTGAGGAGTATAAATACGTAGCTAGGGCTCCTAAATCAGTAAGTCGTCTATTGGACAAGTTATACACATTCATACACTCAAGCCGAGGAGGAGGAGGAGGAGGAGGCCGGATAGTTTTCTACACCGGAAAACTAATCGGCACTGAGGCATTCTATTCAGTGTGCTGATCGGACTTGCCCATGGAACTAACGATGCACACACACCACTGAGATCACGCATTCGGGAGAAGTCATCCGTCTTCGGTAGAAGACTCTGAGCTTCGGGAAAAGTTCAAGACAAGGTTCAAGAGGGAGTCTCGAACTTAGGGGATCGAGGGTGAGCCGAGATCGCAAATCGAGAAGAAAAGTGTTAGAGGCTAGGCAGTTACAAACGGGAGTTGTGTAAGTGTAAGACCATCTATATCTTTGAACTTTTAATAAGATTTGCAACCCTTTAGGGTGTGGGAAGCCACCCAGAGTAGGCTGATTGCCAAACTGGGAAGTATATCTTGTGTGCTTGAGTGTTTACTTTCGGATACTACCTGCTAAGGTGTTCTAGTCTCAGTTAGAACACCACCTGGATCTAGTCTTGAACAGACAACAAAATTTCAATTGGTATCAGAGCAGGCACTCGCCACACAGATTGTGATCCGAATTCTGTTCAAGATGACTATGAAGGAAGAGCAGAACACCAGCGGACCACCACTGCTAGAAGGCCCTACTATAGCTACTGGAAAATTAGGATGAAGGCACTCCTGAAAACTCTCGATGAAATGGCAAGGAAAGCTGTACTGGGTGGATGGACCCCTCTAACAATGATGAATGATGAGGGGCAAGTGGTGCCGAAACCTGAAGAGCGTTGGACTAAGACTGAGGACAAGACTGCTATCCGAAACTCAATAGCTATGAACGCTATATTTTCAGCCGTGGACGAGAGTGTATTCAAGCTGATTGCTAACTGTGAGGTCGCCAAGTAGAGGTGGCAAATAGGGCGGGCGGGCGGGTTCTTAATGGACAAGGGTTAAAAGGGTTGAACCCTATAAAACCCTTTTAAGTTAAAGGGTTCAATGGACGGGTTCTTAATGGGTAGAGGGTTAAAGGGTTAAACCCTTCAACCCTTTAAGAGCCCTTTTAACCCTTTGAACCCTCTTAACCCTTTGGACCCTTTTAACCCTTTTAAACCCTTTTAAACCATTTAAGCATTTTTAACCCTTTTAACTCATTAAATGGAAAAATAAATAAATTTTAAATCTGATATGTTTTATATGTTTTATTTGTTTGTAAAAACTTTTATGTACATATGTTAAAATTAATAAATTAAGTTAAACAATTTACTAGGCCGGTGATGAAGTGATGTTCACTTGAATTAGCTTGCGGAGTCGACGAGTCACGACATGTGAGGGACTGATGACACTGCGGCTTCCGGAGTCGGCACTCAACAATTTTATTTCGAAGTAGCCAACTTGCGTCAAGCGTTTGACTATTTTTATGTTTATTATATCTGTCTTTTTGCCTAATAGACTGCATGTAATTTGGACTTTGAACCAGGCAGCACCAAGTCTTAAATTATAGCACTACCCAGATCTAAAGCATCAATACCTCAGTTGAACCCAAATTGACGACTTTAAGGAACTAAGATGGTCATTTATCCAGCAATTGAGGGACTCTAGCAAATACTAAGTCTTGTGTTTATCTTCATCTCTTATTCGTTTTTTATCCAGTTTATGCACTGCACCTGTTTTCACAATCGAAGAAATTATTATAGAATAAATCCACAAAGCATTTGCCGAAAAAAAGCTCACCTCATGGCAGACAGCAACGAATAGCTTGAATCGAACGAAGACGAGATGAATCGAATCGAACAACGCGGGAGAGACCGTGAAGAAGTTCATATTTTAATTTTTATATTTATTATTATAATATTAGTTAAAAGGGTTGTGAAAGGGTTCTTAATGGACAAGGGTTTTCTAAACTCTTTTATTAAAAGGGCGGGCTAATGGACGGGTTTATAGGGCGGTTAATGGACGGGTTGGAGGGTTTAGGGCTTATTTGCCGGGTCTATCGCCAAGGATGCATGAGAGATTCTCAGAACAACTCATGAAGGGACAGACAAAGTGAGGAACTCAAGGATGCAGAAGCTCACCACAAAATTCGAGGATCTAAAAATGAAGGAGGAAGAGACAATTGCTGAGTTCAACACTAGAGTCCTAGATCTCTCTAATGAAGCTGTAGCACTGGGAAAACCCATCGAGGAAGAGAGGATGACTAGCAAAGTTCTAAGATCCTTACCCCAAAGATTTGCTATGAAGGTGACTGCCATTAAGGAAATGCAAGACATAACCAAGGTGAAGCTTGACGAGCTCATGGGGTCACTAAGGACATATGAGATGAATTTTCCAGATGATTTTCAAAGAAGGACAGTAAAATGTGTTGCACTGAAGGCTGATGTAACTGAAGAGTGGAACAGCGTCGAGGACGTGTCTGAATAGCTCTCCATAATAGCCAAACACCTTGAAAGGATTGTAAAAAGGCTAATTATACGAGGACCCACTCAGGAACAGCAATCTACGTCTAACTCGCAGAGTCAAAGTGGAGAAAACTCTTAGAGGAGAAACGGGCCTGGAGAGAACAACAACGAGTTCAAGGGTGATAAAGGCAAAGTAATCCAGTGTAGGGAGTGCAAAGGCTTAGGCCACTTTCAAGCTGAGAGTGCCAATACTCCCAAGAAAAAGAAGGCTTATAATGTTAGTCGGAGCAACAGTGACTCGGAGTAGGACGACTCGAACGACTTCGTTGCATTCACCAGCGCTAATGCTCGTAGAGGTGAGGAACCTGATAGCACTTGTTTCGGGACGATGCCAGAATAGTATGTTGACCACTCCAGCAGTAGTGATGATGAAGAAATCACAGATGAATGCATAATCAAAAATTATATGGCTATATATGAGAAGTGCGAGGAAGTGATATATCAGAACAGCAGACTTAGCGTCAACGTGACAAGCCTGAATGATGAGAAGGAAAAGCTAAGGGAAAGAGATGATGTCCTGGTTGAAGAAAAGGCAGAACTCCTTAGAGTTGTCTCGTCGTTAAGGATGCAGATGGAGAAAGACAGATATGCAGGCTAGAGACATGGAAGAACTGAAGAAAAGACATGCTGCCATGAGCCAAAGAGTGATATGTGTTCTAGAAGCAGTTAATTCCTTAAAATTACAAATTGAGATAGAGAAGGACGACCATGCGGTAGTACTGGACGCGCTGAATCAGTTCAAGAAATCAGTAAAGATGCTAAACTCTGGATCAAAAGACCTAGATACGATTCTGAAGTCCTGGAGAATGAGTGGAAGATGTAGAGGCATTGGCTACACTGATGGGAGCAGTTCAGGAAAGATTAAGTTTGTCAAAGTTGAACAGCCGGTGAACAGAGAGATTAACAGGTACCCTTTGACCAACATGTTGAGTTCAACAGAGAATGAAGAAGAGACTCAAGAACCTGTTGGTACTGTCACAAGAAGGGGCACATCAAGCCAAGGTGTCACGAGTTTATGGCTGTGCGCAGAAAGTTACAACAAAGAACTACTCAAAGGATGACACAAGAATGGAGAGTGAAGCAGAAAGAGGAAGTGTACCTCGTCGTATCCAGCTAACCAGTAACATGAAGAAATGTCGTCGACACCTCGATAGTGAATGCACTGCTCACATGACGGAAGAGAGAAAAGTGATTGACCGTGGGACAATGAAGGTTTCGGGTCTACCCGAGATCAAGTGGGCGACTCTTGCTGATGGATAGAAGGTGAAAGATATAAGCTCCAGAGATGGTAGTCCCCACGTAAAGATCACACATGACTCTCGTCAAGTGCTCAACAAGAATGGAGAATCGCTGATGGAGGGAACCAGTTATTTGCTGACCCGTGGTCGAACAGTTGCTGAGACACCATGGTCCGAAAGACTCACAGTATGTGTCACTGACCCTGGCTATGTTCGAGGGGGAGCAGACAAGATTCCAGTAGAAGTCAATGAGTTGTTCAAGTGAAGTTGGAACTCCGGCGCTGCACAGAACTGACAGGAGGAAGTTTCCTAATTTAAGAATTTCCAATATTCAAGTATATCGGCCATAAAGATCTGAGGCAATTCGAGTAATTTGACGAATATTGAAGATACTCGAAGATATTATGAAGAAGACACTCTCGCTTGCTTATCAAGTAAGAAAGATATTCTGGAAGATTATCTAAAGGTTGGATATGATATCTAGAGAATATTTAAGAATATTTTCTAAATATTTGATAGAGTATCTCGGCTGATTTGGGAAGCTAATGAGGAGTATAAATACGTAGCTAGGGCTCCTAAATCAGTAAGTCGTCTATTGGAGAAGTTATACACATTCATATACTCATGCCGAGGAGGAGGTGGAGGAGACGACAGCCGGATAGTTTTCTACACCAGAAAACTAATCGGCGCTGAGGCAGTCTGTTTAGTGTGCTGATCAGACCTGCCCATGGAACTAACGCTGCACACACACCAATGAGATCACACATTCAGGAGAAGGCGTCTGTCTTCGGGAGAGGACTCTGAGCTTCGGAGAAGTTCAAGACAAGGTTTGTGAGGGAGTCTCGAACTCAGGGGATCGAGTGGGAGCTGAGATCGCAAATCGAGAAGAAAAGTGTTAGAGGCTAGGCAGTTACAAACGGTGAGTTGTATAAGTGTAAGACCATCTATAGCTCTGAACTTTTAATAAGATTTGCAACCCTTTAGGGCGTGGGAAGCCCCCCAGAGTAGGCTGATTGCCAAACTGAGTAGTATATCGTGTGTGCTTGCGTGTTTCCTTTCGGATACTACCTGCTAAGGTGTTCTAGTCTCAGTTAGAACACCACTTGGATCTAGTCGTGAACAGACAACAGAATTTCATACTCGACTTAGACGTGTCCAGACATCAATAACGTGGAGTTAGACAACAAACGTGACAAAAACCATTGAGCAAGGTGGCAGTTTTTCTAAAACTCGGTGTTGGCATCAGTGATTTTAAATGAAAACTATCTCAACGCGTGTCTCATTTAAAACCGCTAATATGAGCAGCAGGAAGTTCCTGCAAAATTCAAACTTATTAGTAGGCACAACCTTGGTTCCAAAATCTACAGGATTCAAGTCACTCAATATCTTTTTCATCTCAAACTCTCTCATTTCAATCTTATCTCTTATGAAATGCAACCTCACATCAATATGCTTACTCCTCTCATGGTAAACAGGGTCATGACACAAATGCAAATCACTTTGACTATCAGTAAACACAATAGGCACATAACATTCATTTTCAAGTTCATATAAAACCCTTAAGCCATAAGGCTTCCTTGGCAGCTTCAGTAGCAGCTATGTACTCTGCCTCATTTGAGGAGAGTGCCACAACTGACTGAAGTTGAGCCTTCCATGATATGCAGTTCCCACACCAAGTGAAGAACAGGCCACTTGTGAACTTTCTATTGTCCCTATTACTAGCATAATCAGAGTCAACATAACCAAACAATTCAGACTTTAATCCATATCCAGAATAGACCAAACCAAAAGACTTAGTTCCACAAAGATATTTAAGTAAATATTTCATGGCCTGCCAGTGAGAATCACCAGGGTTGGACATGAATCTACTTAGAACAGATATACCAAAGGCCAAGTCAGGCCTTGTGCAAGGCCTGCACAAATGCAGGCTCGGGCCGGGCTTTTTTATATTTGATAGCCATATAGTCGGGCCGGGCTAAACCCGTCCGGTCAATTCGGACTTATAATCTTGTCCAAGCCCGCCCTATGTACCGGGCCAGGTTACCCATCGAGCCATCCCGCTACAAATATGTATCACTACATTTTAATTTTCATGTATAACTTAAACAAAAATACAATAATTTTTTTGCACAACAACAATATATTACACTGATGTAACATAATAGATGGATGCAAAACAATCGCCACATTGAAGTAAAATATTTCCAAAGCAACATAAAATATTTCAGAAAAGTTTTTAACGTGGAATGTTGGGAGTAATTTTAATTGTTAAAACTTTCAACTATTTTATTTTTGGAATCTATTTCTTTTCGATTTCAAGAACACAGATTACAAATATTTTTTATTTCTTCCTAATTACAATTAAGTATTAGTTTCCTTTTTAAAAAATAAAATAAAATAAAAATTAAGGTTTAATTTTTAGCGGGTTAATGGGCGGGCCAATTAGCCCGGTTCGGGCCAAAATGTGTGTCCGAGGCCGACCCTAAAGAAATATGGGCCGGACCGGGCTCGGTCTGTCGGGCTAGTATGCTTGTCCAAGCCCGTTTCATTGATCGGGCGGGCGGGTCGGGCCGGCCCGGATTTGTGCAGGTCTACTTGTGCATAACATACAATACATGACTGATCCAACATCCACATTATAAGGAACATTAGACACATTATCTTGGTCAGTTTTATTCTTAGGACAGTCATCTTTGGTTAAGATTAAGTGCCCTCCTAAGGGTACTGCAGTAGGTTTAGAATAGTTCATGGCAAACTTATCAAGCACTTTAACAATGTAATCATGCTGTGACAAATACATCTTCATATTCTTCCTATCTCTGATTATACTAATACCAAGTATTTTCTTAGCAAGTCCCAAGTCTTTCATGTCAAAATTAGCTTTCAGTTCCCTTTTAATCTTCTCTACTTCAGTTTTAGAGTTACTCATAATAAGTATATCATCAACATATAGAAGCAGATAGACATTCAAATCAGGTTTTGGCCTTTTCAAATACAAGCAAGCATCAAACTTACTTCTCATAAAGCCTAAAACTAACATGCATGAGTTAAATTTTATGTTCCACTGCCTTGGTGATTGTTTTAACCCATATATAGATTTCATAAGTAAACATACATGATCAGGGTGAGTTTTATCAATAAAACCAGGAGGTTAACTCATATAGATAGTCTCATCCAAACTACCATGTACAAAGGCAGTCTTAACATCCATTTGATGCAATTCCCAATCATAAACAGTTGTCATAGCAAGCAACATTCTCAATGTTTTATACTTAACCACAGGAGAAAATATTTCATTGTAATATATGCCTTCTCTTTGATTATATCCCTTAGCTACTAGTCTTGCTTTGAATCTTGGAGGATCAGTTGGTGTACTGCCCTCCTTGATCCGAAAGATCCATTTACTACCAATAATCTTAGCATTTTCAGGTTTAGAGACTAGTTTCCAAGTTCAGTGTTATGCATCGATTCAATTTCTTCACACATGGCTAATTTCCATTTATCTTATTCTTTACTAGAAATGCAGATTGAAGTGTATCAGGCGTGACATACTTCACATCATTAGCAACAAGTAAAGCATACTCAAACAGATTAACAGATTCGGCCACATTCACATATCTCCTGTTTGGTTTTCTAGCTCTTGGAGCCTTATCTCTTGCTAACTGATAATTAGATAAATCCGGTGCATCAATATGAACATCATCAGACATATTCTCACTACCAGATATTATAGCATTGTCAACCATGTGACCTACATTATCAGGGGTAGGGAAAGAGTCACTTAGCTGGTCCTCAGTTTGAGGTGGAGAGTTTTCCGCAAATGGGGAATTTTCCGCAACTTCATCCAAATCCCACTGAGGGTGATGAGCTTGGTATTGCGAGGGAGTTTCCAGCTCCTCCACAGGGGGAAATCCCTCATTTTCTTGATGGTTATGTCCACCATGATCTTCATCATGTTCTTGGGCATCAGGCGTCCACCAGAGTTTTTCACCAGGGACAAAGCTCTGATGGTCTGAATCCTGCTCTTGGTTAGTACTAGTAGTACCTGCAACAGAAGATTGACTAGTTAGTTGGGACTTAAAATGATAATCATCCTCGTTAAAAGTCACGGAACTGGAGGTTATAACCTTATATCATCCAGGCTTAACTAACAACAATTTATATCCTTTAACACTCAATGGATATCCAAGCATAACAGCCTTCTCAGCTCTAGGATTGAGCTTGCCCTGCACAGAATGTGCATAGCAAGTACAACCAAAGGGCTTCAAATGACTTAAAGAAAATTTTCTACCAGACCATAGCGCTTGGGGAATTTTAAAATCAGCAGCTGAACATGGAGATCTATTCACAAGATATGCAGCAGTCATAACAACTTCTCCCCATAAAGAATGCTTAAGACCAGAACTTATTAGCATGCATCTAGCTCTTTCTAACAAATTTCTATTCATCCTCTCAGCTATACCATTCGGCTGAGGGGTCCCTGGTACAGTTAAATACCTCCTAATGCCATGGTTTTTACAAAAATCATTGAACTCATTGTTGCAAAACTCTAACCCATTACCAGTCCTTAAACATTTAAGTTTCAAACCAATTTCATTTTCAACAAGAGTTTTCCAGTTCTGAAAAATGTTCAAACACTTCAGTTTTAGATTTAAGCAAATACACCCAAACCTTTCTAGAAAAGTGATCAACCAAAGACACGAAATACAGCCTACCACCAACTGTTGGCACTTGGGCAGGACCCTAAAGATCACTATGAACATATTCAAGGGAAGAAGATACAGTCATGTTTGACCTTTTAAATGAATGAGCAGTTTTCTTTCCTAATATGCAGTTCTCACAAAAGGGCAGATTAACAGGTTTATCAGTCAACAATCCATGAACATACAAATGATGCAAGCCTTTGTTTCCAATATGTCCTAGTCTAACATGCCAGAGTTTAGTGCATTCAAGATCCTTATTATCTGATTTAGCAGTGTTAATCTCAGGTGATGAAACAACATAGTAAAGACCACCCGTTTTAGCACCCTTAACAAGAATAGTCCCATTTCTAGATATTTTCCTTATTCCATTAGTAGAGTAAATATCACAGCCTAAGTCTTCTAAGGTAGATTCATATATTAAGACTAGGAACCCAACTTACCTTTTGCAGAGTTCTAACCCTTCCATCAAACATTCTAATAGGGGCTGATCCTATACCTTTTATTTTCTAAACAGTTTTATCACCAAGTTTAACCTCACCTTCATCATACAAATCAAGTTTATCAAACAAGTGTTTATGAGGAGTAGCATGCATTGTACAACCAGAGTCAAGAATCCATGATAAATCATTCAAAGCACTAGAAACAACATGGAATTCATTGTCAAAACCAGAACCAGACTCACAGACATTGGACTGACCAGCTTGTTGGTTACCCCTCACATATTTTCCACTCTTAATGTCATCCTTTTTCTTCTGGCGTTGATTAGCATAATGACCAATGTTATTAAAGTAAAAACACTTCATCTTGGTGCCTTGTGGGGCACCATTTTTATCAGGCTGCCTAGGGACATTTTGGGAGTTATTACTAGGTTTATCAGACCTATTTTGCTTAGAGGGAAATCTCTTCTTATCCATGAACATCATCACTTCATTTTTAGGCTTAGTTTTAGGTCCATACTTAGTCTTAAACACCTTGAGGGACTCATTCTTCTGGATTACAATTTCAGTGATCTTACTAAGAGTTAACTCATCCCTCCCATATTGTATTACATCCTTAACATTATCAAACTGATGGGGAAGGGAATTAAGGATAATCACAGCTAGATGTTCTTCTTTTATAGTATCCTTACATCTATCCAAATCTTGAGTTAATCTAAGGAAGATGTCTAAGTTTTCTTGGATGGTCATATGAACATCCATCTTAAAGGTGAACAATCTGCTAAGAAGTGAAATCCTGTTAGGGAGAGATTTAGACAAGTATTTTTCTTCTAGTGTTTCCCATAATTTCTTAGGATTATCTATTTTTATTACTTGTCTAGCTACATCATCGGTAAGTCTAATCATAATTTTAGAATGTGCCATGTCCCTCATCTCTTTCTTAGCATCATCAGTGGTGGGAGCTACCCAATTTTCCTCCACTGCTCTCCAACACTTCTCCTTAATCAATATAGCTTTCATCTTAAGCTTCCACATAGAGAAATCCATATTGCCATCAAATGGCGTAATTCTAACAGCATCAGACAGGGTTGCAAGCAAAGAAAGACTAATGCAAGGGAATTAAGCACAAAAACAGGCCAGAAACAGGGGAATATTCTCACACACAACCAAGCACTCAATTAAGCAAACTGAGCAGCAACAATGTATGACCCCAAGAGCTATAACACATAGCAAAAATGTGGTCTGGTGTCCATCCGGACTCAACAAGCCACATGGCGGAGCGACAAGGACATCAAACTCAATTTTTGATCCAAGAACCACCTTATAGCACCAAGATCAACAATGATAGATGCTAAAAGGCTCTGATAACACTTGTAGATTTTAAGTAATCAACTTATATGCATTTAGGCTCAATTCTTGTTAAGAGTTCTTCAAACAAACAAGAAATTAAACGGAGCACACAAGCACAATTTACTTGGTTCGGGCAAACCCTACTCCAAGGGACCTAAGCTCAGGGAGATCCACACCCAACAATCCAAAATGCAATCAAGATGTTCGAGTACAAACAACACAGTCTAAATTGGCAATTGAACTAGGTCTAGCTAGTAAGAAAATTGGGAAAAACTGAGGTATAAGGTTTGGAGGGTTTCGAGCCCCCTCCGAAGCCCCTGGATGAAGCTCGACGTTGCAGACTTCTCGCGCTCTTGAAATCCACCAGACGACCAACTCCAATCGACCTCCACAGTCTTCTCCGATTCTCAGCCTCGCCCTTGCGTGACCTTCTCCAATGGAACGTCCGTCGTCAAATTCGTTAAGCCACGAACTTTGACGACGTCCGATGAACCTTCAATCGACTTCTCCCGAATGGAATTGAAGCTTCGCTCTCAGAATCGCTCGCTCGTCCTTCGCGTTCTGGATTGCGATCTCAAACCATAATCCCCAAAAGTGACTGACTTAAATACAAACTGAAGCGTTGCCCAAACGCAGCGTTCCACTCGTAACCGAAATAACGAACACCCGCTTTCACCAAATGACACCGCTTGACTAAAGCCTTCACTCCCTTCAAACGACGCAGCTTGTCTTTAACTGAAATACCGAACTCTCGCGCCAGCTGTGGACTCCTCGAAACGCTGCCGTTCCATTAAGTCTTCAAACCCAGCTTTCGCCGCTCAACCAAAACGACTCTGTTTGGGCTGAACTCTGAGGAAGCCTTCAGCTGCTCTTCAGTTCTTCGTCTAGCTCTACTCCCGGACTTCTTCATCAAAGGCATGAGGCTTGGGGACTCTAATGGCTAAAACTAGATTACCTAAATCCTAACAATTGCGAACTGCATATCATGGAAGGCTCAACTTCAGTCAGTTGTGGCACTCTCCTCAACTGAGGCAGAGTACATAGCTGTTACTGAAGCTAGCAAGGAAGCCTTATGGCTTAAGGGTTTGTTATATGAACTTGAAAATGAATGTTATGTGCCTATCGTCTTTACTGATAGTCAAAGTGCTTTACATTTGTGTTATGACCCTGTTTACCATGAGAGGACTAAGCATATTGATGTGAGGTTGCATTTCATAAGAGATAAGATTGAAATGAGAGTTTAAGATGAAAAAGATATTGGGTACTTGAATCCTGCAGATTTTGGAACCAAGGTTGTGCCTACTAATAAGTTTGAATTTTGCAGGAACTTCCTGCATATTGAGGAGGCACAATGTGACCCTTGATGAAGGGTTGGACCAATGAAGCTTTGGTGATGATCCCACTCAATGATCCTCTTTTGCAATCAAGTTTAGATTAGGTACTCAGCATAACTAGATTACGAGGGCAATTGTTAGGATTTAGGTAATCTAGTTTTAGCCATTAGAGTCCCCAAGCCTCATGCCTTTGATGAAGAAGTGCTGGAGCAGAGCTGGAAGAAGAACTGAAGAGCAGCTGAAGGCTTCCTCAGAGTTCAACCCAAACGGAGTCGTTTTGGTTGAGCGGCAAAAGCTGGGTTTGAAGACTTAATGGAACGGCAGCGTTTCGAGGAGTTCATAGCTGGCTCGAGAGTTCGGTATTTCAGTTGAAGACAAGTTGCGTCGTTTTGAAGGGAGTGAAGGCTTTGGTCGAGCGGCGTCGTTTGGTGAAAGCGGGTGTTCATTTTTCCAGTTACGATTGGAACGCTGCGTTTGGACAACGCTTCAGCTGGGATTTAAGTCAGTCACTTTTGGGGATTAGGGTTTGAGATCAAAATCCAGAATGCGAAGGACGAACGAGCGATTCCGAGAGCGAAGCTTCAATTCTGTTCGGGAGAAGTCGAATGAAGGTTCGTCGGACGTCGTCAAAGTTCGTGGCTCAACGAATTTGACGACTGACGTTCCATTGGAGAAGGTCACGCTGGGGCGAGGCTGAGATTCGGAGAAGACTGCGGAGGCCGATTGGAGTTGGTCGTCTGGTGGATTTCAAGGGCGCGAGACGTCTGCAACGTCGAGCTTCATCCAGGTGCTTCGGTGGGGGCTCGAAACCATCCAAACCTTATACCTCAGTTGTCCCAGTTTTCTTATTAGCTAGACCAAGTTCAACTGCCAATTTAGACTGTGATGTTTGTACTCGAACATCTTGATTGCATATTGGATTGTTGGGTGTGGATCTCCCTGAGCTGAGGTCCCTTGGAGTAGTGCTTGCCCGAACCAAGTAAAATGTGCTTGTGTGGTCCCTTTAATTTGTTGTTTGTTTGAAGAACTCTTAACAAGAATTGAGTTTAATATATGTTGATTACTTAAAATCTACACCTAGCAACGGTTTCCGGCTTAACCCATGCAGTACCTAGAAGTTGTTTTGAATGAGATACGCACTGAGGTGATTTTCAATTAAAAGTCGTCGGTTCCAACAGCGGGTTTCTCAAAATCGTTATCGAGGTCAGTAATTTTTGCCGTGTTAGTAATTTTGCTTCACGCGTCAGTGCTGTCTGGATATGACGAAATCCACTTAAACCGCTGTTGTGAACAACAATTTTCAAAAAAAAAACTTACCTCCGTGATATATTCTAAACTTGAACTTTGCAATGTATCATTTTTCAAAACCTTTTCCCTCAATGTTTGTCCAAAAGGACAATCGGCACGCTAATTAAGAAAAGTAAATAAAGGACGGTGAAAGAAGGAGAAAGATGATGGTAGGGTATGTGAAGGTGGGTCCGCACACGAATTATTACTTTTTTATGATTGAAAGTACAATTTTTATAATAAAAATAATTTTTTTCGTAGGAAAGAGATGATTGATTTGATTATTGGGTTGTATATAAAAGGAAAGCGGACAAACATTAGGGGACGCCCAAAAAAGAAAGTGGACAAACAAACAGGGACAGAGAGAGTAATCATATAGGGATAGGGATAGGGATCCACACCTGAACTTAGCGGGTGATGCTGGAAACATAATAGGGTGAATAGAATACTACTGAGCAATCAAAAGAGGAAGAAGTTGACCGACCATCTGATTGTGAATATTGGCTAGGAACATATAAAACAATTCTGATTGAGCAATAAAATGTATAAAACCCCTAATTTTTAGTCTGTTAAAAATGACTTGAAACACCAAATTTGAACTTCGTTATTGTGAAACAGATATGTTATTACATTCGGATTCAGTTTGATTCGGAATCCACATCAGTAGGGCTATTTCCCAATCCCCTTACTGATGAATCAGAAGACGGTAAGGGCGGCTTGTCATGGTGATATTGTTGAATGATCAACACTGAGGCCTGTGTTGTGATTTCCGAAGAGCTCAGTAAGTTACCCATTGCTCCAAGCTCTGGACACTCATTCCTTACACTCAGGCCGGAAATGGCCTGGCCTTCGGATATCCGCCCTACGAGGAACATGTTACTCTGAGCATGGTCCTGAATCACTTCCATGACTTCACGAGCGCTCATTATTGTAATCTCTTCGTACTTGATGGACCCATTATCTTGGATTTTCTTCTTGAAAGCTGAGAGAGCACGTGCATCTGCTGAGTTCGACTGCCTGACTGGGCTGTCATCAATGTCCACGTTTGTAGTCTCTTTGGGAGTCCCTGAGGCTAATATGAAGTGGATCACTACTAGATTGATTCCAGGATGCTCAGCCATCCGTAGCCCGTATGCAAGAGCTTCACGATCATCAGGGCCTCCAAAAAATAAGACTGTTATGACTGATGAAACATTGCTCGCTTGAACGTGTGAGGAGCCACCTAGGCCTCTATCGACGAGGATACCAACTGAGCATGGAGCATGTTCAAGAACTCTTTGGTTGATGAGCCTAAACTCATGTCGTGTTGTTTCCAATGACCCGTCAAACCTCTGGTGCTTGTGGAATGGTAAAATAATCATTGAAACCATTTTTCTCTCAGCACTTGAGCAAATATCCTCATGAATGTTGGACATATGAGAAATGGCCGTCATGGGACGGATAGTCACCCTGCACAACTGCCTGAATGCTTCAAAAGCAACAATGATTTGGTTTGATCCTAGCTGCTTTTTGTTCCAGAAAGGCATCCCGTTCTTTCGTGCTTTATGAACCATCAGTATAGCTGATGACCTCTCAGAAAGCTCCATTAAGTGCATAGCGTAGACGCACAGAGCTTCCTTCTTGTCACTACCCCTTGAGGCCTCGATCAGATTAATAATTGTTGGGAGATTAGATGTGCTATGGAAGCATGTCAGGATACGAAGCTCAGAGTTGGTGTCCTTCCTCTCGATTGTCCTGTTCTTATATTCCGACTTGCCAATCCTCTTTGCAGGTTTATACACCGCAATTACGAGTGGCGTAGTAATGAATGTAGTGACAAGAGCCATTAACACCATGATCGCAAATGTTTGGTCATTCAGTACCTACAGAAGAATCAACCAAGAATATCAGCACCGTGATCCATGTACAATATGATTTAATTTTGGAATTCAGATATGTGTACTTGCCTTCCTTTCTTTTCCGATGTTGAGAACGATTAGTTCCACCAAGCCTTTGGTATTCATCAGGAATCCGAGAGCCAGAGCCTCCTGCAACGGTACTCGGCTAGCAACAGAAACTACTACAGTACCCACGATCTTACCGAAACAGGCTGTGAATATGACAAGCACGAGAAGGCCCCAAGATTGAGCCCCTTGGATTGTGGCTACATTTGTCTTTAGTCCACTTGAGACGAAGTATAATGGAAGGAAGAGACCAGATACTAAATCCTCAACTTTCTCTACCAGAGCTCCGGCGAAAGGTCCCTCCTTTGGCATGAGAGCTCCGATCACAAATGCGCCAAACAAGGCATGAATTCCAATTAAATCTGTGCAAAATCCAGCAAACAGAACAGATGCCAAGGTGATACAAATGTACAGCTCATTCACAGGCTCGCCCTCAGGACATCGATCTGCCATTTTTCTGAAAGCGGGGGGAACAATGACTATACAAGCAGTGACAAAAGCGCAACCAGCCAGAAAAACCCATAAGGAGATCAAAGGGGAATGGCCTGTTCCAGATAGAGCAATTGCCAAAGCAAGCAAAATCCACGCAGCTACATCATTAACTGCTGCGGCAGACATGGCCATACGGCCCACATCAGTTGTTAAAAGTTTGAGTTCAGCCAGGATTCGAGCCAGGACAGGGAAAGCCGTAATGGAAAGAGCTACTCCCATGAATACGAGAAATGGTGCACTGTCAACCCCTTTAGAAATTGTAGCTCTCAGTACTACCGATGTACCAATACCCAGTATGAAGGGAAGGGAAATCCCTGATACGGCAATCAGAAGTGCTTTCTTCCCAGTCCGACGAATGGCGTTCATATCCAACTCAAGTCCAACCAAAAAAAGGAAGAAAAGGAGTCCAAGATTCGCCAAAGTATCTAACACCGTCAAGCTTTTGGCTGGAAAAATTGTATCCAAGTAGGCTTTGTTACGTCCCAATGCTGACGGACCAAGTAATACTCCGCCCTGCGAAAGCAAACATATGTGTTTACTTTAGCAACATGAATTTGACAATCCAACAAAAAATTCAGAACTCAAATTTAATATATAAGTAACAAATCAAGCATTCCAACAACGTCCAGGCAAATTACTGTTATTCTTCTCGGCTGGGAGGAGTTGATATCCCCAAAGCTAGAATAGGCAGTAACAGAAAACAAGAACATACAAACTTACAATGATCTCTGCAATGACACGAGGTTGTCTCAAAGGTTTGAGAAAAAATGCGAGAACTCGTGTGAGCGCAACTACAAGACATATCTGTACAATGGCAAGCGGAAGGGCAGCGTCAAGGGGATGTTCTCCCTGGAAGATACCATTAGAGGTAGCCTTCATTGGTTTCGGACACATAGGATTGGCAGCTTCTGTCGCCATGTTGATCAATAATCCCAATCAAACCTCCAATCCTCACTCAATATATCCCCTACATCGTCATATAGAAAACAACATCACCATGTCAGTCCCCAATCCTCATACCATAGAGACTCACAATAACAACCCAAAACAGCATCCGCTTTAATTTTTAATTTTATTTCAGCAATCAAAATGGCCGAATGAACAAATGCAGAAGAATTTGCATTTCTTTTTAAAAAAAAAAACCAAACCCTAGAACTTCCTTGTCAGGTTAGTCACACGACCAACTCAAAATCCGATGCTGAAAAACCTGAAACACAAAACTCAATCGCATTCGAACGCTAACCAACAAACAAATTCGTTAAAACTCAGAATGCATCACGGCTAAGGAACACATATTAAAACTCTTGATAAAAAGGAACCAAACCTTGTAAAGGTTACGTAAACATGAACTTGTTACGAAATCGTTGTATAGTAATTGCAGAGAAAGAGATGAATGTGATTATTATTGCATGCGCGGTAAGATAATAAGCATTTTCAGGGTCGGATTTTGAGGAGAGAAAGATCATCATCGCCAGTTCATTACATTTCATTGGACAGAGAAAATGATGCAGGAAGCTACGATTTCATTGAATACCCGAACTTCTCGCTTTATTTATAAACTGCAACTTCGCTTGCTGCTGCTGCTTCTTTTTTTTTTCTATTTTCCACATTTCGTTTCTTATTTATTACAACAATGCCACTAGTTAAGGTCTGTCATCATTTATGCCATCAATGTGGTGATTCATCTTGTCTTATATATTAAAAGTCAAGGGTTCAAACCCCACCATGTCATTATCTTCCAATTATTGGATGTGTGATTAGTCTCATCTTTGATGTGGACTTGTGATTAATCCCGCTTAGGCGTGGATTTGTTAACGTTATTCGTCTCTCGTAGACGAAGAGTTCTATCTTGCAGGTTAGTGATTGTTATAATCATGGATTTTCATTCCGAAATGATGGAGTTTAGAGTTGCGCTTCAGTGGTGATAAATGATGCCGAAAGAGGGGCAGATTGGCAGAGATGTCTGATGAGACTTGCGCTTCAGTCGTGGATATATGATGCCAAGAGATTTGGATGGGTGGAGGTGTCTGACGGGCGTCGTTGTACCCGTCAAAAATAAATGTTTCTTTTATCTCCGACTAGCAAGTGGTAAGTCGGGTCGTATCCACAGAGATTGATCTGAGAATCTGTTCACTAAGTATTCAAACACGTAAATGGAAAACACAAAACACAAGCAACAATTATCACTTATCAAGAGAGCAATCGTCACACGAATTCAGGTATGTAATATCAAAGAGAAGTGCAAGCTAGAACTTTCGACTGTGATGCAAGACTAAATCATTGACAAATCCGTTTTGATTCCTAATGTTCTACAACTTAGAGCTTCCCCGCTAGGGTTACACTCCTCGTTCTTGTTCTAGTACTTAATCTCGCGCTAGCGATAATCAAGACCCTAACTCGCTAGAGTTGCATGAACATGTAAACAAGTTGTCCTAGGGTGTTTAATCCTAGTGGTATATTACTCGTGTCCTAGTTTGCTATCCCCGCTAGGTTGCTAGTAAACTTGACAATTGAAATCAACAAACAAACAAAAGCTCCCCCGCTAGGGTTCCACTCATGCTAGCACATCAATTCCATGAACATAGTATAGTAATATGACGCAAAACATAGAAATCAATAGAAGTCTCAAGTCAATACATCACAATTTGGAGTTCTAGCCTACACATATGAGTTTAGCTACTCATCGTAATGGAATACATCATCAAATATTTGAATGAGAATGAAATGAAAATACTGTTGACGAATCCTCCACCAAGCTGCAGCTCTACTCCAACACTCGAATCCAGCAACGAATCCTCAATCGGAATCCTACTCCAAGAACTCTTCTCTCCAAACCGACTTTCGAACCAACTAACCCTAATATGATTTTCTTCTCTAATTCCAGAGCATGCCGCCCCTCTTCTCTGTCCCCTCGAGTTCTGTATTCCTCCCTTCGAGATTGCAAATGAGAAATAATGAATTCGACTGCCAGCTGTCATCCGCGGACGTCTCTTGATTTAACTGTCCGCGGAGGTCTCAACCATTACCGTAAATCAGTAGACGTCAGCGCCTTTAAATCTTCAGGCGACCGCCTGCTCCACTGAGTTGAACTTCAAACACTTTGGACTCCAGTCCTTCGATGCAAAACATCTTCTAACAGGCTCTCTTTAGCCGATATTCATTCCATGGTCTCCGAATGCACCTGAGAACGAAAACTACACACAGGTAGTGAAATAACATACAGGCAACACTAAAAGACGGGGTTTTAACACATAAAATAGTCGTACAACTACGACTCATCAGTGTCTCACGGGACCCGCGCTTCAATTTGTAGAAAATTGTAATAGATGATAGCTATGAACTTAAATGATCTTGTACTGAATTAATTGTACCCACTAATCAAAAAAAAGAAGTCCGTCATCATTTATTATTGATTTTTTTTTGTAATAAATCAAATGATATATTGAAAGTGAAAGTCGTGCTAGGAATCATTTGATGTATTCATGAGAGCCATCCAACACTGAAAGGTGCGGATATGCTCTCTCTATATGCTTGTATAATGCTTTCTATATATGCACGTTCAGTATAAAGTGGCAGGAGAGGAGACTAATGTGTGTTTCAAATTTAAAGCAAGCTAATAAGGTATCGAAGTACTCCTCCCCTCCACCAGTTAACTTTCTAAGGTTCCATATGCCATGACCTTTTTGGGATCATAAAAGAGAAGGTGAAATTTGGAAAATTATTATGGTTTTGTTGAGGAATCATAAAAGGGAAGGTGAAATTAGGGGAAGTGGATGGTAATCAAATTTTAGCAAGATGACATGGACATACGGCGGAGTTGCTATCCGGTTTAGTGCAAGACGAGCACGACTTTGACAAGTTAGGAATCTGGATTCAACTTCACAACGTTCTTGGGCAATTAGCGGAGAAAGAATTGATCAATTAATTGGTTGCCCCAGTTGGTGGAAATTTTCCCGATTTGCTCATAATTGAAATTTGAGTTCCCTTTATACTCAATCTTCCAATTTCATTTCCAATTTACTCATGTTTTCTAAGGCATCGTTAGTAACGGCACCTTAGAGTTAAGCCGCTTTTGGGTACGTCGGTTTAAGCCTCGTGGCATATATTTAAAACAATGTTGAGTCAGATTAGTGATGTGGCATTTTAATTTAAGTCGATGTTCGGAACAGCGGCTTAGGGCACAATTACAGTCGGGTTTTGTTTTACTCTCATCATTAAACCGTCGTTACCAACGGCGGCCGGCGGCTTAGCGTTGGATACTCTGGGGAAGAGCTTTTTAAGCTTATTTGGCAATATGTGCCCGGTCAATTTTATTTTTATTGCTAAAACATGCCCCGGGGCTTAAACCGCCGTCCACATAAGCGACTTAAATCTAAGGCGCCGTTAGCAATGGCGCCTTAGAGAACGTGAGTAAATTGGGAATGAAATTTGAAGATTGAGTATAAAGGGAACTCAAATTTCAATTTTGAGTAAATAGGGAAATGTTCTCCAGTTGGAACATTACACAAATGGATTCCAATGGAAAGGGATGTTCTTAAATGCAATTATCTGCGTTGCAGAGTGTTCATAGACATCCACCAGCCTTTGCTCACGGACTACATCCTAGCTCGTCCGGAAAGAGGTCCACTAAACATACAAATAAAGTATGAGAGAGACTGCCTCTTTTTTACACTAAATGTGGATTGCTAACACATGAAAAAGAAGAATGTGAGAATGATGGAAGCGGTTTGTCACAAGAATATGAGGAATGGATGCGCACAATGTACAGAGCTAAAACAAAGGGAGGAGGATCTGGAGGAAATTCTGATGAGCGCGGCCAGAAAGAGGTTGATGTCAATTCTCAGGTGGTCGGAAAAGAATCGGTCGGACGCAGAGGAAGGGCAGAGAAAGCGGCACAGACAATCATTGGAAACAGCCAGCTGCCTTTGGGGATGGGAAAATACGCTCAAGCATTAATTGTGAATGAACTGAAGATGAGGGCTAGAGCTGATTCGACAGCCATCCGCCTTCCACGATCAGTCTGGACAACACCCAACACAAACTGATTCGAGCGCCGTGATCTTATATCGGAATAATAAGCTCACCGGCCGTTTGCCTCCACCTCCTGATATGAGTATATGAGTGATAAATTTCTCCAAGAGTGCTGAGTAATTCGGATGCCTCAACCCTCATTATATAGTGCGGTTGAAATCTTAAAAGAATAAGATTTCCAATATTCAACCGCCTAGCTCTTTAGAAAATATTTCCATAGAACCTTTAGCAAACTTTCCTAAAAGCATGCGCCTCTATATCTTCGATTATCTTCTTCTCTAAGTAATCTCCAGTGCATATATTTCCTAAAATCTCTCAATCAATTTTTAGATATGCATCATATATTTGCGTCAACCGCCTTCAATATCTGCATCATATCTTCAATGTATAGCAGCGTCGACTTGCCTAATATGGATTAGGAAACATTTGCTGCGTCCAACTTGTTCCACATTGGTTGTCTCTCCTTGGCCTTGAACTCTTCCTTGTATAACAGCTTGAACAACTTCACAGTGTTTTGTCAAAACCAATGCCACTAAAAACTAACAATCTCCTCCTTGGTATTTTTGGCAAAACAACTACCTGTAATAATTTTACAGATGAATCTTTGAAGGAGATTGCAAACTCCCAAGCTTTGCTACGAACTAATTGCTATCAATGAATATTTAAGGAGGTTTCAAACTCCAAAAAATTTAGGCACAAACAAATCTTTTAAGGAGCTTTCAAACTCCAAATTACTCCCCCTTTTTGCCATAAAGTGACAAGGGAGTAGTGTTTAACAGTAGTAGCAAAAAGTTCAAGTCGAATAACAGAGTTAAACTAGCATAAAGACCATAATTGTTTGTAGTAGAGAGCAGAATTCATCACCATGAGATTTCTACTAGTTTAAGTCCTCATCATCCGAGTCAACATCTTCCTTCTCCTCCTCGGGATATCGTTGTTCCACCAAGAGCTTTGTGATCTTCTTCTTCCTAGCCATGAGCGATGCAATCCTCTCGTTGAAATCTGCCAATTCCTCTTCTAGATAAGCGATCGCTTTTCTCTGAGTGGCAACTGGAACTTGGGCACTTAATTCTCCGAGGGATTGCTCAGACAGCTTCTTCTTAGGCTTGGCAGGCGCATCCTGCTCCAGATCCATAGTATGTTTTCCAGAAAAATGCTTGCGATCAGCCAAGAACACCCTAGGAGCACCTGTCAACTTGTCCTGACTCGTCACGACGCCTGGATGTTGAGCTAGAACAAGTTGGAAGATCAGCGATGGGAACCCAATGGGATGATTAATTTTACCGAGGTAGCATGTGCAGCAATTTGATCAAATATGAGCTGGCCCAGATCAATCTTCTCTTTGCTCCCGAGAGTCTTCAGAAGAGCACCCATGGCATGTCCTAGTTTTGTGCGATGATGATTGGGAAACCAGTTATGCACGGCAATGCTGTGAAGTAATGAATGCTTCGTCGACAGTTCAGTCTTAGGAATGGTTAACTTGTTCCATCTTGAACGAACTCCAGCAGTTATAACTTCAGTAATTTTGTGCCAATTTGGCTCATTGATGCTTACCTCTCTACTCTCCACTCCATAATAGTCATTGATTGCTTCAGAGGTGATGATCACTTCCTTTCCTCTAACTCTCACCTCGCCATAGTTCTCCTTCTCAAAATCAGCAAAATCCTTTGGTAAATTAACGATTACCTCTCTCACAATGCTAGCCATAAACGGTTTGGCAATTGTGACAAACGTCCACAGGTCAAGTTCCTTGAGTAAGCTCACAATCTCTTTGCAGCGTATTTATCTGCCTCCAGTACACGTTCAACTACAATCTTCCGCCTTTGCACAGCTTCCCAGTTTTCAGCATGTTTGTCTGAAACAAACCAGACTCCTCCTATGACAACTCCTGCTTCGAACTAAACTTTCTTCCCTTTTCTATCGGCTTTTGCCACTTCTGCTACAGAACTTGTCTTGAGTTTCTTTGATGCTGGTGTAGCAGCCTTCTTCTGACTAGTGGCTTGAGCTGGTGCAACCGCCTTCCTTTTCTTGGACTCAGTTCTTTCTACCATCGTTGGGGCATTCTGCCCAGCTGCTTGATTCACTACACTTTTTTTCATCTTTGCTGATTCTTTTGTCTTGCTCACTGATTTCTCCGGGGCTGGAGCAACCTCTGGGACAGCTTTCACCGACTCAGCTGTCTTCTTTTACAGCTTCTTCTTGATCAAGAACTTGATCCTCCATCTCGCAGTCCTTACTTGATTGATTTGGTTGGTCATCTGGTCCTTCTTTGTCAGCAGTACTAGCAAACAATTCCTCTTCTACATATTCTTCTACTGCATCGAACTCTTAAGAGAATCTGCTTCCTTTCTAGCCTCTTTCAATGATTGTTCTCTCCAGTCTTGTTAGGCACTTCTGTTTCTTCCTCAACAACTTCTCTTTGAACAACTTCATCCTCATCTGGTCCTTAACTTGCTCCTCAATATCCACAACTTCTTCTTCTTCTACATGCTCGGCTTCTTCCAACTCAACAGACCCCTCTACATTGTCATCTGGTTGAGGGTATGATTCCTCAACAATTTCAGTAGTCTCCTGGACATCATCAGCCGTTTCTGCAACATCTTCTTCGGAAAAACCTCATTCACACCTGCATCTACATCCTCATCTTCGGCCACATCCTCAGCCTCTTCTTCTGATTCTGACACAACTACTCTACGACTGACAATTCTAAATTTCTCTTTCACAGGTGTCTTCTTTTTAACAACCATCTTCACCCTAGGTCCCTTTACAACAGGAGTTCTCTCCCCTTGCACTGATGCCACAACCTTTGGCTTCTCTACCACTATCTTTGAACCCTCCATACATACACCAGGTATACTAGGGCTATGCTCATTAATAGATTTAGAAATTTTGGAAACTACCTCATGAGCCGTCTTCTTAGCAGGTTCTTTGTCCGAAGAAGGTTTCGAAGTTGTCACCTTCTTAGGGTTTTGAGCGGGAACAAATTTAGGAATCTGTTTTTATCGTTAGCCCTTGGACTATCCTTCTTGATAGCCTAGGCACACAATTGGCATGCTTTTTATGTTTCTAAGTATCATGTTTCGAGTATCTTGAAAAAAGGTTGAATGAATTGTTAGGTTAGCCATTTGATAACTCTATTATTGATTGTCTTTGAATGTCCATCTTTGTAAGGTCATTGGTGGTTCAAAATTCTTTGGAAAAGTAGTTAGTCTTTGATTATTATTTTGTTTGATGATTATGGGGTATTCGTTGCGTATTGCCTAGATAAATGAGGAACTACTTTGTTCATGCATATAGCTAGTTGCATTTGGGATTTGTGAGTATTCCCTTTTCTGAAAACTCTCCTGAGACTACAACTCGTCTTGTAGGGTAGCCTAGAGGTTTAAAGGCTCGGTGCTTACGCTAAATGCACTCGTGTTCCCTACGACAGTGGATTAGGATTTAGTTCATGTTTGTTCGGGACGAACAAACTTTAAGTGTGGAGTGTTTTGATGCGCATAAATCTTGACTACATTTATGCTTCACATTTGGTGGATTATCAATCATTTTCCTTATTCTTATGAGGTCTCACTCTATGTTTTAATTCTTTTTAGGTGAAAAACGAATGCAAGGTGAAATAAGTGTTTTGTGGGAATTTGGGTGAAAACAGTGCTAAAAACGGTGGATTGACCTCCCTAATTGTCGTGCATGCCCAGAGCTCATACCATGTACAAATTCATTGATATTTTGCTTGTTAGAAAGCTTAGAAAAGGGCTACAACTTTGTAGTTGGAACCTAGAGCCGATTCAGCCGTTAAGGATGTCCAAACTTGAGCTCAAGAAGCCATGTCAATCTGCCCTAGTGTCACTCAGATTAGTTGACACAAGCGACACAAATCAGACAGAACTCAGAAAATTCACCTCTCTAGAATAACCCATGTCACTTGTGTCACCTAGACTAAATGGGCCAAAATGCAATTTTTGCTAGGTTTTTGCAAAAAGCCCGAAAATTACAAAAAGAAGAAAAAGAAAGAGGAAGCCGCCAACAAAAATTCTAGACTTCCATAAGCACAATTTCACACCTACATAATTGGAGACGACGGAAAAAGAGAGAAGGGGACACAAAAATGCGAGGATTTTGATCGGATCGAAGATTGAGCTTGAAGGGATTATCGAGATCAATTCGAAGGGTGTAGTAATTCCTTTGTCTCTTTGTAATTTTTGTTTCGAACAAAACATGACTTGTATTTCCATGACAATGGATAGTGAGTAGTGACCCATATTTTGGGGTCCTACGAATCTTATTTGACTATGAATCGTTTCATATATTAACCGTTGCATGATTTGTATTTTACTTAGCGCTTAAACCCCAGCGATGCATACTAGGTGTTTGAGAAAATGCCTAAGTGCATAGCTTTGAGATGTTAAGCTAATAGCGCCGAAAGGGTGAGTCTAAACGTCGAACTATAAAGTAAAATACACATTACGAACTCGGTGACTACGAGAGTGGCCCGAGATTGTAACGGGAAAGGCTAGTTTTACGACAAGGACTCCCCATGTTTAAGCGACGAGAGTTGGTAAACATCAGCGAGTTACTTGATTCGAACCAATAGAGCCAAAAGGGTGAGGTTCGTAGTTTAAGGTACATTTCCAATTCGAATCAATAGCACTGAAAGGGTGAGGTTCTTACTTGGATTGTGCGGCTATATTCCAATCAATATAGGCAAATCCTTGCATGCTAGTTAATAAACATGATTCTAATGTTAGGTAAGTGAAGTAGTTTCCGAAATACTTCTCGAAATCCGTTAAAACCTTTTCTACTTGTTTATTTTAGATTTGAAAACAAAAAAAACCACTCGTTTCAGACTAGGATAAATAGAAGCATAAGCTTACATAGTGCGCAAGTTTACAATTGCTCCCTTGGACGACTCGGTACTTACCGATGCTATTAATTATTTTTGACAACAAACTACTACACGTCAGTAGCCATGTGGGCAACTGAATATATGGAGCATTTCCAATTAAATCGGTATGGGACAATCTAATTGGTGAGCGGATAAGGTTATTATGGGATGACATGATTTGTTGGAAGATCTTCGACACGGTTTGGCAACGAGATCTTGGATTTGCTGGAAGATCTTGAACACGATGTGGGCTTTCCACATTGAATTCAGCTCCAACGCTAGTTAGATACGAATAGGGTGTCCCACCACTAGATAATTACACGGGTTTTAGTCCCATTCCCTTAATCGACTTAGGAACCCAAGTCTTTAACTAATCCCTTCGTCAAGTGATCAACTAAATTTTGTTGTGACCGAGCAAAATCCACTGATATCACCCCGTGTATAATGAGCTCTACTACTACACATGTCTCACGCCTAAGTGTCTAGACTTCCCATTGTATACATGGCTATATGCCTTAGCCAATGTAGCAATGCTATCACAGTGTATAGATAGTGCTAATATTTTTCCCACAATGGAATTTCATATATCACGTTCCTTAACCATTCTGCTTCTTTTGAAGCAGCGGCTAAAGCAACAAACTCAGATTCCATTGTTGATCTTTTTATGCAAGTTTTTTTCTTAGATGCCCATGAAATGGCACCTGCATTCTTTTTTAAAAAAATTTGTAAGGACTGGACAATCCCCATACTCATACTGTAAATATGCCACAGTGGAGCTCGAACCATTGACTTTATAAATCCAGTCAGGTGTTCACACCACTAAACCACCACTTTCTTGGCATGAAATGGTACATCCCCCAAGTAGGAATACCCATCCCCTTGCAGAGGAATGGTTCTCCTCATTTGAGATCCAACTTGCATCTGAATATCCTTCTATTACCGAAAAATAAGACTATACAACACCAAGGTTCATGGTCCCTTTAAGGTAATGAAGTACCCTATGGACCGCTTTCCAATGTTGCATACTAGGATCACAAGTATAGTGACTTAGCTTACTGACGTGTAGTTTTTAGCACACTTCAAAAACAATCTGTAAGACTTGTAAGTACTGGTTCGTCCAAGGGAGCAAGTTTAAACTATTGAGCACTATTTGATTTTGTTTTAACCTGTATATTCCTTATAACGAAGAGTTTGATTGGTTTGGTGACAATTATCAAATGTACTAGCAAATAACAAGCGGGGTTTTAATCAATTAATAAATGTGCCTTCCAAGGTTTCTACTTCCCTCCTTAACGTACAACTAGCATTATGCTCATTTTCATAAGAGTAAAGACTAATAATGGCTTGAATTTAGGTCTATGTATATCTATCAAGC
Organism: Rhodiola chrysanthemifolia; assembly: GCA_033675395.1. Taxonomy (NCBI): domain Eukaryota; kingdom Viridiplantae; phylum Streptophyta; class Magnoliopsida; order Saxifragales; family Crassulaceae; genus Rhodiola; species Rhodiola chrysanthemifolia. Next base: position 34,765,429 of record CM066207.1, on the reverse strand, counting down.
CGAATTCCACCTCTCAGTTCCATCTACGACTTGAGGACGATACATTTTATACGTGAACCTCAACCTTTCGAATCTATTCTCTCACGTACTATTCATAGTGCAAGGATAAAGACGAAACCTTTATCGATCGTCTCGCGTGAGACACTTGGCTATCTCAAGGGTTTCAGAAATTGGGGGGGGGGGGGGGGGGGATGAGGAGCAGGCGTCTCGAGTGTCTGGGTTGACTCGGACGCTGTAGTGCAGGGGCAGTCGAGACATCTTCATCTCGAGCAAGACGTGATGAGCGCGCTGTGCCATGATCTGTCTTGACACGCGTCTCGAGCAGAATGGAACTGCGTCTCGGGCAATAACTCCATCATGGGACTTTGTATAGGGGCTCGAGATGGTCGAGACAGGATGAACTTGGGCCTATCGAATCGACTTTCCTTTTTCTGATGTGTGCCTCGAGACTGGGGTGTTTCGGTCGAAACACTTAGACTGCCCTCTTGCCAAAGCCTATTTTGAGCTTCATCTTGATTGAGATGGCTAGTGCGTCCCGAGCAAGACATTCATGGATGAAGTTACGCGTACTCGAAATGGCCGAAATGGTTGGATGCCGATTCCCGCCGATGGTTGATTAATGTCGTCACGACCAAAATGAAAGTCTATTACGCGCACTCGAAATTGCCATCTCGGGCAGTCCTTCTTCTGCTCCAGTTTTCCTATTTTTTGGCTCTAATTGTCTCGTTTTTGTTCCATTTTGCTCTCTAGAGATTCCAAGCGACACGGAGTGTATTTTGGACCTGATAGACCACGGAGGGTATTAGTTGGCATCAAAATAATACAGGAACAAATCAAAATCACTAAGAAATGTAGAGGAAAACGAGTCAAGAATTCGCTTATCACTTACCCACTACAAATGCAATGTCGGGTCTTGTATTAGTCATGGCGTGCATTAAACTCCCAATGACTCTTGAATATTCAAGTTGAGAAATGAAATTTCCCGTATTGGAAAATATGTGAATAGAGGGATCAAAACGAGTACTTGCCTGTGACAACCAAAATAATTGAACCTCTTTACCAGTTTCTCAATGTAATTAGATTGTGTTAAAGCTAGACCTCCCTCTACTCTTTTTATTCTTATACCAAGAATAATTTTCGCCTCCCCCATGTCCTTCATGGAGAACTTAGATGACAAGAATTCATTTGTTTGATTATGCACTCTATGTTAGTGCCAAAACTTAACATGTCATCAACATATAGGCAAATGATAACTTCATTTCCGGAGTTGTCAAACTTGCTATATACACACTTATCCGATTGATTTAAGATAAAATCCATCGGATAACACAATTTCATCAAACTTTTGATGTCATTTTTTAGGTGCTTGCTTAAGCCCATACAATGACTTAACAAGCTTGCACACCTTATGCTCTTGTCCCGGCATTATGAAACCTTCCGGTTGTTTCATGTAGACTTCTTCCTCTAATTCACAATTGCCGGTCTTCACATCCATTTGAAGCACTAGCAACTTATGAATAGATGCTAAAGCAGTCAACAATCTAATTGTTGAACATCTAGTAACCGGTGCATAGGTATCAAAGTAGTCGGTTCCATACTTTTTGTCTAAAGCCTTGGACAACTAATCTTGCTATAAACTTATCAATGGTGCTATCTACTTTCATCTTCTTTTTTGAAGATCCATTTTTTACCCGAAAGCTTGCACCCCGAGAAGTAAATCAACCAAAATCCAAGTATTATTGCCCATGATAGAGCCAATTACATCATTTATGGTCTCTTTCCAAAATGATACATCTTGGGATTTCATTGCTTCGTCAAATGTCCTAGAGTCATTTTCAATACTATGACAATACATGTATTGAGAGCCACCATCATCCCTAATTCCTTCTACTGGGTAGATATGAAAAATCATCACCTAATTATTTTTCTTTTTTTTGCTCTTTTACTCCTAATTTCAGGATTTTGTTCATTTAGGGTGTTGACAAGCATATTTTTAACCCTTTATAGTTGTCAAGTTATTAGTTTTAGGGGTCAAGTTACAATCAAAACAATTTATAAACCTCGGTAAGCCAAGGGTCGATCCAAGGAACAGACGCGTGCGTATACTAATATGTAAGTAATGTGTTCAGCTACTCCTATAGGAAAAAGGTTTGGTTATTACTCAATCCTAAGTGACACTGAAATTAAGAAAGGTTTGATACAATCAGATAAATAATTCCAAGATCAAACTTCACCCGTGCCTGCCATACAACTCATGTGATAATATCATGCAATCCAAATATGCCATCAAATATGGAAATAAACCAAAATAACATCAGACAAGCCGCCCATCCACGGTTCATTGCCTGAATTAATCAGACTGTTGAACGCCGCCCATCCACGGATTATCAACAGCTTCGATTTTTTAAGCCTATGATTTTCCTAACATTACTTATTCCACTACGTACTTGTTTTACCTTCGCCGCGGATGCGCGTGCGTTGTACTTACAAATACCTAAGTACTACCAGCGTAGCTACCGTAATCCAGTGAAATAATTAGTATTAACTCTCCTATTGGGTCATATACTATCAGTATAGCTACTACGACCTAACATCAATTCTACTTGATCCGGTTAACTACCTCACACCCATCCATCTTTTTGATTAACCTAATTTCGTTCATACAAGAAAACATCAAACCAATGTCTAACAGACAAGAACGATAAAATTAAGCGTAGTAGAATTGAATACTTGAATTGCAATAACTAAAGCATTTCTATAAACCACATGAAGAGTTGGGTACAAGCACGAGATCCATAGGATCCCAGAAAAAAACAACTATCACGATTCATGGCTATCAATCACAAATATATATATGAAAAGATTAGAAACGAGGAAACCGTATTTTCATAAAGCGTAGCCTTGAATCTTCGTCTTTCTTGAGCTCTTAGTCGTCCTCCTTCTTCAATCAAGGTCAGAATCGTTCCCCAAAGTCAAAGTACTCAAACATCTGGTCCGAAACTGCTATTTATAACTCACAATATCCGCGGGGGTCGTGACATATGATTTTTTTCACGGCCGTCACGACCCCCTGAATCTTTCTGGGCAATTTAAGGGCCGTAACACTCGTGACATATTATTTTGTCATGGATGTCACGCAGGGCAACCTGGCAGAGACTTCTAATGCCTTTTTCACGGTCTTAACGTCCGAATTTGGTCTTGGTGTAAACTACGACGTTGTATCTCTTGGAAGTAGCTTTCCAACAAGCTATAGCATGACTCATTTGGACACCATATGGGATCTGGCCATGCAAATTAAATTGGAAAGGTCAGTCTGTCCTATTTTGTTCTGTTTTTGCCCAAATCTCACCAAATGCTTTGTTTTACTTCGGATCAATCCAAAAGTCTTAGGTATGTCATATTTGAACTGAAACACTAGAAAATAGATTAAATGACAATAAAATGTCGGGAAAACAAACATAATCCATCATCAATGAAGTGAATAATAGGTCAAGAATTCGACCGATCAGGTGTTATTTGATTCTTGATTTGTACTAGGCAAAAGACTCAAATCTTTGGGCGTGCTAATTGATGAAAATCTCTTTTCATAAAAAATAGCATCTCTCGATTCAATAACGGTATGAATCATAACATGCTTATTATGTTCTATAACATAAAACCTATAAGCCATGGAGTGTTGGGCATATCGTATGAATATGCATTCAACTCTCTTTTCTCCCAAAGTCTTATGTTTAGGGATATGTAGTTTCACTAAAGCCATACAACCCCAAACACGAACATTATTCAATTTGGTTTATTATTGTACCAAATTTCATAAGGGGTAAGGTTGCTCCGTTTGTTAGGAATCCTATATAATAAATAGCTAGCTGTTAACAAGACTTCTCCCCAAAATCTATCATTTAAACGCGAGTAAGAAAGCATGAAATTATCCATCTCTTTCAATGCTCTATTCTTTCTCACCAAAACACCATTTTTTGTGGTGTGTAGGGAGTCGTGGTTTCATAAATAATACCAACGTGGGTTGGAAATAGCTTGGATCAAAGTATTTCCCACCTCTATCGGTGCGCACCTTTTAATCAAAGTTCCCTTTTGAAGTTCAACTTCGCTCTTATACATTTTACATTTATCAAGAGCCTCATCTTTTGAAAACAATAAATAAACATAGCAAAATCTAGAACAATCATTTATGTATGTCACTACATATTTCACGTTTCCTAGAGATGGTGATGCATGAAAATCACATATATAGCTATGTTTATAATTCAAGCAAATTACTTTCTCTTCTAACATCATGAAATGGATGTCTAGTGATTTTTGTAAGCATACATGTTCTGCACTATCAATATTTACATCAAAAGAAAGAATGAATCATGCTTAGACATTTCACAATCTTTTGTAATGAACATTTCCTAAACGTGCATGCCAAAGTGTAGAAATATCATCGTGTAAAGTAGTAGACTTTACAGTAGAATCATGCTCACAATTCATAATTAAAGAAGAAACAATTTTATATATATTAAGCTTGAACATTTCATTACACAAGTAACCTTTTCCAATAAATACACCACCCTTGGATCTTATCGGCTTCATACTCTTGCCGATAACCCAATTTGTTGAATATAGTACCAAGCAATATTTTTTTTCTAACTTTTGGTTCAAATGAAACATTGGTAAGAACAATTGTTTTTCGCGAAGAAAATTTTACTTCTACTAGGCCTTGTCATAGAATAGGAGCGGTCGACTCATCTCCCATATGAGAACTCTTCCTTCACTAGTAGCGGAAAAAGACTTGAACATCTCTTTGTCTCTACATACATGTACAGTAGCACCGGAGTCAACCAACCTCGAAATCTCATCATCGTGCATTGCGGAAATTTCAGAAAAGTAAGAAACATAATCCTTACAAGGAAATGCATCAAACTTAGTTTATAAACTTGAAATTAAACTTTTCCGACTTTGATAGGATTTTTTCCCTTGGTCTTTAGCACCAAGGCATGACCTTGAGCCTTTTCGCCCTTCCCCTTTATCATGGGACAATCCCTCTTGAAATGTCCTGCTTTTTTTGCAAATCTGTGTTACCCTTAGAGGTATGCTTCTTGTTCGAACCATTTCTTTCTTGATTGTAAGGCCTCTTCTAACCCTTTTTCTTGTTCATCCTTTGTGAACTCTCTTCCATCATATTCACTGCAAGTGAATTTGATGCCTCCTTTTCCATGTCATTCTCTTATACATGAAGTCCCTCTTCAATGCGCAAGTGATTACCAAGCTCTACAAGAGATATATTCTCTTTCGTGTGCTTTAACATACTTGAAATCCTTCCAAGTTGGTGGTAATTTGTCAATTATACTTGACACCGAGATGGACTCATCCATCTTCAACTTGTGTTGGAAAAACTACCCCAAGATACGTTGTATCTCATGGAATGAATCAACCATCTTGTAATTATTAAAGTTTCTTATAAGAAACTTGACACTAGAAGCGTCCTCGGCTTTTTACTTGGATTCAAGTGAATCCCATAGTTCTTTAGTGAACTCTACGTTTTGGTAAATATCAAAAAGAGCATCAGACATACTGTTCAAGATGTGACCTTTAGCGATGTAATCGTTGCTCTCCCACTTGCTCCTTTGTCTGAACGCATTCATAGGTTCATCATCTTCCACTACCGGAATGGGAGTAGAGAGCATGTACACCACCTTCAGATTTGTCAGCAAAAAATGCATCGTCTTTTGCCAACGTCGGAAATAAGTGCCTTCAAATTTATCCAACTTTTGAAAGTTTTATGTCATCTCACGTAAGCTTGCCATTGATCAGTAAAAATAGAAGTAGTAAAAGAATAACATCTTCTTCTTCTGGTAATTCTTCAAACGGAACCGAATGTTACCTTGGATATCGAACTTGATCGCGTAATTCGCTTTCCGAAATCGATTTTTGACCCTCTAATAATTAGTCCAGGGTTATACAAAATTCGAAGTGAGATAATCAAATCGAACAGTTCTACTCTCGACTTAAGATGTATAAATCAACTTTAGGGTTTTGAAGGTGTATAGAGCAAAGAGAGGATTTCAATCTTTCAGGTTGTTTTCTGAGTGTCTTGGGGTATGTTTTTCAGTGTCTTTCACGAGCACTACATGCTCCAATTTATAGGAGATCAACCGAGACGAATAAAGGATGCGACCGAAACAAACAAGGCACCTGTGTGCAGATCCCGCGCCCACTTACCCATTGAGCACATAAAGTGGTCGCGTGCTACATACACATTAACATAATGTGTATGCTTTACGCAAGACACCTAATGTGTTCCTAGAGCGCGAATCTCACTGATCCAGATACCGATTGTCGCTCCATCAATATTTAAATGACGTCATTTCAATAGGGTAGTGTTCCCTAATATGCCTAATCATCCCAAAGGGGATTGGTTTTATTTTTGTTTTGTATTAAAACGCAGCACAATGCTACGTATCAATAACATCAAAACGTTTCCCCAAACACTCCTCCCGCCATTCTTTTTCGGCCTGCTCCGTTCAAGCTTTGATCATTTTTTGATCGAGCTTTGTTTCTTTGTTTTCTTCATGATATCAGAGTGTTTACGATGATCCAAGTTTTTTCTTGAAGTTTCTGTTTCCTTTTGTTGATTTACGTTTGCGTCTGCGATGGCTAGGGTTCGTGAAGTCCAACCTAAGAATTTAGTAGATGATCCTCACCATTTCAACAGTAATGAGACCGATGGTCCATTGATCGTCAATGAAATGTTGCTATGAAGACAGATTTTTTTTCTTGGGCAAGATTCATGGAGATAGCGCTCTCGGTCAGGTTCAAGCTTGAGTTTGTGATATGTGAGCATCCCAAACCTATTGATCATGCTTTTCGTGTGAAATGGAAACGTTGCAACGATGCTATCATGACTTGGCTATAAATTCTATTTTTAAGAAAGTAGTCAGCCACGTTTTACGTGCCAAAGATTCTGCAAGCGCCAGACACATTTAATGTTCTAGAAAATATTATTTGAAAAAGGAATTTAGCAACAACAAGTAGGGTGATCTTGACATTGTAATTTTTTTTTAGAAGTTAAATGCCTTTTTAAGGAGCTTGATGCTATGAGTAGAAGGACTGGATGTGATGAGGACAGTAAAGATGTGGAAACTAAGTTCCTCATGGGACTGTATGATGAGTATGCTCACATAAGGACGCATATTCTGGCCTTGAGAGAACTTCTCAGTCTTGATGTTGTGTATGATATGTGATCAGTCGAGTTTTCGACTGATTAATGGCCATTTTTCACTATAGCTTTGGGTTGTTTCCGACGATATTTTGATGTCATTTGACCTCTATCTCTACGTTTCAGGTAGAAAACAAGTCTCTCTCAAGGTTAAAGCCCAACTATGAAAACTCGGGGAAAAACCGGAGATTTGAGCAAAGTATGGGCAAAAAGGGCCCCAGTCGACCGACTGGATATCTCCCCTGCACGAGTCGGTTGATTGGATGATTAAGTAGGACATGAGTTAAGCATGCCCATCGAGTCGGTCGACTGGAACTGCTAGTCGACCGACTGAAAAGAAGCCTCATCGCTCAACAATTCTCTGCCCATCGAGTCGATCGACTGGAACCGCGAGTCGATCGACTGGAACCGTGAGTCGATCGACTGGAACCGCGAGTCGACCGACTGAAAAGATGCTTAGAGTGCTCAAAACTTGTCAACCACGAGTCGGTCGACTGAGACGTCCAATCGGTCGACTGGATAAACAACTCCGAAGGCTCACAAGCTAGTCCATCGAGTCGGTCGACTGGCTGATCACCACATGAGAGACTGCATTTTGGCCTTCAGTCGGCAGACTGGGATGCAACCCGACACGAGTCGACCGACTGGGACTGCTACAGTAGAATTTTACCCGAGGCTATAAATAGAAAGTGGCATGTTTGACCTAGGGAGTTGGCATCTTGGGGGAAAATTACCAAAAAAAGAGGGTGAATCAAGGTCATCAATCAACATCCAACAAAGGAGAAGTGAAGATCAAAGGGAGACTTTAGGATTAATCACCCTACTTCTATCCCTCTTCTATTCTCAATTGTTGTGCTTAAACTCTACTCACACCATGTTGTCTTACATGATGTGTGAGTAGCCCCCTTGTGTTTTAAGGGATTTTACAACCCTCCTTGGTACTCTATGATCATGTATACACATTGAATATACAATCTATGGTGTTGATTTCATTTTCACTAAGTGCTCAATTTATGACATGTTACCAAGTGTTTGATAAAATGCCTAAGTGACATATTAGGCTTAAAACTTGATCTAAGTACTGAAAGAGTTTAGTGATGGCTTGGATATTAGTGGAAATGATCATATCTAGTGGTTATGAGAGTAAATGCATGATGTGAGGTTAACTAGAGCTTAATGCATATATCATTTATTACCTTGGGAGATGTTCCAAGGATAATAGTGCTATAGAGTGAATCAATATCTTGATGAAGTGAGGTTCTAATTAGGATGGCTTGACTAGGATTAGATTCAAATGAGAATTTGTCTATCATAGTCTAAGCTAGGTTCTAAACCATTTAACACCTAAAAATGACTTAACTCTTGTGTACATGATCATTGGGAAATGCCGAGGGGAGTAACCCCTCGAAACTCATTTTGAATTGAATTAAAACCCCTTTGAAGCCATTTCATTGCTAGTTATTGATCGAAAACCATCTCATCATTGAATTTTAGGAATAGCCAAGTAGAACATTTGATAAATCTTAGCGTATAATCTCACTTGCTCCCTTGGGTTCGACACCGGTCTTACCGGTCAAATATAAATTGTTTTTTACTATACCAAATTTACAGTTCGTCAATATGGCCTTAAATGATGAGAGCCAGCAGAAAGTGACTAGACATGCTTATGTTGAAGCGTCGGCTTTTGTATAGCAACCGGCAAGATTCAAACAACTTTTCCAAGGGACATATGAGAAATGCTCGAGGGAAAGGCATAGTCAAACTATTTTGCACTCATTGTCAAATGAATGAACACACAAAAGAGTTCTGTTGCAAGCTCAATGGGTATCCACCAAGGCATAAATTGTACAAGGGAATGAATAGTGGCAGGGCTGCTAATGTGATGACCATTGATAATGTGAATGATCTATTGACAATGATGCTCCCAAGAACAATAAGAAAGATTAGAATCCTCAGCTTAGTAATGCTCAGGTTAATCACTTAATTGCAATGTTGAAGAAGAGTGAATGTGAGTCAGATATTTGTCTCATCTCTACTAAAGTTGATGACAAAGTGGTTGAATGAGTACTTGACAGTAGGGCTACTGATCATTTTACTTGCAATCTAGATGTTCTTTTTGATGTTTATAAGTGTCTAACACTTGTACTGTTCTCCTGCCTAATGGTGAAACTTGTTGTGTTAATTTTGCTGGTAAGGTTACCCTGAGGAAAAAAAATCTAGATATGCATGAGGTTTACTATGTTCATGCCTTCATTTTTAATCTCATATCAGTTAGTTAGTTGACTGCTACCTCTAGTTGCTCTATTACATTCTCCAAGGGAGTTTGTATGATTCAAGGGATTGTATCACATATACTAACCTGGGGATTGGTAGGCTGGTAAAGGGATCGTATCACCAAGAAGATGCAAATTTTCACACCAAGGCCATTTGTACAGTTACCATCAAACAAATCTCATACGCAACTGGGGGCAGAAGAATGTGCCATCTACCTATGAATAAGTTGAAGAGAAAGTTCAATTCTTTGACGAATAATGTAAAGTTTAAAGAATGTGACTATTCCATTTTATCCTATGGCTAAACAAGCAAGACTCTCTTTTCCTGTTAGTCATCACATTTCTGTTGAATCTTTTGAGTGCATACATGTTGATGACATATGGGGACCATATTCAACTAGTATTGTAATTGGTTGCACGTATTTCTCGACTCTTGTGGATGATTTTAGCATAAATACATGGACCTTTCTAAAGAAGAATAAATCTAAAGTGCCATCTTTAGTGATTCGGGAGTTTTTTTTTTGCCCTGTTTTGCAAACTCAATCTCGTTTTTGCCCTATTTTAAACTCAAATATCGACTTTGCCATGTTTTTAAAGAAATCGATTTGGGGGAAACCGGGTCCCAAATCGGTTTGCTGACTGTGCACATATTTGGTCTACGTGGACCGAAAGAAATGTAATTGCGACCACATGTAAAACCGGTTTCCGCCAAACCGGTTTGACTGGCCAACAACAATTATTTTTGACAAATTTAACTAATTACCACCCAATTCAACTAATTATCACCCAATTCAAATAATTAACACCAAATTCAATACAAACATTTTAACTAATTAACACTCAAATCAACAATTCAACACAAACATTTTAACTAATTATGTTTGTGTTGAATTTGGTGTTAATTATTTGAATTGGGTGATAATTAATTGAATTGTTTTTGTTGAATTGGGTGGAATTGAGTGTTAATTAGTTGAAATGTTTGTGTTTAATTGTTGAATTGAGTGTTAATTAGTTAAAATGTTTGTGTTGAATTTGGTGTTAATTATTTGAATTGGGTGATAATTAATTGAATTGGGTGATAATTAGTTGAATTGGGTGGTAATTAGTTAAATATTTCAAAAATAATTGTTGTTGACCAGTCAAACCGGTTTGGCGGAAACCGGTTTTACACGTGGTCGCAAATACATTTCTTTTGATCCACGTAGGATCAAATATGTGCATAGTCAGCAAACCGGTTTGGGAGAAACCGGTTCGCTCGAAAATGAGCGAAACCGGTTTTCCCCAAATCGGTTTCTTTAAAAACAGGGTAAAGTCGATATTTGAGTTTAAAATAGGGCAAAAACGAGATTGAGTTTGGAAAACAGGGAAAAAAACTCGTGATTCGGTTATGTAAAGTTGTTGATACTCAGTTGAAAAAAAGAGTTCAGATCTTCAGGTCACACATTGGCTAGGGCGGATGCATGGCTTGACATGCCCCCATCAATTTCCTTAAATGTGTAGTAATATATAGTTAATTTATCTAATGCTCCCATTGATATTTATTGTTTGCCCCCGATTACTATTTGATATTAAAACTTTCACTAATAGAAATAAATTTTAAGTTATATTCTTACTCAAAATAATCTTAACCTTGTAACCAATCAAAATAAACCTAATTTCTAACATCAAAATAAATCTTGTAACCAAACAAATACTATTCCAATTGAAAATAAAAATAGACTTCACTTTTATAGACAATGTTAGTTCTCTCGGCGTCGGCAGAAAAGATAGAGAGACGGGAAACGCCGGTGAACAAGATAATTTGATAGGTGATTTAAAATTGTTCCTGACTTTCAAAAGTCTAGTAATTTTACTTTACGTGTGTCAACACTAGTGTTCTAAAAATCCCCCGGCACTGGAACTATTAAGAGATGTTTTTCCTCTTTGAATATGGTGAGGACAAATTTACGCAACTGACTGACAAATTCTTTTTTGTTCGATTGTCTTATTTGTTACATTGAAAATGATTTACCCCGTACCGTTAGTAACGAAGATGTGATAGGACACTTTATAAAGATGAAAACTCATAAATATCAACTATGAGTTTGGATCAAATACAAACCAAAATTATAAATAAAAACTACAAACCCATAAAAAAATTGACACGTGTAAAAATCGACCAATCAAAATTCATCCCGTTCGGGGTTCTTTTTGTAAATAAAAAAAACACACGCGGACTTATTTAAAAAGATATAAAAGATAGGAGGGGTATAATCGTCCTAAAATTCGCTACAGTAAAATTCGACTTTTGCTACAGTTCGTTTTTAAGTCTGGTCATTCACTCCTTAAATCTGGTCATTCTTAATTTTAAGTCTGATTTATTACCAATTCTTAAGTCTGGTCATTCTCCCCTTAAGTCTGGTCATTCTTGATTTTAACTCTGATTTATTACCAATTCTTAAGTCGGGTCATTCTCTCCTTAAGTCAGGTCATTCTTAATTTTAAGTCTGATTTATTACCAATTCTTAAGTCTGGTCATTCTTAATTTTAAGTCTGATTTAATACCAATTCTTAAGTCTGGTCATTCTCTCCTTAAGTCTGGTCATTCTTAATTTTAAGTCTGATTATTACCAATTCTTAAGTCTGGTCATTCTCTCCTTAAGTCTGGTCATTCTTAATTTTAAGTCTGATTTATTACCAATTCTTAAGTCTGGTCATTCTCTCTTTAAGTCTGGTCATTCTTAATTTTAAGTCTGATTTGTTACCAATTCTTAAGTCTGGTCATTCTCTCCTTAAGTGTGGTCATTCTTAATTTTAAGTCTGATTATTACCAATTCTTAAGTCTGGTCATTCTCTCCTTAAGTCTGGTCATTCTTAATTTTAAGTCTGATTATTACCAATTCTTAAGTCTGGTCATTCTCTCCTTAAGTCTGGTCATTCTTTTCTTAAGTCTGGTCATTCTTTCCTTAAGTCTGGTCATTCTTAACTTGAGGACTAAATTGAAAATAACATTATCATTTTTTATACCCTTTAGTGTGGAATGACTATAATACCCCTCCGTGTGCTGTTCTGGATTTCGACTAAATTGGACACGTGTCAGCTCAAAATTCGGTTTGTAGTTTTTATTTATAAATCGGTTTGTACCCGAACCGCACTCATCAACTATAATGTAATTTCATTTTATCTTTATTTTTATTAAGTCGCCCCGGTCAAAAAGATTCATGGTTCCGCCACTGCACACTGACAATGAGTTTTCAATGAAATGTTGTTCAAATGCTTTGTAGATTCATATACAACACCAACACACCACAACAAAATTGTATTGTTGAAAGAAAACATAAGCACTTGTAAGATATTGCAAGAGCTCTAAGGGTTCAGGTTAATCTACCAAAGGTCGTTTTCGAAGATTGTATTATATCTGCTACGTAATCAACAGATTCCCTAGTGTTGTTCTCAAACTTCATGTCATCCCTTGAGGTGCTTTTTGGTGTTCCTCCGGCTATTGATCGTTTGAGGATCATTGGCTACCTTTGATTACGCACATGGCCTATAGCAGGCCATCAAATAATCATTACGTCATCAAATGACCTTTTAGCAAAGTCATCCAATAATCATTACGTCACCGGGGCAAAATTAATGAGTTAAAATTAGTGACAAGCAACCTACTTCATCAAATTTATCCTATTTTTACAAGGTAGATAATATTATATTAACATTAGATTTATTTGACAATGTTTAAATATCAACTAGATAATCATTATAAAACTAATGAAAGTTTTTTTTGATGGGGATCAAGCCTGTAAAACACAACAATGGGAATACACCCAGGAAACAGGCAGACACTGCCAAAGATACCACTGACACATTACAGGAAAAAATTATAGAGCCAAAGAAACACATTTTGGAACGGCTTCAAGCTAGATTTGTCCAAGACCAGCCTTCCTCTCTAATGAAAGTTAATCTTGATTAACAATTGTGTTTCTTACAACCGTCACCATACTATATTCACAAGCCATCACCTCACGATATGCTCAAAAAAATAATTTTGGGCGATTTGACAAAGAACCATATTTTGGTTTTGCCAGACAAAGAACCATGAGTGGAAAACTCACGAACAATGGAGTTAATCCCATAGGTCGTGAGTTTTGTGCTTATGGTTCGTTGGATAAATCCACAAACCATGGTACTAAACTCATAGTTTGTGAGTTTTGAGCTCATGGTTCGTTGGATAAATCCACAAACAATGTTACTAAACTCAGAGTTCGTGAGTTTTCATTGGATAAATCCACAAACCATATGTTACTAAACTCATAGTTTGTGAGTTTTGCGCTCATGGTTCGTTAGATAAGCCACAAACTATAATATCGAAACAATGAACTATAGTCTCCGGCTCCTTATTCTCTGTAAATCTAGCTCTCTTTTAATCTTCTCATCAACAATGGAGGCCTTAAAGATGAAGCTCGTCATCGCCGTCATCATGATGCTGACGTCCATCTCTGCCCAGTGGCGGACGCACGTTGTATGGAATGGGGGCACCCGCCCCCACTTGTTTTTCGAAATTTTGATCTTTATAGGCTAATTTGTTCAATTTTAGTAACAATTTTAGCATTTTGTCCCATTAATTTTAAGAGTTCTCCCCGATGATTCAAAATTATGTTGAAATTATCATTTTGAGTATCTCAAAGTTAATAGACTCGATCGCCCCGCTCAAAAAACTTTCTGGATCCGCCACTATCTCTGCCGTCTTAAATGTAGCCGCCGTCGAATGAACGGAAATGATGGAACCTAGGTGCAGCATCGCTTGATGTTGATTAGCGATTGAAAGGACGATGCGTTTGAATCAAATTAGGAGAAAATCCAACTTAAGGCCATCCTTAATAGAGAACAAAAAAAAAGATTGTTGATCCAATCTTTTTATTTTCTCCCTTAATAGCAGGAAATTTAAAGATTGTCCAACGATTGATCGTCATTTGGTTGCTGAGACGATTGGTTTGACGATCTTCAAGGTTGAACAATATCACGACACGTCTTCATCCCCAACACGTGTCATCATTTAGGAGCTTACAAACTTAATGTTTAAAAAAAAGGAAGAGAGAGGATATGCTTTGTCAATTGTCCATCTTGCTCACTATTAAGAGAGAAAAAAAGAAAAAGATTGTGCCATCACTCGTGTGTTTAAAAAAAGTAAAAAAACCAACCACGATCTTTTTTTTAAGATTATCAACAAGGATGCCCTATTAGCGATTGAAAGGACGATGCGTTTGAATCAAATTAGGAGAAAATCCAACTTAATGATATAGTAGTGGCGAAAAAAATATGGAAATATATTAATAATGGTAAATGACTGCTATTGTAACTCCAATCTAATTAAAAATTTCATTTCAATTGATTTGTATATAATTTCAACCGTGAGATGAATATATATTATATCCTAACGCTACCGCTGAGATTAGTTTTTTAGTTTGTACAGAAATCAGGGGTTTGTATATGGGGTTAAGATCTGGTGAGAAGTGATCTTAAGGTGAGAAATAAGAATTTATCCTGTCCATAGATATTAATTAATCAACAGCCCTGATCATTTGAAAATATATACCAAAAATGACACTATCCACGCTTACAGGGGCATTCTCGTCCCACAAACTTTTTGGCAAAAACGAAAATCCCGTTGTTGGCGACCAAACCCTAACCTTCTTTCGAAACCAAAATCCGTACCATTCCACTCCGCCGCAAGGAATCGATAGCCGCCAATACGAAACTGACACCCATGGCTCGGAAGACGGCCATCCGCCACCTCCGCAACCTTTGCAACCTCCGCCCTGTCAGCCGAAGAAACCGATTCCAAAATCGGGTGAGTTTTGTAATATTGCGAGTTGATTTCGCCATTAGGGTCTGTTCTTGTTCAGATTTGTCGAGTTTAAGGTTTCTAATTGCAATTCATATGTTGGAAATTGCAATGATTTCGTCGGAAATACCTCCTATCATAATCCGTAGCAACCTCAGCATAATACGTAGCAAATTATGGGTATTGGAAGTGATGAATACGTTGCCCTGTTGTTTGGTTGTGAGTTATGATTCGTAGCAAACAATCTGAATGTCGCTGGCCTAGTTTGAGTAGAAAACAATCATATTATGTAGTAGTTATTCGGGTGTAGTGATAAAATATGTAACATCATTTGATAAATTATAACGTATTGTATAAAAATCGCAGCTTTGGTCAAAATACGTAGCAAAGTGAGTTACGATTAATAGTGGCATGGTATTTTTTTGTTGTAAAGTATGTGTGCAAATTTTTTTCGTAGATCGGAAGAGGAAAAGGTTGCCAGCCAAAGAAGTACCTGCTGACGAACAATGTGTTATGTTGTTTCTATTCAATTCATTGTATTATTGTAAAGAAACGTGTTTTAAGACAAATTTTGGTTTCCTCTTCACAGTTGGGAGCTATCCAACCGATAACAAGGGGAACAAGGGAGTCATTGGTACAAATACATCCCATCGTAAAAAAAAGCAAGGTAAGTGCTGTGAACTTGTGTTAAACAGTTGAATGTGAATCATTATACGTAGTCTTGGACGCATAATCCGTAACTAATCGGTCATTATATGTAAAGTGATAAACATATTGCTAGGCAGTATCATTATCCGTAGCTGTACAAGCATAATCTGTAACTACTGCTGTAGAGACATGATCTGTAGAGACATAGTCAGTAATTACTGGATCATTATATATGGCAGTAGAGACATAGTCCGTATATAGTGAATCATTATATGTAGCATTGTACACATACTCCGTATAACACTAAACATTTTATTGTCTAAAACATATTTACTTCTTTGCCTTAACAATTCAGTATGCTAAACTTCATATAGTGTAGAACTGTCGCCTTAACAATTCTACATGGACATTGCAGCAAGATGGTCAACTCTGTGCCCTGCGCGATATTTACATGAACCTAATAATAAGGTCACCACTCAACAAGCATCGAGATGAAGTGTTGAAACGCGCAAATGAATGGTTGATGAACAATCCAGACGAATTTTATGAGGGGAAAAAGAACAAAAGCACCAATTGCTGATGTGTAGCACAATCGTCAACTTGATAACTGCACATAACATATTTTGTACCACGTGTTTGGTACCACGTATTTCGACTAGTATGGTAGGAACATATGTTTCCATGCAACGATGATTTACATTTTTGGGTATGATTGTCGGCAAATGGGCAATATATATGGCCATTTGTATGTCACATGGTACTTATTTCTAAAGCGTCTACTATAATCTGTATCACAGGTTACTTATTTGTCACTTTGTATGTCAGAGGTTACTGAGCCATGGGGGGTATATTCCGTATCATTTGTAGCATAGTCCGTATAAATAGCATCATAGTCCGTATAACTCACATCATAAGCCATAGCATAGTCCGTAGAAATAGCATCATAGTCCGTATAACTCACAACATAAGCCGTATATTTTGAAACATAGTCCGTAGCGATGCGAACATAATCCGTATCAGTAAAGCCGTAACTCATTACTGCTATTATACTCAAATAATGGTACAGGTTACTTATATCCGCAGCTTGTACTATATCTAATTCTAACAATATCTATGGACATGATGTTTCTTTATGATGTTAGATCAGGATCATCTTCGTAGTCGTAGTCTGGTTCGCTTCTGATTCTTTTTGCATCTCGAGGACCTGCTCTTCCGCCCTTCTTTGGCTTCCCTCTGGAAATTGAAGATGAAATTTATCAAAGATTATCCGAGCACTGCATAACCATAAATATGAGTTTGTAGTAAGAAATAAAATGTTTTATGTGTGTACTTACTGTCCATTTGTCAACACACCTCCACCTTTAGAGCGACCAGGGCCAAAATCCGATCTACCATCTGCCATGAGCAAAATTTACAAGTCGAATCCATCTCAAAGAAAGTTTAAACGAATAGTTAAACAGAGTGCTGTGAGTTACCCTCTCGCCCGATCTCTTCTGTCTGCAGAAATAAGATGACAGTGAACATCAGCAAAAGCAATGATATTGCAAAACACTGAGATATGAAACTATAAAACCATAACTACAACCGTTGCAAAATCGAATCACATACTGTTGGTGAGGTGACCGACGACAATGAGAAAAGTCTGTCTTCAGGCTGAAATTTCCTGGACCTCTTTAGGCTGCAGTGACACATATCTCGAGTCAAAACTAGTCACTAATAGCATATTGTGGAAAGAAAGTGAAAACAAATTAAATCTGAACTCGGCTGTGCAATCATGCAAAGAGTATCCACGCCAGCAAACCATGTCAATAACATAGTATGTTTGATCAAGCTGAAGTTGTTGGAAATAAAATCAATCAGCAAACATTAAAAAATATATCAACAAGTAAACTGAACCATATATGCAATGCAACTAACCTCATGAAAAATACAGTCCAAAACAGAATAAGATTGAGAAGGATCCGACACAGTTTTCTTCCTGGAGCCACTAGGAAGAGCTGATGGAAAATGGTGTAATACAGCGCCATTTCGTAGTCTACTAACTGTTGTTCCCTTAGATGACACAACAAAGCATCGCTTTCCAGCAGGCCTTGCAAACACATACCTACATAAAATCACACTCCTTCCAGTCAGAAAATTCAAACACTAAAAAATTCAAAACAGTAAAAATTTCAATTTCAAACTGACCAATCGTGATTCAATCGATCGGGAACATCAATCATCCACTCAGGAATCATAAGCTGCTTGGCGAACCACTTCCGCGCCTCCGGCCCCTTGAGCCTCGAAGCCTGACCTACATCGAACTCTCTTCTCCCTCCCGTCATCAATTTCGTGCTCCTGAATTTCATGCTCCGGTGCAGGGGTTTCGAGAGACAACACGTCTTCCTCTTTCGCGTGAGATGAATCGAGAGATGAAGACGCATATTGTTTTAGGGTTTGGGAGAGAGTAGAATTTGTTATTCCAATAATACCCTTTAAACATAATTAACAATTAATTAAATGCTAAATATGTTGTTTATTAACAGCCATTTGATCTTAAATTCAATGGACATGATAAATTCTCATTTCTCACAAAACTACCCACTTCTCACCTGATTTTTTTCCTTGTATATGATCCTTTCTCTATATGCATAATAGTGTTTTATTTGAGTTTAACTAAATTGAATTTAAGCGAAATTATTTTTATTGAAACCCATTTTAACTATTCTTTATTTATTTTATTTATTAAAATCTTATATCTGAAAAAGGGGCCATAAGGAAAAAGATATGATGCATCCCAACTAAATGTTGTGAATGTTCAAACGGTGATGTTTCAATCAAAACGACATTGCTTCGATTGAATTTTTTCTTTTTTGAAATATAATAAGACAAATTATTTTTACTAACTACATCGTTTTAGTACTGGTAATAATTGTTTTTTTTGATAAAAGTACTGGTAATAATTTAGTGTACCGGATCCATATCCCTAAATACAATACTATTTTTCTTGTTTTTATTTTTATTTTTCTTGGTGGGTGAAAAATTCAAATTACCAGACGAAAGAGTTGGCTTTGGTTTGGTTGGCAGTAACAGCAAGCAGTCCATTCTCATCTTCTTTCTAGTTTCTCCTTCTGTGCCGCTTGCTGACGTGGCTCTGTCCATCCATCTATACTTGATACTTCCACTCCACTTCTCACCCCCGAGAAACACCTTTCTTCACCGACATTAATCTGACACTCCTCATCTATCTCAGCCTCGCCCCCATGAAGGCCCAGCAAGCCACCGACTCCACATCCAACTCGAAAGTTGGAAGAATCCATACACTCCAAATACGCAGCTCCGGCAACAGCGACGAGCTCATATGAGCGAGAGAAGAGATGAAAAGCCAGGTGGATCACGATGGAAAGCGAGGCAACAACAACGACAAAGACGAATTAGATGCACAAAAGGGAAAGTTGGGGAGCTCAGCAATTTGGCCGAGAAAAAGCGTCAAAGCGGGCCCGAGCACTCCAGTGCATCCATGGAGAATAATCGAAAACGAGGCAGCATCAACGGCGCACGATAACCATACTTTTGCTAAACTGCACGCATCTGCTTCCTCACCTTCCGCTCCTCTCCCTTTTCCTGAAAAAAACCCTTGTGTGTCGGCTAGGAAGCTTGCGGCTGCGGTTTGGGAGTTTGAGTATTTTGCGCTGCTAGATGGGAAGATGCATCATCGGGGTGTTAATGGTGGAACTATGTCTCAGGCTCAGCCCAGGACGCGGCGGGAACAAACTGGGAAGGATAAGCGGGTTGAGCATCCTGCTGGTTATGTGGTAGACCGATTTCCTGATCAGGTACTGAATTTGGTTTTTTAACTGCTTGGGTGAGTTTTCTAAATTTGCCAAGAGACTTGAATTATTAATGGTAATAGTTAAGATCTGAGGCTCTGCCCACTTCTCGGCTACACTATGTACTTTTCAGCTCATAAATAAGAGCAGGAGATAAACAATGGATTGAGAAAGTTGTGCGGATATGAATCTTGGTAGAAATAGCCGGAATGGCAAGGAATCAATGTGTACTGCTTTGTTATATTGATTTTCACTTCGAACTATGATGTGTGTAATCAATCAGATGTCTTAATCTTTCTGTTATGTTTGCCGGTGACTATATTATGGGGTTGCTTGGTTCCTCCTGGCAGGATCTCCTGTCATTTGGTGCAAGGAAGTATTGAGTTTAGCCCAGTTTCAAGTGTTGTGGTTTATCTCCCTTGAGAATTGGTTATTGCTTACTATTAAAACTTTGTTTTCGTCAATAAACTCTCAAGTCTCAGGTCCAATTCCTGGTGACCACACCAATTTCTTTTACCTAAGTATGGTAGATAAAGTGGGGTTGTGAAATTAATCAAACCCTGAACTTTTCTCTGTAGCTAGAGTGGGGTTGTGAAATTAATTAAACCCTGAACTTCTCTTCGTAGCTGGAGTGGGGTTGTGATTTTAATCAAACCCTAAATTTTTCTGGGCTGAGAAATCTAGATTCTAGAGTTCCTGGGGTTATGTTTCTCCTGAGTATTAACCTATTATGTACTTGTAGTTGGCAAAAAGAGTCCTCTATTAAATTGCAATGTTGCAAAAAATGTCGAATAATGAGTTTGGTATATTTATCCGGGGCAATTTATATCCGTTTTGTTGAAATGCAAGTTAGGAATTTAGTAATCAAGGATGGTTGTCCTGCCTGTTACATATGGCCGTACAAACATCCGTATTTGATCCAGGGGTGCCTGATAGATGATTTCAAACTCCTTATAAGCTCTATCTTCCATTTTCACTCAATTTTGTCCCTTTCTCTAATCTCTTTTCTGTTAAAATCTTTTTTCTGGAAAAGTCCGTTAAAATATTCTTATTTTTTTTTTCCTTCTGAAAGTAAGGCTTTCAGATAGAATCTTGCTAATGTTTTGCATATGAAAATCATGTTCAAAAATGTTACTCGTGAAGCCTACATTTGATCATGATTTATTAGCTTTGTAGTTTGGATTGAAGAATTTTGCTATGCAGAACCCATAAGGCTAGATAAAATAGCTTGCTTTCGTATTCTATATTTCTATTTGTGCATCAGTATGCTGCCATTTTATATCTTCGATGAATCTTCTTACTCTTTTTATTTATATTTGAGATTAAAGTTATTCGATTAGGCACTGTTGGTAGATTCCACACGTTTGAGACGTTATTGTTATTAATTTACATTTAACTCAAATTGTTTCCAATTGAGTTCTCTCATCAATAGTCAATTCTTTTATCCAAGTCTTTCATACCGGCTACTGCTTATTACATGTTGTAGAAAACGGGGTGATTACCATTTAATTTTTGATAGGCTCCTGATTCTTTCAGAACCCGTTGAAATTCCACCCATGTGTTCCAGTGCGAGATTGATTGCCATCGTCGAGTAAACTTTTATGAATGTATTAAGATTTATTGTTATGCCACTGATGAATGGTGTTTCTTCCTGTTCTTGTAATCAGCCAGAAACGGCGAGTAGTTTAAAGAGGCATATTGCTGCAGCACTGATGCAACATCGTAGATCAATGGATAAGCATAGCCATTCAAAACAACCCATTTCTCCTGCAAGCTATAGTAGTTCTATGGAGGTATATGAGCATTTGTGCTCCTTCAGTCTTCGTTGGCTTGCTTTAATGATATATTGCGAACATGAATATTGGGTTTTTATGATCCTCTGTAGCAATAAGTCCTGTCGTCCTGATGCAACTTTTAAGTTGGTATCTTGAACACCGAGAAATGTCTTACATAGAGTAAATAGTTCAAACTCGAGGCCTGTAAAGTGTAAAGTGATTCTCATAACTCGTAAGAGGTACAATCGTATCGTAATCAGTGAACTGTCGATTCTCAAATCTAGATGAAACCTTTTCTTATGAGTTTATTGTTGTACATTTAATTAACACTTCAGTTGGTCAAATTATGTGTTCCCTGTGAGATGACTGACTTGGTAATAGCGACCAGTTTCTTGTTTATTGATTTTGGTTTGATTGGCAATTTAATCTTAAGCGAGCTTCTGATTTACCACCACTCATTATTTTGATCGTTATATTTTCTTCTATTACAGATGACACACTATAACCCAATCATCACTCCAAGCCCTACCAGCTCACATGAGTTCAAGGGAAGAATCGGTGAGTCTAGCTACAATCTCAAGACATCCACTGAACTGCTCAAGGTGTTGAATCGGATCTGGAGCTTGGAAGAGCAACATGCCAAGAGTGCATCTTTGATAAAAGCATTGAAAATGGAGCTTCACAATGCTCGTGTTAAAATCAAAGAGTTGGTTCGAGATCAACAAGCAGATAGACTGGAAATTGACGAGTTAATGAAGCAACTCTCTGAAGAAAAAATAATTAGTAAGTGTATTGAGCAGGACCAAGTAAGCACAGCACTTCAGTCCACGAGGGGTGAATTGGCAAACGAAAGGCAGCTAAGGAAGTGCTCTGAGAGCCTCCACAGAAAGCTGGCTCGTGAACATGCTGAGGTAAAGGCCATGTTCTCTACTGCAATGGAGGAGCTTGAAAGAGAGAGAACATCACGAGTGCTATTAGAGGGATTATGTGATGAGTTCGCAGAAGGAATCAAGGGATATGAGCTCGAGGTACACTCCTTAAGACAAAAATTACCTGAAAAAGAGAGGAGCAATGGGGCTGATCGTTATCGATTGATTCTACATGTTTCAGAAGCATGGGTAGATGAAAGGATGCAGATGAGAACTAGAGAGGTCCAGACTGGCTGCACGGAGAAGTACTCGGTAGTTGACAAACTACGTCCCGAAGTAGAGAAGTTCCTTCAAGCTAGACGTGGCAGGTTATCAAGAGTGTCGGGTCAGAAATTGAACAGAAACTCTCGGGAGAGTCGGTTACGTCGAAGCTCGATGGAATCAGTTCCTATGAATGATGTTGTGAGCGGACCTCAGAACATGGGAGATGAAGACTCTGTGGATAGTGGTTCACATTGTTTTGAACTCAATAAACCTGGCAATGATAATGATCAAAGTGAAGCTGTACTGGCATACGAAGAAGGCCTTGCAAGCACCAGTAACACTAATCAGAAGCCCGTGCCCCGGGAACGCATAAAAAGTCAAAATCCATCCAGTTTGCAAGTTAAGTTTGAAGAGCAAATGTCGTGGGCTGTGCCCAATGATGAAAAGGATGGTCAGTTGAGGACAGCAGATGATGAAAGTGCAGATAAACAAAAGGCTGGAATCTCAACTTCTCAAAAGTGTGAAATACATGAGACTGCTGAAGAAGGAAGCTACAAAAAGCAGAATCATGCAAGCTCAAACTACACGATGCAACATCTTATAAGGAACCAGCACTTGATGTCTGAAGGGGGAAGTATGCACTTGCATAAGGATCCTGGGGAAACTTCTTCATACAGAAAGCGAGCTAGTCCAGTGCGGCAATGGATGTCTAAATTAACAACTAATGACCAAAGCACAGCAGAATCATCTTCAAAAATTGCACGTAGTATGAAAGAGAATACTTTAAAGGCAAAGCTCTTAGAGGCGAGGATGAAGGGCAACAACCAAGGTCAAAAGGTCCGAAAGGTCCTTAACTCATAAATTACCATGATCACCGTTTCTTTCTCATTGGCCTTTGTACTTAAACTTAGGAAAACATCATGCCATAACATAATTTGTATCAAGTTACATTGGTATGTATCTATTTTTCTCCTGCTTTACGTCTCAGATTTTTGGGGAACCCTATTGAAGCACGGTACGGTTTTTCATATTTTTACAATCCACACCAAATAGAGTCCGATGGAGTGCAAAAATACCGCAATGGAAACTATAGGGAGGCAGCCACGCATGGAATGAAGATGCGGGCAGGGAAGGAGCCAGGAATGAAATCTTTGTTAGAATTTTTTTTATGAGGTTTGGAACCCTATGGGAGGCTCATTCTCACGCATTTTTCAAAACATGTTATAGACAAACCAAAACCCTATAAATTTTACAAAATGCGAAGCTAAATAAATTTTACCCTACGAACTCCACTCATTTCAAATTCAGCAATCACATCATCATCACTAATATAATCTGCAAATGTATGTTCGACATAAAGAACCATGAGATCATCGAGAAACGCGTCATTCATCTTATTTCTGAGTTTGCTCTTGATGATGTTCAATGATGAGAATGCCCACTCTATTATTGCTATAGATACCGAAAGAGTCAAAATAAGACATATCAACCGATATATCATAGGATAAAATGTTAACTTCCCATGTTCAACCAAAAACCGACACACATCAGCAATAAAAGTCATATTTACAAATCTTGGATCATGTGGAATACTTAGTGCAAAGAACCCACACTCAATATTTAGAGCAACCATATCATGTCAGAAAAGTCAGAAGGATAAAACTTCGAAACAAAGTAAAAGCACATCTTCAACTTCGAATGCTTGAAAATTATTGCGCGGATGAAATGATGCACTAAGATCAAGAAGCTCCATAGAACTCTCTGTAAACTTATTATCAAGTTCCGCCATCTGACTGTCAATCACGAGATAAAGTACATTGACCCGAAAATAGTGCTCGTTTGTGATGTTCATTCCATTCCTTCTTGCACCTCTCTTGTAAGGTAAAGACATGTCAGGCATAATAATATCATGCTCACAAGAGAATGCTGCAACCTTTGTAATCAAATCATGCCAACCATTATCTCTCATCGCTTGAAGTTTTTCTTTTGTCACAGAAATAAATTCCACAGCATTCACAATGTCTATGTCTTTCTTCTGAAAAGCTTGAGAAAGAAACTCAGTAGTTTTCATCACTTTATGCATCAGAAGTAAACAGTAGACAACGTCAAACTTTATCAAAGTTTCACCGATACCTTTTGCTTCTCCTTCGACTAATCCATTCTCATACAAATAATCAACAGTTGCCCGAGTAGCTTCAAATAATTTGATCAAACTTGAAATCTATCGAAAATGTGAACCCCAACGAGTGACCACCCTAAGCAGTTGTAAAGTGAAAGCTTGATTCATACCTGAACCTGTCCCAAGTGAACCAACATCCACTAATTCCGGAATTTCCGCTTCTCTGTAAGCTTTTAACATTCCATGTCTTTTTGATGTTGAATCAACAAAATTTACAATTGTAACCAATGTGGAAAAGAACTGCCACACATCTTGCACTCCTTTAGCTGCAGGATTTAACGACAACCGCAAGCGGTGAGCAAAACAATGCACATAATATGCATATGGACACTCTCTTAGAAACAAAGCTTACAAGCCATTAAATTGACAACGCATGTTACTTGCACCGTCAGGCCCTTGGCCACGTATGTCTTATACTTTGAGATCATATTCAGCAAGGACTCCACAAATCAGATCTTTAAAGTAAGAGAACATGTGTCAACGACATTAATCACTTTGAAAAATCGTTCTCTAATTAACCCATTGGAATCCACAAATGAAGGATGATTGCCATTTGCTCCTTATTTGCCACATCAAGAGCTTCATCAACGAGGATACAAAAATTGGAATCAGTAACTTCCTCACGTATCTTGGCCCGAACTTTGTTGCCAATAATATTTGCAATTTGCTTTTGAGTTGTTGGAGATCTATACGTGGCATTTTTGGTACCGCTTTCTAACACTTTCCGATTCAGTTACACTTTCCAGAAGGTCCAAAATAGCATCAAAGTTGCCACTATTAAGAGAGTCGATTAAATCATCATTACCTCTCAAAGAACATCCTTGTCGTGCCAACACCTTCACGTCCTCTATAGTAGTAGTAAGTCAAAGTCGATTATCTTTCACTTCTTGTGATTATAATGTGCTCACCACTCTTTCGATGTGCTCTGAGGGATTTCTTAGATTTTCCCACATACACATTGAAGAACCATTGTGATAATAATGTGCTCATCACTCTATCCGGCCTTATGATGCTCACTTTTGCTCACACTTGAGGGAGCATCACTTCTTAACCACTGCGATATGGATATACTTTTGCAGCGCTTGGGAATTCTATTATCCGTCATTGAGTTCAAATTACCTATTCCAATAAAGCAAATAGTTAAAGATTGAATAATTGTACAACTCAAATATAAAATCTTCTCTTCTGTAACACGAACTAAAAATAACTGAAAAGTATAAAAATCTACTCTTATGGGCTCTGGGCAATTGATTGCCAATAACACAATAACATTATAGAGATTGAAAATAATGATATTAACCATACAACTTTCACTAGAAACAAACAATGAACAACATAATTACCTACATTAAAAAATTGAATCAAACAAACAATGAGTCCTTGCTGAAGTTCAAAAAATATTAAACTAAAAGTATCATAGAACATCGATAACTCAAACAATAAAAAAGGGCAGTAAAGAGTAAACAACAATATCTCAATGTTGGTAATATAAAAGGGACATCAATTCCAGTACTAGACAATAAACAAATGTGCATGCACGCAACAAAATTAAAAAAAATAGTACTTTAAACAAGATTAAGAAGCATGTTGATTAAGTACTTAACAAGATGCAGATGCCAACAAGCATGGACGGAGCCGGGAATGAAATCTTTTTTTTTGAGGTTTAAAACCCAATGGGAGGCTAATCCTCACGCCTTTTTCAAAACATGTTACAGGGGGATATAAACCAAAAACCCTATAAATTTTACATAATACGAAACTAACTAAATTTTACCCTACGAACTCGACTCATTTAAAATTCAGCAATCACAACATCATTACTAATATAATCTGCAAATGTACATTCGACATAAAGAACCATGAGATCATTGAGAAACTCATCATTCATCTTATTTATGAGTTTGCTCTTGACGATGTTCAATTATGAGAATGCCCTCTCTATTGTTGCTGTAGATAACGGAAGAGTCAACATAAGACATATCAACCGATATATCATCGGATAAAATGTTGACTTCCCCGGTTCAACCAAAAGCCGACACACATCAGAAATAGAAGTGATATTTGCAAATTTTGGATCCCGTGGAATACTTTGTCCAAAGAACCGACACTCAATATTTAGAGCAACCATAACATGTTCAGAAAAGTCAGAAGGATAAAACTTTGAAGCAAGTAGAAGCACATCTTCAACTATGAATGCTTGCAAATTATTGCGCGGATGAAATGATGCGCTAAGAACAAGAAGCTCCATAAAACTCTCTGTAAACTTATTATCAAGCTCTGCCATCTGACTGTCAATCACGGCATAAAGTACATTGACTCAAAACTAGTGCTCGTTTGTGATGTTCATTCCATTCCTTCTTGTGCCTCTCTTGTTAGGTAAAGACATGTCAGGCATAATAATATCTTGCCAACCATTATCTCTCATCGCTGGAAGATTTTCTTTTGTCACAGAAATAAATTCCACAGCATTCACAAAGTCTATGTCTTTCTTCTCTTTTTTTATGTCTTTCTTTTGAAAAGCTTGAGAAAGAAACTCAGTAATTTTCATCAATTCATGCATCAGAAGTAAACAGTAGACAAAGTCAAAAGTTTGTCAAAGCTTCACTGATACCTTTTGCTTATCCTTGGACTTTATCTAATCCATTCTCATTCAAATCTTCAATAGTTGCCCGAGTAGCTTAAAATAATTTGGTCAAACTTCAAATTGATCAAAAATGTGAACCCAACGAGTGGCCCTGTGCCGTTGTAAAGTCAAAGCTTGATTCATACCTGAACCCGTCCCAAGTGAACAACCATCCACTAATTCCTGAATTTCCGCTTCTCTGTAAGCTTTTAGAATCCCATGTCTTTTTGTTGATGAATCAACAAAATTTACAATTGTATCAAATGTGGAAAAGAACTGCCACACATATGGCACTCCTTTAGCTGCATCATTTAACGACAACTGCAAGCGGTGAGCAAAACAATGCACATAATATGCACATGGATACTCTCTTAGAAACAAAGCTTGCAAGCCATTATATTGACCACGCATGTTACATGCACCCAATGTTCAAGAAAACGGCCTTCGCGGCCTTTTTCTTGAACTCGTCCCGTTTTTCTTCTAGGCGGCCAATTAATCGGTTCAAAGCTTCTAGGCGGTGCCCATACGACTTCTAGGCCTTTTAGACGGCGCCTATGCGGCTTCTACGCGGTCCAGGCGGCGCCTAGGCGCCTTCTAGGTGGGAATATAAATATTATTTACATATTAATTTTTAAAATAATGTTTTTAAGAAAAAATTAAATACAATTTGAGGAAATAAAAGTCCAAAAATATGTGTTTGTATATTTATTTTGTTATTGAAATTCACTTTTCAATATTTTGGATGGTAATGGATTATATTATTACTTATGATTTATATTATGAATATTTTTGAATCTAATCAGTAAAATACTATATGATATCAATACATATATATTTAAAAATTTAAAAACAGAAGTCGATTAGCCGCCGATTAATCTCCGATTAATCCTTTGAGGACCCTATCCGCCCGATTACCGCCTAGCCTTTTTTGCAACCTTGCTTGCACCGTCATACCCTTGGCCACGTATGTCTTCTACTTTGAGATCATATTCAGCAAGGACTCCACAAATCTCATATTTCAAAGTAAGAGAACATATGTCAACGACATTAATCACTTTGAAAAATCGTTCTGTAACTAACCCATTGGAATCCACAAAATTTGGAATAACCAACTCCTCACGTATCTTGGCCTAACTTTGTTGCTAAAAATATTTGCAATTTTCTTTTGAGTTGTTGGAGATCTATACGTGGCATTTTTGGGACCACTTTCTAACACTTTCCGATAATATTCAGTTACTCTTTTCAAGAGGTCCAAAATAGCATCAAAGTTGCCACTATTAAGAGAGCCGATAGATTCATTATTACCTCTAAAAGAACATCCTTGTCGTGCCAACACCTTCACGTCCTCTATAGTAGCAGTAAGTTGAAGTCAATTATCTTTCACTTCTTGTGATGATAATGTGCTCATCACTCTTTCGATGTCCTCCGAGGGATTTCTTAGATTTTCCCACTTAAGCATTGAAGAACCATTGATATAATTATGTGCTCATCACTCTTTCCAGCCTTATGATGCTCACTTTTGCTAAAACCTGAGGGTGCATAACTTCTTAACCATTGCGAAATCAAGGTTGTAAAAATCGCTAGGCTAATCGGGCGGAAAGGGTCCTTGAGGATTAATCGGGGCCTAGGCGGGGATTAATCGGTTTTACAATTTTGTAATTTTTAATAATTAATAATCATATAAATATTATTATGGTATATATTTTATTGTATTTTAATATATATAAAAAGCAATCTAATAATAAAGATATTTTAATAGTTTATCAAATATTAAAATGATATACAGACATATGTAAACTATATAAAAATAAGGATTTTTTTTCATTTTGATCAAGAAGTTGGTCATCTGGTTAACGCTTAGGCGGATTTAGAGGTCGACTAGGCGGCAACTAGGCAGGTCTAGGTGGCGACTAGGTGGGACTAGGCAGCGACTAGGCAGATCTAGGCGGCGACGACTAGGCGGATTGATTAATCGGGCGGATTCGTAAATTTCAGGGCCTAGGCGGGGATTTTTAGAACACTGTGCGAAATGGATATATTTTTGCAGCGCTTGGGAATTATATTATCCGTCATTGAGTGCAATTACCTATTCCAATAAAACAAATAGTTAAAGATTGAATAATTGTACAACTCAAATATTAAATCTCCTCTTCTGTACCATGAACCAAAAATAACAGTAAAATCTACTCTTATGGGCTCTGGGCAGTTGATTGCCAGTAAGACAATAACATTATTAAGATTGAAAATAATGAGATTAATGATGTGTAGTATTTTGAACGTCAAAAATAATTTATAAAATCGGTAAGTATCGAGTCATCCAAGGTAGCAAGTGTAAACTTATGCACTACATAAGGTTGTGTTTCTATTTATCCTAGTCCTAAGCGGATGTTTTGTTTGGTTTAATAAACTAAAATAAACAAGTAAGTATGAAAAGGTCTTAACGAATTTCTAGAAGTATTTCGGAGAACCACTTCACTTACCCAACATTTGAATCGAGTTATTAACTAGCATGCAAGAATTCGCCTATGTTGGTTCGAATCAAGTAACTCGCCGATGTTTACCAACTCTCGTTGTGTAAACATGGGGAGTACTTGTCATAATCCTAGCCTTTCTCGTCAAAATCTCGGGTCACTCTCGTAGTCACCGAGTTCGTAATGTGTATTTTACTTAATAGTCGGACGTTTAGCCTCACCCTTTCGGCGCTATTGGATTAACGTCTCAAGGCAATGCACTTAGGTATTTTCTCAAACACCTAGTATGCATCGCTTGGTTTTAAGCACTAAATAAAATAAAAACCATGTAGAACAATCCAAATCATGCAAAAAATAATTTATTAAACGATTCATAGTTGAGTAAGATTCGTAGGACCCCAAAATATGGGTCACTACTCACTATCCATCGCATGGATATAAAAGTCATGTTTTGTTCGAAACGAAAATTTCAAAGAGAAAAAAAGGAATTACTACACACCCTTCGAATAGATGTCGATAATCATCTTAAGCTCAATCTTCGATCCGATCAAAATCCTCGCGTTTTCGTTCTCCCTTCTCTCTTTTCCGTCATCTCTGAGTGCGTAGATGTCAATGTGTGTGGATGTAGAGAATGGATGTGGTGAGTTTTTGTGTTGGCGACTTCTGCTTCTTTTGTTTTTGATTAATTTTGCATTTTTGCTCTTGTTCCAAAAACTTAGCCCAAATTGCATTTTGACCCATTTGGCCCGTCTGGCATGTGTCACCTAATAAGTGACACAGGTGAATCCAAAGAGGATGTAGTGTCACCTATTGTTGACAGATCATGACAATGGTGACACAGATGCGTTTTGTACAGCAGACTTTGGATCACGTTTCGGCCTCTTTAACGACCGGCTTTTGGTGTAAACTACAAAGTTGTAGCATTTCATCTCAGCTTTGCAAAAAGTCAAAAATCAATATATTTGGACACCGTATGAGCTGTAGGTGTGCGCGGCAAGTAAGGAAGATGATCGAAAATTGACTAAATGTGGAGCATAAATATAGTACTAATTTATGCTCATCAAAACACTCCACACTTATAGTTTGTTCGTCCCGAACAAACATGAATTAAATCGTAACCACTGTCGTAGGGAACACGAGTGCATTTAGCGTATGGACCAAGCCTTTAAACATCTAGGCTACCCTACAAGATGAATTGTAGTCTCGTGAGAGTCTTCTGAAAAGGGAATAATCACAAATCCTATATGCGACTCGCTAATTCATGGTTGCACAGTCGTTATGCGCAATCGTCAAGAATAAATTTATAAGTGTCCGCTACTCGCAACTTCACTACTGGGTAGTAAGTGGTAAGTAGGGGTCGAACCCAAAGGAATTAGGGGGATAGTTGTTCTTTGAGGGGATTATTCAGCGAGAGAGCGTGTTTTAGGTTGGTTGGTTGGTTTTAAAGCTACCAGCTAATTGATTGATTGGTTGGTTGGTTGGTTTTAGTACTGGAAAGTAACTGATAATTATTATAATTAAAAGAAAGCATTCGGTTTCAGGGGCCTTGTATTATATCCTGTTTATCATTGACCTTTAGTGAATCTTCTAAGTATTCAAACATGAATCGAGGCTATTCCTAGCTCAAGACTTGCAACATCGTCTAGCCTTTTTAAGGTCGTAGAGCACTTATTCTACTTCAACTAATTCCTCCTTCCGAAGTATCTTAGCCTTATGTGCATCCATTTGGTCCCTTTGGTCCAGTTTCCAAATGGTTTTTTAGATAGATCGAACTCCTCAGATAAGCTTTGCCCGTCAAAGCATCCACTTACCCGAGTATGTTCACGAATCCCAAGGAAGAGCTTTGCCCGTCAAAGCGTCCACTCAACCTTGGAAGTTCTAATCTTATATATGGCACATAGAATAAGTTTTGAATACAAAGACGAGACACTAAGTTAATAGTCTAAAACATTTTATAATACAAGTCCACCCCTTCTACCGAACGACTAGTTTAGCTACTATTCATCGCGCTAAACATTATAACTAAGGAATTGGAAATTAAAGACAGTAAATAAATATTAAAATACTTACAACCGTTGAAGCGCCAAGGGAGCAATCCTTTATTTCCAAAACCAAACTTACAAAACTTAGAGAGAGAAGTGTTTACAAACTTATGGATTTGATTTTTGATTTTGTGGTGATACAAATGAGGAGGAGATGAGCTCCATTTATAGGGAGGAGAAGGGGGAATGGATGGAGGAGATGATGGCATGTGGTTTTTGATCCAAGAGAGGAGAAGGAGGAAGAAGGAGGAGGCGCCACATGGGGGGGTGCAAAAGCCGCCGGTTGCCGGTTGTGGGGAGGAGGAGCCGCCGGTCATGGAGGGGAGGAGCTCCTCCCTTGGCCACCTTCTCTTCAAGTGGTCGGTCACCAAGGCAAATGGATGAGTTTTGTGAGTTTTGTGAGTTTTGTGCAGTCTTTTCACAAAACTATCAGTGTGTTTCGTCCCGGGCTGACTTGATTCCTCTTCTGCTTAATTTGTTATGAGTGATTCAACGTCAGGATCCTTGATATTTCTTCAGTCGGCATATGATATTGACCTCGGAATGACTCGTAACATCTTTTCTGCTTTAAAAGCTCCTCTTTAGCATGTATTCTGTCTAAGCTCTGAAATACCCTGTAGAAATATATCGGAACTAACAAGCAAAAGTTAAATAGACAAAGTGTCTAATTAAGGGGGTTTTACTGTGTTTATGATTCGTATAATTTTGGTCCATCATATCACCCCACACTTTTAGTTGTTCGTCCCGAACAATGCTATTAAAGGGCGGCACTCTAAGTTGGTTTTGGAATATGAAATTTAGACTGTGGTACTTGATCTATCCTAATTCATGCATTACTACTTATTACCAAATTAAACTGCGTAAATAAATAGAAGAAACTTAATACTTGTACCTCCGTGCTGAGATGCAAATTATATTGGATGTTTCGGGAGATAGCCCTTTTTAGGCTCCTGGACTGCAATCTTGGGACCATCTCGCACTATATGGTTTTCTTGTAGCTTTCTCTAGCACGTGATTCGGTTCGGATTTCACTGAGTTGAGCCTTTTTAATTTCTTTCTTCTTTGGCGAGGGACTGCTTTTTGTAGTGAATTGGCCTTTGGCCTTTGATTTGACTTTTTTGAGTATTTCACTTTTTTTTGTTCGGTTAAAACCTTCACAATGTTGGGCCTTTGGCCTCTTGATTTGCTTCTTCGAGCTTTTTGCTTCTTTGTGACTTGCCAGTCCATTTTCTCAAGCCTTTCCTTTGGGAGGTCCAATCATCGCCCGCGAGCATATGGAAATACCTCCCCGCTCCTCTCATCATTGTCGTTTCGCGCGGGTCAAGATGAGGGTCGCTCATCTATTTTCTCGGCTATTTTGACTAGAGAGAGGACGGTCTGATTCCCGTCCTCGCCTTTTCTTTTCTTTTTGCATAAACACTGCATGGCGGAGATGACTTCATTCTTCACTGAAACCCGAAGTGCAGCCTCCACTGACTTCGAAAACCATATAGTTTGATTTGATCCTTTGATTGCTTGCCAAGCCTCTCTAGGGCAGTTTATGTCAACTCCACATCCCTAGTTTATCTCAGCACAAAGGACAAATGAAAAGTTACATTCTAAGTTTTTAAACAGTTTGAATTTTCACAAGGTTAATGCATGAACTAAGATCTATCTTTTTCACATTCTAAGTTCATATTTTTAAAAAGATACTATTACTAAAAAAGAAAACAGCAAGCATGTTATTTATATACAAAGGTGGTTCTCACCCCACACTTTTGAACGAAGGCGTGCTTTAGTTCAAAAGTCATGCAAGCTTAAAACTAAATGACTGAATTTAAATGACAGAAAGTAAGATAGTGTCGGGTTACCTCCCGACCAGTGCACTTGTTTAACGTCGTTGGCTCGACAGTACCTCGTTGTGGATTACTGGTTTGGATCCCACGGGTGGCTCAGGTCAAATTTCGCCACTGTTCCTGTGTTGTTTCTTGCCTTGACTCTTCCTGACTTCTTGTTTGGGTTGGAACTCCATGGTTTTGGTGATTTTTCTTTCCATTGTTTCTGAGAAGGCGGGGAGCCTTTGACCATAGCTGCTGGTCTTGTTGCTTTTTCGGTCTCTTTTGTCAGGTTAGAAATCTGTGTACCGCGATCTGAGATAGGAATAATATCTGGCGGTTTTTTTGTATCTGCGCGGCTAATATCAATGTAGAAATTTGCAATTTTGCCGCCGAACTCAAGCGATAATGATCCTTTGCCTACATCGATTCTTGCTTTAGTAGCGTAGAGGAATGGTCGTCCCAATATTATTGTTGGAGGGTCGTCTTTGCTGGTCTCTCCCGTTTGTAATACATAGAAGTCTGCAGCAACGACGAGCTCTCCCACATGGAGTATTACATCTTCCAGCACTCCAACCGGACGGATGCACGATTTATCTCCTAGCTCGATATTTGTCCTGGGTGGCTTTAATGGACCAAGTCCTAATAAGTAGTATAAGGAGGAAGGCATGGCATTGACAGCAGCCCCAAGATCGACTAAGCACTTATGAATCTGGGTTTCACCAATACCGCATGTGACTGTGAAGGCCCCTGGGTCTTTATCTCTTTCCGGTTGTGACTCATGATCTGAAGTGAGGGCTCTTTCTGTTGTTGGGCCATTCTGCCTATTCCTTGGCTTAGGATTTGAGTAATTGGGCCCTTTAATATTTTGCTTTGAAGCATAAATATTAGTTGGGGAGTCCCACCTAAAACTGTTGTCGTCATCCCATCCAGATGCTGGTACGTCGGAGTGTATAATTGGCGGTGGTGTTATGCAAACGGTGAATGCATATCGTCCATTGTCGGCATGCGTGACCCATGTTTTGCCATCATTGGGTCGGTCTTCCTCTTGATTCCAATCAGGACGATGCCTACGCGTGAAGTGCTTGCTTGTGAGTTTGTAAGTTGGGGATCGTGCTACTTCTCCTAGTGTCGCTTTTATGTTTGACCTCCTTATCATGCTAATATTTGCCTTTGGATTTTGGATGGTTTGTGAAGGAAGTCTGCCAGGTTCATTGGAGAGTGTTGACATTGTGGTGGCGAGCTGGGACATCTGTTTGGCCAATTCTGAAATTGCCCCGTCAGTTTTCGCCTGGTATTGGTGTAGCGAAGCACCCAATTGATTTATGTTTCCTGCAAGCTCCTTCATCGTGTCATCGAGCGACTTGCTCGGTTCCTGCTGATTGTTCGGGCCGGTTTGGTACTGATTTGGTCCTTTTTGCTGATATTGGCCTGCTGATGGAGCGTTCTGGTTATACTGTCGGTGGGGGGGTTGGTAGAATGACTGAGCTAGTTGAGGGACAGCTGGTTGTGTCTCCTTCTGAGGATAGCTGTTGTTACGCCAGCTCGGGTTGGTTGCTTGACCATACTGTCTGTTTTGTCCGGCTCTGTCATTGTTGTTGTTATATCCTTGGTATCCTCCCACTGCATTTACGACTGCCGGTTCCTCTTCTATTAATGTTGGGCATGCGTCAGTTTTGTGGTCAGTAGAACCACAAAACTCGCAAGGTTTTACTGGAACTGGCTGTCTTCGTAGGATCTGAATCATCATCTCCTTTAACTGTTTCATTTCTTCAGGAATAGAGCTCATCGGTGTTTCAGCTCTTGCCACATTCTTTGTTCGGGAAAATTCTTCCTGCCTAGTTGTCTCTTCTCTATATCGAGCATTTTCAGCAACCTTGGTGATGAGATCCCTTATGCCTCTTAATGATAGATTCATTATGGATCCTCCAGCTGAGGCATCCAGGAGCATTTTGTCTAAGGGTCTTAATCCGTTAATGAGATACTCAATGGTGAGTTTCTCGGGTAGTCCAAGAGTGCATCAGCTTCTTTCCAGGTGATTGAATTTCTCCAGGTAGTCGTACATGGTCTCATTAGGTCCTTGCCTTATGTCCTGCAGTTGTCTTCTTACTTGCATTGCTCTTCCTGCTGGGTAGTATTTGCCCAGGAATTTCCCTTGCATCTGAACCCATGTTCTGATGCTTCCCGAAGGCAATGAAAGGAACCAATCGTTTGCCGAGTCTATGAGGGAAAAATAGAATGCCTTCAACTTGAAGTCGTCCATATTCACTCGATTGGGCTTTAGATTTTGGCAAATTCCATGCAGGCTTTGGAGGTGAGTTGTGGCAGATTCTCCTTGAGCTCCTGAGAATTTTGGCAAGCTGTGGGCCACTGATGCGTTGATGGTTATGTTTTCTAGTTCAGGGCCCTCGTGAATGCACCACGGCTGTGTTTCGAAATTGGGGGCGTTTAATTCTCCCATAGTAGGTTCATGGTAGTTGTTATCCCCATAGTAGTCGTCGAAGACAGGTTCTTGTCTTGGCATTTGGCGAGGTTGGGGGGGTGGTGGATATCTAGGGGGTTGTTGTACTGGACCAGCTGCATTTCGGTCCTTAGGCGGTTCTTGGTTTCTTCTGATGGCTTCCCTATCACGAGCTCTTCTGTTTCTGATGAGTTGTTCCGGATCGTCGATAAATGGAAGTGGCACCTCATCATTTTGATCGTACAGGTTTATCTCGTCGTCATCCTGGTAGTCATGGTGGCTTTCTTCGCGAGACATGGTTGTTTCGAAGCGCGTATCGATTCAAAGAACTTTATCCGATTTAACTAACTAATTCCCCGGCAACGGCGCCAATTTTTGATGGTTGCACAGTCGTTATGCGCAATCGTCAAGAATAAATTTATAAGTGTCCGCTACTCGCGACTTCACTACTGGGTAGTAAGTGGTAAGTAGGGGTCGAACCCAAAGGAATTAGGGGGATAGTTGTTCTTTGAGGGGATTATTCAGCGAGAGAGCGTGTTTTAGGTTGGTTGGTTGGTTGGTTTTAGTACTGGAAAGTAACTGATAATTATTATAATAAAAAGAAAGCATTCGGTTTCAGGGGCCTTGTATTATATCCTGTTTATCATTGACCTTTAGTGAATCTTCTAAGTATTCAAACATGAATCGAGGCTATTCCTAGCTCAAGACTTGCAACATCGTCTAGCCTTTTTAAGGTCGTAGAGCACTTATTCTACTTCAACTAATTCCTCCTTCCGAAGTATCTTAGCCTTATGTGCATCCATTTGGTCCCTTTGGTCCAGTTTCCAAATGGTTTTTTAGATAGATCGAACTCCTCAGATAAGCTTTGCCCATCAAAGCATCCACTTACCCGAGTATGTTCACGAATCCCAAGGAAGAGCTTTGCCCGTCAAAGCGTCCACTCAACCTTGGAAGTTCTAATCTTATATATGGCACATAGAATAAGTTTTGAATACAAAGACGAGACACTAAGTTAATAGTCTAAAACATTTTATAATACAAGTCCACCCCTTCTACCGAACGACTAGTTTAGCTACTATTCATCGCGCTAAACATTATAACTAAGGAATTGGAAATTAAAGGCAGTAAATAAATATTAAAATACTTACAACCGTTGAAGCGCCAAGGGAGCAATCCTTTATTTCCAAAACCAAACTTACAAAACTTAGAGAGAGAAGTGTTTACAAACTTATGGATTTGATTTTGATTTTGTGGTGATACAAATGAGGAGGAGATGAGCTCCATTTATAGGGAGGAGAAGGGGGAATGGATGGA
The DNA here is from genome assembly GCA_033675395.1 of Rhodiola chrysanthemifolia. Classification (NCBI taxonomy): domain Eukaryota; kingdom Viridiplantae; phylum Streptophyta; class Magnoliopsida; order Saxifragales; family Crassulaceae; genus Rhodiola; species Rhodiola chrysanthemifolia. The sequence continues at coordinate 34,727,850 of CM066207.1, read as the reverse complement.
GGAGATGATGGCATGTGGTTTTTGATCCAAGGGAGGAGAAGGAGGAAGAAGGAGGAGGCGCCACATGGGGGGGAGCAAAAGCCGCCGGTTGCCGGTTGTGGGGAGGACGAGCCGCCGGTCATGGAGGGGAGGAGCTCCTCCCTTGGCCACCTTCTCTTCAAGTGGTTGGTCACCAAGGCAAATGGATGAGTTTTGTGAGTTTTGTGCAGTCTTTTTACAAAACTATCAGCGTGTTTCGTCCCGGGCTGACTTGATTCCTCTTCTGCTTAATTTGTTATGAGTGATTCAACGTCAGGATCCTTGATATTTCTTCAGTCGGCATATGATCTTGACCTCGGAATGACTCGTAACATCTTTTCTGCTTTAAAAGCTCCTCTTTAGCATGTATTCTCTCTAAGCTCTGAAATACCCTGCAGAAATATATCGGAACTAACAAGCAAAAGTTAAATAGACAAAGTGTCTAATTAAGGGGGTTTTACTGTGTTTATGATTCGTATAATTTTGGTCCATCACTAATATGCATGAACAAGATAATTCATCATTTATCTAGGCAATACACAACAAATACCCCATGCACATCAACTAAAATAGTAATCAAAGACGAATTCCTTTTCAAAAGAATTTAGAACCACCAATGACTCTACAAAGACGCACATTCAAAGGCAATCAATATTAGAGTTATCAAATGACTAACCTGACAATTCATCCAACCTTTTCACAAGATACTCTAAACTTGAACCTTAGAAATATAAAAAACGTACCAATCGTGCGCCTTTGCTATCAAGAAGAATAGTCCATGGGCTAACAATACAAAACTCATTTCCAAGTCTTAGGGGCTAAGTCCATAATCCGTAAGGAAAGAGGAGTTTGAGACTTCATTTTCAACACTATCTCAAACAAAGTCATGCTCACGTACAAGTACAAGGGGCATCCCTCTACTAAAATCACAATGCATACACACTAAAAGTGATGATGGAAAGTACATTGACAAACTTAAGTGTGTGCCTCATCTTTTTTTTTTTCAAGGCATTTTGCCCACGACATGCTTCACCAGTTTTTTTCTTTTGATATCTTGCCTTATTTTGGCTTGTGCGTGCAAAAACTTTTGCTTGTTTTTGTAGCTTGCCTTATTTTGGCTTGTGCTTGCATATACAATTTTTTGTTGGGGGTCAATTTTTCACCCTTATTGACTCCACACTTAAGATTTGGCAATGTACTAAGGATATAAATGTGTGCATACAATATGAAAAAATAGAGATCACCTAAGAACAATGACTAAGTTTTTGAAGAGAAGAAAAGTATTTTCCCGCTTGCTAATTCTATGTTTAAGTGATGCAAAAAGGTTACCTAAATCATTAGATAGACACAAAATATCAAAAATACTGACGCCTAGGAATTATGCACTCGTAAAAGTCATGGTGATCCTAGATTCAAAATCAAGTCGAAAGTAATTAAAACTAGATAGTTAAGTAATGGGGTCATGCGAGAGCCTTGGAAATTCGAGTACTCAAATGTAAGCTAGTACATAAAATGTGCAAGTGCCTAGACATAGTTGATTTAAATAGAATGCACTACACACCCACTCCACACTTAAGAGGAAGCTTAGTCCCTAAGCGACAAATATATAGAAATAAAAATGTAGTGCAAAGGGCTTCCCTGAAATTGTAGCTCATAGAGTGTGATTCGTTGTTTGCTCATTCCTTTCCTGCATATGACATTCAAATCTGTAAAAAAACAAGTGAGCACTACATAGAAATTATTAGCACATGTTACAAGTATAATGTATAATAATAGTAGGACTCCACACTTAATTTAAAAGCGCCTAGCGAGTAATGATGTGAGTGCTAGAAATTTTGACACGGTAACTTACAAAAGGTTTTACTTCCCTAGAAGACCTAGTTCAACGTCTTGGCGAGACTAGCAAAGCGCCCCATGGATTCGCTTCAGAGAAGTCCTTTGCTCGAATAACTTCTCGCGGGGCCATTGGTGTCTAAGGCGTAAAGCCACCTTCAAATCCCATTTGAATTTTCTTCCACCAAGTCTACAATGGACTTTTCGATGGAAGTTCAACCCCTTCAAAAGTTTTGTTCCCTTTAGGATGGAGGGATTGTAGGAGCTCCTTGCTAATGGTCTCGACAAGTATGGTTGGAAGCTCCAAAACTTGTGTCGAGACGGCATGATGAAGAAAGAGTCTTCAAAACTCATCTCGAGCTTGATGGGCACACCCTGCTTGAGTTTCTCAATGACTTCCTTGGGTGCCCAATTCTCAAACTCCCTCATTAGACTTGTGTCCTCTTGCGTACGAGGTTTCTTTTTAGTCGCGTCCATATAAACCTCAACAAAGTCTTCGTACAAATCCTTATGACTGTTCATCCTCTATCTCCTCTTTAACAACATATTGAAGCTCACTTGTAGCATGAAGGGGGAGGTCTTCTTCATGTGAAAAGCATATTTCTTATATGCATGAGTCATCATCGTTGAAGAATTCCTCGTTGAAGATCTAAGGCGTTGATGGAATGGTGAATTCTTGTGTTTCCTCATCTGAAAGATCTTGAAGCGTGCTAGTAGTTAAGGGTGGTGCACTTTCGTGTTCCAACTCATCATCGGTGCAAGATTCTCACCATCCCACACCTCCTTGTAAGCTTGGGTAGCAAATCTCAAGAACTCATCCTCCATTGCTTGATCCCATTTTTGCTTCGAGGCACTAGGTTTAAGAACTTCTTCTTCGGGGACTTCTTCTTCATCATCCAAGTTCCTATTTTCAATTTCTCGTTGCGCCATTTGGGTCTCTAATAGCTTATTGTGAGTGGCCAATTCGTCCAATCTTTGGATGATCTTTTCTTGATTAGACGCAATAATGGCTAGCATTTCCATATTGGAGAGTCCATCGTTCGGTTGAGGAATTTCAGGATATTGGTGGTAGGAGCCTTCTTCGAATGAGCATTGTTGGTCATCATCCCAATAAGGAGCGTATGGACGTGTTGGATAACAATTATGTCCCCAATAAGAATTGGATTGCATCTCATCTTGGTCATATTCTTCAGTGTACGAGACTTGTTGGTTGTATGAATACATCCTCGCAAAACAAAAAGAACAAAAGTTAGTAAGGGATATGAGTAGAGAATATACAAAAGAAAGAGGAGAATATTTACAAGACTAGTCGAGATATCCACACAACCTAGGCTAATGACAAGTTAATGCGTTTCTCCCCGACAATGGCGCCATTTTGACGTGTAGTATTTTGAATGTCAAAAATAATTTATAAAATCGGTAAGTACCGAGTCGTCCAAAGGAGCAAGTGTAAACTTATTCACTATGTAAGGTTGTGTTTCTATTTATCCTAGTCCTAAGCGGATGTTTTGTTTGGTTTTATAATCTAAAATAAATAAGTAAGTATGAATAGGTTTTGACGTATTTCGATAAGTATTTCGGAGAACCACTTCACTTACCCAACATTTGAATCGAGTTATTAACTAGCATGTAAGGATTTGCCTATATTGATTGAAAAATAGCCGCACATTCCAAGTAAGAACCTCACTCTTTCGGCGCTATTGGTTCGAATCAAGTAACTCGCTGATGTTTACCAACTCTCGTTGTGTAAACATGGGGAGTACTTGTCATAATCGTAGCCTTTCCCGTCACAATCTCGGGCCCCTCTCGTAGTCACCGAGTTTGTAACATGTATTTTAGTTAATAGTCGGACGTTTAATTAGCCTCACCCTTTTGGCGCTATTGGCTTAACGTCTCAAGGAAATGCACTTAGACATTTTCTCAAACACCTAGTATGCATCGCTGGGTTTTAAGCGCTAAATAAAATACCAACCATGTAGAATAATCCAAATCATGCAAAAATTTATTTATTAAACTATTCATAGTTGAGTAAGATTCGCAGGATCCCAAAATATGAGTCACTAACTATTCATCGTCATGGATATACAAGTCATGTTTTCTTCGAAACGAAAATTTAAAAGAGAAAAAAAAGGAATTACTACACCCTTCGAATGGAAGTCGATAATCATCTTAAGCTCAATCTTCGATCCGTTCAAAATCCTCGTGTTTTCGTTCTCCCTTCTCTCTTTTCCGTCATCTCCAAGTGCATAGATGTCAATGTGTGTGGATGTAGAGAATGGACGTGGTGAGTTTTTGGGTTGGCACCTGATCCTCCTTTTGTTTTTAATTAATTTTGCATTTTTGCCCTATGTCCAAAAACCTAGCCCAAATTGTATTTTTGACCCATTTAGCTCGTCTAGCTTGTGTCGCCTGTGTCACCTAGTAAGTGACACGGGTGAATCCAGAGAGGATGTAGTGTCACCTATTGTTGACAGATCATGACACAGTTGACACGGGTGCATTTTGTATAGCAGACTTCGGATCACGTTTCGACCTCTTTAACGATTGAGCCAGCTTTTGGTATAAACTACAAAGTTATAGCAATTCATCTCAGCTTTACAACAAGTCAAAAATCAATGTATTTGTACACTGTATGAGCTCTAGGCGTGCGCAATAAGTAGGGATATCAATGTCAATCTGCATATTTTCGCAGTGTTTTGAGTGTTTTCGCCCAAATTCCCACAAAACACTTTATTTCGCCCTGGATTCGTTTTTCACCTGAAAAGCATTAAAACATAAAGTGAGAGCTCATATAAATAAGGAATATGATCGAAAATCGACTAAATGTAGAGCATAAATATAGTACTAATTTATGCTCAACAATTAACCATACAACTTTCACTAGAAACAAACAATAAACAACAGAATTACCTACATTAAAAATCGAATCAAATAAACAATGAGTCCCTGCTGAAGTTCAAGAAAGATTAAACTAAAAGTATCATAGAACATCGATAACTCAAACAATAAAAAAGGGCAGTAAAGAGTAAACAACAATATCTCAATGTTGGAAATAGGAAAGAGGCATCATTTCCAGTACCAGATAATAAACAAATGTGTAGGCGTGCAACAAAATTTGAAAAATAGTATTTGAAACAAGATTAAGAAACCTGTTGATTGAGTGCTTAACAAGATGCAATCTCTTAATCTATAGGCGTGCAACAAAATTTTAAAAAAAAGTATTTGAAACAAGATTAAGAAACCTGTTGATTGAGTGCTTAACAAGATGCAATCTCTTAATCTACATCACAGTCTCACAGACCCCATTGAGACTTGAGAATGAGATAGGGAGAGTGGTTAGTTGTTAGATGTTACTAATCGTAGAGAGAAATTGAAACAGCAGGAAAACGAATGAAGTAGTAGGACGATTGAAGCAGCCGGCAATCTGATCGGATGAATTATAGGTAATCGCATTGCATCATGTAGTTGTGTAGTGTGTTTGTGAGTTCATAGTTGAGACCTAAGCTGGCGTATTTTCAATTGAACGACAAAGGTAAGTTTGTGACTTTACAAAAAAAAATATTTAAAAATATTTGGCCCAAAAGTACGTGGGCAGGGGCCTAGTTGCCCTCCAAGTGCGTCCTTCATTGCAAACAAGGTCAAGCGATTGAATCTCACTGTGGTATTTTCTTTGCACTTAATGTTTTCCTCTTCCCTTTCTTTTTTTTCTTTCCTCGACCCTTGTAACGTTTACTTGTGTTACAGGTGTTATTAAGGTATATTCACTTGTGGTCGTGGAGGCGTGCTTAGACACCTTTAAGGTCCTTCCATAGAGATGTGCCGACTCATAGATTTTGAAAGTTAAAGGTGACAAGATGGCATGCGCTTCATCGAGTGATTCAAGTGCTAGGAGCAAATTAAAAATTCGATGTGTTACGATTTAATATAAGACAAGACAATTTATTTTATTGATCAAATAAAAGCATACAAGCACTAGGGCAAAACCCCCCAATGTTCATTCAAGCACAAATGACACTAAACAGTCTTATACAAGAACACCAAACTAGTATTCAATAAGACACAGCAGAATCGAAACTGGAGGGTTAATAGCTCCTAGTTCGAAGACGCCTTCAACCTTGTCTTCGCCGAACCCCAGCACCACACTCCAACGAGCCACCAGCGATTTCCCGCAGCCGACGAGACCTCTGTAGAAAATCCAGCAACACTCGACTTCCTGACAACTCGAATCGCGCTCTCAAATCAATGCTCGTTCACTCTCTCAAAGAATCGATCAGAATTGCTGGACCCAAATTGATAAGTAAGTAATGCATGAACTAGGATAAATCGAGTCCCACAGTCTAATTTTCATATTCCAAAGCCAACTTAGAATGCCGCCCTTTAATAGCATTGTTCGGGACGAACAACTAAAAGTGTGGGGTGATATGATGGACCCAAATTATACGAATCCTAAACACCGTAAAACCCCCTTAATTAGACTGTTGGTCTATTTAACTTTTGCTTGTTAGTACCGATATATTTCTACAGGGTATTTTGGCGCTTAGAGAGAAAACACGCTAAGGAGAGGATTTTACGCTGAAAAGATGTTTAGAGTTATTCCAAGGTCAAGATCAGACGCTGACTTAAGAAATCTCAAGGATCCTGACATGGAATCACTCCAAACAAATCAAGTCAAAGAGGAATTTGCATTGAAGACTCAACCGACCGGGTGAGAAAATACCGCAGAAACCACCCGACCGGTTGAGGCAGTTCCAGGCTCTCCGCCGAGCTAACCAAGCACTCAATTCAAGTCGCTCGAGCAAACCACCTCATCTGACAATTCCACTCAACCAAAATGTTCCAAATGGAAAATAAGGTGGAAGTTGTCGAGACTCCAAGGAAAATGCTCGAGCAGATTGGCAGTTAGCTCAATGCAAAGGCAAAGGCCCGGCGCGCATTGGCACCCAAACCAAGTCGCTCGACCCAACGGATGCATCTGGAGATTCTGGCTCGACCAAGATGTTTGGAATGCCCAACAAGTCGGACAATCTCGCTTCCCGGACAAAACGCTCGAGCAGATTAGCAGATTGGCCCAATTCCAAGTAAAAGCCTCGCGCATAGGCATCAAGACCAAATTGCTCGACCAAACCATGGAATTTGGAAACTCTGGCTCGACCATTAGTCTTAGAATCACTTGGACATTCCAAATCAACTATCAAAATGCACATTTGGACAAGATGACCGGCAACCACCCTTGAAGGTGGCCAAGGGAGGAGCTCCTCCCCATTCCACCACCTGCTACCGGCGGCTGCTCCTCCATGTGACCGGCTGCTCCTCCACCCCCCATGTGGCAGCTCCTCCTTGCTCCTCCTCCTCAACCCTTGGATCAAAGGACACTTGCCACCATCTCCACCACCCATCTCCTTCCCTTTTGGCTATAAATACAACCCTCCTCCTCCTCATTTCAAACATCCAAAAATTGTAATTCACTTCTCTCTCTAAATTTTGTAAGTGTGGTTTTGGAAATAAAGCTTGCTTCCTTGGCGCTTCAACGGTTGTAAGTCTTTCTTTGTATTTAATTTACTGTTTTTATAATGTTTAGCGCGATAAATAGTAGCTAAACTAGTCGTTCGGTAAAAGGGGCGAACTTGTATTATAAAATGTTTTAGACTATTAACTTAGTGTCTCGTCTGTGTATTCAAAACTTATTCTATGTGCCATATATAAGATTAGAATCTCCAAGGTTGAGTGGACCATTTGTAACTGGACCAAAGGGACCAAATGGGCAAGCTCTTCCTTGGGGGTTCGTGATCATACTCGGGTAAGTGGACCATTTGTAACTGGACCAAAGGGACCAAATGGGCAAGCTTATCCGAGGAGTTCGATCTATCTAAAAAACCATTTGGAAACTGGACCAAAGGGACCAAATGGATGCACATAGGCTAGTATACCTTGAAATGGGGTGCTAGTCTAAGTAGAACAAGGGTCTTACGTTTTCTGCAAAAAGTGTTGCGAGTCGAGTGCTTGAAATGGCCTTGATTCACTTATGCACACTTTTGCAAAAGACTAGAAAGTGTGGCAAATCGAGCGCCGGAAAAGGCCTTGATACACGTTTGAATACTTAGAAGATTCACTAAGGGTCAATGATAAACAGGATATAATACAAGGCCCCTGAAACCGAACGTTTTCTTTTAATAATTATCAGTTTACTTTCCAGTACTAAAACCAACCAACCAACCAATCAATCACTTAGCTGGTAGCTTTAAAACCAACCAGCCAATCCCAAAATCGTCCAACTTAAAGAACCACTTATCCCCCTAATTCCCTTGGGTTCGACCCCTACTTACCACTTACTACCCAGTAGTGTAGTCGCGAGTAGCGGATATTATAAATTTATTTGTACAGAGAACACTGCACCTTAACGACAGTGCAGTGCGCTCCGTCAAATTGGCGCCGTTGCCGGGGAATTAGCCATCGGATTAGTTGTTCTTTCCCCTCTATGTCCTCATGACGCAACCCCCTTCGTATGCATGGACAACACGATATCTGCCCCTGTTCGGAGGAACGGAGGGAGAAGACCCAGTACAGCACTGCTGAAACTTCCACCACGTCTGCTACCACATTAAACCTGCTAACGAAATGTTAGAGGAATTTAAGCTTAAGTGCTTCAAATTCTCTCTAACTGATTTCGCCACGATATGGTACTACACATCCACCGCTTGCAGTGCAGAACGTTACGTAAATCTCGGCATTCCATTCCTGAAGGAATTCTCCCCACCATCCTTACGCCAAGAAACCCGTGAGAAAATCTTGAGCCTTCAACAATCTCGGGATGAGACTTTGGACGAATATTACACGAACTATGATGCCATTGTCTCAAGCTGCCCGCACCATGGATTCACGAAGAAGATTCTTCTCCAAAAATTTCTTCGTGGGATGAGGTCCGAAGAGCTGGGAAGAGTTAACAAAGCAATGAGGAGATCAGCCAGAATCTTCACCATTGCAGACATGTGGTACCTCATAATTGGCCTAGCCGCTGCCACAAGACGAGTACCCCAAACTGACGAGGAAATGCAGATAGATGAAGCTGACCCTGAGGCAGACAAAGAAGAAACTACCGAGCCGTCAGAAGAGACTCCTGAACCATCAGAAGAATCAGATATGGAAAGCACCGGAAGCAACGAGGTTGGAGTCCAGAACACCACTAACGAACTGCCCAATTCATACCCGACTATCATTACCCGGGCAGCCGAGACTATCTACGACCAGTTCCTCACTAACGATCATAACGAGGCAGAACCAAGCCTCAAGAGGCAAGCTTCCCGACTTTTCCCTTCGATCAATAGACAAATCGCTGAAAACTATGTGATCCATGAAGAGGCGGAAAAGAGGATGGGAAAAGGACCTCTGCAGAATGACTCCTCGATGGAGCAGTGTTACACCGTAGCTGGACTAGACAGTCCCAAATACAAAAACTGCAAAGGGCTTGTAGTGAAAGGTCCCTCACACCCTCCGGGGTATTGGAAAGAAAAGATCCCAAAACAAAGGAGTCCTGACCCAAGCACATCATCTCGCAAGAAATCGGGAAAAGGCAAGGTAAGAAGCAACACAGGAACGGTGGAAAAATTCGACCTAAGCCACCCATGGGACCCAAACCAGTAATCCACAACGAGGTATCGTCGAGCCAACGACGTTAAACAAGTGCACTGGTCGGGAGGTAACCCGACACTATCTTACTTTCTGTCATTTAAATTCTGTCATTTAATTTTCTGTCTTAGTAATTCTCACATATATATATTAGCTTGCATGACTTTTGAACTAAGGCACGCCTTCGTTCAAAAGTGTGGGGTGAGAACCACCATTGTATATAAATAACATGCTTGCTGTTTTCTTTTTTAGTAATAGTATCTTTTTGAAAATATGAACTTAAGAATGTGAAAAAGATAGACCGAAATTCATGCATTTACCTTGTGAAAATTCAACTGTCTAAAAACTTAGGACGTAACTTTTCATTTGTCCTTTGTGCTGAGATTAACTAGAGATGTGGAGTTGACATAAATCGCCCTAGAAAGGCTTGGCAGGCAATCAAAGGATCTTATCAAACTATATGGTTTTCGAAGTCAGTGGAGGCTGCACTTCGGGTTTCAGTGAAGATTGAAGTCATCTCCGCCATGCAGTGTTTATGCAAAAAGAAAAGAAAAGGTGAGGACGGGAATCAGACCGTCCTCTCTCTAGTTAAAGTAGCCGAGAAAATAGATGAGCAACCCTCATCTTGACCCGCGCAAAACAACAACGATGAGAGGAGCGGGGAGGTATTTCCATAGGCTTGCGGGCGATGATTGGACCTCCCAAAAAAGGCTTGAGAAAATGGACTAGCAAAGCCACAAAAAGGCGAAAAGCTCGAAGAAGCAAATCAAGAGGCCTAAGGCCCAAAATTGTGAAGGTTTTAACCGAACAAAAAAAGTGAAGTACTCAAAGAGTCAAATCAAAGGCCAAAGGCCGATTCACTACAAAAGCAGTCCCTCACCAAAAGAAAAATCAAAGTACTCAAACCAGTGAAACCCGAACCAAATCACGTGCTAGAGAAAGCTACAAGGAAACCATATAGTGCGAGCCGATCCCGAAGTTGCAGTCCAGGAACCAAAAAAGGGCTATCTCCCGAGACATCCGGAACAATTTGCATCTCAGCACGGAGGTACAAGTATTAAGTTTCTTCTATTTATTTATACAGTTCAATTTGGTAATAAGTAAGTAATGCATGAACTAGGATAAATCGAGTCCCACAGTCTAATTTTCATATTCCAAAGCCAACTTAGAATGCCGCCCTTTAATAGCATTGTTCGGGACGAACAACTAAAAGTTTGGGGTGATATGATGGACCCAAATTATACGAATCATAAACACCGTAAAACCCCCATAATTAGACTGTTGGTCTATTTAACTTTTGCTTGTTAGTACCGATATATTTCTACAGGGTATTTTGGCGCTTAGAGAGAAAACACGCTAAGGAGAGGATTTTACGCTGAAAAGATGTTTAGAGTTATTCCAAGGTCAAGATCAGACGCTGACTGAAGAAATCTCAAGGATCCTGACATGGAATCACTCCAAACAAATCAAGTCAAAGAGGAATTTGCATTGAAGACTCAACCGACCGGGTGAGAAAATACCGCAGAAACCACCCGACCGGTTGAGGCAGTTCCAGGCTCTCCGCCGAGCTAACCAAGCACTCAATTCAAGTCGCTCGAGCAAACCACCCCATCTGACAATTCCACCTCGACCAAAATGTTCCAAATGGAAAATAAGGTGGAAGTTGTCGAGACTCCAAGGCAAATGCTCGAGCAGATTGGCAGTTAGCTCAATGCAAAGGCAAAGGCCCTGCGCGCATTGGCACCCAAACCAAGTCGCTCGACCCAACGGATGCATCTGGAGATTCTGGCTCGACCAAGATGTTTGGAATGCCCAACAAGTCGGACAATCTCGCTTCCCGGACAAAACGCTCGAGCAGATTAGCAGATTGGCCCAATTCCAAGTAAAAGCCTCGCGCATAGGCATCAAGACCAAATTGCTCGACCAAACCATGGAATTTGGAAACTCTGGCTCGACCATTAGTCTTAGAATCACTTGGACATTCCAAATCAACTATCAAAATGCACGTTTGGACAAGATGACCGGCAACCACCCTTGAAGGTGGCCAAGGGAGGAGCTCCTCCCCATTCCACCACCTGCTACCGGCGGCTGCTCCTCCATGTGACCGGCTGCTCCTCCACCCCCCATGTGGCAGCTCCTCCTCCTCAACCCTTGGATCAAAGGACACTTGCCACCATCTCCACCACCCATCTCCTTCCCTTTTGGCTATAAATACAACCCTCCTCCTCCTCATTTCAAACATCCAAAAATTGTAATTCACTTCTCTCTCTAAATTTTGTAAGTGTGGTTTTGGAAATAAAGCTTGCTTCCTTGGCGCTTCAACGGTTGTAAGTCTTTCTTTGTATTTAATTTACTGTTTTTATAATGTTTAGCGCGATAAATAGTAGCTAAACTAGTCGTTCGGTAAAAGGGGCGAACTTGTATTATAAAATGTTTTAGACTATTAACTTAGTGTCTCGTCTGTGTATTCAAAACTTATTCTATGTGCCATATATAAGATTAGAATCTCCAAGGTTGAGTGGACCATTTGTAACTGGACCAAAGGGACCAAATGGGCAAGCTCTTCCTTGGGGGTTCGTGATCATACTCGGGTAAGTGGACCATTTGTAACTGGACCAAAGGGACCAAATGGGCAAGCTTATCCGAGGAGTTCGATCTATCTAAAAAACCATTTGGAAACTGGACCAAAGGGACCAAATGGATGCACATAGGCTAGTATACCTTGAAATGGGGTGCTAGTCTAAGTAGAACAAGGGTCTTACGTTTTCTGCAAAAAGTGTTGCAAGTCGAGTGCTTGAAATGGCCTTGATTCACTTATGCACACTTTTGCAAAAGACTAGAAAGTGTGGCAAATCGAGCGCCGGAAAAGGCCTTGATACACGTTTGAATACTTAGAAGATTCACTAAGGGTCAATGATAAACAGGATATAATACAAGGCCCCTGAAACCGAACGTTTTCTTTTAATAATTATCAGTTTACTTTCCAGTACTAAAACCAACCAACCAACCAATCAATCACTTAGCTGGTAGCTTTAAAACCAACCAGCCAATCCCAAAATCGTCCAACTTAAAGAACCACTTATCCCCCTAATTCCCTTGGGTTCGACCCCTACTTACCACTTACTACCCAGTAGTGTAGTCGCGAGTAGCGGATATTATAAATTTATTTGTACAGAGAACACTGCACCTTAACGACAGTGCAGTGCGCTCCGTCACCTGCAATACTCAAACTTAACATGAGGCACAACTTTAGTACCAAAATCAGCAGGATTTAAATCATCAAGAATTTTCTCTATTCTTATAACCTTTGTCAGTAATATCCCTAATGAAATGAAGCCTAACATCAGTGTGTTTACTTTCTCATGATAGATTGGATCTTTACAAAGGTGCAAGGCACTCATCCTATCAGAAAACACCACATGCACATAACATTTTTGTTCAATTTCAGACAGTAAACCCTTAAGCCACATAGCCTCTTTTGCTGCTTCAGTGACAGCTATGAATTCAGCATCAGTAGAGGACAATGCAATAACTGATTTTAATTGAGACTTCCATGATATATAATTACCACACCAAGTAAAGAATCACCGAGCTATAGATTTCCTATTGTCTCTATTACTAGCATAGTTTGAATCCACATAGCCAAACAATTCAGATTTGTTCCCATAATCAACATACACAAGTGCCAAGTTCTTAGTATTATTTTGATAGAAATTTCATAGCATTCCAGTGATTTTCCCCACTGTTAGACATGAATCTACTTAAAACATGTATCCCAAAAACAAGATCTGGCCTAGTACACAACATGCAATACATCACAGAACCAACTGCAAAATCATAAGAAATCAAACTCATTTTCTTCCTGGCTGTTTCAGTTTCAGGCCAATCTTCTTTGCTTATGATCACTGCTTATTTGCTATTCTTTATACTAAACTTTTCAATGACTTTATCTATGTATTTAGCTTGGGACAAATACATCATCTTCTTGGGCCTGTCTCTAACAATATTACTGCCTAGTATTTTCTTAGCAATCTGATGGACCATAATTATACGAATCAAAAACACAGTTAAGCCCACTAAATTAGACTGTTTGTCTATTTAACTTTTGCTTGTTAGTTCCGATATATTTCTACAGGGTATTTTGAAGCTTAGAGAGAATACACGCTAAGGAGAGGATTTTACGCAGAAAAGATGTTACGAGTCATTCCAAGGTCACGATCAGACGCTGACTGAAGAAATCTAAAGATCCTGACATGGAATCATTCAAAACAAATCAAACCGAAGAGCAACCAAAGTCAGTCCGGGGTAGGAATGGACCGATAGTTTTGTGAAAACTTCACAAAACTCACAAAACCTCCTCACAAGGGAGGCTCCTCCTCACATGGGCGGCTAGAAGGGGAGGAGCATCCTCCTCACATGGGCGGCTCCTCCCTCACAACTCCTCTCCTCCACTCCCCTTCCTCCACTTGGCGGCTCCTCCCTCTCCCCTCCCAAAGCCGCCGGCGGCTCCTCCTCCCCCCCATGTGTCATCATCTCAAAGCTCATCCTCCCTCCATGTGACAAGTGTTGGCTCCTCATGGCTTCCCTTAGCCCATAAATACCATGCATCCTCATTTGTAATCAACATCCCAAAAATCACAAATCACTTATCTCTCTAAGTTTGGCAATTTGTAAGTTTGGTTTTGAAATAATACTCCTGTTGGTTCTTGAGTATTATAACAGTTTTAGAGAATACTCCTGTTGGTTCTTGAGTATTCAAGTAGGAATTGGGAATACTCCTGTTGGTTCTTGAGTATTCCCCTTTACTTACTGTCTTTCAAAAACCCCCGAGTATTTAGCTATGGTATCCACCTCTATGGATATTCGTAGCTAAACTCTTCATTCGGTTGAAGGGGTGTACTTGTATCATAAAATGTTTTAGACTTGCTTTAGTATTTTTTCTCTGTATTCAAAACTTGTTCTATGTGCCATATATTAGGCCAGAACTTCCAAGGTTGAGTGGATGCTTGGAATGGCAAAGCTCTTCCGTGGAAGTTCGTAAACATACTCGGATAAGTGGATGCTTGGAATGGCAAAGCTTATCTGAGGAGTTTGACCTCTCTCAAACACCATTTGATTGCTCGGGAATGACTGATCAAATGGATGCACACAGGCTAATATACCTTGGAATGGGGTATTAGTCTAAGTAGAACAAGGGCTCTACGTTTTTTGCAAAAGTCTAAACAGTGTGTGCAAATCGAGTGCTTGGAATGACCTTGATACACTTTCGAACACTTTTGCAAAAGACTAGACAGTGTGGCAAATCGAGTGCTTGGAATGGCCTTGATGCACGTTTGAATACTTAGAAGGATCACTAAAGGTCAATGATAAACAAGCTATGATACAAAGCCCCCGAAACTGAATGTTTTCCTTGAAATCAAACAACACCTGCACTTACTTTCTTAGTATAACTGCCTTAATCAAGTGCACTCATCATCCGGAGGACTTGCCAATCACGCATCACCCGCTGTAAGTCTTCTTTGTATTTTCAGTATTTAATTTTCTGTCATTTACTTTTCGCACAAAAAAACCAAAACCAACCAAAAGGTCACGTAGTTACTAGCTCTAAAACCTCAACCCACCTAAAACACGCTCCCTCGCTGTACAAATCACCTCAAAGAACAACCATCCCCCTAATTCCTTTGCGTTCGACCCCTACTTACCACTTGCTACCCAGTAGTGTAGTCGCGAGTAGCGGACTATTATAAATTTATTCTTGACGTTTGCACACAACGACTGTGCAACCATCAAAATTGGCGCCGTTGCCGGGGAGTTAGCAAATGGATAGTTGTTCTTTTGTCTGTTGTACATAATTCGCCATGTCTTCATACTACGACATAGAACCTTGGAAAAATGGGGGCAGCAACCTTATGTTTAAAATGATTAACTGTCTCCCCCAATTCGGAGGTACCATTGAAGAGGACCCTGTGATACATTGCCAACATTTTCACCACATCTGCCGCCACATGAAGCCTGAGAATGAGACGTTAGAGGAGTTTAAGCTGACATGCTTCATATTTTCTTTAACTGACTCGGCATTAAAGTGGTATTACTCATGTGCTGATGGTGAAAATGATTATCTTGTGCTGCGAACCCGTTTCCTAGAAGAGTTTTGCCCACCATCTCTCCGACTTGAAACCCGCGAGAAGATTCTCAATCTTGAGCAATTCCGAGACGAAACTTTGGACGAGTACTTGGCGTACTTTGACTCCATTGTGGCGAGCTACCCATACCATGGATTCACCAGATTCAATCTTATTCAAAGGTTTCTCGGTGGAATGATGCCACTTGAGCGGAAAAGACTTAATGATGTAGCGGGATGTTCACTCATGAAGTTAACCGTGACTGAAGCCTGGCGCCTCATAAATGATTTGGCAAAGAACACAAAACAGGGTCAGCGGCACCAAACTGACGATAAGGCACCAACGATGGAAGTGGACTCAGTACAGAACGAGCCCGACACCATACCCATTATGAGCTTGCCCGCAACAAAACCGAGAGAAGACATCAGTACAAGGGCAGTAATGGATGTGGAGGCGACTCTAAAGGAGCCAATATTGGAGCCCACGGAGCCGACAAAGGATGAGGACTCTTGGATGACCAAAGAAGAACTGCCCAAATCTGGCCCGGTCCTCATCACCAACCTGCCCGAGGAAGTCCCGGCCCTACTTGACGAGCCAAATGAAGTCCCGGACTTCACTACCAAACCAGCCGAGACATACCTGGACCTTACTGCCGAACTGACCGAGAAAATCACGGCAAGCCCGGTCCTCACTGAAGAGCTACTCGAGAAAGGCCCTGTCCTTATGGCCGAGAAGCCCCTACATAACCCTTCATGTTCTATAAAGATCACAGTCACCAGAGATGACATGATCAATGATGATGCAGTGCTAGGCGAGTTGAAGGAGAATCATGAGCCAAAGCAGCCAACGAAGGAGCTCCCACTCGTCACAAGCCAAGAAGAGCCTCCTGAAAGGTGTAAGGATCAAGGACAGCCAATCAGCTCTGCCACGAAGAAGAGGGTTAGCAAGGGCGCATGCTTGAGGTCGCTTGGCAAAAGACTGAACTTCCAAAACTGCAAAGATACCAACCGGCTATACATGAAGAAGCGGCAAAGACATGGGCCCAAAGAATGGAAACCCGGAAGGAGAAGCAAGAGAGCTCGACTTGATGGACCAGCAGCTATGGTCAAGGAGTCCTCGCTTTCTCGGGGATATGTGAAAAAGAAGCCTCCGGATCAAGGGAGAGCAGAACTGAGCCCGCTACCATATGTGTTCTTTGGGCAAATCAAAAGAGCTACCGAGAAGAAGTTCGACCTCAAGCACCCATGGGATCCCACCTTATGATCCAAGAATGAGGTATCGTCGAGCCAACGACGTTAACCAAATGCACTGGTCGGGAGGTAACCCGACACTATCTTACTTTCTGTCATTTAAATTCTGTCATTTAATTTTCTGTCTTAGTCATTCTCACATATATATATTAGCTTGCATGACTTTTGAACTAAGGCACGCCTTCGTTCAAAAGTGTGGGGTGAGAACCACCGTTGTATATAAATAACATGCTTGCTGTTTTCTTAATAGTATCTTTTTGAAAATATGAACTTAAGAATGTGAAAAAGATAGATCATAATTCATGCGTCAACCTTGTGAAAATTCAACTGTTTAAAAACTTAGAATGTAACTTCTCATTTGTTCCTTTGTGCTGAGATAAACTAGGGATGTGGAGTTGACATAAACTGCCCTAGAGGGGCTTGGCAAGCAATCGAAGGATCGAATCAAACTATATGGTTTTCGAAGTCAGTGGAGGCTGCACTTCGGGTTTCAGTGAAGATTGAAGTCATCTCCGCCATGCAGTGTTTATGCAAAAAGAAAAAAAGGCGAGGACGGGAATCAGACCGTCCTCTCTCTAGTCAAAGTAGCCGAGAAAATAGATGAGCGACCCTCATCTTGACCCGCGCGAAACGGCAACGATGAGAGGAGCGGGGAGGTATTTCCATATGCTCGCGGGCGATGATTGGACCTCCCAAAAAGGCTTGAGAAAATGGACTAGCAAGTCAAAAAGAACCAAAAGCTCGAAGAAGCAAATCAAGAGGCCAAAGGCCCAAAATTGTGAAGGTTTTAACCGAACAAAAAGTGAAGTACTCAAAAAGTCAAATCAAAGGCCAAAGGCCGATTCACTACAAAAAAGCTGTCCCTCGCCAAAAAAGAAAGAAAATCAAAGATCAAACCATTGAAACCCGAACCGAATCACGTGCTAGAGAAAGCTACAAGAAAACCATATAGTACGAGACGGTCCCAAGATTGCAGTCCAGGAGCCTAAAAAGGGCTATCTCCCGAAACATCCATTATAATCTGCATCTCAGCACGGAGGTACAAGTATTAAGTTTCTTCTATTTATTTACGCAGTTTAATTTGGTAATAAGTAGTAATGCATGAATTAAGCTAGATCAAGTACCACAGTCTAAATTTCATATTCCAAAACCAACTTAGAGTGCCGCCCTTTAATAGCATTGTTCGGGACGAACAACTAAAAGTGTGGGGTGATCTAATGGACGATAATTATACGAATCAAAAACACAGTTAAGCCCACTAAATTAGACTGTTTGTCTATTTAACTTTTGCTTGTTAGTTCCGATATATTTCTACAGGGTATTTTGAAGCTTAGAGAGAATACACGCTAAGGAGAGGATTTTACGCAGAAAAGATGTTACGAGTCATTCCAAGGTCACGATCAGACGCTGACTGAAGAAATCTAAAGATCCTGACATGGAATCATTCAAAACAAATCAAACCGAAGAGCAACCAAATTCCGTCCGGGGTAGGAATGGACCGATAGTTTTGTGAAAACTTCACAAAACTCACAAAACCTCCTCACAAGGGAGGCTCCTCCTCACAAGGGAGGCTCCTCCTCACATGGGCGGCTAGAAGGGGAGGAGCATCCTTCTCACATGGGCGGCTCCTCCATCACAACTCCTCTCCTCCACTCCCCTTCCTCCACTTGGCGGCTCCTCCCTCTCCCCTCCCAAAGCCGCCGGCGGCTCCTCCTCCCCCCCCATGTGTCATCATCTCAAAGCTCATCCTCCCTCCATGTGACAAGTGTTGGCTCCTCATGGCTTCCCTTAGCCTATAAATACCATGCCTCCTCATTTGTAATCAACATCCCAAAAATCAAAAATCACTTATCTCTCTAAGTTTGGCAATTTGTAAGTTTGGTTTTGAAATAATACTCCTGTTGGTTCTTGAGTATTATAACAGTTTTAGAGAATACTCCTGTTGGTTCTTGAGTATTCAAGTAGGAATTGGGAATACTCCTGTTGGTTCTTGAGTATTCCCCTTTACTTACTGTCTTTCAAAAACCCCCGAGTATTTAGCTATGGTATCCACCTCTATGGATATTCGTAGCTAAACTCTTCATTCGGTTGAAGGGGTGTACTTGTATCATAAAATGTTTTAGAGTTGCTTTAGTATTTTTTTTCTCTGTATTCAAAACTTGTTCTATGTGCCATATATTAGGCCAGAACTTCCAAGGTTGAGTGGATGCTTGGAATGGCAAAGCTCTTCCGTGGAAGTTCGTAAACATACTCGGATAAGTGGATGCTTGGAATGGCAAAGCTTATCTGAGGAGTTTGACCTCTCTCAAACACCATTTGATTGCTCGGGAATGACTGATCAAATGGATGCACACAGGCTAATATACCTTGGAATGGGGTATTAGTCTAAGTAGAACAAGGGCTCTACGTTTTTTGCAAAAGTCTAGACAGTGTGTGCAAATTGAGTGCTTGGAATGGCCTTGATACACTTTCGAACACTTTTGCAAAAGACTAGACAGTGTGGCAAATCGAGTGCTTGGAATGGCCTTGATGCACGTTTGAATACTTAGAAGGATCACTAAAGGTCAATGATAAACAAGCTATGATACAAAGCCCCCGAAACTGAATGTTTTCCTTGAAATCAAACAACACCTGCACTTACTTTCTTAGTATAACTGCCTTAATCAACTGCACTCATCATCCGGAGGACTTGCCAATCACGCATCACCCGCTGTAAGTCTTCTTTGTATTTTCAGTATTTAATTTTCTGTCATTTACTTTTCGCACAAAAAAACCAAAACCAACCAAAAAGTCACGTAGTTACTAGCTCTAAAACCTCAACCAACCTAAAACACGCTCCCTCGCTGTACAAATCACCTCAAAGAACAATCATCCCCCTAATTCCTTTGGGTTCGACCCCTACTTACCACTTGCTACCCAGTAGTGTAGTCGCGAGTAGCGGACTATTATAAATTTATTCTTGACGTTTGCACACAACGACTGTGCAACAATCACAATCCCTAAATCCTTCATGTCAAAGTTTGAGCTCAGTTCCTTTCTAATCTTAGCTATTTCTGATTCAGAATTGCTCATAATTACTATGTGATGAGTCGAATTCTCGACTTATTTATCTCTCAATTTATTAAGAGTTTTGGTTCATTCTTCGACTTTTTACTGTCATTTAATACTCTTCTTGGCCTTGTAGGTGCCAAATTGCATTCCACCTCATTGAGAGCCCTCAAATACCAAGTTTTGGCGAAAAATTAAAGTTTCGGCGCAAAACAGGGAGTTTCGTGGCAAATAGGGCAGACTGATCTTTCCGGCTTCATTTGCATGCACAGATCGCATATGGTATCCAAATGGGTTGATCTATAGCTTGTTGGAAAGATAATGCAAAGGGCTACACCTCTCTAATTTTTGTTGAGACCAAATTCGTACGTTACAACCTTGAAAAGGGCATATGAAGTCAGACTAGTTAGCAGAACTCGGGTACAAGCTCCCATGTCCAACATTGCTCTTGGATGCTCCCAACCGACCAGTTGGGCACCTCAGATTGAAAAAACATCTCTAAACATGTCCCAACCGACCGGTTGAGTGTTAGAGTCATTCCCAACCGACCGGTTGGACCCGAAACTTAGAAATTTCACCTTTGAGCCTATAAATAGCAAATGAGGATTTTGACTTGAAGAAAAGGGGGGTTTCTAGAGAGAAAAAGACCATGGCTTCAAAGGGTGGATAATCCATTGACGATTGAAGATACCAAAGATTGAAGAAGATCATCTACACCGGATCGGTTCATTCTTTCCTTGTATTTTCATCTTTTGTGTACTCAATATGACTTGTGTTTGTCTATGAACACGGGTTGTGAGTAGTCCTTTGTATTCTAGGGTCCTATGGATCTCATATGTGCAAAGACTCCTTATCTATTATGAATGAATGCTAGAATAACATGTTTTGGATGATTGTGGTTTACTTTGATTGAATGCGCAAACTATGCACTCTAGGTGTTTGAGAAAATATCTAAGTGTATGGTCTTGGTATATGACTTGAGTTAAGCACTCTAGGTGTTTGAGAAAAAGCCTAGATGATTTATTTCTACGGTTCTTTGGTCAAGTAACCGAGATGTGGATGCCAAAGTATCTAGATAGCGAGTAATTAAGGAATCCTAGGCTAAGTAACCGATAGGTGGACGCCAAAGGTTCTTAAAACAAGTAAATCAACCTTGTTAGGTGATGTTCACTAGCGTGACCCATCCTAGCATTGAGATAAGCTAGAACTTCACCTCCTCATAAGGATCGATTATGCAACGAGAGTTGATAATCGAGAGATATGAGTAGGACGCGAGTCAACAACATCGAGAGATTGAGACTCGTGTGTGTATAAGGTATATCTTCCTCTAATCGGAGAAGTAACCGAGAGGTGGAATTCGACTTGATAGATTTACGGGCTTTAATCTAATCATCTAAGACAAGTATCTTGCATGAAATTGAACTCTTGGAGTCTAAAAACACATATGAGTTTAGTGATTCCCTAGAGTACACCTTTAGCCTTGGTAGTGATATTTTCCCTAGATTCCTTAGATTGTTTATATACATTTGCTTTAGTAACCACATCAACCCAACCTCTCGCAACTAGAATATACAAATTGGAACAAAATCGAATAGTGCTCATAAGTTTAGACTTGCTCCTTGGATGACCCGGTACTTACCAATTTATAAATTGTTTTTGGCTAGTATTTATATTCTCAATCACATCGATTAAAGTGTGCAAATATTGCAACGTTAAAATTGCGCCGTTGTCGGGGAGCAATTCATTAACTTGAGTCACTATAGTTGATTTTGTGAGATTTGGACTATTCTTGTAAATATTTTTCCTTTTTTTGTACATTGTATATACTCAAATCCCTTGCTAACTTTTGTTTTTTTTGTTTTGCGAGGATGGATTCGTACAACCATCAAGTCTCATACAATAAACAATATGACCAAGAGGAGGAGCAACAAAATGCCTATTGGGAAGATCATGGTTATCCAACATATTCGAACTCTTCTTATTGGGAAGATAGCCAATGCTCATTCGAAGAAGACTCCTACCCTCATTATCCTCCAAATCCTCAACCTATTAACGGTGGACTCTCCTACGTGGAATTGCTAATTATGTTGAATGAAAATGAGAAGGTTAATGCCAAGATGATGGCCTCTTTACAAGCTCTTAATGCCAAGATCCTCCAAGACAATCTAGACATGCTTGGAACTCTTAATGCCTCGACGCAACGATGGGATCAATCAATTGAAAATGGGAACTTGGATGATGAAGAGGAGGTTTCCAAAGAAAAAGTCCTTGAAACTAATACATCAAATCAAGAATGCGATCAAGCAATGGATGATGAGTTCATGAGGGCCGCTTGCCAAGCTTTTGACGAGGTGTGGGATGGTGAATCTTGCACCGAGGATGAGTTGGAACACGAAAGTGCATCACCCTTCACTACTAGAACGTTTCAAGGTCATTCGGTTGAGAACACACAAGATTCCACCACTCCATCAACACCTTGGCACTTCAACGAGGAATTCTTCAACGATGATGACTCATGCATAGAAGAAATACCTCTTTTGGATGAAGAAGACATCCTCTTTCCCGCCATTAGTGAGCTTGAATGTGTCCGAATCTCTTGTTGAGGATGATATAGAGGAAGAGCATATTGAGCCACAAGAACTTCAAGTGTACAAAGACTTTGTTGAGATTTATATGGACGGAACCAAAAAGCAACCTCGCATGCAAGAAGACACAAATTCAAAGAGGGAGATTGAGGATTGGGCACCCAAGGACATTATTGAAAAATTGAACGAAGGTGTGTGATAAGTCGAGAATTCGACTTATTAATAGCCATTTTCACTATAGCTTTTGTTCGTTTTCGAAGATATTTTGATGTCATTTGATCCTTTTTCGTACCGTTTCAGGTACAAAATAAGATATTCTCAGTGTCAAAGCCTAAATACGAAAACTCGGGGGGGGGGGGGGGGGAACCGAAGATTTAGAGCAAAAGTGGGCAGAAAAAACATCCCAGCTGACCGGCTGGAAATCTCCCCTGAACCAGCCGGTCGACTGACCAAAGGAGCAAAAAGTTGAAGCAATCGTCCACTTTGAGCCGGTCGGCTGAGACGTTCAACCGGTCGGCTGACAAAAGGAGCAGAAATGGAGAGTAATCGGCCAACTTGAGTCGGTCGGCTGGTCCCTGCCCTGCACAAGCAATACAATCGGCCAACTTCAGTCGGTCGATTGGGCCAGTCAACCGGTCGGCTGGGAGAAGATTTCAGATGCCTTGCCCAAACGCTCAGCCAGCCGACCGACTGGATTTTCACCTTCAGTTCAGCCGGTCGGCTGGGATCTGCTACAGTACCGGATTTCTACGCGAGGCTATAAATAAATAGTGGCTTGTTTGACCTAGGGGCTGGCTTTTTTGGCAAAAATACTCATCAAAGGAGATCAAATCAAGGCCATCAAGAGGAATCCGATCAAGGAAGCAGAAGGAGGATCAAATAGAGTTTAAGGATAAACAATCCTACTTTCTCTACATCTTCCCTATTTTACTTGTTGCTCTCTTCATAACCTACTCACACCATGTTGTCTTACATGATGTGTGAGTAGTCCCCCTTGTGTTTTGAGGGTGTTGTTACCCTCTTTGGTACTCTTGATCATGTATACATATGTTGGATGATTAATCTATGGTGTTAAATTCACATTTGCTACGATCTTCATTATTGCATGCAACTCGGTGTTTGATGAAATGCCTAAGTGACATTGTTTATTCCAAAACTTGACCTAAGAATCTAACGACCTTAGGGATGGTTTAGATGAAGTAAATATGATCATATCTACGGATTTGAAGTGAACTAGGACTCGAGTTCATGGTATTTATTGCATTGGGAGATGTTCCAATACTAATAAATGTCATGGAATGAACCGATATCCTCGAAAGAGTTAGGTTTGAGCTATAAGAGAGCTTGACTAAGAATGGACTCGATAAAAATGTGACCTACCTTAGTCTAAGCTAGGTTCAACACTATCTAACACCATGAATGTGTTTAATTCTTGTATACATGATCATGGGAAATGCCAAGGAGGTGCATAACCCCTCGAAACTCTCTTTTGAATGATATTCAACCCCTTAGTGCTATCTCATTGCTTGTTCTTGATTGATAACATCTCATCATTGAATTTTAGGAATAGCCAAGTAGAACATTTGATAAATTCTAGCGTATAATCTCACTTGCTCCCTTGGGTTCGACACCGGTCATACCGATCATCACTATAAATTGTTTTTGACTATACAAAATTTACAACTGTCAGTGTGCCCATTAAACTAGAAGCTAGCATTGAAGATCCTTTCTTTGTCACAAAGCCTCGGGACAAGTTTTGGAGATTCCTACCATATTTTGCGAGATTATTCAAAAGGAGCTCCAATGACCCCTTAATTCTAAAGGGTTCAACATTGATGAAGTGGCCAAACTTGCAATTGAAAGTCCATTGCAGGCTTGATGGACGAAAACTTAAATGGGATTTGAAGGTGGATTGACATCTCAAATGTCTAAGGCCCCACGAGAAGGGGTCCTAACAAAGGACTTCTCATGAGTGATTCTATGGGGCGCTTTGCTAGTCTTGCTAAGACGTTAAACGTGGCCCTCACGGGAGGTACCCGGTTTGTAAGTTGTATATTCATGTTCTTGATGCTTAGTTGTTTGGCATAATCATTACATGACTTGAGTGTGTCTTGGATTTTAAGCGTGGAGTGAGTCCCACTCCAATCCTAATTCACATCGCCTAAGCCAGTACACCTCCCTTGATTTCTCTATGAATGATGATGTCGCCCCTTAGTGTTCATGTGTTTTATATGACTTTGTTGTATTGGAACTACTTTGTTGCTATGACTTAGACACCTTGTGCATTAAGAAAGATGTAGTTTACTTTCTTTGTTTGAACTCTCTTAAACATATATGCCATGATGTTATTTTGTAACCTTGTGATACCATGTTGCTCATACTTGAGTTTGTTATTAACTCTATATCTATCACTTGTTACATTTAACCTCTCATGATCTCTTGTCATCAAGGAAAGTATTTGCATCATGTATGATAAAGCTTAGCACATTGGCGTCCACGTCTCTATTATTCAAGGGGGGCACATCTACAAACGAGGGGAGTTCCTATGCGCCTTTATCTCATTTTCTTTATTGTTTGTGCTTAGGGACTAAACTAAATTTTAAGTGTGGAGTGGGTCGTCGCATAGTTCACTCATATCATGACATGCCTATCCTTTTTGAATGGACACTTGCATTCATGTATTTTATCCCTATTTGATGAGTGTTGCTACTATTAAAAGCTTGTGACCATCATTTCTGAACCTCTATAAGTCACATCTAGCTTACATTTCACTTTTACTTGATTTAGAGTCTCGAACCGAAATAGTTCTAATGAATGTACATTCTTGTGAATCAATATTCATCGATATCTTTTGCCTATCTAGCATCTAGGCATTTTCCGTGCACGCTTTGAACTTAGTTTTTAGCAAGCTCACTTTAAAACTTTCATGAAAAAACTTAAACCTCTCGGTTGCTTTTAGGTGACTTTCGTTTCCTTGCTTAGTACCTTGCTTGTGGTTGTTACTCGCACATTCCATATTCACAATGGGCATATTGTCAAGTTTAAGTGTGGAGTCAAAAGAGGGCGAAAAATAGGCCCCATAAAAAAATATATTTTACATGGTCAAAGAGGGCAAAGCCCCGACTAAGAACTTTCTCGATGTACATGAGAAGTTTTGCTCTAAAACATATTAATGTCGGGGTTAGGAAGAAAAGTTCCCCCTCGAAAGCATTTGTAGGCCAAAGGCCAAGTAAAAACCACTTAAACATGACTTTATGCATTTCCATCATTCCTTTGTGTGTGAGTTCACCATGTGCATTGTGTGCTAGAAAGTTGAGCTTTGGGACGACCCTTGTGATTTCACGTAAGCTACCGATTGGTTTATGCTTGTTTTTGAGAACTCTTGTTACCGAACTCATCTTTCATTATGGTGACTTTAGTGTCTAAAACTTGGAAATGAGATCTATATCGTTAGCCCGTGGACTAGCCCTAGCTAGCATAGGTGAGTGGTTGACACTTTTTGTGCAAACTATTAACCATGTTTCAAATGCCTTACCTTGAAAAATGAATGGACTCCTGGGTTAGGCGTTCGATAGCTCTAGTATTAACCTCCTCGAATGTGCACCCTCATGTGTTCTTCAATGGTTTTAAAACTCTTTTGATGGTATAGTGATTGTGGTGCTAGTTTCGGATGTGAAGTTTGTTTTGAGAAATCCTTGTCTTAGTAGTTATACACTCTTGCTTTCACTCTTATGGGATAAGTGCATTTGGGATTCGTGAGTATTCCCTTCTCTGAAAACTCTCACGGGACAGTGGCGAATCCAGAACATTTTTTGATTGGGGGCAAAATAATTTATTTCCGAAGTACTTTTGTCGAAATAGAGCTTTTCGAGGATAATTTTTTGTCGAATTTGCCTATGCAGGATTTGGTAGGGGTGAAAAATGGGTTATTATTAATAAAATTAAATTTTTAAAAAAGAGTATTAGTCTATATTGAACACAGCTTAAAGCGAACTGAAACTTTTAAAAAATACTTTACTAGACTATTTAAATCAAATATACTTTAAATTCTAGATAATATCATCTATCTCCCGTTATAAAAATCTCACAAATGTATAACATATGTTCAAGATAAAATTCAAGTACTTTTAAATAGGTCACCAAATTATTTAAATTTAAATTTATTCTTGGATTATTGGGGGGCATGATTATGAGATCACTGGGGGCAAATGTTAGAATTATTAATGCACTAAGGCAATTATCTTATTAAAATTGAAATTTTGAGAAAATGAGTGGGGGCAGCTGCCCCCATTACCATCAATATGGATCCGCCTCTGACGAGACTTATAACTCGTCCACTAGGGTAGCCTAGGGGTTTAAAGGCTTAGTGCATATGCTAAATGCACTCGTAACACCAACGAAAAGGAGTTCGGTACGTTGTAAATATGTGTTAGAGTAATTACAATAAAAGCTTGAGACTTTAAATGGATGTGGGGAGCAAAGTGGGCAACAAAACATAATGATTTAGCTTTTCACCATTTGTTTCTCTTTGGCTTGATCTTATTGTTTGCTCGGGACGATCAAACTCTAAGTGTGGACTATTTTGATGAGTAGAATTCTCGACTTATTTATCTCTCCATTTATTAAGAGTTTTGGTTCATTCTTCGACATTTTTATTGCCATTTAATCCTCTTCTTAGCCTTGCAGGTGCCAAATTACATTCTACATCAGTGAGAGCCCTCAAAGATCAAGTTTTGGTGAAAAATTAAAGTTTCGGCGTAAAACAGGGAGTTTTGGGGCAAATAGGGCAGACCGGCTTCATTTGCATGCACATATCGCATATCGTGTCCAAATGGGTTGATCTATAGCTTGTTGGAAAGCTACTGCAAAGGGCTACAATTCTCTAGTTTACGTTGAGACCAAATTCGGACGTTAAGACCTCGACAAAGCCACATGAAGTCAGACCGGTTTGCGGAATTCGGGTAGGAGCTCCCCTGTCCAACATTGCTCTCGGATGCTCCCAACCGACCGGTTCATATTGACAACCGACCGGTCGGGCACCTCAGATTGAAAAAACATTTCTAAACATGTCCCAACCGACCGGTTGAGTGTTAGGGTCATCAACATATAGCAGCAAGTAAAGAATTAAGTCAGATTTGGGTCTCTTCAAGACAAGCAAGTATCATACTTACTTCTAGCAAAACCAAGAGACGACATACACTCAATGAATTTAATGTTCCATTGCCTAGGTGACTGTTTTAAGCTCTGTATAGATTTCTTCAATAGACAAACATGATTATGCTTACTATTATCCTCAAAACCTATAGGCTGAGACATGTAAATAGTTTCATTAAGGTTTCCATGGAAAAGCAGTTTTTACATCCATTTATTGTAAATTCCAATCATAAATAGTTGTCATTGCAAGCAAGAGTCTCAAAGTTTTATATTTCACTACAGGGGCAAATATCTCATTGTATCTATCCCCTCCGTTTGGGTAAAGCCTTTGGCACAAAGCCTTGCCTTAAACCTTGGAGGATCATCTAGAGAATTACATTCTTTTATCCTAGATACCCATTTAGAACCATTTATTTTAGCCCCTGCAGGTTTAGGAACCAACTCCCAAGTTTCATTATTAAACATTAACTCTATTTCCTCACACATGGCTAACTTCTATTTATCACTCTCCTTACTTTTCATAGCATCAGCATAAGTATCAGGTGTGATAAACTTTAACATTTCAGCAATAGTCAAGGCATATTCAACATCATTCACAAATTCAGCCACACTTGCACATTTCTTATTGAGAATCCTATTCCTAGGGTCCTTATCTGTAGCTAACATATAGTCAGGCAAATCAGCATGTGTATTATCAGTCAAACTAGCACCCATCACTGGATCACAAAATCAAAATTTGTGCCTCTCTCACTATTGCTTACAGAGGCACCTTGCACATGAACATTATCTTGACTAACAGAATTATTCCTAACTCTTCTAGTGCTTTAAAAATAAGAACTTAGCTAGTCCCCATCAGTTTTTTGATGGGGTAAGTTACTCCCATCAGCCTCAGCTCCACTCACATCATCATCTTGGTTTCCCAACCTTACCTGAGGTGGGGTGGCTAGTTCCATGTGCCCTCCCCAATCCTTTTGAGTCTGCTGGTTCAGTATCATCCCCTACCTCATCCCTATAAGGTCTTCCCTGGTTTTCCAGGGAATATCCAAGAGGGATTAAGCTAGTACTGTCCTCATTGTTACCTAAAACAGGGACGTCAAAAGTCGTTAGGTTCTTGAAATAAAATTCATTCTCATTGAAGGTTCTTGAAATAAAATTCCTTCTAAACTCAATAACTTTATATCCACCAGGCTGAACAACAAGAAGTTTCTAACCCTTAACACCACTAGGATAGCCTAATATGACAACCCTTATAGCCCTAGGTTTTAGTTTCCCATCATATATTTAGCATAGGCAGTGCATCCAAATGGCCATAAATGATCTAGGCTTATTTTCTTATTCAACCACATCTCTCGAGGCACTTTAAAATCAATAGAATAACATGATGATCTATTAATCAGATGTGCAGCAATCATATACCTTCACCCCACACAAAACTCTTAGGCTTCAACCAAAGAGCATATGCCTAGCCTTTTCTAAGAGTGTTCTATTCATTCGTTTAGCTACTCATTCTGTTATGGTGTTCCAGGAACTATTAAGTGTCTCTTAATGCCATTTTCCACACAATAGTCATAAAACATTTTGTTATACTCAAGGCCATTGTCAGTTGATGCGCGTCGTCTGACGCGTCAAATTAAATATTTATTATCTCCTGCTAGTAGGCTAGTGTAGCGGCAAGCAGGGTCGAACCCAAGAGAGCTGGTTGTTGAAGTTGTATCTGAAAACAAATAAAGAAAGGGGGGATTTTAGCAGTGAGAGTGCAAAAGAGAAAAACACAAAGAAGGTTTCAATCAGAGAAGATAATCAGCTTAGGGTTTCTATTGTGACATGTTTATCATAGATATCTAATGATCAAATCTTATATTTCTAAGTGTGGAATCCTAAAGTATCCCGACAAAGGTGATACACCACAATCTAACCCGACAAAGGTGTTAGACTTCTAGTTCTTTCCTAAACACAATAATCCGACAAAGGTATTATTAGGCCTAGGTGTTACGATCTACCTTTACGACAAAGTTTCCAGTAGATATTAACGATAAGAATTAATTGTTTGATTAAGCTTTGCGACAAAGCTTCCACTTAACCTCACAAATTAATTCTTGGGATGAGCACAAGAACTAGAGAAACATAAAATTGCATTAAGAACAGAATCTCAAAACATAGGCACTATATGCGAAACCCTAAACTGAATTAAGAGTTTAGCTACACATAATGGAAATAAAACGCATAATGAGTAGTAGGAAAATCTCTTCTCTCGTCGAAAGCTTCGCCTTCTCCTCCAGGGCCGTCTAGAATGATTGATGGATGATGGAAACCCTAACCCAAACCTTTTATTTATAGCAAAACTGGGTTTCTAAGTCTATTTTTGGGATGGATTTCCAAATTTCGGGCTTGCTGGCATCATCAAAACGCATTGCTGACGTCATCGGGCGTGCCCAGCGTTGACGTTAGCAATGCGCTGAAGTCTTCCTTGGGCGCGGTCTACACTGTTTCCCGACTTCGACTCTTGATTTGACCATCCAAATGACCTCGGATGCTCTCGGTGTGAACTATCGAGTTGTAGAGAATTGAGTTAGCTACGCAATGACATGTAGCTCGTAATTTTCTAATCAGTGGTCAATTCCCAGCACTCCGTCGAAGGTCAGATCTGTCATTGTGGTGTTTTTGGCACGAAATGCCATCTTTTATGCGCGTTCCCTCCTAAAGCTTCCGAAACACCAGAAATGAAAAACCATACTAAAAAGTAACTGTTCGCATATAAAAATATCGAAATAAATGGGATTAATTGATTCGACGAGTCGTATAAATACGACTCATCATCAGTTCTTAAACATTTAAGTTTCAAGTCAGTTTCACTCTCAACAGACAACTTTGAGGATTTAAAGCAATCAAACACTTCAGTTTTTGATTTCGGCAAGTAAATCCACACCTTTCTAGAGTAATGATCAAAGAGACAAAACAACTCCTACCACCAACAGTTTGTACTTGGGCAGGGCCCAAATATCACTATGCACACATTGTAAGTTTTCATTAACAACTATCTTTGATTTACCAAAGGCTTGTGCAGTTTTCTTCCCAAGAACACACGTCTCACAAAATTCAATATCACAAGGCTTGTTTCTAATCTGTCCATTTTTAAATAAGTGATACAAGCTTTTATACCAATGTGTCTCAGTCTAGCATGCCAAATCTTAGTTTCATCTAGATTCTTGTTACTAGCATTCATCACATTAATTTCAAGGGATAAAGAGAGAAGATACAATCCACCGAGTCTCATGCTTCTAATCACAACATGGTTATCTTTAAAGAATTCTCTTATTTTTTTCAAAGAAATTATTTGATGGTCATTATCTTCAAGAGCATATTCTGAAACAACATTCTGCAGGATCCTAGTTTTACCATCAAACATTTTCAATGGAACACTCTCTATTCCAATTATGTTTTAAATAGTCAAATCCTCAAATTTCACCTCACCACCATCACATAACTTCAAAGAATCAAACACATATTTGTGAGGTGTAGCATGCATAGTACAACAAGAATCAAGGATCCAAGCATTCACATTTTCAGGATTTGCAACAACAAGCAATTCATGTTCATACTGAGTTTCACACACATTTGAGTAATCAGTCCTATTAGCATGAGGTTTTCTTTGTTGAATGTTGTTTCTCTTAGGACAAGCATTCATAAAGTGTCTCATTTCTCTGCAGTGAAAGCACTTAATCTTCTCTTTGGATTTTATAGGCTCCTTAGTGGGGAACTTAGGCTTTTAGCATACATAACCTCACTTTTAACCTATGTTCTACTGTCATTTTTAGGTTTAAAGACCTTTAAGGATAAATTTTTTGGGTGATTATCTCAGTGGTCTTAGTGAGGGTCAGATCCTCCCTTCCAAACTGGATTACATCTATTATGGTGTGAAACTGGTGAGGTAAAGAACTAAGAAGAATCACTGCTAAGTGTTCATCCTTAATTGTATCCTCACACCTCTCTAAATCTTGGGTCATCGTAAGGAAACTATCTAGGTTTTCCTGGATACTCAAAGACATATCCATTTTAAATGTAAACAATTTCTTAAGAAGAAAAATCCTATTGGGAAGAGACTTGGTTTGATAGGTAGAATTAACGGTATCACAT
Organism: Rhodiola chrysanthemifolia; assembly: GCA_033675395.1. Lineage (NCBI taxonomy): Eukaryota > Viridiplantae > Streptophyta > Magnoliopsida > Saxifragales > Crassulaceae > Rhodiola > Rhodiola chrysanthemifolia. The sequence goes on along the minus strand of CM066207.1, from coordinate 34,696,083 downwards.
AAAACCTTAGGATCAGTGATCTTTATCATAGGCCTAGCTACATTATCAGTTAATCTCATCATAATCTCAGACAAAGCTACTTCTTTAAGGTCTTTCTTAGCCTGATCATAGGTTGGGCTTAACCACTCCTCACTACCAGCTCTCCAACACTTTTCCTAATTTAAAACTTACTTCTTTCTCATCATCCACATAGAAAAATTCATCTGCCCATTGATGAGTCGTAGTTGTACGACTATTTTATGTGTTAAAACCCCGTCTTTTAGTGTTTGCCTGTATGTTATTTCACTACCTGTGTGTAGTTTTCGTTCTCAGGTGCATTCGGAGACCGTGGAAGGAATATAGGCTAAAGGGAGCCCATTAGAAGATGTTTTGCATCGAAGAAATGAAGTCCGAAGTGCTGAAGTTTGAGTCAGTGCAGTTCGCTTACGTCTGAAGAATTACGGTCACTTACGTCTTCTGAATTTCCATAATTGTTGAGACCTCCGCATAGCATAAATCAAGAGACGTCCGCGGAGGACAGCTGGCAGTCGAATTTCTTAATTTCTTATTTGCATCTCGGGAAGAATAAAAGGAGAGTAAGAAGAGGCAAACCCTAGGCGGCCAGACCTCGATTTTCAGTGTGGAAAAGAGACACGGTTTGGGAAGAAACGAGAGATCGTTCGAAGTTCGATTTGGAGAGAAGAGTTCGAAGTTGGATTTGGAGTAGAGCTGCAGCGTAGTGGAAGATTCATCATCAGTACTTTCTATTTCATTCCATTCTTATTGAAATACTTGATGATGTATTCCATTTCCATGAGTAGCTAAACTCATTTGTGTAAGCTAGAACTCCAAATTGTGATGTATTGATTTGAGACTTCTATTGATTTCTATGTTTTGCGTCATATTACTGTACTATGTTCATGAAATTGATGTGCTAGCATGAGTGGAACCCTAGCGGGGGAGCTTGTGTTTGTTTGTTGATTTCGATTGTCAAGTTTACTAGCAACCTAGCGGGGATAGCAAACTAGGACACGAGTAATATACCACTAGGATTAAACACCCTAGGACAACTTGTTTATATGTTCATGCAACTCTAGCGAGTTAGGGACTTGATTATCGCTAGCGCGAGATTAAGTACTAGAACACGAACGGGGAGTACAACCTAGCGGGGAGCTCTAAGTTGTAGAACATTAGAAATCAAAACGGTTTGTCAATGATTTAGTCTTGCATCACAGTCGAAGGTTCTAGCTTGCACTTCTCTTGGATATTGTATACTTGAATCTTTGCGACGATTGCTCTATTGATTATTCATCATTGTTACTTACTTGCGTTTTTATTCAACTTGTTCGGAATTTACATCACCATTGTTACTATTGTACTTAGTAAACAGATTCTTCTACCGATCTCTGTGGATACGACCCGAATTACCACTTGCTAGTCGGATTACAAATTATTATTTTTGACGGGTACAACGACAGCCCGCCACCCATCAAAGGATTTTAATCTAATATCATTCATCATAAAAGAAAAGAAAACAAATAGTCAAGGATTAACACACCAAGATAGTGATCACAATCAGCAGGGGAAGCACCAAGATCTTTATCTAAGGTCACACACGTGCAGTAAAGCACACAAATAATGTGGTCTAGTATCTGTTTGTGCCCTTCAAGCCACAAGCGGAGCGACAAATGACACCAAACTCTATATATGATCAAAAATCAACCAAATAAGAGCACTACAATCAATCAAACTCTGATGAATGCTCAACCTGACTCTGATACCACTTTGTTACGATTCAATATAGGGCAATTTATGATTTTGAAGATCAAATAAAAGCTCACAAGCACTAGGGAAAAACCCCCCAAGGTCCACTCAAGCAAAATCAGTCTTATACAATAACACCAAACTAGTATTCAATGAGACACAGAAGAATCGACACTGGAGGGTTCGATAGTATAGAACTCAAGCTTTGTTGCATTTGATGTCGCAACTTGATATGATAAACATAATATGAATTAAATTCAAGCAATGACATAAGAAGAAATAATAACTTTCATTAGTCACATAAATTTAAGCATGACATTTGAATTAAATAACAAGATTAGAAGGAAATTATTGTGCATGGCATAAAGAATATGATCATATGAAAATCATTAAGTTATAACTTTAAAAGAAAATCATTTTCCGACATATAAAGTTAAGCATGACAATGTCTTAGAAAACATGATTAGATGAAATATGCATGCTATAACATAAAAGATTTAGATTTGAATCATGCATACATGCTATAAATATAAAGGAATTGATTCAGATTTTCAGATTTATTCAAGAATGAACTCAATGTCGCCATTGATGAGTCGTATTTATACGACTCGTCGAATCAATTAATCCCATTTATTTCGACACTTTATTATTCGAACAGTTACTTTTAAGTGTTGTTTTGCATTTTAGGTGTTTCGGAAGCTCTAGGAGGAAACGCGCATAAAAGACGGCATTTCGTGCCCAAAACACCACAATGGCATATCAGACCTTCAGAGGTTCGACGGAGTGCTGGGAAGTGACCACTGATCAGAAAAATACGAGCTACATGTCACTACGTAGCTGACTCAATTCCCTACAACTCTCTAGTTCACATCGAGAGCAGTCGGGGTATTTTGAAGGTCAAATCCAGAGTCGAAGTCAGAACTGGGGCGCAGCCAGGAGAAACCAAGTCAGTATGGATTGCGTCCAGCAGAGACATTAGCGTTAGGTGTGGCGCTAAAGTCTATGTTGGGCGCGGCGAACCGACGAGGTGATGATGTCAGCAACGCGTGTGATGACGGCAGCAGGCAGTGATTTAGAAATTCAGCCCAAAAATAGACTTGGAAACCCAGTTTGTTCTAAAAATAAAATATTTGGGTTAGGGTTTCCATCAGTCCATAATCCCATCATTCTAAGAAGAGAGAAGACAGCTCTGGAGGAGAAGGCGAAGCTTTCGACGAGAGAAGAGATTTCTACTATTTTCATCATGAATATTTGTGTCTTTTTTTCAATGATGTGTAGCTAAACTCTTAATTCAGTTTAGGGTTTCGTTCGTTGTGACTTATGTTTTGAGACTCTTTTCTTAATGCAATTTCTTGTTTCTCTAGCTCTTGTGCTTCATCATGTGAATTAATTTGTGAGGTTAAGTGGAAGCTTTGTCGCAAAGCTTAATCAAACAATTAATTCTTACAGTTAACATCCACTGGATACTTTGTCGTAAAGGTAGATAGTAACACCTATCCTTAGTAATACCTTTGTCGGATTATTGAGTTTAGGAAAGAACTAGAAGTCTAACACCTTTGTCGGGTTAGATTGTGACGTATCACTTTTGTCGTGATACTAGGGTAGTTACCTTTGTCGGAACAACGACACTTAGAAACTTGAGATTTGATATTTAGCAGTTGATGATAAAAATGTCACAATAGAAACCCTAAACTGAATGTTCTCTCTGATTGAATTCTTCTTGCTATTTTCTCTTTTGCACTCAAAATCACTCACAACCCCCTTCTTTTTAAATTGTTTTCAGATACAGCTTCAACAACCAGTTCCCTTGGGTTTGACCCTGCTTGCCACTAACTAGTTTCTCGCAGGAAAATAATAAATTTAAGTTTGACGCGTCAGACGACGCGCGTCAGCTTTTTAGAGTCATTGTCGGTGAGCTGCGCTTCGGTGAAGTTGTTTCTTTCTTTTCTTTTTCTTTTTCTTTTATTTTGTATTTTTATTTAGTTTTTGTGTTTGATACTTGTTTCACAATGTATCGTGCAGGTAGTGTGGTTTTTTTTTTGATAGAGTGCATGTAGTGTGGTTGGTGACAACGTCAACGAGTACGACGGAGGTGGTGATGATCAGATGGAGCTGTATCAACCCTGGATTTTCAGAATATACCTTGGTGCGTCTACGAGGGGCCAGACATGCAAGAAATCGAGATCAAGACAGCGGTAGTGCACTATCTACCAAATTTTTGGGTCGGCAAGGAGAACCAGCCACTAGGCATCTACATGATTTTCATGGCATCTGCCAGACTCTCCGACCCTTTGGAGTCATAGTGGAGAATTTTAAACTTACATCTTTCCAATTTTCTTTACATGACATGGCTAGATCTTGGTTTATGTCTCTTCCTTCAGGTAGCATCAGGACATGGGACCAGATGCAGAAAAAATTTCTCGACAAGTACTACCCAGCAGCTAAGGCAGGACAGGAGCATAGACAGCTACAGGATATCATCAGGCAGGGGCCTAATGAGTTGATGTATGACTATTTGGAGAAGTTCAACGCCATAGAGCAGAGCTGTTGTAATCTGGGAGTGCCTGAGAAGCTGATAATTGAGTACTTGCTAGATGGGTTGAGACCGCTCGATAGGATGCTGCTTGATGCCTCAGCTGGAGGCACGATCATGAATTTATCCCCAGCTGGAGTGAGGAAGTAGATAGCTGAAGTGACCGAGAATGATACATTCAGAGAAGAGGTTAGCCGCCAAGAAGAATTTAGAAGAACCAGAAACGTTGCAAAGACTGAGACCCCATCGAACCAGATGATCGAAGAGCTGAAACAGATGAGAGAGATGATGCAAAAGCTCATGATGAAGCAGATTGTTCAGGTGAAGCCTTGTGAGTTCTGCGGTGCAACTGATCATAAGACGGATGCCTGACCTAATTTGCAGGAAGAAACACAGGCCAATTTCAGTGCAGTGGGAGAATTCCAAAACTTTAATAACCATGCACCCCAACAACCTCAGCAACAACAGCAATACTATCGGCCACCTTATCAACAACAACAAGGTAGCTACAGTAATCAAGGTCAGTATCAGCAGCGAAGGCAAAACTACAACCAAGCAGACCCTAGCAATCATAGTTCCCGCAAGTCTCTGGAGGAACTAGTGAAAGAGCACCCAACAATTAGCCATTAGGATGCAGCAAAATCAGGCTAAGACCGATGGAGCCATTGCAGAGCTGTCTAAACAAATGTCATAGATAGCCCAAACCGTCGTCGAGCTGAAAAGTGATCCTGGGAAGCTACCATCGTAAACCATACCTAACCCGAGAGGAAACATCAATACGTTGGCATGGTAGATGAAACAGGGGCCTAAAGAGCCCGAGTCAGTGCCGATCGCGCCCAAGGAAGACTTTAGCTCGACGCTAATGTCTGAAGCGAACGAGCCATTAATGTCAAGGCCGGGCGCGATAATAACGTATGAAGCGGCACGACCCGCACTGAGGCACATTCCAAAACTGACTCACCGCTTTTATTTTTCGTGCATGCAAGTGCTCCGGAAGACCATGTAATCATCAAGGATGAGCTAGTTGGATGTGAAGGCGAACCCGCCTGATCAATGGATAATAGACACGAGCACACCATTCCATGAGGGCTATGAGCAGAGTGAAGGAGTAGCTGAGATGAAGTTTGACCTCACACGTCCATGGGATCCCAACCTGGGATCCCTAATGAGGTATTGTCGAGCAAACGACGTAAAACAAAGGCGCTTGTAGGGAGGCAGCCCGACAATTTTTTTATTTTCCTTCGTCTTCGTGTCTTGTGTTTGTTTGAGTCTTGTTCAGTCTTGTGTCATCTAACCGGTCTATCTTGACTTGGTTTTTGTGGGAAATAAGTGATTTTCAGGTCAAAAACAGGTCCAACTCAGTGCGGATCGCGCCAGAGCACAACATTATGGGCGCGCTCACGCTGAACATTAGAGCCGCGCTGACTGTGGACATAAAGACATTGACCAAACTGTAATGTATGTTATGCGCGCGGCATGTCGTTGACCAGAACACAAAACCCCAACCTCGAGCTTCTCTCCTCCATTCCAACCCGACATCACACCCGACGCTCGAACGCTCTCAAATCGCTAGGCATATTTTGAGACTTTGTGCATGGGAGTTTGGATCGAAGCTCATCAACATCATCATCGCATCGCCACAGAGTTGGATTCTCAGTCCGTATCGTCCCGTGGCGTCAATTGAGTGGTTTGGATCATTGTTGATTGAATTTGGACGGAGGTTGCGAGTGAAAGTCGATAACCCGCTGGAGAAGACGAGTTGCAGGTGTCGCGCGTCCAGCATAGACATAAGCTGGCCGCGCCCAATACAGACATAAGCTAACGTCAAGGCTGAACGCGGCACATTAAATTGTGCACTGGGCGCGATGGGTGCTGACCAGAAGTTGACCAATTGTTCTTAGCGAATTTTCTTCGATTTTGAGCTGTCATTCGATATGCCACCACGAGAGGTACCATTTGAGGAGTTGTATGCAGCACTTAGGGTGCGACCGCACAAGCCAAGCAGATTTGTCGAGGCAGAGTTTCTGAGCAACAGTGGATTTGAGGATCGAGTCCGAGACATGTTACAGGTCAGTGGATGGCCAGGCCTCCTCACCCTCAGCTGTGAGACAGACGTCGAGGACACATGCGAGTTCTTGGCATCCTTGAACTGCATAGAGAGACAGGACCACGAGAGTATTCGCTATAGACACAGAGGTGAGTTTCACCGCATTCTCCCTGCCCAGGTGACAGATGTATTTGGTTGGCCAACAGATGGGGGGTGGGTTCGTAATGAAATAGTGTTGTATGACGCCTAAAATAGGATTATGGTGGAAGGCGCCGGTATATTTGAGCCAGCTGACTTTAAGCCGATATGGCTTCGAGACCCTGCCTTGTATTATCTATAGAATGTGCTAGGCGGTACACTGTTCGCCAGAGATAACGGGGGAGACAAGGTTACCTTCTCTGATATGATTTGCTTAGACTCCTTCGACCGAGGGCAGCCGATTGATTTCTTCCATCTGGCGTGCTATTTTTGGAAGAATCGCCCTTCGACAGGACTAGTTGCATGTGGAGGGATGATCACTTACATGATGCGCCATCTGCACGGGCAGCCGGACTTGGCTTGTCATCTGTGTATCCCTCCAGCTTACTATGACATTGACTACTTCTCGCATGCACATGCTATTCATAGGCGTCCTCGCAGGAGAGAGCATCACGCATAGGTTTACCATGACGACTCGCAGTACCACACTAACATGCCCACAGACAGGCGTCGCCACACTACATCTAAGGATACAGGTGAGTCCTCTGCAGCAGCCACTCGTCGGACTCGGGAGAGAGGAGAGTCCTCCATAGCTCGGAGGAGCCGTGCCAGAGCACTAGAGCCACCTGCAGCCGTGCATTCTAGGCAGTAGCTGGACATGGCCTTTCATATGGCTAGGACATTGCAGTATCTTCTTGATCAGTCGATATTTTGACTGATTATTCGCTACATTCGATGAAGGATAACACTCGTTCCCCGGGCAAATTGTCTCTATCTAATGTCTTTCTCTAGTGTTTCAGGTTAAATTGACATATCATCGCTCCTTGAGTTGAAATGTCGAAAGAACGAAAAAGATCAACGAAATCGGCCAAAAATGAACTTTGCACCAGTCAAGTGCCGTGACCACCGTGACGTCTCATCAGAGTCACGGTAGTCACGGTAGGTTTCTTGCTCAGAAGGAAACGGCAATTCGAGCGACTGCCGTGACTGCCGTGATCCCCACCAATGGTCACGGTAGTCACGGCATGTATTTAGCTCAGTGCAAATCAGCAGCTGCCGTGACTGCCGTGATCCCCACTAGTGGTCACGGTAGTCACGGCACTTCCGAGCAGAATTATCCTGTTATTTCCAAAAATCATTTTTGGGCTTTCTGGCCTTTTTGGACGGTCTATAAAAGGAAACACGACCAGTTTAGACAGGTTGTTGATATTTTGGAGAAAAACCCTAACTTGGGAGAGAAGACAGAGCTTTCAGCGTGAGGATCATCGAGCTACACCGCGTCTTTACGGGTTACTCGTTTCTTCCTTTCAATATACACTGTTTTTGGTTGATTACCATGAATAGTGAGTAGTCCTCTCAATTCTGGGATCCTACGGATCCCGTGCTATGTAACCCTAACTCTCATGTGATCAATTGAAGTTTTTATTTATGCGATTCGAATATTCAATTTCATTGTGTGCTTAATTTTATCGTTCTATGCATGTATTTACATCAAAGGGTATGTTTGCATTGGTAGAACGTACTTAGGTTAATCACCGAAAGATGGATGGGTCCTAGGTATTAACCGGATTACATGAAATTGATATTAGGTCATGTTTACATGAATTAATAGGAAAACCTTCAGTTTAATAAATCGAGATCGTTGATAATCCGTGGATGGGCGGCGTTCAACGATTGAGATTAATCTAGACAATGATCCGTGGATGGGCGGCTTGTCTAGTGTTATTTCGGTTTGATTCCATATTCGATAGCATGAATAATTTACGTAACATGATTGCATGATTAGTGGGGTTGGCACGGGTGAAGTATGGATTCTGGGATTCTTTCTCTGATTAAACACAACCATTTAATTTTCTGCTATTTAATTTCTGCTTGTTTCAACACACCAAAACCTTTGTTAAATCGGAATAGCTAAATAGGTCACACTGTTTGCTAGTACTCACACGCATTGCTCCTAGGATCGACCCTTGGCTTACCAAGGTTATAAATTTTGTTTGACTGCAATTGAACTCCTAAAACATATAATTTGACAACTATAAAGGGTTAAAAATACGCGTGTCAAAATGGCGCCGTTGCCGGGGAGCAGCGTTTAGTGTGATATTAGAGTAACGTGTGTAGTTTAGACTAATCCACCTCGTTTGATATCTGTTTTTCTGTTGTGATTTCTTCACTCACAGTGTTTCTTGGCTTTTGCAGGTACGAGGTAGTTCATGCCAAAGAAAACGCCCCGACGGAAGAAGCAAATTCAGATTTCGGACGACGACACACCGGACCTGCGAAGAACAAATCGTCAGGCCCAGAACGACGCTCGGCAGCTACGAGCACTGAACAGAAATTTTGCAACAATGGCTGAGAATCAAAACAACCCAGCCCTGCGGAATGAAGTGGTCAATCGAGACCAGCAGCGTCCTGTGCAACAACCTGTGCGCAGAACTCTTGGAGATTACACTGCCCCTCGTGTCTCCGGATTCCAATCTGCAGTCGCACCGCCAGGCGTCGACAACAATAACTGGGAGATCAAAACAGGGCTGATTCAGATGGTGCAGAACAACCAGTTTTCAGGAAGGATGAACGAAGACCCTCACCAGCATCTCAAACGGTTTGTTCAGATGTGCAACACAGTCAAGACCAATGGCGTCCCTCCAGAATCCTACTATCTAAGGCTATTCCCTTTTTCACTATCTGACAAGGCTAGTAGGTGGCTCGACAGTCATGCTGAGGGCACTTTCACTACATGGGACAGACTTGCCGAGGCCTTTCTACAGCAGTACTTCCCACCATCAAAGACAGCACACTACAGGAACAAGATCATCTCGTTCCGTTCTATGGATGGTGAAACTCTCTATGAGGCTTGGGAGAGGTACAAGGAGCTGATGAGACTGTGTACCCATCACAACCTGGAATTATGGCAGACTATTGACACTTTCTATCAGGGAGTCGACCAGGGGATGCGCACTTTGATCAACCAAGCAGCTGGTGGAGGACTGAACGGAGTCCCACTAGAAGAAACTTACGATATTATAGAAAAGGCTGCTCAGGACTACCACCTCTGGACCAGCGATCGTGGCAATCCCAAGGACAGAAAGGGCGTGCAAGATCTTTGCCAAGCTGATGGCACCAATGACTTCGCTGAGCTGACCAATACAGTGAAGCTGCTCGCAACAGAAATCAAAAATCTGAAGACGACCTCCTCTATGAAGTCGTCTGATGTTGCCAATGTTGGTGTTTATTGTCAGATTTGTGGTTCTCCGTCTCATTTTGCAGATGGCTGTCCGCTGATGGGACACGATGACAACGGTGGAAACCAGGAGGATGCAAATTATGTTGGGCAGAATAATCAAGGGGCTGGTTTCGGGTACGGATCAGCCGCTAACAGATGGGATAATCCAAACCGAAACCATCCCAACCTCTCCTATAAGCCGCAGAATCAGACACCCCCTGGCCTCCCTTACAAACAGCAGCAAGGCAATGCGCCGTACCAGCCACGAGGCCAGTACAACTATCAGGCTCCGCAAACGCAGAATAATAACTCCTACCAGTCGAGGCCTCAATACAATAACCAGTCGCAAGGGCAGCAAAATCAGAATTCGGGGAGTTATGCCTACCAGTCACAGCAGCCCAAGCAACAGGAAACCAGCAGCTCCTCTAGCATGGAGTCCGTGATGGCTAATTTCATGGCCGAGCAGGATAAGCGAGTGAAAGCACTCGAGCAGAAACTTGAGCAGATGACCATCCAGAACAGAATGCTAGAAAATCAGGTAGCTCAGCAGGCAAATTCAGCAACGAGGGAACATGGGAAACTCCCCTCAAAGCCTGAGCACAACAATAGGGAATCGGTTAATGCTATCACGCTCCGAGGTGGCAAACAACTTGAAATGCTACCAGCACAAACCACTCGAGCAACAGCAGAAAAATCAGCGCTCAATTCTACCCCTGCTGAAGCAGAATCATCAATAGAAGCTGAAAACCGAGCTGAAAATTCTGCTCAAACAGTGGAGCCGGCTCCTTATAAGCCTCCAGTCCCATTCCCTCAGCGTCTCAAGGGTGCTAGAAGAGACAAAGAATTCATGAAATTCGTGGACCAGATTCGTACCCTGTACATCACTATGCCCTTCACAGATGCAATCACGCAGATTCCAACATATGCCAAATTCATGAAGGAGATTATGACTGGGAAACGGAAGATGGACGGAACCGAGGCAGTAGCTCTAAGTGCGTAGTGCAGCGCTGCCATGCACATGCCCATGCCACCTAAGCTTAAGGATTCAGGGAGTTTTTCTATCCCTTGTGATATTGGTGGCCTTACCATTCGTCGTGCTTTATGTGATTTGGGTGCTAGTGTGTCTATCATGCCATATTCTCTGTATTCTAAACTGAACTTGGGTGATCTATGTCCTACTAACATCTCTATTCGCCTTGCGGATCGTTCTTGTAGACTCCCGAAAGGGATTCTAAGAGACGTACCCGTCAAGGTGAAGAATATTTACATCCCTGCTGATTTTATTGTGCTAGAAATTTCAGAGGACACTGACATTCCCATTATACTTGGTAGACCATTCCTTTACACGGCTAGGGTAGTAATTGACATGGATAGGGGATCTATAGCTTTGCGAGTAGGCAGCGAACGTGTTGTCTTTTATTTACCCGATATGTGCAGAACTCCTAGCCTTTTAGCCGATTGTGATGTGCTCGACTCTGCTGATATTGATCAGCCCATTTCTCTAACATCTATTGAGTCTTACAAGGTCGTGCCAGGCTGCCCGATACCGATGGATGTCTACGCTATAAGCATAGAGGGCGCGGATGCAGCTGATGCCGCAGGAGACGCAGGTAAGGAACCTTGCACGGTAGAGCTGAAACCTCTACCTGCAAGTCTCAGGTATGAATTTCTGGGCCCTAACTCAACCTACCCGGTGATTGTAAACGCATCCTTGACCGATGTAGAGACCCAGAAATTGCTCGATGTCTTGCGAAAACATAGACCAGCCCTAGGATATTCCATAGACGACCTCGAGGGAATTAGCCCTGATTTATGCACGCATAGAATTAACCTTGAGGACGATGCTAGACCTAGTAGGGATGCCTTGAGACGCTTGAACCCCAAACTGAATGATGTTGTTAAGAAAGAAATTCTGAAATTATTAGATGCCGGCATCATTTATTCTATTGCTGATAGTAAGTGGGTAAGTCCTGTGCACGTTGTCCCTAAGAAGGGAGGCTTGACTGTTGTACGAAATGAGCATAATGAACTGATTCCTACTCGTACTGTGACTGGTTGGCGTATGTGCATTGATTATAGGAAGTTGAATAAGGCTACTCTTAAGGATCACTTTCCTTTGCCTTTTATTGATCAAATGTTAGAACGTCTAGCAAAGCACAAATTTTTCTGCTACCTCGACGGTTATAGTGGATTTTTCCAGATTCCTATACACCCCGAGGACCAGGAGAAAACTACTTTTACTTGCTCTTTTGGCACTTTTGCTTATAGACGTATGCCCTTTGGTCTTTGCAATGCACCAGCCACATTTCAACGTTGCATGATGGCAATATTTTCTGATTTTTTGGAACACACCATGGAAGTATTTATGGATGATTTTTCGGTGTATGGTTCCTCATTTGAATTGTGTCTCTCTAACCTGACTGATGTTCTTCGTCGTTGTGTTGACACTAACCTGGTTTTGAACTGGGAGAAGTGTCACTTTATGGTGCAGGAAGGTATAGTGCTTGGACACATGGTCTCTCACAGAGGCATCGAGGTTGATCGTGCAAAGGTAGAGGTGATTGAAAAGCTGCCCCCACCAAAAGACGTGAAAGGGATCAGGAGTTTTCTTGGGCACGTTGGGTTTTACAGACGATTTATCAAGGACTTCTCGAAGACAGCAAAGCCACTCACTGATCTACTCTGTCAGGACGCTGAGTTTAAGTTTAATGATTCTTGTCTAAATGCTTTCAACAATCTAAAAACTGCTCTTACTTCCACTCCTATAGTGCAGCCTCCAGATTGGGAGCTGCCATTTGAACTAATGTGTGATGCGAGTGATTTTGCAGTAGGAGCAGTCTTGGGGCAGCGCATCGACAAGAAGCTGCACGTAGTTTACTACGCCAGCAAGGTCCTCGCCGGAGCAGCAGTCAATTACACTACAACTGAGAAAGAAATGCTGGTGACAGGCGTCGTTTGTACCTGCAAATTTGAATTTATAATTTCCTCACTCTAAACTGTGGGTTAGTACAGCGGCAAGCAAGGGTCGAACCCAAGGAAGCTAGATGGTTACTACTTTGTTCTATAAGAGAGAGAAAAGATGAATTGTGAGAGTAAACAGTTTAAGAAACAATAGTAAGGCACGAAAATAAGTGAGATGTATCAATCAGAGAAGATATTCAGGTTAGGGTTTTATTCAATTGTGACTAAGTTTATCCTTGATTTCTAAATATTTATTCTTGCTTTCTTAGGGTTACTCCTGGTCTGGTTATAACCGTTTAATTCTAGCAAACCTAATACTCCTGGTCTGGTTATATTAGGTTTAGTGCAACTACTTATTCTAACGGGTCAGTATCAAATAAGTAGTGAATAGATAGTAAGTATTACTAGGTTAAGTTGTACCCTTTCGGATCTCCCCTTAACCTAATAATTCAAACTGATAATTTGCACAAGAACTAAATAGAATGCAATAATAATAGTGAAGAACAAAATCTCAAAACATCGTCACAATTATTTAACCCTAACCCGAATAGAGGGTTTAGTTACACATACTCATGAAGAACAATGCAAGTAATAAAAGGGAACAAGAACTTCACTATGAACCGAGTAACAAGGGAACAAGGCACGGCTGAGCTAGCTGATGAGGGCGGAGCAGCAGCGGTGCACGGAGGCAGAACGGGCGGAGCAAGGGCGGACGGTGGAGAGAACTAGGGCTCGGCCGTGAGTGAGAAGAGAGAATTTTGTAGAGAGAGGAGCTCTCTACTTTTTGGGATGCTTTAGAAGGCTGAGGAGAGCTCTTATTTATAGAGTTTGAGAATGCCCCAAAGTTCCCTAAATAATCCCAAAAGATTATTTAGGAAATATTCCCATATCTTCCTTGCTTTATCTTTAAGCTACTCCTTTGCTTGATAATTAAGCCACCTTAAACCTTCTTGAATATTCCGAAACCCTAGATGTAAGTTTGCCCTAATATGACATTGGGCTGGACGAATTTTGGGCTTTAAACTCGGTCAAACTCGGTCAAACTCGGACTCAACTCAGTTTCAACTCGGCTGGAACTCGGATGAATGCTGATCGTACTGGGTACTTTGGGGCCGATTTGACTCGCCTTCGGACACTCTTCTGGCCGGGCTCTTGAGCTGGAGCACTAGCAGGAAATGTATGCTTGATGTCCAAACCTTGAAATCACCCCATTGTGTAGACGGATTAGGCCGGGGTGGCTCTCAAAGTTGGCATCTCAGCCAGCCGGAAAACAGGCCCTGAATTTGGCTAAGTCCTGAAATCTGCGCTGGTTGGACTAGTGACTTCGGCGATTATTTACTCCGGCCTCGGACAAGCTTTTGGCCGGGCTCTTGACCTGGGGCACTAGGTGGACATGCATACTTGATTCCTGGACCTTGAAATCACCCCCATGTGTGGACGGTTTAGGCCGGGGAGGCTTCCAAAGTAGGGGTCTCAGTCATGGTGCACCGGGCCCAAAAATCTGCCGGAGCGTCCGATTTGCGCCCTTTTGCTCCCGAATGAAGTTCCTTGACTCCGCTTGACTCCAAAATCATCTTGTGATGCATTTATGGCCTAAAATGCCATCTTTAAGCGCAATTCCTCCTAGAGCTTCCAAATCACCTGAAATACGAAACAACACTAAAAAGTAACTGTTCGCATAATAAAGTGAATGAAATGGTGGGATTTAATGACTCGATGAGTCGTATAAATACGGCTCATCAGCTGGCCATCGTCTACGCTTTCGAGAAATTCAGGCAGTATTTAATCGGTTCGAAGACCATTGTGTACACCGATCACGCTGCGATCAAATATTTGCTGTCAAAGAAGGACTCGAAGCCTCGTCTCATACGATGGGTCCTCCTCCTCCAGGAATTTGATATCGACATTAGAGACAAGAAGGGTGCAGAAAATCTGGTTGCAGATCACTTGTCACGCCTCGAGCTAGGAGAGCTCGACCGCGAAGACGACACGCTCCCGATGACTGACTCTCTAGCAGGAGAACAGCTGATGCGCATTGATATGGACACCGTACCGTGGTATGCAGATTTTGTCAACTTCTTGGCCTGTGGAATCCTCCCTCCCGACCTCTCGCACAACCAGAAGAGGAAGTTCCTTTCCGATGTTAAAAGGTACTTCTGGGATGACCCTTTCCTTTATAGATTATGTGCTGACGGTCTCTACAGGACTTGTATCGACGAGGACCAGATCCCGTATATTCTGGAGCGCTGCCATTCATCTCAATACGGTGGACATGGAGCTGGTTCGAAAACAGCTACTAAGGTTCTGCAGTCCGGTTTCTTTTGGCCTTCGCTATTTAAGGATGCACATGAATTCGTCAAAGCTTGTGATCAGTGCCAGAGGACTGGGAATATTTCGAAGCAACAGGAGATGCCCCAGCAGAGCATTCTCGCAGTGGATTTATTCGATGTTTGGGGGAACGACTACATGGGACCATTCCCACCTTCTTATGGAAATCAGTACATCTTGGTAGCAGTCGACTATGTTTCCAAGTGGGTTGAAGCTGTCGCTACTCCTACTTGCGACGCCAAGGTTGTTATTAAAATGTTTCAGAAGGTTATCTTCCCTCGGTTCGGGGTGCCCAGAACAGTTATCAGTGACGGTGGCTCTCACTTCAAGGTGAGGAATTTCGAAACACTATTAAAGAAGTATGGTGTCTACCACAAGATTGGCACTCCCTATCACCCTCAGACTAGTGGACAGGTTGATATCTCTAACAGGGAGATCAAGAGCATTTTGGGAAAGACGGTCTCGAGCCACAGGAAAGACTGGGCGTCCAAGCTAGATGACGCGCTGTGGGCATATAGGACTGCATTCAAAACTCCCATTGGGATGAGTCCTTTCCGACTTGTCTATGGAAAAACCTGCCACTTGCCAGTCGAACTCGAGTATAAGGCATTATGGGCCATTAGAGAACTAAACATGGACATGAAGGCAGCCGGAGAAAAGCGACTGTTGCAGTTACACGAGCTCGATGAGATCAGACTGGATTCCTACGAGAATGCCCGCATTTATAAGGAGAGAACAAAGAAGTGGCATGACAAGAGGATAGTGCGCCGAGAGTTCAACGAAGGCGAGCGAGTTCTTCTGTACAACTCCCGCCTTCGATTATTTCCTGGCAAGCTGCGTACTAAATGGAGTGGCCCTTACACAGTGGAGCGAGCATATCCAGACGGGCATGTAGAAATCAGCGTAGAAGGAGGTAAAACTATGGTAGTCAATGGGCAACGCCTTAAGCACTACCACGTACTCAAGCATCTGGCACCTCCCGAAGGCGTTACCGATAACCTGCTTCTCGGGGAGGGATCCTAGCTACAGGACTCTCCGAGAATGTTTCTTATGCACTGTGAGTCTGTCTAGACCCAGCTATGTCTCGCCAAGACGTTAAACTAGGCCTCCTCGGGGAGTAACCCGCACTGTAAGTATTTGGTTCTTTGCATTCTGCATTTTTGTACATTGCGTGTGACCCGTGCAGAAATCCAAGTGTGGAGTGCATCAATTTCGGGCAGAAAACGGTTCGGGGTGAAACAAGTAAATTTTAGGCTGGGAGGCAAGGGTGCCGTGGCTACCGTGACCCAATGGAAAGGTCACGGCAGTCACGGCATATTTTCAGATCCGTGTGTTTCCGGGGTGCCGTGACTACCGTGACCCAATGGAAAGGTCACGGCAGTCACGGCATATTTTCAGATCCGTGTGTTTCCGGGGTGCCGTGACTACCGTGACCCAATGGAAAAGTCACGGCGGTCACGGCATGTTTTCATATCCGTGTGTTTGCGGGAGGCCGTGACTACCGTAACCCTATCAAATATCACGGCAGTCACGGCAGTTTTGAGTATACAATCGGGCAATTTAGATCAAAACTTAGGTCAAAATTCAAAACACAATTTCAAACTCTCAAACGCCCGATTTCGTCTCTCTTGATCGACGACTGTCAACCAACCACCACCGACCGTTCCTCCACCCCCCCCAGCCGTCCGCCGACCGTCCGACCACCATCCTAGCCATCCGCCGTCCCTCCCTCGCCCACTCGCCCCAACCTCACCCGCTCCACCTCTCAGCTCCACTCCCCTCATTCCGGTTCGATTCACTCACTTCAATTCCCCTCACTTGCATATGGCTCGAGGCAGAAATCGTGAACCAGCTGCTCCAACACCTCAGGCCAACCACCCACCACGCCGGGGCCATTACCCAACCAGGAGACCTTTTTTCGGTGATAACAGTCACATAAGCCGGTACGACACCATCATTCCGGCAAAGAAGGTAAAACCTACTATCGTCCCTAACCATGACGCAATAGGTTCATTTGGATTGTTGGATAGGTGCCGTGCTCTATTTGTGGCCTCTGGCCTTGATATCTTGTTTACAAATCCGGCTCCGACTTATTATCTCGTGCTAAGAGAATTTTTAGCCACCTTCTCCTGTTTAGGTGCACCAGATCACGCCACGCATTGGGTTTTCCAGTTAGGAAATAGAAGTTATACCATGACTAAGGCTGAGGTGTGTGCATTGTTTGGTTTTCCGTTGGAGGGATTTTGCGGGCAGTATTCTGACCAAGAGAGATATGAATTCTGGAAGGACATTTCAGGTTTCGATTGTTTTTTCCTCTCTAGTTGGTATTCTTCATGCATTAAGGATCACCTTTGGAAAATCGTTCACCGTCTCGTTGCGATGAGTATATTTCCACGGGGGGAGGGAGCCACCACTATTGGCAACCCCGAATTGGATGTTATGATCTCTATGCATCGCCACAGACCAGTTGACTTCTTCCAGATTCTGACAGGGCAGATGGTATTTTGGGGCTCGGTCGTTGATAGGAACATCGCCTTGGGCGGTGGTCTTTTTGTCACCATTCTCGCCACATCTCTTGGTTGGGATCTCAGTCGACTCCCAGTGCCAAAGACTTCAGAGATGAATCTTAAGAAGATGATCGAAATCAAAATGATAGACCGAGACTGCCAGTGGCAGCACCGCAGCGAGCTCCCCACCGGGAAGAAGGGTCGGAAAGTTGCGCGCAGGCAGAGAGCTCTCAGGCAGGAGGATCAGCCTCAGCCTGCGGATGTTACCATGGAAGAGGTACAGGAGCCTCAAGCTACCGCGCCGAATGAAATAGATCAGTCACCGCCCCTGGCTCCAGCAGCTCCTCCAGTGCCCGTGCAGACCTCTCAGCCACCGCCTGATCATCATGACCCTCCCACCCCACCGCAGCCCCCTGCTGATGGCCAGTCCCCGCGCTCTTACTGGGAGCGCTTAGAGCGCCTGGAGACCTCCCACTTGAGGCTTTTTGACCAACAGTACCAGATCATTCGGGCACAGGAGCAGATCTTAGCGCAGCAGACCCAGATGTTGACCTGGCAGATTCCGATTCACAGATCATTTTGTCACATCACCCAGCTCGCTGCCGATTTTACAGAATTCCGAGCTCAGACCACCAGGCATCAGCAGTGGGCGGAGGGTGCCATTTCGGCCATATTAGACGAGACTGAGTTCACCATACCCCCCCCCCCCCCAGCCAGCCACCACCTGCCCCACATGGCCGTGAGGATGGCCCTTCTCGTCCCACCGGTGCTGCAGCCTCCGACAGTATTGAGAGGATGTTCGGTTCTGATGACGATGATGCCGATGCTGGAGTTTCTTAGTCCCCTTGCACTGCACTCTTTATGCCTTCCTTTTCCTATTTATGTCAGCTATTGCACGCTCATGTCATTTCTCATTTGTATGCTGACTTTTGGATGCTACTTTACTCTTTTATATGTTATTCGATGTTTGAGTGGTTTTGTCTATGTTATATATCCTTACTCACATCGTTTACCTCTTTCTTCGTTGGCATCCCCTTCTCCAGGTTTCTTCGCGATTAACGACGACTAACCTATTACTTGTGACGCTCTTTATGTCATTCTTCTTATCTCCCAGCTCACGAGTCGGTTTTCACTCACCGGTTATCGTTCAATCTCTATGGACTTCGCGCTCACCCACAGGGAAGTTCCTATACGCTTCTTTTTCTCTTTCATTTCTTTGCTTAGGGACTAAGCTTATTTTTAAGTGTGGAGTGGGTCGCGCGTTGTCACAAGCATTGCATATCACGTTCACTCTTGCATATGCTGTTGTCTATGTATTACGATTGAAATCCTCGTTTTCTATGATACTCCTTGACTGATTGACTTTCTTTTGGATTCAAAGTCTAGGACTTGAAATAGTGAAAATCGTGTGTGTATTCTCTTGAGTCAGTATCATTGCTAGCCTTTGACTATCCCATGTTTTACGTATTTCTTGAAGCATGTTTGAGACTTGAAATTAGTAGGCACCGGTTCAAAATGTCCAAAACTTAAATATGCATCTCTTTTTCTAGGTGACCTTAGTACTAGTATGTGTTTCTATATACTCGTCGTGATTTGCATGCACCCGCCTTTATTCATACACTATGTCAAGCTTTAAGTGTGGAGTTAGGCAATTGACCTTCAAGTTTTCCCCTCAAGAACAAAGTTCTTTATTTTCAAACGTGGGTGAAACATTGGCCCCAAGCATACTTCTTTTTGAAAGAAAACAGTCTCAAGAAAAAGAAAAATAATTTCGTGAAAACAAAAGCTTTGAAAAATGTTCCGCGAGAGCAGAAAAATACCAAGGACCGGGTGAGAAAGTCGCCCCTTGTGTATTGGAAAACGCTTTTGAAACAATTTCTGCCCCCTTTTGCTTGATGTAGTTCCATCTTCTCATTGCGTGCAAATCATGGCTTGTCTTGCAAATTCATGTACTAGAAACTAAGGGACGACCCTCGTGCTTGCACTAAAATTTTGATGCAGATTTTTGTACTGTTTTTCAGAAAATCTTTAAGCCAAGCTCCTCTTCTCTTACGGGTCATTGTCTGGTCCTTGGCACTTGAGAATGAGCTTTGCGCCAAGAGCCCGTGGACTATCCCTAGATAGCATAGGTGAATGGCGAGCATGTTTTGTGTAACTATTCATGATCTTTATACGTTGCTATAGAACTATTTAGAACTTGTGAATAGTCGATTGCTAGCCGTGTGTACTGACCGTCTGAATGCATAACCTGGTTAATCTACGATTGTCCGAAACCTTTGATGAAGATGTTTGTCTTGAAGTCGAGGTAACACGATGAATCCGAGGTATGACATGACTTTACTGTGACACGTTGAGCATCATTCATGCATACACGTTAGTTAGTGGTTCATGGGATTTGTAGGTAGTCCCATTCCTGAAAACCTTCACGAGACTATACTCGTCCTACTAGGGCAGCCTATAGGTTTAAAGGCTTGATGCATACGCTAAATGCATTCGTGTCCTCTACGACAGTGAGTTATGAGCTTATCTTTTTGTTTTCATTTTTAGTTAGAGTTGATCACATGTCACTTGAGTGGGTAGCTTTGTAGCATATGGTCGTTGAGCATATTATTCACTCGTGTGTTTGTTCTGCCATTTGTTCGACATTTGTTCGGGACGAACAAATCCTAAGTGTGGAGTGTTTTGATCAGTCGATATTTTGACTGATTATTCGCTACATTCGATGAAGGATAACACTCGTTCCCCGGGCAAATTGTCTCTATCTAATGTCTTTCTCTAGTGTTTCAGGTTAAATTGACATATCATCGCTCCTTGAGTTGAAATGTCGAAAGAACGAAAAAGATCAACGAAATCGGCCAAAAACGAACTTTGCACCAGTCAAGTGCCGTGACCACCGTGACGTCTCATCAGAGTCACGGTAGTCACGGTAGGTTTCTTGCTCAGAAGGAAACGGCAATTCGAGCGACTGCCGTGACTGCCGTGATCCCCACCAATGGTCACGGTAGTCACGGCATGTATTTAGCTCAGTGCAAATCAGCAGCTGCCGTGACTGCCGTGATCCCCACTAGTGGTCACGGTAGTCACGGCACTTCCGAGCAGAATTATCCTGTTATTTCCAAAAATCGTTTTTGGGCTTTCTGGCCTTTTTGGACGGTCTATAAAAGGAAACACGACCAGTTTAGACAGGTTGTTGATATTTTGGAGAAAAACCCTAACTTGGGAGAGAAGACAGAGCTTTCAGCGTGAGGATCATCGAGCTACACCGCGTCTTTACGGTTTACTCGTTTCTTCCTTTCAATATACACTGTTTTTGGTTGATTACCATGAATAGTGAGTAGTCCTCTCAATTCTGGGATCCTACGGATCCCGTGCTATGTAACCCTAACTCTCATGTGATCAATTGAAGTTTTTATTTATGCGATTCGAATATTCAATTTCATTGTGTGCTTAATTTTATCGTTCTATGCATGTATTTACATCAAAGGGTATGTTTGCATTGGTAGAACGTACTTAGGTTAATCACCGAAAGATGGATGGGTCCTAGGTATTAACCGGATTACATGAAATTGATATTAGGTCATGTTTACATGAATTAATAGGAAAACCTTCAGTTTAATAAATCGAGATCGTTGATAATCCGTGGATGGGCGGCGTTCAACGATTGAGATTAATCTAGACAATGATTCGTGGATGGGCGGCTTGTCTAGTGTTATTTCGGTTTGATTCCATATTCGATAGCATGAATAATTTACGTAACATGATTGCATGATTAGTGGGGTTGGCACGGGTGAAGTATGGATTCTGGGATTCTTTCTCTGATTAAACACAACCATTTAATTTTCTGCTATTTAATTTCTGCTTGTTTCAACACACCAAAACCTTTGTTAAATCGGAATAGCTAAATAGGTCACACTGTTTGCTAGTACTCACACGCATTGCTCCTAGGATCGACCCTTGGCTTACCAAGGTTATAAATTTTGTTTGACTGCAATTGAACCCCTAAAACATATAATTTGACAACTATAAAGAGTTAAAAATACGCGTGTCACTTCTGCCTACAGAGGTCCAGCCCGTGCCAGCACCACCAGGATAGCAGTTTGGAGATGATGTTCCCCCGGAGTTCGCCATTCCACATCCAGCATCGTCTTCAGACTCTCACTAGGGGAGTGCATGTTCGCTTTTATTTTCCTTCCTTCCTTTTCTTTTGTTGTGTCTGCTTTGAACTAAAGTCGTGTCGTGAGGACACGGCTTGGTTCAAAAGTGTGGGGTGGGAGAGTCACTCAGTCAGTTGCGTCAGCATGTTTATTTTTCTTGCATATTATACTGTGTTAGCACGTTTATTGTGTTTTTCTTGTTTAAATTTTTTTTTTGAATGGAAGTATGAATTTCTCTCTGTTTCTTGGATATGCAGTATTGAATATTGTTGGTGTGAAATCGATGATGCTGACTATATTGTATTTCTCTCGTGAAATCTTAATTGTGCTTTTACATGTGAATTTAACCCACTACGTGTCTTTTGAGTTGAGATAAACAGGAATGTGGAATTGATAGAAACGTCCTAGGGAGACTTGACGAAGCATTCAAAGGACCGGATTTCCAGTTATATGGTTATATGGATTTAGTGGAGACTAGCACTTCGAGACTTTATGGTTCAGAGTTTGCTCCGCCGCTGCAGCGTTAATGTAGGTAGGCGAGACGGGAAAACAGACCGGCCTATCTCTAGTCCGAAGTAACCGGGAAAAGGTGAGTGACCCCCATCTTGACTCGCGTCAAAAAGGTTGAGGATGAGAAAGAGCGGGGAGGTATTTTCATATGCTTGCGGGCAATAATTAGACCTCCTTCAAAAGAAAAGAAGAAAAGGACAAGTTATTCACAATAAAGGAGCAAAGCTCAAGAAAATCAGCCAGGTTGTGAAGGGTTATATAAAAAAAAGTGAAGTACATCACTCTTACAAGAGCCAAAGGCCAAAGAAAGTTCACTACATCAAAAGCTGTCCAACAAAAAAAGAAAAGCTCAAAAACCTTGAAGCTCGAATGAATCACGTGCCACAGAAAGCAATGAAGTATAACCATATAGCTGGAGTACGGAACAGCGAATACAGATCATGGGTCTAAAGAGGACTATCTCCCATTCATCCGAATTGATTTGAATTTCAGCTCAAAGGTAACATGTATCAAGTTAATTCTATGTTGAATATGATGATTTGAGTAACGATTGAGTTATGCGTAGAAAAGCTGAATCTAGACTAGCAACTCATATTCATGTGCATCTATTCAGGACGTCGAAGAAATTGTGGTGTTACATTTGTTTTCCTTCTATGACTTGTTCTTGTTCGAACAAGTATAAGTGTGGGGTGGTTTGAGGAGTCGTATTTATAAGACTCGTCGAATCAATTAATCCCGTTTATTTCGACACTTTATTATGCGAACAGTTACTTTTTAGAGTTGTTTTGCATTTCAGGTGTTTCGGAAGTTTTAGGAGGAAACGCGCATAAAAGACGACATTTCGTGCCCAAAACACCACAATGGCAGATCAGACCTTTAGAGGTTCGACAGAATGCTGGGAAGTGACCACTGATCAGAAAAGTACGAGCTACATGTCGTTGCGTAGCTGACTCAATTCCCTACAACTCACTAGTTCACATCGAGAGCAGCCGGGGTCATTTGGAAGGTCAAATCCAGAGTCGAAGTCAGAACTGAGGCACAGACAGGAGAAACCAAGTCAGTATGGATCGCGTTCGGCAGAGACATTAGCTTAACGCTAATGTCAACGCTGGGCGCGGCGCTAAATTCTATGCTGGGCGCGGCGAGCCGACGAGGTGATGACATCAGCAACGCGTGTGATGACGTCAGCAGGCCGGGATTTGGAAATTCAGCCCAAAAATAGACTTGGAAACCCAATTTTTTGCTATAAATAAAAGGTTTGGGTTAGGGTTTCCATCGGTCCATAATCCCATCAACCTAAGAAGAGAGAAGACGGCTCTGGAGGAGAAGTCAAAGCTTTCGACGAGAGAAGAGATTTCTACTACTTTCATCATGAATATTTGTGTTTTTATTTCAATGATGTGTAGCTAAACTCTTAATTCAGTTTAGGGTTTCGTTCGTTGTGACTTATGTTTTGAGACTCTTTTCTTAATGCAATTTCTCGTTTCTCTAGCTCTTGTGCTTCATCACATGAATTAATTTGTGAGGTTAAGTGGAAGCTTTGTCGCAAAGCTTAATCAAACAATTAGTTCTTACCGTTAACATCTACTGGATAGTAACACCTACCCTTAGTAATACCTTTGTCGGATTATTGAGTTTAGGAAAGAACTAGAAGTCTAACACATTTGTCAGGTTAGATTGTGGCGTATCACCTTTGTCGGGATACTACGGTAGTTACCTTTGTCGAAACAACCACACTTAGAAACTTGAGATTTGATATTTAGCAGTCGATGATATACATGTCACAATAGAAACCCTAAGCTGAATGTTCTCTCTGATTGAATTCTTCTTGCTATTTTCTCTTTTGTACTCAAAATCACTCACAACCCCCTTCTTTTTAAATTGTTTTCAGATACAGATTCA
Organism: Rhodiola chrysanthemifolia; assembly: GCA_033675395.1. Classification (NCBI taxonomy): domain Eukaryota; kingdom Viridiplantae; phylum Streptophyta; class Magnoliopsida; order Saxifragales; family Crassulaceae; genus Rhodiola; species Rhodiola chrysanthemifolia. The sequence goes on along the minus strand of CM066207.1, from coordinate 34,671,980 downwards.
ACAACCAGTTCCATTGGGTTCGACCCTGCTTTCCACTAACTATTTTCTCGCAAGAAAATAATAAATTTAAGTTTGACGCGTCAGACGACGCGCGTCAGCCAATATCGCATCATGTAAAGAATAAGAGGGAAGAAGGTTTTGGATCACTGCCTTGAGCAATTCGTGCTGATAGCTATCTTTTGTATTAATTAGAACTTATTTTTTATTATTTCAGGAAATTTTTGATGGAGTCGAGGAGCATAAAAATCGTTTGCTCCTCGACTTATTTCAGGCAATTTCAGGAAAATAATAAATTTAAGTTTGACGCGTCAGACGACGCGCGTCAGCCATTATCGCATCATGTAGTTATTTATTTATTTATTTCTGAGAAATAAGGTTTATTGATTAATTAATCTGACGTGTAATTTCATGTTTACATGATCATGGCCATTTCACACAGCAGCAGCAGCAGCAGCAGCAGTGAGGATGACCTTAATGACACTTCTGGTCCGATAGTTCCAAAGAAGAGAGGCCTTGTATATATGAGCAAATTCATTAAGAGACACAAGGAGACTGGTACCAAGGCCACAGTTGAATGGAATAGAAGAGGGAATCCAATAGGGAAGGTTGCAGACAAATGGAGGAGCTACTTGGGTACATTGGTTCGATGTCGTGTTCCTATCATATACACTGATTGGAGGAAGGTCCCTAAACATTTTAAAGACATCGTGTGGAGAGAGGCAACTGTAAGAGCTTCTTTAATTCTAACATTGTATTCGTTTTAAACATGGTAACTAACTTTTGTATTAATTAGAACTTATTTTTTATTATTTCAGGCAATTTTTGATGGAGTCGAGGAGCATAAAAATCGGGAGCTTAGCGCTGCGTGCAAGATGTGGAAACAATTTAAGTCACGCCTCGCACATGATTACATCTACGGTGACGGAACAGATGAAGATGCTTTGAAGATGTATCCGTATATTGACTCCAATCATTGGAAGGCTTTTAAGGAGCAGAGGCTCTCCGAAGCTGCAAAGAAATTAAGGGACACAAACACTGGTCAAGAAGAATGTGTATAAGCACGTCTTGGGTCGAGGAGGATATAGAAAACCGGAAGAGGAAATGGCAAAAGAGAAAATAACTGAGTTAATTTCTCAGGGGGCAATTCAAGAGGAACAAGCTTCTAATGTCTCTATAGAGAGGCATGATTTGTGGAAGAGGGGACGAATGAAAAAAAATGTTGAGTTCGTCTCTGAGGCATCTCAAGGAGTGGCTGCAAAGATTGTAAGTTCCTTATGTGTGTTTAATAGACAAGTATTTTTACATTATACACTAACTATTGATAATTTTCTGAAATAATAGGATGATTTAGTGGAACAAGCCGCTCGAGGAGAATTTTCTTCTCAAGGCCGACGTGACATACTGACGGAGGCTATTGGTACGGATGAGCACCCTGGACGTACCCGAGGACTTGGATCACACATTCCATGGAGGATTGGATTACCTGTCTCTACCTCCTCGAGGGCGACACCCAGTTCTAGTGCTAGGATGGTTCAGCCGTCTGATCGACAGAGTGAATACGTCTTCACCGGTGCTCCCACGGAGAAGGACCCTTGGAAGAATATACCTGAGGTACTTGGAGATTTTCAAAGTCGTTATTTTCTTACTATTTGGTTTATATTTTTCTTACAAATGTAAACCATGGATTTATTTACGTTGACAGATTGGGCTACGAAGCCTATTATATATCGAAGAGGGACCTGATAATGAGAGACGACTAGTGGCAGTCGGTCGAGTCATGAAAGGTCGTTTGCTACGTTCTATTCCACTGCCCGAACAAAATGATGAAGGTGAAGGTCGATAGTTCTCTTGGTCAGAATGTTGGACTGCCCATTCCCTTTGGAGAGACATTAAAGACAACACGAGATGCAGAGGCGAAATCAGACTTGGTTGCATGGCCGAAGCACTTGATTGAATACACCATAAGGGTAATAAAATCAAATATTTGAATCATCTTTCCATAATTTAATTTATGAGATTTTATTTGAATTATTTACTAACATTCGAAATTCAGGCATATACCATGCAACTATACTTCCACTTGCCACCGGCTTCAAATGATGCAGTAGAGAATTATTCCATCGACTGTCGATTTCTACACGACATGTACTCTAACTTGGGCAGAGACGTTGTTAGAGTACGCATCGCTGACGAAGTGTTCGGTGACGACTACACCTCCACAGTGGGCCCAGATGACGTCCGTGATATATATGCATTGGCACCGTTATCGAACTCACATTGTGATTTATACATATGGTAAATATTCTTGTCATTAGTTGTTCATCATTTGTTACTGAAGGTCTAACTTTACAAGTTTTTCATTTTGTAGTTCTTTATACAATCAAATGATTGATTCAGAGGTTCGATTCGGGTTCTTCAATCACACAGACGTGAGCCCTTCCAATAATATAAATGATAGGATGGAGGCGTTTGTATCAAGACTTCATATGCCAGACAAAGATCGCAATTATTGCTACTTTATGCCTTATATAAATGCTGCAGAGTAAGTACATAAATTACTTGTCCTATATTACCTGTTTTTTGAAATATGGGTTATATGAATTTAGTTTGTTGATGTAGGTTTCATTGGATGTTGTGCGTTATCTTCCCCAACCAAGGTGTAGTCCATTGGTTTAACTCCTCGCCATATCAGACCGTTATACACAGCGATGCGAAAGCTTTAGTGGACTCGTAAGTTTCCATCTTACTATTATTTTGTAACTTGAATTGATAGTCACTAATTACGTATTGTTATTTATTTTAGGGGGTTGCAACGATACTATCAAGGATCTAACCCGAGGATTGATCGTCGAGTCGAATGGAAGATAGTGACGGTATTCATAGATAAAGCATTCCTTTAATATATTCTTGTAATTTTCATTAATAAAGTGTTAACTGAGATTACTTATAATGCAGTGTCCGAAACAACCCGATGAAAGTAATTTATGCGGTTATTATGTTCTGAGATTTATTCGGGACATAATAGAATTTGTTCGTGCTAATAACGGTGCATATGTGGAGAACTTTGACCAAGTAAGCATACTAGTCTCGTTTTACTCTATTAGAATGGTGACAAATGTTCTAATTAGGTTTGTTCTTAAAGCATGTTCTACCTACGTTTATTCTAAATTTATATTGTTCTAGTTAGGTTTGTTCTAACTCTATTTTTTTTATATATTCATGTTTATCGTATTCTTATTTGTTATAGGTTTTTCCTAATGGGACACAAGCGTATGAGTTGGGGAAGGTACAAGACGTGCGAGATGAGATCGCCGCCTACTTGTACAACTACTTATTCGAACATAGTGTTTACATGTGAATATTATTTATATATGTGACGTTTGTATAAATCAATGTATATATGGATGGACTTGTATGAATGATTGTATTTTGAGTGAAATGAAAGTGTTTCCATGTTTGGAAATGTGTAAAAGCAGGGTACTAAATTTGGTTTATAATTTGTATTCAATTTTCAGGGGGATTTTGAGCTAAAACAGCTGAAACCTGCCAAATTTTTTCCATATTTTATGCAACGGTTTGAGCACCAAAACGGTTGTATAATGGTTAATATTATGCGACGGTTTTGTGTTGAAACCGTTGCATAAGGTCCATACCCTATGCAACGGTTCTAACAACAAACAGTTGCATAAGTGTTGCTCTTATGCAACGGTTTATGGAACCGTGGCATAAGGTATGGACCTTATGCAACGGATGAGGAACCGTTGCATAAGATACCTCAGAACCGTTGCATAAGGTCCCTTCTGTAGTAGTGTAGCGTGTTGTAAAAAATATGTATTTGTGGAGGAACTCACATGAGAACAAGAACATATAAGAAGGGAAATGTAGAGATGGATATTATTACTTGATGATTAGTTTCATTGATCTTCATATTGAGTAAGACTGACCTCTATTTATATGGTTACATGGAGACAAGTAATAAAGATATAAGCATAAATGGCACACCATTGGGGACACTATTAAACACTTCATATAGGGCACACCATTAGCCACATCAAAAGAGAAAAAGTCATCCAACATAAATCAAGACATTTATAACAGTTTATTATTTCTTCATTAACGGAAAGCTATTCAACAAATTGCAGTAAGCTTCACTTAAACTCAACGCTAGTGACAGATAAAAGACCCTATCGGTTCAGCACATTTCAATATATATAAAGTCCAGATACACGCAGGGCAGATTCAAGAAGGACATGCAGATGAGATATGACAAATAAGTTTATTTATTGAGTGTAGTCCATGGAACTGTAGTGTCACAAATCCAGGAGTGAATATACATCAACAAAGATAAATAACGGTCTCAAAAATTGAAATGAGTGCAGGAATTGGGAAAGAAGATATATGCTGCTGAATTACAAATCCAAGAAAGCATCACACATAAACAGCAATGGAAACTGAAGGCGCTTGCTTTGAAGATTCCATGTGTTCAGGCAGTGATTTGACTGCAAAGCTGTTTGCGTATCTGGAATGCCAAGAAAACACTGCGTTTAGTATCATATGTGACTGTTGAGTATAGTTGGTCTGAGATCATGCGACACTGGAGTCACTAATATTAATGAAACCAAAACACGCAACTGAGAGCTTAGCATCTATGATTAAAATATCAAACGCATATGGTTCTCATTTCACTAACTTACACAATGAGTATATCCTTTATTTTCCATAATGAGTATGTTGTTGATAATGATAAAATATTTCAACTGCTACAATTACAATTCCTATTTTGTTACTATCACAATGGATAGATATTTCTATATGCATACAAGAAATAAAACTAATAGTATGAAAGAATGAATACCTCAGGTAATTTCTTGCGGAATACAACATCGAGTCTGGCATCCACAGTATTTTCACACACTATTTTCCCATCTCGAGAAGCCATCACTATACCCCCAGCACTATCAAATATCAGGAACATCATTAGTAGACACATTTGTATGTCACAGCAAGGGTGGCACTCTTAGGAATCACCAAAATTCCGGTAAGAATCAAGTACATAAAACTTGGGTGGTACTATATGCAATTATTGTTAATTAGAAAGCACAAACAAGTAGTGCATGAAGCCTTATTCTAAATATTTTTATACAACAACATGAACAAGAGTCATTGCAGGTTAATTAATTCAGTATGACAGGTACTCTAGTACAGCATGACTACGCATGAGAATGCATACATTTTCCCAGAAAAATCTACCAATCTTAAAAAATTATGCAACAAGTGACTCACTCAAGTAACATGTAATTGTGACAACATCAAATGAGATGACTGCAAGCAGCTTTATACCTTCTACAACATTCACAAACAGTTGACCCACGAACAAAGATAATGAATGTGTTACACATGCGCTCAATGAAGAAAGTATTGAAATGAACATTGATTGTACTCAATCAGCATAAAAGTTATGCAGATGTAACTAAGAATAAGATCATGCGAGCTGTATCTGTTGACAAAATTTTTTGAGTTATTCGCATTGGCTAATTCTTTTAACGAGTTCGGACCAAGTGCATGCATTGGAATGAAATACAAAAAATAAGATTATTAACTGTATTTTGGACATACCAGAAAGGACCATGTTCGCTATGATGATGAAAACTGAAGAGATGATGATGCTGTAGGCCAGGAGGTAGATGGACATCAGTGTCAACAATTATCTCAGGTGCATGTACATTGGCTTTTTCTGCATATTCCTCCTTGGCTGAATCCAATACATGTTCCAGGTGATGCAAATCATCTTTTCGGCAACGCAGCAAAACAGCAGGCTCTTTTAGTCTGAGCAAATTCTGCAACATAAAACAACAGATCATCACAACACAAGCCAGCTCTGTTTTTCTGTTTCAATTAAGTGGTCAGTAAACCCAAAATTTGGATTTACAGAGATGTTACAACAAATCCTGAACTTTCACCTCAGAGGAAAGAACAAAAACCAACCGATTATGTGAGGGAGAATGTTTTCAGAAACTTGCATTAGATATGATGTGAGCTCTTTAAGTGTTTGAAAATGTTTCAGATTACAATTTACACAGCAATAATCACTATGGCTGCAACAATATCTAACCTGCACAACAAGATTTTTGAGAAGCTTTCTGTATTCGTGATGATCTTCACTCACTTTCAGTAGCTCCTTCGCTGCTGCCTCTTTCATGGAGTTTACAACATCATCCTGTGCTTGAAGCACTTTGATTCTAGAAGCATTGAGCTGCATGGAGTACTCACTGCACCATACAAGTAGAAAAACCCACCGTTCATTGGAATTCTGTCTTGATATCAATGAAATCAATATTGAATTTCAAAATCCCGTCATAGTTTAACCAACAATCAAACATATCACACATGAGACATCAGCATTCAGTACCTAGTAAATCTAGAGCGCCATATCGTATGATCCAGTTAATAATCATACCAAATTTCACTCTCCAGTCCAACTTGTGTGAAATGGCGTCCACTCAGAATTATGACACATTTATAAATTACGTTCCATGGACAGATCATAGTTTCTTATATGATATTATTCAACTTATCCATGTATCTCATCATCCTAAAACTTCAAATTGTATCCCCAAATCAGTTCCAGCAAATCTCACATTTTCTTCCTGACTTCAACTTGCTTCGCTTTCCGCTCATATTCCTGCCTGATCTTCTTCTTCTCCGCCTCTACAAGCTGCAACTTCTCAATGTTGAACTCCTGTTTCAACAAAACCAATCATCACACAACTCAACAAATCCGACCATATCGGAAAAAAAAATTAAAGATCTCCGAAATCATGAAACACCATCGACTCACTAAACACACTGAAATTTTCACAAAATCAAAAGAGTCAACGGCCACAAAAATCGGAACAAAAGTTGCGGTACGAACTTCCTCAGCTGAGACAGAGATCTCATTAGCCTTCTCCTCCGCTTCCTGGCGGATGAACCGGACCATCTGCTGGATCTGATGGGAGACATCCGTGCCGTTCATCTTCTGATCTGGAGCTCGTCTAGGATTCCAGCGATCGGATTTCGATGGCAGCGTGGTAATGATTAAACATCGGTTTTATTGCTCATATAGTTGAAAGATCGAGCCTTGTCGTCGTCCACATTAATAATCTCTTTATTCTAATTAACTCCTCAATGTTCTCAAAGAGATATAGTCCTTAAATTTTCATCAACCTCCTCAAAATACAAAGAAGAATGTTTTTCTATATTTTAACAATCACCCCTTTTCAGATTTCAAAACTATATCAAGCTCCCTCCAAAGTTCACAATATAAAGATATTCAGATGAAAAAGTAGTCTCATAAGTTCACAATACAAAGATATTCATGAATATTGATACAACAATTCAAAGGTCCCGTAGCTGTCTGAGATTCATGGGTGAAATAATATCGGTGTCCCCGTCTAGCAGCTGCTTGGCAATGATGACGTTGGCCGCTTCGCTTGGATGGTACGGATCCCAGAAGACATATTTGCTGCGGTCTTCGCACAATGTAGACGTTGGTCCGCAAGGGATAATGCCTTGGAACTGGCCACCGTTTCCGCAGCATGCCTGGCTTGCACTCTTGAAACCTGAACACGGGGGGAACGAACGTGTTTATAGATGATAGTTTTTTTTTTTTTCAACTCAAGTTAAGGTCTAGGAGTTTGTTTAGGAATAATAATAATGAGGAAGCATGTACCATATTTTGCGTAGTTAGTAATGAGGTCCATGACTAGATCGAAGACATTAGCGTGCACGAATGTGGCTCCAGGTAAGTTCTCGTTCAGCTCGGTGAGTAAGTCCTTAAGCCTGCCGTTGTACTGGATTGCAAGCTTATTCGCCAATTCCACGCATTGGTTTTCCTCAAGCTGATTTATGGTCTTCTGATAAGGAATGCATCCGATCGGTCCAACGTTTCCAATCACAAATTTTCTAGCATCCAGTTGGTATAACCTCTGCAAGAACACGATTATATAGTACAGAAATATCACCGAATCAAGATGTCAGCGTGACACTGTGTGAATGTACTTAATACTTATATTGATGCGCATCAAAACAGTTAGATCTTACGGTGAGCTGGCCTCTGAGATGAGTGATTACATCGTCAATGAACTGGTCGGGGGTCTGGGAAATCCTCGCTCCAATCGACAGAACCGGGAGTAAATAGTTGTTGAGAAAGTCATTTGCTCCAACAGTGACTGAGAAGATTGATTTCTTCATAATGTATTCTCTAGCCTTGGATGGACCAAGGAGCTTGTCTATTTGTTTTCTTGTAATGTTGAAGTAGTCAATCTGGATGTCCATTGAAAGTCTGTTTACCTGTGCACCGCAACAGAGAGATCAGCTAAGTGAAAAATTATATATGAATTAAAGTCGAATTCTTACTTAAAAATACGAATTAATTCATTAGTCTTGTGATAGTCATTGATTTTTAGTGCAAACTACAAACCGACGAATTATGGTACACATCTTACGAACTATGTTGTGGTTTTATCCAAACGAATTATAGGTCATTTCCCGAACTGTGACATAGTTCGTAAGAAGTGTACCATAATTCGTCGGTTTATAGTTTGAACGTTTGCACATGATATTTTTCCAATACAAAAATTCAATAGGAGCTTTTAAGTATTTGTTAGTGGTACGAGAAACTCTCAAGTTCAACAAATGAAACTACTAATAGAAACTTTACGGCCTTACAAATATTCTTCCAGTTGAGTTCATAACGCCTCCTCCACCAGATGCATAATTCACTCCATGTAGTATTGCCCTCCCGGTCGTGTTCGGGGCCAAAAACGGTGCGGCAAAGTGTGGCTGTCCCAGTTCTTCCCCTGCAATTCCATAAAAAATATATTATTCATACACAAGACAGGGGATTATGCACTTATGAGTCATCTTCGGGTTACTTATTCATCACTTACCAACAATATCTCCGATGGTTCTACCGTTGGTGTACCTCCCGGTTGGAGCCCCGCCGGAGGCCTTGAAATCAATCCCATTTGGTTTTATATTAGCCCTTGATAAAGTGGGCAAGTAGTTATTGTTCCCAGCATCGACTAGCGAGTCACCGAAGATGTACGAAGCACCCAGCCCCAAGTCCTCGTCTGCGGCCTCAACCCAACCCCGGTGGTAAATGGCGATCATCATTAAGACCAAAGAAATAGCTCCAATGCCATTGCTGTTGAGACTAAACACGGCCATATATGAGACTTGAAAAAAGACGAATAAAACAAGGAAGAACAAGAGCCAATGTGATCAGCTCCACATCTGCAAAACCTGTGAAAAGATTGAGATATAAGTAAGCATAGCATGGATGAGGCTAGAAGGGTGTAGAACTTGGGTGAAACTTGTAAGCTTTGACATGGAGTTGGCGACAAGGGGAGGGAATTTTGATATTCATGGTGGTGGTAGGTCATCAGTTTTGGGTATTTTAGTCTCAACAAAGCTATGGAAATAACTGGGTGTTTTGTTTCACTGCAACATTATGTTTTGTTAACTAGTACTTAGTAGAAGAGCGATCAAATGAGCAGGGCTTGGTAGAATGAGGCAATGAGGTACGATCTCGGCCGTCCATCTAATCCCCGTGCATCTGAGGCGCGCCACATGTCCAAGAGTTGCGTTCACACTACTTTTGACAAAAGTAGTGTGAACGCAAATGACGGCTGTGACACGTGGCTTCGCCACGTGCGTCTGATCAAGTCGATCAACGACTCGGATCGTACCTCACTGCCTTATTCTTACAATCCTGCCTCAACCGAGTGCTCCCCGTACTTAGTTGATATATATATATATATATATATATATATATATATATATATATATATATATATATATATAGCTTTTTGCTTTTTACTGTTGGTAGTGGGTTTACTATTTGGACACGTGGCGCACCCACAAAGCACGGGGGGGTTAGATGTGTGGTTCAGATCGTGCCTCACTGCCTCATTCTTATTTGGCTTGCCTCATTTGAACGCTCCTCTATATATATATATATATATATATATATAGAGGAGTGTTCAAATGAGGACACCCAAATTTGGTAAGGACGTAGGGACAAATCTCATCCATTAGATCATCATCCATCTAACCCCCCGTGCTTTGTGGGTGCGCCACGTGTCCAAGTACCCAAAATCCAATAAAGCAAATAGTAAAATCCCACTACCAAAAAGCAAACAGTAAAACCCACTACCACATGTGACACGTGGCAGCTTGTGGATCATTGGATGAACCTCATCCAATGGCCAAGATTAGTCCCTACACCCTCACCATAAGACATGTCCTCAATTGAACGCCCCCCTATATATATATATATATATATATATATATTGCTTTCGTTGCAAGTAAAGTACAAATGCAAGTATAAACATACAGTCTTGAGGTTCTAATGTTTGCATGGATTGAGACGGTGTTCCAGAAATTGGGAATTTCAATAGTGGGGTGTGAATAAACAAAGACAGAAGTGATTTTAAAATCAAACCTGGCAACTATTCGTCTTCTCCAGTTTCCTAACTCCAATCCGACTCACTCCTAGATCACCACTAACAATAATGATAATTAAAAATCATCAAAGAATCTTTTGTTCCTACTGTTATAAATATATCATAAAATGGATGACTTCCTACACACTCTTTCCCCGGGTCCCAGCAAGCTAGCAAAAACGACGGAGCGACAATATTGTTGAATATTGATCCATCATCCATGGCCCACAAGGAAGTGATAATACAAGAGTTGAGTTGACAACACAAGAGTTGATTTTTAATCAACCCATTTCCTGCATCCAACCCATGCTTCCTCACACGTCATTTTGCTACAAGAAACCAAGTTCAAATTGACATACTCAACTCAAGATATTTTCTCCATTTCCTAGCCCTATATAAAGGGACTATATGTAAGGCATATAAATGCAATTTCAATCCAATTCAAGCAACACAAATCTCTCTACACTTCTCCTTAAGTTCTTATTCTTCCTTTGAGATTCATCTTCACTACTATCACAAAATTTTATAACACGATCAGCACGAACGCTCTCCACTTCCATACCGTAAGTTTCGAACAAAGATTCGATAAAAGGTTAAGTGTTTTCCTCACTTGTCTCTCAACTTCCGCTTAGTTCTTCATTTGTTCTACTTGGATATCATAAGGGGTTCACTACCTCAAAGGGAGCTCTACTCTCCCTCTTTCACAATTCCAGATTGTGACTTGATATCTGGGCTTTTCGGGATGAAAAAATTGAGAATTCCATTACCTTTTGCTTTGTTTTCTTTGGAATTCGATCCTATTACGGCAACGGTTATGTATGTTTTACTTTAAATACTTCTTACAACTTGTTTTACTTTCTTAATGTATAACAACATATTATTATACAGTGGCGGATTATCCCCTCATAATAAAGTGTTGTGATTTTACAACTTGTTTTACTTTCTTAATGTATAACAACATATTATTATGATGTGCGGATTACCGCCCCATAGTAAAGTGTTGTGACCTATAAAGTAACTATCTTTACTTTAAATACTTCATTTTCTTTGAACTGTATAATTTATTTGATGATATTACATTGTTAATTTACTCTTAGTGCCCAACGGTAACAAACGGTAACATAACGTGCCCAACGGTAACAAACGGCTATTTTTTCCTCTATAAATTCGATTTCATTCACCATACAAAATCACACTCATTCTCTCTTCTACTACATAATCTTCTCAAGAAAACCTTGCCATAAAATGTCTCGTCTAATGCTAGTTTTTGTTTTCATAATTATTTTTGTAATTACTGTTTGTGTCCTCACCGGAGATGTTCCGACGGATGAATTTTATCATTGTTTAAAAATGCTTGTAATAATGTATGTCTTTTTCTTCTTTACACTATTTGTAGACTTGTATATCTTGAATTAATAAAAAATTACTTGTTTTGTTTTAGTTAACATCATGACAAACTTGGTGAAACTAGACTTCAGTCCCCTTGACATTGCTGGAACCAATTACATGTCCTGGACAATGGACATAGAAATACATTTGCAATCAATGAGTCTCAGTGAGACAATCAAGGAGGGAAATAAACCCTCAGAAATAGACATGTCAAAATCTTTGATTTTCATTCGCCGTCATCTACACGAGGATCTAAAAAATGAGTACCTCACAGTGAAAAAACCATGTGAACTGTGGAAAAATCTCAAAGAGAGATATGACCATCAAAAGGCTGTGATGCTCCCAATTTACCACGATGAATGGACCGCTTTACGGTTCCAAGACTTTAAAAAGGTCAGTGAATACAACTCTGCAATGTTTAGAATTGTAACCCATTTGAGGTTCTGCGGAGATAAAAAAACAGATGATGAAATGCTGGAAAAGACTTTTTCCACATTTCATGCATCAAATGTGACCCTGCAACAACAATATCGTGTACGGGGTTTCCAAATGTATTCAGAACTGATTGCTTGTCTCCTCATCGCGGAGAAAAATAATGAGCTGCTCATAAAGAACCATCAATCTCGCCCGACTGGCTCAAAGGCATTTCCTGAAGCGAATGCTGTTCGTTTCGACAGAACTGAACATAGAGATCATCTTCAAGGTCGAGAGTATAGCCGAGGTCGTGGGCGAGGTCGAGGTCGAGGTCGTGGGCGAGGTCGTGGTCAAGGATGTGGTCGAGGTGGTTATTTTCATAATTCACCTTATAAGATCACCAAATATGGCCACAAGAACCATTAAGATGGGAGGAATCATGAGAATCCCTACAAAAGGGAAAATGACCCCAGCCCCTCGAAAGGTTATGAAACTACTTGTTTCAGATGCGGGACCAAAGGACATTGGGCTAAAGTCTGTCGAGCTCCAAAGCACTTATGCGAGCTCTATCAGAAATTTGAAAAGGGGAAGGAAGTCAACTTCATTGAGAACCCGATAAATGACTCCACTCACTTTGATGCATCCGATTTTGTGAGTCTGGGTGACAACCTCAATGAGCACACAGATGATGGGACTATGTAATCCCCTTTTTTGGGAATGAAGCCAAGTTGTCCGATGTTTATCTGCATGTTTTCTTTTAAGATCTGAAACAAACTAGTACAATGTTTTATTCTATTACCTTTCTTAACATATTCTTTGTTTTTATTTGAAGTTTTAATATGGACAAAGATAATCATCAAGCCAACAAAGGGATTAACATTGAAGAAATTTGCATACTTGATTGTGGGACAACGCACACTATCCTGAAGGATAAAAGATATTTTTCAAAGATAAAACCAACACAAACAATTGTGAATACAATATCAGGTCCTGCAGACCTGGTTGAGGGAATTGGCAAGGCAAACTTTACATTGCCGAATGGCACAAAATTTACGATAAATGATGCCTTATTTTCACCAAGGTCCAAACGAAACTTGTTAAGTTTCAATGATATATATTCTCATGGATTTGATACTCAGTCTATAACTGAAAATAGCATGAAATATATGTTGCTCACAACATATAAATCTGGAACTAAATGTGTTTTAGAAAAACTACCAATGCTCCCTACCGGATTGCATTATACATATTTGAATGCAATTGAGTCAAATATGGTAGTTATCAAACCTTCAGCACTAACCACATGGCATGACCGATTGGGTCATCCTGGTTCAACTATGATGCGAAGAATACTTGAAAATTCACAAGGGCATCCACTGAAGGATCAAAAGATCCCTCAAGGAAATGTTTTCCCATGTAAAGCTTGTTCTCTAGGAAAGCTGATCATAAGGCCTTCACCGGGAAAGGTTGAAGCGGAATCACCTATGTTCTTGAACGAAATCAAGGTGATATATGTGGGCCTATTCACCCACCATGTGGACCATTTCGATACTTCTTAGTATTGATAGATGCCTCTAGCAAATGGTCACACGTATGTCTGTTATCAACCCGCAATATGGCATATGCAAAATTGCTTGCTCAAATAATCAAATTACGAGCTCAATTTTCTGATCATACAATCAAGAAGATCAGACTTGATAATACCGGTGAATTCACATCTCAGACATTCGATGATTATTGTATGTCAGTTGGGATTACGGTTGAGCATCCTGTTGCTCATGTCCATACACAAAATGGTCTGGCCGAATCACTGATCAAACGCCTTCAGCTTATTGCTAGGCCTTTGGTAATGAGAACAATGCTCCCTACTTCGATATGGGGTCATGCAATATTACATGCTGCGGCATTAATTCGCATCAGACCGAGTGCATATCATAAGTACTCCCCACTACAACTTGTATTCGGTCAGGAACAAATATATCCCTTCTAAGGATTTTTGGTTGTGCTATTTATGTGCCTATTGCACCACCCCAAAGAACAAAGATGGGACCACAGAGAAGTCTTGGCATTTATGTAGGCTTCGAAAGTCCATCTATTATTAAATATCTAGAACCTCAAACTGGTAATGTTTGCACAGCTCGTTTTGCTGATTGCCATTTTGATGAGGAAAACTTTCCAACATTAGGGGGAGAAAGAAAACAGTTGGAAAAAGAAATTACTTGGTCTGTACCGACATTATTGCATCTTGATCCCTACACAAAGGATTGTGAAGGGAAAGTACAAAGTATTTTGCATTTGCAAGAAATAGCAAATCAACTTCCTGATGCATTTACAGACACAAAGAGAGTGACTAAATCTCACATATCAGCTGAGAATGCTCCAGTTCAAATTGAACTCCCGAAAGGGAAGCTTGAAAATAAAATCACTCATGAAATCACAACACGCCTAAAGCGTGGAAGGCCACCTGGTTCTAAAAATAAAAATCCTCCGAAAAGAAAAGGAGTAGAGATACAAGATGACTCCAAAATGGAAGAACATACTCATGTAGAAATACACAACAAGGAGAATCGAGAAATTTCGATTAATTATGCCAATACTGGTATAAGATGGAACCGAAATGTGGCCATCAATGATGCATTCTCTTATAGTCTGGCATGTGAAGTCATGGACGAAAATAATGGGGATCCTGAACCTCAGTCAGTGACTGAATGTAAAAACGGACACGATTGGGCTGATTGGAAAAGGGCAATCGATGCTGAACTAGACTCGCTTGACAAGCGCAAGGTCTTTGGACCAATAGTGCTCACTCCTGAAGGTGTGAGACCCGTTGGATACAAATGGGTATTTGTCCGAAAGAGAAACGAAAAAAAATGAGATTGTGAGATACAAGGCTCGCCCTGTTGCACAAGGTTTTTCTCAAAGACCTGGTATCGACTTTGAAGAAACATATTCTCCTGTGATGGATGGAATTATGTTCCGATACCTTATCAGTCTAGCAGTCCATGAAAAATTAAAAATGCACCTTATGGATGTTGTTACGGCCTATTTATACGGATCGCTTGATACTAATATTTACATAAAAATCCCTGAAGGATTCAAGATGCCTGCAGCATCAAGTTCAATGCCCAGAGAAATATATTCGATCAAACTAGAAAGATCTTTATATGGGTTAAAGCAATCCGGACGCATGTAGTACAACCGGTTAAGTGAATACATGTTGCAAAAGGGATATGTCAATGACCCTCTTTGCCCTTGCGTCTTCATTAAGAAAACAACATTCGGGTGTGTGATTATCGATGTCTATGTCGATGATTTGAATATCATTGGAACGAATCAAGAGATTCATGAAGTAATCTCTTACTTGAAAATGGAATTTGAAATGAAAGACCTTGGGAGAACGGGATATTGTCTCGGATTACAGATTGAGCATATGCAAAGTGGAATACTTGTGCATCAATCAAATTACACGAGAAAGATAATAAAGAGATTCAATATGGATAAATCAAACCCATTAAGTACCCCAATGGTCGTTAGATCCCTTGATGTAAACAAAGATCCATTTCGTCCATCTGAAGAATCTGAAGAGATTCTTGGTCAAGAAGTACCATATATCAGTGCGATTGGAGCTCTTATGTAACTTGCTAATTGTACTCTACCTGACATAGCTTTTCCTGTTAATTTATTAGCCAGGTTTAGCTCAGCTCCTATCAAAAGACACTGGAATGGAATCAAGCATGTGTTTCGTTATCTTCAATGAACGATTGACTTAGGATTATTTTATCCTAACAATACAAAACCAGTTTTGATTGGGTATGCAGATGCAGGTTACTTGTCAGATCCACATAAAGCGAAGTCCCAGACTGGTTATGTATTTACATGTGAAGGAACTGCAATCTCTTGGCGTTCTCAGAAACAAACACTCGTTGCAACATCATCAAACCACGCTGAGATCATCGCATTACACGAAGCAAGTCATGAATGTGTGTGGCTGAGATCCATGCCACACAACATATCAGAACTACAAGCGGTCTTCTACCAGCAAATGATCCAATCACACTTTATGAGGATAATGCTGCATGTGTTGCTCAAATGAAGGAAAGATTTATTAAAAGTGACAGAACGAAGCATATCCCTCCGAAGTTCTTTTCATTTACCCAAGAGTTGGAAAAGAGCAATGTTATCAGCCTTCAGTATGTTCGTTCCTGTGACAACTCTGCGGATCTTCTTACAAAGGCTCTCCCAACTTCGGTACTCAGAAAACATGTTCATGACATCGGCATGCGAAAGCTACAAAACTTATGAAGAAATCACTCTTGCCAACATCAGGGGGAGTTTTACGTGGCTGCACTCTTTTTCCCTTATCTTGGGTTTTATCCCACTGGGTTTTTCCAAGTAAGGTTTTTAACGAGGCAACATAGACACGTAACAAGGCATCCAAGGGGGAGTGTTATAAATATATCATAAAATGGATGACTTCCTACGCACTCTTTCCCCGGGTCCCAGCAAGCTAGCAAAAACGACGGAGCGACAATATTGTTGAATATTGATCCATCATCCATGGCCCACAAGGAAGTGATAATACAAGAGTTGAGTTGACAACACAAGAGTTGATTTTTAATCAACCCATTTCCTGCATCCAACCCATGCTTCCTCACACGTCATTTTGCTACAAGAAACCAAGTTCAAATTGACATACTCAACTCAAGATATTTTCTCCATTTCCTAGCCCTATATAAAGGGACTATATGTAAGGCATATAAATGCAATTTCAATCCAATTCAAGCAACTCAAATCTCTCTACACTTCTCCTTAAGTTCTTATTCTTCCTTTGAGATTCATCTTCACTACTATCACGAAATTTTATAACACCTACAATCTTTTCACAAACATTCCTCTTAAATAAAAAGTCAATAAGGTGGTACTTGAACTCCTTGTCTTCTAATAAAAAGTCAAGGGTTCAAACCCTACCGGTGGCATATTATTCTTTCAATTATTGGAAGTGTGATTAGTCACATCTTTGATGTGGACTTGTGGTTAATCCCCCTTATGCGTGGATTTGTTATTCGTCCCTCGTGGACGTGAGATGCTTCTTGCATATAGGCAGAAATGTTGGATGAGATTTGCGCATCAGTGGTGGATATATGATGCCGAGAAACTTGGATGGATAGAGCTGTCCAACGAGACCCGCGCTTCAATTTGTAGAAAAATTGTACTAGATGATAGCTTATAACCCGCATAAACTATAAAGTCGTAGCACTTCAAATTATCTTTCTAACAAGCCATGGTTTGTGCGATTTCGACAATATATGTGTTCTCAGCATTCTAAACAAGTCGACTAGATCCATTTCCCCAATTTTCGCTTATTTTGCCTTGGTTTGCTTCAGATGGAATCCAGACACTCATCTTGTGTTGACCTGAACCACAAGGAGAAAAGGATTAAATGCGCATAGAAGTTCGGGAAATCAAACTTCATTGAGGTGAATTTCGGGTCAATAAACTTAGTTGGACGCTGTTATTAAGAACGCCTAAAAGAAAATTACCACGTCATCCGGGTAATTCGGCATCAATTTAAGCAAGCACGATATTAAAGTTTTAAGTGTTTTTGGTAACAGCCTCTTATACATAAGGCCTTATTATCAAGAGCGCTTTAGAAAAAGTTGGTAAAAATAAATAAATTATCAAATTAAGTAGATTCAGGGCCTGTTCTTTAGGTGGTGGGGTTTGGGTGTTGGGAGATTAGGTTAGTTTAGATTGTGTTGGATGAGTTTAGATTATGTTGGGTGAGCTTAGGTTTTTTTGGGTGAGCTTAGATTAGATTGTATTAGGTTAGGTTGTGTTAGGTGAGTGGAAAATAGTTTAAGTGAGTGGTCCTAGTTTAGTTTATAATAAATATAATGTAAATAATACGTGAGTGGAGAGTAGTTTAGGTGGATGGAGATTAGGTTGTGTTGGATGAGCTTGGATGAAATTAAGTTGTGTTGGAAGAACTTAGATTGTGTTGAGTGAGTTTGGGTGAACTTAAATTGTATTATATTAGTTTAATGGTGTTTGAGTGAATCCCTAAAGAGCAGGGTCTCAGTCTTTCAGAAGTGCGCCTATTCGCTCGCTTCTCAAAATTGAGCCTACTTATCACTCAACTTTGACTTTCAGTGTTCAATAGCCACTCGGAGAGTATCTGCATTGGCCCAATCCAATTAAATTATTTTAAAGGTGTACGAATTCTCAGGCAGATACAGCAGCTGACTCGTTTTCTGCGTACTTTGACTATTGTCACCGAAAAGTGAGTGACCTGCTCTGCTTGAATCTGGGGCTTTGGGTGTAAGAGAAAATGAAGAGTTCCAGTTCGAGTCCGAAACAAAGCTCGCCGGATCAGAAGAGCTATGTCGATAAGTTCAAAGATAAGGATGGGATCGATAAAGTTTTGATTCGAAGTTCCACAGGCGCGTCCGTTAAGGTTGATTACATTCTTGCCTTTTTCTGCACTGATTCCGTTTTGTGCTGACATTTATCAATCTGGTTAGCCTTTTTGATTCATCAATTTCTTTCACATTTTAAATTTATGTTTGCTTACATTTTGTGTTTCATCTTTTTAAACGATCAGGTCAGCCTTCATGGTGGCCAGGTTCTTTCTTGGAAGACCGATCGTGGAGAGGAACTGTTGTTTACACAAGTAGCAAGGTTTGTTTTATGGCTGTTCCATCTTACTGCATTTCTTTAGTAGTCACTTTTGTTTTGCTAAACTTTTTGAACATTGATTTCACTTTGGAATCGATCTTGTTTAAATATCACATCACACTGATCCATGCTTTGTATGATTTACTTTCCGTCGAGGTTCAAACCGCCTAATTCAGTCCGAGGTGGAATTCCAATCTGTTTCCCTCAGGTACACTTGGCTACTCATTCATCGTTTTAAGTTTCAAAAACTTGTCCGCATTTGCTTCAAAGAATTTTTATCGGTTTTGGTAGTTTGGAAAGGGCGGTGCACTGGAACAGCATGGTTTTGCAAGAAAACAAGATGTGGGTTATTGATGCTAATCCTCCACCGCTTCCTCCCCGAGATTCAACTGGGCAGTCTTTCGTTGACTTGCTGCTAAAACCAACTGAAGACGATTTGAAGATCTGGCCACACAGGTACAAATCTTTAGTTAGTATAGTTGTTTAGGCATTTCTATTTTCCCGCTTTCTTGCATAATAAACATTGAAATTGTGTTTTACAACTTTGTTTCAGATATGAGTTACGTCTTAGAGTCGCTCTGACTAGCGAAGGAAACTTAACGTTGATTCCACGGGAGTCAGGAACATGGATAGCAAGCCATCCGATTACTCATTTGCCTTCCATACATATTTCTCGGTTTCTGATATCAGGTGCCTCATCATTTGCATCTATCCATGCTTATTTGATTGATATGATACTTCCAAGTTTATCAAATACACACACATAAATATCATATACTTGATCGAACTAACTAATGTGTTAATTAAACTCGCAGTGAAGTGCGGGTAGAGGGTTTGGAAACTCTACACTATCTTGACAAATTTGTTTCAGAGAGAGCGCTTCACGGAACAAGGGGAGTCTCTTACTTCCGAATCAGAGGTACAATTTCTATTGAAGAAGTATTTATATGATCTTCTAACATATGTGCCAGTGGAAAGTCACACTGAGATAAGTTCTATGTTTATTATTAGTCAATGGATGTGTTATGGAGAAAATCACATTTTATATGGAATGAAGTGTGACGTTGCAATCTGCGTTGTTGTGAGTCTGCGCAGGTTGAACTCGGATGATCCTGTTGCCGTGTTAGATCATGAGAAGAAGAGGACCATTCACATTAGAAGGGAAGGACTTCCTGATGTCGGTAAGCTTTTCCGCAGATTGTTACAGGTGGTGACTTCAGTTGAGCATTTTGTTTTGCGTGTTTGCTGCAGCTGTATGGAATCCATGGGATAAGAAGGCATTGGCGATGACAGATTTTGGAGACGATGAGTACAAGCGCATGCTGTGTGTAGACGGAGCTGTTGCTGAGAGACCAGGTAATGAATGGACGGGCCGCTTGGAACTCATTTTTTATCGCTCCAGCTGATAAGTCATTCGTCGAGGCCTGGTTGAGTAAAGAACTGTATAGATTTGACCACTGTGGCTTTTGAGGCTGCTTCGCTTCTTTAGCAAAATAGAAGTTATTGTTGCAAATAGTGCTTTAAACAGCGGCATATGAAACTGAAATTACTGAATAATTACACGGATAGAACTATGAATCAAAACAGAACAATCGCAAACCGTTGGTTGTGGATAGAGTCGTGTTAGACGCTGTCCTTAAAGCAAGATTACCGCCCTATGGGTTCTGGGACTTGCTGGCAGTATGCTTCCCAGGATAAAACTATCCTCGGCAAACACTTGAACACCAAAGCTTTGCCGATCGAACGCTGAATGATCTTTAGCTATCACCACCGAATAACTACGAATGGAAAACCAGAGAAGGAAAGTTGTTTGTGTATTCAGTATGTTTCAAATGAGCCACAATACTCCTCCTTTTATAGGAGAGTATTATTCCTTTGGAAATCAACGGTCTTAGTCATTAAGACTAGACATTATGAGTCCGTAAATGAGCCACAATACTCCTCCTTTTATAGGAGAGTATTATTCCTTTGGAAATCAACGGTCTTAGTCATTAAGACTAGACATTATGAGTATTATTCCTTTGGTATTTCTAATGCACCATAAATTTTATTAAATGCGCACACTTAATACTTTTATGCATTCAAGCTCATTTAAATGATTTTTACCATCATTTTCTTCACACATATTTCACACAAATTCCAACAATCCCCCACATGAAGAAAATCGAGTAGTGAAAACGATAAAACAAATAAACTCGATAATCAAGACTCGACTCAATGTAGTGATAGCTTCTACGGTTGATATCTGCATAGGATAGGTAGACTATCCCTTGAACCTTCCCTTGGGAAGACATGTTCTCTTTACTGACTATTCAGTAGACGTGATTGTCTATGAACTGTTCGTCTTATAATGTAAACGAAAGCCATGTCCCCCACAGATATCTTTCTGACCATACTTGGTTCTTACTGGTGGGTTCATTTTGGCCATGGCACCCCTTCCCTGGTTCTGCAAGAGTTTCTAAAGAATTAAACCCTTTGAATTCTCCTTTGAAACGGCCTCACTTCTCTCTTACATAGGTGATTCTTTCTCAAGGTAATCCCGCGTTACCCATTTGAATCTCACTATTCAAACTACTAGAATCATTAAAAGCTTCGAGCTTAGCCTCGTGCAGGAATCACTATTTTATCTGGGAATAGGACTGGGGTGTTACCCCCACAGTGACCTCATAGTCTTAGCAGTTAGGTGGTCCCTTTGAACCAAGTTTTTGGGATCTCCAGTCATCATGGTAGGGTTTTCCGTTGCCTCGACATTATTTCCAAAAGGGCTTAAGCCTGTGTTTTGATATTAACAATCAAAAGGCTTCAGTCCCATTCCCCTTGTCGTCTTCTCTATTTGGTCCCTATTTAACCCTTTGGTTAATGGATCCGATATATTTTCTTTGGACCTCACGTAGTCAATGCTTATGACTCCGGATGACAGAAGTTGTTGACGGGCGTCGTTGTACCCGTCAAAAATAAATGTTTCTTTTATCTCCGACTAGCAAGTGGTAAGTCGGGTCGTATCCACAGAGATTGATATGAGAATCTGTTCACTAAGTATTCAAACAAGTAAATGGAAAACAAAAACGCAAGCAACAATTATCACTTATCAAGAGAGCAATCGTCACACGAATTCAGGTATGTAATATCAAAGAGAAGTGCAAGCTAGAACTTTCGACTGTGATGCAAGACTAAATCATTGACAAATCCGTTTTGATTCCTAATGTTCTACAACTTAGAGCTTCCCCGCTAGGGTTACACTCTCCGTTCTTGTTCTAGTACTTAATCTCGCGCTAGCGATAATCAAGACCCTAACTCGCTAGAGTTGCATGAACATATAAACAAGTTGTCCTAGGGTGTTTAATCCTAGTGGTATATTACCCGTGTCCTAGTTTGCTATCCCCGCTAGGTTGCTAGTAAACTTGACAATCGAAATCAACAAACAAACAAAAGCTCCCCCGCTAGGGTTCCACTCATGCTAGCACATCAATTCCATGAACATTGTATGGTAATATGACGCAAAACATAGAAGTCAATAGAAGTCTCAAGTCAATACATCACAATTTGGAGTTCTAGCCTACACATATGAGTTTAGCTACTCATCGTAATGGAACACATCATCAAGTATTTGAATGGGAATGAAATGAAAATACTGTTGACGAATCCTCCACCAAGCTTTCTTCTCTAACGTGTCTTCTCCAATCCTCAAACGTACGAACCCTAAACGAATCTGATTTTCTTCCTTAAGTCCAGAGCCAGCCGCCTCCCTCTGTCCCCTCGAGTTCTGTCTTCTTCTTCCGAGATTGCAAATGATAAATAATGAATTTCGACTGCAAGGTGTCATCCGCGGACGTCTTCTTCATTTAGTCCCCGCGGAGGTCTCAACAATTACCGTAAATCAGTAGACGTCCGCGCCTTTAAATCTTTAGGCGTACGCGCCCATAACTGAGTCAGCCTTCAAACACTCTGGACTTCATTCCCTCGATGCAAAACATCTTCTACAGGCTCTCTTTAGCCGATATTCCTTCTATGGTCTCCGAATGTACCTGAGAACGAAAACTACACACAGGTAGTGAAATAACATACAGGCAAACACTAAAAGACGGGGTTTTAACACATAAAATAGTCGTACAACTACGACTTATCAGTTGTCTGATGGTATTGTGTCTTCGACGTATGTGTCTAGACTTACCATCATACAAGACATTCTGTGCTCTACCAATTGTTGATTGGTTATCACAATATAAACATATTGGCGGCACAGGGGTTTTCCACCTGAAACATCCTCTACAAAATTCTTTAACCACTCTGCTTCTTCGTCGCATTTGACTAATGCCACGAACTCAGCTTCCATCGTGGATCAGATTATTAGAGTTTGTTTCAAGGATTTCCACGACACGGCTGCACCTCCCAAAGTGAACACATATCCACATGTGTGGCCTTTGAGTCTTGTATATCAGATATCCAACTTGCGTCAGTGTATCCTTCAATGACTTCGGGATATCTGATATAATGTAGACCGTAGTTACGAGTGAATCGTAAATACCTCAGTATTCATACGATTGCATTCCAGTGTTCTGTTCTGGATTACTCGTATATCTTGCAAGCATACTCACAGTATAAGCAATATCAGGTCTTGTACAATTCATTAAGTACATTAGACTGCCTATTACTCTAGAGTACTCTACTTGAGAGATGCTTTCTCCTTTGTGTTTTAGACAATCGTTGATTCATATCTATAGGAGTTCTACATACTCCTAAGTTATCTTTTCGAACTTGTCTAAGATTTTATCAACATAGTGTGATTGGCCCAATACACATCCATCTGCCGTTCTTGTAATTTTAATCCCTAAAATCACATCAGCTAGTCCCATATCTTTCATATCAAACCTTAAGTTTAATATGCCCTTAGTGGATTTGACCAATATTTCATTACTTCCTACAATGAGAATATCATCGACGTTTAGACACAAAGTCACATATCCACGTTCAGTGTTTTTGATGTATATACATTTGTCACACTCGTTGATTTTGAATCCGTTTGACAGCATTACCTTGTCAAATTTCTCATGCCACTGTTTAGGCGCTTGTTTCAGGCCATAGAGAGACTTCGCAAGTTTACACACTTTCCTCTCTTGTCCTGGTACAATACAACCCTCAGGTTGTTCCATATATATTTCTTCCTCAAGGTCTCTATTTAAGAGAGCAGTCTTCACATCCATTTGATGAACTTCCATTTGCGCAATGCTGCAATGGCAATTATCATTCTAATGGAAGTGATCCATGTCACAGGTGAGAATGTATCAAAGTAGTCTAGACCTTCTTCTGTCTATACCCTTTGATCACGAGTCTCGCTTTGTACTTTTCAGTAGTACCGTCTACTTTCATTTTCTTAGTGAAAATCCACTTGGGATCAAGTGGTTTGCATCCTTGAGGTAGATTAATTAACTCCCAAGTATGATTCTGCAATATAGAATCTAATTTACTCTTTATGGCTTCTTTCCATAACGGACCTTCAACAGAGTTTATTGCTTCATTATACGTATGAGCTCCTGCCTCAACCATGTAGGTAAGAAACTCAGGTCCAAACGAAGTTGCAATCCTAGCTCTTTTGCTTCGTCTTGGTTCCTCTAAGTTTGTATCCTCCTCAGATACTTCCTCTTGTTTTTGAGATATGTCTCTTATATCTTCACATATCTCATAAGGTGAACTAGGACTTATTTCCTTCGTTTTATAAGGAAATACTTGTTCAAAGAACGAAGCCGTCTTAGATTCCATAATGGTATTCTTGTGTATCTCAGGATTTTTCGATCCATACACAAGAAATCTATAGGCGGTACTATTTTGTGCATATTCAATAAACACACGGTCAATTGTCTTTGATCCTATTTTCATTCTTTTAGGAACGGGAGCCATATTACTCTAGCTAAACACCCCCACACTCGCAAGTGTGTATAGAAAAAGGCATCGTTTCCTTAAGAGACTTATACTCCTTGCGAGGCATCTTCCTCAAAAAGATAAGTTGCTGATAAGATGGTCTCCCCCCACATTCCTTAGGGTAACATGGGGGTTATCATCATTACATTCATCATCTCTTTCAAAGTACAACTTTTCCGTTTCGAAACACTGTTCGACTGAAGAGAGTATGATTGAGTGATCATGTTCACTTCAAGTATCACTTTTCTCAACACATCAAGTTGCTACTCAACCTCTGAAGTTGATATTCCGCTTCACATAACATATTTTTCCTCAATTGTCACAGCTTTGCTATAAGCAAAAATTTATAACAATATTTTGTACTATCATCGATGAAAGTTACAAAATACTTGTTACCACCCCATATCTCAAATCACATAACTCACTATGGATTGACTTAAGGGATTTCACATCGCTTTTCAATACTATGACATGATTTACTATCACATTTGCTTTAATGCAAACTTTACATTTGTGATTTTAAATCGACGTTTGGATACACAATCCAACTTCGTCAAGTACTACGGTGAATCGGTGATCACTCATGTCGCTCACACCGTTTGGAAATATACCCGCAGATATATTCCTGAAACTAGACCCGCAGATCTATCCTGACCGTAGTCAACATAAAAATGGTGCAAAACCTCATCACATCAGAGACTGTCCCAACACCGGGAGCCACTGATATGTCTCATCAGGTTCCTTGTTTGATTGAATCAAAATCTAGAATGGACCAAGTTTCACCTTGACCGTTCTTGAACCATATCAAACTGATTGAACCAACAAACAGATTATTTGGTTCATTTTTTGATAGCCTCACTGCTGCATCATGGATGTGGATGCTAGCCTTATTGCGTGACAGCGTGAGCTACTCCCAGTGGGCCAAGAACAGCTTTATCAAGTAAAAGTCCTGCTAGCTCGGCAGAGAGCTTCTTCTCCCAAGCATACAGCCTCTCCAAAGTACAAGAATGCCTCGAAGACACGTTGCGCACAACTCCATCAGATGCATCCACTTCATTGCCACACTTGGCAAAAGCATCCATCTTGGAGTATGAGTTGCAAGTCCATGACAATGGGCTCAAACTCGTTTATTAGTACTGCATCTTCCTTGCTGGAGGATGACTGGAGAGGGTTATTCCAGACTGGGAGAAACCTCAGAACCAGCATCAGCAACTTTCAGAAAATACTCATCCAATTCCTTGAAAGTAACACTATAATCAATTACGTCACTTCAACTAGCTTTGTGGACCAGCTCATTTGATTGAACCCATTTGATTGCACTGAGCCTAGTGGCTCCATTAATCCACAATTCAACATCTGCTCTATGAAATTGATTCAACTTCCGACTCAGTGAATCGCTTTCAATGCCTCCATCGTATCTCTTCCCCAGATCTTCAGGCTTCAACTCGACATCTCCTGGACATCTATACCGACTCAAATTGTTGTGGAACGAGCGTGCGTCTGACGCTGCTTCCCCTTCTTCAGATCTCCCACACGATCATCATGAAACGTTCATCGACGAATTCATCGCGCTAGAAGGATCTCCTCGAGCCGGCGACATCAACACCGAACATAGCTTGTACGGTGAGTCCCAAAACAGCGGATCTGACTGGTATCCCT
The DNA here is from genome assembly GCA_033675395.1 of Rhodiola chrysanthemifolia. NCBI lineage: Eukaryota > Viridiplantae > Streptophyta > Magnoliopsida > Saxifragales > Crassulaceae > Rhodiola > Rhodiola chrysanthemifolia. The sequence continues at coordinate 34,645,440 of CM066207.1, read as the reverse complement.
CTTTGGATTCCAAACTCAGCAGAGGGTAGATCCGACAAAATCTCGGAGAGACCCAAACGACTACGTCCAACCACGCCACTCCGTGTCGGCTTCAAGGCTCGTTTTGGTATTGAGACTTCGCCCTTAGATTCAACATAGGTGTCTGCTGAAACAGACATGTAAATTCAGTCAGTAATGTTTATGGGCTGACCATATATATTTGTACTGGGCTGGAGAAATAGTGTGAGCCCAATAATTGTAGTCCAACTGAACCGGTTTAATCCATTGAACCAATAAGTCAAACTTGGGGTTTTACGAATCATAGTTCACAGGCACATCTATGAACACAGCCGCCGGCACCATTTTAAATTGAGAATCCAACCAAACGTTTGTTTTAGCTTCAACGCTCAAACAAAAATGTTGTGCCTTACGACCGATTAACGAACGCCAACGCAATAACAATCGAATACGAAAACAAACAAAGACAAATCAATTTACCCTGGTTCAGGACCGGGTGTCCCTACTCCAGCAACCGTGATCGATTTATTGATGGTACAGATCCGAGCTTCACCACGCCAGCAATTACAAGACTACGCTTTCAATCGCTCTCGACGACTCTTGCTCTGTTCTTTGAACTATGAACCCTAAACCCCCAATCTGGGATTCTAACTCTAAGTTCTCAGCGTCTTCTAAATCAGTCCCTAAAGTTTCCAGGCTTTACACATCAGCCCCTTAAGTTCCAGACATTACAGATTAGCAACTAGCCGTTAGAGTAACTACCTTAACTGAAAGCCAAAACCCTACTCTAAACGCTGTCGCTTTACTAGAACCTTCAGTCTTCAACTTTAAGCCTTGCTGATCCTCCTGCCATCTTTAACCACTGATATCTCCGCCATGCTCAGCCGCGTCCGGCTCCGCCTCCACCTCCACCTCAGTTGCTGTTCCAGTCCACGACTCATATTTTACAATCTCCACCTTGAGTCGAGGACGTCCCAGATCGATCACGGTTCAGGCTTGTTAGCCTGCCTCCACCACCTTGATGAGTTCCAAGCACAGGAGGAATTTTGTGCCAGGAACAGGCTTTGTCAACATGTCCGCCGGATTGTCTTCGGTGCCAATCTTCTTCATTCGAACAGCTCCAGTCTCAATGATTTCTCTGACGAAATGCAGCTTGACGTCTATGTGCTTTGATCTCTCGTGGAAGACTTGATGCTTTGACAAATGGATCGCTCCTTGGCTGTCGCAGCATATCTTCACACAGTCTTGCTTTTGACCCAGTTCGGCCAGCACTCCCTTCACCCACAGCGCCTCCTTCACAGCTTCAGTGACAGCTACAAACTCGGCCTCCGTGGTAGAAAGCGTCACCATGCTTTGCAATCCAGCTTTCCAACTAATCGCAGTCCTAAACACAGTGAATACATACCCTGTCTGAGACCTTCTCGTATCCAAGCTTCCTGCAAAATCAGAATCTACAAATCCCACAAGTGTATCATTTTCACTGTTGCTTTGTCCAAATAATAAACCTTTACTCAAACTTCCCTTGATATATCTGAATAACCATTTAACTGCATTCCAGTGTTCTTTCCCAGGATTACTGATGGACCATATTTATATGATTCATTAAGACAGTTAAACCCACCAAATTAGACTCTTTGTCTATTTAACTTGTGCTTGTTAGTTCCGATATTTATCTACAGGGTATTTTGAAGTCCAGAGAGAATACAAGCTAAGGAGGAGTTTTAAAGCTGAAAATGAATTACGAGTCAGGACACGACCAGATTCCAACTGTACAATTTTCATGAACCTGACATAAAAACACTCAAAACAAATCCAACCGAAGGGCAACTAGAGTCAGACCGGAGCTGAAAGGACCGATGGCTTTTGGGGAAAAGATCACAAAACTCTCAACCACTCCCCTCCACCTCACATGGCCGGCGGCTTTGAGTGTCAAGATGACACATGGGGGGGGGGGGGGGGGGGGGGGGCGGCTCCCCCTCCCCTCCACCTCACCCGGCGGCTTTGCTCCTCTCCTCCCATCTTGAGCCATGTGTCTTCATCTCCTCACTTCCCTTAGCCTATAAATAGACACCTCCATTGCCTTTGTAATTCATTCCAAAATCAAAAACACAATTCACTTATCTCTCTAGAGTTTGGGCACCATCCATGTAATCACACTACTTTGATATTGAAGTTTGATCTTGAGTACTCTTGTCGGTTCTTGAAGTACTCAAGCCTTTCCTTACTGTTCCTGAGTACTCTTGTCGGTTCTTGAAGTACTCTCCTTTTACTTTCCTGTCTTTACTTTCGAAAACTTTACTTTACTGTCTTTCAAAAACCTCTACTTTTCAAGTACTTAGCTATGATGTCCTGTTCCATGGATATTCGTCGCTAAACCCTTCATTCGGTTGAAGGGGTGTACTAGTATCATACAATGTTTTAGACCCTTCTCTTAGTGCCTCTTTGTGTTCAAAACTTGTTCTATGTGCCATATATCAGGTGAGAATTTCCAAGGTTGAGTGGATGCTTTAACGGGCAAAGCTCTTCCGTCGGGTTCATGAACATACTCGGGTAAGTGGATGCTTTAACGGGCAAAGCTTATCTGAGGAGTTAGACCTCTTTTAAACACCATTTGGTTGATCGTAATTGAAGATCAAATGGATGCACATAAGCTAAGATACTTCGAAAGGAGGAATTAGCCCAAATAGAACAAGTGTTCTAAATGATGTGGCAAGTCATGTGCTAGAAATAGCCTTGATACATCTTTGAACACTTAGTATGATCATTAGAGGTCGATGATAAACAGACTATGATACAAGGCCCCCTGATACCGAATCTTTCTTTTAATTGCAATATCACCTGTTACTTTACTTTCAGTCCATATCAACTGCTTACTTTCCGCAAGTCTTGTCCTTCAAGCAATTTCTTTCTGCAAGTCTTGTCCTTCAAGCACTTTAATTTCCGCAAGTCTTGTCCTTCAAGCACTTTACTTTTCAGTATTTACTTTCAGTCTCGTATTTACTTTCTTTACTTTCAGTTATTTACTTTCCAGTACTAAAATCACAACTAACCCACGCTACTTTCAGTACTAAAATCACAACCAACCCCCAACTGTCTTAATTTCCATTTTCGAAAGAACAACTATCAACTAATTCCCTTGGGTTCGACCCCTACTTACCACTTTACTACCCAATAGTAGAGTACGAGTAGCGGACTTATAAATTTATTTTTGCACAGAGACATTGCACCTTAACGACAGTGCAGTGCGCTCCGTCAAAATTGGCGCCGTTGCCGGGGAGTTAGCCTTTTGATTAGTTGTTCTTTTCTTTCCCTTTCATTTCTTCATCACACTTTCCACCATGTATGGATGGATGGCTCAGCATCTTCCTCAGTTTGGAGGGACCACCGGAGAAGACCCAGTAATACACTGCCAACATTTCCACCATATAAGCCGTCACATGAAACCTGATGTAACGTTAGAAGAGTTTCAATTAAAATGTTTTGAACACTCTTTAACTGACTTTGCGACGGTATGGTATTACACATCAACTGCTAATTGTGCAAAATATTATGTGGACCTTCGCGCTAAATTCCTGAAAGAATTCTCCCCCCCCCGTCCTTACGACATGACACCCGAGAGAAGATCATCTGCCTTCAGCAATCCCGGGATGAGACTTTAGATGAATACTACACGTACTATGACACCATCGTCTCACGCTGCCCGCACCATGGATTCACCGAAGTATTCCTTCTTCAAAAATTCCTTTGTGGAATGAGGCAAGATGAGTTCTCAAGGATCAATGACGCAGTGGGAGGATCAGCCATGCACTTATCCCTGACTCAAATGTGGGATGTTATAGACGACTTGGCCGAAGCCACAAAACGAAGGCCAATGCCCCGACCTAATAGAGGAATACAGAGGATAGAGGCTAGCCCAGAAAGGAATGAAGAAGGCATTACAGAGGACGAGATGGACGAATCAGATGCAGAAAGCTCTGAAGAAGAGCCTACATTGGAGATCACACCTGAGCCATCAGAAGAATCAGATATAGAAAGCACCGGAAGCAACGAGGAAAAGCCTTCATGGGAACTTGAGACCGTGCCATCAGAGGAGGAAGCCCAGAACACCACTGGCAAGCTGCCCGAGTCATACCCAACTATCATTACAGAAGCAGCCAAAACCATCCGAGACCGGATCCTCACAGACAGACGGGACGGGACAGGACCAAGCCTTAAGATGCAAGCTTCCCAACTTTTTCCCTTGATCAATAAACAAATTGCAGAAAACTATGTGATCAATGAAAAGGCTAAAAGAGGATGGAAGAAGGGCCTAATCAGAACGACTCCTTGATGGAGCAATTCTTCGCCACAACTAGACAAGGCAGCCCTGAACAGAAGAGAACCCAATTCAAGAGACTAGTAGTGAAAGGTCCCTCGCCTTCTCAGAGACGATGGAAGGAGAAACCACCAGAACCATGGGAACTGGACCCAAGCCCATCATCCCCCAAAAACCCAGGAAAAGTCAAGGCTAGAATCAACGCATGAGCTGCGGTGAAATTCGACCTCACACGCCCATGGGACCCAACCTTATGATCCAGGAATGAGGTACTGTCGAGCTAACGACGTTAAACAAATGCACTGGTCGGGAGGTAACCCGACACCTATCTTACTTTCAGTCATTTAATTTCTGTCATTTAGTTTTTGCCTTAAGTCATTCTCACCTTACCTGTAAATATTTGCTTGCATGACTTTTGAACTAAGTTGTGCTGTGAGGCACGCCTTCGTTCAAAAGTGTGGGGTGAGAACCACCTATGTACATAGTTAATTAACATGTTTTTCTTTTTCCTTTTCCCTTAATATTATCTTTTTGAAAATATGAACTTGAGAATGTGAAAAAGATAGATCTAAATTCATGCATTTACCTTGTGAAATCTCAACTGTATAAAAACTTAGGATGTAACTTCTCATTTGTCCCTTTGTGCTGAGATATACAGGGGATGTGGAGTTGCCATAAACTGCCCTAGAGAGGCTTGGCAAGCACTCGAAGGATCGAATCTAACTATATGGTTTTCGAAGTCAGTGGAGGCTGCACTTCGGGTTTCAGTAGAGATTGAAGTCATCTCCGCCATGCAGTGTTTATGCAAGAGGCGGGACGGGAATCAAACCGTCCTATCTCTAGTCAGAGTAGCCGGGAAAATAAATGAGCAACCCTCATTTTGACCCGCGCGAAACGGCGAGGATGAGAAAGAGCGGGGAGGTATTTCCATATGCTTGCGGGCGACGATTGGACCTCCCAAAAAGGCTGAGAAAATGGACTAGCAAGTCACAAAGAAGTAAAAGCTCAAAGAAGCTAATCAAAGGCCAAAGGCCAAAATTGTGAAGGTTTTAACCAAACAAAAGTGAAGAAACTCCAACTCAATATCAAAGGCCAAAGGCCGATTCACTACAGAAGCTGTCCCTCGCCAAAAAGAAATCAAAGTGCTCAACTCAGTGAAACCTGAACCGAATCACGTGCTAGAGAAAGCTACAAGGAAACCATATAGTGCGAGTCGATCCCGAGAATGCAGTCCAGGAGCCTGAAAAGGGCTATCTCCCGAAACATCCAAATTAATTTGCATCTCGGCCCGAAGGTACAAGTATCAAGTTTCTTCTAAGTATTTACACAGTTTAGTTTGGTAATAAGTAAGTAATGCATGAATAAGATAAATCTAGTCCCACAATCTCACTTTCATGTTTGAAGTTTTTACTTGGATTGTGTACCGCCCTTAAAAAGCATTGTTCGGGACGAACAACTAAAAGTGTGGGGTGATCTGATGGACCATATTTATATGATTCATTAAGACAGTTAAACCCACCAAATTAGACTCTTTGTCTATTTAACTTGTGCTTGTTAGTTCCGATATTTATCTACAGGGTATTTTGAAGTCCAGAGAGAATACAAGCTAAGGAGGAGTTTTAAAGCTGAAAATGAATTACGAGTCAGGACACGACCAGATTCCAACTGTACAATTTTCATGAACCTGACATAAAAACACTCAAAACAAATCCAACCGAAGGGCAACTAGAGTCAGACCGGAGCTGAAAGGACCGATGGCTTTTGGGGAAAAGATCACAAAACTCTCAACCACTCCCCTCCACCTCACATGGCCGGCGGCTTTGAGTGTCAAGATGACACATGGGGGGGGGGGGGGGGGGGGGGGGCGGCTCCCCCTCCCCTCCACCTCACCCGGCGGCTTTGCTCCTCTCCTCCCATCTTGAGCCATGTGTCTTCATCTCCTCACTTCCCTTAGCCTATAAATAGACACCTCCATTGCCTTTGTAATTCATTCCAAAATCAAAAACACAATTCACTTATCTCTCTAGAGTTTGGGCACCATCCATGTAATCACACTACTTTGATATTGAAGTTTGATCTTGAGTACTCTTGTCGGTTCTTGAAGTACTCAAGCTTTTCCTTACTGTTCCTGAGTACTCTTGTCGGTTCTTGAAGTACTCTCCTTTTACTTTCCTGTCTTTACTTTCGAAAACTTTACTTTACTGTCTTTCAAAAACCTCTACTTTTCAAGTACTTAGCTATGATGTCCTGTTCCATGGATATTCGTAGCTAAACCCTTCATTCGGTTGAAGGGGTGTACTAGTATCATACAATGTTTTAGACCCTTCTCTTAGTGCCTCTTTGTGTTCAAAACTTGTTCTATGTGCCATATATTAGGTTAGAACTTCCAAGGTTGAGTGGATGCTTTAACGGGCAAAGCTCTTCCGTGGGGTTCATGAACATACTCGGGTAAGTGGATGCTTTAACGGGCAAAGCTTATCTGAGGAGTTCGACCTCTTTTAAACACCATTTGGTTGATCGTAACTGAAGATCAAATGGATGCACATAAGCTAAGATACTTCGAAAGGAGGAATTAGCCCAAATAGAACAAGTGTTCTAAATGATGTGGCAAGTCATGTGCTAGAAATAGCCTTGATACATCTTTGAACACTTAGTATGATCATTAGAGGTCGATGATAAACAGACTATGATACAAGGCCCCCTGATACCGAATCTTTCCTTTAATTGCAATATCACCTGTTACTTTACTTTCAGTCCATATCAACTGCTTACTTTCCGCAAGTCTTGTCCTTCAAGCAATTTCTTTCTGCAAGTCTTGTCCTTCAAGCACTTTAATTTCCGCAAGTCTTGTCCTTCAAGCACTTTACTTTTCAGTATTTACTTTCAGTCTCGTAATTACTTTCTTTACTTTCAGTTATTTACTTTCCAGTACTAAAATCACAACCAACCCACGCTACTTTCAGTACTAAAATCACAACCAACCCCCAACTGTCTTAATTTCCATTTTCGAAAGAACAACTATCAACTAATTCCCTTGGGTTCGACCCCTACTTACCACTTTACTACCCAATAGTAGAGTACGAGTAGCGGACTTATAAATTTATTTTTACACAGAGACATTGCACCTTAACGACAGTGCAGTGCGCTCTGTCAATTACCCATATACCTGCTTACTACACTCACACCATGAGCAAGATCTGGTCTTGTACAGACCATAGAATACATTAAACAACCAACTGCATTTTCATATGGAATATTACTCATGTGTGCAATATCAGATTCAACCTTTGGACATTGTTCATTAGACAACTTAAAATGATGTGCTAGCGGAATTAAAACAGTTTTTGCATCACTCATGTCAAACTTCTTTACCAGTTTAGACAAGTAATCAGACTGATTCAAAAACAAAGTACCGTTACCTCTGTCTCTTACAATATCCATGCCCAAAATCTTCTTGGCAGGACCTAAGTCCTTCATTTCAAATTGCGAGTTTAACTGCAACTTCAAGTCAGTGATTAAATGCATATCATCACTAGCTATTAACATGTCATCAACATATAGCAATAGGTAAACAGCTGAGCCATTTTCCCGGAACTTAAAATATATGCACCAATCATAACTTGACCTTTTAAAATCACAGCTTAACATAAACTCATCAAATTTTTTATACCATTGCCTTGGAGACTGTTTCAGGCCATACAAAGATTTATTCAAGAGACAAACAGTACTATCAGAGTTTCCAGCAACAAAATATTCAGGTTGAGTCATATAAATGGTTTCTTCTAAATCTCCATGTAAAAATGCTGTTTTTACATCTAACTGTTCAAGTTCCAAATTAAAATGAGCAACCAAAGACAGCATCACCCTTATGGACCTATGTTTCACTACTGGGGAATAAATCTCATTAAAGTCCACACCCTCTCTTTGTCTCGCCTTATACCCAGGCTCTTCCACACCCGGGATCCCTTCCTTAAACTTAAATACCCATTTACAGCCTACTAATTTCACACCAGCAGGTTTTTCTACTAATTTCCAGGTATTGTTCTTCTTAAGGGAATTAATTTCTTCTTCCATAGCACTTTGCCACAATTCCGCATTTGGTGAGCTTAAGGCTTCTTGCACTGTTCTAGGTTCTATATCATGTATCTCCTCAGCTACATTGAATGCAAAAGCTACTACATCATCATGCCCATATCTAACAGATTTCTTAGATATCCTTTTTTCTCTATCCCTAGCCAAAAGGTAGTTTTGCGGAATTCTGGTGTTCTGGTCAGGAGTATGGTCTTCTTGCTCTATTTGTTCTGAAGGTTCTGGGGCAGGGGAATCTGCTCTACCTATCTCTGGTTCAGCTACCTCACCTTGCTCCACCTCAACTAAATCAGTCCCACTCTTCTTAGCATTTATTTCTATGGAATTACCTTGTTCAGGGGCTGACTTCTCTTTTTCCTTCTTAAGGGGAAACTCTAGTTCATTAAAGACCACATCCCTACTTACTATAGCTCTCTTATGATTTTTCTCTAAGCAAGCTTGTACCCTTTCACACCCTCTGGATATCCTAAAAACACACACCTTAAGGCTCTAGGCTCAAGTTTATCCTGTCTTACATGGGCATATGCAGCACAACCAAACACTTTGAATCTACTATAATCTTCAGAATGATTAGACCACATTTGCATAGGTGTTTTGAAATCAATTGCAGCAGATGGACATCTATTAATCAGGAAACAAGCAGTATTGGCAGCTTCTGCCCAGAAAGTTTTAGGCATACCTGCTTGTAACAGCAAACACCTTACCCTTTCCAAGATTGTCCTGTTATATCTCTCTGCCAGTCCATTCTGTTGTGGATTTCCTGCAACTGTATGGTTCTTTCCAATGCCACAGCTCTTACAAAAGGTTAGAAATTCATTATCTAGGTATTCAAGACCATTATCAGTTCTCAACCTTTTAACATGCTTTCCAGTTTGATTTTCTACCAGAATTTTCCATGTTTTAAAGGTTTCAAAAGCCTCAGATTTTTTAGCAAGAAAATATATCCTAACTCTCCTAGAGTAATCATCTATAAGAGTTATAAAATATTTCTTTCCACTGTGAGATTCAGTTCTTGTTGGTCCCCATAAGTCTGAATGTATATACTCTAGTATGTCATTTGTCCTATGAATGGCTTTATTAAATTTAACCTTGCTAGCCTTACCTAGAACACAATTCTCACAAAAGGTCTGTTTTCCTATTTTTCCATTTCCCAAACATCCTAGTTCATGCAGTTTTTCTAAGCCTTTTTCACTTACATGACCTAGTCTCAAATGCCATAGGAAAAGATCATCATTTTGTTTTTCAGTATAGTTGACAACTGATCCAACTATTGTGTTGCCTAGCAAGACATATATACCATTCATTCTAACACCTTTCATGACAACTAGAGATCCCTTAGTGACTTTCATGGAACCAGTTTCAGCTTTAAATACATAGCCTTGTTGGTCTAGCATACCTAATGAAATCAGGTTCCTTTTGAGCTCAGGCACGTACCTTACGCCAGAGAGTAAGATCTCTTGGCCATCATCCATTCTTAACCTTACAGATCCAACTCCAGCCATAGTGCATGATTTATTGTTTCCCAGGTGCACAGTTCCTTGTTTCTTTTCTTCCAGATCATTGAACCAGGATCTATTTGGGGTCATGTGGTAGGAACATCCACTGTCTAGTATCCATTTGGTGTTGGGATCACCATCTATGAGTGCTAGCACATCAGCGCTTTCATAACCTTCTTCTACTAGGTCAGCATCACCATGTTCTTCCTTCTGACCACCACCATTCTTCTTCATATCTGGACAATCTCTTCTAAAATGGCCCTCCTTGTGACAAAGGTAACACTTAAGCTTCTTCTGATCAGTTCTTTGGGCCTGGGGTGTTGTTTGCTTCTTTTGGAATTTGTTCTTGACATTTTTCTTCTGAAAACTTGACTTGAAATGCTTCCCATGTGCTACTAGCCCATCAGCACTATCATGGTTGGCTTTGGACTCAATCTGTTTAGACTTCAAGGCTGCTAAGACTTCTTCCATGGACAACGTCTCTCTAGCGTACTTCATTGTTTCCACTAGAGTAGAGTATTCTGGTGGTAGAGCATTTAAGATCATTATGGCCTGATCTTCATCCCCAACCTTCTCACTTATATTTTCAAGATCAATAATGATCTTGGCGAAGTCATCCAGAAATTCTTCAATAGGCTTGCTATTGTCCATCTTGAAACCGAACAGTTTTCCCTTCAAATGGATCTTATTTGTTAAAGTCTTCGTCATATACAAGGACTCAAGCTTCGTCCAAATGCCAGCCGCAGTTTTCTCCCTTGACACCTCCTTAGCACCTTATCATCAAGATGCAAGACTAGTGTACTATACGCCAGTTCCATAGCCTCATTCTTCTCCTCTTGTGTCATTGACGCAGGTAACTTGTGCTCACCTTCCAGTGCCTTCGATACTTTCATCTGGCACAAGATTGCTTGCATTCTCATTTTCCACAGCGAGAAAGCCCCTTTCCCATCGAACCGATCGATCTTGACTTTAGTCGATGTCATTGCGCCGCTTGCAGCTCTTGATACCAATTGTTGTGCCTTACGACCGATTAGCGAACGCCAACGCAATAACAATCGAATACGAAAACAAACGAAGACAAATCAATTTACCCTGGTTCAGAACCGGGTGTCCCTACTCCAGCAACCGTGATCGATTTATTGATGGAATTGCAGCAACCGAACGACTCCCAGTACAGATCCGAGCTTCACCATGCCAGCAATTACAAGACTAAGCTTTCAATCGTTCTCGACGACTCTTGCTCTGTTCTTTGAACTATGAACCCTAAACCCCCAATCTGGGATTCTAACTCTAAGTTCTCAGCGTCTTCTAAATCAGTCCCTAAAGTTTCCAGGCTTTACACATCAGCCCCTTAAGTTCCAGACATTACAGATTAGCAACTAGCCGTTAGAGTAACTACCTTAACTGAAAGCCAAAACCCTACTCTAAACGCTGTCGCTTTACTAGAACCTTCAGTCTTCAACTTTAAGCCTTGCTGATCCTCCTGCCATCTTTAACCACTGATATCTCCGCCATGCTCAGCCGCGTCCGGCTCCGCCTCCACCTCAGTTGCTGCTCCAGTCCACGACTCATATTTTACAAAAACCCTAGGTGATTCCGACTCCTCATTTTCAGGTCGTGTCGATCCGATATTCTCCTCGAACAGCGGCATCGCGTCACCTACTCAGAGATTCAATCCACGTTTTCAACTATGGATTCCTTGCCTCCGGACATTTCCTTTTCTCAGTGCAACACTCATCTATCTCTCATAGTCCGAGATCATGAGCCGTCAGATCCAACACTCTTTTCCCTAGAACCGTATCAACCTTGATACATCTTCGTCATCTTTTGTCTAATATGTCTGAATCATTTTATCAGCAAGACAAACATGGTCAGAGAAGAAGGTAAGTTAATATTGTAATAAACTTTAGAATTCTCCCTGTTTCATCAGAGTTCTTTTTCTTCCAACCATTCTGACTTGATACTCTTCTTCGGATCTGTATTTTCATAATCTGTCTATACACACAGACTAATGTTCTCATCGGTAACTTCACCATAGTTAAACAATATGAATCTTGCTTTAAGATTGTTGCAAATAGTGCTTTAAACAGCGGCATATGAAACTGAAATTACTGAATAATTACACGCATAGAACTATGAATCAAAACAGATTAATCGCAAACCGTTGGTTGTGGATAGAGTCGCGTTAGACGCTATCCTTAAAGCAAGATTGTCGCCCTATGGGTTTTGGAACTTGCTGGCAATATGCTTCCCAGGATAAAACTATCCTCGGCAAACACTTGAAAACCAAAGCTTTGCCGATCGAATGCTGAATGATCTTTAGCTATCACCAACGAATAACTACGAATGGAAAACCAGATAAGGAAAGTTGTTTGTGTTTTCAGTATGTTTCAAATGAGCCACAATACTCCTCCTTTTATAAGAGAGTATTATTCCTTTGGAAATCAACGGTCTTAGTAATTAAGACTAGACATTATGAGTCCGTACGTATACCAAGACGTCTCTTGGTATTTCTAATGCACCATAAATTTTATTAAATGCGCACACTTAATACTTTTATGCATTCAAGCTCATTTAAATGATTTTTACCATCATTTTCTTCAGACATATTTCACACAAATTCCAACAGTTATGATTTAGCTTCCATGCCCATTCTTTTACGTTTTGGAGTCACCATGTTCTTGTCCGCAGCTAGGGCAAGAGTTCACAACATTATAAAAATTCTTTTTGGGTTTCCCGCCATTATACAAGAAATAGCTTACAAAAGATTTTTTTTGTGTGTGGTACAATCTTCCCTATCATGACATTTGAACCCATGAAAATCATGACATTTGAATCTTTGATACACGCGTTACTATTTCTTTTTCCGATAGAAAGAAGGAGGCTTAGGCTCCATACAACGAGACACAGCCTCAAAACAATACAACACACAGACGAGGGACAATGAAAACAAGATAATCCGGTAGCTGTACAAAGAAAACAAGGACTTAAGACATAAGATAGGCTAATCCAGAGCTATACACTCCATTCCCGTGAGAAGTCGTCGGTGAGCTAATTCACGATCGCACGAGCTGATCACCAAATCGATCGAGAGAGATCGAAGATCGGACGAAGAAAATCTAGGGTTTCGAATTGTGGCATCTCGGCGCCAGTTTGTCATTCATACGTTCGTTATAACGAACTGAGTTTGATAGAAATACAATACGAACCCGCAGGTTTACAAATGAACACGAAACACTTTTGATAATTACAAAAACTCAACCGGTCGGCTGACTACAGACAGATAGCTCAGCCGATCGGCTGATCACAGCTTGACTGCTAATACCCCTCCTCAAGCTGGATGTGTGCAACAAATTCGTCACGCCCAGCTTGCCAATGAGCTGATTCAATACCTCAGCAGTGACAGCCTTCGTGAGGATGTCTGTCGGCTGATCAGCACCGGGAAGGAACTGCAGAGTGATGAACTTGCTGGTGACATACTGCCGCACAAGGTGACAATCCAGCTCAATATGTTTTATTCGCTCGTGGAAGATTGGGTTCTTCGCTATATGCAAAGCAGCCTTACTGTCACAGAACAAAGGGATTGGCGTGATGTGGCTGATATGAAGATCCTTGAGAAGACTAGAAATCCAAATCAATTCACAAGTGACATGAGCCATAGACCTGTACTCACTTTCAGCAGATGATCTGGATATGGTGTGTTGCTTCTTAGTCTTCCAGCTGACTACTGCAGACCGAAGCTGAACACAGAAGCCAGAGACTGAACGCCTGGTAACAGGGCATGAAGCCCAATCCGCATCACAGTATGCTGTGAGATTCAGAGGGGCAGTAGCTGAGAAGAATATGCCTTGTCCTGGAGCAGCTTTGACATATCTCAAGACTTTAAGGGCTACCTGATAGTGATCATTCCTTGGATTGCACTTGAATTGACTAAGAACATGAACTGGATAAGAGAGGTCTGGCCTTGTAACATTCAAATAGATGAGTCTGCCCACCAACCTTTTATATTCAGTAGGATTATGCATGAGTTCACTTGTGGAAAGTCCCAATGTATGTTTGCTGTCCATTGGTACCTTGGAAGGTTTACAACCCAATAGACCAGTGTCTTCTAATAACTCCATGACATATTTCCGCTGGTTGATGAATATGCCAGGAGATGACTGATCAGTCGAGTTTTTGACTGATTTATGGCCATTCTTCACTATAGTTTTGGGTCGTTTCCGACGTTATTTTGATGTCATTTGACCTCTATCTCTACATTTCAAGTAGAAAACAAGTTTTTCCCTTGGTCAATGCCTATTTATGAAGATTGGTTGAAAAAATGAGAGTTTCGGCGCAAAACAAGGAGTTCCGGGGCAAAACTGAGCATATTGACCTTTGCACCTTGTTTTGGACGCTCAGGGCGCATACAGTGTCCGATTTGGCTGCTCTTTAGCTTGTTGGAAAGGTATTTCAAAGGGCTTCAACTCTCTAGTTGACTCCAAGACCAAATTCGGACAGGAAGACCACCAAAAAAGCCTCAGTCGGTCGACTGAGAAGTCCAGTCGACCGACTGTGTAAAAACTCAGAAGCTCAGCCAATTGTTTTTCTTTATGACCTTTGCGACTTGTTTTGGACGCCTAGGGCGCATACGGTGTCCGAATTGGTTGATTCAAAGCTTGTTAGAAAGCTAACGCAAAGTGCAACAACTCTCTAGTTGACGCCAAGACCAAATTCGGACGGGAAGACCACCAAAAAGGCCCCAGTCGGTCGACTGAGAAGTCCAGTTGACCGACTCGATTAAAACTCAGCAGCTCATCAGATCTTGCACATCCCAGTCGACCGACTGGGAGTCAAGCTTAGCCCAGTCGACCGACTGGATGAAAAACTCAGATTTGAGGTCCAGATTTCAGTCGAATCTATAAATAGAAAGCAAGGGTTTTGGACCATGTGTGGAGGTTTTTGGGGACAAGAAGATCAAGAAAAGAGGTCAACCAAGGTCATCAATCATCAAAAGATCCAACCTAAGAGAAGAAGAGAATATCAAAAGGGAGTTCAAGGATTAACCATCCTCCTTCCTTTACACTTTTCCATTCCCTTTGTTGTGTGCTTCATAACCTACTCACACCATGTTGTCTTACATGAGGTGTGAGTAGTGATCTTGTGTTTTGAGGGTCTTATGACTCTCCTTGGTACTCTTTGATCACATATATACATTGATGTTCATATGGATGATTGTTGATTTCATTTTCTCTTGTGTTATGAATGTTATGCACTCTAGGTGTTTGTTAAAATGCCTAAGTGACAACTTGGACTAAAACTTGAACCTATGACTTGAGGGAGCTAGGGAATAGTTCTAGGATGGAGAAAATGATCTATATCTTAAGCATGAGAGTGAACCTTAGGATATGGACGCTTGCCTAGGATTGAATGTTTGATTTATTGGAGTTGGTCATTAAGCGAATCATCAATTAATCTCATCGAATGGTGTCAAATTCATGTTCACTATGCTCTTCATACATGCCATGCTACTAAGTGTTTGATGAAATGCCTAAGTAACATGTTGAATCTTAAAACTAGACTTAAGAATCGAACGACCTTAGGGATAGTTTGGATGTAGTGAATATGATCATTTCTACGGGATTGAAGTGAACTAGGTTCAATACTATTTGACTACCATGAAATGTTTGAATATCGTGTATGTGATCATTGGAAAATTGCCAAGGAGGGGAGTAACCCCTCGAAACACCTCTTACTTATCTTTTATCCCTAATTACTCGCCACATAAGATTTAGATATATACACTCCTTTATACATTTTGGTTTAGAATAGCCGAACGGAAACACGATCTTACATAGTGCATATGCTTGGCTTGCTCCTTTGGGTTCGACCCGGTACCCTACCGGTCATTATAAATTGTTTTTTTGACCTCTACGACGACCCTCTTCAAAACCGACACGTCGGGAGGGTAAAAATAGACGTTGTCTAGCAACTTCAAGTCCCAGAAAGTATTTGAGAGGACAAAGATCCTTGATTCTGAAACAAGAGTTAATGTAGGTCTTAACTGCCTCCATTTGCGGGACAGAAGTGCCAGATAGAATGATGTCATCCACATACACTAGCAAGGCCAAGAAGGTACCATCTCTATCAAATGTGAATAATGAGTAATCATTTAAGCTTTGTTGGAAACCATAGGACAGCATAGCATCTGTAAACTTGCTGAACCATTGTCTTGAGGCTTGTTTTAGACCATAGAGGCTCTTCAATAATCTACAGACTTTGCCGTTGGTTTTCACAGCGTTGTTGTAGCCTGGGGGAAGTTGCATATACACTTCTTCATCCAATGTTCCATGTAGGAAAGCATTATTCACATCCATTTGAAAAATAGGTGATGAGCCGTATTTATACGACTCATCGAGTCATTAATTCCCACCATTTCATTCACTTTATTATGCGAACAGTTACTTTTTAGTGTTGTTTCGTATTTCAGGTGATTTGGAAGCTCTAGGAGGAAACACGCTTAAAAGACGGCATTTTCATGCCAGAAACATCGCAGTGGAAGAACATAATTCCGGCATGAACAGTAATTCCGGCATGAACAGTAATTCCGGCATGAATAGTACTTCCGGCGTGAATAGTAATTCCGGCGTGAATAGTGATTTTGGGCCGTGAACAGTAACTTCGAAAAAAAGAAAGAAAGTCCAAGCCCTCAATCCAGCAGCCGGCCCACTCTACATTGTGATATTAGGGCAACATTCAAAAGCTAGGGTTTAGGAAGGTTCCAAGAAGATCAAAGGGTTTCTCAAACCCTATATAAGGAGGAGTCCACAAGCCATCTCAATCATCCCATTCATCACTTAGCCGTGTGCCCTAGACCTAACTTGGTCCGCCGCCCATCTCCTCCATCAGCCGCCGTGAGCTCCTCCTTGCTTCCGCCACTTCTCAGCCTTGCACGGCCAGCTTGTTCTTCATTCGGTTTTAGTGAGAATCCTTGTTTCCTTTTATTTATTGTATTGTTATTCCATGGCTATGTGTAACTAATCCGACTATTCGGGTTAGGGGTTAAATAATTGTGACTATTGTTTTGAGATTCTGATCTTACTTATTATTATTGCATTCTATTTAGTTCTTGTGCCAATTATCAGTTTGAATTATTAGGCTAAGGGGAGATCCGAAAGGGTACAACTTAACCTAGTTATTCTTACTATCCATTCACTGCTTATTTGATACCGACCCAGTTAGAATAAGTAGTCGCACGAAACCTAATATAACCAGACCAGGAGTATTAGGTTTGCTAGAATTAAAACGGTTATAACCAGACCAGGAGTAACCCTAAGAAGCAAGAATAAACATTAGAAATCAAGGATGAACGTAGTCACAATTGAATAAAACCCTAACCTGAATATCTTCTCTGATTGATAAAACCCCCTCTTATTTTCGTGCCTTGCTTTTGTTCACTAACCTTTACTCTCACATTAGTTTCTTGTCTTTCTCCATTACAGAACAAAGTAGTAGCTATCTAGCTCCCTTGGGTTCGACCCTTGCTTGCCATTGTGCTAACCCACAGTTCATTGCGAGGAAATTATAAATTGTTTTTGCACAGGTACGACTTGATGTTCAAAATGGCGCCGTTGCCGGGGAGCTAAGCACGGTGAAATTTGTTCTTTCTTTAATTTTTCGTTTATTTTCTCTTTGCTTATTTCGAAATTTGCCTATTTCGGTGTTATTCAAATTTCAACTGTTCGATTTCCGATTTCCATTCTATTCGATTTCCAATTTCTAGCTCTCAGAGGGTTCTGTCACCAAGACTTACGAGTCTAAGGATTTTGGGTTTTAAGTGGGACCGCTGTGACCCCTCCAATCTCCTGGGGACCCTTTGTTGCTAGTCTGTTCTTGTTATTCGGCGCTTGATATTCGGTGCTTGCTATTCTCGTAACATGTCTCACACAGGCAGTGTAGTTGGTGGCAATAGTCACAATGAAGAAGTAGAACAGGTTGTCCGAAACGGAGAAGGAGGGCTGCCACAACAACAGGGACCGATGATCCAGAATGGAGAGATCCGGGGGGCTATCCCGGGACAATTTCAACAACAACCAATCCAACCACAACCGTACCAGCAATACCCACAATATCCACCCCCATATCAACAGTACCCACCACCTCCATATCCACAGTATCCACAACCGCCCTACCCACAATACCCACCACTACCATACCTTCCACAACAACCATACCCACCACCTCAGAGACCTCCACGCCAGCCAGTAGTTAGAGATGATGATGAGGAGAACGAAAATGAAGGACCTACAATGGGCGAGCTCTCGGTCCCAAACTTCAAGGACCAGTCATGGTGCATCTACGAAGGACCAGACCTCGCCGCTATAACAGTCAGCACCTCAGTCATTCATCATCTGCCCAAGTTCTCTGGAACCAAGGGAGAGTCGGCCACATCTCACCTGACACGCTATCACGGGATATGCTTGAACCTAAAGCCATACGGAGTCGACATCGATGACTTCAAACTGAAGGCATTCTACTTCTCACTTACAGACGCTGCTACAGATTGGTTCTTATCCTTGCCCTCTGGTAGTATATACACATGGGAGCATATGCAGAGGCAGTTCGTCAGCAAGTACTATCCAGCAGGGCGTGCAATGCAAGTCCGGAGACAGTTGCAAGAGCTCAAGCAAGGCCCAAACGAGAACATGTACGAGTACGTGGAAAAATTCAATGCCTTGGAGAAGAGCTGCTGCAACCTTGAGCTCCCAGAGAAATTAGTCGTCGAGTATATGCTAGATGGACTTCGCAGACTGGATAGGAAACTACTAGAGGCCTCAGCTGGAGGCAACCTCATGAACCTGACCCCAGCCAGAGTCCGACAGAAGATACAAGAAGTGGCAGAAAGTGAGCGGTTCCAGGACGAATCTACGAGAGAGGACGAGTATGCCCGAACAAGAAACGTGTCAAAAGTTGAACCCTCAGTCAGTGCCATGGCCGAACAGATCAAGGAGCTTAAGGACATGATGCAGCATGTGATCAGGAGGCAACCAGTCCAGACTAAGCCATGCGGCTTTTGTGAAGCTACAAATCACAAGACAGACGAGTGCCCTACCTTAGTGGAAGACGACCAGGCTGAGGTCAATGCCGTAGGAGATTATCAGGGTTATGGCAACCGGCCAGGGCCAGTCCGACAATATGGCGCAACCACGACTAATCAAGGAGTCAACGGACAGCCCTGGAAGAGCAACAATCAGCAACATCAGGCCCAGAGAGAGCCAGCACGACAGGGTGCGCCTCAGCAGACCCAGCAGCCCTACCAGCACCCACATCATCAGTTTCGGCAGAATGCGCCTGGACAGTATCAGCAGAGAGGGCCGAACAATAATCAGGCAGGTCCGAGTAATCACGGCTCCAACAAGTCTCTTGAAGAGATGATGAAAGAACTGACAACAACTGTGACCCATCACATGGCCAAGACCGACGGAGCAATAACCGACTTGCAGAAACAGATGTCCCAGATGGCCACGACAGTCTCAAGGCTCGAAGACAACACAGGACGGCTTCCCTCGCAGACCATTCAGAATCCGAAGGGGAACGTCAATGCAGTAACACTCAGGAGTGGACGAAGGGCATCAGGACCATCCGAGGACGAGCACCCACAAGAGCCCGAGGACGAAGCGAACGAGCCCGGTGCCTTCGGCCAAAACGAGCCCGGACCAGACCCGACTTTAGCGCCTGAGGCCTCTCGGACATGCCCGGTTCCAGCAGCCGACCCCTGTCGGCCAGGCCCGGTCCCCATCACCGAGAATTCTAACGTCCAGGTACCTCTGCCTTTTCCTGTGCAGGTTCGAGCTCCGAAGAAATACGTAATGGACAGGGAAGTGTGGGAGCTATTCAGTAAGGTAGAAATCAACATCCCACTCCTTGAGGCCATCAAGCAGATCCCGAGGTACTCTAAGTTTCTGAAGGAGTTGTGCACGAACAGACGGCGAGGAACCCAGCCCGACCAGGAGCTCATGAGCAGGAATGTTTCAGCAGTGATTCAGCGCAAGGTGCCACCAAAATGCGGTGATCCAGGCACATACACCATTCCCTGCACGATCGGTAACATTAGACTAGAGAACTGCATGCTTGATCTTGGTGCCTCTATTAATGTTTTACCATATTCGATATACTCCTGTTTGCGCATTGGTCCTCTAGAACCTGCAGGTCTCACCATACAGCTGGCGGACAGGTCGTGCAAGCAGCCCGAGGGCAAGATTGAGGATGTGCTAGTGCAGGTGGGAGAGCTAGTATTCCCAGCCGACTTCTATGTGCTCAAGATGGAGAACTGCGGCCCAACGGACCATGCACCGATTCTACTCGGCCGGCCGTTCCTCAAGACGTCAAAGATGAAGATAGATTGCGACAGTGGGACACTGTCCATGGAAGTTGAGGGGGAGGTATTCAGTTTCGACATCTTCAGGACCATGAGGCATCCCACAGAGTACGAGGCGGTCCATGCCTTAGACACCTTGGACGACCTAGTCCAGGAGGTACATCCAGAGAGAGGGACCGACCGGCTAGAGCAAGTCATCGAGGAGGCAGTGTATTCGCCAGAGGACTCATACGAGCATACAGAGGCCATCATGGATGCCCTAGATCAGCTAGAGATCGCCCAGCCACTCACACCGAGGTATGAGATTAATGCAGTTCGATTATTTAGAGCTAATGTGTGTTTGCCTTCTGTTGTGCAGGCACCTACAGTAGAATTGAAACCCTTACCCGGGCACTTGAAGTATGCGTTCCTAGGAGAGAATGACACACTACCAGTCATCATCAAGAGCGGGCTCGAGGCGGATCAAGAGAGACGGTTGATTGGAGTGCTGACCGAGCACAAGCTGGCCATCGGATGGACACTAGCCGACATCAAGGGAATCAGCCCGGCAGTTTGTATGCATCGGATTTTGCTAGATGAAGGAGCGAAGCCTTCGAGGGAGCCCCAACGCAGATTGAACCCGATTATGATGGAGGTGGTCCAGAAGGAGATTCAGAAGCTTCTGGATGCTGAAGTGATTTACCCGATCTCAGACAGTCAGTGGGTAAGTCCGGTACATGTTGTACCAAAGAAGACAGGAATCACAGTGGAGAAGAATGCCGAGGGCGAGATGGTGACTACACGAGTCAAGAATGGATGGCGCATGTGCATAGACTACAGGAAGCTGAATGCAGTTACGCGCAAGGATCACTTTCCTCTTCCATTTATTGACCAGATGCTCGATCGCTTGGCAGGTAAGCCTTATTTTTGTTTTCTAGATGGTTTTTCAGGCTATAACCAGATTCCCATAGCACCCGAGGATCAGGAGAAGACGACCTTTACATGTCCATTCGGTACGTTTGCTTTTCGCCGGATGTCTTTTGGCTTGTGTAACGCACCCGGTACTTTTCAGCGGGTCGTTACTAGCATATTCTCTGACATGATAGGTTCGTTTATTGAGGTGTTTATGGATGACTTCACTGTGCATGGTGACACTTTTGATGCATGTCTAGATAATTTGAGCATGGTACTTGCGCGTTGTGTTTCTATGAATTTGGTGCTCAATTATGAAAAGTGTCATTTTATGGTTACTCATGGAGTTGTACTCGGTCATGTAGTCTCACATGAGGGGATAGAGGTAGACAAGGCTAAGATAGATTTGATTGTTACTCTGCCATATCCCTCTACAGTCCGTGATATTAAGTCGTTTCTAGGGCATGCTGGTTTCTATCGTAGATTCATTAAGGATTTCTCGAAAAAGGCACTGCCTTTATCTAACCTCTTGCAGAAAGATGTTCCTTTTGAGTTTACAGATCCGTGCAGGGCAGCATTTGACGAGCTGAAGGATGCCCTCACCAGCACGCCCATCATTAGAGCTCCGGACTGGACTCAGCCATTTGAGATTATGTGTGACGCGAGTGATTATGCTGTAGGAGCAGTTCTTGGTCAGAAGGTGGACAAGAAGCCCGTGGTGATCTACTACGCTTCGAGGACACTAGACGTGGCCCAGAAGAACTATTCGACCACAGAGAAGGAGCTGCTAGCCGTGGTTTTTGCCTTGGAGAAATTTAGATCATATCTATTATGTACTAAAGTTGTTGTCTATTCTGACCATGCAGCTATTAGGTACTTGATGACGAAGAAGGAGGCGAAACCGAGGCTCATTAGGTGGATCCTGCTCCTACAGGAGTTTGACGTGGAGATCAGGGACAAGAAGGGCATAGAGAACACAGTTGCAGATCACTTGAGCCGTCTTGTCAGAGAGGAGGATGCCGGGCAGATTACCGAGACGTTCCCAGATGAGCACTTATATGCTATTTCGGGTAAGATGCCATGGTTCGCTCCCCTAGTGAACTACCTGGTAGGAGGTAAGTTCCCACCCTCATATTCTAGGGCACAGTGTTTGAAACTGAAGCATGATGCTAAATACTATGTGTGGGATGATCCGTACTTATGGAAAATAGGCGTAGATCAGATTCTTAGACGGTGTATCCCTGATGACGAGATTGCTTCAGTTATTAGTTTTTGCCATGAGTTAGAGTGTGGAGGCCATTTCGGCCCTAGGAGGACTGCTAGGAAGATATTAGATAGTGGATTCTTTTGGCCACATGTTTTTAGAGATGCCTACGATCATTGTAAGAGATGTGATAGATGCCAGAGAGTAGGAAACATTTCGGCCAGACAGGAGATGCCACAGGTCCCCATATTGGTGAATGATGTGTTTGACATTTGGGGGATAGATTTCATGGGTCCTTTTCCTGCTTCATGTGGTTTTGAGTTTATCTTAGTTGCAGTTGATTATGTGTCCAAGTGGGTGGAGGCCAAGGCCACTAGATGTGCTGATGCTAAAACTGTCGTAGACTTTTTGCGCACTAACATCTTTTGCAGGTACGGAGTACCTAAGGCTATTATCAGTGATCAGGGGACACACTTCTGCAACCGCATCATGGCATCCACACTGAAGCGCTACCATGTTCATCACCGGACTTCCACAGCATATCACCCCCAGACGAATGGGCAAGCGGAGATCTCCAACCGCGAAATTAAGGGAATTCTGGAGAAGATGGTAGGACCGACTAGGAAGGATTGGAGCCAGCGGTTAGATGAGGCATTGTGGGCGTACAGGACAGCTTACAAGACCCCGATAGGCACCTCGCCTTTTCGGTTGGTCTATGGGAAGGCGTGCCACTTGCCAGTAGAGTTAGAGCACAAGGCGTATTGGGCACTGAAGAAGTGCAATCCAGACTTACAGGCAGCCGGGTTAGACAGGCAGTTACAGTTGTGTGAGCTTGAGGAGCTGCGCCTCGAGGCTTATGAGAGCCAGACAGACTACAAGGCGCGGACCAAGCTCTACCACGACAAATTCATACTCAGGCGATCGTTTGAAGTCGGACAGAAGGTGCTCTTATTCTCATCACGGTTACGACTCATGCCCGGGAAGTTGAGGTCCAGATGGACCGGCCCTTACACCATTACACGGGTTTTTAATCATGGAGCAGTCGAACTAGAAAGCCAGACAGGAGGAGACCGATTCAGGGTCAATGACAGCGGGTGAAGCACTATCATGGAGAGGCCGACCTGACCATTCACCAGTTAGACCTAGCCGAGCCAGTTGAGACCACCACTGATGAGATTGCAGTTGACGAGCCTCCTGACACTTAGAGGAGGTACTGTCGAGCCAACGACGTTAAACAAAGGCGCTCGCAGGGAGGCAGCCCTGCACGGTTTGCACTGCATTTTATTTATTTACTATGTTCATTTATGAGTCTTATTTGTCACATTGTACCTTGGAAAGGATTCGGTTTCATTTTGTAGGGATTGGACTTAGTCGGCCGGATAATTCACTTGCGAGCTACGCACTTTGCACTCTACGCTACGCATTTTAGCACCAGACGAGTCCGGGTCGCGTCCCATTGAGACCGGACTTGGCCCGAGTTCAGCCGACCGCGTCTACACCCCAGGGGAGTCTTGCTCTACCCTTCTCCTTCCCTTATCTATTTATTGCATGCATTTGTGTGTCTAGATTTGAGTCGTGCCGTGAGGACACGGCTCATTTCAAAAGTGTGGGGTGGAAGAGTCAGTTATGAGTCAGTTATCGAGTCAGCATGCCCACCACACAGAGTCAGCACGTTTCGAGTCATTTTTTAAAATTTTTGTACATGATTACTTCACTATTTCCTAGACTTGCAGAATTGGATAATGATATGGTGAAATAGATAGAGCCGATTACATGCATGTCTTTGGTGAAAATTGATTTGTGCGACTAACTTGTGATCTTAAAATTTTGCGAGCCTTTGTTAGTTGAGATAAACAGGGATGTGGAGTTGATAGCAATGCCCTAGAGAGACTTGACAGATCATTCAAAGACCGGACTCAGGATATATGGTTATGTGGAGCTTGTGGAGGCTAGCACTTCGAGGCAAACATAGTACGAGTCTGCTCCGCCACTGCGGCACACTTTGCGATGGTTGGGACGGGAATACTTCACACCGTCCAGACTCTAGTTCAAGTAGCCGGGAAAATAGACAAGCGACCCTTGGATTGACCCGCGCAAAAGGACGATGATGAGCGAGAGCAAGTAGGTTTGAGCAAGTCACAATCCGCACTACAAAGAAAAATCCACTACCATTGTGATAGTCCACACGTCCCACATGTGAAAAGCGTCATTGAGAATGCCAAATCATATGACGCTATAGCTAGCTGAAAAGCACTCCATTACTTGAGCCCGAATCTATCACGTGCAAGAAAAATCAGCGAGACATAACCATATAGCAGCGAGTTCGAGTCCGAGAATGAGGGTTCATGGGTCTAAACAGGGCTATCTCCAGATACATCCGAATTGATTTGCATCTCGACCCAAAGGTAACACGTATCTTTAACCCATGTTTTCGCACAAAGATATTAGTAGCAAGCATGCATAACAGGTAGGATCTATAGTAGCCAAGTCATGTCCATGTAGCTCGTCTAGGATGACCGAAGCATTGTGGTGTTTACATTAGTCGTTCCTCTTATGACCTTGTTCTTGTTCGGGACGAACAAGTTTAAGTGTGGGGTGGTTTGATGAGCCGTATTTATACGACTCATCGAGTCATTAATTCCCACCATTTCATTCACTTTATTATGCGAACAGTTACTTTTTAGTGTTGTTTCGTATTTCAGGTGATTTGGAAGCTCTAGGAGGAAACACGCTTAAAAGACGGCATTTTCATGCCAGAAACATCGCAGTGGAAGAACATAATTCCGGCATGAACAGTAATTCCGGCATGAACAGTAATTCCGGCATGAATAGTACTTCCGGCGTGAATAGTAATTCCGGCGTGAATAGTGATTTTGGGCCGTGAACAGTAACTTCGAAAAAAAGAAAGAAAGTCCAAGCCCTCAATCCAGCAGCCGGCCCACTCTACATTGTGATATTAGGGCAACATTCAAAAGCTAGGGTTTAGGAAGGTTCCAAGAAGATCAAAGGGTTTCTCAAACCCTATATAAGGAGGAGTCCACAAGCCATCTCAATCATCCCATTCATCACTTAGCCGTGTGCCCTAGACCTAACTTGGTCCGCCGCCCATCTCCTCCATCAGCCGCCGTGAGCTCCTCCTTGCTTCCGCCACTTCTCAGCCTTGCACGGCCAGCTTGTTCTTCATTCGGTTTTAGTGAGAATCCTTGTTTCCTTTTATTTATTGTATTGTTATTCCATGGCTATGTGTAACTAATCCGACTATTCGGGTTAGGGTTAAATAATTGTGACTATTGTTTTGAGATTCTGATCTTACTTATTATTATTGCATTCTATTTAGTTCTTGTGCCAATTATCAGTTTGAATTATTAGGCTAAGGGGAGATCCGAAAGGGTACAACTTAACCTAGTTATTCTTACTATCCATTCACTGCTTATTTGATACCGACCCAGTTAGAATAAGTAGTCGCACGAAACCTAATATAACCAGACCAGGAGTATTAGGTTTGCTAGAATTAAAACGGTTATAACCAGACCAGGAGTAACCCTAAGAAGCAAGAATAAACATTAGAAATCAAGGATGAACGTAGTCACAATTGAATAAAACCCTAACCTGAATATCTTCTCTGATTGATAAAACCCCCTCTTATTTTCGTGCCTTGCTTTTGTTCACTAACCTTTACTCTCACATTAGTTTCTTGTCTTTCTCCATTACAGAACAAAGTAGTAGCTATCTAGCTCCCTTGGGTTCGACCCTTGCTTGCCATTGTGCTAACCCACAGTTCATTGCGAGGAAATTATAAATTGTTTTTGCACAGGTACGACGACAGCCTGTTCAATAGGCCAAGACTTAGATGCAGCAATGGCTAGAATAATTCTTACTGAAGACATCTTAGTGACTGGTGCAAATGTTTCAGTGTAATCAAGACCTTCCTTCTGTGTATAACCATTTGCAACCAATCTAGGTTTGTACCTTTCAATTGTTCCATCTCACTTGTGCTTGATCTTATACACCCATTTGCACCCAATGGCATGCTTGTTCAAAGGCAAATCACAGATTTCCCATGTATTATTATCAGCTAAGGCAGTCATCTCTTTGTTCGTTGCTTCAATCCATTTAGAGTCTTTTGCTGCTTGTGTATAACGCGCTCCGGCTTGAAATGCCCATATCGCCTCATAGTTATCTGATATAGAAGAGACTGAACTCCAGCAACAACTTTCTGCCAGCTCCGTTCTTTCCAATAGTGTTAAGCTCTCCGCTTCTAAAGCTCAAGAGCAGTCACTGTGTCCCCCATTACCGCAATAGACGCAGAACCTCCTACTCCTGAGTTAGAAGACCATGACCCATCACAGCATACAACAATACATTCCTCCTGGTCTGTTCGATTCCCAGTTTTACCAAATCCCATCGAAGTTTTCTTCTCAAATTGCTACAATAGATTCAGAACTTTTGAGTAGCACCAATCCAGGACTATAACAAGCTTTGCCATGAATCTATTATATCAAATAGCCAACATGATGAGTCGTATTTATACGACTCGTTGAGTCAATTATTCCTATTTATTTCAACACTTTCTTATGCGAACAGTTACTTTTTAGTGTTGTTTTGCATTTCAGGTGTTTCGGGAGCTCTAGAAGGAATACACGCTTAAAGACGGCATTTTGGTGCCAAATACATTACATGGAGTTCGTGGAGATCGACTCGAGAGCCCAAGCCAAGACTGACGAGCTGCCCAAGGCAAGCTTCTCCGAGAGGATCGCGGACGTAGGCCATTTTATGGTCGCGGTCCGCGGCTGGTAATATGGTCATGATCCGCGGAGATAATATGTGCAGCGTCCGCGGCTGACGTCAGCAAGTCGAGATTTGGATGCCTGGCCCAAACAAAATTAGAAACTCAACTTCCTTATAAATTAGGGTTTCTGATCTCATAATCAGTATCAAAAATTTTCAGCTTTGAAGCGACACGGCTCGAGAGAAGATCAAGCTTTCAACAAGAGAGAAGAGAATTTCTACTTTCATTCAAAAATATTCGTTTATTATTCCCATGGATATGAGTAGCTAAACTCTTCGTTCAGTTTAGGGTTTCGTATTTTGTGAACATGTTTTGAGATTCTTGTTCTTAATGCAATTCTATATTTTACTAGTTCTTGTGCTCATTCTTACGAATTAAATTGCTGGACTAATTGGAAGCTTTGTCGCAAAGCTTAGTTGAACAACTAATTCTTACCGTTAATATTTACCGGATACTTTGTCGTAAAGGTAGATAGTAACACCTAAGCTAAATAATACCTTTGTCAGATTGCTTAGTTTAGGAGAGAACTAGAAGCCTAACACCTTTGTCGGGTTAGGTTGTGGCGTATCACCTTTGTCGTGATACTTGGGTTATTACCTTTGTCGGAACAACCACACTTTGAAATATAAAATTGATCATTAGATATCTATGATAAACGTGTCACAATGGAAACCCTAGACTGAATTTTCTCGCTGATTGAAATCCTCGTTATTCCTTTCTCCTGTGTTGTTACAATACTTGCTCACACAGAAAAACCCCCTTCTTTATTTGCATACAAGAACAGTTTCACAAACCAGCTCTCTAGGGTTCGACCCCGCTTACCGCTTTACTAGCTAATAGCAGGAGTTTATAAATATAAGTTTGACGCGTCAGACGACGCGCGTCACAACACTCCTACCATAAGCCTCTTAAGATTTTTACTATACAAGCTTCTGTCATATAGCCCGACAACCAATCAGTTATATTATATATCTCTTTTCAAATGTTGCACAGAAACATCCATCCCCAATTTCCTCCACAACTCTTTAGACCACCAACATTCTACAAATAAGGGATAAGCCAAGTCATTTTTTGAACCCACAAAAATAACACCCAAACTCCGGATCACACCCCCTTCTCCTGAGATTAACAGCCCTTCTCATGCGATTAATAGCTACTTGCAAAGAATTATGAAACACAGCTTCCACGACAGTAATTTGGTCGTCTCTGTAAGCTTTATTCTTTGAAATTGTTTCCATGCTCTACCCACCACTTCTCTATTTGATGATTCCCCACTGCCCTTGCTTTTCGCCAGCAACCAGTTCCTAACCAAAGAGTATGTTGACTTGACGGTAAACTCCCACTGACTGAAATTTTTCCATTTCCAATCCTCCGCATCTATTCCTTCTTGTAGTCCACTCCTGAAAATCTCCAGGACCCCATGTAAGCATTTCCACGCATAAGAGTCATAACGCCTCCTTATCCTTGCATTCAAGATGTCACCATCCTTGAAGTATTTTTCCTTATACACCATGCAAATCAATTGGTCCGAAAACCTTACGAATCTCCACAACTGCATCATTAACATTGCAACACTCATGGCCTCAAAGTTTCGCAAACCCAAGCCCCCTTTTTCTTTCACCTTCTGCATCCATTCCTTAGTAATCCAGTGTATGCCCCTCTTCTTAGAATTACTTCCCCACAAAAAATGAATGACCATCGACAGAAACTTATCACATTAACTTTTAGGCACTTTAAAACAGTTCATAACATATAGATGCATAGCTTGTAAACAGGCCTTTATCAACGTTTTTTTACCTGCCGCCCACAGAAGGATGGAATTCCAGGAATGCACCTGCTTTTTTATCTTTTCCTCTAACCACCTAAAAATTTCCACTTTATTTTGACCCATAATTAATAGTAATCCAAGGTACTTAGAATGTTTCCCAACCAGCTTCATCCTCATACATTCAGCAAGCGGGCACATCATGTTATAATCAATATTGTTACTCCCTGAAATTTCATACTTTTGATCATTTACATGTTATCCAGACACCTTCTCATACATTTTCAGCACCTCCTTCAGCCCCAACAAACTGTAAAAATTAGCTTTTACAAATAAAAGACAAGCATTCGTGAAAAATAAGTGATTAATTTTGGGGACTCCCGTGCCTAGCCTTATTCCTTCTATTATGTTACTCTCATGTTCTAGGTTCAGCTTCAATGATAACCATTCTTGAAAAGTTATTACAAAAGTACTAGCTAATAGGCTAAAGGTCTGCTTGCCCGAAGTTTTTTCCCGGTCACAAAGCCCCTTTTTAAAGAACACTTTATCTCAGATAATATTTTGGTAGCTCACAAGTGCTAACTTGTTGAAAAAGTAGAGATGGGATCACCTTGTCTTAAATCTCTACTTGGCACTATAAGATTTGAAAAGTTTCCATTCATCTTCACTTTATATGTCTTAAACTCTAGCTTAGTAACATTTTCTCCAAGAAATCCCACTCTACTTTCTCAACAAGTGAGCACTTGTGAGCTACCAAAATATTATCTGAGATAAGGTGTTCTTTAAAAAGGGGTTTTGTGACCGGGAAATAACTTAGGGAAAGCAGACCTTTAGCCTATTAGCTAGTACTTTCGTAATAACTTTCATAATCACATTACACAAACCAAAAGGCCTAAAGTCCCCCACCTTACTCGGCCCCTTAATTTTCAGCACCAAGACAATCAAAGTTTCCTTAAGCGAGCTGTCAGTAGTTCCTTCATTCAAAAATCTCACCACCTCATTTATCACATCCTCTTTCACTACAACCCAGACACCCTGATAAAACATTGCAGAAAAAAAATCCAAACATAGGGCTTTAGTGGGTGCATCTGGAAAAGGACACTCCTTACTTCAGCTTTCGTGTATATGGCTCCATCAATTTCAGATTCATCTCTTGGCTGACTCTTCGAGGGACTATGTTCAGTATTCCACCCCAGCCAGACTCTGATCCCTCCTAGGCCTGAAATAAATCTTTGAATTGATTGGTAATAACATTCAGAATTGCATCAGTGTCATATACCTCCTACCAATCATCCCTCTTCAGCATGCTGATCAATTTCTTATCTCTCCTATGTGTCGCTTTTGAACTGAAAAAAAGATAGTTTTTTTGCCCCCTTCCTTCAGCCATTTTGTCCTTGCCCTTTGCCTCCATAACAGTTCCTCCCTTGCTAGCCATTCATCCAGCTGGGCCGAAACAGCTACTTCTTCGTCGATTATTTCACTTGTTCTGACTTGAGCCTGTAAAGAGTTGATCTTTTCTTTAGCCTCTTGATCTACTTTTGCACATTCCCAAAACTTTGATCAGTCCATCTTTTCAGGTCTTCCCCACTTGCCCTTAACTTTTCTCTTATTAATGATTCACTGCGACTAAATCTCCTCCAAATAGCTTTAACCTCATCTTTGAAGTTGTCTTCTCGCGTTCACATTGGTTCAAATCAGATGCTCTGATCAGAAGCCATCCTCCTATTCTGTTTTTCCAACCACAAAACCACAGGACGATGATCTGAATCCATTGCCCAACTATTAATGACTGATGCCTTTGCGTATAGATTCTTCCATTATTTGTTTGCAACAACTCTGTCTAGCCTCGCTCTCGTTTCCTCCTCCCCCTTCTTCAATTTGAAAAAATGAATTTTGGTCATGTAAAGTCAATGTCCCTAAGTGAGCAGTCACTTAGCGCCTCTCTGTATTTCTTCATCTGAGCATGGTTCCTTTCACTTCTTCCTTCAATTTCATCAAAGTACAACGTCTCATTAAAGTCGCCCATCACCACACACGCTCCCTGATACATCTCCTTTAACTGTCTGAGAAGGCCACAACTCTCGTCTCTTTTGTTCACTCTGGGATTTCCATAAAACAACGTCAAACTAAAGGATGCTTCAGGTTTCACCTCTGCATGAATGTGAAATCTCAAAAAGGACTTGACCATGACATCAGCAACTTCATTCTACAATATCGCCCAGCCTCCCGACAATCCAACTCCGCTAATAGGAAAACAGTTATTAAAACACAACTTTTATCTCATCAAGTCCCAGTCGCCCGATTTGAACTTCGTTTCAATAAGCCCCAAAAGTTTTGATTTGTGAGACTGGATAAGGTTGCTTGTCGCCCTAACTGCCCGTGGGCGACCTAGACCACGGTAATTGCACGATAAGCAATTCATTACTCCTAGCGGACCCGAAATTTGATCGCCGCCACTTCTTAGATGTTTCTTGAACCGTCATCTACCATATCTGTCTCCGGCCAATCATCGCAACAGCCATACTCCTTGCTTCTCGCCTCCTGTTTGAGGACCTTGAAACAAACCCCTACACCGCTCATTCTTCTTTTTCCCTTCATATCTTTTAGTTGAACTTGACAAACTAAGTGGGCTTTGTCCGGCCCAATCTAGACTGGTTATCTCTACTGCAAGGATTAGGCGACATTTTTCTTTCCTGCCTCACCTACCTCCAACATATTAATTTGCTTCTCCAGGCCATGCCATTAGGGCATATATGCACCCATGACTAGGGAAATGCTAAAAGAGTCACATAGCATTTTTCTTCAAATTAAATACACAAATAAAGGTAGGAAGTTCTCTCACACGTCCTCAAGGAGCATTTGTGAGAGAACTTCCTATTTAATTTTGTGTTTTGTTCGGAGGAAATTCTAGGTGAGGAAGTCATCTCCTAGTATTTTATTGCTCATGGGTGCGGATGCCCTTAGACCAACTTCCTTCCCTTCTACAGTTCTACTCCCTCTAATATTTCCAGGCCATTTATTTCCTTCTTCAGCCATCATTATATTAATTTGCTACTCCATACTCTCTTTTGTGTCTTTTCGGTTTCCCATGATGGTTTTTGATTCTGCAGCTTCTTCGTTCACTCTCGTCACTGCTCCCCGGCGTTATCTATTGTGTTTATAGAGCCATGGATCTGCCTCGACTTTCTAACCATACCTCCCTTTCTTTGTCTCCTGCAAAACGGTGTTCCTTCTGAGATCTGACATATGCAGCTTCCTTTGTGTTCATAGCTATCTCAGGATTCTCTACCGCTTTGGATCCCAACAGCATTCCGCAACTACTCGTTTTATGTGAGATAACTCTGCAGTGCTTATACTTGAAGTCCCCCCAAAATGGTTCCACTGCTCCATCCTCCAATGTCACGTGGACGCCCTCCTTTATTTGTTCGCTGATATCCACCTCCACTATAAAGCGTGCAAATTTCTTTCGCCTTGTATCTTCTTACGTACGTTTCCTGCTTAAGTTGCTAGCCCCGAAGTGATTTTTTCCTTCATCAGCTCCACTGAAATACTATAGAGTTTGATCAATAGTTGGACCTTGGTAAAATCCAATTCCTCTGGTCGCCGTCAAACTATCCATCTTCTGATTATTATGACCTAATTTTGGTATAACTGCGAAGCCCCCTCCAGCACTGCTCCAAGTCTCAATTGATCGCTTAATTTAACAACCACCATATTCCTCAGTATTTCTTCGAAGGTTTCTCTGGTCAGTATCTTCCTGGCTTTTTTTAAGTATTACTGTGATGGCGTTAACATTGAATTTCTCCCTAGTTGACAACTTCATCACCACCACCGCCCGTTTGTTTGCTCCTTGCCAAATTTGCTTTCTCATCGATACTGCCAATTGTCCTTTGAATCGCCTAGACAACATATCAATTTGATTTTCTATAGTATTGTCCTCTTCCATGGCGTGGCTCGTCAAAGTAAGCACCAGATAATATTATAAATCTCGAAATAGGAAGCAACAAAGTATAATGTCGACACTTAACTTTGTTTTAGGAAACTCTCAAATAAACTCTGATAGCAGGTTTACAGGGTTTTAATGCCTTAGTGTTTTTCTTGTTTGCATTGAATTGCATTGCTGGTGTTTTAGAGGGAATTTCCGTTTCTGTTTGTATTTCAGTTGCTGCCTCGGGACGGCGTCGTTTTGACTCACGCTGTGTATTGCGTTTGAGTCAAAACGACGTTGCTTCGCTGAGTGCATATATTCCCTCTTTTCCCCAATTGTAATTTGATTCGATTGAAGGAGAAAAACCCTAAATGCTTTCCCTGTAAATGTAATCTCCTCCGATCGATTCTGCTGTTCCGTTTTGTCATCCCGATCAACAATCGAGTCTCCGACGATGCTGTTTCACATGGTATCAGAGCAGGCGGTGACTCTGGTGAGTTGATTTCCATTCGATTGCAAGTTTTTTTTTGCATTTCGCATTCCTTAGTCTTCCTCAGTTGTCATGAGTGATTCGGGTGATAATTCGAGTCCACTAGTTGGAACACCTGTTGTTGTGAATCCTGCACATCCGAGTGTGGTTGATGATCCTTATAATGTGCATCATAATGAGATTACCGGTAATCCAATAGTAAGTGATGTATTGATCGGACAAGAGAACTATGTGAGTTGGAGGCGATCAATGGAGATAGCTGATGGACCATAATTGTATGAATCATAAACACAGTTAAACCCACCAAATTAGACTATTTGTCTATTTAACTTTTGCTTGTTAGTTCCGATATTTATCTACAGGGTATTTTGGAGTCTAGAGAGAATACAGGCTAAGGAGGAGTTTTAAAGCTGAAAATGAATTACGAGTCAGGACACGACCAGATTCCGACTGTACAACTTTCATGGAACCAACTTGGAATCATTCAAATATGCTAGAACAGTCGGCGTTTGGACAAGAACGCAATGCAAAGGCACCAAGCCCGGTAAAAGCCAAACAAGGGCAATTTCAGCCGATTTGGGATTTCGACCATGTTCCAAGCAGAATTTGGCTTAGGTTCCTTCTTGAGAACATCTTAGAATGACATTTTCATTCAGAATACACTCTCCAAAATCAGAGAAGCTCCGGTCAAATTCCGGTCAAACCGATGGCTTTTGAGAAACAAATATCTTCCGATGGCTTTTGGAGTGGTGACTCACCCCGATGGCTTTTGCTCTCCTTATGCCATGTGTTGAGATCTCAAGCCACAAGCCTCTCCTCCCTTGACAAGTGTATGTCTCTCCTTGCCTCCCTTAGCCTATAAATAGACATCGTCTCTTCACTTGTAAATCATCCACAAATCCATCCCCATTCCAAACACAAATCACTTATCTCTCTAAGTTGAGAGCACAATCCTTGTAATACTTTTGTTTGAAATCTATAATACTCCTGTTGGTTCTTGAGTATTCTAGTAGTCTTTGAGAATACTCCTGTTGGTTCTTGAGTATTCTCCTTTAGTAAAGGAGAATACTCAAGAACCAACAGGAGTATTATAGATTGGGTTTTTCCCTGCAATATGCTAGTAAAGCGGTTCTTGAGTATTCTAGTCGTCTGACGCGTCAAATTTAATATTTATATTTTTCCCTGCAATATGCTAGTAAAGCGGCAAGCAGGGGTCGAACCCTAGAGAGCTGGTGTGGTTCAGTTGTCCTGTAAACAAAGTTGATTGGGTTTTTTTTTGTAAGCAAGTGTAAGAAAGCACAAGAGAAAATAATAACGAGGATTTCAATCAGCGAGAAAATTCAGTCTAGGGTTTCTTTTGTGACACGTTCATCATCGATATCTAATGATCAATTTTATATTTCAAAGTGTGGTTGTTCCGACAAAGGTAACAACCCAACTATCCCGACAAAGGTGATAAGCCACAACCTAACCCGACAAAGGTGCTAGACTTCTAGTTCTTTCCTAAACTAAGCAATCCGACAAAGGTATTATTTAGCTTAGATGTTACTATCTACCTTTACGACAAAGTATCCAGTAAATATTAACGGTAAGAATTAGTTGTTCAACTAAGCCTTGCGACAAAGCTTCCACTTAGTCTAGCAATTTAATTCGTAAGAATGAGCACAAGAACTAGTGAAATATAAAATAGCATTAAGAACGAAAATCTCAAAACGTGTTCACAATATACGAAACCCTAAACCGAAAGAGAAATTTAGCTACTCATTGTCATGGCAATAATCACAAGTATTTTTGGATGAAAGTAAATAGAAATTCTCTGTATCGCCGAAAGCCTCGCGTTCTTCGTCTTCTCCAGAGCTGTCTCAGTCTTCGTAGAATGATTGATGATTTGATACTGAAAACCCTAGCCCAAGCTTCTTATTTATAGCAAAACTGTATTCCCAAATCTGATTTTGGGTTGAATTATCAAGTATCGGACTTGCTGACGTCATCAAACGGCCTGCTGACGTCAGCCCTCGTCGACTGGTCGCGTTCGGCAGCAACATTAACGGCGCGTTCGCAGTCAACATTAGCGTTAATGCTAATGTCTCTTGCGGACGCGATCCGCACTGAGTGCCGTTCCTTCTTCTTTGCGCCAGATCCGACTTCAACTCTGGATTTGACCCTCTATACGGTCTCGGACGCTCTCGGTGTGAACTAGAGAGTTGTAGGGAATTGAGTCACCTTTGCAATGGCATGTGGCTCGTATTTTTCTGATCAGCGGTCTATTCCCAGCACTCCGTCGACTGTCTAAAGGTCTGATCTGCCATTGCGATGTTTTTGGCATAAAATGCCGTCTTTTATGCGCGTTTCCTCCTAGAGCTCCCGAAACACCTGAAATGCAAAACCATACTAAAAAGTAATTGTTCGCATATAAAAGTGTCGAAATAAACGGGTTTAGTTGACTCGACGAGTCGTATAAATACGACTCATCACTTTCCTTAGATTAAAACACTACCTGCACTTACTTCCTTAGTATAAACTGCCCTTTCAACTGCTGACGTTCCGCAAGACTTGCGGATCACGCAACAACCGCTGTAAGTCTTCTTTTTACTTTCAGTATTTACTTTTATGTCATTTACTTTTCTGCACTAAAAACCAAAACCAACCAACCAATCACTTAGCTGTTAGTAGTAAAACCTCAATCAACCAAAAAACACGCTCCCCCGCTGTACGACCCCTCAAAGAACAACTTATCCCCCTAATTCCCTTGGGTTCGACCCCTACTTACCACTTGCTACCCAGTAGTGAAGTCGCGAGTTGCGGACTTATAAATTTATTTGTACATTTGCTCTGACGACAAGCATCTGTCAAATTGGCGCCGTTGCCGGGGAGTTAGCCGTCGGATTAGTTGTTCTTTCCTTTCCCTTCTCGTTTCTTCATCACGCTACACACTATGTATGCATGGACAACACGATATCTTCCTCTGTTCGGAGGTACGGATGGAGAAGACCCAGTACAACATTGCCAAAACTTTCACCACATTTGCCGCCACATAAAACCTGAAAATGAAATGTTAGAGGAATTTAAGCTTAAATGCTTCAAATTCTCTTTAACTGATTATGCGACGATTTGGTATTACACATCAACCGCTAGTCGTGCAGAATATTTTGTGGACCTTTGCGTCCCATTCCTGAAGGAATTATCCCCCCCATCCTTACGCCAAAAAACCCGTGAGAAGATCATGTGCTTGCAACAATCCCGGGATGAGACTTTGGACGAATACTACACTAACTATGACACCATCGTCTCAAGCTGCCCGCACCATGGATTCACGAAGAAAGTTCTTCTTCAAAAATTTCTTCGTGGGATGAGGGCCGATGAGCTGACAAAGATTAACGAAGCAATGAGAAGATCAGCCGGGAACTTATCCATGGCAGACATGTGGAACCTCATAAATGACCTGGCCGCAGCCACAAAACGAATACCCCAAGCTGACAAAGGAATGCAGATAGAAGAGGCTGGTCCAGAGACTGATGAAGAAGATACTCCCGAGCCATCTGAAGGATCAGACATGGAAAGCATCGGAAGCAACGAGGAAAAATCCTCATGGGATCTCGAAGAGGTGCCAACAAGGGAAGAAGTCCAAAACACCACTGAAAACTACGTGATCCATGAAGAGGCTAAAAGGAGGATGGGAAAAGGGCCTGAGCAGAACGACTCCTCGATGGAGCATGTTTTCGCCATAACTGGACAAGGCAGCCCTAAACACCAGAAAACCCAATTCAAGAAGCTAGTAGTAAAAGGTCCCTCACCTTCTCAGAGACGTTGGAAGGAGAAACCGGCAGAACCATGGGAACTGGACCCAAGCCCATCATCCCCCAAAAACACAGGAAGAGTCAAAGCAAGAATCAAGGTTGGCGCAATAAAGAAGTACGACCTGAGCCACCCATGGGATCCAAACCAGTGATCCAGGAATGAGGTACTGTCGAGCCAACGACGTTAAACAAAGGCACTGGTCGGGAGGTAACCCGACACCTATCTTACTTTCAGTACTTTTATTTTTTGTCATTTAGTTTTTTCTCCAATAAGTCGCTCTCACCCACTTGGTGCATAGAATGAAATGACTATTCAGGAATCGGTTATGGGTGCAACATCAAGCCAGTCAGGCCTATGCCAAGAGTTCAAAGCCCCTGCCGAACTCCCTCGATTATCCAGCCTCGAGCCATGTCGTTCACTCGACACCTTAAAGGGAGTTCTGTTCTTCCCTTTTCATTAATGTCATTTCCTTCTCGTATAATACCTGCTTGCATGGCTTTTGAACTAAGTCATTTCGTAAAGAATGCCTTCGTTCAAAAGTGTGGGGTGAGAACCACCTGTGTACATTAGTTAAATAACATGTTTTTCTTTTTTTTAATATTATCTTTTTGAAAATATGAACTTGAGAATGTGAAAAAGATAGATCATAATTCATGCATTTACCTTGTGAAAATTCAACTGTTTAAAAACTTAGAATGTAACTTCTCATTTGTCCCTTTGTGCTGAGATAAACTAGGGATGTGGAGTTGATAGAAACTGCCCTAGAGGGACTTGGCAAGCACTCAAAGGACTGAATTTCGCTATATGGTTTTCGAAGTCAGTGGAGGCTGCACTTCGGGTTTCAGAGAAGATTGAAGTCATCTCCGCCATGCAGCGTTTATGCAAAATAAAAGGGACGGGACGGGAATCAAACCGTCCTATCTCTAGTCCTAATAGCCGGGAAAATAAATGAGCGACCCTCATTTTGACTCGCGCAAAACGGCAAGGATGAGAGAGAGCGGGGAGGTATTTCCATATGCTTGCGGGCGATGATTGGACCTACCAAAAAGGCTTGAGAAAATGGACTAGCAAGCCACAAAAAGGCAAAAGCTCAAAGAGCTAATCAAAGGCCAAAGGCCAAAATTGTGAAGGTTTTAACCGAACAAAAGTGAAGAACTCAAAGAGTCAAATCAAAGGCCAAAGGCCGATTCACTACAAAAAAAAAGCTGTCCCTCGCCAAAAAGAAATCAAAAGGCTCAACTCAGTGAAACCCGAACCGAATCACGTGCTAGAGAAAGCTACAAGGAAACCATATAGTGCAAGACGGTCCCGAGAATGCAGTCCAGGATCTTGAAAAGGGCTATCTCCCGAAACATCCGAATTAATTTGCATCTCGGCACGAAGGTACAAGTATCAAGTTTCTTCTATTTATTTACACGGTTTAATTTGGTAATAAGTAAGTAATGCATGAATTAGGATAAATCTAGTCCCACAGTCTAACTTTCATATTTTAAAAGCTTACTTAGATAGTGTGTGCCGCCCTTTAATAGCATTGTTCGGGACGAACAACTAAAAGTGTGGGGTGATCTGATGGACCATAATTGTATGAATCATAAACACAGTTAAACCCACCAAATTAGACTGTTTGTCTATTTAACTTTTGCTTGTTAGTTCCGATATTTATCTACAGGGTATTTTGGAGTCTAGAGAGAATACAGGCTAAGGAGGAGTTTTAAAGCTGAAAATGAATTACGAGTCAGGACACGACCAGATTCCGACTGTACAACTTTCATGGAACCGACTTGGAATCATTCAAATATGCTAGAACAGTCGGCGTTTGGACAAGAACGCAATGCAAAGGCACCAAGCCCGGTAAAAGCCAAACAAGGGCAATTTCAGCCGATTTGGGATTTCGACCATGTTCCAAGCAGAATTTGGCTTAGGTTCCTTCTTGAGATCATCTTAGAATGACATTTTCATTCAGAATACACTCTCCAAAATCCGAGAAGCTCCGGTCAAACCGATGGCTTTTGAGAAACAAATATCTTCCGATGGCTTTTGGAGTGGTGACTCACCCCGATGGCTTTTGCTCTCCTTATGCCATGTGTTGAGATCTCAAGCCACAAGCCTCTCCTCCCTTGACAAGTGTATGGCTCTCCTTGCCTCCCTTAGCCTATAAATAGACATCTTCTCTTCACTTGTAAATCATCCACAAATCCATCCTCATTCCAAACACAAATCACTTATCTCTCTAAGTTGAGAGCACAATCCTTGTAATACTTTTGTTTGAAATCTATAATACTCCTGTTGGTTCTTGAGTATTCTAGTAGTCTTTGAGAATACTCCTGTTGGTTCTTGAGTATTCTCCTTTACTTACTGTCTTTCAAAAACCCTCGAGTACTTAGCTATGGTATCCACCTCTATGGATATTCGTAGCTAAACTCTTCATTTAGTTGAAGGGGTGTACTTGTATCATAAAATGTTTTAGGCTATACTCTTAGTGCCTCTTCTTTGTGTTCAAAACTTGTTCTATGTGCCATATATTAGGTCAGAACTTCCAAGGTTGAGTGGATGCTTGAAATGGCAAAACTCTTCCGTGGGGGTTCGTGAACATACTCGGGTAAGTGGATGCTTGAAATGGCAAACCTTATCTGAGGAGTTCGACCTCTCTAAAACACCATTTGGTTTGATCGGAAATGATTGATCAAATGGATGCACATAGGCTAGTATACC
Organism: Rhodiola chrysanthemifolia; assembly: GCA_033675395.1. NCBI lineage: Eukaryota > Viridiplantae > Streptophyta > Magnoliopsida > Saxifragales > Crassulaceae > Rhodiola > Rhodiola chrysanthemifolia. The sequence continues at coordinate 34,605,609 of CM066207.1, read as the reverse complement.
TTGAAATGGGGTGCTAGTCTAAATAGAACAAGTGCTCTACGACCTTGAAATGGGCTAGACAGTGTGGCAAATCGAGCGCTTGAAATGGCCTTGATACACGTTTGAATACTTAACAGGATCACTAAAGGTCAATGATAAACATGCTATGATACAAGGCCCCCAAAACCGAATGCTTTCCTTAGATTAAAACACTACCTGCACTTACTTCCTTAGTATAAACTGCCCTTTCAACTGCTGACGTTCCGCAAGACTTGCCGATCACGCAACAACCGCTGTAAGTCTTCTTTTTACTTTCAGTATTTACTTTTATGTCATTTACTTTTCCGCACTAAAAACCAAAACCAACCAACCAATCACTTAGCTGTTAGTAGTAAAACCTCAATCAACCAAAAAACAAGCTCCCCCGCTGTACGACCCCTCAAAGAACAACTTATCCCCCTAATTCCCTTGGGTTCGACCCCTACTTACCACTTGCTACCCAGTAGTGAAGTCGCGAGTAGCGGACTTATAAATTTATTTGTACATTTGCTCTGACGACAAGCATCTGTCAATAGCCATGTCTGGCCGATCGAAGTTAGCTTTCATTGAAGGTAAATATCCTAAGCCGAGTGATCCGATTATGGCAGCAAGGTGGCAAAGATGTAATGATGTGTTGATGTCTTGGTTAATCTGTTCAGTTTCTAAGAAAATCGTTGGTGAGATATTACATGCTAGAGATGCTATGACAGCATGGGAAACACTTCGGTCCAGTTATGCAGGAACTAATTTAGCTAGAATATCTGAGATACAAAGGGAACTTGGAAATTTGGTGCAAGGAGATCTATCTGTTATGGCTTTTAAGCAAAAACTTGAGTCCTTATGGCAAGAGTTAGACAGCATCAAGTTTATTGAGTGTGGTAACACTAGAGCCTGTACTTGTTGCAAAAAGCACTTAGATGATAAGCTTGGGGACAGAGTTGTGAAGTTCTTAATGGGACTTAATGACTGTTATTCCTCAGTGAGAACTCATGTCTTTGCAATGGATGAAGTGCCTAAGTTTCGCACTGTATATGGTCTGGCATTACAGGAAGAGGCTTCCAGGACCATGAGGAAGGTTGGGAATGTTGAGGCATCAGCCCTATTTAGTCAGGCTAGCTCAGGCTATGGTAATCAGTCCTTTAAAACCAGTCAGTCACCCACAAACTATGGTAATCAGTCAAGAGAAAAAGAAAATGCTAGAGGCACTTTCAATAGGAGCAGATCCAGGTTGTTTTGCAATCATTGTCAGACCCCTGGCCATACAAAGGAGACGTGTTATAAGCTGATAGGTTATCCTCAGAACACAAGGAGGAACCAAAATTCTAGAAACAACTCAGGAAATGGAATTCAGCCAATGCTGTTGTTACTGAAGATGCTCCTTCTGTTATCCTTGATAAGCTGTTCACACCCAGCCAACTGGAGCAAATAATGGCCATGTTAAAGGGTGGAGGTCTTGTGGACAAAGCTGACTCTCATGTTAACATGGCTGTTCATATGGCAGGTATAGCTCATTCCCACCCTGATTTGCTTATTGGTGATTGGCTGATTGATAGTGGTGCTACCAGTCACTTTGTGCATGATGAAAAATTATTGAGTAATATGCATGCTTTGAAAGAAGTTCATAGAGTGATTATGCCTAATGGGGAGGTTATACAAGTTAAATTTAGTGGAGACTGTCATCTGGACAATGGCATTATTCTATCTGATGTCCTGTTGGTACCAATGTTTGAGGTGAATTTGATCTCAGTATCCAAGCTTGCAGCAGATATGAAGTATCAGGTGCTATTTATTGATGGAAAATGTACAATACAGGACCAATTCGGCAGGATAATCCTGGAGACTGGTAGACCAGTTGGAGGACTTTATAGGACACACATGCCAAAGAATGCATCATCTACAAGTGGTGTTTACAGTCTTGAATTGCAGAAAATTCAACAAGAAGCTGAAGTGTGGCATAATAGGCTTGGCCATGCTCCTTTTGATGTAGTCCATCAGTTGTTGAAGGATAAATTTCCTGGTGTAACAGACAAATATTACAAGTTTTCTTGCAATGTATGCCCTTTAGCAAAACAGACCAAACAGTCATTCTCTTTGAGTACAACTACCACCAGTGGTATATTTGAACTCTTGCATAGTGATGTATGGGGGCCATTTCAGAAACCAACTAACTCAGGTGCCAAGTATTTTCTGACTGTTGTTGATGATTTTTCAAGAGCTGTTTGGACCTTTTTAATGAGACAGAAAACTGAGGTGCTAGATATTATCATTGGTTTATTTACCGTGATTCAGACTCAGTTCAATAAACAGGTGAAGATATTCAGATCAGATAATGGTGGGGAGTTTATCAATGCTAAGATGCATAATTTCTTAGCATCCAAAGGTTGTGTTCAGCAGAGTAGTTGCCCATACACCCCTGAACAGAATGGTCTGGTGGAACGTAAACACAGACCCATTTTAGAAGTGGCTAGAGCATTGATGTTTGAGGCTGGTTTGCCTAAACACTTTTGGGGTGACAGTGTCCTCACTGCCACTCATATCATTAACAGACTTCCCACTGCAGGTTTGAAAGGCAAAAGTCCTTGGGAAATTCTTTTCGGAGAAAAACCAAGTCTTAGTCATTTAAGGACTTTTGGTTGCTCTTGTTTTGCCAGCACTAATGTTGTAGCTCGAGACAAATTTGATGCCAGAGCTGTTGAGTGCATCATGCTGGGCTACCCTGCTGGTCAGAAGGGATATAAATTGTTCTGTCTACAGACCCAGAAAATTATTGTTAGCCGCCATGTGGTCTTCAGAGAAAGTGTATTCCCCTTTAAGAGAAGTTCTCAATGCCCTGCACCAGGCTTAGTGACTCCTGTTCCCACTATTAACTCTGATGATTTGTTATTCAATGATGACACTCCAGCATTATCTACTACTGACGATGACATTATTTCTGGGCTTGATCAGTCAGATTTGCCAGCACTTTCCTCTTCTGAAACTTCCAGTCTCACTGTGCCTGTGTTGAGTGCACCTGTTGCTACTATAGTTCTTTCTCAGCCCACAAGGAAATCCACCAGACAACTCAAACCTCCTGTGTGGACTAAGGATTACATATGCAGCACTTTTAGGCATAAGACTTCACCACATGAGCTCATGAAGTTTATTTCTTATGACAAGTGCAGTGACCAGCATACACATTTTATTTCCCAGATTTCTGATGTGAAGGAACCTACATCTTACAGCCAGGCTTGCAAGGAACCTCACTGGATTGATGCAATGGACAAAGAAATTATGGCACTTGAAGCTAATCAAACTTGGATTTTGACTGAGTTACCTAGTGACAAAACCTTGGTGGATTGCAAATGGATTTACAAAGTAAAATTCCATTCTGATGGCAGCATAGAGAGGTATAAGGCTAGACTGGTCGCACGGGGATTTACACAAGTGGAAGGCTTGGATTACCATGAAACCTTTGCTCCGGTAGCCAAGATGACCACAGTTCGCTGCCTTCTTGCCATTGCAGCTGCTCGGCATTGGCCTTTACATCAACTTGATGTGAATAATGTCTTTCTCCATGGTTCATTGGATGAGGAAGTGTACATGAAGTTGCCACCAGGTTTTTATAAAAAGGAGAAAACTGCTGGGAAAGTTTGCAGATTAGTGAAGAGTTTATATGGTTTAAAACAGGCCAGTCGACAGTGGTTTGCCAAGTTTAGTGAAGCTTTGACTGATTTTGGGTTCCTTAATAGCCTCAATGATTACTCCCTCTTTACTCGTACAAGAGATGGACATTTTCTGGTCTTGTTAGTCTATGTGGATGATGTTATCATCACTGGTACATCAGACTCTTTGATTAATGAGGTTAAACAGTTCATTCATCTCAAATTTCAGATTAAGGACCTGGGTCAGTTGAAGTTTTTTCTTGGTTTTTCCTGCTCAGGGCATCTTTTCCCCGTCTCAATCTGACCTGCTCTTACGTGCATTTTGTGATGCTGATTGGGCTGCATGTCCAGTGACTAGGCGGTCCATTACGGGGTACTGTGTTCTTCTGGGTTCCTGTATTGTGTCCTGGAAAACGAAGAAACAGCCTGTTGTTTCTCGCTCGTCCGCTGAGTCGGAATATAGGGCCATGGCCGCTGTTTGTTGCGAGCTTGTATGGCTGGCTAGATTGATCAAGGATATGGGTGTGTGCATCGAAACTTCCATTCCTCTCCACTGCGACAATAAGGCTGCCCTACACATCGCCCATAATCCCGTTTTTCAAGAACGGACTAAGCATGTGGAGCTGGATTGCCACTTAGTCCGCTCCCATGTTACTTCTAAGTTCATCTCCCCTGTCCACATCTCTACTTCCGATCAGCCGGCGGATATTTTCACCAAGACATTACCATTGGAGCAACTTCGTCATTTATGTTCCAAGCTTGGAGTGACGAATTTTCTTCACTCTGCAGCTTGAGGGGGGGGGGGGGTGATAGTAGGTTTACAGGGTTTTAATGCCTTATTGTTTTTCTTGTTTGCATTGAATTGCATTGCTGGTGTTTTAGAGGGAATTTTCGTTTCTGTTTGTATTTCAGTTGCTGCCTCGGGACGACGTCGTTTTGACTCACGATGTGTATTGCGTTTGAGTCAAAACGACGTTGCTTCGCTGAGTGCATATATTCCCTCTTTTCCCCAATTGTAATTTGATTCGATTGAATGAGAAAACCCCTAAATGCTTTCCCTGTAAATGCAATCTCCTCCGATCGATTCTGCTGTTCCGTTTTGTCATCCAGATCAACAATCGAGTCTCCGACGATGTTGTTTGACAAACTCTAGCCTGCAGAGAGAAAGAGAAAAGGGGCGTTCGGTTGACAAAACAGATTCCACTAGTGAATGAATGTCTCTTTACTATTTGAATTAGTTAATTACAATATTATTCTCATCGAAAATTAGAATTCATATTAAAGGGGGCGCTCGGTTGAGAACTCCTTAAAATTCGAGAACTTAAAGAACCTAAATCTCACCTTTAGATCAAGATGAATATTTGATTCTGCATTTAACAGGTGCCCACTAGCAGAGTCAAACTTGGTGGTTTTGGCTTTTAATTAAACGAAACTTTGAATATGCACATGAGACACGTGTCACCACCACAATGACTTCATGATGCATTTTCAAAGGTGCATATTAGGTTCTCAAGTTCTCAAAATTTGAAGGGCTTTTTATATGAGCGCTCCTCTTTATCATAATATCATCCCTCACTACAAGAATTAATATAGTAAAATGGATTATCCTGTCTACGAGGGAATACTATAGTTATTTTTTATTCTGGGTGGGTACAACGACTCATAACATTACAATACATATCACGATAACCTTTCATCTAGTATACATGTTGATCTTCGAAGCTCTGTCAAGGCGTGCCAACCAGATCCTAATCATTTGTACATATATCCATATCGCCCAGTTCAGGTCCGACACCTTAAACATACGTCCGCACATCCACCTAAAATCATTCATTCCTCGACATCTAATGTCCATCATGACGGAAAAAAAGTTCCTCCGCACAGGAGGAACAACATATCTATGTGCGAGACTGTATAAATGAAGCATCACCGCGCGAGGCGGGATGAAGAATAGGGAAAGGAAAAGGTATACAGAAAGAATTCGCATAAGACTGTAAGAAAATAGGTGAGTCGAGGATCAAACTCAGGGTGTAAGGATCCATGATGAATTTGTTAACCATGAGGGCACCACCCCTGATGGAAAACACGATGTTTAAGAGAATCTTTCATTAATGAAGTATTGCAGTTGATTTCTAATTAGATTGTACACAATGTTAATAACAAATGTTGATGGTAGGTAAAGTGTTACATGTTCTGTTACTGATTCATAGGCGCCAAAAAGGAGGAGTAGGAGAGGAGAAGAGATGAGAATGGGGATGCGAATAATTTAACTAAGGGAAAAGTACGTATTGGTGCCCTGAACTATCAGTGTTTTCAATTGACGGTCCGAACTACTGATTTTTCCAATTAGGAGGCACAATAAAAAAACAAACGACTTTACTTATTTCATTTGACAGAGTTAACCCACCGATAACTCAGTTAAAAAAACCCATCGTTAGTTTTTTCCTTTCTCAGATTGCAACGAAACCCTAATCGTTCAACAAATGAGACCATAGCATTTTTTATGGGAGATCTCACGGGCTCGCTAGTTCTCGAATTTTAAAAGGTAATTGATTGTCGACTGATTTTGAATTAACTTGGTTGGAGAGTTGGCTCTCTTGGGGTGAAGTTTTTCATATATTTTGTGATGAATCTTGGTTGTCAAAAGCTAAAAGGGGCAGAAGAAAAGCGCCGAATCGGTAAAGGAGAGGAAGAGTGAATTCTGATCAAGGATTTTTCTTAATGATTTACGCAGCTTCTTCTTATTTCTGATGTGTTGGTGGTTATTAGTGGCAGACAAACTAGTCGGCTACAGAGGATTTTGACTTAGAGTGTGTTTGATGAGATGGAATTGGTTGTAGCTGCAGGAAATTATTGATTTAGATTGACAGATTCGACAAAGAAGTTTGTTACATGATACATGATGATAGAGGAGCAGTTATTAATTTTCGTGAATGTTATTAGTCACAATTTTTTTAAACAAATTATTTGCATAAATCCTCAAACTTGTTACAGTGTATTTGTCTGAAATACAAGTCATTTGTGCAGCTTCAATTGATGAGGCTAATTAGCAGTGGCAAAAACTGAGTATCACGAGATCATCCATGTCACGCCGCTTGTATCCGGGTATGCTGTGTCTAGTCAGATATCAGAGAGGAGAAAGTTTTTGGCAATTGTAACCGAGCGCCCCCTTTAACAGGCCTGTTTCAGCCCGCCCGCAAGTGCAGTCTTTACAAGCTTTCTTCTCTATTTTCGCAACTTCACAAACAAGATCATGCATCTTGAGGTCCTCTTCAGTGAGGAGGCTATCCTCGTCAATCAGATACATTAGCCGACGTTTTGATCATCGAAACAGAATCATGGAACACATCATTTGTTTCTCATTGGTCTCCAAATTTTTTTCTTTGATTCATGCATCTTCTGTTTTCTCTTTGATGTAGTCTAGCTTTGTTTTGGTTTCGTACCAACTTAGTTCTGGTTTTTGTACTAGCTTTGTTGTTTCAGTAGAAAAAATGAAATGAGGTTCAGATTATCCATCCTAAAAGATAACAAATTTTTATCTGATAGTACCCGCATTATTTTTTTCATTTGTACCAGGTTGGTTCTGGTTTTGTACAATTAAATTGTCAGTGACATGATCAGGTGTAGAGAAACGCTAGCCCTGGAAAAAATATTTGTATGCGCAATAGTAACATATCCTACTAAATTCTGAAGGCACATAAACTCCGAATACACAAACACTTCTTGGGATACAAAATCCGTCAATACAACATGAAACCAATGGATTCTCAATGACATGTTCAAGTGTCTAACAAAATCTTAAGAGCCATAAAAGAGTACCAAGTTTTAATTTCTTTTAGGCCGGCTCATACAAAATGAGAAACTAAACTCTAAAGATTATCAAAAGATTCAATACAAGTTAAATATAGCCCTGCACAATATCTTGCTTATCACCCTAAGGTAGAGCACCACTAGGTGTTGATCATTATGCGGCCCTTGTGAACATAGCCAGCCCTCCACGTACTTGAACTTGCGAATGACCGTACGATATTGGCTTTTCATAAGGCACAACGTTTCCAACATTGTTGTGGTCCGTATGCCAATCTCGTGAAGGTTGTTCATTAATACCCCTTTGTTTCTTATGTCGCACAGTACAAAGGCACTCACTCCTTTCTATATATCTTTTTGAACTCCGTAAAGTAGTCAGTAAGAGATTGGTCACCTTTTTCCGGTCTATAGAATGCCTGACACACAGTGTCCATACGAGAAATATTCCCCTCTCCAGAGTACAGAAACTCCAGATAGACTAGGAGAGCCTTAACAGTGCGACATTGGGAGACTAAGCGTATAACAGAAGCATCAATAGAATTTTGAATTTGCAGGACGAGACGGGCATCATCCCGTAACCAGGGCACCTTATACACAGCATCAGAAGGAGGGTCCTCCGTCATATGAGGGTCCATAGAGATACTCAGCAGATGTAACTCGATGGTGTTGCGCCAATCCAAATAATTGGAAGCAACAAGTTTGTGATCTGTGATTCTGGGCAGCACAGGGACAACTTCAGGAGCCTTCTTCGAGCCATCCTCCACAGCAGGCCTCAAGGTATCGTCAGCCATAAGGTGCGGAAGCAAATCAGAGAAAAAACGAACAAACTGGGACGAATCGAGAGCAGAGAGGCGAGACGAACGGGATGGCCGGGAGCAGGGAACGGACGGGAGCAGAGAGCGGACGGGAGCAGAGAAACGGGACGGCCGGGAGCAGCGAAACGGGACTGGCAGCCGAGAACGGACTGGTGGCGGAGTTTCTCAAAGCCCTAGAACCTCGCTCGATACCATAAAATAACATGAGGACAAAATCATGTTAAACATTGAATATGGATAGCACCAACAATGCAGAGGAACGGAAAATTACAGCCTAATCTATAACAAAGTTTAAAACTAAGACTTGCTGAACATCAATGAGATAAATAGAGCGCGACATCAACATTAGCGAAGAACCCACAAAGTATAGATTATAGTTTATAACTTAATGAGTAGCCATTCAGAGGCTATTTGAGTAAAAAACAACATAAAATAAACAAAGGCTAAGGGACGAAAAAAAGGGAATCCAAACAGCTCATAGGTTATGAAATTAACTACTGCAAGGATTTCTCCATAACTACTCAGATTCTAAGTTCACAAGACCATCTTATATGACGAACATCATGCAAATTTGAGGGGGGGAAAATCATAATTATGAGTTTTTTTTGGCATTTAAGAAATCCAACGCCAAGAAATTTCACTGATACATGTAACTGTGTTTATACAAACTGCAACATATAAATATGAATCTGAGTTATTGGATTAAGCAGAGACGAGTCCAATAAGGTATGCAATGGATTTGAAAATGGAATTTTATTAAAAACAGGAGTTTTACATACAGAACCATTATGTACCGCATTCAAAAAAACAACTAGAATTAAAATTCAAATTTTAATATATTCACTCTGAATCCCATTTACGTTCTAGCGCTCTTCCTCTCCTTTACAGCTCTTCTTCTGCCCCTTTTAGCTTTTGACAATCAAGATTAATTACAAAATATATGAAAAACTTCATCCCTGGAGAGCCGACTCTCTGACCAAGTCAATTCGAAATCAGTCGACAGTCAATTACCGTTTTGAAATCTGAGAAACTAGCAAGCCCGTGAGATCTCCCACCAACAACGACATGGTCTCATTTGTCGAACGATTAGGGTTTCGTTGCAATTTGAGAAAGGAAAAAACTAACGATGGGTTTTTTAAAGGAGTTATCGGCCGGTTAACTCTGTCGAATGAAATAAGTAAAGTCGTTAGTTTGTATTTATTGTGCCCCTTGATTGGAAAAATTAGTAGTTCGGACCGTCAATTGAAAAACACTGACAGTTCAGAGCACCAATACGTACTTTTCCCTTTAATTAATTATACTAGTGAATAATTTTGTAGTACTTTAGTGCTATGTATAATGATTTGTTAATTCCAATGGTCACTAACTCTCCATATGTGATGGTGATATAACTATTTTATACTCATCAAGTGTGGGGAGCACTGGGTTGAGGCAGGGTTAGTAGAATGAGCCACGATCTGGGCCACTCATTGTGACACGTGGCGAAGCCACGTGAGTTGAGCCGTCATTTGCGTTCACACTACGAAGTAGTGGGTTTTACTATTTGGACACGTGTCGCGCCCACAAAGCACGGGGGGGGGGGGGGGGTTAGATGTGTGGCTCAGATCGTGCCTCACTTGCCTCATTCTAATTTTGATGCCTCATTTGATCGCTTCTCCATCAAGTGTTATATTTAATATGTATTTAATCATTTGCTTCATTCCCAATGCATATTGGTGACAATAATAACTCTATTTAATTATTTAAGTTCAAACAAAATAATTATGCCATGAAATTTTCTATTTCATATATATCCAATAACTATGCATGAAAATATATGCAGTGTTATTAAAATCGGACCGATCCGGCCAGTTCGATCGGGAATCGGTCACCAGACCGGTTCGGTTTTGTAATCAGACCGTTTGTGCAATTTACCCGGTCAAAACTCGGTTGACCCGGTTGAATAGGTCGGTTTTTAATTACCCGGTGACCCGATTTAAGCGGTTCAATTTGGTTTGAAAAAATATTTATCTTTTTTCACTTGGACAAGACTCGAATCTAGTCTTCCTCTATAATTATCTCCTCTCCTTCCACGAAGTTAAACATGATTCTTGTTTCAAACTTTGTTTATATAATCTATATTCATTTATCAAATTTATTACTTATTATCTATTTAACTAGAAAATCAATTAGCCTGATAATCTATCTTGATTGTATAATATAACTTAATTTGAAATCTTACATTTTTCAATATTGATGGATATCACAGTATTTTTTCTATATGATATTGTTAAAAGAGATTTCATGGTTCCACCCCTTGTTGTGAATTACGAATTAAGATTAAAATTGTTATTTTATTATTGATTTGTATTTTATCAAATTCTAAATTTGTTATGGTATGCTGTTGTATACTTGTATTCAGATCATAAACATGTAATATTTAATTAAGTCATAAATATGTCAACTTATAATGTCATATATATGTATTTTATTTTTATTTTTTATGGTGTGCGGGTTAATCCGGGTCAACCCGATTGAACCACTGACCCATTAACCCAGTGACTTGACCGGATCGATCCCCGGGTCGGTTTTAATAACACTGAATATATGTATGTCATTCCCTATCAACACATTCATTTAATATTATTCATATAATAGACTGTACAATAAAAAAAATAGACTGTCAAACACACATGCTGAGAATTTGCATTTCTTAAACTAGGATAGCCGCCAACTATATGCGTTTCTCTTAATGAGAAAAGAAATTTTAATAAGAACATTAAATGTGTAGTTAGAAGTAGGAGCTATCTAGGGTTATTGTTTCCATGTATAATTACTTAAAGTAAAAGCAAAAATTAAATATATAATCAATATGACACTTTATGAGTCAACATAAAGTCGCCATATGCATGTCAAACCTCCATATGGTTAACAAACAATTGTCCGGGTATGGTATACTTATATTTTACTGCAGAAAGTTGCAGCCATTTGATTTGTCCATTGCTATCTGCTTTTGATATGACACAAAATCTTAGCAGTCCATCTTGGCAGAGATCCAGTTGGCTATTCCTTATTATTCTCTTATGTATTAATGACACCTCTAACATGAAACTACGGGGAAAGAAGTAGAAATGGGAACACAAATTTTACTTAAAATGCTGGAAGAAGGATGGAAAGAAGGCCGAAATCAAAAAGAATATATGAGAGAAGCTTTAATGGATAAATATTTTAATCCATTCTCAAGAGAGATCATGAAATCTATCCCTTACAACGATATTTATTTCAAAATTCATGAAAGTGTAAGGCAGCGACATGATTTTAAATGACTATTTAATGGTTGGGCAGTTACGATGGAGGAAAGTACACTCAAAAGTTAGCATCAGAATTCAATTTAACCAAGCTTTGGATACGAATTTAGATCATATTTTATCGATAAAATTAATATAGAAATAGTTTTTAACACACTTCGCCTGACACGAGAAGGTACTAGCTAGTCACGAAAAACAACAAGTTGTCGTTTCATGGCAGAATACGATGAAGAAGTTCATAAGAATAATGATTAATTTGGACGTTCAAAAACCACTGATGCATAGCGTCTAATTGAACAAAATAAGGATTATAATTTTGTCATGAAAAAATATCCAATCCAATCTTCAAATGTGGCGTGATATAATGCATGAAACATCATTTTGGACACAAGATAATGCAACAAATCATTCTTAACATAAATTCGAGCAAAGGTTAAAGGAAGTTACGCCTCATCGATCAGACAAGCGGTGTCTCACGTGATCACGACCCAACTAGGGTGGAGATCAAGGAAAGCGACACATGATTAATTTCCTAAGCGGCGTCTCGATTGAGAAGTTCTATCTGCATTACAAGGCGCGGCGATTCCAAGTCGCAGGTAAGCTCTCACTTTGTAAGCGCGACCTCTAGAATTAGCACAACCCCACACCATTGAATAGCTTAATTAATATATTATAGTGACATTAATTTGTATTATCTAGTTCCTTGATATACTCGCTTTGTTATAACGACCCTATTGTGTATATGCTAATCTGTCAAATATTTTTCTTCACGCATTATTCAATATGCTTACTTAGGTTATATATGATTACCTTGAAATTGCCATCTTATCATAAGCAGAGCATTCGCTTATATATTTCCATAAGAAACAGTCACCGGCCCCTATCAAATTTTTCAATTGAATAAATTAGTTTGACATAATACATAATTTGTTAGTTCCTTGGACGACCTTGAGGCTTGGCTTAAGATAACAAAATAGTGTTTGATATTGTACGAAGTACTACACACATCATGAGACTCATCTCCTGAAAGTATTAATAGCATACATGCGCCACTCATAATAAATAAGAAACAAGTATAATAAAATGAGGTGACTGTGTATTCCACACCCATGCATAATAAAATGAGGTGACTGTGTATCATTAATCTTTACTCCTTAAGAAACTGAGCGAGCACAAGTATAGTATTCCTCACCCAATCAGTTACAAATTCCAATGAAAGCATCGTCCTTTTAAGAACTTTCTCATGTCAAATCAGATAAGCATGTACAGATTATTTTGTGTAGCCCTTCTTCCTTAAACAAAATGCAACAGTTCATGAGCAGTCAATGTATCGTCTGTTATTAATCTACCACCAATAAACACATTCTAACTCTGTAAAATAATATGAGGGAGGATCAATTTAAGTCTACCGGCCAACACTTTAGTAAAAAAATTTAAAACCACGCCACTAAGACTTACTCTAGTCTTCAATCCCTCTTGACCTTTTTTACTTTTGGTATCAAAGCTATCGCAGTTTCACTAGGGTAGCGCTAAACATTATAATTTAGGCAGTTTAAAACCTCGTTCACTATCTCACTAGCCAAAAATGCCCAAATTACTTCGATAAAAATAGCTATGAAAAGCCGCTCGAACCTAGAGCCTTAAAATGGTGCAATTGGAATAGTTCTTTTTTTAATTCTCCTTCGAAAAAGGGGTTGTTATTACATTGTTCATCTCTAATGTGATTAATCTGGATATCATTCCAACCTCTCTTCAATCAATCTCCTAGATTGTAAATTTTAAGAAATATTATTTATAAAGGTAATAGCAATCTCAGAATCAGAAAAAAACAAACCCCCATGTTTCGTTCTACTAACTTCAAGATGATTTTTTTCTGTTCCTATAGGGTGCCTTGGCGTGAAAATACAATGCATTTCTTTCTCCCCATCCCAATAATTTGACGTTTTAGCATTTTACTCGGTCAAAAATCATTTTTAATATTCTAAGAAAGTTTGGGTTGTCCAAGGAGTTACTATCACGCATCACTAATGTTGTGTTAATTTCTACTAATTTATGCAATTTGAACTTTTATGGGTTTGATTGGGCATTGGCTAAACAACATAGAAACATAATCACAAGAACAATTACTAGCCTAGGAGTTGTGTCTCAAAGGTTTCTCGTAGTGACATAATTGCAAGTTGCAACCATGAATAAAAGCGTAATGTATTTCAACATGTATTGCAAAAATTCACGAAATTAGTATTTCAATATGAGTTTTAGACAACAACAACAGCGGAGTAAAGGTCACTACTAATCATGTCAGGACTAGCTTGAGAGTTTAACGTACTCTGTAACAATACCGAGATGGGACTCACTACTCCTCGCCTGGATATTCTTCAACGCTTCTGAGTGCTTGCTTTGTTTATTAGAACTTGATCCTTTAATTTCAAAGTAATCGGAAAATGTGTCTCAACTTTCGATTTATAGCTATAGAAAATGAAACAGACGACGCCTCCCATAGAGTCAGGCGGCACCTAGACTCTTCCCTTCCTTACCTCTTCATTTTATCTTCTGGCTAGGCGCCCACTAAGAAAGCAGTGCCTTGGTTTAGCTCAGGTGGCACCTCGGTTTAGTTTGGTCAAATTTTGGCCTGCTTTTACTTGTTTTCATGTTTTGATTGACCCTCTTTCAGTCCATGTAAGTTGAAATACTCAAAAAGCAGGTAAGAACGACAAAATATAGCACGGAAGTGTCCCAAAATCTATAAACAAAATATGGAGTCTAAAAAGCGATATAAAATTTGTCGGTCACCATTCAGCCCTTGATATTTGTTTCCAAAACATTTCCTCCCTTTTAAGCCATTCATCTAGTTCTTTTGATCGTTTTACTTCCTCTATCATTGCCTTCTATGTTCTTGAACTTATTTTTATGCTCTCGATACGCTCCTTAAGATCAGTGATTCTCCTCTTCACAATCTCAAAAAATGTACTATTTCACTGGTCTAAACTAATTAAGCATACATTGTTTCAATTTATCCGCAAACGAAGAGCTGTGTAAGAATGCAACGACCAATAATCTCAACTCACCTCTTTAAAGTTCTTGTGTTTGAGTAACATCGGCTCCAATCTCAGAAGTCTTTCCTTCTCCCATTTCCTCACTCCATCAGTACACAAGATAATTGGATATTATATGATGAGTTTTTTTTGATTGGGTGTTAGGTGTTAGTTGTTAGAGTGAGGACTTGAACCCTGGACATCTTTGATGCCGGGGGGGAGTGCCTCCACCGGATCACTCCACTTAGCCTCTATGTGATGAGTTTTAGGAAACGTATGTCTGATAAATACCTGTGAAAAATTCATTCCTAAACTTAGTTAGCAACAACTCTATCTAACCTCGCCTTAACTTCATGAAAAGGCACGCATCTGTTGGAATATGAAAATTGTCCTCCTTCGAAACCCACATCCACTAACTACAGTCATCCAAACCGTCCTTACAATTCTTCATCTGCCATAACAAGTTATTTATCTCTCATACCTTTCATCTCCCAGTTGAAGACAACTTCATTAAAATTGCCCATGACAATTGATGGCCTATTGTTCTATTTTTCTAGTCTCCTCAGAGCGCCCAATTTCCTACTAGATCTTGAACTCTAGGGTTCTCATAAAAGAGGGTGAGATAAAATGAAGAATCACCTTTCATCCATATGTCAATGTGGTGGACTCTAAAGATCAATCTCAACATCCTCCGCCCAAAGAAGAGCCTCACCGTCGGACTGACCTCGACTTTTGACAGATACTCAACATCTGAAGCCTATCTTGCATCTTGGTGCTTCCCAACCACCATCAGATTTCTACATTTTAGTGAGTCCTAAAATAGAAGGGCGATATGTGATGATCACATCGTGTATTAACGAACTATCCGATACCCCAAACGCGTCGACACTTACAACTAATTAGATTCATAGCATCTCCGGAATCATTGACCGACCTCAACTTTTCAGTCATACGAGTAAGAAATCCAAATTTTAGTATGTAGTGCGTTTAGTTTTAAAATTTTAGTACATAATTAAGAGTAAAGATTATGTACAAAATATATTTTTGGTGCAAAATGTAATTTTCGTTAAAACTGAGTTATAATTCGTTCCCGAGAAACCAAAAGTACGACATAATTCGTCACGAATAATATATAATTCGTCACCGAGAAATTAACGATAAATTGGATTTAATACGAGATGTAATCTCATTCGTCTAAATGATCAAATGAAGAGTTGTGATTGATTTGTATTTTTTTTATTTGTACCGGATTCTTTTTCAATAACTAATATTGAATATTGGTTTACAAACAAATTTTGTATGACAAATTAGGAGGGGTTTTCTTGGGGGTTACATATTCTTATATTCCTTGTCATCCCCAATTTTATATGTACCGTAGCTTAACTCTTAGGATTTCGGGGTCCTTCAGTCCTTCTAGAATCTTCGCTGGCCATCTCAGCTAGGGTTAGCGTACGCGATCCCCTCCCTACAAAATCCCCCAAATCTCCCCTGCCCATATTTCATCACCGTTTTCTCCTTCTTCTTGTCTGGGTTGATTAACGACGACTATAGGTCCAGTTCGCGATGGCCTCCAAGCGGATTTTGAAGGAACTCAAAGATCTCCAAAAGGATCCTCCTACGTCTTGCAGCGCAGGTCACTACTTTGTAATCCCTGTTGGATGTAGGGCTTCATTTGTACATGTATGATGGTCGAGAGTCGTACACTAGATTAACGTAATAGGCACTAGTAGCTAGGACTACGTTTTTTTTGAGCTTCTAAATTTGCACGGGAAGAATCAGGTTTTTTTATGTTGAATTCACGATTGAATATGCATGCGTTCCAGTTTAAGAATTTTGTGGTTTCTAATTGTACTGTAAGTTTTTGATTGTTCCAATTGTGGCCGGTGCTCTAAGAGCATTCCCACCATGGTTTTTTTTATCATAGAAAAGTATCATGAGAGATGATAAAAAAAATCATGCACCCCCGATCTTTTTTATCATAGATTTGATCCTCCCATGATTTTTTTGTAAAAAAGATCATCGCATGATCAAAAATTAAATTTGATCATGTGACGTGAACCAATCGCAACGCGACACGTGTCTTGTGTAAGAAACTATTCAGTTTTTATTTTGATCTTGCAACGAATATATCTTCTAAATTACAAAGTAAAAAAATTCAAAATAAATACCAATATTCATAATTTTTTGAGCTCTATAAAACGAGATACACTTTGATATATTTTTATTAATCTTAATATTTATGAGCTATAATTTATGTAGTGATGAGAGAGAATGATGATGAACTTTTTATTGATAATGAATGTGATGCATGTGATTGATTTGGTCATTGGGATGATTAGATGAGAGAGAAAATGGATGAGAGAGATGGATGACATGGTCTGTATTTTCATCAATTCTGTTTAATATGGTGCCCGTTCGTACATGAAAATATCATTTGCATTGTTGTCAAGTCGCGACTAGTCGAGCAAGTCGTTTTTGGTTGCCCGACTTGAAACCTCGACAAGTGAATTGCGAAAGTTGGTTGACTTGGTCGACGACTAGTCGGAACGACTAATTATTTTGGGCTCGACTAGGCCTAATAAAAAAATACCTAGGAGACTAATTATTCCTAATTTTGATAGCCTAGCTATGCGTAGCTTTCAACACGTTTTTGTGATTTTATTAAGCCATTGCATGAGTGCAAGAAAGTTTTTGCAAACACTAAGTCATGTTGCATTAGTATCAATCTTTAACACTAAGTCATTTCAACACTAAGTCATGTTGCATTAGTATCAATCATCACAAGAAAGTTTTATTAAGCCATTTCAACACTAGTCATGTTGCATTAGTATCAATCTTAAGCAACGTATTTTAAGGTTTCGTTGCAAATTGTTTTTGCAACAAGGCATATGCAACTCGGGCTAAGGCAACAAGCATTGAGTTACGCTGTGAAAAATGCAACAGTCATCTTATTCAACGGATGTTTAGAAGACCAAGTATTATTAAAACATATGCAACAAGGTTTCTAGTAGTTATGCAATGTGGTTTGTAAATATATTTCATCCTATCCAAACATCTAAATAACAAATTCAAACAATTAAGGTAAAGTTCATCCTAAATTGAGAAAGTTACATTTGTGTTGACAAAACTATCTCCCTTGCTCGAAGCTTTAGACGGAGTACTACATTGCGTTCACACGTGATTGCTCTTCAAGGCCTGGGATCCTCTCATCGAGTTATTTCATCATAGTATTTGATTCCGCCTCTTTCCAGGCAACCTCTTCTTGTTCCCTCAGCCGCTCCTCTTTAGCCATTTCCTTGATGTATTTTGTTTTGAGGTGGCTGATCTCCGCCTCTCAAGCTGTTAACAGGAATAAGAGAAAATAAGATAATAGCAAAATGATTTTATTCACACTATTTCAAATTACTAGTAGGCTGAATCATTCTATTTTGTGCTGAATATATAAAAGAGATGGTATTTATTACCTGCACACCTTTCCTTCATCCCACATCTCCTTCTGGCCTCAAGTTCCTTCATGCTCAACACTCAACATGTGATTAGCGTTCTTATAAAAAAAATGATATCATTGATGAAAAAATATAGTGAAAGTCCCTGACAGTGTCAAAAAAAATCTTCGTCAAGGAGTTTCATTAATTGATGAAGACAATACCTGCAATATTGTTTATGCAGAGCTACACAATGACCTCAACAAACATGGACCTACACCGCCATAACAAAAGAAGGATTCAAAAAGACGAACCATAATAGAGCTAGGACATTACCATGCTAGATCACTTAAGGTGAGCAGAGTAAGCCTTGAGGAATTCATGAGGTGAAACGTCCTTCACAGTTTTACGAGTTGCTGCCATAGCTGCGCAACAGGAGACGAGGTTGCCAAATCGGATCAGCGGCGGAGCAAGAGCAGGAGGCCAAGACGATGATTAGGGTTTTTTTGCTCGTACATACACATGTGCTTCATTTGAGCATACATGCCTATAGTCATTGGATACACCAGACCGGTCCATTTCAATTGAGTTGGCTTCATAAATATTGTCAAATTTTCAGCTTATATTATATTTACCATCTTAGTAAATTTATTAATTCATGTTATTTAAGATTGCTTGACTATCAATAAAAAAAGATTGCTTTGAAACTGAAAAAGTACATATTATAAGCCTAAATTTATATGCAGAAAATTTCTAAGATTGTGTTGACGTAACATAGAAAATCTTTTTAGTCTAATAAAACGTTTTAAATAGTCAGTTTACAACTGTTTTTATTAGATGAAGATTGAAGACAGTGTGAGTAGGATATACACAGAATATTTGACTGAATTTGCAATGCCAACTTTTCATTTTTTCAAACATGCAACTATCTAAACACCTGAACTAATCAAACAAGCAAGAAACAATTTGATAAAATGTCTGATGGTTTATGATGTGATTTGAATATGTTAGGGGATTTCAAAGGAATTTATTAGTGCATTACACTTAACTCCTTAAGTTAAATAACAACCTTATTATCTAGCCATTAGTTCATAACATTACCTTATGTACACTTTATGAACACATGGTATAAACTTGTCATTGATATTGCTCGTGATGGTTTATTATGTGAGTGTTAGATGATTTCAATGGTAATTCATGCTTGCATCACTCTTAACCAAGATTACAACTTTATGTATTTGTGATCTAGCTAACTACTATCTCATAACATAACCCTTGTGTATATTTATGAACACATGATATACAATTGTCTTTGATAGGATTTGTGATAGTTTATGAGGTGATATGAATGCATTAGAGGATTTCAAGGGGAAGTCATTAGTGCATTAGTCGATAAATTAAATCACAGTCTTATGTTTTTAAATTTGTGATCTAACCACTAACATAACCCTTATAACATTTTATGAACACATGGTATAAACTTGTTATTGATATTGCTTGTGATGGTTTATGATGTGATTTGAATGTGTTAGATGATTTCGAGAATTAATGATTCGACACTAATGCAACAGAGGGTTAATGATTCGACACTAATGCAACAGAGGGTTGTCATCACATGTTGCATTAGTGTATATGTGACACATTTGTTAAGGAGGGAAATGAAAATCTGTAGGGGGAAAATGAAAATCTTTAGGCGGGAAACCTTAATTGAGTTTGGTCCACACTATTGTAACGAACCTCTTTTGTTACATATGTACATGTTGCATTAAACTTGGCGGGAATCGAAATTGATAACTTTTCCAAGTTTTTCGTTTCCCCCCACCCAAAATTTCAGTCCCTCTTTTTCTTAAGTTCTCTTTTTCAAAATAAATGCGCTACTTAGGCAACGTTGACATACTTTTCGCACAACACATGTTGCACAAGTAATCTAACGTAACACACGCGTGTATTCGTTGCTTTTGGCTGAGTAACGTAAGTAACCTTAAGCAACACACAACCGCATGTCACTTTATGTCATGTTGCATCAGTGTACTTATGCGACAGACGTCGATATGATGCTTTTGTGTTTGTTACCTAGGAAACTTACACAACGTATTTTTGTCTGTCGCTTAACTACATGTTGCGTTTGTGTCCTTACGCAACGTACATTAGAACACATGTTTTGTATATGTTGCTTTAGTTATCTTATGCAATGCGACACATAAGTAACAATTTTCACATGTTGCGAGAGTTCTTATGTTACGTGTGTTTTGCAATAGCGTGTCATGTCATGTTGCATATGTGTCAAAATGGTGTAGTGGGTGCTAGATGGTTTGGTATTTGATTATGTGAGAATAATGTGAAGTTTGCACTCACGGTTAACTGTATCATTACTTTAATTGATTTGGCTAGTTTCCAATGATTTGCTTAATGCTTTCGTATTTGCCAGGGCCTGTTGGAGAGGATATGTTCCACTGGCAAGCAACTATTATGGGCCCTGCAGATAGTCCGTATGCTGGTGGTGTGTTCTTAGCTAACATTCACTTTCCTCCAGATTATCCATTCAAGCCCCCCAAGGTACAACTTACCTTTTGCAGTTGAATTTCTCGTTATATAGCTCCAGCCAAGCAATTAATGTTTCTCTGTCATATAAGGACACTTATATGACTGATCCTTATATGACTAACACAAATTTTGTTGTCTAAGAGGCCACCTGGTGTAGTGCAAATTTGAATGAGATTAACGAATTTCAAGTACCCAAACCGACTAAAGGTAGACAATTTAACGTGTGGCATGACTACCAATTCATAAAATAAATGCAAGTTCCCATTGAAAGAGCGGCGCGTGTTTTCACTATGCCCTCAAAATGCTGACTTTTATCACATACATAAAAATCGTTGCACTGGAAATATGACCAGACAGGGAAAGGTATACCCAATTTCATGATTTGGTGCAAGAAAGACGAATCCTAATTTTAATTTTTCAGGACGTTGACACTTGTTGAACCTTAATCATAATGGTGCAAGTTACCCTTGAACTGACATCACACGTGTATGCTCTGTTGACTTTCCTCTTCTTAAGGTTTGTCCACGTGTGCTAAAAAAAGTTACATAAGTCTTTTTGAGACCATGCCGATTCGGGGGAAACCAGCATCATTAAAATCTAACTATACGGTTCTCCTGGAACCGGCATTGTCCGAAAATGTATGTTGTCGGTTCCCCTTGAACCGACATCATTAAAAAAATGGCAAAATGGATATATCAAACTCAAGTACCGTATTTTGGAAAAAATTTCCAATATATGCAAAATTCAAATTTCAATTCCAATTCTGGCCAAACTCCAAATTCAGTTTCCAAAATGGCCACTTTCCTTAAGACGCCGTTGACAACGACGCCTAATTCATTAAGTGCTGTTGTCAACAGCGCCTTAAGCTCAGTGTCCATTTTGTATGGTGATAATGCTGACTTGGCAAAAACAAAGAAAGCGCTGTGTTGAACGGCGCCTTATATTAGGCGCTGTCTTGAACAACACTTAAAAACCAGATACATTCGAGCCCTAAATTCTTTCTATTGTTCCGTTACCTATCAAACTCGATTCCCACCTTCAATCACTCATCCGAAGTCGATTTCGACCGTCGAACCATCACTCCACCTTCGCATGTCCGCCGTCCGCATTCACCGTGCCGTCGTGTCGTCCTCCAATCGCCCCGTCGCCTAACCCTGTCATCCTCTGCCATCAGGTATGAATCGAGCTTTAGTTTGAGACTCAGTTCTTCCTCTATTTCATTATCCTAAATCAGACTGATTGCCTCTCTTCCCTCCAAACATATAGTGTAGAAAAGCCCTAATTCAGACTGCTTGTCTGATTTTTAACTTGAAATAAACATTGTTTTTGGTCTGAGTTAGGCATTGTGGTTGAGTTTATTTCTTGAGGTTGTCTAATTGGTTTTGTTGAGCAGTGCAGAATGTATTTTTATCCTTGAAATGTTATATAATATTTTTCCTCTAAATATTATGCTAGTGTTAGAGGTGTATGAAGTTAGGGATGGTCTTATGTGCTAGTGCTAGTGGACTGTGAGCTTTTAATTGGGTTGTGTATAGTTGTTTGTTGTTGATTTGTTTTTTTGGTTCTAATATACCATTTATGTTGATTTATACAATCTTTTAGCAATGGTTAGTGTTGGAAACGAAGAAATGTCGGAAGTAATTTTTGAAAGATTTGAAGTTCCTGTATTCGACGAGTATGATAGAGATTATATTGGAAATTTGAATAATGAAGTTGAGGAAGGCTACGTTGAAGTACCCATATGTGGTGAATAAGTTAATAATTCCCTATGGGATTTTCCTCCTTTCAATGATGTTTCCGGTTTGATGACACTCTTTATTGGAATGGACATAAGAACTTTAATTCAAGAGAAGCTGAGATTGTCCCTTATGGGGTGCAAGCTTTAATGAAAGAAAAGTACGGGTATAATATATCTTACATGAAAGCTTGGAAATCCCGACAAAAAGCATTATTACATACATTTGGAGATTGGGAAGAATCTTTCGAAAAACTACCGGCCTACATGGACATGATCATAGAGTCCAATCCCGGTAGCAGAGTTTATTGGGACACTTCAACGCTAGAGAGTGGGAAAGTGGTGGTGAATCGGGTATTCTGGTAATTCGCACCGGCTATTAGTGGCTTCAAGCATTGTCGTCCCATCATTTCTATCGACGCTACACATTTGATCGGGAAATGGAAGGGTGTTTTGATGATTGCGGTTGGTCTTGACGCAGAGAATTCAATTCTTCCTCTTGCTTATGCATTAGTAGAGAGTGAAAACATCGAGAGCTGGAAGTGGTTATGACGTGCATTAGAAGTGGCGTCACACAACTTGATGGATTATGCATTATTTCAGATAGGCATAACGGCATAATGCGAGTGATGGAAGAAGAGGATTGGTCTCCGCCAAGAGCTTATCATCGTATTTGTGTAAGACACTTTGCCTCGAATTTCAATCAAAAGGCGAAGTGTTTAGCTCACAAAGACATACTTACCAACATTGCCGAGGAGAATCAGCAAATAAAGTTTTGTAATCGTTTTAAAGATTTGAAAGAGTTGTTGAAGGATAAGCCGGATGCGGTAAAGTGGTTGGACAAAGTGAATGCGGAAAAATGGGCGTTGGCTTATGATAACGGCGGTAGAAGATGGGGGTCTATGACCACTAACCAGTCCGAATCGTTTAATTATGTCCTTATGGCTTGCCGTGATTTGCCAATATCCGCTATCGTTCACTTCACATTCAAACAAGCTAATGGTTGGTTCGTCAAATGACGTGATGACATTTTGGATCATAGCAACTATCATGTTCCGAAGATCGAGAACAAAATAAATATAAACTTAGAGAAAGCCGGACGTAATGTGGTGCAAATGTTTGACCGTGCTAAGGGTATAACATCCATTATGTGCCAATCGAAGCAACATACACATAAGGTTTCCATGGTTGATCAAACTTGTGAATGTGGAAAATGGCAACTGTTCCATTATCCTTGTAGTCACACGCTGGCGGTGTGTGAACAAGAGGGTATATCCATTCGTAGTTGCGTGGCTGAAGAATATACCACGCAAGCATACATTGACACATGGACACCAATATTTAATCCAGTTCCGGATATGGTACATTGGAAGAATTACGTTGGACCCCAAGCATATCCAAATCACCACTTCAAAAGAGTGAAAAAGGAAGACATCCAACAAAGCGAAAACGAAACGAAATGGATCAAATGCGCGATCCAAGACCCGAAGATCAGCAATCCACTAGTTCGCACCCACATATAAAGCCAAAGAGAGTGTTCAAATGTTCTAAATGTAGAGTTGCCGGACATACAAAGAAATCTTATGAATTTCATGGTGGAGATGACATTTAGAGATTTAGGAATATCATACTTTTTTGTGGAAAGTTTATATATTTCATGACAACATTTTGTGAAGCAGCACTTTGTAACTATTTTTGATGTATGTGACGCTCTAGTTTATGACATTTTGAAACTATTTGCTGTGTATGTGAAGCACTATTTTTGGAACTATTTTGGAACTATGTAACTTTCATGTATGTGAAGCAGTGTTCCAGAAATCGGCCGAATCGGCCGATTAATCGGCAGTTTTCTTGAATCCGATCCGATTTTACCCAAATCGGATGAAAAAATTGGGTGGCGCCTTGGTTTCGATTAATCGGCGATTAATCGGTTCAGGCGGCGATTAATCGGTTCAGACGACAATTAATCGGTCCGAACAACTAAATGTTAAAGATTAAACTTGGAGGACTTTATTGTAATAATTAGGATTTTTTAGATCATATTTGATTGTTTAGTTTGTTCATGATGTAGTATCAAGTATGTATGGACTATGTATGATGTAGTTTGAATTTCTATGTAGATTACTAGCAATAGTTTAACATGTTTAGTACTCATTGAGAGTAGTTTTGGCATGCACCCTGTTTTCTTTTGATTACGTGTCAACTAATGCTTCTATAGATAACATTTATATAACTATTTTTCAATTATAAATATAAAAATATGATAAAAATAAAAAACCGATTAATCCCCGATTAATCCTCCAGCACCTTGTCCGCACGATTAGCGATTAGCGATTTCTGTAACCTATATTCGATAGCATGGTGAATTACATGATAATGATTGCATGATTAGTGGGGTTAGCACGGGTGAAGTATTGTCCTGGAATTCTTTCTCTGATTGAAATCACAACCTTTTATTTTCTGTTATTTAATTTCTGCAATTCAGTTCACAAAAAAAACCTCTTTTAATCGGAATAGCTAAATAGGTCACATTGTTTGCTAGTAATCACACACCTGTTCCTTGGATCGACCCTTGGCTTACAAAGGTTTATAAATTTTGTTTGACTACGATTTGACCCCTAAAACTCATAATTTGACAACTATAAAGGGTTAAAAATACGATTGTCAAAATGGCGCCGTTGCCGGGGAACAGCGTTTTGTGTGATATTAGATTTAATGTGTGTAGTTTAGACTATTCCATTTTTTTATTACTTCCTTGTACATACTCTATATACTTCTGACCTTCACTAATCACTTTTATTTTGAATGTTGCGAGGATGTTCTCTTTTGGTCATCAAGACGCCTACCCAAGGGAAGAGCCTTATTGTCAGACATATTCATATGATGCAAATTGGGAAGGAAATCAAAATCAGTTCTATGATCAACATTATTATCAAGATGATCCTTATTAGGGCATATGCACCCGTTGAAATATTGAGACGGACCTCATTGAGAACTTCCTCACGAATAGTAGTAAATAAGCATAAAAAGTTTGTATTATGTTGTAGGATGTTGTATGAAAATGTTAGCATATACACCCACCGTCTCATTGAGACGGACCTCATTGAGAACTTCCTCTCTCGATTCTCGCACCCACTCACAAAAAGTTTGAGTGGGTGCGAGAATCGAGAGAGGAAGTTCTACCAGAAATGCTCCTTGGGGATTTCTGGTAGAACTTCCTCAAACTTTTTGTGAGTGGGTGCGAGAATCGAGAGAGGAAGTTCTCAATGAGGAAGTTCTCAATGAGACGGTGGGTGTATATGCTAGCATTTTCATACAACATCCTACAACATAATACAAACTTTTTATGCTTATTTATTACTATTCGTGAGGAAGTTCTCAATGAGGTCAGTCTCAATATTTCAACGGGTGCATATGCCCTTATGAGAGCCGCCAGAACCAGTCGCAACAACAGTTTCAGGACACTGAAGAATCATCGCGTATAGAGTCATTGCTGACTAGTTTCATGGAAAAGCAACAGAAGTGGACTCAGGACCAAGATAGGCGAGCTCAAGAGCGACAAGCCAGACTCGATAATATTATAGAGATGGTGGAACAACTCACAGTTAGGCAAAGAATACTAAAGGACCAGCTAGAGGCACAAGCTATTGCAACCACCGATGAATGCAGAGATGAGGACATTGAGATGGTAATGGCCAACCATCAAGAAGTTGAAGTCTATGAAGCATATACATCTTCAGTTTTATCTCCAATCCATGTGGAAGATGATCGGGATAAGAGAATGCTTTCTAAACCAGAACAACCTGTTTGTGAGGATGGTTTTGAGGCATTGAGAACGGTCGCCAAGGTTTACATTGAGTTGGAGGATGATGACTCTTGTACTGAAGACGTCTCAGAACATTAAGATGCATCTCCCTCCACTACGAGTGCTTCAAAAGGTCATTTAGTTGAACAAACAGAAGAGAACATCATTCCACCAATTCATCTAGACGCTGAAGAGCCATCAAAGGATCATACGTACGAAGACTTTGTTGATGTGTACCTGAGTTTAATCAAAGAGGATTGACAGGCGTCGTCGGTACCTGCAAATTTGTATTTATAGTTCCTTACTCTTGGCTATGGGTTAGTACAACGGCAAGCAAGGGTCGAACCCTAGGGAGCTAGATGGTTACTTGTTGATCTGTAAAAAGGGAACAATTGGGTTTTGAGGAAACAAGTGCAAATAGGAAATAAACGTAAGATGTCAATCGGAGAAGAATATTCAGGCTAGGGGTTCTAATTGTGACTTGGTTTGTCCTTGATTTCTAAGTATCTAATTCTGCGTTCTTAAGTGTGGTTACTCCGAGTCAGGTTATAACCTAAGGTAGGACCGTTTCAAGTCACTACGCCACAATCTACTCCTGGTCAGGTTATAGAATTCTATTTCTAGCAAACCTAATACTCCTGGTCAGGTTATATTAGGCTTAGTGCGACTACTTATTCTAACAGGTCAGTATCAAATAAGCAGCAAATAGAGGGTATGGATTGCCCAGCTTAAGCTTTACCGTTTCGGGTCTCCACTTAAACTTGCAACTCAAACCGAAATTAATGTGCACAAGAACTAGTAGAATGCAAGAATAATATTAAGCATGGAATCTCAAAACAATAGTCACAATATATGAAACCCTAGCCCGAATAGAGGGCTTAGCTACACATGGCCATGGAAACAAAAGACAATAAAAATAAAGGAAAGATGTTCTTCTCTATTGCCGAATGAAGGAGGACTTGAGAGAGAGGAGTGGAGAGCTCGAATTTGGGATGATGGGATGCTTTGAAAGGTTGAGGAGAGGCTGTATTTATAGTGTAGAATGGGGCTTCGAAGTTTCCAAATTGAGGTTGGCCCAAAAACGGTTTTAGGAAACATGTCCTAAAACCGATCGACTTTGCTTGATCTTCAAGTTAACTTCTTGTGCAAGTCTTCCAGCGTCTTCTAGGGCCTTCCAAAGCCTTCTAGGAACTTCATAGAAGCCTCTAAACCGCCTCACTCGAGCCCACTGACTTGGCCCAACGCGCGAGGCCTTTTGCGGCTCCAATGTCGTTTTGCTCATCTCGGCCAATCCCGCTCGTGCGTTTTGCTTGGCTAGTGGTATAGTCCGAGTCATTTGACATTTCTATCACTTTGGTCGAGCTAGATTTTCGAGATTCATTCATCTAGTCGAGCAACTCGGATTTAGCGCTAGTCTGCTCGACAGGGCCTTCGGGCGCGGCCTGGAACTCTGCTCGGCTGCTCCTGGGCCATTCCACCCGTGCATTCTCCTTGGCTTGGTGACATTGTCGGACTTGTTTTCCATTTTGAGAAACTTGGTCGAGTCAGATTTGTCATCGGAGTCCGTCTGGTCGAGCAACTTGATTTCGGTGCCTATCAGCGCGCGCAAGAGCTTTGGAATCAAGCCAACTGCCAATCTGCTCAGGCGTTTTCCTTGGTCCTCCGACATTGTCCACCTTATTTGCTATTTTGATCACTTTGCTCGAAGTTGATTCGTCAGATCAGTTCATTTGCCCGAGCAACTTGAGTTTAGTGTTGGTCAGTGACATAGCACGTCGTTGAGTGCTAAGCAAGATAAATTTATAAGTCCACTACTCGCGACTTCACTATTGGGTAGCAAAGCGGTAAGTAGGGGTCGAACCCAAGGGAGTCAGTGTGGATTAGTTGTTCTTTAAAAAGAAAGAAAAGAAAGTATATACAATTGGTTTTTTTTTGGGTTTTGTTGGTTTTTAGACAGAAAGTAAATGACAGAAAGTAAAGTGCTGAAATTAAGTGCTTGAAGGACAAGACTTACGAAAAGTAAATGCTTGAAGGACAAGACTTGCGGAAAGTAAATGCTTGAAGGACAAGACTTGCGGAAAGTAAATGCTTGAAGGACAAGACTTGCGGAAAGTAAATGCTTGAAGGACAAGACTTGCGGAAAGTAAATGCTTGAAGGACAAGACTTGCGGAAAGTAAGCAGTTGATATGGGACGGAAAGTAAGCAGTTGATGTGGGTACTGAAAGTAAGCAGTTGATATGGGTACTGAAAGTAAGCAGCAAGGTGGTGTTTTGATCAAAGGAAAGGATTCGGTTTTAGAGGCCTTGTATCATAAATCTGTTCATCATCGACCTCTAATGATCATGCTACGTGTTTAAAATGTATCAAGGCTATTTCTAGCACTCGACTTGCCACATCGTCTAGTCCTTTTCAAGACATAGAACACTTGTTCTATTTAGGCTAATTCCTCCTTTCGAAGTATCTTAGCCTTATGTGCATCCACCTGATCAATCATTTTCGATCAACCAAGTGGTGTTTTAAAGAGGTTGAACTCTACAGAAAAGCTTTGCTCTTTCGAGCCTCCACTTAACCACGTATGTTCACGAACCCCATGGAAGAGCTTTGCTCTTTCGAGCCTCCACTCAACCAATAGTGTTCTAACCTAATACATGGCACATAGAACAAGTTTGAACACTATAGAAGCACTAAGAAAAGGGTCTAAAACATGTTTTGATACAAACACACCCCTTCAACCGAATGAAGTGTTTAGCTACGAGTATCCATGGAAGTGGATATCATAGCTAAGTGCACTAAGAGTAAAAGGGTTTTGGAAATCAAAGACAAGGAAAGTAAAGAGGGTTTCGGTTTTTGACAAGGAAAGTAAAGTGAGCAAGAACAAGTAGAGAGCAATTGTGAGGAAATATGTTTGTGTATTGAAGTGTGAAGAAGAGAGATAAGCTCTCAACTTCCTAATATGTAGCATGGGACATTTGATTTCTAAGGCAAAGGCCTCTATTTATAAGCAAAGGGAGAAGAGGAGAGCCATCCACTTGTACAATCCTCATCCAAAGCAGCCGGCCAGCTGTCCTCCCTTCAAAAGCCGCCGGCCAGCTTGTCTTCTTCTCCAAAAGCCGCCGGCCATAGGTGGCATTCCCCCCTTGGTTGAATTCTTCTCCAAAAGTCAACCTAAGTCAAAAGGTCTTTTGATTGCGGATTTGGAATGCTGAGGCAATTCTAAGACTAATGGTCGAAGTCGTTTTGCCGGAATCTTCCCGGAACCTGGTCGGAATCTCAAAACGGCCGAAATTGCCCTAGTTTGGCCTTGAGCTGGTTCCACTCGGGCGTTTTGTCTGGGAAGTGAGATCACCCGAGTCATTTGGCATTTAGAACAACTTGGTCGAGCCAGATATGCCAGATTCCATGGTTTGGTCGAGCGACTTGGTTTAGGTGCCTATGCGCGCGGGGCCTTTGGTTTGGAATTGAGCCAACTGCCAATCTGCTCGGGCATTCTCCTCGGTTTTCCGACATTGTCCACCTTATTTGCCATTTTGATCACTTTGGTCGAGGTGGATTCGTCAGATCAGCTTGTTTGCCCGGGCAACTTGAATTCAGTGCTAGACAGTTTGGGCGTGGCTGGATTTGCTCGGGTCCTGGCTGGCCAGAGTTGGCTGGTGGTGCTTTTTTGGCACAAATCTCCCTTTTTAGGTGTGTTTCCTCTTTAGACTCCAAAATTGCCTGTATACATAAAACGACATTAACAAGCACATGTTCGTGCACTCAAAGTGCCTAATTCGGTGGGTTTAGTGTACTCGATGAATCGTATAAATACGCTCCATCAAATACCCCCACACTTAATCTTTGTCGTCCCGAACAAGTGTAGTCAACAAGAGGAACAAAAACACCCTAAGTCCTAGATGTGAATGTGAGATGCAAAACTAGACTTCACCTTAGCATGCATAGCTTACTTGCTTCAAAACGAAATCATGCTCACATATGACAGTAACTTGATACTTGTACCTTCGAGCCGAGATGCAAATTAATTTGGATGATTGGGAGATAGTCCTTTTTAGGCCTTTGAACTGCACTCTCGGATCCGATCTTACTATATGGTTATGCTTCTTGTTTCTTCTGGCACGTGATTGGTTCGGGCTAATGGGTCGAGCTCATTTTCTTTGTTGTGTGGTTGGACAGCTTTTTGTAGTGATTTGGCCTTTGGCCTTTGATTTGACTCTTTGAGTACTTCACTTTTGCTTCGGTTTGGTTTCACCATTTTGGCTGATTTCTTTCTTTTCTTCTTTGAGCTTTGCTCCTTTGATGAGATTTGCATGTCCATTTTTCTTCACTTTTGGGAGGTCCTATCATCGCCCGAGAGCATATGGAAATACCTCCCCGCTCTTTCTCATCCTTGCCTTTTTCGCGCGGGTCAAGATGAGGGTCGCTCATCTATTTTCCCGGCTACTTTGGACTAGAGAATGGACGGTTTGATTCCCGTCCCGCCTCTTGCATAGACGCTGCATGGCGGAGTCCGCTCTTTACCAAGAAGCCCGAAGTGCAGCCTCCACAATCTTCACATAACTGTATAGTATGAGATCCGGTCCCTTGAGTGCTTGTCAAGCCTCTCTAGGGCGTTTCTTTCAACTCCACATCCTACGTTATCTCAGCACACAAGGACGAGTAGAAAGTTAAATACACATGTTTTTACATAATTAAGTTTTCACAAGGAAATGCATGAATCGGGTCTATCTATTTTCACATCATGGAAGTGTATATTTTCAAAAAAATTCCAAAAAGAAAAAATTTAAGAAGAAGGAAACATGCATACTAATATGTGCAAAGACTCACCCCCACACTTTTGAACAAAGCCATGCCTCTCGGCATGACTTAGTTCAAAACACAAAAAAGTAAGTTGAACAAGGAAAGGAGTGAGTATGAAAATAAACGACATAAACATAAAAACTGTAACAAATGAAGAAAATATGCCGGGTTACCTCCCGGCAAGTGCCTTTGTTTAACGTCGTTGGCTCGACGGTACCTCACTCATGGATCATAAGGTGGGATCCCATGGGCGTTTGAGGTCGAACTTCTTCTCGGCTGCTCTTTTACTCTGCCCAAAGAACTTATGGAGTGATGGGCTCGGTTTGGTTCTCCATCGGTTCGGCAGGTTCTTCTTCACATAGCTCCGAGAAGGTGAGGACTCCTCGACCATAGCTGCTAGTCCATCAACTCGAGCTCTCTTGTTCCTCCTTCCCGGCTTCCATTCCTTTGGCCCATGTCTTGGCCGTTTCTTCATGTTTGAATGGGTGGCACCGTTGCAATTCTGGAAGTTCGGTATTGTGCCTTCAAACATTGGCGACCACAAGCATGCTCCCATGTTAAGTCTCTTCTTTGGGGCTGAGATGAATGGTCGTCTTGGAACGAGTGAGTTTTCCGGGCTGCTTCGTTGAGTCGTGGTGAATGAGTGCTCCATCATTGGCTTTTCTTGTTCATGTTTTGCCTCCAACTCCCCTTGCACCGCATCATCATTGATTCCATGATCTTCGGTGGCTATGATCTGCATAAAACATGAAGGGTTAAGTTGAGGTTTCTTGGCCATGAAGACCGGTTCTTTCTCGACCAGCCCGTCTGTTAGGATCGGGGCTGTCTTGGCAAGCTTGCCAATGAGGACCGGGACTTCTATTGGCTCGGCAGTGAGGATTGTGTTAGACTCGGCTGGTTTGGCAATAAGGTGCTGGACTGGCGTGATTTCCTCGGGCAGATTGGTGATGAGGACCGGGACTGAAACGGGCAGTTTTTCTTCTAACTCCCAGGGGCAATCTGAGTGGAGCTCTTCTTCAGGCAACCATGGGTCCTCATCCTCGTCATTTATATGGTCTCCGGGGACAATCGCACTGAGGCCCGGGTCTTATTTGGGCAACTGGGCAGTTAGGTCCGGGTATGTCTCGGGCAACTCGTCAGTTAGGACCGAGACTTTCTCAGACATTGGAAATGTGGTCCGGGCCAGCCTTGGACAGTTCGGCATTGAGGTCCATTGTAAGCTCTTCCTCGATGACTCTTGGCTTGAGCAACTCATAGATCTGGTTTGTAGATTCTTTTTCAGCAGCCCTTTCTTCTGCCCATGTATCGAGTTCGACCCTGATTTGGTGCACCGTGTTGGCCAGTTCTTCGAGCCGCATGGCCTGATCTTGTTTTGCGCTTCCTACCTTGTCTTCTATTAAGTTCCACAGATCATCCATGCTTAAGTTATCCTCCGAGCCTCCTGCCGCATCATTAAGCCTATTCCACTCTTATGGCATCATTCCACCGAGAAACCTTTGAAGAAGATCGAAGTAAGTGAATCCATGGTGCGGGCAGCTCGTCAAAATGGAATCGAAGTACGCCAAGTACTGGTCCAATGTTTCGTCCCGGGATTGCTCAAGGTTGATAATCTTCTCGCGGGTTTCAAGTCGGAGAGATGGTGGGGAAAACTCTTCTAGGAATTTGGCTCGTAGATCCCCATAATCGCTTTCATAAGCTGCATATGAGTAATACCAAGCTATTGCGAAGTTAGTTAAAGAAAATTTAAAGCATTTAAGTTTAAACTCCTCTAGCGTTTCATCTTTAGGCTTCATGTGGCTGCATATGGAGTGGAACGTTTGTGTATGCCTCACGGGGTCTTCTTCAATGGTACCTCCGAATTTGGGGAGACGGCTAAGCATTTCAAACATAAGGTTGCTGCCCCCAACATTCCAAGGTTCTATGTCGTAGTATGAAGACATGGCGAACTGCAAGATAAAACAAACAAAAGAAAAAACAAAAAAAACAACTATTTCGATTCACAACTCCCCGGCAACGGCGCCAATTTTGACATAGCACGTCGTTGAGTGCTAAGCAAGATAAATTTATAAGTCCACTACTCGCAACTTCACTATTGGGTAGTAAAGCGGTAAGTAGGGGTCGAACCCAAGGGAGTCAGTGTGGATTAGTTGTTCTTTAAAAAGAAAGAAAAGAAAGTATATACAATTGGTTTTTTTTGGGTTTTGTTGGTTTTTTAGACAGAAAGTAAATGACAGAAAGTAAAGTGCTGAAATTAAGTGCTTGAAGGACAAGACTTGCGAAAAGTAAATGCTTGAAGGACAAGACTTGCGGAAAGTAAATGCTTGAAGGACAAGACTTGCGGAAAGTAAATGCTTGAAGGACAAGACTTGCGAAAAGTAAGCAGTTGATATGGGATTGAAAGTAAGCAGTTGATGTGGGTACTGAAAGTAAGCAGTTGATATGGGTACTGAAAGTAAGCAGCAAGGTGGTGTTTTGATCAAAGGAAAGGATTCGGTTTTAGGGGCATTGTATCATAAATCTGTTCATCATCGACCTCTAATGATCATACTACGTGTTTAAAATGTATCAAGGCTATTTCTAGCACTCGACTTGCCACATCGTCTAGTCCTTTTCAAGACATAGAACACTTGTTCTATTTAGGCTAATTCCTCCTTTCGAAGTATCTTAGCCTTATGTGCATCCACCTGATCAATCATTTCCGATCAACCAAGTGGTGTTTTAAATAGGTTGAACTCTACAGAAAAGCTTTGCTCTTTCGAGCCTCCACTTAACCACGTATGTTCACGAACCCCATGGAAGAGCTTTGCTCTTTCGAGCCTCCACTCAACCAATAGTGTTCTAACCTAATATATGGCACATAGAACAAGTTTGAACACTATAGAAGCACTAAGAAAAGGGTCTAAAACATGTTTTGATACAAACACACCCCTTCAACCGAATGAAGGGTTTAGCTACGAGTATCCATGGAAGTGGATATCATAGCTAAGTGCACTAAGAGTAAAGGGTTTTGGAAATCAAAGACAAGGAAAGTAAAGAGGGTTTCGGTTTTTGACAAGGAAAGTAAAGTGAGCAAGAACAAGTAGAGAGCAATTGTGAGGAAATATGTTTGTGTATTGAAGTGTGAAGAAGAGAGATAAGCTCTCAACTTCCTAATATGTAGCATGGGACATTTGATTTCTAAGGCAAAGGCCTCTATTTATAAGCAAAGGGAGAAGAGGAGAGCCATCCACTTGTACAATCCTCATCCAAAGCAGCCGGCCAGCTGTCCTCCCTTCAAAAGCCGCCGGCCAGCTTGTCTTCTTCTCCAAAAGCCGCCGGCCATAGGTTGCATTCCCCCCTTGGTTGAATTCTTCTCCAAAAGTCAACCTAAGTCAAAAAGTCTTTTGATTGCGGATTTGGAATGCTGAGGCAATTCTAAGACTAATGGTCGAAGTCGTTTTGCCGGCATCTTCCCGGAACCTGGTCGGAATCCCAAAACGGCCGGAATTGCCCTAGTTTGGCCTTGATCGGGCTTGAGCTGGTTCCACTCGGGCGTTTTGTCTGGGAAGTGAGATCACCCGAGTCATTTGGCATTTAGAACAACTTGGTCGAGCCAGATATGCCAGATTCCATGGTTTGGTCGAGCGACTTGGTTTAGGTGCCTATGCACGCGGGGCCTTTGCTTTAGAATTAAGCCAACTGCCAATCTGCTCGGGCATTCTCCTCGGTTTTCCGACATTGTCCACCTTATTTTCCATTTTGATCACTTTGGTCGAGGTGGATTCGTCAGATCAGCTTGTTTGCCCGGGCAACTTGAATTCAGTGCTAGACAGTTTGGGCGTGGCTGGATTTGCTCGGGTCCTGGCTGGCCAGAGTTGGCTGGTGGTGCTTTTTTGGCACAAATCTCCCTTTTTAGGTGTGTTTCCTCTTTAGACTCCAAAATTGCCTGTATACATAAAACGACATTAACAAGCACATGTTCGTGCACTCAAAGTGCCTAATTCGGTGGGTTTAGTGTACTCGATGAATCGTATAAATACGCTCCATCAGTCAGCTCGACTCCTTGTGATGTTTTTAGCTCAGAAAGTCATCTTTTAAGCGCGTTTCCTCCTAGAGCTTCCGAAGCACCTGAAATGCAAAACAACACCTAAAGTAACTTGTTCGCATAATAAAGTGTCGGAAACGGTGGGATTTGTTGACTCGATGAGTCGTATAAATACGGCTCATCAAACCACCCCACACTTAAACTTGTTCGTCCCGAACAAGGACTAGGTCATAAGAGGAAAATAAACTGAAACATCACAATTCCTTCGGCATCCTATATATTGCTACATGAATATGTGTTGCTAGTCTAGACTTCGCCTTTCTATGCATATCTCAATCGTTACTAAAAGTATTGTGCTCAAACATGGAAGTAATTAATACGTGCTACCTTTGACCTGAGATGCAAACCAATTCGGATGAATGGGAGATAGTCCTTTTTAGACCCATGATCTACACTCGCGGTTCCGGGTTCTCACTATATGGTTATACTTCATTGCTTTTTCTTGCACGTGATTTGTTCGAGCTTCAAGGTGTTGAGTTCTTTTGCTTGGACAGCTTTTGTAGTGAGTTGTCTTTTGATGGATTAGTGGTGTACTTCACTTTGTTGCGTGTAGAACTTCACAAATAACTGATTTTCCTTTCTTTTCCTACTGATTGCGAACTGCTTGTCCGTGATTCCTCTTTTGATAGAGGTCCAATCATCGCCCGCAAGCATATGGAAATGCCTCCCTGCTCTCACTCATCCTCGTCCTTTTGACGCGAGTCAAGCCGAGGGTCGCTCGTCTGTTTTCTCGGCTACTTGGACTAGAGATTGGACGGTGTGTTGTTTTCCCGTCCCACCTGACCGCATAAGCACTGCAGTGGTGGAGCATACTCTTACCCATGTTGCCTCGAAGTGCTAGCCTCCACGAAATCCATATAACCATATAGCTTGACTCCGGTCCCTTGAATGCTTTGTCAAGTCTCTCTAGGACGTTTCTATCAACTCCACATCCCTGTTTATCTCAACTCAAAAGCACGCAATAGGGTAAGTTCACATGTATTTGCACAACTCAAAGTTCACGAGAAAAATGCATCTAATCGGTTCTATCTATTTCACATCATCAAGATTCAATACCGCAAGTCTAGGAAAATAGAGAGAAATTTGTACAAAATTTTTAAATTTTAAGGGAAACGTGCTGACTCTATGTAGGTGCAAGGAAATAAACGTGCTGACACGACATACTGACTCTCCCACCCCACTCTTTTGAACTGACGTGTCCTCACGGCACATCTTAAGTTCAAAGACACGACTATGCAAGCAAACAAACAATAGGGAAATAAGAGAGAGTTAAGAGTGAACAGGCACTTCCCTCGTGCGGTTGCAAAGTTGGCTCGCCCTTCCAAAGTTATTGGACATTTTAAACACTTCTGTCGAGCCACAATTTCCAGATAATGAACTTCGGTCGAGGATTCTGGCAGTGTGCCCATTCTGTGCGCACAGGGCCCCTATCGGTTGGGCAGCCTCCAGACGAATTCGCCAGAACGCTATGGGATTCTCATATGTCTCGAAAAATTGGCCATTCTAAGACTAATGGCCGAGTCAGAATCTCAAGATGGGCAAGTTTGCCCGAGGTTTTCCTCCATGGCCTGATTCTGCGCACGCATCAGTGAGTTCAATAAGAGCACCATTGCGCCTGACTTCTTTTGGTAGAGACTTGTATCGCAACGTGAGTTCGTCACAAAATGAAAGGACTATGTCGAAGAAATTAAGACAAATAAAGAATTCCCAGGAAATTGGTGGAGTCACAAACGGTCTCACTTAAGAACCCATCTCCTTAGACTCGTAAGTCTTGGTGACAGAATCTTTAAAAGCTTATTTTTCTTGACACAATGTATTCAAAGTGCGAAACTACTCTCGATGGATAGCAGTCTTACGCAAAGAAGGATAGCGGGTTGGTCCACTCTGCGCGCACAAGGCTTGCTCGGTCGGGACCTCTCGACGACTTCGCACTGAGGTGCATGTTTCCTGCAAAAAGAGCATCTCTTTCGCGAATACAATGTGATGAATATGACTCAAGAAAAACTCAAATAAACGTAAACGACTCTACAACTGAGAAAAACGAAAGAATGCCGGGCTGCCTCCCGGCGAGCGCCTTTGTTTTACGTCGTTGGCTCGACGGTACCTCGTTTTAGGGATCACAAGTTAGGATCCCATGGGCGTGTGAGGTCATACTTTGATCCAGCGACTCCTTCAATCTGTCCGAAATCCTCATGGAATGACGTGCTCGGGTCTGCTCTCCATTGAACGGGCGGGTTTGCCTTCACATTCTCCCGAGTTGGCGAGGACATCTTGACCATAGCTGCTGGTCCATGCATGGTCTCGTTTGGTGGGTCAGGGACTAGGGCACCGAAATCTGATGTGTTCACAATGTCCGGCGGTTTCCTTGTGCATGGCCGGTCAGCATCCCCATAGACATAGAAATCTGATGTCTTTCCGTCGAATGCAAGTGACAGTAAGCCTATGCCCATGTCAATCTTGGTCTTGGTGGTGTGAAGGAATGGCTGTCCTAAGATAAGTGCTGGAGGATCGTCGTTTCTAGCATCTCCCATATGCAAAACATAAAAGTCCGCAGGAACAACGAGGTCTCCTACATGGAGGGTTATATCGTCTAGCAAACCAACTGGACGAATACAAGATTTATCTCCTAACTCTATCAACAGTTTAGGAGGCTTCAAAGGCCCGAAATTTAAAGAGCAATATAATGAGTAAGGCATGGCATTAATCGCAGCACCCAGATCAATTAGACAATGATGTATTTGAGTCTCACCAATACCACAGGTGACCGTGAAGGCACCTGGGTCCTTACTCTTTTCAAGTGGTGCCTCGTGACTCGCTGAAACTGGGCGCTCCATCATTGGGTCGTTCACCTCATGCCTTGCTTCCAATCTGCCTTCTAGCTCATCCTTGTCGATCATATGGTCTTCAGGAGCAATAACCTACATGGAAAACGAAGGAGAAGGATCAGTTCTGGAATGTGTATCAATATGTACCGCGTCTCGTTCAGATGTTTGCATTGAATCAATGTCCATTGTAGGCGCGGTCGTCACTGATCCCAGCTCTTTCTTGCTACTTCCGGCCTCAGTCATTAGCATCTTGTTCACCCAATAAGCAGACTCCTTTAAGGCTGCGTCCACGTCCACTACTTCCACCATGCTGACATTCCCTCTTGGATTCTGCACTGTCTGTGATGGGAGTCTTCCCGAATCTCCCTTCAGCTCAGAAACTGTCTGGGCTAGGTTGGACATCTGTTTACCCAGCTCTGCTAAAGTCCCATCGGTTTTGGCCTGGAACTGGTGAACTGATGCGGCCAAGTCCTTCACAACATCTTCTAAGGACTTGCTCGAGCTGTGCTGGTGCGGGCCTGACTTATTGCGGTTCTGCTGATATTGACTCGGCCCATTCTGTCCCTGCTGCTGGCGAAACGGAGGCTTGTAGTACGGTTGGGCTTGGTGAGGTACGGGCTGCTGTGCTGGCTCCCTCTGGAAGTGGTTATTCTGATTGTTGTTCCTCCAGTGCGGCTCGTTCGCTCTCTGCTCGTTCCCGGCCGGTCCATATTGTCGGACTTCAGCCTTGTCATCTTCCACTATGGTCGGGCACTCGTCTGTTTTGTGGTCCGTGGCGGCACAGAAACCGCACGGCTTGACCTGGACTGGTTGCCTTCTGATCACTTGCTGCATCATCTCTTTGAGCTGCCTGATCTCTTCGGCCATTGCATTGGATGGGGGCTCAATCTTCGACACGTTCCTGGTTCGACTGAACTCTTCTTCTTTGTTGGACTCGTCCAGGAACCGTTCACTCTCGGCCACTGCCATGATCTTGTGTCGTACTCCGACTGGGGACAAGTTCATTAGGTTTCCTCCAGCCGAGGTATCTAGTAGCTTTCGGTCCAGTCGCCTTAGGCCGTCTAGCATATACTCCACGAGTAGTTTCTCTGGGAGCCCAAGGTTACAGCAGCTCTTCTCTAGGGCGTTGAACTTCTCCACGTACTCGTACATGGTCTCGTTGGGTCCTTGTCTGAGCTCTTGCAACTGCCTTCGGACCTGCATTGCTCTG
Organism: Rhodiola chrysanthemifolia; assembly: GCA_033675395.1. Taxonomy (NCBI): domain Eukaryota; kingdom Viridiplantae; phylum Streptophyta; class Magnoliopsida; order Saxifragales; family Crassulaceae; genus Rhodiola; species Rhodiola chrysanthemifolia. The sequence goes on along the minus strand of CM066207.1, from coordinate 34,566,586 downwards.
CCTGCTGGGTAGTACTTGTTGAGGAACTTCCTCTGCATCTGGTCCCAAGTATATATGCTACCTGAAGGCAAAGATAGAAACCAATCAGTGGCTGTGTCTGTAAGCGAAAAATAGAATGCTTTTAATTTAAAGTCCTCCACTTCGACTCCGTATGGCTTGAGGTTTTGGCAGATGCCATGGTAGCTGATGGACCATAATTGTATGAATCATAAACACAGTTAAACCCACCAAATTAGACTGTTTGTCTATTTAACTTTTGCTTGTTAGTTTCGATATTTATCTACAGGGTATTTTGGAGTCTAGAGAGAATACAGGCTAAGGAGGAGTTTTAAAGCTGAAAATGAATTACGAGTCAGGACACGACCAGATTCCGACTGTACAAGTTTCTTGGAACCGACTTGGAATCATTCAAATATGCTAGAACAGTCGGCGTTTGGACAAGAACGCAATGCAAAGGCACCAAGCCCGGTAAAAGCCAAACAAGGGCAATTTCAGCCGATTTGGGATTTCGACCATGTTCCAAGCAGAATTTGGCTTAGGTTCCTTCTTGAGATCATCTTAGAATGACATTTTCATTCAGAATACACTCTCCAAAATCCGAGAAGCTCCGGTCAAATTCTGGTCAAACCGATGGCTTTTGAGAAACAAATATCTTCCGATGGCTTTTGGAGTGGTGACTCACCCCGATGGCTTTTGCTCTCCTTATGCCATGTGCTGAGATCTCAAGCCACAAGCCTCTCCTCCCTTGACAAGTGTATGGCTCTCCTTGCCTCCCTTAGCCTATAAATAGACATCTTCTCTTCACTTGTAAATCATCCACAATCCACAAATCCATCCTCATTCCAAACACAAATCACTTATCTCTCTAAGTTGAGAGCACAATCCTTGTAATACTTTTGTTTGAAATCTATAATACTCCTGTTGGTTCTTGAGTATTCTAGTAGTCTTTGAGAATACTCCTGTTGGTTCTTGAGTATTCTCCTTTACTTACTGTCTTTCAAAAACCCTCGAGTACTTAGCTATGGTATCCACCTCTATGGATATTCGTAGCTAAACTCTTCATTCGGTTGAAGGGGTGTACTTGTATCATAAAATGTTTTAGGCTATACTCTTAGTGCCTCTTCTTTGTGTTCAAAACTTGTTCTATGTGCCATATATTAGGTCAGAACTTCCAAGGTTGAGTGGATGCTTGAAATGGCAAAACTCTTCCGTGGGGGTTCGTGAACATACTCGGGTAAGTGGATGCTTGAAATGGCAAAGCTTATCTGAGGAGTTCGACCTCTCTAAAACACCATTTGGTTTGATCGGAAATGATTGATCAAATGGATGCACATAGGCTAGTATACCTTGAAATGGGGTGCTAGTCTAAATAGAACAAGTGCTCTACGACCTTGAAATGGGCTAGACAGTGTGGCAAATCGAGCGCTTGAAATGGCCTTGATACACGTTTGAATACTTAGCAGGATCACTAAAGGTCAATGATAAACATGCTATGATACAAGGCCCCCGAAACCGAATGCTTTCCTTAGATTAAAACAATACCTGCACTTACTTCCTTAGTATAAACTGCCCTTTCAACTGCTGACGTTCCGCAAGACTTGCCGATCACGCAACAACCGCTGTAAGTCTTCTTTTTTACTTTCAGTATTTACTTTTATGTCATTTACTTTTCCGCACTAAAAACCAAAACCAACCAACCAATCACTTAGCTGTTAGTAGTAAAACCTCAATCAACCAAAAAACACGCTCCCCCGCTGTACGATCCCTTAAAGAACAACTTATCCCCCTAATTCCCTTGGGTTCGACCCCTACTTACCACTTGCTACCCAGTAGTGAAGTCGCGAGTAGCGGACTTATAAATTTATTTGTACATTTGCTCTGACGACAAGCATCTGTCAAATTGGCGCCGTTGCCGGGGAATTAGTTACCTAATCGGATAAGTTCTTTGAATCGATACTCGCTCCAAAACAACCATGTCTCGCGAAGGAAGCCACCATGACTATCAGGATGATGACGAGATAAACCTGTACGATCGAAATAATGAGGCTCCACCTCCATTTATTGACGATCCGGAACAACTCATCAGAAACCAAAGAGCTCGTAATAGGGAGGCCGTTCGAAGAAACCAAGTACCACCCGAGGATCGAAATGCAGCTGGTCCAGTGCAACCCCCTATACGTCCCCCACACCCTCAACCTCGACAAATGCCTAGGCAAGAACCTGTCTTTGACAACTATTATGGGAATAACAACGACCGCGCACCTACGATGGGAGAGCTGAATGCCCCAGATTTCGAAACGCAACCATGGTGCATATACGAGGGCCCTGAACTGGAATACATTACCATCAATGCATCAGTGGCCCATAGCTTGCCCAAGTTCTCAGGAGCACATGGAGAATCTGCGACAACTCACCTCCAACGCTTACACGGCATTTGCCAGAATCTAAAACCCAATCGAGTGAGTATAGACGACTTCAAGTTGAAGGCGTTCTATTTTTCCCTCATTGACTCGGCAAACGACTGGTTCCTTTCATTGCCTTCAGGAAGCATCAGAACATGGGTTCAGATGCTAAGGAAATTCCTGGACAAATATTACCCGGCAGGAAGGGCAATGCAAGTAAGGAGGCAATTACAAGACATCAAGCAAGGGCCCAATGAAACCATGTACGACTACCTGGAAAAGTTCAACCACCTAGAAAGAAGCTGTTGTACCCTTGGACTGCCCGAGAAACTCATCATCGAATACCTCATTGATGGATTAAGACCCTTAGACAAAATGCTCCTGGATGCCTCAGCTGGAGGATCCATGATGAATCTATCATTGAGCGGCATAAGGAACCTCATCGCCAACGTTGCTGAAAATGCCCGATTTAGAGAAGAGACAACTCGGCAGGAAGAATTTTCCCGAACAAGGAATGTGGCACAAGCTGAAACACCAATGAGCTCTATGCCAGAAGAGATAAAACAATTAAAGGAGATGATGATTCAGATCCTACGAAAACAACCAGTGCCGGTAAAACCTTGCGAGTTTTGTGGCTCTACAGACCACAAAACTGACGCATGCCCAACATTAAAAGAAGAGAACCCGGCAGAAATAAATATGTTAGGAGGATACCAAGAAACACAACCAGCTGTCCCTCAACTAGCCCAGTCATTCTATCAACCTCTCCACCAACAGTACAACCAGGACGCCCCGTCAGCTGGACAGTACCAAGCAAGCTCGAGCAACCAACAAGAGGGACCAAACAAACCTCTTGAGGACATGTTAATGCAATTTTCAGGTACTGTGCAACAGTTGAATACTACTATGCATCAAAACCAAGCCGAAACAAAGGACTTAAAGAATCACATCTCTCAACTCGTTGCCTCAGTGTCCGCACTCGCTAATGAGTCCAGCAGACTCCTTTCACAAACCATTCAAATCATGCAGAAAGATGTGAGTGCCTTGACTCTTAGGAGTGGAAAAACGCTTGTCGGCAAACCTTTGGAGCAAGAGGAGGACAAAGACCCAAGGTTGCCCGGAGAAGAGCAAAGAGGACCAAATCAGTACCAAGCCGGCCCGAACAATCAGCAAGAACCAACCAAGTCGCTCGATAACACAATGAAGGAGCTCGCAGGAAGCATAATTCAATTGGGAACTTCGCTACACCAATATCAGGCGAAAACTGACGAGGCAATTTCAGAATTGACCAAACAAATGTCCCAGCTCGCCACTGCAATGTCAACACTCACTAATGAACCTGGCAGACTTCCTTCACAAACCATCCAAAATCCAAAGGCAAATATCAGCATGATAAGGAGGTCGAACATAAAGGCGACACTGGAAGAAGTAGCACGATCCCCAACTTACAAACTTACAAACAAGCACTTCACACGTAGGCATCGTCCTGATTGGAATCAAGAGGAAGACCGACCCAATAATGGCAAAACATGGGTCACACATGCTGACAATGGACGGTATGCATTCACCGTCAGCATAACACCACCACCGATCATACACTCTGACATACCAGCATCTGGATGGGATGACAATAACAATTTAAAATGGGACTCCCCAACTAATATCTATGCTTCGAAGCAAAATATTAAGGGGTCCGATTATACAAATCCTAAGCCAAGGAATAGGGAGAATGGCCCGACAATAGAAAGAACCCTCACTTCAGATCATGAGTCACAACCGGAAAGAGATAAAGACCCAGGGGCCTTCACAGTCACCTACGGTATTGGTGAAACCCAGATTCATAAGTGCTTAGTTGATCTTGGGGCTGCTGTCAATGCCATGCCTTCCTCCTTATACTACTTATTAGGACTTGGTCCATTGAAGCCACCCAGGTCAAATATCGAGCTAGGAGATAAATTGCGCATCCGTCCGGTTGGAGTGTTGGAAGATGTAATACTCCATGTGGGAGAGCTCGTCGTTGCTGCAGACTTTTATGTAATACAAACGGGAGAGACCAGCGAAGACAACCCTCCAACAATAATATTGGGACGACCATTCCTCTACGCTACTAAAGCAAGAATCGATGTGGGCAAGGGTTCATTATCGCTTAAGTTCGGCGGCAAAATTGCAAATTTCTACATTGATAATAGCCGCACGAATACAAAGAAACCGCCAGACATTATACCTATCTCAGATCGAGGTACACAGATTTCTGACCTGCCAAAGGAGACCGAAAAGGCAACAAGACCAACAGCTATGGTCAAAGGTTCCCCGCCTTCTCAGAAACAATGGAAAGAAAAAAACACCAAAACCATGGAGTTCTAACCCAAGCAAGAAATCAGGAAGAGTCAAGGCAAGAAGCAACACAGGAACAGTGGCGAAATACGACCTGAGCCAACCATGGGATCCAAACCAGTGATCCAGGAATGAGGTACTGTCGAGCCAACGACGTTAAACAAAGGCACTGGTCGGGAGGTAACCCGACACCTATCTTACTTTCAGTACTTTTATTTTCTGTCATTTAGTTTTTTCTCCAATAAGTCGCTCTCACCCACTTGGTGCATAGAATGAAATGACTATTCAGGAATCGGTTATGGGTGCAACATCAAGCCAGTCAGGCCTATGCCAAGAGTTCAAAGCCCCTGCCGAACTCCCTCGATTATCCAGCCTCGAGCCATGTCGTTCACTCGACACCTTAAAGGGAGTTCTGTTCTTCCCTTTTCCTTAATGTCATTTCCTTCTCGTATAATACCTGCTTGCATGGCTTTTGAACTAAGTCATTTCGTAAAGAATGCCTTCGTTCAAAAGTGTGGGGTGAGAACCACCTGTGTACATTAGTTAAATAACATGTTTTTCTTTTTTTTAATATTATCTTTTTGAAAATATGAACTTGAGAATGTGAAAAAGATAGATCATAATTCATGCATTTACCTTGTGAAAATTCAACTGTTTAAAAACTTAGAATGTAACTTCTCATTTGTCCCTTTGTGCTGAGATAAACTAGGGATGTGGAGTTGATATAAACTGCCCTAGAGAGACTTGGCAAGCACTCAAAGGACTGAATTTCGCTATATGGTTTTCGAAGTCAGTGGAGGCTGCACTTCGGGTTTCAGAGAAGATTGAAGTCATCTCCGCCATGCAGCGTTTATGCAAAAAAAAAAGGCGGGACGGGAATCAAGCCGTCCTATCTCTAGTCCTAATAGCCGGGAAAATAAATGAGCGACCCTCATTTTGACTCGCGCAAAACGGCAAGGATGAGAGAGAGCGGGGAGGTATTTCCATATGCTTGCGGGCGATGATTGGACCTCCCAAAAAGGCTTGAGAAAATGGACTAGCAAGCCACAAAAAGGCAGGCCACAAAAAGGCAAAAGCTCAAAGAAGCAAAAGCTCAAAGAGCTAATCAAAGGCCAAAGGCCAAAATTGTGAAGGTTTTAACCGAACAAAAGTGAAGAACTCAAAGAGTCAAATCAAAGGCCAAAGGCCGATTCACTACAAAAAAAAAAGCTGTCCCTCGCCAAAAAGAAATCAAAAGGCTCAACTCAGTGAAACCCGAACCGAATCACGTGCTAGAGAAAGCTACAAGGAAACCATATAGTGCAAGACGGTCCCGAGAATGCAGTCCAGGATCCTAAAAAGGGCTATCTCCCGAAACATCCGAATTAATTTGCATCTCAGCACGAAGGTACATGTATCAAGTTTCTTCTATTTATTTGCACGGTTTAATTTGGTAATAAGTAAGTAATGCATGAATTAGGATAAATCTAGTCCCACAGTCTAACTTTCATATTTTAAAAGCTTACTTAGATAGTGTGTGCCGCCCTTTAATAGCATTGTTCGGGACGAACAACTAAAAGTGTGGGGTGATCTGATGGACCATAATTGTATGAATCATAAACACAGTTAAACCCACCAAATTAGACTGTTTGTCTATTTAACTTTTGCTTGTTAGTTCCGATATTTATCTACAGGGTATTTTGGAGTCTAGAGAGAATACAGGCTAAGGAGGAGTTTTAAAGCTGAAAATGAATTACGAGTCAGGACACGATCAGATTCCGACTGTACAACTTTCTTGGAACCGACTTGGAATCATTCAAATATGCTAGAGCAGTCGGCGTTTGGACAAGAACGCAATGCAAAGGCACCAAGCCCGGTAAAAGCCAAACAAGGGCAATTTCAGCCGATTTGGGATTTCGACCATGTTCCAAGCAGAATTTGGCTTAGGTTCCTTCTTGAGATCATCTTAGAATGACATTTTCATTCAGAATACACTCTCCAAAATCCGAGAAGCTCCGGTCAAATTCCGGTCAAACCGATGGCTTTTGAGAAACAAATATCTTCCGATGGCTTTTGGAGTGGTGACTCACCCCGATGGCTTTTGCTCTCCTTATGCCATGTGTTGAGATCTCAAGCCACAAGTCTCTCCTCCCTTGACAAGTGTATGGCTCTCCTTGCCTCCCTTAGCCTATAAATAGACATCTTCTCTTCACTTGTAAATCATCCACAATCCACAAATCCATCCTCATTCCAAACACAAATCACTTATCTCTCTAAGTTGAGAGCACAATCCTTGTAATACTTTTGTTTGAAATCTATAATACTCCGGTTGGTTCTTGAGTATTCTAGTACTCTTTGAGAATACTCCTGTTGGTTCTTGAGTATTCTCCTTTACTTACTGTCTTTCAAAAACCCTCGAGTACTTAGCTATGGTATCCACCTCTATGGATATTCGTAGCTAAACTCTTCATTCGGTTGAAGGGGTGTACTTGTATCATAAAATGTTTTAGGCTATACTCTTAGTGCCTCTTCTTTGTGTTCAAAACTTGTTCTATGTGCCATATATTAGGTCAGAACTTCCAAGGTTGAGTGGATGCTTGAAATGGCAAAACTCTTCCGTGGGGGTTCGTGAACATACTCGGGTAAGTGGATGCTTGAAATGGCAAAGCTTATCTGAGGAGTTCGACCTCTCTAAAACACCATTTGGTTTGATCGGAAATGATTGATCAAATGGATGCACATAGGCTAGTATACCTTGAAATGGGGTGCTAGTCTAAATAGAACAAGTGCTCTACGACCTTGAAATGGGCTAGACAGTGTGGCAAATCGAGCGCTTGAAATGGCCTTAATACACGTTTGAATACTTAGCAGGATCACTAAAGGTCAATGATAAACATGCTATGATACAAGGCCCCCGAAACCGAATGCTTTCCTTAGATTAAAACAATACCTGCACTTACTTCCTTAGTATAAACTGCCCTTTCAACTGCTGACGTTCCGCAAGACTTGCCGATCACGCAACAACCGCTGTAAGTCTTCTTTTTTACTTTCAGTATTTACTTTTATGTCATTTACTTTTCCGCACTAAAAACCAAAACCAACCAACCAATCACTTAGCTGTTAGTAGTAAAACCTCAATCAACCAAAAAACATGCTCCCCCGCTGTACGATCCCTTAAAGAACAACTTATCCCCCTAATTCCCTTGGGTTCGACCCCTACTTACCACTTGCTACCCAGTAGTGAAGTCGCGAGTAGCGGACTTATAAATTTATTTGTACATTTGCTCTGACGACAAGCATCTGTCAGTAGCACTGCAGATGTGCCGTGGCCGATTCTCCCTTGGTTCCCGAGAATATAGGCAAGTGATGGACGACCGACGTGTTGATAGCTATAGCCTCGAGGTCCGGCCCTTCGTAGATGCACCAAGATTGGTCTCAAAAGTTGGGGGCCGACAGCTCTCCCATGGTGGGCTCCTGATCGTCGTACTCCTCGTCATACTCGTCATTGAAGACCGGCTGCCGTGGTCGTCTGATCGGCTGTCGTAGAGCGGCCGGTGCTTGTCGCCTCGGTTGGACCGGTGGAACCTGATGTTGCTGAGGGTACTGCTGTGGTGGAAGCATCGGGTACTGTTGGAGTGGTGGTTGCTGGAACTGTTGATGAGGTTGTCTCGGGGCAGCCCCCCTGATCGCTTCGTTCTGGCCCATCGGGCCCTGCTCGTCGTGTGGTGGAAGTGGCCCTTCCATGTCTCGAACGACCTGTTCGACTTCTTCGTTGTGGATATTTTCGCCAACTCGGCTACCTGCATGAGACATGGCACACGAGTAGCAATGCACAAAATAGGAAACTAAAATAAAAGGAAATAACTAATTTAGGATGCTTCACCGTGCGTAGCTCCCCGGCAACGGCGCCAAAATTTGACAAGCGTCGTCGGTACCTGCAAATTTGTATTTATAGTTCATTACTCTTGGCTATGGGTTAGTACAGCGGCAAGAAAGGGTCGAACCCTAGGGAGCTAGATTGTTACTTGTTGATCTGTAAAAAGGGAACAATTTGGTTTTGAGGAAACAAGTGCAAATAGGAAATAAACGAAAGATGTCAATCGGAGAAGAATATTCAGGCTAGGGGTTCTAATTGTGACTTGGTTTGTCCTTGATTTCTAAGTATCTAATTCTGCGTTCTTAAGTGTGGTTACTCCGAGTCAGGTTATAACCTAAGGTAGGACCGTTTCAAGTCACTACGCCACAATCTACTCCTGGTCAGGTTATAGAATTCTATTTCTAGCAAACCTAATACTCCTGGTCAGGTTATATTAGGCTTAGTGCGACTACTTATTCTAACAGGTCAGTATCAAATAAGCAGCAAATAGAGGGTATGGATTGCCCAGCTTAAGCTTTACCGTTTCGGGTCTCCACTTAAACTTGCAACTCAAACCGAAATTAATGTGCACAAGATCTAGTAGAATGCAAGAATAATATTAATCATGGAATCTCAAAACAATAGTCACAATATATGAAACCCTAGCCTGAATAGAGGGCTTAGCTACACATGGCCATGGAAACAAAAGACAATAAAAATAAAGGAAAGATGTTCTTCTCTATTGCCGAATGAAGGAAGACTTGAGAGAGAGGAGTGGAGAGCTCGAATTTGGGATGATGGGATGCTTTGAAAGGTTGAGGAGAGGCTGTATTTATAGTGTAGAATGGGGCTTCGAAGTTTCCAAATTGAGGTTGGCCCAAAAACGGTTTTAGGAAACATGTCCTAAAACCGACTTTGCTTGATCTTCAAGTTAACTTCTTGTGCAAGTCTTCCAGCGTCTTCTAGGGCCTTCCAGAGCCTTCTAGGAACTTCATAGAAGCCTCTAAACCGCCTCTCTCGTGCCCACTGACTTGGCCCAGCGCGCGAGGCCTTTTGCGGCTCCAATGTCGTTTTGCTCATCTCGGCCAATCCCGCTCGTGCGTTTTGTTTGGCTAGTGGTATCGTCCGAGTCATTTGACATTTCGATCACTTTGGTCGAGCTAGATTTTCGAGATTCGTTCATCTAGTCGAGCAACTCGGATTTAGCGCTAGTCTGCTCGACAGGGCCTTCGGGCGCGGCCTGGAACTCTGCTCGGCTGCTCCTGGGCCATTCCACCCGTGCATTCTCCTTGGCTTGGTGACATTGTCGGACTTGTTTTCCATTTTGAGAAACTTGGTCGAGTCAGATTTTTTATCTAAGTCCGTCTGGTCGAGCAACTTGATTTCGGTGCCTATCAGCGCGCGCAAGAGCTTTGGAATCAAGCCAACTGCCAATCTGCTCGGGCGTTTTCCTTGGTCTTCCGACATTGTCCACCTTATTTGCTATTTTGATCACTTTGCTCGAAGTTGATTCGTCAGATCAGTTCATTTGCCCGAGCAACTTGAGTTTAGTGTTGGTCAGCTCGACTCCTTGTGATGTTTTTAGCTCAGAAAGTCATCTTTTAAGCGCGTTTCTTCCTAGAGCTTCCGAAGCACCTGAAATGCAAAACAACACCAAAAGTAACTTGTTCGCATAATAAAGTGTCGGAAACGGTGGGATTTGTTGACTCGATGAGACGTATAAATACGGCTCATTAAGGATCCTCGCATACATATGAATGTGATAGTGAAGGGAAATTTTGAAGTATGGGAACGTGAGTTCCTAGCTAAAGAGTACAAGGGAAGTTTTCTTGCTGGAGCTAGCTCTAAAGATATATATCTTGATACACAGCCTCCAGACAAGTTTCGACAGTTCTTGCCTTACGTCTTGAAACTGTTGACTAAGGGTCTTAAATTTTTGAAGGGACTGCTTGCTCTGCTTAACGTCCATGGCAGTCTTGATGGACGTAAATTTCAATGGGATTTGAAAGTGGATTGACACCTCTCTCTCTCTCTGTTGAAGGCCCCATGAGAAGGAATCCTAGCAAAGGACTTCTCACGAGTGATTTATATGGGGCGCTTTGCTGAGTCTAGCCAAGACGTTAAACTAGGCCTCTTCGGGGAGTAACCCGCGTTGTAAGTATTATTTCCCTGCATTTTTCATTTGCATTGTGCTTTGTGTGTGCGCTCATTGCAGGAACCTAAGTGTGGAGTGCGCCAGTTTCAGCCAGAACGGTTTTGGGACGAGACAAATCAAGCTGGGCATTACAGGTGCCGCGACCGCCGTGACATAATGGAAATGTCACGGTAGTCACGGCGGGTTTAGACAGCCGAGACTTTCAGTGGTGCCGTGACCAACAGACATGTCACGGCAGGTAAAACCAGCAGAGATTTTTGGGGGGTGCCGTGACACCCGTAACATCCTCGGATGTCACGGTAGTCACGGCCAAAGCACTCTTTTCTTCCCCAAAATTTTTTCCAGAACCCTATCACTTGCCTTGTTTCTTTACGAGTTTCGATGCTAACCTATCACTCGTGCAGCTATATGTTTTTGTCTTATGCCAGCTTACGAGCCACGTTTCACTCCCCGGGCATCGCTTAATCTCCATGGATATCACACCATCACACACGAGAGAAGTTCCTATACGCTTTATCTTATCTTTTATTTCTTCGCTTAGGGACTAAGCTCATTTTTAAGTGTTGAGTGGGTAGCGCATAGTCACACGCATTGCATATCATTCACTCTTGCATATGCTCAACAGTCTATGTATTGCGATTGAAATCCTCGTTTTCTACGATACTCCTTGATTTATTGTCATTCTTTTGAATTCGAAGTCTAGGACTTGTAATAGTTTTATTCGTGTGTGTATTCTCTCGTGTCAGTATTATTGCTAGCCTTTGCCTATCACGTGTTTTACGTGTTTCTTTAAGTATGCTTGAGACTTGATTTTAGTAGGCACCGGTACAAAATGTTAAACACTTAAATTGCACATCTTTTTCTAGGTGACCTTAGTTCTAGTATGTGTTTCTCTATACTCGTTGTGATTTGCATGCACCCTCCTTTATTCGTACACTATGTCAAGCTTTAAGTGTGGAGTTAGAAAAAAAAAATAGTCAAAAGAGGGGCGAAAAATAGGCCCCCAATCAAGAACAAAGTTCTGAATTTTCAAAAGAGGGTGAAAAATTGACCCCAAGCATTGTTGTTTTTGAAGAAAGAAACAAAACAAAAAAATATTACCAAGGGCAAAGTGAGAAAAGTCACCCCTTGTGTACCAAAAAAAAAGTGAGAATTCTGCCCCCTTTTGCTTGATATAGTGTAATTCCATCTTCTCGTTGCGTGCAAATCATGACTTGTATTGTGAATTCATATACTAGAAACTAAGGGATGATCCTCGTGCTTGCACTGAAATTTTAATGCAATTTTCGTACTATTTTTCAGAAAATTCTTAAGCCAAGCTCCTCTTCTCTTACGGGTCATTGCCTAATCCTTGGCACTTGAGAACGCACTTTGCACCAGGAGCCCGTGGACTATCCCTAGATAGCATAGGTGAATGGCGAGCATGTTTTGTGTAACTATTCTTGTTCTTATTGCGTTGTTATAGAACTATTTAGAACATGTCATGAGTCGCTTGCTAGCCGTGTGTACTGACCGTTTGAATGCATGACTCATTTAATCTATGATTGTCTGACAACTTTGATGAAGATCTTTGACTTGAAGTCGAGGTAACACGATGAATCCGAGGTATGACATGACTTTACTGTGACTCGTTGAGCATCATTTCATGCATACACGTTAGTTATTTGTACAGGGGATTTGTAGGTAGTCCCATTCCTGGAAACCTTCACGAGACTATACTCGTCCTACTAGAGCAGCCTAGAGGTTTAAAGGCTTGATGCATATGCTAAATGCATTCGTGTCCTCTACGACAGTGAGTTATCTTTTTGTTTTTATTTTAGCTAGATTGATCACATGACACTTGAGTGGGTAGCTTGGAAACTTATGGTTGTTGAGCAGTGCATTCACTTGAGTATTTATTCTGCCATCTGTTTGACAATTGTTCGGGACGAACAAATCCTAAGTGTGGAGTGTTTTGATCGGTCGAATTCTTGACCTATTATTCACTTCATTCGATGATGGATTAGGTTTGTTTTCCGGATATTTTGTTATCATTTAACCTCTTTTCTAGTGTTTCAGGCCATATATCACATATCTAATACTTTTGGATTGATCCGAAGCAAAGCAAAACAATTGGTGAAGATTTGGGCAAAAAACAGGACAAAACAGGGCAGATTGACCTTTCCGTCTTATTTTGCACGCACAAATCGCATATGGTGTCCACATTGATTGATTCAAAGCTTGTTGGAAAGCTAATTCAAAGGGCTACAACTTTGTAGTTACGCCAAGATCAAATTCGGAGGTTAAGACCATGAAAAAGCCGCCTGAAGTCTTTGCCATTTTGCATGGCCGTGACTGCCGTGACAAAAACACAACGTCACGGGTGTCACGGCCCCCTTTTGTCTTAGTGCAATTTTGGAGCATGCCAAGCATGCCGTGACATGTCGTGACATGTCTAAATGTCACGGTAGTCATGGCCCCGTCGGAGCAGTTTCTAAAAACGATTTTTGGGCTTTTCGGGACTGATTTTTGGGGAAGTTTCCTAATTTCGTTTTTAGGCTTTTTCGCCTTTTGGAAAGCTATAAATTGAGGATTGGCTGAATTAAATCAGTGTGGACGAATTGAGGAGAGTTTAGTGTTGATTTTGGAGAAGAAAAACCCTAACTTGGGAGAGAAGATAGAATTCATCACGAGAGATTCAACGAGCACCCGCGTCATTACGGTTTCCTCGCCCTTATCTCTTTATTACTCTATTTGTGATTTAATCGCCGTGAATAGCGAGTAGTCTCTTTTATTCTGGGATCCTAAGGATCCCGTGCATTGTACCCAACTCTTCATGTGATCATATGAATGTTTTTCATTAATGCAAATCGAATATTCAATTTCATCGTGCTTAATTTATCGTTCTATGGAAGTATTTACATCAAAGGGTATGTTTGCATGCTAGAACGTATTTAGGTTACATACCGAAAGGTGAATGGGCCCTAGGGATTAACCGGATTGTATGAAAACCTTTAGTTTAATAAATCAAGATCGTTGATAATCTGTGGATGGGCGGCGTTCATTGATTGAGATTAATCTAGATAATGATCCGTGGATGGGCGGCTTATCTAGTGTTATTTTGGTTTATTTCGATATTCGATAGCATGGTGAATTACATGATAATGATTGCATGATTAGTGGGGTTAGCACGGGTGAAGTATGGTCCTGGAATTCTTTCTCTGATTGAAATCACAACCTTTTATTTTCTGTTATTTAATTTCTGCAATTCAGTTCACAACAAAAACCTCTTTTAATCGGAATAGCTAAATAGGTCACATTGTTTGCTAGTAATCACACACCTGTTCCTTGGATCGACCCTTGGCTTACCAAGGTTTATAAATTTTGTTTGACTACGATTTGACCTCTAAAACTCATAATTTGACAACTATAAAGGGTTAAAAATACGATTGTCAATATGCAGGAGCTTCCAGCAGACGCGACAGAGGAGGTTGTACAGAGATAAGCGAGGGCGCATATTCTGGTTATGTTGGGGTCATCACTATTTCCAGATTCTTTAGGCAGTGATATTTCCATGCACTACTTACCATTGCTGGCGGACCTGGATGTTATTTCGACCTACAGTTGGGGTTCTGCGGTGTTAGCATATCTGTATCGGAGTTTGTGCAATGCTTGTGAGTCGATGCACACACAGCTTTGTGGATGTGCCATTATCCTTTAGTTGTGGGCTTGGGAGCACTTGATTATTGGTCGGCCGAGGAAGCTTGCTATCCCTCCCCCACCTCCTGGTTCTGATGTTGATCCTATGCGGCTTCCAGCTTTAGGATACAAGTAAGGAAACCACTATTTATTTCATATTATTCATATTTTGAGTTCTTATTCTAACTATTCATTCAAATATTGTAGATGGAATGTCCCCAAGTCATGGATGCAGACATCACATCATGTGTTGATGTTGTACCGTGATTTGTTGGATCGACAGGACGCAGACGATGTTATATGGACTCCTTACACGGATGAGGTTTCGGCCACACTTAATCCGTTGTGTATAGCCGGTAGAGATTGCTGGAGGGCGGAAGTGCCACTGATTTGTTTTATTATTGCTGAGTGGCACTACCCATCATGAGTTCTTCGTCAGTTCGGATGGAAACAACCGGTACCCCCATTGCCACCACAAAGTCACAGAGATATGCACATGAGCAAGAGAAGAACTACTGAGCCTATAGATGAAGAAATGGAAGTTCACATGGATCTTTGGGATAATCGTGTGGGGAGTGTTATTACCGGTGAGCCTGACACGGATGGATCATACCTGGATGCGTACTACATATGGTACTACACTATCACTCGCAGGCGCAGTCAGCCACAGTTGGAGACACCTGTGCCGTATCGGCCAACAACATTTAAGTTGAATTCATTTGTAAGTGTTTATACATTTTAGCGTAAGTGTTGATATTTACAAAAAATTCTAACTTATGATAACTAACCTTTTCTACAGGTCACGTGGCTAGTGCGCACATGCAAAGTCTCTTCGGAAGTTTTTCTTAAGACGACTGACATGGATTCGAAGAGGGCACTCCATGATCTATTTCATTCCACTCGTGCGGACTTGTTGTGAGTTGGGGAGGGCCTAGCATTGGATATTGATCCCACACAAATTCACCTTCATGATGGTATATGAACTTACTCTTAATTTTGAAATAGTTATTTTTACGTCTTTTATACCTAGTATTTTTTTTGTAAATGTAGACTCCGATGAAGAGGTGGACTTACCAGAAGATAATTATGAAGTTGGGGGCCCCTCTCAAGTTACTCAAGCGGATTCACAAATGACTCCAACTCGGAGGGTTAGTTCACGCGCTAGAAGGTCACCCAATCGTTTTATGCCGGGATCTTTATAGCTAGCTATTTTCTCTAAACTATAGCGTTTGTATTGTCATTTTGTAAGGGTGATGACTTATGTTACATGTTGCCATATAACTTCTGTAACTTTTTACAAGTCATCACTTTATGCTTCACACTTTTGTGTTGTTAAGTATTTGGTGGATGGGATTCTTCTGGTGGATTGGATTTGGTGTATTGGATAAGGTTGTATACTTTAGATGTCGTTTGCAGGTTTGTTTTTGGGTTACAGATTGAAACAAATACACAATACATCCATTTCAGGTTTAGGCGTCGTTGCTGACAACGGTTAAACCTAAAACAGGTTACGCACTGTCCTCAACAGCGCCTTAAACTTGTGCTTCATACTTTTGAGCGCTGTCCCTAACGGCGCCTTTACCCTGTGAATCAGACCTGCTTCTACCTTATTGACGACTATAAAAGCGCCCTTACTAGAAGCGCTTTACTTTAGAGTGCTGTGCGTAACAGCGCTTTTGCCCTGCGAATCAGACCAGGTTCTGCCTTATTGATGACTATTAAAGTGCCGTTATTAGAAGCGCCTTAGTTTAGAGCGATGTTCTCAAGAGCGCTTAAGTTAAAGTTGCCACATAGGCTAATGACTCAGCATTATCTCGATACAAAATGGACACTAGGCTTAAGGCGCTGTTGTCAACAGCGTCTTAATGAATTAGGCGCCGTTGGAAAGTGGCCATTTTGGAAACTGAATTTGGAATTGAAATTTGAATTTTGTATATATTGGAATTTTTTTTCCATATTTTGGACATTTGAATTTTAAAACAGGGCATTTTGGATAAAAGCTCAACAAAGGGGAACAAGTTAAGCAACGTAAAATTAATAAGATCAAGTAATGAAATGTAGTGTATGTATGATAAATTTCATACCCTGGAATGTAAAGCCAAATTATGTTAATCAAGCACATAGATATTTACAGAAGACAAACTTACGTTGATGACTCTGATCTCTTCTGATCATCACCGGTAATGGATCTTCTAGTCTTTCCACATTACCCTTTCACCAGTAAACTTTTGAGAGATAAAGATACTGAAGTTGAATGCGTAAGACAGGGGACCACTACTACTATTGTAGCATCGTACATAACCGTTATACTTATTGATAATTACAAATCCTTCCCTCAAAAGAAGTGTAATTATCAAACCGGTATCTACACATTATATTTTCATGATTATAAATTTAATTATACTTTAAAGTCAACTATATAATTGATCACTTCAATATATGACTTATAAATTATGATAGCATATACATCACATAATTTACATATGATCGCAACATTAGATTATATAAAATAATGTAACGATCTCCCACTGGATCGTACATGTAAATTCAAACATATGCGTAATCTTTATGAGCTCAAAAATTTGCTATCATATAGAGTATACCCAAAACAATATCGTCCATCAATTATACTATCATAGGATCAAGTAAGCATTCGTAGCATTAATTGTTACGGGACCAAACTTGTCACGTATATCAGCATAACCAAATGACACAGATCAACCATGGATGTGTAGCATGGAAATTACGTGAACTGTGATCTAAACATGTCTATTTCTAACTGGTCACCTTAACTTTATGGAGATCAATCCTTATACAAAAATATATAACAGAGTGCAATGTACACTTTATTTCTGCTGAACTTAGATGTATATAGGTAACATATACAACATCGAGCAAAACATAGTCGTAACACAAACTCTCACTATATCCAGATATTCTTAAATTTGATTACACCCATATAAGTAGTACGCTAGTAAAAGACCTTGGGTGCTAATCATGAAGTTTTGTCCCATAGTGCTCTATGTAAATCTGACCACTATGTACTTTCTATTGTCTCAATATCCTCAATGGTCTTTCAGTACCTTCTATAACGTGCATGCATGTGAAAAAAAAAATCACAGTCATATTATCTAATTAGATGCATCATAACATGACGTGAACCATTTACCAAATAGGCATCCTGACAGAGCACACTGCACTGTCGTTAAGGTGCAATGTTCTCTGTACAAATAAATTTATATTTTCCGCTACTCGCGACTACACTACTGGGTAGTAAGTGGTAAGTAGGGGTCGAACCCAAGGGAGTCAGTGTGGATTAGTTGTTCTTTAATGAAGCTTATGCAGAAATTAAATGCGATTGAGGTTGAGTTTGAGTGTGATTTGAGAACTGAAAGTTAATTACAATAATAGACTGTAAGGAAAGGATTCGGTTTTAGGGGCCTTGTATCATATTTGTTTATCATCGACCGCTAATGATCATACCAAGTGTTCGAAGATGAATCGAGGCTATTCCTAACACAAGACTTGCAATATCGCGTAGAACACTTGAAATGATCATGCTAAGTATTCAAAGATGAATCGAGGCTATTTCTAGCGCAAGACTTGCAACACCATTTAAAACACTTGTTCTACTTTAGACTAATTCCTCCTTTCGAAGTATCTTAGCCTTATGTGCATCCATTTTGGGTTGTCTTTTCCGATTTACCCAAAATGGTGTTTGAGAGAGATCAAACTCCTCAGATAAGCTTTGCCATTTCAAGCATCCACTTACCCGAGTATGATTGCGAACTTCCACGGAAGAGCTTTGCCATTTCAAGCATCCACTCAACCTTGGAAGTTCTGATCTAATATATGGCACATAGAACAAGTTTTGAATACAGAGATACTCTTAAGAGTAGAGTCTAAAACATTTATAATACAAGTATACCCCTGCGACCGAGTACAAGCTTTTAGCTACTAGTATTCATGTTAAGGAATACAAGCAAACTAATGCCTTGCACAAGGGTACCGAATAATAAAATAACTTTACAGTAAAAACAAATAATACTGAAAGTAATTTTATACCTTACAATAAGCAGAGGAGAGGAGCTCCTAGGCAAGATCCACGCAAGAGAGTAGCTCCACAATGAAGAACAAAATATTTATTGAAAGTGAAGAGAAGAGGGTTAAGCCCTCTATCTCTCTAAAACATTTGTGAAGTGTGTATGGATGATACAAATGAGGAGGGGAGGAGCTCCTTTTATATCCAAAGGGAGGAGGAATGGAGGGTGGAGATGGTGGCATGTGGTGTTGCATCCAAGGGAGGAGGAGGAGGAGATGAAGATGTGGTGGAGGAGCCACCACATGTCACATTCCTATGGTGAGGAGGAGGAGCCGCCGGCGGCTTTGGGAGGAGGGAGGAGGAGCCGCCAAGTGGAGGAGGGGGAGTGGAGGAGAGGAGTTGTGAGGGAGGAGCCGCCCATGTGAGGAGAAGCCTCCCTTTTTGTGAGTTTTGTGAAGTTTTCACAAAACTATCGGTCCATTCCTACCCCGGACTGACTCTGGTTGTTCCTCGGTTGGATTTAATTTGAGTAATTCAATGTCAGGATCTTGATATTTCTTCGTTCAGCGTCTGATCTTGACCTTGGATTGACTCTTAATATCTTTTCAGCGTAAAATCCTCTCCTTAGCGTGTTTTCTCTCTAAGCGCCAAAATACCCTGTAGAAATATATCGGGACTAACAAGTAGAAGTTAAATAGACCAACAGTCTAATTTGGTGGGTTTTACGGTGTTTATGATTCATATAATTTGGGTCCATCACATCCTCTTAAATCGCAATCGGAATACACAATGATCTCCAAACGATCCGATTTCCTATATGTGAGCATTTAGTTCTCTTTAAGAACCCAACTACTCTCTTAACTGCTACCCAAGGATTCACTCATGGATTGCTTATATGTCTGCATGATATATCAAACACGTATATGCTTTTGCATATACTAAATCTCATATAGCCGAAGTATTAGGAATTTTCTGTATTTCTTGAATTTCCAGAGTATTTTCAAGGCATTAACTGATACTGAAATTATCTCCTTAAACGACCGCGATATAAGAAAATGAATTTACTCCCACTGAACTTGTGATAAACACATTCATCCATCAAGATTGTCTCAATGCCAATTGATGGAACATAAAGTACCACTTTCTTAGCTTACACATTTTAAGAGGTTGTTGAGTTTGTACTTCAGGAATAGTGTTCTGATTCTCAGTCTGGGTTGAAGAGTATTTCCATCATGATTTCTCCCCCAAACTCAATATCCTTAAAATGTTTGATTCTCGGCCAAAATATAAGTTAATAGTGGGATCGTCCAACGTAGTTTGGACCTTATTAAGGATATAAGCTGCTGTCTTTAGTGTGCTTCACCCAGAGTCTTTCTGGTAAGTTGGAATGACTAATTATAGTCCTGACCATGTTCTTCAGAGTTTAATTTTACACTCATCAAGGTGTCTAGCAAATAGTCATGGACATTGGTCACATCTATTGTGATATTTACCACCTGATGAGCCGTATTTATACGACTCATCGAGTCAACAAATCCCACCAATTCCGACACTTTATCATGCGAACAAGTTACTTTTAGTATTGTTTTGTATTTCAGGTACTTCGGAAGCTCTAGGAGGAAACGTGCTGACTCTATGCAGGTGCAAGAAAAAAACGTGCTAACACAACATACTGACTCTCCCAACTTGTTCGTCCCGAACACCACCGCAATGAGAGATAACACCTTTTACTCTTTAGTTGAGTCGTCTCTCAACTTCAGCCTTAAATGATTTGAACACGTTCAATGACAGGAGTCTCATGTCTCATGTAGGGATTTACTATATGATGGAACAATTTCCAACATGTACATATTATTATATACATTATGATATTGATCTCGATACTATTGGAGTTTAAAAGATTAAATAAATTTACTATTACCAAATGAACAAGAATAAATGAATTTGATCAATTTGGAAATATAAATTAAGTTCGTCTAAAGACGATACAACGAAAGTATCTATTAAATCCAATCATAATAACCAAATGCTAATAATCTGGAACTCTTTATCGCCTCTTCAAATGCATGACCTTTACTCAAATAGATGCGTCTTTCATTGTCAAAAGATCAACGACAGCTCAGGAATCCCCTTTTAATCCGACATGCGATATCTTTTGCCTATCACATGTTCTACGTATTTCTTAAAGCTTTTTTAATACTTGATATTAGAAGGCACCCATATAAAATGTTTAAAACTTACATTGTATCTCGTATTCAAGGTGACCTTAGCACTAGTGTATGTTTTTCTTTACTAGTTATATTTTGTGCGCACCCAACTCCATTTTACACTTTGTCAAGTTTTAAGTGTGGAGTTAAAGAAGTCAAAAGAGGGCAAACAATAGGCTCAATAAAGATCAAAGTTCTTAAAGTCAAAACAGAGTGGAAAATCGACCCAAAACAATGGGTATGAGATAGTTAACCAGAATAAGTTAAACTGATATTAAGTCATGGTAGCTTCCCTGGTACTACAAGAGTTAATAGGAAAGTTAATGTATATCTTCTGAAAAGCCCTAGGCTTAATAAATAACAATCGTTGATAATCCGTGGATGGATGGCATTAAACGATCTTGGTTAACATAAACAAATGATCTGTAGATGGGCTGCTTGTCTAACGTTATTTCAATTTATTTACATGCTCAATAGCATGGTTGAATTGCGTGATACCATTGCATGATTAGTGCGGTAGGCACGAGTGAAGTTTGATCCTAGTATTCTTTCTCTGATTAAAACCAACCACGTAGAGTTAGCTTCATTAAGATTTTAGATTAATTAAATCGTCAAATCGTTCATCGGAATAGCTGAATACATCACTTGTTTCTAGTATACACACACGACTATTCTTAGGATCCACCCTTGGCTTTCCATAGTTTATAAACTGTTTTTAGTGCAATCTGACTGCCGGGGCACAATGCTTACTGTGTTATTATATTGGATAAGGATAGTTTAGACTATTCCATATTTTCGTTGCTTAATCTGACTGCCTATTTAGTTTCACTCACTTGTGTTTTTTGGCCTTCGCAGGTACTACTTTTTTAATGCCAAAGAAATCACCAAGAAACATAAAGAAGGCACACACAACCGATCAAAGTGACTCATAAGACCGACAAAAACCTCAAGAAGTCAAGAGGACGTGCGACAAACCCGAGGAAAGATTCGTAGGTTTGCCTTTAACGACAAATCTTGAGAGATGCACTATACCGACAGAGACATTCCCGAAATGTTTCCGTCCCACAAACTTTTTTAGACCAACCTGACTGAAGAGCACTTCACCCACCTTTGACGATGACAGTCGGCACAAATTTTCTAATTGATGTTTTTGATTTTATGTTATAGTGTTTAGACATTTGTAGTTTGTATTAATTTTAAGTACAAATTTGAAAGTAGTTAAAATTTAAAATTTAAAATCATATTTTAAATAATTAAGTAATATTTATATTGCTATATAATGGAAATTAAATTCAATAACATTATTTAAAAAAATCTTTAAAAAAGTGTCGCACACCCGACAAACAAGCGGTAAGACACATCTGCGACACCTATGCGACATAACCGTCGACATAATCATCGGTCGGCCAGCGTAGATGTGTAAGACACGTTCTGCGACGCATGTGCGTCACCAGTACGACTACTCAACGCATATGCTTCGTAATGTCGTCGTAACTTTGCTGACGAAGAAGTGTCGCGGTTCCGTTGTAGTGTTCTGGGACAAAGGTTTGTGCGACACTTACATTGTTTGAGGATGCAACACTTTCATTTTTTGACACACAGTGGTTGTACATGTATCGCACTTGTGATGCATTTGTGATATTCGTAAAAAAAAATTTCGGGCGTCGCACAATCGCCCATAAATTTGTAGTGAGTATAAGTAAAATCAAATTGGATTTTGATTTTTTTTGATAGTGGGTTTACATCTCATATAGCACATATCAAGGAATACATCACATATAAGATTTTCTTGGGTACATATATATTTATAGCCTATTTGAGCATAGCCATGCAAAGGGCACCACCCGGATTTGAACTTGACTCATTCGATGAAGCCCAAGCCATATCAGCTCCTCTAGTAGACAAACACTTCCATGGAAGAACCTTAGCGCTGCTTAAGCATGCCTCCGCGAGGGGGAAGTACCTGCAAACGTCCACAAAGGACGAGGAAAGGAAAGAGGAAAACATCCACAAAGGATGTAGGAAGAGTCCGCACCATTGGTGGGACTAGAAAATTCTATAAAATTGTGGAAAGGAAAAGCGCCACGGTGGGGTTTGAACACTAGACCTTGCATATTGCAAGGCAAGTGCTCAACCAACTCATCCACCACCTTGTTGACAATTTTTTTTTCATTTGATTTAATTGGTATGCAATATCAACCTTCATACGAATATATTTTAAGTTTGAGATTGATTTTTAGTTTTCACACAAATAAAAGGTTTATATATGATCATTTTCCTAATTTCTAAAATTAAATAGTTTTGTTTTTTTTCTCATATGATATGAATGTTTAACACCCATATTGGCTCTTCTCGTAGATCAAAATTCAAATGTGATAACAAATTAGAATTTTGAATTTTTATCTCTCCGAAATTTATATCTTTTGATTTATTGGCTTCAAGCAAAAACATTAATGCTTTTTTTCATTTGATTTAATTGGTATGCAATATCAACCTTCATACGAATATATTTTAAGTTTGAGATTGATTTTTAGTTTTCACACAAATAAAAGGTTTATATATGATCATTTTCCTAATTTCTAAAATTAAATAGTTTTGTTTTTTTTCTCATATGATATGAATGTTTAACACCCATATTGGCTCTTCTCGTAGATCAAAATTCAAATGTGATAACAAATTAGAATTTTGAATTTTTATCTCTCCGAAATTTATATCTTTTGATTTATTGGCTTCAAGCAAAAACATTAATGCTTTTAATTGGGGCATAATTTATAGCAAACACACTTGTATGGAGGAAAGAACAGAAACTTGGTAGCACACTTGTATCCTCCTCCAGTTTCTTTTTAACATTTTGCTTTACACGAATCTCCATCACAATGTTTTGGGTCAACGACGACAGTTCCGCAGTCACGGGCGGCCTTGCAGTCGCGAATGATGTCATCTTGTATAAATCTGAAAAATGGTTTAAATGGGCCTAGCCCCAATGAGCAATATGATGTATACGACATGACATTAATAGCAGCACCCAAGTCAATTAGAATATGATGAATAAGAGTCTTATCAACACCGCGGGTGACTGTAAATGCACCTGGGTCCTTACACTTTCCCGGTGGTTCCTCTTGACTCTTAGCAAGTGCATGCTCCATCGTTGGCCTTTCTAGCTTTAGCATCGCTTCTATCTCATTTTCTGGGTCATCCTTGTTGATCACATGCTACCCAGGAGCTCTTACATGCACATGAAACAGAACCGGAGGGTCAGAATTCGAAAAAATATATTGCCCAGTAGTGTCAGTTGCGCCCAAATAAGACTTTAAGTCTCCGCGATCGGCCTTAACATGTTCGTCGGGCGCGACAATAATCTCCCAATTGGGTGCGGTCAACGCGTTAATTGCGTTCTCAGGCAATTTAAACCATATATACGCAAGTGAAATCTTGTTTCATTAGTATTACATATTCCTAAACCATTTTTCAGATTTATACAAGATGACATCATTCGCGACTGCAAGGCCGCCCGTGACTGCGAAACTGTCGTCGTTGACCCAAAACATTGTGATGAAGATTCGTGTAAAGCAAAATGTTAAAAAGAAACTTGAAATCTTCCCCTGGTAGATGAGATGTTGTTCTTGTCGATGTCCAGAACAAATACTACAACAACTTATGCGCTAAAATAAGTAGTGCGGAAATAAAAGAGACACGCAAAGTTGTTACCCAGTTCGGCGTTAACGAGCCTACTCTAGGGGGCGTTCTCTAGCCCGGTGGACAGCAATTCACTATTATTGAGTATTGCGAGTACAGGAATTACCGTTTACAGAATCCCTCTTAAACTACCTGAGCCTCGGACACTCTAGTAATTGCAATCTAGGTCTCCCCCTAGATCTTTGCTCCCGCTCAGTATCCACCAAGATGATCCTCCGTGAGAATCAGCGCCTTCTCCCGAATGCGCAGTTCAAAGCTTCAGTGCGCGAACCTTCAGTGTTGTTCTTCGATCAATCTGCTGAGCACCGGCACAGATTGAATCCGAGCGCCTTTGAGTAACCAGTGACGATTAACTCTCCGGCCGATTACGAGCTTAGTGAATAACCAGTTACGATTAGTTCACCGCTGTTAGCCTCCTCCTCCCTTCAATGAGTATGAGCGTGATTAATATTTCCGTAAGTGCTGACTAATACCGAAGCATTAGCCCTCCTTATATAGGACGGTAGAAACCCTAAACCGAGTAGGATTTCTATTCTAAACCGCCTATCTCAATTAGGAAATCTTTCCTAATATCTTGCGCATATCTCTTGTTGATAATCCTTCAACGAATATCTTCAATCTTGATTAGTCAACCTTTGATTATCTTTATAGCTAAGATAGCTTTATGCGCAAGCAACCGACTCTCTTTGATATCTTTGATAATCATCATAGCACCGACTTGCTAAAAACCGGACTTGCCAAATCCGTTCTGCTGCTGCGTCAGAGTTGTGCTACGTTGGCTGAAACAAGTTTCCAAATCTGAATTTGGAAACTTCCAACTTCTGTCCATGCACCTGCAACCGCCTTGATCTCCAACGGTCGACTGTGTTTCCAAATCTGAATTTGGAAACATTCCATCTGCTTCAACTTGTTCCAGGACAGTTGTCTCTGCTAGACTAGAACAACAGCTTGAACAACTATTCAAAGTTTTGCCAAACTACATGCCATAAAACTAACAATCTCCCCCTTGGCATTTTTGGCAAAACTACTACCTGTAATCTACCTATTACAGTTGAATCTTTGAAGGAGGTTTCAAACTCCCAAGCTGTGCTACGACCTAAGCTACCTAGCGAATCTTTGAGGAGATTTCAAACTCCGAAAATAACAAACACAAACGAATCTTTTTAGGAGATTTCAAACTCCAAAAAACAGTCTAACAATAAGCACAAATGAATATTTTAAGGAGCTTTCAAACTCCAAAACTACTCCCCCTTTTTGTCACAAAATGACAAGGGAGTACAAGAAGAAGGCATTACCTTATAGAACTTTTAATTTCTGCGAACCGTCAGCCAAGCATACTTCGACAATACCAACCTTTGAGCGTTCGCTCTTTCTTCTAAGTCAACCTTTTAATCATGAGACACTTACACACCGGTTGACCCCTTGTACTGGAATAGATTAGTTGGCAATGACACACAGACCCAGTGAGGATCTAAGTGTTTCGAACTGAAGATTGTCCAAGGCTTTTGTGAAGATGTCTGCCAGCTCCTTCTCAGTTGACACGTGTGTCAGGGTGATAGTTTTCTTCTCAACTAATTCTCGAATGAAATGATGCCTGATGTCGATATGTGATGAGCCGTATTTATACGACTCATCGAGTCATCAAATCCCACCAATTCCAGCACTTTATTATGCGAACAGTTACTTTTTAGTGTTGTTTCGTATTTCAGGTGATTTGGAAGCTCTAGGAGGAAACGCGCTTAAAAGATGGCTTTCTGAGCTAAAAGCATCACAAGGAGTCGAGCTGACCAACACTAAACTCAAGTTGCTCGAGCAAACGAGCTGATCTGACTAATCCACTACGAGCAAAGTGATCAGAATAGCAAATAAGGTGGACAATGTCGGAGAACCAAGGAAAACGCCCGAGCAGATTGGCAGTTGGCTCAATTCCAAAGGTCTTGCGCGCGCTGATAGGCACCAAAATCAAATCGCTCGACCAGACGGACTCTGATGACAAATCTGACTCGCCCAAGTTTCTTAAAATGGAAAACCAGTCCGACAATGTCACCAAGCCAAGGAGAACGCACGGATGGAACGGTCCAGGAGCAGTCGAGCAGAGTTCTAGGCCGCGCCCGAAGGCCCTGTCGAGCAGAACAGTGCTGAATCCAAGTTGCTCAACCAGACGAACGAATCTTGCAATTCTGGCTCGACCAAATTGATCGAAATGCTAAATTACTCGGACGATATCACTTGCCAAGCAAAACGCACGAGCGGGATTGGCCGAGATGAGCAAAACGACGATTGAAGGCCCCGCGCGCTGGGCCAAATCAGTGGGCTCGAGTAAGGCGGTTTAGAGGCTTCCATGATGTTCCTAGCAGGTTCTGGAAGGCCCTAGAAGACGCTGGAAGGCTTGCACAAGAAGTTAACTTGAAGATCAAGCAAAGTCGGTTTTAGGACATGT
Organism: Rhodiola chrysanthemifolia; assembly: GCA_033675395.1. Classification (NCBI taxonomy): domain Eukaryota; kingdom Viridiplantae; phylum Streptophyta; class Magnoliopsida; order Saxifragales; family Crassulaceae; genus Rhodiola; species Rhodiola chrysanthemifolia. The sequence continues at coordinate 34,539,797 of CM066207.1, read as the reverse complement.
TTCCTAAAACCGTTTATGGGCCAACCTCAATTGGGAAACTTCGAAGCCCCATTCTACTCTATAAATACAGCCCCTCCTCAACCTTTCAAAGCATCCCATCATCCCAAATTCGAGCTCTCCATTCTTCATCACTCCGGCCCGGTTTCTCCTCCTTCGTTCGGCAATAGAGAAGACATTCTTTCTTCCTTTATTTTTGTATTCTGTTTTCATGGCCATGTGTAGCTAAGTCCTTTATTCGGGCTAGGGTTTTATACATTGTAACTATTGTTTGAGACTTCGTTCTTAATGCTATTCATGTTTTACTAATTCTCGTGCCTATATTGCAAATGATTGCTAGACTAGGTGGATGCTTTGTCGCAAAGCTTAGTTGATCAATATTTCTATCATTATTATCTGCTTAATACTTTGTCGTTTGGGTAGATAGCACATCTAGGTTAAATAACACCTTTGTCGGGTTGTTTAATTTAGGAGAGAATTAGAATCCTTTCACCTTTGTCGGGTTAGGTTGTGGCATAACACCTTTGTCGGGTTATTTGGGAAGTCACCTTTGTCGGGACGACCACACTTAGAAACATTGAATTAGATTATTAGTAGTCAAGGATAACAAGTCACAATAGAAACCCTAGTCTGAATATTCTCTCTGATTGATACATCTCGTCTTATTTCTTATTTTTGCACTTATTTCCAAATCTCTCAAACCCAATTGTCTTTCCTTTTTACAGAATAACAAGTAACCATCTAGCTCCCTAGGGTTCGACCCTTGCTTGCCGCTGTACTAACCCATAGCCAAGAGTAAGGAATTATAAATTTAAATTTGCAGGTACCGACGACGCCTGTCAAATTTTTGCAGTTCATGGGTCTAAAAGGGCTATCTCCAGATACATCCGAATTGATTTGCATCTCGACCCAAAGGTAACACGTATCTTTAACCCATGTTTTCGCACAAGGATATTAGTAACGAGCATGCATAGAAGGTGGGATCTAGAGTAACCGATTCATGTCCATGTAGCACGTCTAGGAAGACCGAAGCATTGTGCTGTTTGCATTATTCGTTCCTCTTATGACCTAGTTCTTGTTCGGGACGAACAAGTTTAAGTGTGGGGTGGTTTGATGAGCCGTATTTATACGACTCATCGAGTCATCAAATCCCACCAATTCCAGCACTTTATTATGCGAACAGTTACTTTTTAGTGTTGTTTCGTATTTCAGGTGATTTGGAAGCTCTAGGAGGAAACGCGCTTAAAAGATGGCTTTCTGAGCTAAAAGCATCACAAGGAGTCGAGCTGACCAACACTAAACTCAAGTTGCTCGGGCAAACGAGCTGATCTGACGAATCCACTTCGAGCAAAGTGGTCAGAATAGCAAATAAGGTGGACAATGTCGGAGAACCAAGGAAAACGCCCGAGCAGATTGGGAGTTGGCTCAATTCCAAAGGTCTTGCGCGCGCTGATAGGCACCAAAATCAAATCGCTCGACCAGACGGACTCTGATGACAAATCTGACTCGACCAAGTTGCTTCAAATGGAAAACCAGTCGGACAATGTCACCAAGCCAAGGAGAACGCACGGATGGAACGGTCCAGGAGCAGTCGAGCAGAGTTCTAGGCCGCGCCCGAAGGCCCTGTCGAGCAGAACAGTGCGGAATCCGAGTCGCTCGACCAGATGAACGAATCTTGCAATTCTGCCTCGACCAAACTGATCGAAATGCTAAATTACTCGGACGATATCACTTGCCAAGCAAAACGCACGAGCAGGATTGGCCGAGATGAGCAAAACGACGATTGAAGGCCCCGCGCGCTGGGCCAAATCAGTGGGCTCGAGTAAGGCGGTTTAGAGGCTTCCATGAAGTTCCTAGCAGGTTCTGGAAGGCCCTAGAAGACGCTGAAAGGCTTGCACAAGAAGTTAACTTGAAGATCAAGCAAAGTCGGTTTTAGGACTTGTTTCCTAAAACCGTTTATGGTCCAACCTCAATTTGGAAACTTCGAAGCCCCATTCTACTCTATAAATACAGCCCCTCCTCAACCTTTCAAAGCATCCCATCATCCCAAATTCGAGCTCTCCATTCTTCATCACTCCGGCCCGGTTTCTCCTCCTTCGTTCGGCAATAGAGAAGACATTCTTTCTTCTTTTATTTTTGTATTCTGTTTTCATGGCCATGTGTAGCTAAGTCCTTTATTCGGGCTAGGGTTTTATACATTGTGACTATTGTTTGAGAATTCGTTCTTAATGCTATTCATGTTTTACTAATTCCCGTGCCTATATTGCGAATTATTGCTAGACTATGTGGATGCTTTGTCGCAAAGCTTAGTTGATCAATATTTCTATCATTATTATCTGCTTAATACTTTGTCGTTTGGGTAGATAGCACATCTAGGTTAAATAACACCTTTGTCGGGTTGTTTAATTTAGGAGAGAATTAGAATCCTTTCACCTTTGTCGGGTTAGGTTGTGGCATAACACCTTTGTCGGGTTATTTGGGAAGTCACCTTTGTCGGGACGACCACACTTAGAAACATTGAATTAGATTATTAGTAGTCAAGGATAACAAGTCACAATAGAAACCCTAGTCTGAATATTCTCTCTGATTGATACATCTCGTCTTATTTCTTATTTTTGCACTTATTTCCAAATCTCTCAAACCCAATTGTCTTTCCTTTTTACAGAATAACAAGTAACCATCTAGCTCCCTAGGGTTAGACCCTTGCTTGCCGCTATACTAACCCATAGCCAAGAGTAAGGAATTATAAATTTAAATTTGCAGGTACCGACGACGCCTGTCAATATGCTTTGTTCTGGAATGTTGCACCGGATTCTTGGATATGTTGATGGCACTCATGTTGTCACAGTAGAGAGTCATCACATCTTGTTTGACTCCGTATTCCTCTAGCATCTGTTTCATCCATAACATTTGTGTGCACGAACTTCCTGCCGCAATATATTCTGCCTCAGCAGTAGATAGAGAAATACTATTCTGCTTCTTACTGAACCAAGAGACCAGATTGTTTCCAAGAAAGAAACATCCTCCAGACGTACTTTTGCGGTCCTCTGCATTCCCTGCCCAATCTGCATCGCAGTAGCCTACTAAGCAAGAGTTTGTATCCTTAGTGTACCACAACCCATAGTCGACTGTTCCATAGACATATCTGATAATTCTCTTCACATTCATCAGGTGACTCTCCTTGGGATTTGCTTGATATCTTGCACAGACACCAACTGCATGAGCAATGTCCGGCCTACTGGCGGTTAGGTATAATAGACTTCCAATCATACTTCGGTATAGGGTTTGATCCACTTTTGCGCCAGCTTCGTCCTTTGTAACCTTCACATGAGTTGCAGCGGGGGTTCTTTTGTGTGTCGCTTTTTCGAGATCAAACTTCTTGATTAGGTTCCTAGCATATTTGCTTTGGGAAATAAAGATGCCATCCCCCTTCTGTTTGACTTGTAAGCCAAGAAAATATGACATCTCTCCCACCATGCTCATCTGGAATTCATTCTGCATTTGATGGACGAATTTGTCTACCAGCTTCCGGTGGCTTGAGCCAAAAACAATATCATCTACATAAATCTGAGCAATGACGAAGTCTGTCCCTGTGTGTTTCACAAACAGCGTCTTGTCTACTCCCCCTCGCACATAGCCATGAGTGATTAAGAAGTCAGTAAGCCGCTCATACCATGCTCTGGGCGCCTGTTTGAGACCATAGAGCGCCTTCTTCAGGTGATACACATAGTCAGGATGATGAGGGTCTTCAAAGCCCTTTGGTTGAGCCACAAACACTTCTTCATTTAGCAGCCCGTTTAGGAATGCACTCTTGACATCCATCTGAAACAACTTGAACTTAAGGTGACAAGCAAGAGCAAGAAGTAGTCGAATGGCTTCTAGGCGAGCAACCGGTGCAAACGTCTCATCAATATCTATTCCCTCAATCTGAGTATAGCCTTGAGCCACGAGACGAGCTTTATTTCTGGTGATGTTTCCGTGTTCGTCTGACTTGTTCTTGAAAATCCACTTTGTTCCAATAACGTTCACACTATCCGGACGTGGAACAAGATCCCAGACATCATTTCGCTGGAATTCACCAAGTTCTTCTTGCATGGCGACAACCCAGTATTCGTCATTGATGGCTTCCTTGATGTTTTTGGGTTCAATAGTAGATATGAAACAGGTAAAGCCAGCCAATTGACGAAAGTTAACCTGTTTACCTCGAGTTTGTATGCCATCTGTGGGATTACCAATTACATCACTGACAGGATGATACTTTTCAACTGCTCTTGGGCTGTAGGACACGAGGAGCGGCAGGAGGCGTTGGTGCAGATTCCGTATCAACATCCTCATCTGATTGATGGTCATTTGTCGCAGACTGCTCAGGCTCTTTTTCTGTGACTAATTCCTTATCGGGAGAAGCGATTGTGGGTTGTTCCGGATTAGGTGGGGCATCATCATCATCTGCATGATTTGTCATAGTACCACCTGGAACAACGTCCTGCACAACAACATTGATTGATTCCATGACAACACCAGTGCGCTTGTTGAGACCCGGTATGCCCTGCTGTTAGTGGAATATCCCAGAAAGATTCCTGCATCACTTTTAGGGTCCAGCTTCTGCAGATACTCTCGATCTCTAAGAATGAAGCACTGGCTCCCAAAGACATGGAAATACTTGACCGTAGGTTTTTTACCCTTCCATAGCTCGTAGCAAGTCTTCTCGGTTCCGGATCGAATCATGACTCTGTTTATGACATAGCAAGCAGTGTTCATGGCTTCCGCCCAAAACTTTAAAGGAACATTCTTTGCATGAAGCATTACTCGCGCCATCTCCTGAATGGTTCGGTTCTTCCTTTCAACAACTCCATTCTGTTGAGGTGTGATAGGTGAAGAAAATTGATGAGTTATGCCCCTTTTTGAGCAGGATTCAGCAAGAGCAGCATTCTCAAATTCCTTTCCATGATCACTCCGAATCTTTATTATATTCTCGTCTTTATCTTCTCTTTCACGCTCCAGTCGAGTGCATAATAGAACAAATGCCTGGACAGCATCTGACTTTTCTCGCAAGTAGCTAGACCAGGTGAACCTAGAGAAGTCATCAACACACACAAGAACGTACCTCTTCCCTGAATAGCTTTCCACTTGCATAGGCCCCATTAGATCAATGTGAAGCAGCTCCAGAGGTCTTCTTGTGTTAATCTAAGTAGTGCCCTTGTGTGGAACTTTGATTTGTTTTCCAATTTGGCAGTCACCACAGACAATGCTCAGCTCTCCTTGAACTTTGGGTATGCCGCGAACAAGACCATAAGAAACAATCTTCTGAAGCGTTCTTAGATTCACATGACCCATTCGCTGATGCCATAAGTTCATCTCTTCAATTTTACTCAGTAAACATGTTGTGTTAGCATTGGGTTTACCAAGGTTCAGGAGGTAGCAGTTGCTCGATGACCTTCTTCCAGAGAGAACTGGGTCGTTGTTTTTGTTTAACACCACGCACTCATCTTGTGTGAATTGAACATGATGCTCTCCATCGCACAACTGGCTAATGCTAATTAGATTAGCCTGCAAACCCTTGACAAGCAATACTTCTTTCAATCTGGGCAGGCCTTGAACATTTAGAATTCCTTTACCAATGACCCTGCCTTCTCCTCCATCACCAAATGTCACATTTGAGCTCCCTTTGATCTCCTCTATATTGGTCAGAAACGCAGAGTTGCCGGTCATGTGTCTTGAACACCCACTGTCAAAGTACCACATTTCTCTTTTCAGAAAGCGCAATTAAATCCCAATCGGGCAGAAAAATGGTTCCAATTTTACAAATAACACAGGAGTAACAAACATACACACGCCCTTGCAAACCATTCCCTCACAACAAGAAGGAAAACTGCAACAACCTAACATTACGCATCGAGAATTGAGTATAGGTAAAAAAGAAAATTAAATGCAGATCCGCACCTCAATTGCGAAAAACCTGCAGAATCTTTAGAATTGAGGGTCAACCATATGGAAATCGGCCCAGGGCATCCAGTGGTCAATTTCTGATCAGATTACACTACAAAAAACCCTGAGAGTCTTGTTTCTTCTCGAGGGGAGTTTAACCGTTGTCTCTTCTCGAACTGAGTAGTGAGTACTGGTGACAGTGTCGGGATCAACTCGGTCTCCTTTAACCCTGTCTGCTTAAACCTAAAGTAGTTGATCAAAAGCATAAAATCCGAATGAACAAAAATCGGCATTTAAGAAGACACATCAACCAGATAATGGAGAGATTTGTAAAACAAATCATTAAAAAGCTCAATTATATCCCAATCGTGAAGCAAAAAGGATTTAAATTTTAAAAATAACATAGGAGAAAACATGCACACACCCTGTAACAGGGATTTCCTGTACGCGATACCACTGGGCCTAGGGGGTCACCAGGTCTTGCCTGGGCCGGTAGGATCACCAGTAGGCGGGCTGCAGCCCATGTTCTCCCCACCTAATTCATGGGATTTCCATGTAGGTAATTGGAGGTGGGATTCGATCCCTTGCCCTCCCATTTAACACACACCTTGTGAGGTATGTGTAACCATATGAGCTACATGGAAATCCCATGAATTAGGTGGGGAGAACATGGGCTGCAGCCCGCCTACTGGTGATCCTATCGGCCCAGGCAACACCTGGTGACCCCCTAGGCCCAGTGGGGTATCGCGTACAGGAAATCCCTGTTACAAAAGAACGTTCTTTTGCGACAGGGCCCCAGGCGCACTGGCGAACCCTGTGCTCTATACCCACTGGGCCTAGGGCATACAAGCTCTTTGGCTGGGCCGAAGGATCCGCAGTAGGCGGGCTGTAGCCCATGTTCTTCCCACCAGTTTCACGCTCAAGGGGTTTCCTAATTTTGCAGTAGGCGGGCTATAGCTCATATGGTTACATATGCCTCACAAGGTGTGTGTTAAATGAGAGGGCAAGGGATCGAATCCCACCTCCAACTACCAGCATGCAAAATTAGGAAACCCCTTGAGCATGAAACTGGTGGGAAGAACATGGGCTGCAGCCCCCCTACTGCGGATCCTACGGCCTTGCCAAAGAGCTTGGACGCCCTAGGCCCAGTGGGTATAGAGCACAGGGTTCGCCAGTGCGCCTGGGGCCCTGCGCAAAAGAACATTCTTTTGTAACAGGGATTTCCTGTACGCGATACCCACTAGGCCTAGGGAGCTCATATGGTTACACATACCTCACAAGGTGTGTGTTAAATGGGAGGGCAAGGGATCGAATCCCACCTCCAACTACCTACATGGAAATCCCATGAATTAGGTGGGGAGAACATGGGCTGCAGCCCGCCTACTGGTGATCCTACCGGCCCAGGCAAGACCTGGTGACCCCCTAGGCCCAGTGGGTATCGCGTACAGGAAATCCCTGTTACACACCCTAATTACAACCCATTCCCTCACAAACAAGAAGTAAAATTGAACTGCAATAACCAAACATTACCCATCGAAAATCCATTGTAGGTAAAGAGAAAATTAAATACATCTCCGCAGCTCGATTACAAACAACCTGCAGAATCGTAAGAGTTAAGGGATCGACCGGTTTGTAATCGGAATTCCCAGGGCTTCCAACGATCAATTTCTGATCCGATTAACCGTTGTCGCTTATCGGACTGATCGTAGTGAACTGAGTACTGATGAGAGTTGAGAATCTCAGGAAATCCTTAACGTTTTGTTTGGTTGGTGGGAAAGATAATATATGGGTTGGAAAATGGAACTTTACCTGTTTGGTTACAAGGGAAAATAATGAGAAAGAAAATGCCAAGGAAAATCACGAAGAAAATTAAGACAATCTCTTAGTCTCAAGTATGATCTGAAATGGTCGGTTCACCTGTATTAGGTTAATCTTTATTTTCGAATTTTTTTTCCAATATACTCAAAATTTTGAAATTGAATTTGTTTTCTACTCGGTCTCTCAAAATATTTCTTAATTTACTAGATAAAAGTAGGTCTTGTCAAGAGCGCCTTAGTCTTCTTGAGCCAAAAATAAAGTTTATTCGGTACATATTATCAAGTATGCGTAAAACGTTGTACTCGACAACATTCAAGAAGAAACCGCTCAAAGCAAGAACGATTTAATGGAATCTAATAACTCAGCGACGGGATGGAAGACAATGCACAACGACGACGAGATTTACATCGGATAGCAACAATAGGATGGGATTATGGCTGAGAACGACATGATTCTTAGGGATAATAGTTGAATTTTTATTTAGGGGCATTTGATAGACAGAGACAAAAGAAGAGAATGATAAATGACTTAGGAAAAGTGAGTAAATAGATAAATAATTTAAGAGATTGAGTAAAAACTGAACTCGAATTTTATATATATTGGAAAACATTTCCTACATTTCTCTATTCAAATTTCCTGCATCCATATTTTCACTAACAATACTATAATTAAATATTTAACTTTATCAAATAAAATTATTAAATGTTTAATTATCTTGTTTAACGGTCAATGATTTTTTTTTTTGAAAAGAGTTTAACGGTCAATGATTAAAACGACACGCCATTGTTTGACTTGGGCTTTCAACGGCCACATATGGAATTCATATGATTAAAACGACATGTATTACCGTAAAAGAAATTAAAAATGAAAATTAAACAGTGGAATTCATAAGCAAGTCGGCTCCGACCGATTGAAGCTTCGCGGAACGAATCGGAGTGGGAGAGAGAGAGGGACATACGCACAGAGATAGTGACAAGCCGAGGGAGGATTGTAACAATGGCTTTTCCCTTCTCATCGTCTCATCAGGTCGCCTGCCTCCGATCGCCGCTCGATAACCCCGTGACATCGTTTTAATCGGTTCAGAACTTGCAATCGGGTATCAAATTGGAGTCTTCTTGGAACTTGGAAGTTGGGAGGGTAGTAGAGGGGCGTTTGCGATGGCTGGTAATTGAAAGGTTTGATTTATAATCATCTGTTTGTTATGTGGCTTGTCTGCGGATTGCGCTCATATTTTATCTGCCTGATGGTTTTATTTCATAGTTATCTGAACCTTTGTTCAGAATGGGGAGTCTGTGATCGATGGCTTGAGTCTATGTCTTGTCTCCTTAGGTTAAGATATGTGCATACATTGATGAGTAAATGTTTGAAACAGCCCTTGCATCCAATGTCAAATGTGGTCCTAAATAATATGCAGGATAATACTACAGCACTAAGATAATATAAGTGATTGAAACATTATTCAATTTGATATACAATTGGTGCATTAAAGTCCCTTTTGATACGAAAATGACGCTTTAAAGTCCCTTTTGATACGAAAATGACGCTTTAAAGTCCCTTTTGATACGCAAATGATGCTTTAAAGTCACTTTGATACGCAAATGATGCTTTAAAGTACCTTTGATACGCAAATGATGCTTTAAAGCCTTTTGATACGCAAATGATGCTTTAAAGTCCCTTCGATACGCAAATGATGCTTTAAAGTCTCTTCGATACGCAAATGATGCTTTAAAGGCCCTTCGATACGCAAATGATGCTTTAAAGGCCCTTCGATACGCAAATGATGCTTTAAATTCCTTTTGATACGCAAATGATGCTTTAAAGTGCCTTTGATGCTTTAAAGTCCCTTTGAGACAAAAATGATGCTTTAAAGTCCCTTTGATACGTAAATTATGCTTTAAAAACCCTTTGATACGCAAATGATGCTTTAAAGTTCCTTTGATTCCTAGATAATGCTTTAAAGTCCCTTCGATACGCAAATGATGCTTTAAAGTCCCTTCGATACGCAAATGATGCTTTAAAGTCCCTTCGATACGCAAATGATGCTTTAAAGTCCCTTCGATACGCAAATGATGCTTTAAACGCCCTTCGATACGCAAATGATGCTTTAAATTCCTTTTGATATGCAAATGATGCTTGAAAGTGCCTTTGATGCTTTAAAGTCCCTTTGAGACACAAATGATGCTTTAAAGTCCCTTTGATACGTAAATTATGCTTTAAAGTCCCTTTGATACGTAAATGATGCTTTAAAGTTCCTTTGATTCCTAGATAATGCTTTAAAGTCCCTTTTATACGCAAATGATGCTTTAAAGTCCCTTTCATACGAAAATGATGCTATAAGTCCCTTTGATACGAAAATGATGTTGTAAGTCCCTTTAATATGAAAATGTTGCTTCAAAGTCCCTTTGATATGAAAATGTTGCTTTAAAGTCCCTTTGATACGAAAATGATGCTTTAAAGTCCCTTTGATACGTAAATGATGCTTTAAAGTCCCTTTTGATACGCACATGATGCTTTAAAGTCCCTTTTGATACGCACATGATGCTTTAATGCCCCTTTGATAAGTAAATGATGCTTTAAAGTCCCTTTGATACGCAAATGATGCTTTAAAGTCCCTTTGATACGCAAATGATGCTTTAAAGTCCATTTGATACGCAAATGATGCTTTGAAGTCCCTTTGATACGAAAATGAGGCTATAAGTCCCTTTGATACGAAAATGGTGCTTTAAAGTCTCTTTGATACGTAAATGATGCTTTAAAGTCCCTTTGATACGCAAATGATGCTTTAAAGTCCATTTTGATACGCAAATGATGCTTTAAAATTCATTTGATACGAAAATGATGCTTTAAATTCCCTTTTGATACGCAAATGATGCTTTAAAGTCCCTTTGATACGCAAATGGTGCTTTAAATTACCTTTTGATACGCAAATGATGCTTTTAATTCCTTTGATACGCAAATGATACTTTTAAGTCCCTTTGATACGCAAATGATGCTTTAAAGACCCTTTGATATGCAAATGATGCTTTAAAGTCACTTTGATACGCAAATGATGCTTTAAAATCCCTTTGTTACGCAAATGATGCTTTAAAGTCCCTTTGATACGAAAATGATGCTTTAAAGTCCCTTTTGATACGCAAATGATGCTTTAAAGCCCCTTCGATACGCAAATGATGCTTTAAAGTCCCTTCGATACGCAAATGATGCTTTAAACGCTTTCGATACGCAAATGATGCTTTAAATTCTTTTTGATACGCAAATGATGCTTTAAAGTGCCTTTGATGCTTTAAAGTCCCTTTGAGACACAAATGATGCTTTAAAGTCCCTTTGATACGTAAATTATGGTTTAAAGTCCCTTTGATACGTAAATGATGCTTTAAAGTTCCTTTGATTCCTAGATAATGCTTTAAAGTCCCTTTTATACGCAAATGATGCTTTAAAGTTCCTTTCATACGAAAATGATGCTATAAGTCCCTTTGATACGAAAATGATGTTGTAAGTCCCTTTGATATGAAAATGTTGCTTTAAAGTCCCTTTGATATGTAAATGTTGCTTTAAAGTCCTTTTGATACGAAAATGATGCTTTAAAGTCCCTTTGATACGTAAATGGTGCTTTAAAGTCCCTTTTGATACGCACATGATGCTTTAAAGTCCCTTTTGATACGCAAATGGTGCTTTAATGCCCCTTTGATAAGTAAATGATGCTTTAAAGTCCCTTTGATACGCAAATGATGCTTTAAAGTCCCTTTGATACGCAAATGATGCTTTAAAGTCCCTTTGATACGAAAATGAGGCTATAAGTCCCTTTGATACGAAAATGATGCTTTAAAGTCCCTTTGATACGAAAATGGTGCTTTAAAGTCTCTTTGATACGTAAATGATGCTTTAAAGTCCCTTTGATACGGAAATGATGCTTTAAAGTCCATTTTGATACGCAAATGATGCTTTAAAATTCATTTGATACGAAAATGATGCTTTAAATTCCCTTTTGATACGCAAATGATGCTTTAAAGTCCCTTTGATACGCAAATGGTGCTTTAAATTACCTTTTGATACGCAAGTGATGCTTTTAATTCCTTTGATACGCAAATGATACTTTTAAGTCCCTTTGATACGCAAATGATGCTTTAAAGACCCTTTGATATGCAAATGATGCTTTAAAGTCACTTTGATACGCAAATGATGCTTTAAAATCCCTTTGTTACGCAAATGATGCTTTAAAGTCCCTTTGATACGAAAATGATGCTTTAAAGTCCCTTTTGATACGCAAATGATGCTTTAAAGCCCCTTCGATACGCAAATGATGCTTTAAAGTCCCTTCGATACGCAAATGATGCTTTAAACGCTTTCGATACGCAAATGATGCTTTAAATTCTTTTTGATACGCAAATGATGCTTTAAAGTGCCTTTGATGCTTTAAAGTCCCTTTGAGACACAAATGATGCTTTAAAGTCCCTTTGATACGTAAATTATGGTTTAAAGTCCCTTTGATACGTAAATGATGCTTTAAAGTTCCTTTGATTCCTAGATAATGCTTTAAAGTCCCTTTTATACGCAAATGATGCTTTAAAGTTCCTTTCATACGAAAATGATGCTATAAATCCCTTTGATACGAAAATGATGTTGTAAGTCCCTTTGATATGAAAATGTTGCTTTAAAGTCCCTTTGATATGTAAATGTTGCTTTAAAGTCCCTTTGATACGAAAATGATGCTTTAAAGTCCCTTTGATACGTAAATGATGCTTTAAAGTCCCTTTTGATACGCACATGATGCTTTAAAGTCCCTTTTGATACGCAAATGGTGCTTTAATGCCCCTTTGATAAGTAAATGATGCTTTAAAGTCCCTTTGATACGCAAATGATGCTTTAAAGTCCCTTTGATACGCAAATGATGCTTTAAAGTCCCTTTGATACGAAAATGAGGCTATAAGTCCCTTTGATACGAAAATGGTGCTTTAAAGTCCCTTTGATACGTAAATGATGCTTTAAAGTCCCTTTTGATACGCACATGATGCTTTAAAGTCCCTTTGATACGGAAATGATGCTTTAAAGTCCCTTTTGATACGCAAATGATGCTTTAAAATTCATTTGATACGAAAATGATGCTTTAAATTCCCTTTTGATACGCAAATGATGCTTTAAAGTCCCTTTGATACGCAAATGGTTCTTTAAATTACCTTTTGATACGCAAATGATGCTTTTAATTCCTTTGATACGCAAATGATACTTTTAAGTCCCTTTGATATGCAAATGATGCTTTAAAGACCCTTTGATACGCAAATGGTGCTTTAAAGTCACTTTGATACGCAAATGATGCTTTAAAATCCCTTTGTTACGCAAATGATGCTTTAAAGTCCCTTTGATACGAAAATGATGCTTTAAAGTCCCTTTTGATACGCTAATGATGCTTTAAAGTCCCTTTGATAAGAAAATGATGCTTTAAAGTCCCTTTTGTTACACAAATGATGCTTTAAAGTCCCTTCGATACGCATATGATGCTTTAAAGTCCATTTGATACGCAAATGATGCTTTAAAGTCCCTTTGATACGTAAATGATGCGTTAAAGTCCCTTTGATTCCCAGATGATGCTTTAAAGTCCCTTTTATACGCAAATGATGTTTTAAAGTCCATTTGATACGAAAATGATGCTACAAGTCTTTTTGATACGAAAATGATGTTGAAAGTCCCTTTAATATGAAAATGTTGCTTTAAAGTCCCTTTGATACGAAAATGATGCTTTAAAGTCCCTTTGATACGTAAATGATGCTTTAAAGTCCATTCAATACGCAAATGATGCTTTAAAGTCCCTTCGATATGCAAATGATGCTTTAAAGTCCCTTCGATATGCAAATGATGCTTTAAAGTCCCTTCGATATGCAAATGATGCTTTAAAGTCCCTTCGATACGCAAATGATGCTTTAAAGTGTCTTTTGATACGCTAAAGTCCCTTTGGGACACAATTGATGCTTCAAAGTCCCTTCGATACGCAAATGATGCTTTAAAGTCCCTTCGATACGCATATGATGCTTTAAAGTCCATTCGATACGCAAATGATGCTTTAAAGTCTCTTCGATATGCAAATGATGCTTTAAAGTGTCTTTTGATACGCTAAAGTCCTTTTGAGACACAAATGATGCTTTAAAGTCCCTTTGATACGTAAATGATGCTTTAAAGTCCCTTGATACGCAAATGATGCTTTAAAGTCCCTTTGATTCCCAGATGATGCTTTAAAGTCCCTTTTATACGCAAATGATGCTTTAAAGTCCCTTTGATACGTAAATGATGCTATAAGTCCCTTTGATACGAAAATGATGTTGTAAGTCCCTTTGATATGAAAATGTTGCTTTAAAGTCCCTTTGATACGAAAATGATGCTTTAAAGTCCCTTTGATACGTAAATGATGCTTTAAAGTCCCTTTTGATAGGCACATGATGTATAAAAGTCCATTTGATACGCAAATGATGCTTTAATGCCCTTTTGATACGTAAATGATGCTTTAAATCCCTTTGATACGAAAATGATACTTTAAAGTCCCTTTTGATACGCAAATGATGCTTTAAAGTCCGTTTGATACGCAAATGATGCTTTAAAGTCACTTTGATACGCAAATGATGCTATAAAGTCACTTTGATACGCAAATGATGCTTTAAAGTCACTTTGATTAGCAAATGATGCTTTAAAGTCCCTTCGATACGCAAAGGTTGCTTTAAAGTCCCTTCGATATGCAAATGATGATTTAAAGTCCCTTCGATACGCAAATGATGCTTTAAAGTCCCTTCGGTACGCAAATGATGTTTTGAAGTGTCTTTTGATACGCTAAAGTCCCTTTGAGACACAAAAGATGCTTTAAAGTTCCTTTGATACGTAAATGATTCTTTAAAGTCCCTTTGATAAGCAAATGATGCTTTAAAGTCCCTTTGATTCCCAGACGATGCTTTAAAGTCCCTTTTATACGCAACTGATGCTTTAAAGTCCCTTTGATACGAAAATGATGCTATAAGTCCCTTTGATACGAAAATGATGTTGTAAGTCCCTTTGATATGAAAATGTTGTTTTAAAGTCCCTTTGATACGAAAATGATGCTTTAAAGTCCCCTTGATACGTAAATGATGCTTTAAAGTTCCTTTGATTCCTAGATAATGCTTTAAAGTCCCTTTTATACGCAAATGATGCTTTAAAGTCCATTTCATACGAAAATGATGCTGTAAGTCCCTTTGATACGAAATTGATGTTGTAAGTCCCTTTGATATGAAAATGCTGCTTTAAAGTCCCTTTGATATGAAAATGTTGCTTTAAAGTCCCTTTGATACGAAAATGATGCTTTAAAGTCCCTTTGATACGTAAATGATGCTTTAAAGACCCTTTTGATACGCACATGATGCTTTAAAGTCCCTTTTGATACGCACATGATGCTTTAATGCCCCTTTGATAAGTAAATGATGCTTTAAAGTCCCTTTGATACGCAAATGATGCTTTAAAGTCCCTTTGATACGCAAATGATGCTTTAAAGTCCCTTTGATACGAAAATGAGGCTATAAGTCCCTTTGATACGAAAATGGTGGTTTAAAGTCCCTTTGATACGTAAATGATGCTTTAAAGTCCCTTTTGATACGCACATGATGCTTTAAAGTCCCTTTGATACGCAAATGATGCTTTAAAGTCCCTTTTGATACGTAAATGATGCTTTAAAATTCATTAGATACGAAAATGATGCTTTAAATTCCCTTTTGATACGCAAATGATGCTTTAAAGTCCCTTTGATACGCAAATGGTGCTTTAAATTACCTTCTGATACGCAAATGATGCTTTTAATTCCTTTGATACGCAAATGATACTTTTAAGTCCCTTTGATACGAAAATGATGCTTTAAAGTCCCTTTTGATACGCTAATGATGCTTTAAAGTCCCTTTGATAAGAAAATGATGCTTTAAAGTCCCTTTTGTTACACAAATGATGCTTTAAAGTCCCTTCGATACGCATATGATGCTTTCAAGTCCATTTGATACGCAAATGATGCTTTAAAGTCCCTTTGATACGTAAATGATGCGTTAAAGTCCCTTTGATTCCCAGATGATGCTTTAAAGTCCCTTTTATACGCAAATGATGCTTTAAAGTCCATTTGATACGAAAATAATGCTACAAGTTGTTTTGATACGAAAATGATGTTGAAAGTCCCTTTAATATGAAAATGTTGCTTTAAAGTCCCTTTGATACGAAAATGATGCTTTAAAGTCCCTTTGATACGTAAATGATGCTTTAAAGTCCATTCGATACGCAAATGATGCTTTAAAGTCACTTCGATTTGCAAATGATGCTTTAAAGTCCCTTCGATACGCAAATGATGCTTTAAAGTCCCTTCGATATGCAAATGATGCTTTAAAGTCCCTTCGATACGCAAATGATGCTTTAAAGTGTCTTTTGATACGCTAAAGTCCCTTTGAGACACAATTGATGCTTCAAAGTCCCTTCGATACGCAAATGATGCTTTAAAGTCCCTTCGATACGCATATGATGCTTTAAAGTCCCTTTTGATACGCACATGATGCTTTAAAGTCCCTTTGATACGGAAATGATGCTTTAAAGTCCCTTTTGATACGCAAATGATGCTTTAAAATTCATTTGATACGAAAATGATGCTTTAAATTCCCTTTTGATAAGCAAATGATGCTTTAAAGTCCCTTTGATACGCAAATGGTGCTTTAAATTACCTTTTGATACGCAAATGATGCTTTTAATTCCTTTGATACGCAAATGATACTTTTAAGTCCCTTTGATACGCAAATGATGCTTTAAAGACCCTTTGATAAGCAAATGTTGCTTTAAAGTCACTTTGATACGCAAATGATGCTTTAAAATCCCTTTGTTACGCAAATGATGCTTTAAAGTCCTTTTGATACGAAAATGATGCTTTAAAGTCCCTTTTGATACGCTAATGATGCTTTAAAGTCCCTTTGATAAGAAAATGATGCTTTAAAGTCCCTTTTGTTACACAAATGATGCTTTAAAGTCCCTTCGATACGCATATGATGCTTTAAAGTCCATTTGATACGCAAATGATGCTTTAAAGTCCCTTTGATACGTAAATGATGCGTTAAAGTCCCTTTTATACGCAAATGATGCGTTAAAGTCCATTTGATACGAAAATGATGCTACAAGTCTTTTTGATACGAAAATGATGTTGAAAGTCCCTTTAATATGAAAATGTTGCTTTAAAGTCCCTTTGATACGTAAATGATGCTTTAAAGTCCATTCGATACGCAAATGATGCTTGAAAGTCACTTCGATTTGCAAATGATGCTTTAAAGTCCCTTCGATACACAAATGATGCTTTAAAGTCCCTTCGATATGCAAATGATGCTTTAAAGTCCCTTCGATACGCAAATGATGCTTTAAAGTGTCTTTTGATACGCTAAAGTCCCTTCGAGACACAATTTGATGTTCCCTTGAGTGGCATGTGTTTGGCAAAACGTGGTTAGACAGTTCGAGCAGGAGTTCAGGGGGAGTTCGAACATATCCTAGCACTCATGTACAGCGTGGAACAGACGCAAGGATATTTTTCGGAAGATATTGGCACGAAGATTTCGTCAAGTTAAAGATGGCGTGCGACTTATTCGAGCAAGATATTCGAATGAATATGCACATTGAAGACGGCGTGACTTGCTTGGGAAAGAAGACGACTTCGTATATTCTTCCAAGGATTTGTGAAAGATATGCATCAAATATTCTGGAATATTTTCCGAAATATTTGATGGGATTATCTTGTGCGAATTAGGGTTTCGTCCGAGCATATAAATACAATGCAAAGGCAACCCTAATTTCCATCGCTTTCAAAGATCAAATACACACGAGCATACCCTGCTGATTGGAGAAGAAGAAAGCGACGGCCGGTTGTGTTTTCTCTTTGAGAATACATCGGTGCAAGTGCAGTCTGCTCAAGTGCAACTCAGACTGTCTGAAGCGTATCAACTGCCGCACACAACAAAGGTGATCAAAGCTTTCGAGAGAAAGCATCCGAGCTTCTGGAGAAGGTCGAGAACGTTCGGACTGCAGGTTCTGAACGAAGGGGATCGAGGGGAATTGCGGTGAACCTCGGTTGCAAATCTGAGAGACGGAGTATTGAGGTGAGGCTATTACAATGTGTAAGTGTAAGTCCCTGTGGAAACCCTATACTCGTAATAAAGATTTGTTGTCCCTTTTCCGAGTGTGGGAAACCCCCCAGAGTAGGCCTGGCCGAACTGGGTTATCAACCTGTGCGTGCTCCAGTTTTACTGTTCTGTTTGATCTGTTTGTTGAACTGTTGTGGAGAGAGTTCAAGGTCTGTCGAAACACGACCTAGAACACTTGCTTGAACAGGGGATATAATTTCAATTGGTATCAGAGCAAACACTCGACACACTGAGTGGGATCCTGAACTGTTCAAGATGTCTCTGAAAGAAGGACAAAGCATCACCAGACCTCCGTTGCTTGAAGGATCGAACTATGCCACCTGGAAACCCATGATGCGATTCTTTCTGAAATCCCTTGACGAGAAAGCATGGATGACTGTTCAGAGAGGTTGGACTGAACCTATGATGAACAATCTCACTGGTGAACCAATTCTGAAACCAGAAACCTTGTGGAGTGAAGAAGAGAACAAGGCATCCATGGGAAACTCAAAGGCGATGAACGCAATCTTCTCGGCTGTAGATGAGAACGTCATGAAGTTGATCATTAACTGTGAAGTAGCAAAGGATGCTTGGGATATTCTCCAAACGGCATATGAAGGCACGGACAAAGTTCGCAACTCAAGAATGCAGATTGTCACTACTAAGTTTGAAGAGATGAAGATGAACGAGAGTGAAACTATCTCTGAGTACAACACTAGAGTTCTGGAACTGTCCAACGAGGCTGCTGCTCTAGGAAAGCCGATTGAGGAAGAGAGGATGGCCAGTAAAGTCTTGAGATCACTTCCTCCGAGATTTGCTATGAAAGTCACGGCTATTGAGGAAATGCACGACATCTCCAAACTGAAACTGGACGAGCTGATGGGGTCTCTCAGAACTTACGAGATTAACCGTGATTTCCAAACCGGAGATATGAAGGGAATCGCCGTGAAAGCAGAACTGTCTGAAGACAAAGTGGAGGCTGGCTGCACCACTGAGCAACTGGCCATGATGGCTCAAAACTTCGGCAGAATGGTGCGCAAGATAAATAGACGTGGTCCAGAACAAGGTCAGTCTTCATCAACTGGTTTTTGAAACTGGAAGTCCGACAGATCAAGGTCCAGTGACTCAAGGCAAGACTCCTCTGACAAAAGAAAGGAAGAAATTCAGTGTCATGAATGCAGAGGTTTCGGTCATATTGCTTCACAATGTGCGAATACTCTCATGAAAAGGAAGGCAATGGTCGCGAGCTTCAGCGATAGTGAGTCAGACGAAGATAAAGGAGGTGCAACCACCAACTTTGTGGCCTTTACTTCAACTCTGGATGGTTACGGCAGCACCAGTAAACCTGCTCTACCTCTATTGGAACTCCCGGCTGAAGATGTCTCAGACAGTGATGGTGAAGAACTCACGCAGGAAGCTCTGGGTGAGACATATAAGGATCTGTATGAGAAGTGGCTGCTTCTGATCAGGATTAACAAAAAGCTGAATGACACAATTGCAAGCGTCACCTTGGATAAGGACAAGGTCTGGCAGGAGGTTGAGATATTACTTACACAGAAGGTTGAGCTCGAAGGCACGGTAGACTCTCTGAATACTCGTCTAGCTGAGATGAAACAGGAAAGGCTGTGTCTCCTTGCTCAGAAAACAGAGCTCTTAGGTACTGTCTCCTCACTGAAAGTTGAAATGGAGAATGACCGTGACACTCATCCTGTAGGCATGGTGGGTCTAAGAAAAACCATCACAGATCTGAAGCGCAAAGAGGTGTTCCAGTTAAGAAGGATAGAACAGCTGGAACTTCAGCTAGAATCTGAAAGAATGGAGCACTCAACTATCAAGGAGGAACTAAATCACCTCAAACAATCGGTAAGAATGCTCAACTCTGGCACTAAAGACTTAAATGATATTCTCGGATCTCAGAGAATGGAGTCTGGACATAGAGGTTTGGGGTTCACAGGAGAAGGCAGTTCAAAAGGTACAACGTTTGTTAAAACAAAACCAGTGTCGGAACAGATGCCTGAACAGAAGGTGAGAAAGCACCCTAGACAGAAAGTGGATCTGTCCCAAGACAAAGCCAAAGGCAGGACTGGCAAAGCTCACTCCAGTTCAATCTCCAATCAAAAGAAAGATTTGCGCACATGTTGGTACTGCTTTCAGGATGGACACATCAGATCCAAGTGTCGGCTGTTTCTTGCTGAACGTCGAGGGCATAAACAACAGATCAAACCTCGACAGAAACAGGTATGGGTACCAAAGGAACAACAGACAGTATGCATGGTGGCCTGTTGCTCCTCAAGAGATACAGTGCAAAATAGTTGGTACTTCGACAGCGGATGCTCTGCCCACATGACAGGTAACTCTGAATTTCTCTCGCATATTAGACCTGTTGAGCAGATGCGGTTTGTCACCTTCGCGGATGGTAGGAAGAGTCAGGTGATCGGCTGTGGGACATTGAAGGTTCCGGATCTCCCTGCACTCGAGGACACCCTCCTGGTTGAAGGTCTGACAATGAATCTTATTAGCATCAGTCAACTGTGCGACAATGGACACTATGTGTCATTCTCTCGTGACTCATGCTTGGTTCTAGACGAGAATGGTGATTCTGTGATGAAAGGCACAAGGATGGCAAATAACTGTTACACCATCAGAATAGGAGTCGAAAGTCTTGACAAGCCACGGTCTACTCTAGACTATGTTCAAGCCAAACATCGAGTTATGCGAGGGGGAGTGAATAAGACCCTGCACACAAGGTCAGATAGGAGAATCGCACAAATCCATGTTGGCAAGTGCACCAGGAGACTGCTGGATCAAAGGGTGTCGCAGTTACAGAAAGAGTTCGAACAAAAGATAACACAGTTGAAGACGGAGTTCGAACTGTTTCCACGAATGAATGCCATTCCACTGGATGAGAAATTGAATGAGATTCCAAGGTTTGGAACACCCAGATCCTCCTTGGGTGTGCGTGGTTTCATGAACTAAGTGTTCCAGGCAGTGGTCAGTCAAAGGCGATTTGCAAATGATGCTTTAAAGTCCCTTCGATATGCAAATGATGCTTTAAAGTCCCTTTGATACGCAAATGATGCTTTAAAGTCCCTTTGATACGCAAATGATGCTATAAGTCCCTTTGATACGAAAATGATGTTCTAAGTCCCTTTGATACGAAAATGATGCTTTAAAGTCCCTTTTGATACGCAAATGATGCTTTAAAGTCCCTTTGATACGCAAATGATGCTTTAAAGTCCCTTTGATATCCAAATGATACTTTAAAGTCTTTTTGATATGCAAATGATACTTTACAAATGATGCTTTAAAGTCCCTTTTTATTTTTATACGCAAATGATGCTTTAAAGTCCCTTTGATATAAAAATGATCTTATAAGTCCCTTTGATACGAAAATGATGTTGTGAGTCCCTTTGATATGAAAATTATGCTTTAAAGTCCATTTATTACGAAAATGATGCTATAAGTCCCTTTGATACGAAAATGATGTTGTAAGTCCCTTTGATACGAAAATGATGCTTTGAAGTCCCTTTGATACAAAAATGATGCTTTAAAGTCCCTTTTGATACGCAAATGATGCTTTAATTGACCCTTTGATACGCAAATGATGCTTTAAAGTCCCTTTGATACGCAAATGATGCTTTAAAGTCCCTTTGATACGCAAATGATGCTTTAAAGTCCCTTTTATCGCAAATGATGCTTTATAGTCCCTTTGATAGGCAAATGATGCTTTAAAGTTCCTTTGATAAGTAAATGATGCTTTAAAGTCCGTTTGATACGCAAATGATAATTAAAATTCCCTATGCTACGTAAATGATGCTTTAAAGTCCCTTTGATACGCAAACAATGCTTTAAAGTCCCTTTGATACGCAAACAATGCTTTAAAGTCCCTTTGATACGAAATTGATGCTTTAAAGAGTCCCTTTGATATGCAAATGATGCTTTAAAGTCTCTTTGATACACAAATGATGCTTTAAAGGCCCTTTGATATGCAAATGATGCTATAAGTCCCTTTGATACGAAAATAATGTTGTAAGTCCCTTTGATATGAAAATGTTGCTTTAAAGTCCCTTTGATATGAAAATGTTGCTTTAAAGTCCCTTTGATATGAAAATGTTGCTTTAAAGTCCCTTTGATACGAAAATGATGCTTTAAAGTCCCTTTGATACGTAAATGATGCTTTAAAGTTCCCTTTGATACGCACATGTTGCTTTAAAGTCCCATTTGATACGCACATGATTCTTTAATGCCCCTTTGATAAGGAAATGATGCTTTAAAGTCACTTTGATACGCAAATGATGCTTTAAAGTCCCTTTGATACGAAAATGATGCTTTAAAGTCCCTTTGATACGAAAATGAGGCTATAAGTCCATTTGATACGAAAATGGTGCTTTAAAGTCCCTTTGATACGGAAATGATGCTTTAAAGTCCCTTTTGATACGCAAATGATGCTTTAAAGTCCCTTTTGATACGCAAATGATGCTTTAAATTCCCTTTTGATACGCAAATGATGCTTTAAAGTCCCTTTGATACGCAAATGGTGCTTTAAATTACCTTTTGATACGCAAATGATGCTTTTAATCCCTTTGATACGCAAATGATGCTTTAAAGACCCTTTGATACGCAAATGATGCTTTAAAGTCACTTTGATACGCAAATGATGCTTTAAAATCCCTTTGTTAGGCAAATGATGCTTTAAAGTCCCTTTTGATACGCTAATGATGCTTTAAAGTCCCTTTGATAAGAAAATGATGCTTTAAAGTCCCTTTTGTTACACAAATGATGCTTTAAAGTCCCTTCGATACGCATATGATGCTTTAAAGTCCATTTGATACGCAAATTATGATTTAAAGTCCCTTTGATACGTAAATGATGCTTTAAAGACCCTTTGATTCCTAGATGATGCTTTAAAGTCCTTTTTATACGCAAATGATGCTTTAAAGTCCATTTGTTACGAAAATGATGTTATAAGTCCCTTTGATACGAAAATGATGTTGAAAGTCCCTTTAATATGAAAATGTTGCTTTAAAGTCCCTTTGATACGAAAATGATGCTTTAAAGTCCCTTCGATACGCAAATGATGCTTTAAAGTCACTTCGATTTGCAAATGATGCTTTAAAGTCACTTCGATTTGCAAATGATGCTTTAAAGTCCCTTCGATATGCAAATGATGCTTTAAAGTCCCTTCGATACGCAAATGATGCTTTAAAGTGTGTTTTAATGCACTAAAGTCCCTTTGAGACACAAATGATGCATCAAAGTCCCTTCGATACGCAAATGATGCTTCAAAGTCCCTTCGATACGCATATGATGCTTTAAAGTCCCTTCGATACGCAAATGATGCTTTAAAGTCCATTCGATACGCAAATGATGCTTTAAAGTGTCTTTTGATACGCTATAGTCCTTTTGAGACACAAATGATGCTTTAAAGTCCCTTTGATGCGTAAATGATGCTTTAAAGTCCCTATGATACGCAAATGATGCTTTAAAGTCCCTTAGATTCCCAGATGATGCTTTAAAGTCCCTTTTATACGCAAATGATGCTTTAAAGTCCCTTTGATACGTAAATGATGCTATAAGTCCCTTTGATACGAAAATGATGTTGTAAGTCCCTTTGATATGAAAATGTTGCTTTAAAGTCCCTTTGATACGAAAATGATGCTTTAAAGTCCCTTTGATACGTAAATGATGCTTTAAAGTCCCTTTTGATACGCACATGATGCTTAAAAGTCCATTTGATACGCAAATGATGCTTTAATGCCCCTTTGATACGCAAATGATGCTTTAAAGTCCATTTGATACGCAAATGATGCTTTAAAGCCCCTTTGATATACAAATGATGCTTCAAAGTCCCTATGATATGCACATGATGCTTTAAAGTCCCTTTGATACGAAAATGATGCTTTAAAGTCCCTTTTGATACGCAAATGATGCTTTAAAGTCCCTTTGATACGCAAATGATGCTTTAAAGTCACTTTGATACGCAAATGATGCTTTAAAGTCCCTTTGATATCCAAATGATACTTTAAAGTCCTTTTGATATGCAAATGATACTTTGCAAATGATGCTTTAAAGTCCCTTTTTATTTTTATACGCAAATGATGCTTTAAAGTCCCTTTGATATGAAAATGATCTTATAAGTCCCTTTGATACGAAAATGATGTTGTGAGTCCCTTTGATATGAAAATTATGATTTAAAGTCCATTTATTACGAAAATGATGCTATAAGTCCCTTTGATACGAAAATGATGTTGTAAGTCCCTTTGATACGAAAATGATGCTTTGAAGTCCCTTTGATACAAGTTAGTCCCTTTGAAGTCCGTCAACATTCCGTCATTTTCCCGGTATTTTATTGATGTCGGAAATTTTTCCAAAATTAGTAGTGTCATTGTAAGGTTTGTCTAAGTTCGTCCCAAGTTAGTCTCTTTCTAACGACGAACTTGGACAAACCTTTGAATGAGACTAACGAGACTAACTTGGGACGAACAAAGACAAACTTTGGTCTCATTCTAAGGTTTGTCTAAGTTCGACGCAAGTTAGTCCAAGTTCGTCCCAAGTTAGTCTCTTTCAAAGGACGAACTTAGATACACCTTAGAATGAGACTTAAGAGACTAACTTGGGGCGAACAAAAGACAAACTTTAGTCTCATTCTAAGGTTTTTCTAAATTCGTCCCAAATTAGTTTTAGTTCGTCCCAAGTTAGTCTCTTTCTAAGCACAAACTTAGGCAAACCTTGGAATAAGACTAACGAGACTAACTTGGGACGAAAAAAGACAAATGTTAGGCTCATTCTAAGGTTTGTCTAAGTTCGTCCCAAGGTAGTCTCTTTCTAAGGATGAACTTAGACAAACCTTAGAATGAGACTAACGAGACTAACTTGGGACGAACAAAGACAAACTTCAGTCTCATTCTAAGGTTTGTCTAAGTTCGTCCCAAGTTAGTTTAAGTTCGTCCCAAGTTAGACTCTTTCTAAGGACGAACTTAGACAAACCTTAGAATGAGACTAACGAGACTAACTTGGGACGAAAAAAGACAAACGTTAGCCTCATTCTAAGGTTTGTCTAAGTTCGTCCCATGTTAGTCTAAGTTCGTCCCAAGTTTGTCTCTTTCTAAGGACGAACTTAGATACACCTTAGAATGAGACTAACAAAACTAACTTGGGACGAACAAAAGACAAACTTTAGTCTCATTCTAAGGTTTGTCTAAATTCGACCCAAGTTAGTCTCTTTCTAAAGATGAACTTAGACTAACCTTAGAATGAGATTAACGAGACTAACTTTGGGACGAACAAAAACAAACGTTAGTCACATTCTAAGGTTTGTCTAAGTTCGTCCCAAGGTAGTCACTTTCTAAGGACGAACTTAGACAAACCTTAGCATGAGACTAACGAGACTAACTTGGGACGAACAAAGACAAACTTTAGTCTCATTCTAAGGTTTGTCTAAGTTCGTCCCAAGTTTGTCTAAGTTCGTCCCAAGTTTGTCTAAGTTCGTCCCAAGTTTGTCTAAGTTCGTCCCAAGGTAGTCTCTTCCTAAGGACGAACTTAGACAAACCTTAGAATGAGACTAACGAGACTAACTTGGGACGAACAAAGACAAACTTTAGTCTCATTCTAAGGTTTGTCTAAGTTCGTCCCAAGTTTGTCTAAGTTCGTCCCAAGTTAGTCTCTTTCTAAGGACGAACTTAGACAAACCTTAGAATGAGACTAACGAGACTAACTTGGGACGAACAAAGATAAACTTTAGTCTCATTCTAAGGTTTGTCTAAGTTCGTCCCAATTTTGTCTTTGTTCGTCCCAAGTTAGTCTCGTTAGTCTCTTTCTAAGGTTTGTCTAAGTTCGTCCTTAGAAAGAGACTAACTTGGGACGAACTTAGACTAACTTGGGACGAACTTCGACAAACCTTAAAATGAGATTAAAGTTTCTCTTTGTTCGTCCCAAGTTAGTCTCGTTAGACACATTCTAAGGTTTGTCTAAGTTCGTCCTTAGGAAGAGACTAACTTGGGACGAACTTAGATAAACTTGGGACGAACTTAGACAAACCTTAGAAGGAGACTAAAGTTTGTGTTTGTTCGTCCCAAGTTAGTCTCGTTAGTCTCATTCTAAGGTTTGCCTAAGTTCATCCTTAGACAGAGATTAACTTGGGATGAACTTAGACTAACTTGGGACGAACTTAGACAAACCTTAGAATGAGACAAAAGTTTGGCTTTGTTCATCCCAAGTTAGTCTCGTTAGTCTCATTCTAAGGTTTGTCTAAGTTCGTCCTTAGAAAGAGACTAACTTGGGACGAACTTAAACTAACTTGGGATGAACTTAGATAAACCTTAGAATGAGACTAAAGTTTGTCTTTGTTCTTCCCAAGTTTGTCTCGTTAGTCTCATTCTAAGGTTTGTCTAAGTTCGTCCTTACAAAGAGACTATTTTGGAATGAACTTATACTAACTAGGGACAAACTTAGACAAACCTTTGAATGAGACTAAAGTTCGTTTATGTTCGTCCCAAGTTAGTCTCGTTAGTCTCATTCTAAGGTTTGTCTAAGTTCGTCCTCAGAAAGAGACTAACTTGGGACGAACTTAGACAAACCATAGAATGAGACTAACGTTTGTTTTTGTTCGTCTCAAGTTAGTCTCGTTATTCTCATTCTAAGGTTTGTCTAAGTTCGTCCGTAGAAAGAGACTAACTTGGGACGAACTTAGACAAACCTTAGAATGAGACTAAAGTTTTTCTTTGTTCGTCCCAAGTGAGTCTCGTTAGTCTCATTCTAAGGTTTCTCTATGTTCGTCCTTAGAAAGAGACTAACTTGGGTTGAACATAAACTAACTTGGGACAATCTTAGACAAACCTTAGAATGAGACTACTGTTTGTCTTTGTTCGTCCCATGTTAATCTCGTTAGTCTCATTCTAAGGTTTGCCTAAGACCGTCCTCTGAAAGAGAATAACTTGGGACGAACTAAACCAACTTGGGATGAACTTAGACAAACCTTAGAATGAGACTAACGTTTGTCTTTATTCGTCCCAAGTTAGTCTCGTTAGTCTCATTCTAAGGTTTGTCAAAGTTCGTCCCAAGTTAGTTTAAGTTCGTCCCAAGTTAATCTCTTTTTAAGGACGAACTTAGACAAACCTTAGAATGAGACGAACGAGACTAACTTGGGACGAAAAAGACAAACTTTAGTCTCTTTCTAAGGTTTGTCTAAGTTCGTCCCAAGTTAGTCTAAGTTCGTCCCAAGTTAGTCTCTTTCTAAGGACGAACTTAGATACACCTTAGAATGAGACTAACGAGACTGACATGGGACCAACAATGACAAACTTTAGTCTCATTCTAAGGTTTGTCTAAGTTCGTCCCAAA
This sequence comes from Rhodiola chrysanthemifolia, assembly GCA_033675395.1. Classification (NCBI taxonomy): domain Eukaryota; kingdom Viridiplantae; phylum Streptophyta; class Magnoliopsida; order Saxifragales; family Crassulaceae; genus Rhodiola; species Rhodiola chrysanthemifolia. The sequence continues at coordinate 34,512,576 of CM066207.1, read as the reverse complement.
TTAGTTTAAGTTCGTCCCAAGTTAGTCTCTTTCTAAGGACAAACTTAGACAAACCTTGGAATGAGACTAACGAGACTAACTTGGGACGAATAAAGACAAATGTTAGGCTCATTCTAAGGTTTGTCTAAGTTCGTCCCAAGGTAGTCTCTTTCTAAGGACGAACTTAGACAAACCTTAGAATGAGACTAACGAGACTAACTTGAAACGAACAAAAACTAACGTTAGTCTAGGGACGAACAAAGATGAACTTAGACAAACCTTAGAAGGAGACTAAAGAGACTAACTTGGGACGAACTTTGACAAACCTTAGAAAGATACTAAAGAGACTAACTAGGGACGAACAAAGATGAACTTTCGTCTCATTCTAAGGTTTGTCAAAGTTCGTCCCAAGTTAGCCTAGGGACGAAAGAGACTAACGAGACTAACATGGGAAGAAGAAAGACAAACGTTAGTCTCATTCTAAGGTTTGTCTAAGTTTGTCCCAAGTTAGTATAAGTTCGTTCCAAAATAGTCTCTTTCTTAGGACAAACTTAGACAAACCTTAGAATGGGACTAACGAGACTAACTTGGGAAGAACAAAGACAAACGTTAGTCTCATTCTAAGGTTTGTCTAAGTTCGTCCCAAGTTAGTCTCTTTCTATGGACGAACTTAGACAAACCTAAGTATGAGACTAACGAGACCAGCTTTGGACGAACAAAGACAAACTTTAGTCTCATTCTAAGGTTTGTCTAAGTTCGTCCCAAGTTTGTCTAAGTTCGTCCCAAGGTAGTCTCTTTCTAAGGATGAACTTAGACAAACCTTAGAATGAGACTAACGTGACTAACTTGGGACGAACAAAGACAAACTTTATCCTCATTCTAAGGTTTGTCTAAGTTCGTCCCAAGTTAGTCTAAGTTCGTCCCAAGTTTGTCTCTTTCTAACGACGAACTTAGATACACCTTAGAATCAGACTAACAAGACTAATTTGGGGCGAACAAAGACAAACGTTAGTCTCATTGTAAGGTTTGTCTAAGTTCGTCCCAAGTTAGTCTCTTTCTAACGACGAACTTGGACAAACCTTTGAATGAGACTAACGAGACTAACTTGGGACGAACAACGACAAACTTTAGTCTCGTTCTAAGGTTTGTCTAAGTTCGACCCAAGTTAGTCCAACTTCGTCCAACTTCGTCCCAAGTTAGTCTCTTTCAAAGGACGAACTTAGATACACCTTAGAATGAGACTTAAGAGACTAACTTGGGACGAACAAAAGACAAACTTTTGTCTCATTCTAAGGTTTGTCTAAATTCGTCCCAAGTTAGTCTCTTTCTAAGGATGAACTTAGACAAACCTTCGAATGAGATTGACGAGACTAACTTTGGGACGAACAAAAACAAACGTTAGTCTCATTCTAAGGTTTGCCTAAGTTCGTCTCAAGGTAGTCTCTTTCTAAGGCGAACTTAGACAACCCTTAGAATGAGACTAACGAGACTAACTTGGGACGAACAAAGATAAACTTTAGTCTCATTCTAAGGTTTGTCTAAATTCGTCCCAAGTTAGTCCAAGTTCGTCCCAAGTTAGTCTCTTTCAAAGGACGAACTTAGATACACCTTAGAATGAGACTTAAGAGACTAACTTGGGACGAACAAAAGACAAACTTTTGTCTCATTCTAAGGTTTGTCTAAATTCGTCCCAAGTTAGTCTCTTTCTAAGGATGAACTTAGACAAACCTTAGAATGAGATTAACGAGACTAACTTTGGGACGAACAAAAATAAACGTTAGTCTCATTCTAAGGTTTGTCTAAGTTCGTCCCAAGGTAGTCTCTTTCTAAGGCGAACTTTGACAACCCTTAGAATGAGACTAACGAGACTAACTTGGGACGAACAAAGATAAACTTTAGTCTCATTCTAAGGTTTGTCTAAGTTCGTCTCAAGTTAGTTTAAGTTCGTCCCAAGTTAGTCTCTTTCTAAGGACAAACTTAGACAAACCTTAGAATGAGACTAACGAGACTAACTAGGGACGAACAAAGACAAACTTTTGTCTCATTCTAAGGTTTGTCAAAGTTCGTCCCAAGTTAGTTGACGGAGCCCACTGCACTGTCGTTAAGGTGCAGTGTTCTCTGTACAAATAAATTTATAATGTCCGCTACTCGCGACTTAACTACTGGGTAGTCAGTGGTAAGTAGGGGTCGAACCCAAAGGAATTCGGGGGATAAGTTGTTCTTTAAGTTGGACGATTTTGGGATTGGTTGGTTGGTTTTAAAGCTACCAGCTAAGTGATTGATTGGTTGGTTGGTTGGTTTTAGTACTGGAAAGTAAACTGATAATTATTACAATTAAAAGAAAGCGTTCGGTTTCAGGGGCCTTGTATTATATCCTGTTTATCATTGACCCTTAGTGAATCGTCTAAGTATTCAAACGTGTATCAAGGCCTTTTCCGGCGCTCGATTTGCCACACTTTCTAGTCTTTTGCAAAAGTGTGCATAAGTGAATCAAGGCCATTTCAAGCACTCGACTCGCAACACTTTTTGCAGAAAACGTAAGACCCTTGTTCTACTTAGACTAGCACCCCATTTCAAGGTATACTAGCCTATGTGCATCCATTTGGTCCCTTTGGTCCAGTTTCCAAATGGTTTTTTAGATAGATCGAACTCCTCGGATAAGCTTGCCCATTTGGTCCCTTTGGTCCAGTTACAAATGGTCCACTTACCCGAGTATGATCACGAACCCCCAAGGAAGAGCTTGCCCATTTGGTCCCTTTGGTCCAGTTACAAATGGTCCACTCAACCTTGGAGATTCTAATCTTATATATGGCACATAGAATAAGTTTTGAATACACAGACGAGACACTAAGTTAATAGTCTAAAACATTTTATAATACAAGTCCACCCCTTCTACCGAACGACTAGTTTAGCTACTATTTATCGCGCTAAACATTATAACTAAGGAATTGGAAATTAAAGACGGAAATAAATATCAGAATACTTACTACCGTTGAAGCGCCAAGGGAGCAATCCTTTATTTCCAAGACCAAACTTACAATTTCTAGAGAGATAAGTGAATTACAATTTTTGGGATGTTGAAATGAGGAGGAGGAGGGTTGTATTTATAGCCATAAGGGGAGGAGATGGGTGGTGGAGATGGTGGCAAGTGTCTTTTGATCCAAGGGTTGAGGAGGAGGAGCAAGGAGGAGCTGCCACATGGGGGGTGGAGGAGCAGCCGGACAAGGGAGGAGCAGCCGCCGGTAGCAGGTGGTGGAATGGGGAGGAGGTCCTCCCTTGGCCACCTCTTCAACAAGTGGTCGGTCATCTTGTCCAAGCGTGCATTTTGATAGTTGATTTTGAATGGCCAAGTGATTCTAAGACTAATGGTCGAGCCAGAATTTCCAAATTCCATGTTTTGGTCGAGCAATTTGGTCTTGGTGCCTATGCGCGAGGCCTTTACTTTGGAATTGAGCCAACTGCTAATCTGCTCGAGCATTCTCCTTGGTTTCCCGACATCTTCCACCTTATTTTCCATTTGGAACATTTTGGTCGAGGCGGAATTGTCAGATGAGGTGGTTTGCTAGAGCAACTTGAATTGAGTGTTTGGTCAGCTCGGCGGAGGGCCTGGAACTGCTTCACCCGGTCGGGTGGTTTCTGAGGCATTTTCTCACCCGGTCGGTTGAGTCTTCCATGCAAATTCCTTTTTGGCTTGATTTGTTTGGAGTGATTCCATGTCAGGATCCTTGAGATTTCTTCAGTCTGCGTCTGATCTTGACCTTGGAATGACTCTTAATATCTTTTCAGCGTAAACTCCTCTCCTTAGCGTGTTTTCTCTCTAAGCGCCAAAATACCCTGTAGAAATATATCGGAACTAACAAGCAAAAATTAAATAGACCAACAGTCTAATTAAGGGGGTTTTACGGTGTTTATGATTCGTATAATTTGGGTCCATCATTAGTCTAAGTTCGTCCCAAGTTAGTCTCTTTCTAAGGACGAACTTATACAAACCATAGAATTAGACTAACGAGACTAACTTGGGAAGAAGAAAGACAAACTTTAGTCTCATTCTAAGGTTTGTCTAAGTTCCTCCCAAGTTAGTCTCAGTTCGTCCCAAGTTAGTCTCTTTCTAAGGACGAACTTAGATACACCTTAGAATGAGACTAACGAGACTAACATGGGAAAAACAATGACAAACTTTAGTCTCATTCTATGGTTTGTCTAAGTTCGTCCCAAATTAGTTTAAGTTCGTCCTAAGTTAGTATCTTTCTAAGGACAAACTTAGACAAACCTTGGAATGAGACTAACGAGACTAACTTGGGACGAATAAAGACAAATGTTAGGCTCATTCTAAGGTTTGTCTAAGTTCGTCCCAAGGTAGTCTTTTTCTAAGGATGAACTTAGACAAACCTTAGAATGAGACTAACGAGACTAACTTGGGACGAACAAAGACAAACTTTAGTCTCATTCTAAGGTTTGTCTAAGTTCGTCCCAAGTTAGTCTCTTTCTAACGACGAACTTGGACAAACCTTTGAATGGGACTAACGAGACTAACTTGGGACGAACAACGAAAAACTTTAGTCTCATTCTAAGGTTTGTCTAAGTTCGACCCAAATTTGTCCAAGTTCGTCCCAAGTGAGTCTCTTTCAAAGGACGAACTTAGTACACCTTAGAATGAGACTTAAGAGACTAACTTGGGACGAACAAAAGACAAACTTTAGTCTCATTCTAAGGTTTGTCTAAATTCGTCCCAAGTTAGTCTCTTTCTAAGGATGAACTTAGACAAACCTTAGAATGAGATTAACGAGACTAACTTTGGGACGAACAAAAACAAACGTTAGTCTCATTCTAAGGTTTGTCTAAGTTCGTCTCAAGGTAGTCTCTTTCTAAGGCGAACTTAGACAACCCTTAGAATGAGACTAACGAGACTAACTTGGGACGAACAAAGATAAACTTTAGTCTCCTTCTAAGGTTTGTCTAAGTTCGTCCCAAGTTAGTTTAAGTTCGTCCCAAGTTAGTCTCTTTCTATGGACAAACTAAGACAAACCTTTGAATGAGACTATCGAGACTAACTAGGGACGAACAAAGACAAACTTTTGTCTCATTCTAAGGTTTGTCAAAGTTCGTCCCAAGTTAGTCTAAGTTCGTCCCAAGTTAGCCTCTTTCTAAGGACGAACTTAGACAAACCTTAGAATTAGACTAACGAGACTAACTTGGGAAGAAGAAAGACAAACTTTAGTCTCATTCTAAGGTTTGTCTAAGTTCGTCCCAAGTTAGTCTAAGTTCGTCCCAAGTTAGTCTCTTTCTAAGGACGAACTTAGATACACCTTAGAATGAGACTAACGAGACTAACATGAGACAAACAAAGACAAACTTTAGTCTCATTCTAAGGTTTGTCTAAGTTCGTCCCAAATTAGTTTAAGTTCGTCCCAAGTTAGTCTCTTTTCAAGGACAAACTTAGACAAACCTTGGAATGAGACTAACGAGACTAACTTGGGACGAATAAAGACAAATGTTAGGCTCATTCTAAGGTTTGTCTAAGTTCGTCCCAAGGTAGTCTCTTTCTAAGGATGAACTTAGACAAACCTTAGAATGAGACTAACGAGACTAACTTGGGACGAACAAAGACAAACTTTCGTCTCATTCTAAAGTTTATCTAAGTTCGCCCCAAGTTAGTTTAAGTTTGTCTGAAGTTTGTCTCTTTCTAAGGACAAACTTAGACAATCCTTAGAATGAGACTAACGAGGCTAACTTGGGACGAAAAAAGACAAACGTTAGCCTCATTCTAAGGTTTGTCTAAGTTCGTCCCAAGTTAGTCTAAGTTCGTCCCAAGTTTGTCTCTTTCTATGGACGAACTTAGACTAACCTTAGAATGAGACTAACAAGACTAACTTGGGGCCAACAAAGACAAACGTTAGTCTCATTGTAAGGTTTGTCTAAGTTCGTCCCAAGTTAGTCTCTTTCTAACGACAAACTTGGACAACCCATTAAATGAGACTAACGAGACTAACTTGGGACGAACAACGACAAGCTTTAGTCTCATTCTAAGGTTTGTCTAAGTTCGAACCAAGTTAGTCCAAGTTCGTCCCAAGTTAGTCTCTTTCAAAGGACGAACTTAGATACACCTTAGAATGAGACTTAAACGACTAACTTGGGACGAACAAAAGATAAACATTAGTCTCATTCTAAGGTTTGTCTAAATTCGTCCCAAGTTAGTCTCTTTCTAAGGATGAACTTAGACAAACCTTAGAATGACATTAACGAGACTAACTTTTGGACGAACAAAAACAAACGTTAGTCTCATTCTAAGGTTTGTCTAAATTCGTCGCAAGGTAGTCTCTTTCTAAGGCGAACTTAGACAAACCTTAGAATGAGACTAACGAGTCTAACTTGGGACGAACAAAGATAAACTTTAGTCTCATTCTAAGGTTTGTCTAAGTTCGTCCCAAGTTAGTCTCTTTCTAAGGACAAACTTAGACAAACCTTAGAATGAGACTAACGAGACTAACTAGGGACGAACAAAGACAAACTTTTGTCTCATTCTATGGTTTGTCAAAGTTCGTCCCAAGTTAGTCTAAGTTCGTCCCAAGTTAGTCTCTTTCTAAGGACGAACTTAGACAAACCTTAGAATTAGACTAACGAGACTAACTTGGGAAGAAGAAAGACAAACTTTAGTCTCATTCTAAGTTTTGTCTAAGTTTGTCCGAAGTTAGTATAAGTTCGTTCCAAAATAGTCTCTTTTTAAGGACGAACTTAGACAAACCTTAGAATGGACTAACGAGACTAACTTGGGAAGAACAAATACAAACGTTAGTCTCATTCTAAGGTTTGTCTAAGTTCGTCCCAAGTTAGTCTAAGTTCGTCCCAAGTTAGTCTCTTTCTAAGGACAAACTTAGACAAACATTAGAATGAGACTAACGAGATTAACATGGGACGAACAAAGACAAACTTTAGTCTCATTCGAAGGTTTGTCTAAGTTCGTCCCAAGTTAGTTTATGTTCATCCCAAGTTAGTCTCTTTCTAAGGACGAACTTAGACAAACCTTATAATGAGGCTAACGAGACTCTTTTGGGACGAACAAAGATAAACTTTAGTCTCATTCTAAGCTTTGTCTAAGTTCTCCCCAAGTTAGGCTTTTGCTAAGGACGAACTTATACAAACCTTAGAATGAGACTAACGAGACTAACTTGGGACGAACAAAGACAAACGTTAGTCTCATTCTAAGGTTTGTCTAAGTTCGTCCCAAGTTAGTCTCTTTCTAACGAGGAACTTAGACAAACCTTTGAATGAGACTAACGAGACTAACTTGGGACGAACAACGACAAACTTTAGTCCCATTCTAAGGTTTGTCTAAGTTCGAACCAAGTTAGTCCAAGTTCGTCCCAAGTTAGTCTCTTTCTAAGGACGAACTTAGATACACCTTAGAATGAGACTAAAGAGACTAACTTGGGACGAATAAAAGACAAACTTTAGCATCATTCTAAGATTTGTCTAAATTCGTCCCAAGGTAGTCTCTTTATAAGGATGATCTTAGACAAACCTTAGAATGAGATTAACGAGACTAACTTGGGGACGAACAAAAACAAACGTTAGTCTCATTCTATGGTTTGTGTAAGTTCGTCCCAATTTCTAAGGACGAACTTAGACAAACCGTAGAATGAGACTAACAAGACTAACTTGGGACGAACAAAGACAAACTTTAGTCTCATTCTAAGGTTTGTGTAAGTTCGTCCCAAGTTAGTTTAAGTTCGTCCCAAGTTAGTCTCTTTCTAAGGACGAACTTAGACAAACTTTAGAATGAGACTAACGAGACTAACTTGGGATGAACAAAGACAAACTTTAGTCTCATTCTAAGGTTTGTCTAAGTTCGTCCCAAGTTAGTCTAAGTTCGTCCCAAGTTAGTCTCTTTCTAAGGACGAACTTAGACAAACCTTAGAATGAGACTAACGAGACTAACTTGGGACGAACAAAGACAAACGTTAGTCTCATTCTAAGGTTTGTCTAAGTTCGTCCCAAGTCACTCTATTTCTAAGGACGAACTTAGACAAACCTTAGAATGAGACTAACGAGACTAACTTGGGACGAACAAAGACAAACTTTAGTCTCATTCTAAGGTTTGTCTAAATTCGTCCCAAGTTAGTCCAAGTTCGTCCCAAGTTAGTCTCTTTCGATAGACGAACTTAGATACACCTTAGAATGAGACTAACGAGACTAACTTGGGAAGAACAAAAGACAAACTTTAGTCTCATTCTAAGGTTTGTCTAAGTTTATCCCAAGTTAGATTCTTTCTAAGGATGAACTTAGACAAACCTTAGAATGAGATTAACGAGACTAACTTTGGGACGAACAAAAAACAAACGTTAGTCTCATTCTAAGGTTTGTCTAAGTTCGTCCCACGGTAGTCTCTTTCTAAGGACGAACTTAGACAAACCTTAGAGTGAGACTAAAGAGACTAACTTGGGACGAACAAAGACAAACTTTAGTCTCATTCTAAGGGTTGTGTAAGTTCGTCCCAAGTTAGTTTAAGTTCGTCTCAAGTTAGTCTCTTTCTAAGGATGAACTTAGACAAACTTTAGAATGAGACTAACAAGACTAACTTGGGACGAACAAAGACATACTTTAGTCTCATTCTAAGGTTTGTCAAAGTTCGTCCCAAGTTAGTCAAAGTTCGTCCCAAGTTAGTCTCTTTCTAAGGACGAACTTAGACATACTTTAGAATGAGACTAACGAGACTAACATGGGACGAACAAAGACAAACTTTAGTCTCATTCGAAGGTTTGTCTAAGTTCATCCCATGTTAGTTTATGTTCGTCCCAAGTTAGTCTCTTTCTAAGGACGAACTTAGACAAACCTTAGAATGAGACTAACAAGATTCACTTGGGACGAACAAAGATAAACTTTAGTCTCATTCTAAGGTTTGTCTAAGTTCGTCCCAAGTTAGTTTTAGTTTGTCCCAAGTTAGTATAAGTTCGTTCCAAAATAGTCTCTTTCTAAGGCCGAACTTAGACAAACCTTAGAATGGGACTAACAAACTAACTTGGGAAGAACAAAGACAAACGTCAGTCTCATTCTAAGGTTTGTCTAAGTTCGTCCCAAGTTTGTCTCTTTCTAAGGACGAACTTAGACAAACCTTAGAATGAGACTAACGAGACTAACTTGGGACGAACAAAGACAAACTTTAGTCTCATTCTAAGGGTTGTCTAAGTTCGTCCCAAGTTAGTTTATGTTCGTCCCAAGTTAGTCTCTTTCTAAGGACGAATTTAGACAAACCTTAGAATGAGACTAACGAGATTCACTTGGGACGAACAAAGATAAACTTTAGTCTCATTCTAAGGTTCGTCTAAGTTCTCCCCAAGTTAGTCTCTTTCTAAGGACAAACTTATACAAAGCTTAGTATGAGACTAACGAGACTAACTTGGGACGAACAAAGACAAACGTTAGTCTCATTCTAAGGTTTTGTCTAAGATCGTCCCAAGTTAGTCTCTTTCTAAGGACGAATGACACAAGGCACTGCAACAGTCGTTATATGCAATGTGTGTCAAAATAAATTTATAAGTCCGCTACTCGTGACTTCACTATTGGGTAGCAAAGCGGTAAGTAGGGGTCGAACCCAAGGGAATTAGGGGATAGCAGTTCTTCATGGAATGTACAGAATGGTAAGTGAAATTGGGGTTGGTTGTGGTTTTAGTACTGAAAAGTAATACTGGAAAGTAAAGTGCTGAAAGTAATTACTTGAAGGACAAGACTTGCGTAAAGTAAGTGCTTGAAGGACAAGACTTGCGAAAAATAACTGCTTGAAGGACAAGACTTGCGAAAAGTAACTGCTTGAAGGACAAGACTTGCGGAAAATAAGCAGTTGATATTGGTACTGAAAGTAAACAGTTGATATTGGTACTGAAAGTAAAGTGCAAGGTGGTGTTTTGATTGATGGAAAGATTCAGTTTTAGGGGCCTTGTATCATAGTTCGTTCATCATCGACCTCTAATGATCGTTCTAAGTGTTCAAAGATGTATCAAGGCCATTTCTAGCACTCGACTTGCCACACCGTCTAGTCCTTTTCAAGACATAGAACACTTGTTCTAGTAAGGCTAATTCCTCCTTTCGAAGTATCTTAGCCCATGTGCACCCACTTGATCAATCATTTCCGATCAACCAAATGGTGTTTTAGCGAGGTTGAACTCCACAGTTAAGCTGTGCCCTTTCGAGCCTCCACTTAACCATGAAGGTTCCCGAACCCATGGAAGAGCTTTGCTCTTTCGAGCATCCACTCAACCAATAGTGTTCTGACCTAATATATGGCCACATAGAACAAGTTTTGAACTCAAAGACGCGTTAAGAAAAGGGTCTAAAACGTTTGCATGATACAAGCACACCCCTTCAACTGAATGAAGGGTTTGGCTACGAATATCCATTGAGGTGGATACCATAGCTAAGTACAGGAAAAGTAAAGGAAGGGACTGAAAACTCAAGAACAAACATGAGTTTTCAAAAGAAAGAGCTTATTCAAGAACAAACAGGAATAACTCAAGAACGAAAATACTCAAGAAAAAACAGGAGTATTATTCAAGAACAAGTAAGAGTATTCAAGAACAAACAGGAATACTCAAGAACAAGAGAGAAGTGCTTCAAGAACAAACAAGAGCACTTAGAGAGATTTTTGGGAAGGATGAGGGGTGTGTTTTCAAGGAGGGGAGCTCCTCTATTTATAGCCATATGAGGCGGTTTGGGAGGAGATATTTGTCCCTCCCAACCGCCTCTAGTTCCTCTCCAAGGGAGCTTCAAGCATCTAGTTCCCAAATGGCATATAGTTCCTCTCCAAGGGTCATCCGGTTGAAGTCTTTAGTTGCCCCTTAGCCGACCTTCTTGGACCAATAGGAGTGCTCCACTTGGCTTGGTTGAGGCTTGGCTGAGCTTGGTTGAGCTTGGACTAGATACTTGGACTTGGTTACAAGGGTAGTTTCATCCCAAAATATCTACCGACTAAACTAGTTAGAAACCAACCGGGAATATTGGATATTTAGGATATTTAGTTAGTCTTCGCCGGAGTTTGGCCGGAGCATGATTGGTCCATGGATGCCCTTGATCTGAGCTCAACCGGAGGTTGGCCGGAGCTTGGACGGAATTCTTGACCGGAGGTCTTTGGCTCTTGGATAGTTGATTTGGAATGGCCAAGTGATTTTAAGACTAATGGTCGAAATGGATTTTTCGGAATATGGCCGGAACCTTGTCGTGGCTTGGTTTGAAGTTCAGTGTGGGCGCAGGCCTCAGGCGCTGGTCTCGGGCGCTGGTCTTGGTCGCTGGTCTTGGTTTTCTCGGCCATGGATGAATTCACTCGGGCGCCTTGTCTGGAATTTGAGATTCACCGAGACATTTGATATTTTAAACACTTTGGTCGAGCCAGATTTTCCAGATTCCATGGTTTGGTCGAGCAACTTGGTTTTGGTGCTTGTGCGCGCGGGACCTTTGGTTTGGACTTGAATGTGGGCCATCTGCCAATCGGCATTGGCGTTCGCCTTGGAGTTTCGACATCTTCCACCTTATTTTCCATTTGGAACATTTTGGTCGAGGTGGACTTGTCAGATTAGGTGTTTTGCTCGAGCAACTTGAATTGAGTGTTGGTTAGCTCGGCTGGGGGCCTGGAACTGCTTCAGCCGGTCGGCTGAATCTCCAATGTGATATTTTTGGCGTAGAATCCCCTTTTTAGCTCGTTTCTTCTCTAAACCTCAAAATAGCCTGTAGAACAAAAGTGGAACTAACAAGCAAAAGTTAAATAGACAAAGTGTCTAATTTGGTGGGTTTAACTGTCTTAATGAATCATATAAATATGGTCCATCAGATCACCCCCCCCCCCCACTTTTAGTTTTTCGTCCCGAACAATGCTATTTGAAAGAGGTACTCACACTCCATGCTAAAGTTCTAAATACGAAAGTGAGAATGTGGGACTAGATTTATCCTATTCAAGCAATACTTACTTGTTACCTAAATAAACCGTGTAAATAAATAGAAGAAACTTGATACTTGTACCTTCGAGCCGAGATGCAATTTAATTCGGATGATTTGGGAGATAGCCCTTTTCAGGCTTCTTGGACTGCATCCTCGGGACCGACTCGCGCTATATGGTTATCTTGTAGCTTTTTCTAGCACATGATTTGGTTCGGGTTTCAATGATCTGAGCTCTTTTGATTTCCTTTTGATGAGGGACAGCTTTTGAAGTGATTTGGTCTTTGGCCTTTGATTTTGAATTGGAGTTTCTTCACTTTTGTTTTGGTTAAAACCTTCACACTGGCTTTTGGCCTTTGATTTGCTCTTTGAGTACTTGCTCCTTTGTGATTTGCTTGTCCATTTTCTCAATCTTTTGGGAGGTCCAATCATCGCCCGAGAGCATATGGAAATACCTCCCCGCTCTTTCTCATCCTTGTCGTTTCGCGCGGGTCAAGATGAGGGTCGCTCATCTATTTTCTCGGCTACTTGGACTAGAGATAGGACGGTTTGATTCCCGTCCCTCCTCTTGCATAAACGCTGCATGGCGGAGATGACTCTGAATCCAATGAAACCCGAAGTGCAGCCTCCACTGACTTCGTAAACCATATAGCTAAATCCGGTCCTTCGAGTGCTTGCCAAGCCTCTCTAGGGCATTTTATGTCCACTCCACATCCCCTGTATATCTCAGCACAAAGGGACAATTAAGAAGTTACATCCTAAGTTTTTATACAGTTGAGATTTCACACGGTAAATGCATGAATTATGATCTATCTTTTTCACATTCTCAAGTTCATATTTTTTTCAAAAAGATAATATTAAGGGAAAAGAAAAAAAGAAAGCATGTTAATTAACTATGTACAGAGGTGGTTCTCACCCCACACTTTTGAACGAAGGCATTCCTCACGAAATGACTTAGTTCAAAAGTCATGCAAGCAAATATCTACAAGTAAGGTGAGAATGATTCAAAAAGCTAAATGACATAAAATAAAATGACTGAAAATAAGATAGATGTCGGGTTACCTCCCGACCAAGGCCTTTGTTTAACGTCGTTAGCTCGACAGTACCTCACTCAGGAGGGGTCTGGGTCCCATGGGCGGCTCAGGTCATATCTTGCCGTGGCTCTTGCATTGATTCTTGCCTTGACTCTCCCCGAGTTTTTGTGAGATGATGTGCTCGGGTCCGGACTCCATTGTTTTGGTGGTTTCTCCTTCCAATTTCTTTAAGAAGGCGAGGGACCCTTTACTATAGCTGCTGGTCTTTTGAGTCGGGCTCTCTTGTGTTTAGGGCTACCTTGTCTAGTTGTGGCGAGAAACTGCTCTATAAGGGAGTCATTCTGCGTTGGCCCTTCTTCCATCCTTCCTTCAAGCTCTCCGTTGATCTCATCATTTTCATGGGCCGCGATCTGCATATTGATCAAGGGAAAAAGGTGGGAAGCTTCCATTATAAGGGCTGGTTCCATTTCGGCCAGCCTGTCTGTGAGGAACTGATCTTGGTTGATTTCTTCGGTTGCTTTGGTAGTGAAAGTAGGGTGTGTCATGGGTAGCTCGTCAGTGATGTACTGGACTTCCTCCTCTTCTGGCTCGGGAGTGAGTTCCCATGAAGGTTTTTCCTCGTCCCATACTAGATTGGTCTCTGGTTCTAGGTCTTCTGATGGCTCGGGAGTGCTCTCCCATGTAGGATCCTCTACGGTGCTTCCTGTTTCCGATTCGTCCATCATGGCTTCTATGTTGTCTTCCACATTCCCTTCTAGATCAGCCTCTACTATTGGCGCTATTTCATCAGCTTGGGGCACTGGCCTTCGTTTTGTGGCTACGGCTAAATCATCTATGAGGTTCCACATTTCCGTCATGGTTAAGTCCTTGGCCGATTGACAGATGCTTGTCGTCAGAGCAAATGTGCAAATAAATTTATAGTCCGCTACTCGCGACTACACAACTGGGTAGTAAGTGGTAAGTAGGGGTCGAACCCAAGGGAATTAGGGGGATAGTTGTTCTTTAAGGGGATTATTCAGCGTGAGAGCGTGTTTTAGGTTGGTTGGTTGGTTTTAAAGCTACCAGCTAAGTGATTGATTGGTTGGTTGGTTTTAGTACTAGAAAGTAACTGATAATTATTACAATTAAAAGAAAGCGTTCGGTTTCAGGGGCCTTGTATTATATCCTGTCTATCATTGACCCTTAGTGAATCTTCTAAGTATTCAAATGTGTATCAAGGCCTTTTCCGGCGCTCAATTTGCCACACTGTCTAGTCTTTCGCAAAAGTGTTCGAAAATGAGTCAAGGCCATTTCAAGCACTTGACTGTCGAATCTTTTGCAAAAAACGTAAAACCCTTGTTCTATTTAGACTAGCACCCCATTTCAAGGTATACTAGCCTGTGTGCATCCATTTTGGGTTGTCTTTTCCGATTTACCCAAAATGGTGTTTGAGAGAGATCAAACTCCTCAGATAAGCTTTGCCATTTCAAGCATCCACTTACCCGAGTATGTTTACGAACTTCCACAGAAGAGCTTTGCCATTTCAAGCATCCACTCAACCATGGACGTTCTGATCTAATATATGGCACATAGAACAAGTTTTGAATACAAAGACGAGACACTAAATTAACAGTCTAAAATATTTTATAATACAAGTCCACCCCTTCTACCGAACAACTAGTTTAGCTACTATTTATCGCGCTAAACATTATAACTAAGGAATTGGAAACTAAAGACGGTAAATAAATATTGAAATACTTACTACCGTTGAAGCGCCAAGGGAGCAATCTTTAATTCCAAAGCCAAACTTACAAAACTTAGAGAGATAAGTGATTTATGATTTTGTGGATGATTTTTGATGATTTACAAATGAGATGGATGGGTTGTATTTATAGGCTAAGGGAGGAGAAATGGAGGGTGGAGATGGTGGCACATGTCTTTTGATCCAAGGGAGGAGGAGGAGGAGCAAGGAGGAGCCGCCACATGGGGGAGGAGCAAAGCCGCCGGTCACCTAGAGTGGAGGAGCCGCCGGTTGCAGGTCACCATGGAGGGAGGAGCTCCTCCCTTGGCCACCTCCAAGCATGGTGGCCGGTCACCTTGGTCCATGCTTGCATTTGATAGTTGATTTGGAATGGCCAAGTGATTCTAAGACTAATGGTCGAGCCAGTATTTCCAAATTCCATGTTTTGGTCGAGCAATTTGGTCTTGGTGCCTATGCGCGAGGCTTTTGCTTTGGACTTGGGCCAACTGCTAATCGGCTCGGGCGTTTTGTCTGGGAAGCGAGATTGTCCGACTTGTTGGGCATTCCAAACATCTTGGTCAAGCCAGAGTTTCCAGATGCATTCGTCAGGTCGAGCGACTTGGTTTGGGTGCCTATGCGCGCCGGGCCTTTGCCTTGGAATTGAGCTAACTGCCAATCTGCTCGAGCATTCTCCTTGGTTTTCCGACATCTTCCGTCTTATTTTCCATTTTAAACACTTTGGTCGAGGCGGAATTGTCAGATCAGATGGTTTGCTCGGGCAACTTGAATTTGGACTCGAATAGCTCGGCAGGCGCGCTGGACGCTGGGCGCTGGACGGCGGGCGCGATCTGGGTTTCTCGGTCTTTGGCTGGCCAGAAATTGCGAGCGATCCTTTTTAGCGTAAATCTCCTCTCCTTAGCGTGTTTTCTCTCTAAGCTCTGAAATACCCTGTAGAAATATATCGGAACTAACAAGCAAAAGTTAAATAGACCAACAGTCTAATTAAGGGGGTTTTACTGTGTTTTTGATTCGTATAATTATGGTCCATCACCGATCCTCCCACTGCGTCACTAAGCTTTCTCCATTCAACTGGCCTCATTCCACAAATAAATTTTTGGAGAAGAACCACGTTCGTGAATCCATGGTGCGGGCAGCGTGAGACAATGGTGTCAAAGTACGTATAGTACTCATCCAAAGTCTCATCCCGGGATTGTTGAGGGTTGATAATCTTCTCGCGGACATCATGTCGTAGGGATGGTGGGGAGAATTCTTTTAGGAATTGGGCACGGAGGTCCTCATAATATCCTGCACAACTAGCAATTGAAGTGTAATACCAAACTGCAGCAAAGTCAGTTAGAGTAAGTTTAAAGCATTGCAACTTAAACTCTTCTAACGCTATATTTTCTGGTTTCATGTGGCGGCATATATGGTGAAAATGTTGGCAATGTATCACAGGGTCCTCTCCCACTGTACCTCCAAACCGAGGAAGATGTTGAGTCATCCATGCATACATAGTGGAATAAAAGAAATAGAACTACTAATCCGATTGCTAATTCCCCGGCAACGGCGCCAATTTGACACAAGGCACTGCAACAGTCGTTATATGCAATGTGTGTCAAAATAAATTTATAAGTCCGCTACTCGTGACTTCACTATTGGGTAGCAAAGCGGTAAGTAGGGGTCGAACCCAAGGGAATTAGGGGATAGCAGTTCTTCATGGAATGTACAGAATTGTAAGTGAAATTGGGGTTGGTTGTGGTTTTAGTACTGAAAAGTAATACTGGAAAGTAAAGTGCTGAAAGTAATTGCTTGAAGGACAAGACTTGCGTAAAGTAAGTGCTTGAAGGACAAGACTTGCGAAAAATAACTGCTTGAAGGACAAGACTTGCGAAAAGTAACTGCTTGAAGGACAAGACTTGCGGAAAATAAGCAGTTGATATTGGTACTGAAAGTAAAGTGTAAGGTGGTGTTTTGATTGATGGAAAGATTCAGTTTTAGGGGCCTTGTATCATAGTTCGTTCATCATCGACCTCTAATGATCGTTCTAAGTGTTCAAAGATGTATCAAGGCCATTTCTAGCACTCGACTTGCCACACCGTCTAGTCCTTTTCAAGACATAGAACACTTGTTCTAGTTAGGCTAATTCCTCCTTTCGAAGTGTCTTAGCCCATGTGCATCCACTTGATCAATCATTTCCGATCAACCAAATAGTGTTTTAGAGAGGTTGAACTCCACAGTTAAGCTGTGCCCTTTCGAGCCTCCACTTAACCACGAAGGTTCCCGAACCCATGGAAGAGCTTTGCTCTTTCGAGCATCCACTCAACCAATAGCGTTCTGACCTAATATATGGCTGACAGGCGTCGTCGGTTCCTGCAAATTTAAATTTATAATTCCACTTACTCTTGGCTAGTATAGCGGCAAGCAAGGGGTCGAACCCAAGAGAGCTAGAGCGGTTACTTATTGTTCTGTAAAAGAAAAGACAATTGGGGTTGAGAGAGATTAGGAAACAGTGCAAAAATAGGAAATAAGTGAGTGGTATCAATCAGAGAGAATATTCAGACTAGGGTTTCTATTGTGACTTGTTATCATTGACTGCTAACAATCTAACTCAATGTTTCTAAGTGTGGTCGTCCCGACAAAGGTGACTTCCCAAATAACCCGACAAAGGTGTTATGCCACAACCTAACCCGACAAAGGTGAAAGGCTTCTAATTCCCTCCTAAGTTAAACAAACCGACAAAGGTGTTATTAAACCTAGATGTGCTATCTACCCAAACGACAAAGTATTAAGCAGATAATAATGATAGAAATATTGATCAACTAAGCTTTGCGACAAAGCATCCACCTAGTCTAGCAATAATTCATAATATAGGCACGAGAACTAGTGAAACATGGAATAACATTAAGAATGAAGTCTCAAACAATAGTCACAATGTATGAAACCCTAGCCCGAATAAGGGGCTTAGCTACACATGGCCATGAAAACAGAATACAAAAGTAAAGGAAGAAAGAATGTCTTCTCTATTGCCGAACGAAGGAGAAAGAGGCCCCGAGTGAGAGGAGTGGAGAGCTCGAATTTGGGATGATGGGATGGTTTGAAAGGTTGAGGAGAGGCTGTATTTATAGCGTAGAATAGGGCTTCGAAGTTTCCAAATTGAGGTTGGCCCATAAACGGTTTTAGGAAACATGTCCTAAAACCGACTTTGCTTGATCTTCAAGTTAACTTCTTGTGCAAGTCTTCCAGCGTCTTCTAGGGCCTTCCAGAACCTGCTAGGAACTTCATGGAAGCCTCTAAACCGCCTCACTCGAGCCCACTGATTTGGCCCAGCGCGCGGGGCCTTCAACGTCGGTTTGCTCATCTCGGCCAATCCCGCTCGTGCGTTTTGTCTGGGAAGTGATATCGTCCAAGTCATTTAGCATTTCGATCACTTTGGTCGAACCAGAATTTGAAGATTCGTTCGTCTGGTCGAGCAACTTGGATTCAGTGCTGGTCTGCTCGACAGGGCCTTCGGGCGCGGCCTGGAACTCTGCTCGGCTGCTCCGGGACCATTCCATCAGTGCGTTCTCCTTGGCTTGGTGCCATTGTCGGACTGGTTTTCCATTTTAAGCAACTTGGTCGAGTCAGATTTGTAATCAGAGTCCGTCTGGTCGAGCGATTTGATTTTGGTGCCTATCAGCGCGCG
This sequence comes from Rhodiola chrysanthemifolia, assembly GCA_033675395.1. Classification (NCBI taxonomy): domain Eukaryota; kingdom Viridiplantae; phylum Streptophyta; class Magnoliopsida; order Saxifragales; family Crassulaceae; genus Rhodiola; species Rhodiola chrysanthemifolia. The sequence continues at coordinate 34,494,242 of CM066207.1, read as the reverse complement.
CAAGACCTTTGGAATTGAGCCAACTGCCAATCTGCTCGGGCGTTTTCCTTGGTTCTCCGACATTGTCCACCTTATTTGCTATTCTGATCACTTTGCTCGAAGTGGATTCGTCAGATCTGCTCGTTTGCCGAGCAACTTGAGTTTAGTGTTGGTCAGCTCGACTCCTTGTGATGCTTTTATCTCAGAAAGCCATCTTTTAAGCGCGTTTCCTCCTAGAGCTTCCAAATCACCTGAAATACGAAACAACACAAAAAAGTAACTGTTCGCATAATAAAGTGCTGGAATTGGTGGGATTTGATGACTCGATGAGTCGTATAAATACGGCTCATCAAACCACCCCACACTTAAACTTGTTCGTCCCGAACAAGAACTAGGTCATAAGAGGAACGAATAATGCAAACACCACAATGCTTCGGTCTTCCTAGACGTGCTACATGGACATGAATCAGTTACTCTAGATCCCACCTTCTATGCATGCTCGTTACTAATATCCTTGTGCGAAAACATGGGTTAAAGATACGTGTTACCTTTGGGTCGAGATGCAAATCAATTCGGATGTATCTAGAGATAGCCCTTTTAGACCCATGAACTGCATTCTCGGACTCGAACTCGCTGCTATATGGTTACGCTTTGCTGCTTTTTCTTGCACGTGATTGATTCGAGCTTCAAAGTAATGGAGTGCTTTTCGGCCAGCTATAGTGTCAACGGATGGAATATTTCAATCGGCTACAAGGCACTCGATTTTGGTGTAAACTATCACAAAGATGATGGATTTGTTGCTTGAGGTGCGGATTGTGACTTGCTCGAACCTACTTGCTCTCACTCATCATCGCCCTTTGACTCGGGTCAAGCCAAGGGTCGCTTGTCTATTTTCTCGGCTACTCGGACTAGAGTTTGGACGGTGTGAAGTATTCCCGTCCCAACCAACCGCAAAGGTGACGCAGTGGCGGAGCAGACTCGTACGATGTTGCCTCGAAGTGCTAGCCTCCACAAGCTCTACATAACCATATATCCTGAGTTCGGTCTTTGAATGATCTGTCAAGTCTCTCTAGGGCATTTCTATCAACTCCACATCCCTGTTTATCTCAACTAACAAAGGCACGCAAAGATTTTAAGATCACATGTTAGTCGCACAAATCAATTTTCACCAAAGACATGCATGTAATCGGCTCTATCTATTTCACCATATCATTATCCAATACTGCAAGTCTAGGAAATAGTGAAGTATCATGTACAAAATTTTTACAAATTATGGGAAACGTGCTGACTCTGTGCAGGGTGCAAGAAAATAAACGTGCTGACTCGATGACTGACTCTCCCACCCCACACTTTTGAAATAAGCCGTGTCCTCACGGCACGACTCAAATCTAGACTCACAATGCATGCAATAATTATAAGGGAAATAAGAAGAGAGTAACGTTGGACAGGCACTTCCCTCGTGCGTGCGTGAAGATCAGAAATAACTGAGTATTCTCCTACGAGTCCTTGAAGAGAGCACCATCGAAGCTTGCATCGCAACGTGAGTTCGTCACCAAATGAAAGGTCTGTGTCAATGACATTAAGACGAATAATGGATTCCCAGGAGGTTGGAGGAGTCACAATGGTCTCACTTAAAACCCAACCTCCTTAGACTCGTAAGTCTTTGTGACAGAATCTTTAAACGCTCATGTTTCTTGACACAATTTATTCAAGGTGTGAACTACTCACGTTGGATGCAGTCTTATGCAATATCTTGGATACGTCCGCCTCTGCCCCTGCATGAAAATCATCTTCCTTCCCAAGGTACAATGTGACAATATGACTCAAGACTCAAATAAACAGAAAACAAAATAAGAGAATAAGCTGGAAAAAAAAACGATTAAAGTGCCGGGCTGCCTCCCTGCGAGCGCCTTTGTTTTACGTCGTTGGCTTGACGTTACCTCTTTAGGGATCACAAGTTAGGATCCCATGGACGTGTGAGGTCATACTTTGCTCCAGCGACTCCTTCAATTTGCCCGAAATCCTCATGAAACGACGTGCTCGGGTTTGCTCTCCATTGATCGGGCGGCTTAGCCTTCACATATTCCCGAGATGGTGAGGACATCTTGGCCATAGCTGCTGGCCCAATCGTATGTACGGTCTGCTCTGGTAGGTCCGGAACTAGGGCACTGAAATCTGATGTGTGCACAATGTCTGGCGGTTTCCTCGTGCATGGACGGTCAGCATCCTCATAGACATAGAAATCTGATTTCTTTCCACCGAATGCTAGTGACAGTAAGCCTTTGCGCATGTCAAGCTTGGTCTTGGTGGTGTGAAGGAATGGTCGCCCCAAAATCAGTGCTGGCGGTTTGTCGTCTCTAGCATCGCCCATCTGCAAGACATAGAAATCTGCAGGAACAAAAAGGTCTCCTACTCGGAGGGTTAAGTTTTCAAGCAAACCATTAGGCCGAGTACATGACTTATCCCCCAGTTCTATTAACAGTTTAGGCGGTTTCAATGGGCCAAGTTTTAACGAGCAATATAAGGAATAAGGCATGACATTAACAGCAGCACCCAAATCAATTAAGCAGTGATGTATCTGAGCCTCACCAATACCACAGGTGACCGTGAAGGCACCTGGGTCCTTACTCTTTCCTGGCGGTGCCTCATGGCTCGTAGTGAGTGGGTGCTCCATTATGGGGTCGTTCTGCTTAGGCCTCGTCTCCAACCTACCTTCCAGCTCGCCCTTGTCGGTCATACAGCCTTCGGGAGCAGCTACCTGCATGGCACATGAAGAACCGTGAGTTTCGGACTTCTCGGCCATGAGGACCGGGCTTGGCTCGGATGCCTTGAGCGTGTCTGGGCTGAGTGTTTCAGCCGGTTCTTCTTCGGATGCTAGCAGGCCGAAGTCTTCTGTAGGCCTGGTGTAATCTGAGCTAGGCTCGTCCTCGCTATCCCTTGCCTTCGTGTTGAGCATCTTGTTCACCCAATAAGCAGACTCCTTTAAGGCTGCGTCCACGTCCACTACTTCCACCATGCTGACATTCCCTCTTGGATTCTACACTGTCTGTGAGGGAAGCCGTCCTGTGTTGTCTTCGAGCCTTGAGACTGTTGTGGCCATCTGGGACATCTGTTTCTGCAAGTCGGTTATTGCTCCGTCGGTCTTGGCCATGTGCTGGGTCACAGTTGTTGTCAGTTCTTTCATCATCTCTTCAAGAGACTTGTTGGAGCCGTGATTACTCGGACTTGCCTGATTATTGTTCGGCCCTCTCTGTTGATACTGTCCAGGCGCATTCTGTCGAAACTGATGATGTGGGTACTGGTAGGGCTGCTGGGTCTGCTGAGGTGCACCCTGTCGTGCTGGCTCTCTCTGGGCCTGATGCTGCTGATTGTTGCTCTTCCAGGGCTGTCCGTTGACTCCTTGATTAGTCGTGGCTGCGCCATATTGTCGGACTGGCCCTGGCCGGTTGCCATAACCCTGATAATCTCCTACGGCATTGACCTCAGCCTGGTCGTCTTCCACTAAGGTAGGGCACTCGTCTGTCTTGTGATCTGTAGCTTCACAAAAGCCGCATGGCTTAGTCTGGACTGGTTGCCTCCTGATCACATGTTGCATCATGTCCTTAAGCTCCTTGATCTGTTCGGCCATGGCACTGACTGAGGGTTCAACTTTTGATACGTTTCTTGTTCGGGCATACTCGTCCTCTCTCGTAGATTCATCCTGGAACCGCTCACTTTCTGCCACTTCTTGTATCTTCTGTCGGACTCTGGCTGGGGTCAGGTTCATGAGGTTGCCTCCAGCTGAGGCCTCTAGTAGTTTCCTATCCAGTCTGCGAAGTCCATCTAGCATATACTCGACGACTAATTTCTCTGGGAGCTCAAGGTTGCAGCAGCTCTTCTCCAAGGCATTGAATTTTTCCACGTACTCGTACATGTTCTCGTTTGGGCCTTGCTTGAGCTCTTGCAACTGTCTCCGGACTTGCATTGCACGCCTTGCTGGATAGTACTTGCTGACGAACTGCCTCTGCATCTGCTCCCATGTGTATATACTACCAGAGGGCAAGGATAAGAACCAATCTGTAGCAGCGTCTGTAAGTGAGAAGTAGAATGCCTTCAGTTTGAAGTCATCGACATCGACTCCGTATGGCTTTAGGTTCAAGCATATCCCGTGATAGCGTGTCAGGTGAGATGTGGCCGACTCTCCCTTGGTTCCAGAGAAGTTGGGCAGATGATGAACGACTGAGGTGCTGACTGTTATAGCGGCGAGGTCTGGTCCTTCGTAGATGCACCATGACTGGTCCTTGAAGTTTGGGACCGAGAGCTCGCCCATTGTAGGTCCTTCATTTTCGTTCTCCTCATCATCATCTCTAACTACTGGCTGGCGTGGAGGTCTCTGAGGTGGTGGGTATGGTTGTTGTGGAAGGTATGGTAGTGGTGGGTATTGTGGTGGATATTGTGGGTAGGGCGGTTGTGGATACTGTGGATATGGAGGTGGTGGGTACTGTTGATATGGGGGTGGATATTGTGGGTATTGCTGGTACGGTTATGGTTGGATTGGTTGTTGTTGAAATTGTCCCGGGATAGCCCCCCGGATCTCTCCATTCTGGACCATCGGTCCCTGTTGTTGTGGCAGCACTCCTTCTCCGTTTCGGACAACCTGTTCTACTTCTTCATTGTGACTATTGCCACCAACTACACTGCCTGCGTGAGACATGTTACGAGAATAGCAAGCACCGAATATCAAGCGCCGAATAACAAGAACAGACTAGCAACAAAGGGTCCCCAGGAGATTGGAGGAGTCACAGCGGTCTCACTTAAAACCCAATCTCCTTAGACTCGTAAGTCTTGGTGACAGAACCCTCTAAAAGCTAGAAATTGAAATCGAAATAATCGAAAATCGGAAAACAAGGCAGTTGAAAATAACGAACTAGGAGAATTCACCGAATAGCAAGAAATACGAAATAAGCAAAAAAAGAAATAAACGAAAAACTGAAAGAACAAAATTCACCGTGCGTAGCTCCCCGGCAACGGCGCCAAAATTTGACAGGCGTCGTCGGTTCCTGCAAATTTAAATTTATAATTCCACTTACTCTTGGCTAGTATAGCGGCAAGCAAGGGGTCGAACCCAAGAGAGCTAGAGCGGTTACTTATTGTTCTGTAAAAGAAAAGACAATTGGGGTTGAGAGAGATTAGGAAACAGTGCAAAAATAGGAAATAAGTGAGTGGTATCAATCAGAGAGAATATTCAGACTAGGGTTTCTATTGTGACTTGTTATCATTGACTGCTAACAATCTAACTCAATGTTTCTAAGTGTGGTCGTCCCGACAAAGGTGACTTCCCAAATAACCCGACAAAGGTGTTATGCCACAACCTAACCCGACAAAGGTGAAAGGCTTCTAATTCCCTCCTAAGTTAAACAACCCGACAAAGGTGTTATTTAACCTAGATGTGCTATCTACCCAAACGACAAAGTATTAAGCAGATAATAATGATAGAAATATTGATCAACTAAGCTTTGCGACAAAGCATCCACCTAGTCTAGCAATAATTCATAATATAGGCACGAGAACTAGTGAAACATGGAATAGCATTAAGAATGAAGTCTCAAACAATAGTCACAATGTATGAAACCCTAGCCCGAATAAGGGGCTTAGCTACACATGGCCATGAAAACAGAATACAAAAGTAAAGGAAGAAAGAATGTCTTCTCTATTGCCGAACGAAGGAGAAAGAGGCCCCGAGTGAGAGGAGTGGAGAGCTCGAATTTGGGATGATGGGATGGTTTGAAAGGTTGAGGAGAGGCTGTATTTATAGCGTAGAATAGGGCTTCGAAGTTTCCAAATTGAGGTTGGCCCATAAACGGTTTTAGGAAACATGTCCTAAAACCGACTTTGCTTGATCTTCAAGTTAACTTCTTGTGCAAGTCTTCCAGCGTCTTCTAGGGCCTTCCAAAACCTGCTAGGAACTTCATGGAAGCCTCTAAACCGCCTCACTCGAGCCCACTGATTTGGCCCAGCGCGCGGGGCCTTCAACGTCGGTTTGCTCATCTCGGCCAATCCCGCTCGTGCGTTTTGTCTGGGAAGTGATATCGTCCAAGTCATTTAGCATTTCGATCACTTTGGTCGAACCAGAATTTGAAGATTCGTTCGTCTGGTCGAGCAACTTGGATTCAGTGCTGGTCTGCTCGACAGGGCCTTCGGGCGCGGCCTGGAACTCTGCTCGGCTGCTCCGGGACCATTCCATCAGTGCGTTCTCCTTGGCTTGGTGCCATTGTCGGACTGGTTTTCCATTTTAAGCAACTTGGTCGAGTCAGATTTGTAATCAGAGTCCGTCTGGTCGAGCGATTTGATTTTGGTGCCTATCAGCGCGCGCAAGACCTTTGGAATTGAGCCAACTGCCAATCTGCTCGGGCGTTTTCCTTGGTTCTCCGACATTGTCCACCTTATTTGCTATTCTGATCACTTTGCTCGAAGTGGATTCGTCAGATCTGCTCGTTTGCCCGAGCAACTTGAGTTTAGTGTTGGTCAGCTCGACTCCTTGTGATGCTTTTAGGTCAGAAAGCCATCTTTTAAGCGCGTTTCCTCCTAGAGCTTCCAAATCACCTGAAATACGAAACAACACTAAAAAGTAACTGTTCGCATAATAAAGTGCTGGAATTGGAGGGATTTGATGACTCGATGAGTCGTATAAATACGGCTCATCAAACCACCCCACACTTAAACTTGTTCGTCCCGAACAAGAACTAGGTCATAAGAGGAACGAATAATGCAAACACCACAATGCTTCGGTCTTCCTAGATGTGCTACATGGACATGAATCGGTTACTCTAGATCCCACCTTCTATGCATGCTCGTTACTAATATCCTTGTGCGAAAACATGGGTTAAAGATACGTGTTACCTTTGGGTCGAGATGCAAATCAATTCGGATGTATCTAGAGATAGCCCTTTTAGACCCATGAACTGCATTCTCGGACTCGAACTCGCTGCTATATGGTTATGCTTTGCTGCTTTTTCTTGCACGTGATTGATTCGAGCTTCAAAGTAATGGAGTGCTTTTCGGCCAGCTATAGTGTCAACGGATGGAATATTTCAATCGGCTACAAGGCACTCGATTTTGGTGTAAACTATCACAAAGATGATGGATTTGTTGCTTGAGGTGCGGATTGTGACTTGCTCGAACCTACTTGCTGTCACTCATCATCGTCCTTTGACTCGGGTCAAGGCAAGGGTCGCTTGTCTATTTTCTCGGCTACTCGGACTAGAGTTTGGACGGTGTGAAGTATTCCCGTCCCAACCAACCGCAAAGGTGACGCAGTGGAAGAGCAGACTCGTACGATGTTGCCTCGAAGTGCTAGCCTCCACAAGCTCTACATAACCATATATCCTGAGTTCGGTCTTTGAATGATCTGTCAAGTCTCTCTAGGGCATTTCTATCAACTCCACATCCCTGTTTATCTCAACTAACAAAGGCACGCAAAGATTTTAAGATCACATGTTAGTCGCACAAATCAATTTTCACCAAAGACATGCATGTAATCGGCTCTATCTATTTCACCATATCATTATCCAATACTGCAAGTCTAGGAAATAGTGAAGTATCATGTACAAAATTTTTAAAAATTATGGGAAACGTGCTGACTCTGTGCAGGGTGCAAGAAAATAAACGTGCTGACTCGATGACTGACTCTCCCACCCCACACTTTTGAAATAAGCCGTGTCCTCACGGCACGACTCAAATCTAGACTCACAATGCATGCAATAATTATAAGGGAAATAAGAAGAGAGTAACGTTGGACAGGCACTTCCCTCGTGCGTGCGTGAAGATCAGAAATAACTGAGTATTCTCCTATGAGTCCTTGAAGAGAGCACCATCGAAGCTTGCATCGCAACGTGAGTTCGTCACCAAATGAAAGGTCTGTGTCAATGACATTAAGACGAATAAAGGATTCCCAGGAGGTTGGAGGAGTCACAATGGTCTCACTTAAAACCCAACCTCCTTAGACTCGTAAGTCTTTGTGACAGAATCTTTAAACGCTCATGTTTCTTGACACAATTTATTCAAGGTGTGAACTACTCACGTTGGATGCAGTCTTATGCAATATCTTGGATACGTCCACCTCTGCCCCTGCATGAAAATCATCTTCCTTCCCAAGGTACAATGTGACAATATGACTCAAGACTCAAATAAACAGAAAACAAAATAAGAGAATAAGCTGGAAAAAAAAAACGATTAAAGTGCCGGGCTGCCTCCCTGCGAGCGCCTTTGTTTTACGTCGTTGGCTTGACGTTACCTCTTTAGGGATCACAAATTATGATCCCATGGACGTGTGAGGTCATACTTTGCTCCAGCGACTCCTTCAATTTGCCCGAAATCCTCATGAAACGACGTGCTCGGGTTTGCTCTCCATTGATCGGGCGGCTTAGCCTTCACATATTCCCGAGATGGTGAGGACATCTTGGCCATAGCTGCTGGCCCAATCGTATGTACGGTCTGCTCTGGTAGGTCCGGAACTAGGGCACTGAAATCTGATGTGTGCACAATGTCTGGCGGTTTCCTCGTGCATGGACGGTCAGCATCCTCATAGACATAGAAATCTGATTTCTTTCCACCGAATGCTAGTGATAGTAAGCCTTTGCGCATGTCAAGCTTGGTCTTTGTGGTGTGAAGGAATGGTCACCCCAAAATCAGTGCTGGCGGTTTGTCGTCTCTAGCATCGCCCATCTGCAAGACATAGAAATCTGCAGGAACAAAAAGGTCTCCTACTCGGAGGGTTAAGTTTTCAAGCAAACCATTAGGCCGAGTACATGACTTATCCCCCAGTTCTATTAACAGTTTAGGCGGTTTCAATGGGCCAAGTTTTAACGAGCAATATAAGGAATAAGGCATGACATTAACAGCAGCACCCAAATCAATTAAGCAGTGATGTATCTGAGCCTCACCAATACCACAGGTGACCGTGAAGGCACCTGGGTCCTTACCCTTTCCTGGCGGTGCCTCATGGCTCGTAGTGAGTGGGTGCTCCATTATGGGGTCGTTCTGCTTAGGCCTCGTCTCCAACCTACCTTCCAGCTCGCCCTTGTCGGTCATACAGCCTTCGGGAGCAGCTACCTGCATGGCACATGAAGAACCGTGAGTTTCGGACTTCTCGGCCATGAGGACCGGGCTTGGCTCGGATGCCTTGAGCGTGTCTGGGCTGAGTGTTTCAGCCGGGTCTTCTTCGGATGCTAGCAGGCCGAAGTCTTCTGTAGGCCTGGTGTAATCTGAGCTAGGCTCGTCCTCGCTATCCCTTGCCTTCGTGTTGAGCATCTTGTTCACCCAATAAGCAGACTCCTTTAAGGCTGCGTCCACGTCCACTACTTCCACCATGCTGACATTCCCTCTTGGATTCTACACTGTCTGTGAGGGAAGCCGTCCTGTGTTGTCTTCGAGCCTTGAGACTGTTGTGGCCATCTGGGACATCTGTTTCTGCAAGTCGGTTATTGCTCCGTCGGTCTTGGCCATGTGCTGGGTCACAGTTGTTGTCAGTTCTTTCATCATCTCTTCAAGAGACTTGTTGGAGCCGTGATTACTCGGACCTGCCTGATTATTGTTCGGCCCTCTCTGTTGATACTGTCCAGGCGCATTCTGTCGAAACTGATGATGTGGGTGCTGGTAGGGCTGCTGGGTCTGCTGAGGTGCACCCTGTCGTGCTGGCTCTCTCTGGGCCTGATGCTGCTGATTGTTGCTCTTCCAGGGCTGTCCGTTGACTCCTTGATTAATCGTGGCTGCGCCATATTGTCGGACTGGCCCTGGCCGGTTGCCATAACCCTGATAATCTCCTACGGCATTGACCTCAGCCTGGTCGTCTTCCACTAAGGTAGGGCACTCGTCTGTCTTGTGATCTGTAGCTTCACAAAAGCCGCATGGCTTAGTCTGGACTGGTTGCCTCCTGATCACATGTTGCATCATGTCCTTAAGCTCCTTGATCTGTTCGGCCATGGCACTGACTGAGGGTTCAACTTTTGACACGTTTCTTGTTCGGGCATACTCGTCCTCTCTCGTAGATTCATCCTGGAACCGCTCACTTTCTGCCACTTCTTGTATCTTCTGTCGGACTCTGGCTGGGGTCAGGTTCATGAGGTTGCCTCCAGCTGAGGCCTCTAGTAGTTTCATATCCAGTCTGCGAAGTCCATCTAGCATATACTCGACGACTAATTTCTCTGGGAGCTCAAGGTTGCAGCAGCTCTTCTCCAAGGCATTGAATTTTTCCACGTACTCGTACATGTTCTCGTTTGGGCCTTGCTTGAGCTCTTGCAACTGTCTCCGGACTTGCATTGCACGCCTTGCTGGATAGTACTTGCTGACGAACTGCCTCTGCATCTGCTCCCATGTGTATATACTACCAGAGGGCAAGGATAAGAACCAATCTGTAGCAGCGTCTGTAAGTGAGAAGTAGAATGCCTTCAGTTTGAAGTCATCGACGTCGACTCCGTATGGCTTTAGGTTCAAGCATATCCCGTGATAGCGTGTCAGGTGAGATGTGGCCGACTCTCCCTTGGTTCCAGAGAAGTTGGGCAGATGATGAACGACTGAGGTGCTGACTGTTATAGCGGCGAGGTCTGGTCCTTTGTAGATGCACCATGACTGGTCCTTGAAGTTTGGGACCGAGAGCTCGCCCATTGTAGGTCCTTCATTTTCGTTCTCCTCATCATCATCTCTAACTACTGGCTGGCGTGGAGGTCTCTGAGGTGGTGGGTATGGTTGTTGTGGAAGGTATGGTAGTGGTGGGTATTGTGGTGGATATTGTGGGTAGGGCGGTTGTGGATACTGTGGATATGGAGGTGGTGGGTACTGTTGATATGGGGGTGGATATTGTGGGTATTGCTGGTACGGTTGTGGTTGGATTGGTTGTTGTTGAAATTGTCCCGGGATAGCCCCCCGGATCTCTCCATTCTGGACCATCGGTCCCTGTTGTTGTGGCAGCACTCCTTCTCCGTTTCGGACAACCTGTTCTACTTCTTCATTGTGACTATTGCCACCAACTACACTGCCTGCGTGAGACATGTTACGAGAATAGCAAGCACCGAATATCAAGCGCCGAATAACAAGAACAGACTAGCAACAAAGGGTCCCCAGGAGATTGGAGGAGTCACAGCGGTCTCACTTAAAACCCAATCTCCTTAGACTCGTAAGTCTTGGTGACAGAACCCTCTAAAAGCTAGAAATTGAAATCGAAATAATCGAAAATCGGAAAACAAGGCAGTTGAAAATAACGAACTAGGAGAATTCACCGAATAGCAAGAAATACGAAATAAGCAAAAAAGAAATAAACGAAAAACTGAAAGAACAAAATTCACCGTGCGTAGCTCCCCGGCAACGGCGCCAAAATTTGACAGGCGTCGTCGGTACCTGCAAATTTAAATTTATAATTCCACTTACTCTTGGCTAGTATAGCGGCAAGCAAGGGGTCGAACCCAAGAGAGCTAGAGCGGTTACTTATTGTTCTGTAAAAGAAAAGACAATTGGGGTTGAGAGAGATTAGGAAACAGTGCAAAAATAGGAAATAAGTGAGTGGTATCAATCAGAGAGAATATTCAGACTAGGGTTTCTATTGTGACTTGTTATCATTGACTGCTAACAATCTAACTTAATGTTTCTAAGTGTGGTCGTCCCGACAATGGTGACTTCCCAAATAACCCGACAAAGGTGTTATGCCACAACCTAACCCGACAAAGGTGAAAGGCTTCTAATTCCCTCCTAAGTTAAACAACCCGACAAAGGTGTTATTTAACCTAGATGTGCTATCTACCCAAACGACAAAGTATTAAGCAGATAATAATGATAGAAATATTGATCAACTAAGCTTTGCGACAAAGCATCCACCTAGTCTAGCAATAATTCATAATATAGGCACGAGAACTAGAGAAACATGGAATAGCATTAAGAATGAAGTCTCAAACAATAGTCACAATGTATGAAACCCTAGCCCGAATAAGGGGCTTAGCTACACATGGCCATGAAAACAGAATACAAAAGTAAAGGAAGAAAGAATGTCTTCTCTATTGCCGAACGAAGGAGAAAGAGGCCCCGAGTGAGAGGAGTGGAGAGCTCGAATTTGGGATGATGGGATGGTTTGAAAGGTTGAGGAGAGGCTGTATTTATAGCGTAGAATAGGGCTTCGAAGTTTCCAAATTGAGGTTGGCCCATAAACGGTTTTAGGAAACATGTCCTAAAACCGACTTTGCTTGATCTTCAAGTTAACTTCTTGTGCAAGTCTTCCAGCGTCTTCTAGGGCCTTCCAGAACCTGCTAGGAACTTCATGGAAGCCTCTAAACCGCCTCACTCGAGCCCACTGATTTGGCCCAGCGCGCGGGGCCTTCAACGTCGGTTTGCTCATCTCGGCCAATCCCGCTCGTGCGTTTTGTCTGGGAAGTGATATCGTCCAAGTCATTTAGCATTTCGATCACTTTGGTCGAACCAGAGTTTCAAGATTCGTTCGTCTGGTCGAGCAACTTGGATTCAGTGCCGGTCTGCTCGACAGGGCCTTCGGGCGCGGCCTGGAACTCTGCTCGGCTGCTCCTGGACAATTCCATCCGTGCGTTCTCCTTGGCTTGGTGCCATTGTCCGACTGGTTTTCCATTTTAAGCAACTTGGTCGAGTCAGATTTGTCATCAGAGTCCGTCTGGTCGAGCGATTTGATTTTGGTGCCTATCAGCGCGCGCAAGACCTTTGGAATTGATCCAACTGCCAATCTGCTCGGGCGTTTTCCTTGGTTCTCCGACATTGTCCACCTTATTTGCTATTTTGATCACTTTGCTCGAAGTGGATTCATCAGATCAGCTCGTTTGCCCGAGCAACTTGAGTTTAGTGTTGGTCAGCTCGACTCCTTGTGATGCTTTTAGCTCAGAAAGCCATCTTTTAAGCGCGTTTCCTCCTAGAGCTTCCAAATCACCTGAAATACGAAACAACACTAAAAAGTAACTGTTCGCATAATAAAGTGCTGGAATTGGTGGGATTTGATGACTCGATGAGTCGTATAAATACGGCTCATCAATGGCACATAGAACAAGTTTTGAACTCAAAGACGCGTTAAGAAAAGGGTCTAAAACGTTTGCATGATACAAGCACACCCCTTCAACTGAATGAAGGGTGATGGACCATAATTGTATGAATCATAAACACAGTTAAACCCACCAAATTAGACTCTTTGTCTATTTAACTTTTGCTTGTTAGTTCCGATATTTATCTACAGGGTATTTTGAAGTCTAGAGAGAATGCAGGCTAAGGAGGAGTTTTGAAGCTGAAAATGAATTATGAGTCATTCCAAGTCACGACCAGACTCCGACTATGCAAATCTCATGAACCTGACATGGAATCACTCAAAACAAGTCCAACCGAAGGGCAACCAGAGTCAGTCCGGAGCTGAAAGGACCGATTGCTTTTGGGAATGAGATCACAAACTCACTCCACCACTCCTTCTCCTCCACCTAGCCGGCGGCTAAGGGCTTCTCCTCTCCCCTTCCTCCATGTGGCCGGCGGCTTTTGGAGTGATGAGTCACTCCGATGGCTTTTGAAGCCTCCTCCCATCTTGTGCCAAGTGTTGGCCTCTCCTCACTCTCCTTAGCCTATAAATAAGACATCTCCTTCCCTTTGTAAATCATCCCATCCCACAATCCTCATTTCAAAACATCCTCCATCACAAAGCTCTAGCTTCTCTCTAGATTTTGGGCACTACTCTTGTAAACACTTGTTTTAAATCTATAATATTCCTGTTGGTTCTTGAGTATTCTAGTTGTTCTTGAGTTTACTCCTGTTGGTTCTTCAGTATTCTCCTTTTACTTTACTGTCTTTTGAAAACCTTCAAGTATTTAGCTATGATGTCCTGTTCCATGGATATTCGTAGCTAAACCCTTCATTCGGTTGAAGGGGTGTACTTGTGTCTTAATATGTTTTAGGCCCTACTCTTAATGCCTCTATGTGTTCAAAACTTGTTCTATGTGCCACATATTAGGTTAGAACTTCCAAGGTTGAGTGGATGCTTGGAATGGCAAAACTCTTCCGTGGGGTTCGTAAACATACTCGGATAAGTGGATGCTTGGAATGGCAAAACTTATCTGAGGAGTTTGACCTCTTTTAAACACCATTTGGTTGATCGGGAAAGATTGATCAAATGGATGCACATAAGGCTAATATACCTTGGAATGGGGTATTAGTCTGAATAGAACAAGTGCTCTATGTCATGGAATGGACTACACAGTGTGGCAAATCAAGTGCTTGGAATGGCCTTGATACACTTTTGAATACATAGTATGATTATTAGAGGTCAATGATAAACAGACTATGATACAAGGCCCCTAAAACCGAATACTGTCCTTAACTTAAAACATCATCTGCACTTTACTTTCAGTCTCAATATCAATTGCAATATCAACCGCTTACTCTCCGCAAGGCTTATCCTTCAAGCATCCCACTTGCTGTAAGTCTTCTCCTTTTACTTTCAGTACTTTACTTTCTGCACTAAAATCCCAACCAACCCACTTACTTTTCTGTACTAAAACTAAAACCAACAACCAACGACTCACTTTTCATCGCTAAAACCTCAATCCACCTAAAATCACGCTCCCTCTCAGTACATTCCTCAAAGAACAACTATCCCCCTAATTCCCTTGGGTTCGACCCCTACTTACCCTTTACTACCCACTAGTAGAGTACGAGTAGCGGAGAGATAAATTTATTTTTGCACAGAGACATTGCACCTTAACGATAGTGCAGTGCGCTCCGTCAAAATTGGCGCCGTTGCCGGGGAATTAGAGTTAGAAATTAACAATCGGATAAGTGTTCTTTGAATCGGTACTTGCTTCAATACAACCATGTCTCGCGAAGGAAGCCACCATGACTATCAGGATGACGACGAGATAAACCTGTACGATCGAAATAATGAGGCTCCACCTCCATTTATTGACGATCCGGAACAACTCATCAGAAACCAAAGAGCTCGTAATAGGGAAGCCGTTCGAAGAAACCAAGGACCACCCGAGGACCGAAATGAAGCTGGTCCAGTGCAACCCCCTAGACATCCCCCACCTCGACAAATACCGAGGCGAGAACTCATCTTTGATAACTACTATGGGGATAACAACTTCCGCGAACCTACTATGGGAGAACTATCGGCACCAGATTTCAGAAATCAACCGTGGTGCATCTACGAGGGCCCAGAGCTAGAAAACATTGCCATCAACACATCAGTGGTCCACAACTTGCCCAAGTTCTCAGGAACTCGTGGAGAATCAGCAACAACTCATCTACAACGCTTACATGGCATTTGCCAAAACCTAAAACCCAATGGCGTGAACGTAGACGACTTCAAGTTAAAGGCGTTCTACTTTTCCCTCGTTGACTCGGCGAATGACTGGTTCCTTTCATTGCCTTCCGGTAGCATCAGAACATGGGCTCAGATGCAAAGGAAATTCCTGGACAAATACTACCCAGCGGGAAGAGCAATGCAAGTAAGGAGGCAACTGCAGGAAATCAAACAGGGGCCCAATGAAACCATGTACGATTACCTGGAGAAATTCAATCACATGGAGAGAAGCTGCTGCACCCTTGGACTGCCCGAGAAACTCATCATTGAATACCTCATTGATGGATTGAGACCCTTAGACAAAATGCTCCTGGATGCCTCAGCTGGAGGATCCATGATGAATCTATCACTGAATGGCATAAGGAATCTCATCACCAACGTTGCTGAAAATGCCCGATTCAGAGAAGAGACAACTCGGTAGGAAGAATTCTCCCGAACAAAGAATGTGGCAAAGGCTGAAGAAACACCAATGAACTCTATGCCAGAGGAAATGAAACAAATGAAGGAAATGATGGTTCAGATCCTACGAAGGCAGCCAGCTCAAGTAAAACCTTGCGAATTCTGCAGTTCTACAGACCACAAAACTGACGCATGCCCAACATTAATAGTAAAAGAACCAGGAGAAGTGAACGCAGAGGTAGGATACCAAGGATACAACAATAACAACAGTAACGACTGAGCCGGACCAAGCCGACAGTATAATCAAGCGACCAATTCAAGCTGGCGGAACGACAACCATAGTCCAAGAGAGACACGACAAGCCGCACCACAATTAGCTCAGTCATTCTACCAACCCCCCCACCGGCAGTATAACCAGAACGCTCCATCAGGAGACCAATATCAGCAAAGAGGACCGAATCAGTACCAAGCCGGCACAAACAATCAGCAAGGACCAAACAAGTCGCTCGATGACACAATGAAGGAGTCGACAGAGCCGGACCAAGCCGACAGTATAATCAAGCGACCAATTCAAGCTGGCGGAACGACAACCATACTCCAAGAGAGACACGACAAGCCGCACCACAATTAGCTCAGTCATTCTACCAACCCCCCCCCCCCCCCCCACCGGCAGTATAACCAGAACGCTCCATCAGGAGACCAATATCAGCAAAGAGGACCGAATCAGTACCAAGCCGGCCCAAACAATCAGCAAGGACCAAACAAGTCGCTCGATGACACAATGAAGGAGCTCGCAGGAAGCATAAATCAATTGGGTACTTCGCTACACCAATACCAGGCGAAAACTGACGGGGCAATTTCAGACTTGACCAAACAAATGTCCCAGCTCGCCACTTCAATATCCACACTCATTAATGAACCTGGCAGACTTCCTTCACAAACCATCCAAAACCCAAAGGCGAATGTCAGCATGATAAGAAAGTCAAACATGAAGGTAGCACTGGAAGAAACAGCACGATCCACAACTCACAAACGTACGGTCAAGTACCTCACCCGTAGGCACCGTCCTGATTGGAATCAAGAAGAAGACCGACCCAATGATGGCAGAACATGGGTCACACATGTTGACAATGGACGTTATGCATTCACGGTTAGCATGACACCTCCACCGATTACACACTTTGACATACCGACATCTGGCTGGGATGACAATGACTCTAATGGTCTCAGATGGGATTCCCCAACTAACATCTATGCATCAGAGCAAAACATTTACCTAGAAGATCAGGAGTTAAAAGGGCCCGATCATACAAATCCAGAGCCAAAGGATGAGCAGAATGGCCCGATAATGGAAAAATCCCTCACCTCAGATCAGGAGTCACAACCGGAAAGGGATAAAGACCCAGGGGCCTTCACAGTCACCTGTGGTATTGGCGAAGCCCAAATTCACAAGTGCTTAATCGATCTTGGGGCTGCCGTTAATGCCATGCCTTACTCCTTATATTACTTATTGGGGCTTGGTCCATTGAAACCACCAAGGTCAAATATCGAGTTGGGAGATAAATCGTATATCCGACCGGTTGGAGTGCTTGAAGATCTAATACTCCATGTGGGAGAGCTCGTTGTTGCTACAGACTTTTATGTAATACAAACGGGAGAGACCAGCGAAGGCGACCCTCCAACACTTATATTGGGACGGCCTTTTCTCTTCGCCACCAAGGCATGGATCGACATGGGCAAGGGTTTGTTATCACTTACATTTGGCGGCAAAATTTCAGATTTCTACATTGATGATTATGATGGCCGCCCAAGTACAAGGAAACCGCCAAACATTGTGCCTATCTCGGATGTCAATACACAAATTTCTAACCGGCCAAGAGAGACTGTAAGAGTAGCAAGACCAACATCTATGGTCAAAAATCCGTCACCTTCTCAGAAACAATGGAAAGAAAAACCACCAAAACCATGGAGTTCCAACCCAAGCCCATCATCCCCCAAAAACCCAAGAAAAGTCAAGGCTAGAATCAACGCAGGAGCTGCGGCAAAATCCACCCATGCGATCCAAACTTGTGATCCCCATGCGTCGAGCCAACGACGTTAAACAAAGGCACTGGTCGGGAGGTAACCCGACACCTATCTTACTTTCAGTCATTTATTTTCAGTCATTTAGTTTTTACCTTAACAGTCGCTCTCACCCACTTTTTGTATAGAAGGAATGACCCCTTGTAGGAATCGATTCTTGGAGCTAGATCAGATCAGCCAGGCAGCTTCCGAGAAATTACCGGGCCCGCGCTGAGAGTTCAAGGCCCCAGCCGAACTCCCTCGATTATCCAGCTCAAGCTATGACGTTCCACGACACGACACAGTAAAAGGGAGTTCAGTTCTTCTCTTTTCCTTAATATGATTCCCTTCTCTTGTATATATTTGCATGACTTTTGAACTAAGTCGTGCTGAAAGGCACGCCTTCGTTCAAAAGTGTGGGGTGAGAACCGCTTGTGTACATAGTTAACATGCTTTTTCTTTTTCCTTTTCCTTTTCCCTTAATATTATCTTTTTGAAAATATGAACTTGAGAATGTGAAAAAGATAGATCTAAATTCATGCATTTACCTTGTGAAAATTCAACTGTTTAAAAACTTAGAATTTAACTTCTCATTTGTCCCTTTGTGCTGAGATATACAGGGGATGTGGAGTTGACATAAACAGCCCTAGAGAGGCTTGGCAAGCACTCGAAGGATCGAATCTAACTATATGGTTTACGAAGTCAGTGGAGGCTGCACTTCGGGTTTCAGTAAAGATTGAAGTCATCTCCGCCATGCAGTGTTTATGCAAGAGGCGGGACGGGAATCAAACCGTCCTATCTCTAGTCAGAGTAGCCGGGAAAATAAATGAGCAACCCTCATTTTGACCCGCGCGAAACGGCGAGGATGAGAAAGAGCGGGGAGGTATTTCCATATGCTTGCGGGCGACGATTGGACCTCCCAAAAAGACTGAGAAAATGGACTAGCAAGTCACAAAGAAGTAAAAGCTCAAAGAAGCTAATCAAAGGCCAAAGGCCAAAATTGTGAAGGTTTTAACCGAACAAAAGTGAAGAAACTCCAACTCAATATCAAAGGCCAAAGGCCGATTCACTACAGAAGCTGTCCCTCGCCAAAAAGAAATCAAAGTGCTCAACTCAGGGAAACCCGAACTGAATCACGTGCTAGAGAAAGCTACAAGGAAACCATATAGTGCGAGTCGATCCCGAGAATGCAGTCCAGGAGCCTGAAAAGGGCTATCTCCCGAAACATCCGAATTAATTTGCATCTCGGCACGAAGGTACAAGTATCAAGTTTCTTCAAAGTATTTACACGGTTTAGTTTGGTAATAAGTAAGTAATGCATGAATTTGGATAAATCCAGTCCCATAGTCTCACTTTCATATTTAAAAGTTTTTACTTAGATTGTGTTCCGCCCTTAAAAAGCATTGTTCGGGACGAACAACTAAAAGTGTGGGGTGATCTGATGGACCATAATTGTATGAATCATAAACACAGTTAAACCCACCAAATTAGACTCTTTGTCTATTTAACTTTTTCTTGTTAGTTCCGATATTTATCTACAGGGTATTTTGAAGTCTAGAGAGAATACAGGCTAAGGAGGAGTTTTTAAGCTGAAAATGAATTACGAGTCATTCGAAGTCACGACCAGACTCCGACTATACAAATCTCATGAACCTGACATGGAATCACTCAAAACAAGTTCAACCGAAGGGCAACCAGAGTCAGTCCGGAGCTGAAAGGACCGATGGCTTTTAGGAATGAGATCACAAACTCACTCCACCACTCCTTCTCCTCCACCTAGCCGGCGGCTAAGGGCTTCTCCTCTCCCCTTCCTCCATGTGGCCGGCGGCTTTTGGAGTGATGAGTCACTCCGATGGCTTTTGAAGCCTCCTCCCATCTTGTGCCAAGTGTTGGCCTCTCCTCACTCTCCTTAGCCTATAAATAAGACATCTCCTTCCCTTTGTAAATCATCCCATCCCACAATCCTCATTTCAAAACATCCTCCATCACAAAGCTCTAGCTTCTCTCTAGATTTTGGGCACTACTCTTGTAAACACTTGTTTTAAATCTATAATACTCATGTTGGTTCTTGAGTATTCTAGTTGTTCTTGAGTTTACTCCTGTTGGTTCTTGAGTATTCTCCTTTTACTTTACTGTCTTTTGAAAACCTTCAAGTATTTAGCTATGATGTCCTGTTCCATGGATATTCGTAGCTAAACCCTTCATTCGGTTGAAGGGGTGTACTTGTGTCTTAATATGTTTTAGGCCCTACTCTTAATGCCTCTATGTGTTCAAAACTTGTTCTATGTGCCACATATTAGGTTAGAACTTCCAAGGTTGAGTGGATGCTTGGAATGGCAAAACTCTTCCGTGGGGTTTGACCTCGGATAAGTGGATGCTTGGAATGGCAAAACTTATCTGAGGAGTTTGACCTCTTTAAAACACCATTTGGTTGATCGGGAATGATTGATCAAATGGATGCACATAAGGCTAATATACCTTGGAATGGGGTATTAGTCTGAATAGAACAAGTGCTCTATGTCTTGGAATGGACTAGACAGTGTGGCAAATCAAGTGCTTGGAATGGCCTTGATACACTTTTGAATACATAGTATGATTATTAGAGGTCAATGATAAACAGACTATGATACAAGGCCCCTAAAACTGAATACTTTCCTTAACTTAAAACATCATCTGCACTTTACTTTCAGTCTCAATATCAACTGCAATATCAACCGCTTACTCTCCGTAAGGCTTATCCTTCAAGCATCCCACATGCTGTAAGTCTTCTGCTTTTACTTTCAGTACTTTACTTTCTGCACTAAAATCCCAACCAACCCACTTACTTTTCTGTACTAAAACTAAAACCAACAACCAACCACTCACTTTTCATCGCTAAAACCTCAATCCACCTAAAATCACGCTCCCTCTCAGTACATTCCTCAAAGAACAACTATCCTCCTAATTCCCTTGGGTTCGACCCCTACTTACCCTTTACTACCCACTAGTAGAGTACGAGTAGCGGAGATATAATATTATTTTTGCACAGAGACATTGCACCTTAACGACAGTGCAGTGCGCTCCGTCAAAGGGTTTAGCTACGAAATCCATTGAGGTGGATACCATAGCTAAGTACAGGAAAAGTAAAGGAAGGGACTGAAAACTCAAGAACAAACAGGAGTTTTCAAAAGAAAGAGCTTATTCAAGAACAAACAGGAATAACTCAAGAACGAAAATACTCAATAACAAACAGGAGTATTATTCAAGAACAAGTAAGATTATTCAAGAACAAACAGGAATACTCGAGAACAAGAGAGAAGTGCTTCAAGAACAAACAAGAGCACTTAGAGAGATTTTTGGGAAGGATGAGGGGTGTGTTTTCAAGGAGGGGAGCTCCTCTATTTATAGCCATATGAGGCGGTTTGGGAGGAGATATTTGTCCCTCCCAACCGCCTCTAGTTCCTCTCCAAGGGAGCTTCAAGCATCTAGTTCCCAAATGGCATATAGTTCCTCTCCAAGGGTCATCCGGTTGAAGTCTTTAGTTGCCCCTTAGCCGACCTTCTTGGACCAATAGGAGAGCTCCACTTGGCTTGGTTGAGCTTGGACTAGATACTTGGACTTGGTTACAAGGGTAGTTTCATCCCAAAATATCTACCGACTAAACTAGTTAGAAACCAACCGGGAATATTGGATCTTTAGGATATTTAGTTAGTCTTCGCCGGAGTTTGGCCGGAGCATGGTTGGTCCATGGATGCCCTTGATCTGAGCTCAACCGGAGGTTGGCCGGAGTTTGGCCGGAATTCTTGACCGGAGGTCTTTGGCTCTTGGATAGTTGATTTGGAATGGCCAAGTGATTTTAAGACTAATGGTCGAAATGGATTTGCCGGAATATGGCCGGAACCTTGTCGTGGCTTGGTTTGAAGTTCAGTGTGGGCGCAGGCCTCGGGCGCTGGTCTCGGGCGCTGGTCTTGGTCGCTGGTCTTGGTTTTCTCGGCCATGGATGAATTCACTCGGGCGCTTTGTCTGGAATTTGAGATTCACCGAGCCATTTGATATTTTAAACACTTTGGTCGAGCCAGATTTTCCAGATTCCACGGTTTGGTCGAGCAACTTGGTTTTGGTGCTTGTGTGCGCGGGACCTTTGGTTTGGACTTGAATGTGGGCCATCTGCCAATCGGCATGGGCGTTCGCCTTGGAGTTTCGACATCTTCCACCTTATTTTCCATTTGGAACATTTTGGTCGAGGTGGAATTGTCAGATTAGGTGTTTTGCTCGAGCAACTTGAATTGAGTGTTGGTCAGCTCGGCTGGGGGCCTGGAACTGCTTCAGCCGGTCGGCTGAATCTCAAATGTGATGTTTTCGGCGTAGAATCCCCTTTTTAGCTCGTTTCTTCTCTAAACCTCAAAATAGCCTGTAGAACAAAAGTGGAACTAACAAGCAAAAGTTAAATAGACAAAGTGTCTAATTTTGTGGGTTTAACTGTCTTAATGAATCATATAAATATGTTCCATCAACGAACTTAGACAAACCTTAGAATGAGACTAACTAGACTAACTTGGGACGAACAAAGACAAACTTTAGTCTAATTCTAAGGTTTGTCTAAGTTCGTCCAAAGTTAGTCTCTTTCTAAGGAGGAACTTAGACAAACCTTAGAATAAGACTAACGAGATTAACTTGGGACGAACAAAGACAAACTTTAGACTCATTCTAAGGTTTTTCTAAGTTCGTCCCAAGTTAGTTTAAGTTCGTCCCAAGTTTGTCTCTTTCTAAGGACGAACTTAGACAAACTTTAGAATGAGACTAACGAGACTAACTTGGGACGAACAAAGACAAACTTTAGTCTCATTCTAAGGTTTGTCTAAGTTCGTCCCAATTTAGTCTAAGTTCATCCCAAGTTAGTCTATTTCAGAGGACGAACTTAGACAAACCTTAGATTGAGACTAACGAGACTAACTTGGGACGAATAAAGACAAACGTTAGTCTCATTCTAAGGTATGTCTAAGTTCGTCACAAGTTAGACTCTTTCTAAGGACGAAGTTAGACAAACCTTAGAATGAGACTAACGAGACTAACTTGGGATGAACAAAGACAAAATTTAGTCTCATTCTAAGGTTTGTCTAACTTCCTCCCAAGTTAGTCCAAGTTCGTCCCAAGTTAGTCTCTTTCTATAGACGAACTTAGATACACCTTAGAATGTGACTAACGAGACTAACTTGGGAAGAGCAAAACACAAACTTTAGTCTTATTCTAAGGTTAGTCTAAGTTCGTCCCAAGTTAGTCTCTTTCTAAGGACAAACTTAGACAAACCTTAGAATGAGACTAACGAGACTGACTTGGGATGAACAAAGACAAACGTTAGGCTCATTCTAAGGTTTGTCTAAGTTCGTCCCAATGTAGTCTCATTCTAAGGACGAACTTAGACAAACCTTAGAATGAGACTAACGAGACTAACTTTGGACGAACAAAGACAAACTTTAGTCTCATTCAAAGGTTTGTCTAAGTTCGTCCCAAGTTAGTTTAAGTTCGTCCCAAGTTAGTCTCTTTCTAAGGACGAACTTAGACAAACCTTAGAATGAGACTAACGAGGCTAACTTGGGACGAAAAAAGACAAAATTTGGTCTCATTCAACGGTTTGTCTAAGTTCGTCCCAAGTTAGTCTCTTTCTAAGGACGAAATTAGATACATCTTAGAATGAGACTAGCGAGACTAACTTGGGACGAACAAAGACAAACTTTAGTCTCATTCTAAGGTTTGTCTAAGTTCGTCCCAAGTTAGTTTAAGTTCGTCCCAAGTTAGTCTCTTTCTAAGGACAAACTTAGACAAACCTTGGAAGGAGACTAACGAGACTAACTTGGGACGAATAAAGGCAAACGTTAGTCTCATTCTAAGGTTTGTCTAAGTTCGTTACCAAGGTAGTCTCATTCTAAGGACGAACTTAGACAAACCTTAGAATGAGACTAACGAGACTAATATGGGACGAACAAAGACAAACTTTAGTCTCATTCTAAGGTTTGTCTCAGTTCGTCCCAAGTTAGTTTAAGGTCGTCCCAAGTTAGTCTGTTTCTAAGGACGAACTTAGACAAACCTTAGAATGAGACTAACGAGACTAACTTGGGACGAAAAAGGACAAACTTTAGTCTCATTCTAAGGTTTGTCTATCTTCGTCCCAAGTTAGTCTAAGTTCGTCCCAAGTTAGTCTCTTTCTAAGGAGGAACTTAGATACACCTTAGAATGAGACTAACGAGACTAACTTGGGACGAACAAAGACAAACGTTAGTCTCATTCTAAGGTTTGTCTAAGTTCGTCCCAAGTTAGTCTCTTTCTAAGGACGAACTTAGATACACCTTAGAATGAGACAAAAGAGACTAACTTGGGACGAACAAACGACAAACTTTAGTCTCATTCTAAGGGTTGTCTAAGTGCGTCCCAAGTTAGTTTAAGTTTGTCCCAAGTTAGTCTATTTCTAAGGATGAACTTAGACAAACTTTAGAATGAGACAAACGAGACTAACTTGGGACGAACAAAGACAAATTTTAGTATCATTCGAAGGTTTGTCTAAGTTCGTCCCAAGTTAGTCTCTTTCTAAGGACGAACTTAGACAAACTTTAGAATGAGACTAACGAGACTAACATGGGACGAACAAAGACAAACTTTAGTCTCATTCGAAGGTTTGTCTAAGTTCGTCCCAAGTTAGTTTATGTTCGTCCCAAGTTAGTCTCTTTCTAAGGACGAACTTAGACAAACCTTAGAATGAGACTAACGAGATTCACTTGGGACGAACAAAGATAAACTTTAGTCTCATTCTAAGATTTGTCTAAGTTCGCCCCAAGTTAGTCTCTTTCTAAGGACAAACTTATACAAAGCTTAGAATGAGACTAACGAGACTAACCTGGGACGAACAAAGACAAACGTTAGTATCATTCTAAGGTTTGTCTAAGTTCGTCCCAAGTTTGTCTCTTTCTAAGGAGGAACTTAGACAAACCTTAGAATGAGACTAACAAGATTAACTTGGGACAAACAAAGACAAACTTTTGTCTCATTCTAAGGTTTGTCAAAGTTCGTCCCAAGTTAGTCTAAGTTCGTCCCAAGTTTGTCTCTTTCTAAGGACGAACTTTGACAAACCTTAGAATATGACTAACGAGACTAACTTGGGAAGAAGAAAGACAAACTTTAGTCTCATTCTAAGGTTTGTCTAAGTTCGTCCCAAGTTAGTCTCTTTCTAAGGACGAACTTAGACAAAGCTTAGAATGAGACTAACGAGACTAACTTGGGACGAACAAAGACAAACTTTAGTCTCATTCTAAGGTTTGTCTAAGTTCGTCCCAAGTTAGTTTAAGTTCGTCCTAAGTTAGTCTCTTTCAAAGGACGAACTTAGACAAACTTTAGAATGAGACTAACGAGACTAACTTGGGACGAACAAAGACAAACTTTAGTCTCATTCTGTGGTTTGTCTAAGTTCGTCCCAAGTTAGTCTAAGTTCGTCCCAAGTTAGTCTCTTTCTAAGGACGAACTTAGACGAACCTTAGAATGAGACTAAAGAGACTAACTTGGGACGAACAAAGACAAACGTTAGTCTCATTCTAAGGTTTGTCTAAGTTCGTCCCAAGTCAGTCTCATTCTAAGGTTTGTCTAACTTCGTCCCAAGTTAGTCCAAGTTCGTCCCAAGTTAGTCTCTTTCTATAGACGAACTTAGATACACCTTAGAATGAGACTAACGAGACTAACTTTGGAAGAACAAAAGACAAACTTTGGTCTCATTCTAAGGTTTGTCTAAGTTTATCCCAAGTTAGTACAAGTTCAGTCCAAAATTGTCACTTTCTAAGGACGAACTTAGACAAACTTAAGAATGAGACTAACGAGACTAACATGGGAAGAACAAAGATAAACATTTGTCTCATTCGAAGGTTTGTCTAAGTTCGTCCCAAGTTAATTTATGTGCGTCCCAAGTTAGTCTCTTTCAAAGGATGAACTTAGACAAACCTTAGAATGAGATTAACTAGACTAACTTTGGGACGAACAAAGATAAACGTTAGTCTCATTCAAAGGTTTGTCTAAGTTCATCCCAAAGTAGTCTCTTTCTAAGGACGAACTTAGACAAACCTTAGAATGAGACTAACAAGACTAACTTGGGACGAACAAAGACAAACTTTAGTCTCATTCTGAGGTTTGTCTAAGTTCGTCCCAAGTTAGTTTAAGTTCGTCCAAAGTTAGTCTCTTTCTAAGGACAAACATAGACAAACCTTATAATGAGACTAACGAAACTAACTAGGGACGAACAAAGACAAACTTTGTCTCATTCTAAGGCTTGTCAAAGTTCGTCCCAAGTTAGTCTCTTTCTAAGGATGAACTTAGACAAACCTTAGAATAAGACTAACGAGACTAACTTGGGAAGAAGAAAGACAAACTTTAGTCTCATTCTAAGGTTTGTCTAAGTTTGTCCCAAGTTAGTATAAGTTCGTTCCAAAATAGTCTCTTTCTAAGGACAAACTTAGACAAACCTTAGAATGGGACTAACGTGACTAACTTGGGAAGAACGAAGACAAACGTTAGTCTCATTCTAAGGTTTGTCTAAGTTTGTCCCAAGTTAGTCTCTTTCTAAGGACGAACTTAGACAAACTTTAGAATGAGACTAACGAGACTAACTTAGGGCGAACAAAGTCAAACGTTAGCCTCATTCAAAGGTTTGTCTAAGTTCGTCCCTAGTTAGTCTCTTTCTAACGACGAACTTAGACAAACCTTTGAATGACACTAACGAGACTAACTTGGGACGAACAATTACACACTTTAGTCTCATTCTAAGGTATGTCTAAGTTCGACACAAGTTAGTCCAAGTTCGTCCAAAGTTAGTCTCTTTCTAAGGACAAACTTAGATACACCTTAGAATGAGACTAAAGCGACTAACTTGGGACCAACAAAAGACAAACTTTAGCCTCATTCTAAGGTTTGTCTGAATTCATCCCATGTTAGTCTCTTTCTAAGGTTGAACTTAGACAAACCTTAGAATGAGATTAACGAGACTAACTTTGGGACGAACAAAGACAAACGTTAGTCTCATTCTAAGGTTTGTCCAAGTTCCACCCAAGGTAGTCTCTTTCTAAGGACAAACTTAGACAAACTTCAGAATGAG
This sequence comes from Rhodiola chrysanthemifolia, assembly GCA_033675395.1. NCBI lineage: Eukaryota > Viridiplantae > Streptophyta > Magnoliopsida > Saxifragales > Crassulaceae > Rhodiola > Rhodiola chrysanthemifolia. The sequence goes on along the minus strand of CM066207.1, from coordinate 34,467,375 downwards.
ACTAACGAGACTAACGAGACTAACTTGGGACGAACAAAGACAAACTTTATTCTCATTCTAAGGTTTGTCTAAGTTCGTCCCAAGTTAGTTTAAGTTCGTCCTAAGTTAGTCTCTTTCAAAGGACGAACTTAGACAAACTTTAGAATGAGACTAACGAGACTAACTTGGGACGAACAAAGACAAACTTTAGTCTCATTCTGTGGTTTATCTAAGTTCGTCCCAAGTTAGTCTAAGTTCGTCCCAAGTTAGTCTCTTTCTAAGGACGAACTTAGACGAACCTTAGAATAAGACTAACGAGACTAACTTGGGAAGAAGAAAGACAAACTTTAGTCTCATTCAAAGGTTTGTTCCAAGTTAGTCTCATTCTAAGGTTTGTCTAAGTTCATCCTTAGAAAGAAACTAACTTGGGACGAACTTAGACAAGCCTTAGAATGAGACTAAAGTTTGTCTTTGTTCGTCCCAAGTTAGTTTCGTTAGTCTCATTCTAAGGTTTGTCTAAGTTCGTCCTTAGAAAGAGACTAACTTGGGACGAACTTAAAATAACTTGGGACGAACTTAGACAAACCTTAGAATGAGACTAAAGTTTGTCTTTGCTCTCCCAAGTTAGTCTCGGTATTCTCATTCTAAGGTTTGTCTAAGTTCGTCCTTAGAAAGAGAGTAACTTGGGACGACTTAGACAAACCTTAGAATGAGACGAACTTCGACTAACTTGGGACGAAAATAGACAAACCTTAGAATGAGACTAACGAGACTATCTTTATTCGTCCCAAGTTAGTCTAAATACGTCCTAAGGAAGCGACTAACTTGGGACAAACTTAGAGAAACTTGGGCCGAACTTACACAAACCTTAGAATGAGACTAAAGTTTGTCTTTGTTTGTCCAAGTTAGTCTCGTTAGTTTCATTCTAAGGTTTGTCTAAGTTCGTCCTTAGAAAGAGACGAACTTAGGACGAACTTAGACAAAACTTAGAATGAGACTAAAGTTTGTCTTTGTTCTTCCCAAGTTAGTCTCGTTAGTCTCATTCTAAGGTTTTTCTAAGTTCGTCCTTAGAAAGAGACTAACTTGGGACGAACTTAGACAAAACTTAGAATGAGACTAAAGTTTGTCTTTGTTCGTCCCAAGTTAGTCTCGTTAGTCTCCTTCTAAGGTTTTGAAATTCTGTTGTCTGTTCAAGACAAGTTCAAGGTTGTGTTCTACCAGAGGCTGGAATACCTTAGTAAACAGTACCGTAAACAGAACAAATAGGAGCACACACGATATGATACCCAGTTCGGCGTTGCCTACTCTGGGGGGCTTCCCACACCCTAAAAGGGACACAAATCTTATTACGAGTTTAGGGCTACAAGTGGACTTACGCTTAAACAACACCTTGTTTGTAATAGCCTAGCCTCTAACACTCCGTCTCTCGGTTCACCGCAGCTCACCTCGATCCCCTATGGGTAGGACGAGACTCCCTCCCGACCTAGTCTTGGACCTCTCCCGAAGTCCAGAGCCTTCTCCCGAAGACTGATGCCTTCTCCCGAACGCGTGACTTGATCACTGTGTGTGTGCGCTTGGTTGATCTTCAAGAACAGTCTGAACATCACACTGAACAGACTGCTTCTTCGCCGTTGATATTCCGGTGTGGAATACTCAGCCGGCCGTCGCTGCTCCTCCAATCTCACGAATGCTCTCGTTTTTTCTTTCTCTCAGGAAGCGATGCTGATATGGACGCCCTAGCCTTCCATTTATATGCATTGGCGGTTCCCAAATCAGCTAGGATATTCATCGTCGAATATTTAGGAAATCTTTCCTAAATATTTTCATGCTTCCAAATCTTCTCTTCTTCAATTATCTTTTGAATATCCTTTGATTATCTTTGGCAACTTGAAAAAGTAGCTTCAATATCTTGCCAACCAATCTGATCTTCAACTGCTTCGAATCTTTAACTAATTCCAATCGGCATATCTTCGATATTTAGGAAATCTCCATATTAGGAAACTTCTTATCTTCAGTTCTGCCGTATGCGAGTTCCAGTAGTCGGTTCACCATTTCTTGACCTTCTGCTTGAACACTCTGAAGACGTTTTGACAAAACCCATGCCACATAGGAACAACAATCTCCCCCTTGGCATTTTTGGCAAAACCATCTAGACTTCAGAGATCACTCTCCCCCTTTTTGCCACAAAATAGGCAAGGAGAGTTCAAATCGGGAGGCTTGGTCTCCTCGGCATCGGGAGGCTTGTCTACTCCCCCTCGAACATAGCCTGGGTCAGTGACACATACTGTGAGTCTTTCGGACAATGGTGTCTCAGCAGGTGTTCGACCGCGGGTCAGCAAATAACAGGTTTTTGATGATTTTATTCCCTCCATCAGAGATTCTCGGCCCACGTTCTTTTTTTTGCTTCACTCTCCATTCTCGTGCCATCCTTGGAGTTGTTTCATGCTGTAACTTTCTGCGCACAGCCATGAACTCGTTACACCTGGGCTTGATGTGCCCCTTCTTGTGACAGTACCAACAGGCTCTTGAGTCTCTTCTCCATTCTCCGTTGGAACTCATCATGTTGGCCAGAGGGTACCTGTTCATCTCTCTGTTCACCGGCTGTTTAGCTTCGACAAACTCAATCTTTCCTGAACTGTTCCCATCAGTGTAGCAAATGCCTTTACGTCCTCCACTCATTCTCTGGGACTTCAGAATCGTATCTAGGTGTTTTGATCCCGAGTTTTGCATCTTCACTGATTTCTTGAACTGATTCAGCTCGTCCTGAACTGCCGCGTGGTTGTCCTTCTCCATCTCAATTTGTAATTTCAAGGACTTGACTTCTTCTAGAAAACATATCTCTCTTTGGCTCATGGCAGCATGTCTTTTCTTCAGTTCTTCCATGTCTCTAGCGTGCATGTCTTTGTCTTTCTCCATCTGCATCTTTAACGACGAGATAACATCAAGGAGTTCTACCTTTTCTTCAATCAGGACATCAACTCTCTCCCTTACCTTTTCCTTCTCATCCTTCATGCTTGTCACGTTGAAGTTAAGTCTATTATTCAGAGCTATAACTTCCTCTCACTTCTCATATAGAGCCTTGTAGTTTTTGAAGACACATTCATCTGTGACTTCTTCATCATAACTGCTGCTGGAGTGGTCAGCAGACTGTTCAGACATCGTTCTGGAATAGGTGTTGTCAAGCTCTTCACCTCTACGATCAGTTACGCTGGTGAATGCAACAAAGTTGTTCGAGTCATCCTCCTCCGAGTCGCTGGTGCTCCGGTTAGTATAATAAGCCTTCTTCTTCAGTGTGTTGGCGCATTCAGCTTGAATGTGACCATAGCCTCCACATTCTCGACACTGGATTACTTTGCCTTTATCACCCTTGAACACGTTGTTGTTCTCTCCAGGCCCGTTTCTCTTTTGAGAGTTTTCTCCTCTTCGACTCTGCGAGTTACACGTGGATTGATGTTCTCGATTGTATCCTCTTCTATTCAGCCTTTTCACAATCCTTTCAAGGTATTTGGCTATTATGGCGAGCTGTTCAGACTTGTCCTTGACGCTGTTCCACTCTTCAGTTACATCAGCCTTCAGTGCAACACATTCTACTGTCCTTCTTTGAAAATCATCTGGAAAATTCATCTCATATGTCCTTAGTGACCCCATGAGCTCGTCAAGCTTCATCTCGGTTATGTCTTGTATTTCCTCAATGGCAGTCACCTTCATAGCAAATCTTTGGGGCAAGGATCTCAGGACTTTTCCAGCCAGTCTCTCTTCCTTGATAGGTTTTCCCAGTGTCGCGGCTTCATTAGCGAGCTCTAGGACTCTAGTGTTGAACTCAGCAATTGTCTCTTCCTCCTTCATTTTCAAACCCTTGAATTTTGTAGTGAGCATCTGCATCCGTAAGTTCCTCACCTTGTCCGTTCCTTCACAAGCTGTTCTCAGAATATCTCATGCTTCTTTGGCAACTTCACAGTTACCAATCAATTTGAACACATTCTCATCCACGGCTGAAAATATAGCGGTCATAGCTATTGAGTTCCCGACAGCAGTCTTGTCATCAGCCTTAGTCCAACGCTCTTCAGGTTTTGGCACCACTTGTCCCTCACAATTCGTCATTGTCGGAGGGGTCCATCCAATCTGATGTTCCCTTGAGTGGCATGTATTTGGCAAAACATAGTTAGACAGTTCAAGCAAGAGTTCGGGGGGAGTTCGAACACTTTCTAAGACTACAGTACAGCGTGGAGGAGACGCCAAGATGCCTTCTGGAATGTTCGAAAAATTAAATGTCGGTTCGATCTGCTACTGGACAGCGAAGAATTCGATACTCAGATATTCGAATGAATATCTACATTGAAGGCGGCGTGCCTGACTTGGCAAGGGAGTCTTCGAATATTCTTCCTACCGATTTGATAAAGATACACATCAAAATATTTAGGAATATTTCCTAAATATTTTGATGAGATATCTGGAGCAGATTTGGACAGCGCCCTTGCATATAAATACTCAACCTAGGGCGTCCATATCTCGATCGCTTTCTGAGAGAAAAATACACGAGTGTGTTCTGCTGATCGGAGATTGGAGAAAGCGACGGCCGACTGTGTTTCCCCACTGGAAATTCATCGGCACTGGATCTGTCTGTTCTAGTGTGCTATTCAGACAGTCTAAGATAAGAGCTTACCGCTGCACACGACGAGTACTCACAACCAGCTTTCACGCGAAAGCTTCCGACTTCAGGAGAAGGTCGAGCTCGTTCAGACAGAAGGTTTGGACGAAGGGGATCAAGGTGAACTGCGGAGATCCTTGATTACAAATCTGAGAGACGGTGGCTTAGAAGCTGGGCGATTACGGACACGGCGTTTTCTGTAAGCATAAGTCCTCTTATTGTTCAAAGCACGTAATAAAGATTTGTGTCCCTTTTAGGGTGTGGGAAACCCCCCAGAGTAGGCTTAGCCGAACTGGGTATCATTCTGTGTGCCTTCACTTTGCTTTGCTTTCTGCACTGTCACAACGGAGTTCTAGGTCTGTCTCAAACAGTCCCTGGAACAGTAGCTTGAACAGGTCACTATATTTCAATTAGTATCAGAGCAAACACTCGACACACTGAGTGGGACCCTTGAACTGTTCAAAATGACTCTGAAGGAAGGACAAAGTATTTCCCGACCCCCACTTCTCGAAGGATCAAATTATGCCTCATGGAAGCCGAAAATGAAATCTTTTCTGAGATCCCTTGATGAGAAAGCTTGGAAGGCAGTATTGGTTGGATGGACTCAGCCCATGATGGAAAACCTCACTGGAGAAGTCGTTCCCAAACCGGAAGCTCTATGAGACAAGGCAGACGAGAAAGCCTCCATTGGAGATTCAAAAGCTATGAACGCTATTTTCTCTGGAGTGGATGAGAATGTACTGAAACTGATCATCAACTGTGAAGTTGCTAAGGAAACTTGGGATATCCTTCAAACTGGGTATGAAGGTACTGACAAGGTTCGCAATTCGCGCATGCAGATTGTGACAACAAAATTCGAGGAGATGAAGATAAAGGACAGTGAAACTATCCCTGAATTCAATGCGAGAGTACTAGATCTGTCCAATGAGGCTGCTGCACTGGGCAAACCTATTGATGAAGAAAGAATGGCTAGCAAAGTTCTGAGATCGCTCCCTCCAAGATTTGCTATGAAGATCACTGCCATTGAGGAGATGCATGATATCTCCAAACTGAAACTGGACGAACTCATGGGTTCTCTCAGAACTTACGAAATGAATCACGAAGCTGAATCCAATGTAGTCAGAGGAATTGCCCTGAAAGCAGATATATCTGACAGTGTGGCTGAGACAGACTGCAACACTGAGCAACTGGCAATGTTGGCTCAGAACTTTGGCAGGATGGTTCAAAAACTCAACAGACGTGGCCCTGATCAAGGTCAGTCTTCGTCAGGTAACTTTCGTAATTGGAAAAATGGCAAAACAAGGTTCAGTGAGAAAACTGAGGACCCTTCTGAGAAAGAGAAAGAAATTCAATGCCATGAGTGCAAGGGGTTCGGACACATCAAGGCTGAATGTGCTAACACCCACAAAAAGAAAAAGGCAATGGTTGCAAACCTCAGCGACAGTGATGAGGAGGAGGAAAATGAAACTACCAACTTTGTAGCATTTGCGTCTATCACAGAAGTATGCAGTGAATCCAGCCACATCAAGTCTTCGCAACCAACTCTTCTGATTGATGACTCTTCAGACAGCGACAATGAAGAACTCACGCAAAGACAAAGACCTGAATCATACAAAGACCTGCACGAAAAGTGGCTATTGGTGTTCAATCTGACAAAAAACTCAACGACACTGCTGCCACCATGACTGAAGAAAAGGACAAACTCTGGCAGGAAGTCGATATTCTGGTCACTCAGAAGGTGGAACTCCAGGCCACAGTCAATTCACTGAACACTCAGCTTACAGATATTAAGCAAGATAGGTTGTGTCTGCTGGCTCAGAAAACGGATCTCCTGGGAACTATCTCTTCCCTTAAAGTTAACATGGAGAAAGATCGTGAAACTTATCCAACTGGGATGGCGGGTCTGAGGAAAACTATTACGGATCTGAAACACAAAGAGGTGTTCCTCTTGAGGAAAGTGGAGTCTCTGGAACTCCAGTTAGAATCTGAGAAAATGGTTTATTCAGCCACTCGGAAGGAACTCAACCAGCTCAAACAGTCGGTAAAGATGTTGAACTCTGGGACTAAGGATCTAAATGAGATTCTCAGGTCTCAAAGAATGGAGTCTGGACACCAGGGTTTGGGTTTCACAGAAGAAGGAAGCTCAAAAGGTACAACATTTGTTAAAGGAAAACCAGTGACTGAACGAAACCCGGAACAGAAGGTGGGACAGAGACTGAATCAGCATCATGGAAAGAAGGTGAGACAGACCCCGAGACAGAAAGTGGATCTGTCCCAAGAAAAATCCACGACTGATCAAAGAAGAACTCGGAATGATCGAACTAGATCTTTCACAGAACAGAAAGAAGATCTCCGCACATGCTGGTACTGCTTTAAAATCGGACACATCAGACCAAGGTGTCATTTGTTCCTTGCTGAACGAAGAGCTATGAGCCACAAGAATAAACCTCGAATGCAACGGATCTGGGTACCAAAGGCAAGCGAGACCGTATGTCTGGCCGCGCTCAACTCATCATGCCACATAGGGAAAGATCACTGGGTCTTCGACAGTGGTTGCTCCGCTCATATGACAGGTAATTCTAAGTATCTTACAAATATTCGACCTGTTATAAAGAAGCAGTTTGTCATCTTTGGAGATGGAAGAAAGGGTCAGGTGATCGGCTGTGGGACATTGAAGGTTCCAGATCTTCCTGCCCTCAAGGACATTCTCTTGGTTGATGGATTGAAGTTGAATCTATTCAGCATTAGTCAACTATGTGATGATGGACATCTTGTCACCTTCACTCAAGACTCATGTCACGTATTGAACGAGGACGGAAGCTCATTAATGAAAGGGGACAGGTTTCCCAACAATTGCTACCTCATTGGTTCTACTGAACCGGTTGGTTCTTCGGCATATCTACCAAGTCGACGGATTGAGATGGGCTTGCGGCACAGGCGGATGGGGAATCTTACTCTCCAAAATTCAATGATGCTCAACTCAACTGAACTCATCCGAGGAAGGCCCAAGGAGACAGGAGAGTCTGACACACTCAGTGATGAATCGCGGATCAAGTCTCAGACAAAGAACTTGTCCCCCAACAGCTGTCAGCACTGTACTAGCAGAAAGGTAAAACTGATTCACATGAATATGAATGGATCGACAAAAGCAGGGAACTATGGGAGCCCCAAGCATGTTTCTGCGTGCATCGTTGGGCAGTCGTCCGAAGTTCTGAATAAACGCCCCATCAATCATGGATATGTTCGACAAGGCAGAATCGCACACACCCATGTTGATAAAACCATGTTCAGATCCAACAACCGTTCGCAGCGCCAAACAAGATTCGTTCCCCTACAGAGCAAGTATGCCGCAAAGCTAGCAAGTCTACGCCAGAAAACATGCGTGCCCTTACAAAGCAAGTATGCCACGAAGCTAGCAAGTCTCCAAAGAACGCATGCCCCCACTCCCCTCAAACTATCTAAACACAAAGGGAAACAGGAGAAAGTGATCCGTATGCGATTAAAGCCTACAGAGGTTGAGATCCTTAGATCCGTGCGGGGTCTAGGTGCTATCCGTATGCAACTGAATCCTGGAGAGATTGAGACCCTTAGATCTCTGCAGGGTCTAGGTGCTATCAATCACTAAGCCCGACAGGGCAGTGGTCAGTCAGAGTCGCAATTCCAGCAAAACAGTTGGACTGACCACTTAAGGAAGGGAGCTGGATTAGAAGATACAATTTTAGAAGATGAATATTTTTTTAATATTTCTGGGAGATATTTTCGTGCCGTTATAAGGAAAGGAGGTTTTATTCTTTTAACCATGTTTGGGAAGTGGAAAAGGAAATTCAATTTCAGACTCGTTGCCTCTTCCTTTCTGCTTCAATAACCCTAGCACAGCCGTTCCTCGCAAGTCTCCCCAAACCTTCATCTCTGCGGCAAGAATGGTTCACACCAGAAAATCCTCCAAATCAGTTAAGAAAGGTTCTTCGGAATCAAAGAAGGCGGACAAGAAATCATCTGATTCCATGGCGGCAAAGGCTCAAATTCCAAACCCGACTAAGTCGAAATTACCAATCAAGAAAAAGGCGTCGCCTTTAGTAGCAGAAACTTCGTCATTACCTTGTGTCAAAATCTCAGACGGCGTAGCAGTTTCCTCAATCCCGAATGTTGGGGTGGTGGAGAGGGAAGGACCGGAACCTGCTGCGAAGCAGATGGAAGTGTCTTCGCAACCTGCAGAGGAACCTCCTAAACCAACCGGTGCTAGGTCGACACCATTAAGTATCGTTCCTCCAAAAATCTTGTCTCATTCTGAGGTATCTTCAAACCCTACTGCTCAAATTGATTTTTCCTTGCATGTTAAAGAGGCAGTTGTTGAAAGGCAGCAAGTTGTTGATTGTGGTGAAGCCAGTAGGGCTGGTTTTGTGAAAACCTCTGTTGATTCTATGGATGTTGTTAGACCGGGAAAGTCTGCTTCTTAGGTGTCTGTGTGTTCGAAATCCTGGAAGGAGAAAATCCATGCATCTGGATATGTGCGCCCTTTTGGTCTACGAAGGAATGTGGTAGATCGTCAGGGTAAGACTTCTCAAAAGCTTCTCGTAAGATAAGTGCAGTAAGAAGACGCCCAGATGTGTCGTCAGAATCAGTGGATGATCAGGTTCCTGCTCCCACCTCTAAAGGAATGGTGACTGTTAGTGAAAATACAGATGGTGGCACAAGGGTTGTGCTTGAGTGTTCAGGTGGTGAACCGCAAACAAAGAAACGTGGTAGTCTGTCTGAAGCACCTGTGGCATCTAAACAGGATGATGAGCTTGATGACCTTTTCAATGACATCGATGCGGTCGTAGAGAATCTACAGAAGGAGGGTGTCACTGTTGTGCCAATGGGTGATCAGTCCTCTCTTGCCAAGGAAACCGTGCTTGAAGATGCTACTCTTGCCAGCAGTTCGGAAAGTGGAGATGTGGCAAGTTCTGCAGAAGATGTTCCATCTGGGTGTCAGCTCGATGCTAAGACAGTCGTGTCTCCAGAGATCTCTGGCTCGGAGGCTGGGTCAGCTGAAAAAGCAGTTCCAGTCAGTTTACAAGACAAGGCTGTGATTGATATGGAGGAGGATGCTGCCCAGACTGTCTCTCTGTCTGACACATCTTCTGAGGATGCTCAAAATGTTGTTCCTCTTACAATTCTCAGGAAAGAACAGAGTGCCATAATAAAGAAGAAGAATGCTGTTGAAAGCCCCGCCAAGAAAGTCAGTACAAATAAGGAAGATGTTAGTAAGGCTACAGGAGAGGTCATCAGGGCTAAAAAGAGAAAGCGTGAAACCTCTGCACCTGCTTTTGAGGACGCTCCAGTCGGGATTGTGAAGAAAGGGATCTGGTTTGCTTCCAAGGATGCAGCTCGAAAGTGGAAGGCTGTCTAGAAACGAAAGATTATCCCTGAACGTCGCCTTGATGCTACTCGATACAAAGGTAAAGAGGTGGTGCATACTCTGAGGCAAAACTGACAGATCTGGACTCTCACCAAGTGTAAGCCGTTCAATGAACAGCTGATTCGTGAAGCCATGGCGAACCTTCCTCCGCAGTTTGGAGTTGCTGGGGATAAAGACTATGGGGTGGTCTACTTGAGGGGGAGACGAATTATCATCAATCCTGAGCTTATCAACACTTACTTCCAGATGGATGACCCAGAAGTTGATGAGGAAGTGACGGACTATGACAAAATTGCGGACACTATCACTGCTGGTTCCGTCCCATTGTGGCCTGACACCGTTGTGGCCACAGCTGATTTGTCAACCTTCTACTCAATGCTTTTCTTCATTGCTGTGTTCAACTGGAAGCCCTCCTCCCATCACTCAACTGTCAGCAAAGATGTGGCTCTACTGATTTACCAGATTGGGAACAAGAAGTTGTTCAATCTGGGTCGAGTCATGTTTAAACAGATCGCTGAACACGCTATCTCCTGCCGTTCTCTTCACCAGATTTGCTTCCCATCTCTCATCTATTAGTTGATCATCAATCAAGCTCCAGAACTGAATGATCCGAATGGCCGTCTCTCCAAAGCTCCTCAACAATTCTCGGTCGATCATAAGCTCTTCAAAGGGCGGCACGTGAATGATCTCAAGGAGGCAGGACAGCGAGGAATGGGCATTCCAGAGTCCTCAAAGCAAGGGGGTGCCAGGATGGGACGTGATGAGAGGTCCAGGCTGATGAAAATGTTGGAAGCCATTATCGCAACTACTAAGAAGCAACGCAAGCAGATCAACAAGTTGGCCCGAGCTCTGCGCTATCCAAGTGATGATGAAGATGTGGATGAGGAATCTGATGGTGATTCCGATGGAAGGTCGTCGGCATGAAGGTCCTCTACTGTCACTTTTGAACTCTGAACCTTAAATACTTTTGTTTTTAGTGCTTGTTCTGGCACATCGGTTCGTTCTGTTTGAACTTAGATTGGACCCCTTGCCAGTCTGTGGCAAAAAGGGGGAGTATTTTGAGAGGTCACATTTTTTGTTTCTCTCAAGGTTGTCTAATGTCTAGATAGTTAGATAGATCTAGTTATCTAGTAGATTTGGTTTTGCCAAAATGCCAAGGGGGAGATTGATGTTCCCTTGAGTGGCATGTATTTGGCAAAACATAGTTAGACAGTTCAAGCAAGAGTTCAGGGGGAGTTCGAACACTTTCTAAGACTACAGTACAGCGTGGAGGAGACGCCAAGATGCCTTCCGGAATGTTCGAAAGATTGAATGTCGGTTCGATCTGCTACTGGACAGCGAAGAATTCGATACTCAGATATTCGAATGAATATCTACATTGAAGGCGGCGTGGCTGACTTGGCAAGGGAGTCTTCCAATATTCTTCCTACCGATTTGATAAAGATACACATCAAAATATTTAGGAATATTTCCTAAATATTTTGATGAGATATCTGGAGCAGATTTGGACAGCGCCCTTTGATGAGTCGTAGTTGTACGACTATTTTATGTGTTAAAACCCCGTCTTTTAGTGTTTGCCTGTATGTTATTTCACTACCTGTGTGTAGTTTTCGTTCTCAGGTACATTCGGAGACCATGGAAGGAATATCGGCTAAAGAGAGCCTGTAGAAGATGTTTTGCATCGAAGGAATGAAGTCCAAGTGTTTGAAGGCTGACTCAGTCTTAGGGGCGGACGTCTGAAGAATTACGGGCGCGGACGTCTACTGATTTATCATAATTGTTGAGACGTCCGCGGGGACTAAATGAAGGAGACGTCCGCGGATGCCACCTGGCAGTCGAATTCATTGTTTTTCATTTGCAATCTCGAAGGGACATAATACAGAACTCGAGGGGACAGAGAAGAGGGGCGGCTGGCTCTGGAATTAGAGGAGAAAATCAGATTCATCTAGGGTTAGTCGAAGTTCGGTTTGGAGAGAAGAGTTCTTGGAGTAGGATTCCGATTGAGGATTCGTTGCTGGATTCGAGTGTTGAAGTAGAGCTGTAGATTGGTGGAGGATTCGTCATCAGTATTTCATTTCATTCCATTCAAAATACTTGATGATGTATTCCATTACGATGAGTAGCTAAACTCATATGTGTAGGCTAGAACTCCAAATTGTGATGTATTGACTTGAGACTTCTATTGATTTCTATGTTTTGCGTCATATTACTATACTATGTTCATGGAATGGATGTGCTAGCATGAGTGGAACCCTAGCGGGGGAGCTTTTGTTTGGTTGTTGATTTCGATTGTCAAGTTTACTAGCAACCTAGCGGGGATAGCAAACTAGGACACGAGTAATATACCACTAGGATTAAACACCCTAGGACAACTTGTTTATATGTTCATGCAACTCTAGCGAGTTAGGGTCTTGATTATCGCTAGCGCGAGATTAAGTACTAGAACAAGAACGGGGAGTGTAACCCTAGCGGGGAAGCTCTAAGTTGTAGAGCATTAGGAATCAAAACGGATTTGTCAATGATTTAGTCTTGCATCACAGTCGAAAGTTCTAGCTTGCACTTCTCTTTGATATTACATCCCTGAATTCGTGTGACGATTGCTCTCGTGATAATTAATCATTGTTGCTTACAAAGAAACGTTGGTCTCATTCTATGGTTTGTCTAAGTTACTCCTCAGAAAGAGACTAACTTATGACGAACTTTGACAAACCTTAGAATGAGACTTAAGTTTGTCTTTGTTCGTCCCAAGTTAGTCTCGTTAGTCATATTTTAACGTTTGTCTAAGTTCGTCCTTAGAAAGAGATTAACTTGGAACGAACTTAGAAAAACCTTAGAATGTGACTTAAGTTTGTCTTTGTTCGTCCCAAGTTAGTCTCATTCTAAGGTTGGTCAAAGTTCGTCCTTAGAAAGAGACTAACTCGGGACGAACTTAGACAAACCTTAGAATGAGACTAACGTTTGTCTTTGTTCGTCCAAAGTTAGTCTCTTAAGTCTCATTCTAAGGTTTGTCTAAGTTTGTCCTTAGAAAGAGACTAACTTCGGAGGAACTTAGACAAACCTTAGAATGAGACTAACATTTGTCTTTGTTCGTCCCAAGTTAGTCTCGTTAGTCTCATTCTAAGGTTTGTCTAAGTTTGTCCTTAGAAAGAGAGTAACTTGGGACGAACTTAGACAAACCTTAGAATGAGACTAACGTTTGTCTTTGTTCGCCCAAGTTAGTCTCGTTTGTCTCATTCTAATGTTTGTCTAAGTTCGTCCTTAAAAAGAGACTAACTTGGGAGGAACTTCGACAAACCTTTGAATGAGACTTAAGTTTGTCTTTGTTCGTCCCAAGTTCATCTCGTTAGTCTCATTCTAAGGTTTGTCTAAGTTCGTCCTTAGAAAGAGACTAACTTGAGACGAACTTAGACAAACCTTAGAATGAGACTAAAGTTTGTCTTAGTTCGTCCCAAGTTAGTCTCGTTTATCTCATTCTAAGGTTTATTTAAGTTTGTCCTTAGAAAGAGACTAACTTGGGACAAACTTAGACAAACCATAGAATGAGACTAACGTTTGTCTTTGTTCGCCCAAGTTAGTCTCGTTAGTCTTATTCTAACATTTGTCTAAGTTCGTCCTTAGAAAGACACTAACTTGGGAGGAACTTCGGCAAACCTTTGATTGCGACTTAAGTTTGTCTTTGTTCATCCCATGTTCGTCTCGTTAGTCTCATTATAAGGTTTGTCAAAGTTCGTCATAAGTTAGTCTCTTTCTAAGGACGAACTTAGACAAACCTTAGAATGAGACTAAAGAGACTAACTAGGGACGAACTTAGACAAACCTTAGAATGAGACTAAAGTTTGTCGATGTTCGTCCCAAGTTAGTCTCTTTAGTCTCATTCTGAGGTTTGTCTAATTTTGTCCTTAGAAAGAGACTAACTTGGGAAGAATTAGACAAACCTTAGAATGAGACTAACGTTTGTCTTTATTCTTCCCAAGTTAGTCTCGTTAGTGTCATTCTAAGGTTTGTCTAAGTTCGTCCTTTGAAAGAGACTAACTTGGGGCGAACTTAGACAAACATTAATAAAACTTAAGTTTGTCTTTGTTCGTCCCAAGTTAGTCTCGTTAGTCTCATTCTAAGGTAGTCTCATTCTAAGGTTTGTCTAAGTTCGTCCTTAGAAAGAGACTAACTTGGGACCAACTTAGACAAACCGTAGAATAAGATTTAAGTTTGTCTTTTTTCGTCCCAATTTAATCTCTTTAGTCTCATTCTAACGTTTGTCTAAGTTCGTCCTTATAAAGAGAATAACTTGGGATGAACTTAGACAAACCTTTATATGAGACTTAAGTTTGTCTTCGTTCGTCCCAAGTTCGTCTCGTTAGTCTCATTCTAAGGTTTGTCTAAGTTCGTCCTCAGAAAGAGACTAACTTGGGACGAACTTAGATAAACCTTTCAATGAGACTAAAGTCGGTCTTTGTTCGTCCCAAGTTAGTCTCATTCTAACGTTTGTCTAAGTTCGTCCTTAGAAAGAGACTGACTTGGGAGGAACTTCGACAAACCTTTGAATGAGACTTAAGTTTGTCTTTGTTCGTCCCAAGTTAGTCTCGTTAGTCTCATTCTACGATTTGTCTAAGTTCATCCTTAGATAGAGACTAACTTGGGACGAAGGTCGACAAACCTTAGAATGAGACTTAAGAGACTAACTTGGGACGAACTTAAACAAACCTTAGAATGAGACTAATGTTTGTCCATGTTCGTCCCAAGTTAGTCTCTTTAGTCTCATTCTGAGGTTTGTCTAATTTTGTCCTTAGAAAGAGACTAACTTGGGACGAATTAGACAAACCTTAGAATGAGACTTAAGTTTGTCTTTGGTCATCCCTTGTCTAAGTTTGTCCTTAGAAAGAGACTAACTTGGGACGAACTTAGACAAACCTTAGAATGAGACTTAAGTTTGTCTTTGTTCGTGACAGGTGTCGTTGTACCCGTCAAAAATAATATTTCTTATTCCGACTAGCAAGTGGTAAGTCGGGTCGTATCCACAGAGATTGATATGAGAATCTGTTCACTAAGTATGAAAGTGACGATGGTAAATTCAAATAAGTAAATAAAACAAAATCACAAGCAACAATGATCACTTATCAAGAGAGCAATCGTCACACGAATTCTAGTATATAATATCAAAGAGAAGTGCAAGCTAGAACTTTAGACTGTGATGCAAAACCAAATCATTGACAAATCCGTTTTGATTTCTAATGTTCTACAACTTAGAGCTCCCCCGCTAGGGTTCCACTCGTGTTAACAAAGTCAATTCCTTAAACAACGCATAGTAATATGACACAAAACACAGAAATCAATATAGGTCTCAAGTCAAAACATCACAATGTCGAGTTCTAGCCTACACATATGAGTTTAGCTACTCATCGTAAGAGAATACATCATCAAGTTTATGAATGGGATGAAACGAAAATACTGATGACGAATTCTCCGCCAAGCTGCAGCTCCACTCTAGTACTTGAATCCAGCAACGAATCCACGCTCAAGCTTCTTCAATTGGAATCCTACTCCAAGAGCTCTCTTCTCCGAATCGAACTTCGAACGAACCCTAACCTTCCTGATTTTTCTCTCTAAGTCCAGAGCCAGCCGCCCCTCTTCTGTCTCTGCGAGATCTGTCTGTTTTTTCCCGAGATTGCAAATCAGAAATAATGAAATTCGACTGCCAGCTGGCCCCGCGGACGTCTCTTGATTTAACGTCCGCGGAGGTCTTAACAATTATGGAAATTCTTCAGGCCTAAGCGAATGTAATCCTTCAGGCCTAAGCGAACTGCACTGACTCAAACTTCCAGCTCTTCGGACTTCATTTCTTCGGCGCAAAACATCTTCTAATAGGCTCCCTTTAGCCGATATTCCTTCCATGGTCTCCGAATGCACCTGAGAATGAAAACTACACACAGATAGTGAAATAATACACATGCAACCACTAAGAGACGGGGTTTTAACATAGAAAATAGTCGTACAACTACGACTTATTAAACTACCCCACACTTGAACTTGTTCGTCCCGAACAAGAACAAAGCCATAGAAAGAATTAACAACGCACTAGTCATGCCAATCCTCACATCTCAATCCCAAATCCAGCCAATTATCTTATCATGCTTAAGATGCTAACAATGCGAGTATAGATAGATTTTTCGATACTTGTTACCTCGCGAGTTGAAATCCAAATGACCTTGGATGATTGGGAGATAGTCCCCTTTAGGTACCACGGACACTGCATTCTTTTCTGAGTTTTGGTCTTTAGATTGAGTTGGCGGCTTTCTCTGACACATGATTAATTCACCGCTTTCATACCGTTGAGTCTTGAATTCCTTAAGTTGTATGGACATTGATAAACGACACATCTTGCTTGAATCAATCAGATTTTGATTTTTTTTCTTACTTGATGGTTTGCCTTCGGCTTTTGAATTTGTTTCTTGTCCCCATAATTGTTTGCGCCCTTGAACCACTCCAATCATAACCTCCGGATAACAGCATAGGAGTGCATCCCGCTCTTTTCTAATCCTCGTCTTTACTGCATGAGGCAAGGTAGGGGTTACCCACCCATTCCCAGCTACTCCGACTAGAGATGGACAGTTTGTTTTCTCTGTCCCGCCACCATTGCGAACGCATGAATAAACTTGTATAACTTGGTGACGGAGCGACTTTCAGGACTAGGCTAGTGAAGCGTCAACCTCCACCGCTTTTCTCAATCATCAGAACCATAACTCAAAATTTCCTGCAACTTGCCGTACCTTTCTAGGACATTTCTGTCAACTCCACATCCCTGCGTATCACAACTCACAAGAACAAAGCATCGAAAATTTTGAAATTTCGCATTTTTAGTCAAATGAGCACAATAGTCATACAAAGCTAAAAATAAGATTTCGACATAGGAGAAAAGCATAGCAGTACATCATCAGTTCGTCACGAGTTCATCAAGACAAGACACATAACATGAAATATAAAACAGACACGGCACACGACTAACTCTATAACATCCCACCCCACACTTAAATTGACTCGTGTCCTCACGGAACGACTCAAGAGATAAGATGGACAAACAAGACAGACTCAAATAAAAATAAAAATAGAGGAACTGGTACTCCCCTAATAGTCTGCGATGTACCGCGGCCGTCTTCATCATTTCATTCCGCGGACGTCTGATGATTTAGCATAAGTTGTTTAGGCGTCCGCGATTTAATTGTTCAGGCGTGCGCCCAAGCCACTGATGTTGAGTTCCTTTCTTCATTCAATCACCTGAAACTACCAGAAACAAAGATGCACTCGGGGCGCATTATCAGGGTACCAATTCCACTAATTAATCTACTAAAAACATGTGTAAAGTAAAAACACACCGGGTTGCCTCCCGGTAAGCGCCTTTGTTTTACGTCCTTGGATGGACATTACCTCTACGGGATCACAAGTTAGGATCCCAAGGCTGCTCCAAGTCAAACTTACCACTCAGCGTGCTCCTCTCCTCAGCACTTCCACAAGTTAATCGTTTCTCAATGCTCCGCCCGCCATCAGGTGGCTTCGATCTCTAGTTCTTTTCTGTAGGTGTCCACCACTTTTGCGCACCCACCCCACACTTTTGTTTCTTTACTCACTTTTCATCTGGTGGGCGTGTTTTCCTTGTTACCTTCAGCTTCTCACTGACACCCTGAATCAAACGCAACGATTCAGCATTTATATTATCAAAACAAGTTTTACCAGCTATCTCAGGTGGTTTCCCTGCATAAGGCTGGTGGTCATCCTCAAAGACACGAAACTCAGCCATCTTGCCACCATATTTGAGCATTATAATACCCTCAGCGACATCAATCTTCGCCTTCGTCGCAAACAAGGTAGGTCATCCTAGAATGAGTGTTGGCGACTCCTTAGTCTGGGTGTCCTCCATCTGCAAGACATAAAAATCTGCATGCACAACAACTTCTCCAACATTCAAGGTTAAATTCTCAAGCAAACCATAGGGATGAACACATGACTTGTTGCCTAACTCAATAGTTAACTTGGCCGGTTTCATCGGTCCAAGTTTCAATGAAAAGTATAGGTCATAAGGCATCACATTAATAGACGCTCCCAAATCAATCAAATAGTGGGGAACAAGCGTGTTATCAATGCCACAGGTCACCGTGAAGGCACCTGAGTCTCTAGTTTGATTGGTCAATGCTCCTTGTTGCTCTCGCTTCAATTCTTGCATTTGTGCGTTGGTTCTCGTGTCCTCTTACCCCTTCCATTGAATCTCATTGTTTATAGCTTCGTGACGCTCAATAACCTGCATGGGAAATGGCGATGGCGCAAGAGGGTTAGAATTCAAAATCTGGAAATTGCTTACTGGGAATTCCGTCCACGTCTCTTGATTATCCTCCGCCCACGTCTCTTGATTTTGCATCAATTCATCAGGCGTCCGCGGTTTAATTGTTGAGACGTCCGCCTGCTCCACTGAGTTCGAATCTTCATTCAGCTCTTCTTTCTTTCCTTCAGCCTTCATCTCCTCTTCATCCTTTATCACAATCACACTCACATTTTACCTTGGATTGGGGATCGTTTGCGACGGCAGCTTCCCTTTGTCTTCTCGCATTTTGTAAACGGCGCTGGCAATTTGAGACACTTGCTTCTTTAGCTCGTTAACGTCTCCAGCTTGTTGGCCCATCTTTTGAGTGAGTTCCTTGAACATGCCTCTCATTTCCTCTCTCAATTCCTTGATCGGGTCCTCGTCTCCTTGTTTGGTGTGTGGTGGTTTGTATAGCTGCTTTTGTGGGTACGAGGATTGCCCCACATCGTAACTGTTGTTCCTTTGCCAACCACCATCATTTTGCCTAGGTTGCCATTTGTTGTTGCCTTGGTATCCATCATACCTCCTTGGCGGCAAATCTCCCTTGTTCACGTAGCCCACTACATTCACGTCTTCTGTTCTTTCCTGAAAAACAGCGTTATCATTATTCATTGGATTAAAAGTGGACTTGTTTACCTTACACTCCACTTGTTGATTGCCTTGTGGTTTCTGCGTCACTATTTGAGCCATCATATTCTTCAGTTCCTGCAATTCAGAATGTACATTCACGTTAGCAACTGGTGCAGGTTTATATGTTTCTTCTAAATACCTTGTGCTCTCGGCAACTCTCTCAAACAACTCCCATATCTCCTCGGGGTACATGTCAAGGATAGACCCTTGAGCCGAGGCATCTAGCATTCTTCTTTCCATTAGAATCATCCCATCCATGAAGTATTCAAGCAACATCCTTTGTGGGATTCCATGATTCGGACAATTCTCTTCCAATAGCCTAAACCTCTCCAAATAATCGAACAACGTTTCTCCACGTCCTTGTCTAAGCATAGAGAGCTCCTTTCTTGTTTGAGCCGCCTTCGAATGGGAGTAGTACTTGTCCATGAACTTCCTTTGCAATTGTTCCCATGAAATAATCGAACCTGAAGGCAAAGACAATAACCAAGATTTAGCTTGACTTACTAAAGAAAAAGGGAATGCCTTTAATTTAAAAAGATTTTCCGGAACCGATGCCGATTTCATGGACGTGCAAACTCCATGAAATTCCTTCAAGTGCCTTAGGGGGTTCTCATCGGGCATTCCTCCAAACTTGGGCAAGTGGTGTATCACCCCACCCTTTATCTCGATATCTTCTGCGTCCTCATCCAACCTAATGCACCAAAGTGCCTCATCAATATACGGCGCACAAACTCCTCTCATAGTGCGTCCCAAATCCCGACGCCTTGCTAACTGTCCATAATGGTTTCCTCCACCGAGGTATTCTCGATCCAACTCATCGTTGTAATCTTCGTGTCTAGCTGCACGATGTCTAGCAAACTCATTCACTAATCGCTGATTTCTGGGGGTGGTACTCTTTGATTAACAGGGGGCAGTCCTTGCCTCTGTTCTTGCATGTTATCTCCTATCACACTACTTCGCTCTTCCTGATCTCGTTCAACACTTCTCTGTGACATTGTTACTTAAACAGAAAAATAATCAAGTGACAAAATAAAAGACAGTAAAATAAAACCAAGAGAAAGAAATACGTAGTGAGATTCTTCGTTACCAATCCACGGCAACGTCGCAAAAATTTGACAGGTGTCGTTGTACCCGTCAAAAATAATATTTCTTATTCCGACTAGCAAGTGATAAGTCGGGTCGTATCCACAGAGATTGATATGAGAATCTGTTCACTAAGTATGAAAGTGACAATGGTAAATTCAAATAAGTAAATAAAACAAAAGCACAAGCAACAATGATCACTTATCAAGAGAGCAATCGTCACACGAATTCAAGTACATAATATCAAAGAGAATTGCAAGCTAGAACTTTCGACTGTGATGCAAAACCAAATCATTGACAAATCCATTTTGATTTCTAATGTTCTACAACTTAGAGATCCCCCGCTAGGGTTCCACTCGTGTTAACAAAGTCAATTCCTTAAACAACGCATAGTAATATGACACAAAACACAGAAATCAATATAGGTCTCAAGTCAAAACATCACAATGTCGAGTTCTAGCCTACACATATGAGTTTAGCTACTCATCGTAAGAGAATACATCATCAAGTTTATGAATGGGATGAAACGAAAATACTGATGACGAATTCTCCGCCAAGCTGCAGCTCCACTCCAGTACTTGAATCCAGCAACGAATCCACGCTCAAGCTTCTTCAATTGGAATCCTACTCCAAGACCTCTCTTCTCCGAATCGAACTTCGAACGAACCCTAACCTTCCTGATTTTTCTCCTTAAGTCCAGAGCCAGCCGCCCCTCTTCTGTCTCTCCGAATCGAACTTCGAACGAACCCAGTACTTGGGAATTTCGACGGCCAGCTGGCCCCACGGACATCTCTTGATTTAACGTCCGCGGAGGTCTTAACAATTATGGAAATTCTTCAGGCCTAAGCGACTGTAATCCTTCAGGCCTAAGCGAACTGCACTGACTCAAACTTCCAGCTCTTCGGACTTCATTTCTTCGGCGCAAACCATCTTCTAATAGGCTCCCTTTAGCCGATATTCCTTCCATGGTCTCCGAATGCACCTGAAAATGAAAACTACACACACGTAGTGAAATAATACACATGCAACCACTAAGAGACGGGGTTTTAACATAGAAAATAGTCGTACAACTATGACTTATCAGTTCGTCCCAAGTTAGTCTCGTTAGTCTCATTCTTAGGTTTGTCTAAGTTTGTCCTTAGAAAGAGACTAACTTGGGACGAATTAGACAAACCTTAGAATGAGACTTAAGTTTGTCTTTGTTCATCCCAAGTTAGTCTCGTTAGTCTCATTCTAAGTTTTGTCTAAGTTTGTCCTTAGAAAGAGACTAACTTGGGACGAACTTAGACAAACCTTAGAATGAGACTTAAGTTTGTCTTTGGTCGTCCCAAGTTAGTCTCGTTAGTCTCATTCTTAGCTTTGCCTAAGTTCATCCTTAGAAAGAGACTAACTTGGGACAAACTTAGACAAACCTTAGAATGAGACTAAAGTTTGTCTTTGTTCGTCCCAAGTTAGTCTCGTTAGTCTCATTATAAGGTTGTCTAAGTTTGTCCTTAGAAAGAGACTAACTTGGGACGAACTTAGACAAACCATAGAATGAGACTAACATTTGTCTTTGTTCGCCCAAGTTAGTCTCGTTAGTCTCATTCTAACGTTTGTGTAAGTTCGTCCTTAGAAAGAGACTAACTTGGGAGGAACTTCGGCAAACCTTTGATTGAGACTTAAGTTTGTCTTTGTTCATCCCAAGTTCGTCTCGTTAGTCTCATTCTAAGGTTTGTCTAAGTTCGTCCCAGGTTAGTCTCTTTCTAAGGACGAACTTAGACAAACCTTAGAATGAGACTAAAGAGACTAACTAGGGACGAACTTAGACAAACCTTAGAATGAGACTAAAGTTTGTCGATGTTCGTCCCAAGTTAGTCTCTTTAGTCTCATTCTGAGGTTTGTCTAATTTTGTCCTTAGAAAGAGACTAACTTGGGACGAATTAGACAAACCTTAGAATGAGACTAACGTTTGTCTTTATTCATCCCAAGTTAGTCTCGTTAGTGTCATTCTAAAGTTTGTCTAAGTTCGTCCTTCGAAAGAGACTAACTTGGGGCGAACTTAGACAAACATTAGATTAAAACTTAAGTTGTCTTTGTTCATCCCAAGTTAGTCTCGTTAGTCTTATTCTAAGGTAGTCTCATTCTAAGGTTTGTCTAAGTTCGTCCTTAGAAAGAGACTAACTTGGGACGAACTTAGACAAACCTTAGAATAAGATTTAAGTTTGTCTTTTTTCGTCCCAATTTAGTCTCTTTAGTCTCATTCTAACGTTTGTCTAAGTTCGTCCTTAGAAAGAGACTAACTTGGGATGAACTTAGACAAACCTTTATATGAGACTTAAGTTTGTCTTTGTTCGTCCCAAGTTCGTCTCGTTAGTCTCATTCTAAGGTTTGTCTAAGTTCGTCCTTAGAAAGAGACTATGATGTTCCCATGAATGGCATACTGTTTGGCAAAACGGCTTTAGAACTGTTCGAGCAAATGTTCAGGGGGAGTACGAACACATTCTGGAACTACTGAACAGCGTTTAACAGACGCAGAAGATATTTTCCGGAAGGATCTGGATCTAATATCTTTTCATTTTAATGTCGGCCAGCGAAGCATTCGATTTCCAGATATTAGAATGAATATCTTCATCAAAACAGCGTGGCTGACTTGGCGAGGAAGTTTGCAAATATTGCCTATTCCGTTTGTCCTCTGGAAGGTTCTAAAGATCGAGGATCTTTAGATTCGAACTGATATTGGCCAGCGTGTTTTTCGAGCGTCAAATATCCGAACATCTTGTGAAGTCGACGTGGCTTACTTAATGAGGAAGATAGCTCGAATATTCCTTCTTATGATTTGATAAAGATACACATCAGAATATTTGGGAACATTCCCGAAATATCTGATGGGAGTATCTGAAGCAGTTTAGGGTTTCGTCTTTACATATAAATGTATTGCAAAGGCGTCCCGGTTCTTTGTCGCTCCAGCAGAGAAAATAAACACAAGGAAAATCCCTACCGATTGGAGAAGGAGCGGCAGCCGATTGTATTCTCCCTACTGGAAATACATTGATGTGCGTTCAGTCTGATCCGTGCCATTCAGACTGACTGGAGTTGATCACGTTCAAGTGCACAAACAAAGGAAAACAAGCTTTCGAGAGAAAGCATCCGAGCTTCAAGTGAAGGTCGAGTACGTTCGGATAGTAGATCTGGACGAAGGGGATCGAGGAGAGTTGCGACAAACCTCGGTTGCAAATCTGAGAGACGGAGTGTTAGTGGTGAGACTATTACATGGTGTAAGAGTAAGTCCCTTTGGAAAACCCTAAACTCGTAATAAAGATTTGTTGTCCCTTTTCCGGGTGTGGGAAACCCCCCAGAGTAGGCCTGGCCGAACTGGGTTACCAATCTGAGCGTGCTCCTGTTTTGTTTGTTCTATTATATTGAACTGTTGTGTTAAGAGTTCAAGGTCTGGTTGAACTACACCTGGAACACTTGCTTGAACAGGGGATAGAATTTCAATTGGTATCAGAGCAAACACTCGACACACTGAGTGGGATCCTTGAACTGTTCAAGATGACTCCAACGGGAGGTCAAAACACAACCGAAGATGACAAAAATTGTTCACGTAGAATAGAGGTGTCTGAGGTATTGACTGAGGTATTGACTGAGACTGACAGCACTCGCTTTCAACTAAATATGTTGGCTCGAAGGTTTGACAGAATGGCCAGAAAGCTCGATAAACGCAGACCTGAGCAAGACATTCCCCAGTCAAGCATGCTTCACATCTGGGAGTCAGACACGAAGATCTACAGAAATAAAATCGTTTGCACAGTTGCCTTCAGCTCATCAAGTCACATGGAGAAAGACCGCTGGTACTTCGACAGCGGATGCTCTGCGCATATGACAGGTAACTCTAAGTTTCTCACGCATATTCGACCTGTCACAAAGAAGCAGTTTGTTACTTTCGGCGATGGAGGGAAGGGTCAGGTGATCGGCTGTGGGACATTGAAGGTTCCGGATCTTCCTGTTCTCAAAGACGTACTACTTGTTGAAGGACTAAAAGTGAATCTCATCAGTATCAGTCAACTTTGTGATGGAGGATTTCATGTACAATTCACCCATGACTCCTGCCAAGTTCTGAACAAGGAAGGAGGGACACTGATGAAAGGATGTAGAGCAGACAACAATTGTTACCTCATTTGGTCCGCCAGAACAGTTACATGCCTTTCAAGTCAAGCAGATGAGATGTCACTCTGGCACAGGAGATTGGGTCATCTGAATCTCAAAACACTGAAGAAGCTCAGCTCGTCTGGTCTCATCCGAGGGATGCCCAATGTTAAAGGTGACATAGATGTCCTATGTGGAGAATGCCAGATCGGTAAACAGACTAAAGCATCTCATTCGAACACCACCCAGATCAGTACCAGCAGACCACTCGAACTGATCCATATGGATCTTATGGGGCCAATGCAAGTTGAGAGCTACGGAGGCAGCAAGTATGTCCTGGTATGTGTGGACGACTTTACCAGGTTTACATGGACCCGATTCGTTCGAGACAAGTCTGCAGCTGCATCACAGTTCATTGAACTTGCAACACTTCTCCAGAGAGAGAGAGAAGCCAACGGAGAACGACTGGTGAGTATCAGGAGTGATAACGGCACGGAGTTCAAGAATGCCACCATGACCTCTTACTGTAGCAAACACGGGATTGCCCATCAGTATTCTTCTGCAATCACTCCTCAGCAAAATGGCATTGTTGAAAGGAAAAATCGCACAATTCAGGAGATGGCTCGCGTAATGATTCATGCCAGGAAGATTCCTCTGAAGTTCTGGTCAGAAGCTATGAACACGGCGTGCCACATTATAAACCGCGTGACAATACGCACAGGCACGGAAATGACCTGCTACGAACTCTGGAAAGGGAAGAAGCACACGGTTAAGTACTTTCACATCTTTGGGAGTGAGTGCTACATTTTGAATGACCGTGAGTACCGACAGAAGCTTGATCCAAAGAGTGATGAAGGATTCTTCCTAGGCTATTCCTCGAACAGTCGAGCATACATGGTGTTCAACAAACGCACGGGAACAGTCATGGAGTCTATCAATGTCAAAAGTAAGGATGACGTTGTAGATCTTACTGCCCCAGATGATGCTGATGAAGCAGCTGGAACAGCATCTGGAACTGCTTCACCTCCACTTTCTACTAAGACTGACCCGACAGGGGGTGCCGCAACAGCTATCGAACCAGTTGGAACAGCACCTGAAACTGAGACATTGCCGAATCCGACTGTGTCTGACTCAACAGGAGGTGACCAAATTATTGAAAATCTCATTGAGAACTCTTCCTCTGATGAGGTTGAAGAGGTCAGCACTCAAGAGGATCGTGCTGCTCTACAACCCTCTCGTCGAATCTCCAGAGACCACCCAATCTCTGAGATCATTGGTGCACCTAGTGATGGGATACAAACTCGTGGAAAAAGGATCAATTACAGAGGTCTTGCTGCCTGCTCATGCTTTCTGTCTTCAATTGAGCCAAAGAACATAAAGGAAGCACTCGTTGATGAGTATTGGGTCCTCGCCATGCAAGAAGAACTCGAGGAATTTGTCCGCAATGACGTGTGGGACTTAGTCCCAAAACCTGATGGTGTCAACGTCATCGGCACAAAATGGATCTTTAAGAACAAGTCAGATACATCAGGCAATATCACTAGAAATAAAGCTCGGCTTGTGGCTCAGGGATATTCCCAGATAGAGGGGATCGATTTTGATGAAACCTTCGCCCCTGTCGCACGACTTGAAGCCATTCGCCTGCTACTTGCTCTTGCCTGTCACCTGAAGTTTCGGCTGTTTCAGATGGATGTTAAAAGTGCGTTCCTGAATGGGCTTCTGAATGAAGAAGTTTTTGTGTCTCAGCCAAAAGGATTTGAGGATCCGCATCACCCTGCTCATGTGTATCGCCTGAAGAAGGCCCTATACGGACTCATGCAGGCGCCCAGAGCCTGGTATGAGCGACTCACTGTGTTTCTCATCAACCATGGATATGTGCGAGGGGGAGTGGACAAGACTTTGTCCGTCAAACACACAAGGTCAGATTTTATTATCGCACAAATCTACGTTGATGATATTGTGTTCGGATCTAACACCCAGGCGCTGGTAGATCAGTTCGTGGAACAGATGAAGAAAGAGTTCAAAATGAGCATGGTAGGAGAGATGAGCTACTTTCTGGGATTGCAGGTGACACAGAAAGAAGATGGGATATTCATCTCACAAAGTAAGTATGCCAAGACCCTGATAAAGAAATTTGATCTTGAAAAGGCAAGTCACAAACGAACACCTGCTGCGACTCATTTAAAGATCACTAAAGATGATGCTGGAGTCAAAGTTGACCAGACTCTATACAGAAGCATGATTGGAAGTCTCCTGTACTTAACCGCCAGCAGACCGGATATTTCATATGCAGTCGGAGTCTGTGCAAGGTACCAGTCAGAACCAAAGGAAAGTCACCTTCTGCAAGTAAAAAGAATTATTAAGTATGTGTGCGGAACTGTTGAGTTTGGGATCTGGTACACCAAAGACACCAATCCACACCTGGTCGGTTTCTGTGACGCTGACTGGGCAGGAAACGCTGAAGATCGGAAGAGCACGTCTGGAGGATGTTTCTTCTTGGGAAACAACTTGGTTTCATGGTTTAGCAAAAAACAAAACAGCATCTCGCTATCCACGGCCGAAGCAGAATACATCGCTGCAGGAAGTTGCTGCACTCAGCTTCTAGGATGAAACAGATGCTATCTGAATACGGAGTTGAGCAGAAAGAGATGACACTTGATGGACCCAAATTATACGAATCATAAACACCGTAAAACCCCCTTAATTAGACTGTTGGTCTATTTAACTTTTGCTTGTTAGTTCCGATATATTTCTACAGGGTATTTTGGCGCTTAGAGAGAAAACACGCTAAGGAGAGGATTTTACGCTGAAAAGATGTTTAGAGTTATTCCAAGGTCAAGATCAGACGCTGACTGAAGAAATCTCAAGGATCCTGACATGGAATCACTCCAAACAAATCAAGTCAAAGAGGAATTTGCATTGAAGACTCAACCGACCGGGTGAGAAAATGCCGCAGAAACCACCCGACCGGTTGAGGCAGTTCCAGGCTCTCCGCCGAGCTAACCAAGCACTCAATTCAAGTCGCTCGAGCAAACCACCTCATCTGACAATTCCACCTCGACCAAAATGTTCCAAATGGAAAATAAGGTGGAAGTTGTCGAGACTCCAAGGCGAATGCTCGAGCAGATTGGCAGTTAGCTCAATTCCAAGGCAAAGGCCCGGCGCGCTTAGGCACCCAAACCAAGTCGCTCGACCCGACCGATGCATCTGGAGATTCTGGCTTGACCAAGATGTTTGGAATGCCCACCAAGTCGGACAATCTCGCTTCCCAGACGAAACGCCCGAGCAGATTAGCAGATTGGCCCAATTCCAAGTAAAAGCCTCGCGCATAGGCACCAAGACCAAGTTGCTCGACCAAACCATGGAATTTGGAAAATCTGGCTCGACCATTAGTCTTAGAATTACTTGGCCATTCCATATAAACTATCAAAATGCACGCTTGGACAAGATGACCGGCCACCATGCTTGGAGGTAGCCAAGGGAGGAGCTCCTCCCCATTCCACCACCTGCTACCGGCGGCTCCTCCTCCCTTGACCGGCTGCTCCTCCACCCCCCATGTGGCAGCTCCTCCTTGCTCCTCCTCCTCAACCCTTGGATCAAAAGACATGTGCCACCATCTCCACCACCCATCTCCTCCCCTTATGGCTATAAATACCAACCTCCTCCTACTCATTTCAAACATCCAAAAAATTGTAATTCACTTATCTCTCTAAGTTTTGTAAGTGTGGTTTTGGAAATAAATCTTGCTTCCTTGGCGCTTCAACGGTTGTAAGTCTTTCTTTGTATTTAATTTACTGCTTTTATAATGTTTAGCGCGATAAATAGTAGCTAAACTAGTCGTTCGGTAGAAGGGGTGGACTTGTATTATAAAATGTTTTAGACTATTAACTTAGTGTCTCGTCTGTGTATTCAAAACTTATTCTATGTGCCATATATAAGATTAGAATCTCCAAGGTTGAGTGGACCATTTGTAACTGGACCAAAGGGACCAAATGGGCAAGCTCTTCCTTGGGGGTTCGTGATCATACTCGGGTAAGTGGACCATTTGTAACTGGACCAAAGGGACCAAATGGGCAAGCTTATCCGAGGAGTTCGATCTATCTAAAAAACCATTTGGAAACTGGACCAAAGGGACCAAATGGATGCACATAGGCTAGTATACCTTGAAATGGGGTGCTAGTCTAAGTAGAACAAGGGTCTTACGTTTTCTGCAAAAAGTGTTGCGAGTCGAGTGCTTGAAATGGCCTTGATTCACTTATGCACACTTTTGCAAAAGACTAGAAAGTGTGGCAAATCGAGCGCCGGAAAAGGCCTTGATACACGTTTGAATACTTAGAAGATTCACTAAGGGTCAATGATAAACAGGATATAATACAAGGCCCCTGAAACCGAACGCTTTCTTTTAATTGTAATAATTATCAGTTTACTTTCCAGTACTAAAACCAACCAACCAACCAATCAATCACTTAGCTGGTAGCTTTAAAACCAACCAACCAATCCCAAAATCGTCCAACTTAAAGAACAACTTATCCCCCTAATTCCTTTGGGTTCGACCCCTACTTACCACTGACTACCCAGTAGTTAAGTCGCGAGTAGCGGACATTATAAATTTATTTGTACAGAGAACACTGCACCTTAACGACAGTGCAGTGGGCTCCGTCAAATTGGCGCCGTTGCCGGGGAATTAGCAAATGGATAGTTGTTCTTTTGTTTGTTATACATAATTCGCCATGTCTTCATACTACGACATAGAACCTTGGAATGATGGGGGCAGCAACCTTATGTTTGAGATGCTTAACTGTCTCCCCAAATTCGGAGGTGCTCTTGGAGAAGATCCCATGAAGCATACACATACGTTCCACTCCATATGCAGCCACATGAGGCCTAAAAATGAATCGCTAGAGGGGTTTAAACTTAAATGCTTTAAATTTTCTTTAACTAACTCCGCAATAGAATGGTATTACTCATGTGCTGCTTATGAAGGCGATTATGGGGATCTACGAGCCAAATTTCTAGAAGAGTTTTCCCCGCCATCTCTCCGACTTGAAACCCGCGAGAAGATTATCAACCTTGAGCAATCCCGGGACGAAACTTTGGACGAGTACTATACGTACTTCGATATCATTGTTTCGAGCTGCCCGCACCATGGATTCACGAACTTTGTTCTTCTCCAAAGGTTTCTTCGTGGAATGAAGCCACTTGAGCGGTCTATCCTTAATGATACAGCGGGAGGTTCGGTGATGAATCTCACCATGTCTCAAACCTGGGACCTCATTGATGATTTGGCCGAGAGCTTAAAACGAGGGCCAATGCACCAAACTGAAGATAAGGCACCGACGGTGAAGGCGGACTTAGTGCAGAACGAGCTCGAGGAAGAAGCACCCGAGGAAGTCCCGGTCCTCACTGCCGAGCTGCCCAAATCAGACCCGGACCTCAGTATGATTGCCCCCGGAGACCTTATGAATGACGAGGATGAGGACCCATGGTTGCTTGAAGAAGAGCTCCACTCAGATTACCCCTGGGAGTTAGAAGAAGAACTGCCCAAATCAGGCCAGGTCCTCATTACCAATCTACCCGAGGTAATCACGCCAGTCCAGCACCTCATTGCCGAACCAGCCAAGTCTTACACAGTCCTCACTGCCGAGCCAACTGAAGTCCCGGTCCTCATTAGCGAGCTGGTCGAGAAAAGCCCGGTCCTCATGGCCGAAAAACCCCAACTTGACCCTTCATGTTTTATGCAGATCATAGCCACCGAAAATCATGGAATCAATGATGATGAGGTGCAAGGGGAGTTGGAGGAAAAACAAGGGCAAGAAAAGCCAATGATGGAGCGCTCACTCACCACAACTTAACAAAGCGGCCCGGAAAATTCACTTGTTCCAAGACAACCCATCTCCGCTGCCACAAAAAAGAAGCTTGGCAGGGGCGCATGCTTGATGTCGCCTACATTTGAGGGCACAATGCTGAACTTCCAAACTTGCAAAGGTGCCAACCATTTGAACATGAAGAAGCGACAAAGACATGGCCCAAAAGAATGGAAGCCGGGATGGAGAAATACAAGGCCACGGCTCGATGGACCAGCAGATATGGTCAAAAATCCGTCACCTTCTCAGAAACAATGGAAAGAAAAACCACCAAAACCATGGAGTTCCAACCCAAACACATCAGCTCACAAGAAATCAGGAAGAGGCAAGGCAAGAAGCAACACAGGAACGGTTGCAAAATACGACCTAAGCCACCCATGGGACCCAAACCAGTAATCCACAACGAGGTATCGTCGAGCCAACGACGTTAAACAAGTGCACTGGTCGGGAGGTAACCCGACACTATCTTACTTTCTGTCATTTAAATTCTGTCATTTAATTTTCTGTCTTAGTCATTCTCACATATATATATTAGCTTGCATGACTTTTGAACTAAGGCACGCCTTCGTTCAAAAGTGTGGGGTGAGAACCACAGTTGTATATAAATAACATGCTTGCTGTTTTCTTTTTTAGTAATAGTATCTTTTTGAAAGTATGAACTTAAGAATGTGAAAAAGATAGACCGAAATTCATGCATTTACCTTGTGAAAATTCAACTGTCTAAAAACTTAGGACGTAACTTTTCATTTGTCCTTTGTGCTGAGATTAACTAGAGATGTGGAGTTGACATAAACTGCCCTAGAAAGGCTTGCCAGGCAATCGAAGGATCTTATCAAACTATATGGTTTTCAAAGTCAGTGGAGGCTGCACTTCGGGTTTCAGTGAAGATTAAAGTCATCTCCGCCATGCAGTGTTTATGCAAAAAGAAAAGAAAAGGCGAGGACGGGAATCAGACCGTCCTCTCTCTAGTTAAAGTAGCCGAGAAAATAGATGAGCGACCCTCATCTTGACCCGCGCGAAACAACAACGATGAGAGGAGCGGGGAGGTATTTCCATAGGCTTGCGGGCGATGATTGGACCTCCCAAAAAAGGGCTTGAGAAAATGGACTAGCAAAGCCACAAAAAGGCGAAAAGCTCGAAGAAGCTAATCAAGAGGCCAAAGGCCCAAAATTGTGAAGGTTTTAACCGAACAAAAAAGGTGAAGTACTCAAAGAGTCAAATCAAAGGCCAAAGGCCGATTCACTACAAAAGCAGTCCCTCGCCAAAAGAAAAAATCAAAGTACTCAAACCAGTGAAACCCGAACCAAATCACGTGCTAGAGAAAGCTACAAGGAAACCATATAGTGCGAGCCGATCCCGAAGTTGCAGTCCAGGAACCAAAAAAAGGGCTATCTCCCGAAACATCCAATATGAATTGCATCTCAGCACGGAGGTACAAGTATTAAGTTTCTTCTATTTATTTACACAGTTCAATTTGGTAATAAGTAAGTAATGCATGAACTAGGCTAAATCGAGTCCCACAGTCTAATTTTCATATTCCAAAGCCAACTTAGAATGCCGCCCTTTAATAGCATTGTTCGGGACGAACAACTAAAAGTGTGGGGTGATATGATGGACCCAAATTATACGAATCATAAACACCGTAAAACCCCTTTAATTAGACTGTTGGTCTATTTAACTTTTGCTTGTTAGTTCCGATATATTTCTACAGGGTATTTTGGTGCTTAGAGAGAAAACACGCTAAGGAGAGGATTTTACGCTGAAAAGATATTTAGAGTTATTCCAAGGTCAAGATCAGACGCTGACTGAAGAAATCTCAAGGATCCTGACATGGAATCACTCCAAACAAATCAAGTCAAAGAGGAATTTGCATTGAAGACTCAACCGACCGGATGAGAAAATGCCGCAGAAACCACCCGACCGGTTGAGGCAGTTCCAGGCTCTCCGCCGAGCTAACCAAGCACTCAATTCAAGTCGCTCGAGAAAACCACCTCATCTGACAATTCCACCTCGACCAAAATGTTCCAAATGGAAAATAAGGTGGAAGTTGTCGAGACTCCAAGGCGAATGTTCGAGCAGATTGGCAGTTAGCTCAATTCCAAGGCAAAGGCCCGGCGCGCTTAGGCACCCAAACCAAGTCGCTCGACCCGACCGATGCATCTGGAGATTCTGGCTCGACCAAGATGTTTGGAATGCCCACCAAGTCGGACAATCTCGCTTCCCAGACGAAACGCCCGAGCAGATTAGCAGATTGGCCCAATTCCAAGTAAAAGCCTCGCGCATAGGCACCAAGACCAAGTTGCTCGACCAAACCATGGACTTTGGAAAATCTGGCTCGACCATTAGTCTTAGAATCACTTGGGCATTCCAAATCAACTATCAAAATGCACGCTTGGACAAGATGACCGGCCACCATGCTTGGAGGTGGCCAAGGGAGGAGCTCCTCCCCATTCCACCACCTGCTACCGGCGGCTCCTCCTCCCTTGACCGGCTGCTCCTCCACCCCCCATGTGGCAGCTCCTCCTTGCTCCTCCTCCTCAACCCTTGGATCAAAAGACATGTGCCACCATCTCCACCACCCATCTCCTCCCCTTATGGCTATAAATACCAACCTCCTCCTCCTCATTTCAAACATCCAAAAAATTGTAATTCACTTATCTCTCTAAGTTTTGTAAGTGTGGTTTTGGAAATAAAGCTTGCTTCCTTGGCGCTTCAACGGTTGTAAGTCTTTCTTTGTATTTAATTTACTGCTTTTATAATGTTTAGCGCGATAAATAGTAGCTAAACTAGTCGTTCGGTAGAAGGGGTGGACTTGTATTATAAAATGTTTTAGACTATTAACTTAGTGTCTCGTCTGTGTATTCAAAACTTATTCTATGTGCCATATATAAGATTAGAATCTCCAAGGTTGAGTGAACCATTTGTAATTGGACCAAAGGGACCAAATGGGCAAGCTCTTCCTTGGGGGTTCGTGATCATACTCGGGTAAGTGGACCATTTGTAACTGGACCAAAGGGACCAAATGGGCAAGCTTATCTGAGGAGTTCGATCTATCTAAAAAACCATTTGGAAACTGGACCAAAGGGACCAAATGGATGCACATAGGCTAGTATACCTTGAAATGGGGTGCTAGTCTAAGTAGAACAAGGGTCTTACGTTTTCTGCAAAAAGTGTTGCGAGTCGAGTGCTTGAAATGGCCTTGATTCACTTATGCACACTTTTGCAAAAGACTAGAAAGTGTGGCAAATCGAGCGCCGGAAAAGGCCTTGATACACGTTTGAATACTTAGAAGATTCACTAAGGGTCAATGATAAACAGGATATAATACAAGGCCCCTGAAACCGAACGCTTTCTTTTAATTGTAATAATTATCAGTTTACTTTCCAGTACTAAAACCAACCAACCAACCAATCAATCACTTAGCTGGTAGCTTTAAAACCAACCAACCAATCCCAAAATCGTCCAACTTAAAGAACAACTTATCCCCCTAATTCCTTTGGGTTCGACCCCTACTTACCACTGACTACCCAGTAGTTAAGTCGCGAGTAGCGGACATTATAAATTTATTTGTACAGAGAACACTGCACCTTAACGACAGTGCAGTGGGCTCCGTCAACACTGTACTGTGATAATATGAGCGCAATCAGCATATCCAAAAACCCGGTACAGCACTCCAGGACGAAGCACATCGACATCAGGCATCACTTCATCAGAGAACTGGTTGAACAGAAGGTTGTCACTCTACAGCATGTCACAACGGACAAGCAATTAGCTGATATCTTCACCAAACCGCTTGATGCTGCTCAGTTTGAAACACTAAGATCGTCCTTAGGTCTGTGTGTTGTCAAGGACTAAGTGTTCCAGCCAGTGGTCAGTCAGATGCGAAACTCCAGCTAAAACTGTTGGACTGATCACTCATGCAAGGAGCTGGAACAATTAGTAAGTGTGCGATTTGAAGGAATATCCCAATCCAATTCGAAAATTTGCTGGGATGATAAGGAATGAAATTCTGCCTATGGTGCTTCAATGGAAGAACGGCTCTGGGAAATTGGAATTGACTCGTCTGCTCTGGCTCCTGGGAGACAGAATGAGTTCAGGTAAATCCAGTTGGGGTAAGATTGGGATGCTGACGAGCAGCGAACTGATACTATGAATAAAAATCAGACTCAGTTAAGTATGCCTTCGGGATGGAAGATCTGTACAAAGACAAGAGTTGAGTGTCCCAGATCGTAGGGGTTAAAGAGTGAACAGATGGAACAGTTGGTGCTATCTCGGCTGATGCACCAGATGTTGTACAAGAGGGATTTCATGATGACCGTGTAAAGGATACACATTGTCTTCCAGACTCTCTGTCATCTTAAGATGGAAGCTGCCTTTCTTGTTGAACCAATCTAGTGTTGATCAGGACCTCGTCTCTCTTGCTGATCTCATTAAGACAAAAGGAAGAAAAAGGTGTTAACTGCAAGCGCTGTTAAGAAGAATGGTGTGGGGGTTCTCTGGAGAGCAAGTCTGCAGGGGGAGTCGTCCGTGCCAGGAAAAGAAAACATAAGGTCCCTACTACTCTTGTTGAAGATCCCTCAGTCGTCTCCATAAAGAAAGTCATTTGGTTCGCTCTCAAGGATACCGCACGAAAGTGGATGACTAAGTGGAAGATATAGGTGCGTGGACTACACGGATTGGAGTTCCAAAAAGGTTTTTTTTTTTTGACTGAAGAAGCAGAACATCAGTTGATCGAAGGGATAATTAGAAGATATTTGGAGGATTTGACCCCTTGCCAGTTTGTGGCAAAAAGGGGGAGAAGTTTGGAAGGCTCTGGCTAGTATGTCTAAAGCTTAGACAGATCTCTAGATTTGTTTTTGCCAAAAATGCCAAGGGGGAGATTGATGTTCCCATGAATGGCATACTGTTTGGTAAAACGGCTTTAGAACTGTTCGAGCAAATGTTCAGGGGGAGTACGAACACATTCTGGAACTACTGAACAGCGTTTAACAGACACAGAAGATATTTTCCGGAAGGATCTGGATCTAATATCTTTACATTTTAATGTCGGCCAGCGAAGCATTCGATCTCCAGATATTAGAATGAATATCTTCATCAAAACAGCGTGGCTGACTTGGTGAGGAAGTTTGCAAAGATTGCCTATTCCATTTGTCCTCTGGAAGGTTCTAAAGATCGAGGATCTTTAGATTCGAACTGATATTGGCCAGCGTGTTTTTCGAGCATCAAATATCCGAACATCTTGTGAAGTCGACGTGGCTTACTTACTGAGGAAGATAGCTCGAATATTCCTTCTTATGATTTGATAACATTCCCGAAATATCTGATGGGAGTATCTGAAGCAATTTAGGGTTTCGTCTTTACATATAAATGTATTGCAAAGGCGTCCCGGTTCTTTGTCGCTCCAGCAGAGAAAATAAACACAAGGAAAATCCCTACCGATTGGAGAAGGAGCGGCAGCCGATTGTATTCTCCCTACTGGAAATACATTGATGTGCGTTCAGTCTGATCCGTGCCATTCAGACTGACTGGAGTTGATCACGTTCAAGTGCACAAACAAAGGAAAACAAGCTTTCGAGAGAAAGCATCCGAGCTTCAAGTGAAGGTCGAGTACATTCGGATAGTAGATCTGGACGAAGGGGATCGAGGAGAGTTGCGACAAACCTCGGTTGCAAATCTGAGAGACGGAGTGTTAGTGGTGAGGCTATTACATGGTGTAAGAGTAAGTCCCTGTGGAAAACCCTAAACTCGTAATAAAGATTTGTTGTCCCTTTTCCTGGTGTGGGAAACCCCCCAGAGTAGGCCTGGCCGAACTGGGTTACCAATCTGAGCGTGCTCCTGTTTTGTTTGTTCTATTATATTGAACTGTTGTGTTAAGAGTTCAAGGTCTGGTTGAACTACACCTGGAACACTTGCTTGAACAGGGGATAGAATTTCAGACTAACTTGGGAGGAACTTCAACAAACCTTTGAATGAGACTTAAGTTTGTCTTTGTTCGTCCCAAGTTAGTCTCGTTAGTCTCATTCTACGATTTGTCTAAGTTCGTCCTTAGATAGAGACTAACTTGGGACGAAGTTAGACAAACCTTAGAATGAGACTTAAGAGACTAACTTGGGACGAACTTACACAAACCTTAGAATGAGACTAATGTTTGTCCATGTTCATCCCAAGTTAGTCTCTTTAGTCTCATTCTGAGGTTTGTCTAATTTTGTCCTTAGAAAGAGTCTAACTTGGGACGAATTAGACAAACCTTAGAATGAGACTTAAGTTTGTCTTTGTTCATCCCAAGTTAGTCTCCTTAGTCTCATTCTAAGTTTTGTCTAAGTTTGTCCTTAGAAAGAGACTAACTTGGGACGAACTTAGACAAACCTTAGAATGAGACTTAAGTTTGCCTTTGTTCGTCCCAAGTTAGTCTCGTTAGTCTCATTCTTAGGTTTGTCTAAGTTTGTCCTTAGAAAGAGACTAACTTGGGACGAATTAGACAAACCTTAGAATGAGACTTAAGTTTGTATTTGTTCATCCCAAGTTAGTCTCGTTAGTCTCATTCTAAGTTTTGTCTAAGTTTGTCCTTAGAAAGAGACTAACTTGGGACGAACTTAGACAAACCTTAGAATGAGACTTAAGTTTGTCTTTGTTCGTCCCAAGTTAGTCTTGTTAGTCTTCTTCTTAGGTTTGTCTAAGTTTGTCCTTAGAAAGAGACTAACTTGGGACGAACTTAGACAAACCTTAGAATGAGACTAACGTTTGTCTTTGTTCGCCCAAGTAAGTCTCGTTAGTCTCATTCTAACGATTGTCTAAGTTCGTCCTTAGAAAGAGACTAACTTTGGAGGAACTTCGACAAACCTATGAATGAGACTTAAGTTTTTCTTTTTTCGTCCCAAGTCCGTCTAGTTAGTCTCATTCTAAGGTTTGTCTAAGTTCGTCCTTAGAAAGAGACTAACTTGGGACGAACTTAGACAAACCTTAGAATGAGACTAAAGTTTGTCTTTGTTCTTCCCAAGTTAGTCTCGTTAGTCTCATTCTAAGGTTTGTCTAAGTTCGTTCCAAGTTCTCATTCTAAGGTTTGTCTAAGTTTGTCCTTAGAAAGAGACTAACTTGGGACGAACTTAGACAAACCTTAGAATGAGACTAAAGTTTGTCTTTGTTCGCCCAAGTTAGTATCGTTAGTCTCATTCTAACGTTTGTCTAAGTTCGTCCCAAGTTAGTCTCTTTCTAAGGACAAACTTAGACAAACCTTAGAATGAGAACTTGGGACGAACTTAGACAAACCTTAGAATGAGACAAACCTTAAAATGAGACTAACTTGGGACGAACAAAGAAAAACGTTAGTCTCATTCTAAGGTTTTTCTAAGTTCGTCCCAAGTTAGTCTCTTTCTAAGGACGAACTTAGGCAAACGTTAGAATGAGACTAACGAGACTAACTTGGGACGAACAAAGACAAACTTAAGTCTCATTCTAAGGTTAATCTAACTTCGTCCTAAGTTAGTCTCTTTCTAAGGACCAACTTAGACAAACCTTAGAATGATACTAACGAGACTAACTTGGGACGAACAATGACAAACGTTAGTCTCATTATAAGGTTTGTCTAAGTTCGCCCCAAGTTAGTCTCTTTCTGAGGACGAACTTTGACAAACCTAAGAATGAAACTAACGAGACTAACTTGGGACGAACAAAGACAAACTTGAGTCTCCTTCTAAGGTTTGTCTAAGTTCGTCCCAAGTTAGTCTCTTTCTAAGGACGAACTTAGAGAAACCTTAGAATGAGACTAACGAGACTAACTTGGGACGAAGAAAGACAAACGTTAGTCTCATTCAAAGGTTTGTCTAAGTTCGTCCCAAGTTAGTCTCTTTCTAAGGACGAACTTAGGCAAACGTTAGAATGTGACTAATGAGACTAACTTGGGACGAACAAAGACAAACGTTAGTCTCATTCTAAGGTTTGTATAAGTTCGTCCCAAGTTAGTCTCTTTCTAAGGACGAACTTAGACAAACCTTAGAATGAGAATAACGAGACTAACTTGGGACGAACAAAGACAAACATTAGTCTCATTCTAAGGTTTGTCTAAGTTCGTCCCAAGTTAGTCTCTTCTAAGGACGAACTTAGACAAACCATAGAATGAGACTAACGCGACTAACTTGGGGCGAATAAAGACAAACTTAAGTCTCATTCTAAGGTTTGCCTAAGTTCGTCCCAAGTTAGTCTCTTTCTAAGGACAGACTTAGACAAATGTTAGAAAGAGACGAACGAGACTAACTTGGGACGAACAAAGACAAATTTAAGTCTCATTCTAAGGTTTGTCTATGTTCGTCCCAGGTTAGTCTCTTTGTAAGGATGAACTTTGATGGACCATAATTGTATGAATCATAAACACAGTTAAACCCACCAAATTAGACTCTTCGTCTATTTAACTTTTGCTTGTTAGTTCCGATATTTATCTACAGGGTATTCTGAAGTCTAGAGAAAATACAGGCTGAGGAGTTTTAAAGCTGAAAATGGATTACAAGACACTCGAGGCCACAATCAGATTCCGACTGTACAACTTTCATGGAACCGACTTGGAATCATTCAAATATGCTAGAACAGTCGGCGTTTGGACAAGAACGCATTGCAAAGGCACCAAGCCCGGTAAAAGCCAAACTAGGGCAATTTCGACCGTTTTGGGATTTCAACCATGTTCCAAGCAGAATTTGGCTTAGGTTCCTTCTTGAGATCATCTTAGAATGACATTTTCTTTCAGAATACAATCTCCAAAATCCAAGAAGCTCCGGCCAAAGCTCCGGTCAGATTCCGGTCAAACCGATGGCTTTTGAGAAACAAATATCTTCCGATGGCTTTTGGAGTGGTGACTCACCCCGATGGCTTTTGCTCTCCTCTTGACATGTGTAGAGATCTCAAACCACAAGCCTCTCCTCCTTTGCCAAGTGTATGGCTCATATCCATCCTCCATGCCTATAAATTGAGCTCATCTCCTCCTCATTCAAATCATCCCTTCATCATCCTCATTCAATCCCAACATCCATAGTTCTTGTAGTGAGAGAAGCTCTCTAGATTCTACAACACAATCATTGTAATACTTTCGCTTTGAATCAAAACATCTGTTTGTTCTTGAGTATTTGAACTAGTTCCTGAGTTTACTCCTGTCGGTTCTTGAGTATTCTCCTTTTACTTTTCCTGTCTTTCAAAACCTTTACTTTTCAAGTACTTAGATATGATGTCCTGTTCCATGGATATTCGTAGCTAAACCCTTCATTCGGTTGAAGGGGTGTACTGGTATCATACAATGTTTTAGACCGTTCTCTTAAGTGCCTCTATGTGTTCAAAACTTGTTCTATGTGCCACATATTAGGTTAGAACTTCCAAGGTTGAGTGGATGCTTTAACGGGCAAAACTTTTCCGTGGGGTTCGTGAACATACTCGGGTAAGTGGATGCTTTAACGGGCAAAGCTTATCTGAGGAGTTCGACCTCTTTCAAAAACCATTTGGTTGATCGTAACTGAAGATCAAATGGATGCACATAAGGCTAAGATACTTCGAAAGGAGGAATTAGTCTAAGTAGAACAAGTGTTCTAAATGATGTTGCAAGTCATGTGCTAGAAATAGCCTTGATTCATCTTTGAACACATAGTATGATCATTAGAGGTCAATGATAAACAGACTATGATACAAGGCCCCTGATACCGAATCCTTCCTTCAATTGCAATATCACCTGTTACTTTACTTTCAGTACCATATCAACTGCTTACTTTCAGCACTTTAATTTCTGCAAGTCT
This sequence comes from Rhodiola chrysanthemifolia, assembly GCA_033675395.1. Lineage (NCBI taxonomy): Eukaryota > Viridiplantae > Streptophyta > Magnoliopsida > Saxifragales > Crassulaceae > Rhodiola > Rhodiola chrysanthemifolia. The sequence goes on along the minus strand of CM066207.1, from coordinate 34,427,528 downwards.
TGTCCTTTAAGCACTTTAATTTCCGCAAGTCTTGTCCTTCAAGCACTTTAATTTCCGCAAGTCTTGTCCTTCAAGCACTTTACTTTTCAGTATTTACTTTCAGTCTCGTATTTACTTTCTTTACTTTCAGTCATTTACTTTCCAGTACTAAAATCACAACCAACCCACGCTACTCTCTGTACTAAAACCACAACCAACCCCAAACTGTCCAACTTTAAGAACAACTTTTCACCTGACTCCCTTGGGTTCGACCCCTACTTACCCTTTACTACCCACTAGTAGAGTACGAGTAGCGGAGATATAAATTTATTTTGTACAGAGAACATCGCACCTTTACGACAGTGCAGTGGGCTCCGTCAAAATTGGCGCCGTTGCCGGGGAGTTAGTAATCGGATGGTTGTTCTTTTCTTTCCCTTTCGCATAATCCACTATGTCTTCATGGATGATTCGGTATCTTCCCCAGTTTGGAGGAACCATCGGAGAAGACCCTGTGGAACATGTACAAATATTTCACTCCATCTGCGGCCGCATGAAGCCTGAGGACGAGTCCTTAGAGGGGTTTAAGTTAAAATGTTTTGAGTTTTCCTTAACTGATTCTGCACTATCTTGGTATTACTCATCATATGCAGATTATGAAGGCTATTATGGGGATCTACGAGCCAAATTTCTAAAAGAGTTTTCCCTATCAAATTATCGCACCGATCCCTGTCAAAGAGCCCCGCCATCCTTTCGACTTGAAGTCCGTGAGAAGATCATCACCCTTAAGCAATCCCGGGACGAAACATTGGACGAGTACTTATCGTACTTCGATTCCATTGTGACGAGCTGCCCGCACCATGGATTCACGAACTTTAATCTTCTTCAAAGGTTTCTCGGTGGGATGTTGCCACATGACCGGAATATACTTGATACTGCGGCAGGAGGTTCGGTGATGAATTTAACCATGTCTAAACTGTGGAACTTGATAGATGATATGGCAGAGAGCTCAAAACGAGGGTCGATGCCCCAAACTGATGATAAGGCGCCAACGGTAGAAGCCAATCCAGTGTGGGACGAGGAAGAGCCTACATGGGAGATCACTCCCGAGCCATCAGAAGACCTAGAGCCAGAAACCGATCCAGTGTGGGACGAGGAAAAGCCTTCATGGGAACTCATTACCGAGCTGGCAGAAGAGGAAGTCCCTGTCCTCACTGACGAGCTGCCCAAAGCAGTCCCGTTCCTCATTGCCGAACCAGCCGAGAAAGGCCAGGACCTTGTGGCTAAAGTGCCCCGACTTAACCCTTCATTTTCTATGCAGATCACATCCACCGAAGATCATGTAATCAAGGATGATGCGGTGCAAGGCAAGTTGGAGGCGGTACAAGGTCAAGGAAAGCCAACAATGGAGCGCTCACTCACTCCGAGTCAACAAAGCAGCCCTGAAAACTCACTCATTCTGAAACGACCGTTCCTCGTTGCCACAAAGGCGAAGCTTAACATGGGAACAAGCTTGATGTCGCCTATGTTTGATGGCAAGATTCTGAACTTCCAAACTCGTGAGGATGCCAACCGGTCATACATAAAAAAGCGACCAAGACATGGTCCGGTGGAATGGAAACCCGGATGGAGAAACACAAGAGCACGACTCAATGGATCAGCAGCTAGGAGAAACACAAGAGCACGGCTCAATGGATCAGCAGCTAGGAGAAACACAAGAGCACGACTCAAAGGACCAGCAAATATGGTCAAAAGATCTTCACCTTCTCGGAGGAATGTGACGGCAAATCCGCCCGATCAATGGAGTCCTGTTTCGAGCACATCATCCCACAAGAACTCGGGGAAAGTCAAGGCAAGAATGAAAGTAGGCACTCCGCAACACTATGACCTGAGCCGCCCATGGGATCCGAACTTATAATCCAGGAATGAGGTACTGTCGAGCTAACGACGTTAAACAAATGCACTGGTCGGGAGGTAACCCGACACCTATCTTACTTTCAGTCATTTAATTTCTGTCATTTAGTTTTTGCCTTAAGTCATTCTCACCTTACCTGTAAATATTTGCTTGCATGACTTTTGAACTAAGTCGTGCTGAAAGGCACGCCTTCGTTCAAAAGTGTGGGGTGAGAACCACCTGTGTATATAGTCAATTAACATGTTTTTCTTTTTCCTTTTCCCTTAATATTATCTTTTTGAAAGTATGAACTTGAGAATGTGAAAAAGATAGATCATAATTCATGCATTTACCTTGTGAAATCTCAACTGTTTAAAAACTTAGAATGTAACTTCTCATTTGTCCCTTTGTGCTGAGATATACAGGGGATGTGGAGTTGACATAAACTGCCCTAGAGAGGCTTGGCAAGAACTCGAAGGATCGAATCTAACTATATGGTTTTCGAAGTCAGTGGAGGCTGCACTTCGGGTTTCAATGAAGATTGAAGTCATCTCCGCCGTGCAGCGTTTATGCAAAGAGGCGGGACGGGAATCAAACCGCCCTATCTCTAGTCAGAGTAGCCGGGAAAATAAATGAGCGACCCTCATTTTGACCCGCGCGAAACGGCGAGGATGAGAAAGAGCGGGGAGGTATTTCCATATGCTTGCGGGCGACGATTGGACCTCCCAAAAAGGCTTAGAAAATGGACTAGCAAGTCACAAAGAAGTAAAATCTCAAAGAAGATAATCAAAGGCCAAAGGCCAAAATTGTGAAGGTTTTAACCGAACAAAAGTGAAGAAACTCCAACTCAATATCAAAGGCCAAAGGCCGATTCACTACAGAAGCTGTCCCTCGCCAAAAAGAAATCAAAGTGCTCAACTCAGTGAAACCCGAACCGAATCACGTGCTAGAGAAAGCTACAAGGAAACCATATAGTGCGAGTCGATCCCGAGAATGCAGTCCAGGAGCCTGAAAAGGGCTATCTCCCGAAACAACCGAATTAATTTGCATCTCGACGCGAAGGTACAAGTATCAAGTTTCTTCTAAGTATTTACACGGTTTAGTTTGGTAATAAGTAAGTAATGCATGAATTAGGATAAATCTAGTCCCACAATCTCACTTTCATATTTGAAGTTTTTACTTGGATTGTGTGTGCACACCCTTAAAATGCATTGTTCGGGACGAACAACTAAAAGTGTGGGGTGATCTGATGGACCATAATTGTATGAATCATAAACACAGTTAAACCCACCAAATTAGACACTTCGTCTATTTAACTTTTGCTTGTTAGTTTCGATATTTATCTACAGGGCATTCTGAAGTCTAGAGAAAATACAGGCTAAGGAGGAGTTTTAAAGCTGAAAATGGATTACAAGACACTCGAGGCCACAATCAGATTCCGACTGTACAACTTTCATGGAACCGACTTCGAATCATTCAAATATGCTAGAACAGTCGGCGTTTGGACAAGAACACATTGCAAAGGCACCAAGCCCGGTAAAAGCCAAACTAGGGCAATTTCGACCGTTTTGGGATTTCGACCATGTTCCAAGCAGAATTTGGCTTAGGTTCCTTCTTGAGATCATCTTAGAATGACATTTTCATTCAGAATACACTCTCCAAAATCCGAGAAGCACCGGTCAAATTCCGGTCAAACCGATGGCTTTTGAGAAACAAATATCTTCCGATGGCTTTTGGAGTGGTGACTCACCCCGATGGCTTTTGCTCTCCTCTTGCCATGTGTAGAGATCTCAAACCACAAGCCTCTCCTCCTTTGCCAAGTGTATGGCTCATATCCATCCTCCATGCCTATAAATTGAGCTCATCTCCTCCTCATTCAAATCATCCCTTCATCATCCTCATTCAATCCCAACATCCATAGTTCTTGTAGTGAGAGAAGCTCTCTAGATTCTACAACACAATCCTTGTAATACTTTCGCTTTGAATCAAAACTCCTGTTTGTTCTTGAGTATTTGAACTAGTTCCTGAGTTTACTCCTGTCGGTTCTTGAGTATTGATGGACCATAATTGTATGAATCATAAACACAGTTAAACCCACCAAATTAGACTGTTTGTCTATTTAACTTTTGCTTGTTAGTTCCGATATTTATCTACAGGGTATTTTGGAGTCTAGAGAGAATACAGGCTAAGGAGGAGTTTTAAAGCTGAAAATGAATTACGAGTCAGGACACGACCAGATTCCGACTGTACAACTTTCATGGAACCGACTTGGAATCATTCAAATATGCTAGAACAGTCGGCGTTTGGACAAGAACGCAATGCAAAGGCACCAAGCCCGGTAAAAGCCAAACAAGGGCAATTTCAGCCGATTTGGGATTTCGACCATGTTCCAAGCAGAATTTGGCTTAGGTTCCTTCTTGAGATCATCTTAGAATGACATTTTCATTCAGAATACACTCTCCAAAATCCGAGAAGCACCGGTCAAATTCCGGTCAAACCGATGGCTTTTGAGAAACAAATATCTTCCGATGCCTTTTGGAGTGGTGACTCACCCCGATGGCTTTTGCTCTCTTTATGCCATGTGTTGAGATCTCAAGCCACAAGCCTCTCCTCCCTTGACAAGTGTATGGCTCTCCTTCCCTCCCTTAGCCTATAAATAGACATCTTCTCTTCACTTGTAAATCATCCACAAATCCATCCTCATTCCAAACACAAATCACTTATCTCTCTAAGTTGAGAGCACAATCCTTGTAATACTTTTGTTTGAAATATATAATACTCCTGTTGGTTCTTGAGTATTCTAGTAGTCTTTGAGAATACTCCTGTTGGTTCTTGAGTATTCTCCTTTACTTACTGTCTTTCAAAAACCCTCGAGTACTTAGCTATGGTATCCACCTCTATGGATATTCGTAGCTAAACTCTTCATTCGGTTGAAGGGGTGTACTTGTATCATAAAATGTTTTAGGCTATACTCTTAGTGCCTCTTCTTTGTGTTCAAAACTTGTTCTATGTGCCATATATTAGGTCAGAACTTCCAAGGTTGAGTGGATGCTTGAAATGGCAAAACTCTTCCGTGGGGGTTCGTGAACATACTCGGGTAAGTGGATGCTTGAAATGGCAAAGCTTATCTGAGGAGTTCGACCTCTCTAAAACACCATTTGGTTTGATCGGAAATGATTGATCAAATGGATGCACATAGGCTAGTATACCTTGAAATGGGGTGCTAGTCTAAATAGAACAAGTGCTCTACGACCTTGAAATGGGCTAGACAGTGTGGCAAATCGAGCGCTTGAAATGGCCTTGATACACGTTTGAATACTTAGCAGGATCACTAAAGGTCAATGATAAACATGCTATGATACAAGGCCCCCGAAACCGAATGCTTTCCTTAGATTAAAACAATATCTGCACTTACTTTGTTAGTATAAACTGCCCTTTCAACTGCTGACGTTCCGCAAGACTTGCCGATCACGCAACTACCGCTGTAAGTCTCCTTTTTACTTTCAGTATTTACTTTTATGTCATTTACTTTTCCGCACTAAAAACCAAAACCAACCAACCAATCACTTAGCTGTTAGTAGTAAAACCTCAATCAACCAAAAACACGCTCCCCCGCTGTACGACCCCTCAAAGAACAACTTATCCCCCTAATTCCCTTGGGTTCGACACCTACTTACCACTTGCTACCCAGTAGTGAAGTCGCGAGTAGCGGACTTATAAATTTATTTGTACATTTGCTCTGACGACAAGCATCTGTCAAGTATTCTCCTTTTACTTTTCCTGTCTTTCAAAACCTTTACTTTTCAAGTACTTAGATATGATGTCCTGTTCCATGGATATTCGTAGCTAAACCCTTCAGTCGGTTGAAGGGGTGTACTGGTATCATACAATGTTTTTGACCCTTCTCTTAAGTGCCTTGATGGACCATAATTGTATGAATCATAAACACAGTTAAACCCACCAAATTAGACTGTTTGTCTATTTAACTTTTGCTTGTTAGTTCCGATATTTATCTACAGGGTATTTTGGAGTCTAGAGAGAATACAGGCTAAGGAGGAGTTTTAAAGCTGAAAATGAATTACGAGTCAGGACACGACCAGATTCCGACTGTACAACTTTCATAGAACCGACTTGGAACCATTCAAATATGCTAGAACAGTCGGCGTTTGGACAAGAACGCAATGCAAAGGCACCAAGCCCGGTAAAAGCCAAACAAGGGCAATTTCAGCCGATTTGGGATTTCGACCATGTTCCAAGCAGAATTTGGCTTAGGTTCCTTCTTGAGATCATCTTAGAATGACATTTTCATTCAGAATACACTCTCCAAAATCCGAGAAGCACCGGTCAAATTCCGGTCAAACCGATGGCTTTTGAGAAACAAATATCTTCCGATGGCTTTTGGAGTGGTGACTCACCCCGATGGCTATTGCTCTCCTTATGCCATGTGCTGAGATCTCAAGCCACAAGCCTCTCCTCCCTTGACAAGTGTATGGCTCTCCTTGCCTCCCTTAGCCTATAAATAGACATCTTCTCTTCACTTGTAAATCATCCACAAATCCATCCTCATTCCAAACACAAATCACTTATCTCTCTAAGTTGAGAGCACAATCCTTGTAATACTTTTGTTTGAAATCTATAATACTCCTGTTGGTTCTTGAGTATTCTAGTAGTCTTTGAGAATACTCCTGTTGGTTCTTGAGTATTCTCCTTTACTTACTGTCTTTCAAAAACCCTCGAGTACTTAGCTATGGTATCCACCTCTATGGATATTCGTAGCTAAACTCTTCATTCGGTTGAAGGGGTGTACTTGTATCATAAAATGTTTTAGGCTATACTCTTAGTGCCTCTTCTTTGTGTTCAAAACTTGTTCTATGTGCCATATATTAGGTCAGAACTTCCAAGGTTGAGTGGATGCTTGAAATGGCAAAACTCTTCTGTGGGGGTTCGTGAACATACTCGGGTAAGTGGATGCTTGAAATGGCAAAGCTTATCTGAGGAGTTCGACCTCTCTAAAACACCATTTGGTTTGATCGGAAATGATTGATCAAATGGATGCACATAGGCTAGTATACCTTGAAATGGGGTGCTAGTCTAAATAGAACAAGTGCTCTACGACCTTGAAATGGGCTAGACAGTGTGGCAAATCGAGCGCTTGAAATGGCCTTGATACACGTTTGAATACTTAGCAGGATCACTAAAGTTCAATGATAAACATGCTATGATACAAGGCCCCCGAAACCGAATGCTTTCCTTAGATTAAAACACTACCTGCACTTACTTCCTTAGTATAAACTGCCCTTTCAATTGCTGACGTTCCGCAAGACTTGCCGATCACGCAACAACCGCTGTAAGTCTCCTTTTTACTTTCAGTATTTACTTTTATGTCATTTACTTTTCCGCACTAAAAACCAAAACCAACCAACCAATCACTTAGCTGTTAGTAGTAAAACCTCAATCAACCAAAAACACGCTCCCCCGCTGTACGACCCCTCAAAGAACAACTTATCCCCCTAATTCCCTTGGGTTCGACACCTACTTACCACTTGCTACCCAGTAGTGAAGTCGCGAGTAGCGGACTTATAAATTTATTTGTACATTTGCTCTGACTACAAGCATCTGTCAAGTATTCTCCTTTTACTTTTCCTGTCTTTCAAAACCTTTACTTTTCAAGTACTTAGATATGATGTCCTGTTCCATGGATATTCGTCGCTAAACCCTTCATTCGGTTGAAGGGGTGTACTGGTATCATACAATGTTTTTGACCCTTCTCTTAAGTGCCTTGATGGACCATAATTGTATGAATCATAAACACAGTTAAACCCACCAAATTAGACTGTTTGTCTATTTAACTTTTGCTTGTTAGTTCCGATATTTATCTACAGGGTATTTTGGAGTCTAGAGAGAATACAGGCTAAGGAGGAGTTTTAAAGCTGAAAATGAATTACGAGTCAGGACACGACCAGATTCCGACTGTACAACTTTCATAGAACCGACTTGGAATCATTCAAATATGCTAGAACAGTCGGCGTTTGGACAAGAACGCAATGCAAAGGCACCAAGCCCGGTAAAAGCCAAACAAGGGCAATTTCAGCCGATTTGGGATTTCGACCATGTTCCAAGCAGAATTTGGCTTAGGTTCCTTCTTGAGATCATCTTAGAATGACATTTTCATTCAGAATACACTCTCCAAAATCCGAGAAGCACCGGTCAAATTCCGGTCAAACCGATGGCTTTTGAGAAACAAATATCTTCCGATGGCTTTTGGAGTGGTGACTCACCCCGATGGCTATTGCTCTCCTTATGCCATGTGCTGAGATCTCAAGCCACAAGCCTCTCCTCCCTTGACAAGTGTATGGCTCTCCTTGCCTCCCTTAGCCTATAAATAGACATCTTCTCTTCACTTGTAAATCATCCACAAATCCATCCTCATTCCAAACACAAATCACTTATCTCTCTAAGTTGAGAGCACAATCCTTGTAATACTTTTGTTTGAAATCTATAATACTCCTGTTGGTTCTTGAGTATTCTAGTAGTCTTTGAGAATACTCCTGTTGGTTCTTGAGTATTCTCCTTTACTTACTGTCTTTCAAAAACCCTCGAGTACTTAGCTATGGTATCCACCTCTATGGATATTCGTAGCTAAACTCTTCATTCGGTTGAAGGGGTGTACTTGTATCATAAAATGTTTTAGGCTATACTCTTAGTGCCTCTTCTTTGTGTTCAAAACTTGTTCTATGTGCCATATATTAGGTCAGAACTTCCAAGGTTGAGTGGATGCTTGAAATGGCAAAACTCTTCTGTGGGGGTTCGTGAACATACTCGGGTAAGTGGATGCTTGAAATGGCAAAGCTTATCTGAGGAGTTCGACCTCTCTAAAACACCATTTGGTTTGATCGGAAATGATTGATCAAATGGATGCACATAGGCTAGTATACCTTGAAATGGGGTGCTAGTCTAAATAGAACAAGTGCTCTACGACCTTGAAATGGGCTAGACAGTGTGGCAAATCGAGCGCTTGAAATGGCCTTGATACACGTTTGAATACTTAGCAGGATCACTAAAGTTCAATGATAAACATGCTATGATACAAGGCCCCCGAAACCGAATGCTTTCCTTAGATTAAAACACTACCTGCACTTACTTCCTTAGTATAAACTGCCCTTTCAATTGCTGACGTTCCGCAAGACTTGCCGATCACGCAACAACCGCTGTAAGTCTCCTTTTTACTTTCAGTATTTACTTTTATGTCATTTACTTTTCCGCACTAAAAACCAAAACCAACCAACCAATCACTTAGCTGTTAGTAGTAAAACCTCAATCAACCAAAAACACGCTCCCCCGCTGTACGACCCCTCAAAGAACAACTTATCCCCCTAATTCCCTTGGGTTCGACACCTACTTACCACTTGCTACCCAGTAGTGAAGTCGCGAGTAGCGGACTTATAAATTTATTTGTACATTTGCTCTGACTACAAGCATCTGTCAAGTATTCTCCTTTTACTTTTCCTGTCTTTCAAAACCTTTACTTTTCAAGTACTTAGATATGATGTCCTGTTCCATGGATATTCGTCGCTAAACCCTTCATTCGGTTGAAGGGGTGTACTGGTATCATACAATGTTTTTGACCCTTCTCTTAAGTGCCTTGATGGACCATAATTGTATGAATCATAAACACAGTTAAACCCACCAAATTAGACTGTTTGTCTATTTAACTTTTGCTTGTTAGTTCCGATATTTATCTACAGGGTATTTTGGAGTCTAGAGAGAATACAGGCTAAGGAGGAGTTTTAAAGCTGAAAATGAATTACGAGTCAGGACACGACCAGATTCCGACTGTACAACTTTCATAGAACCGACTTGGAATCATTCAAATATGCTAGAACAGTCGGCGTTTGGACAAGAACGCAATGCAAAGGCACCAAGCCCGGTAAAAGCCAAACAAGGGCAATTTCAGCCGATTTGGGATTTCGACCATGTTCCAAGCAGAATTTGGCTTAGGTTCCTTCTTGAGATCATCTTAGAATGACATTTTCATTCAGAATACACTCTCCAAAATCCGAGAAGCACCGGTCAAATTCCGGTCAAACCGATGGCTTTTGAGAAACAAATATCTTCCGATGGCTTTTGGAGTGGTGACTCACCCCGATGGCTATTGCTCTCCTTATGCCATGTGCTGAGATCTCAAGCCACAAGCCTCTCCTCCCTTGACAAGTGTATGGCTCTCCTTGCCTCCCTTAGCCTATAAATAGACATCTTCTCTTCACTTGTAAATCATCCACAAATCCATCCTCATTCCAAACACAAATCACTTATCTCTCTAAGTTGAGAGCACAATCCTTGTAATACTTTTGTTTGAAATCTATAATACTCCTGTTGGTTCTTGAGTATTCTAGTAGTCTTTGAGAATACTCCTGTTGGTTCTTGAGTATTCTCCTTTACTTACTGTCTTTCAAAAACCCTCGAGTACTTAGCTATGGTATCCACCTCTATGGATATTCGTAGCTAAACTCTTCATTCGGTTGAAGGGGTGTACTTGTATCATAAAATGTTTTAGGCTATACTCTTAGTGCCTCTTCTTTGTGTTCAAAACTTGTTCTATGTGCCATATATTAGGTCAGAACTTCCAAGGTTGAGTGGATGCTTGAAATGGCAAAACTCTTCTGTGGGGGTTCGTGAACATACTCGGGTAAGTGGATGCTTGAAATGGCAAAGCTTATCTGAGGAGTTCGACCTCTCTAAAACACCATTTGGTTTGATCGGAAATGATTGATCAAATGGATGCACATAGGCTAGTATACCTTGAAATGGGGTGCTAGTCTAAATAGAACAAGTGCTCTACGACCTTGAAATGGGCTAGACAGTGTGGCAAATCGAGCGCTTGAAATGGCCTTGATACACGTTTGAATACTTAGCAGGATCACTAAAGTTCAATGATAAACATGCTATGATACAAGGCCCCCGAAACCGAATGCTTTCCTTAGATTAAAACACTACCTGCACTTACTTCCTTAGTATAAACTGCCCTTTCAATTGCTGACGTTCCGCAAGACTTGCCGATCACGCAACAACCGCTGTAAGTCTCCTTTTTACTTTCAGTATTTACTTTTATGTCATTTACTTTTCCGCACTAAAAACCAAAACCAACCAACCAATCACTTAGCTGTTAGTAGTAAAACCTCAATCAACCAAAAACACGCTCCCCCGCTGTACGACCCCTCAAAGAACAACTTATCCCCCTAATTCCCTTGGGTTCGACACCTACTTACCACTTGCTACCCAGTAGTGAAGTCGCGAGTAGCGGACTTATAAATTTATTTGTACATTTGCTCTGACTACAAGCATCTGTCAAGTATTCTCCTTTTACTTTTCCTGTCTTTCAAAACCTTTACTTTTCAAGTACTTAGATATGATGTCCTGTTCCATGGATATTCGTCGCTAAACCCTTCATTCGGTTGAAGGGGTGTACTGGTATCATACAATGTTTTTGACCCTTCTCTTAAGTGCCTTGATGGACCATAATTGTATGAATCATAAACACAGTTAAACCCACCAAATTAGACTGTTTGTCTATTTAACTTTTGCTTGTTAGTTCCGATATTTATCTACAGGGTATTTTGGAGTCTAGAGAGAATACAGGCTAAGGAGGAGTTTTAAAGCTGAAAATGAATTACGAGTCAGGACACGACCAGATTCCGACTGTACAACTTTCATAGAACCGACTTGGAATCATTCAAATATGCTAGAACAGTCGGCGTTTGGACAAGAACGCAATGCAAAGGCACCAAGCCCGGTAAAAGCCAAACAAGGGCAATTTCAGCCGATTTGGGATTTCGACCATGTTCCAAGCATAATTTGGCTTAGGTTCCTTCTTGAGATCATCTTAGAATGACATTTTCATTCAGAATACACTCTCCAAAATCCGAGAAGCTCCGGTCAAATTCCGGTCAAACCGATGGCTTTTGAGAAACAAATATCTTCCGATGGCTTTTGGAGTGGTGACTCATCCCGATGGCTTTTGTACTCCTTATGCCATGTGTTGAGATCTCAAGCCACAAGCCTTCTCCTCCCTTGACAAGTGTATGGCTCTCCTTGCCTCCCTTAGCCTATAAATAGACATCTTCTCTTCCCTTTGTAAATCATCCACAATCCACAATCCACAATTCCAACATCCCACAATCCACTTATCTCTCTAGATTTTGGCACTTTTGTAAGCTTTGTTTGAAATCTATAATACTCCTGTTGGTTCTTGAGTATTCTAGTAGTCTTTGAGAATACTCCTGTTGGTTCTTGAGTATTCTCCTTTACTTACTGTCTTTCAAAAACCCACGAGTACTTAGCTATGGTATCCACCTCTATGGATATTCGTAGCTAAACTCTTCATTCGGCTGAAGGGGTGTACTTGTATCATAAAATGTTTTAGGCTATACTCTTAGTGCCTCTTCTTTGTGTTCAAAACTTGTTCTATGTGCCATATATTAGGTCAGAACTTCCAAGGTTGAGTGGATGCTTGAAATGGGAAAACTCTTCCGTGGGGGTTCGTGTACTCGGGTAAGTGGATGCTTGAAATGGCAAAGCTTATCTGAGGAGTTCGACCTCTCTAAAACACCATTTGGTTTGATCGGAAATGATTGATCAAATGGATGCACATAGGCTAGTATACCTTGAAATGGGGTGCTAGTCTAAATAGAACAAGTGCTCTACGACCTTGAAATGGGCTAGACAGTGTGGCAAATCGAGCGCTTGAAATGGCCTTGATACACGTTTGAATACTTAGCAGGATCACTGAAGGTCAATGATAAACATGCTATGATACAAGGCCCCCGAAACCGAATGCTTTCCTTAGATTAAAGCACTACCTGCACTTACTTCCTTAGTATAAACTGCCCTTTCAACTGCTGACGTTCCGCAAGACTTGCCGATCACGCAACAACCGCTGTAAGTCTTCTTTTTACTTTCAGTATTTACTTTTATGTCATTTACTTTTCCGCACTAAAAACCAAAACCAACCAACCAATCACTTAGCTGTTAGTAGTAAAACCTCAATCAACCAAAAAACACGCTCCCCCGCTGTACGACCCCTCAAAGAACAACTTATCCCCCTAATTCCCTTGGGTTCGACCCCTACTTACCACTTGCTATCCAGTAGTGAAGTCGCGAGTAGCGGACTTATAAATTTATTTGTACATTTGCTTTGACGACAAGCATCTGTCAAATTGGCGCCGTTGCCGGGGAGTTTGCCGTCGGATTAGTTGTTCTTTCCTTTCCCTTCTCGTTTCTTCATAACGCTACACACTATGTATGCATGGACAACACGATATCTTCCTCTGTTCGGAGGTACGGATGGAGAAGACCCAGTACAACATTGCCAAAACTTTCACCACATTTCCCGCCACATAAAACCTGAAAATGAAATGTTAGAGGAATTTAAGCTTAAATGCTTCAAATTCTCTATAACTGATTTTGCGACGATTTGGTATTACACATCAACCGCTAGTCGTGCAGAATATTTTGTGGACCTTTGCGTCCCATTCCTGAAGGAATTCTCCCCCCCATCCTTACGCCAAAAAACCCGTGAGAAGATCATGTGCCTGCAACAATCCCGGGATGAGACTTTGGACGAATACTACACGAACTATGACACCATCGTCTCAAGCTGCCCGCACCATGGATTCACGAAGAAAGTTCTTCTTCAAAAATTTCTTCGTGGGATGAGGGCCGATGAGCTGACAAAGATTAACGAAGCAATGAGAAGATCAGCCGGGAACTTATCCATGGCAGACATGTGGAACCTCATAAATGACCTGGCCGCAGTCACAAAACGAATACCCCAAGCTGACAGAGGAATGCAGATAGAAGAGGCTGGTCCAGAGACTGATGAAGAAGATACTCCCGAGCCATCTGAAGAATCAGACATGGAAAGCATCGGAAGCAACGAGGAAAAATCCTCATGGGATCTCGAAGAGGTGCCAACAAGGGAAGAAGTCCAAAACACCACTGAAAACTACGTGATCCATGAAGAGGCTAAAAGGAGGATGGGAAAAGGGCCTGAGCAGAACGACTCCTCGATGGAGCATGTTTTCGCCATAACTGGACAAGGCAGCCCTAAACACCAAAAAACCCAATTCAAGAAGCTAGTAGTAAAAGGTCTCTCACCTTCTCAGAGACGTTGGAAGGAGAAACCGGCAGAACCATGGGAACTGGACCCAAGCCCATCATCCCCCAAAAACACAGGAAGAGTCAAAGCAAGAATCAAGGTTGGCGCAATAAAGAAGTACGACCTGAGCCACCCATGGGATCCAAACCAGTGATCCAGGAATGAGGTACTGTCGAGCCAACGACGTTAAACAAAGGCACTGGTCGGGAGGTAACCCGACACCTATCTTACTTTCAATACTTTTATTTTCTGTCATTTAGTTTTTTCTCCAATAAGTCGCTCTCACCCACTTGGTGCATAGAATGAAATGACTATTCAGGAATTGGTTATGGGTGCAACATCAAGCCAGTCAGGCCTATGCCAAGAGTTCAAAGCCCCTGCCGAACTCCCTCGATTATCCAGCCTCGAGCCATGTCGTTCACTCGACACCTTAAAGGGAGTTCTGTTCTCCCCTTTTCCTTAATGTCATTTCCTTCTCGTATAATACCTGCTTGCATGGCTTTTGAACTAAGTCATTTCGTAAAGAATGCCTTCGTTCAAAAGTGTGGGGTGAGAACCACCTGTGTACATTAGTTAAATAACATGTTTTTCTTTTTTTTAATATTATCTTTTTGAAAATATGAACTTGAGAATGTGAAAAAGATAGATCATAATTCATGCATTTACCTTGTGAAAATTCAACTGTTTAAAAACTTAGAATGTAACTTCTCATTTGTCCCTTTGTGCTGAGATAAACTAGGGATGTGTAGTTGATAGAAACTGCCCTAGAGGGGCTTGGCAAGCACTCAAAGGACTGAATTTCGCTATATGGTTTTCGAAGTCAGTGGAGGCTGCACTTCGGGTTTCAGAGAAGATTGAAGTCATCTCCGCCATGCAGCGTTTATGCAAAAAAAAGGCGGGACGGGAATCAAACCGTCCTATCTCTAGTCCTAATAGCCGGGAAAATAAATGAGCCACCCTCATTTTGACTCGCGCAAAACGGCAAGGATGAGAGAGAGCGGGGAGGTATTTCCATATGCTTGCGGGCGATGATTGGACCTCCCAAAAAGGCTTGAGAAAATGGACTAGCAGGCCACAAAAAGGCAAAAGCTCAAAGAACCAAAAGCTCAAAGAGCTAATCAAAGGCCAAAGGCCAAAATTGTGAAGGTTTTAACCGAACAAAAGTGAAGAACTCAAAGAGTTAAATCAAAGGCCAAAGGCCGATTCACTACAAAAAAAAGCTGTCCCTCGCCAAAAAGAAATCAAAAGGCTCAACTCAGTGAAACCCGAACCAAATCACATGCTAGAGAAAGCTACAAGGAAACCATATAGTGCAAGACGGTCCCGAGAATGCAGTCCAGGATCCTGAAAAGGGCTATCTCCCGAAACATCCGAATTAATTTGCATCTCGGCACGAAGGTACAAGTATCAAATTTCTTCTATTTATTTACACGGTTTAATTTGGTAATAAGTAAGTAATGCATGAATTAGGATAAATCTAGTCCCACAGTCTAACTTTCATATTTTAAAAGCTTACTTAGATAGTGTGTGCCGCCCTTTAATAGCATTGTTCGGGACAAACAACTAAAAGTGTGGGGTGATCTGATGGACCATAATTGTATGAATCATAAACACAGTTAAACCCACCAAATTAGACTGTTTGTCTATTTAACTTTTGCTTGTTAGTTCCGATATTTATCTACAGGGTATTTTGGAGTCTAGAGAGAATACAGGCTAAGGAGGAGTTTTAAAGCTGAAAATGAATTACGAGTCAGGACACGACCAGATTCCGACTGTACAACTTTCATGGAACCGACTTGGAATCATTCAAATATGCTAGAACAGTCGGCGTTTGGACAAGAACGCAATGCAAAGGCACCAAGCCCGGTAAAAGCCAAACAAGGGCAATTTCGGCCGATTTGGGATTTCGACCATGTTCCAAACAGAATTTGGCTTAGGTTTCTTCTTGAGATCATCTTAGAATGACATTTTCATTCAGAATACACTCTCCAAAATCTGAGAAGCTCCGGTCAAACCGATGGCTTTTGAGAAACAAATATCTTCCGATGGCTTTTGGAGTGGTGACTCACCCCAATGGCTTTTGCTCTCCTTATGCCATGTGTTGAGATCTCAAGCCACAAGCCTTCTCCTCCCTTGCCAAGTGTATGGCTCTCCTTGCCTCCCTTAGCCTATAAATAGACATCTTCTCTTACCTTTGTAAATCATCCACAATCCACAATCCACAAGTTACTAATCTCTCTAGATTTTGGCACTTTTGTAAGCTTTGTTTGAAATCTATAATACTCCTGTTGGTTCTTGAGTATTCTAGTAGTCTTTGAGAATACTCCTGTTGGTTCTTGAGTATTCTCCTTTACTTACTGTCTTTCAAAAACCCTCGAGTACTTAGCTATGGTATCCACCTCTATGGATATTCGTAGCTAAACTCTTCATTCGGTTGAAGGGGTGTACTTGTATCATAAAATGTTTTAGGCTATACTCTTAGTGCCTCTTCTTTGTGTTCAAAACTTGTTCTATGTGCCATATATTAGGTCAGAACTTCCAAGGTTGAGTGGATGCTTGAAATGGCAAAACTCTTCCGTGGGGGTTCGTGAACATACTCGGGTAAGTGGATGCTTGAAATGGCAAAGCTTATCTGAGGAGTTCAACCTCTCTAAAACACCATTTGGTTTGATCGGAAATGATTGTTCAAATGGATGCACATAGGCTAGTATACCTTGAAATGGGGTGCTAGTCTAAATAGAACAAGTGCTCTACGACCTTGAAATGGGCTAGACAGTGTGGCAAATCGAGCGCTTGAAATGGCCTTGATACACGTTTGAATACATAGCAGGATCACTAAAGTTCAATGATAAACATGCTATGATACAAGGCCCCCGAAACCGAATGCTTTCCTTAGATTAAAACACTACCTGCACTTACTTCCTTAGTATAAACTGCCCTTTCATCTGCTGACGTTCCGCAAGACTTGCCGATCACGCAACAACCGCTGTAAGTCTTCTTTTTACTTTCAGTATTTACTTTTATGTCATTTACTTTTCCGCACTAAAAACCAAAACCAACCAACCAATCACTTAGCTGTTAGTAGTAAAACCTCAATCAACTAAAAAACACGCTCCCCCGCTGTACGACCCCTCAAAGAACAACTTATCCCCCTAATTCCCTTGGGTTCGACCCCTACTTACCACTTGCTACCCAGTAGTGAAGTCGCGAGTAGCGGACTTATAAATTTATTTGTACATTTGCTTTGACGACAAGCATCTGGCATGCCTCTATGTGTTCAAAACTTGTTCTATGTGCCACATATTAGGTTAGAACTTCCAAGGTTGAGTGGATGCTTTAACGGGCAAAACTCTTCCGTGGGGTTCGTGAACATACTCGGGTAAGTGGATGCTTTAACGGGCAAAGCTTATCTGAGGAGTTCGACCTCTTTCAAAAACCATTTGGTTGATCGTAACTGAAGATCAAATGGATGCACATAAGGCTAAGATACTTCGAAAGGAGGAATTAGTCTAAGTAGAACAAGTGTTCTAAATGATGTTGCAAGTCATGTGCTAGAAATAGCCTTGATTCATCTTTGAACACATAGTATGATCATTAGAGGTCAATGATAAACTGACTATGATACAAGGCCCTTGATACCGAATCCTTCCTTCAATTGCAATATCACCTGTTACTTTACTTTCAGTACCATATCAACTGCTTACTTTCAGCACTTTAATTTCTACAAGTCTTGTCCTTCAAGCACTTTAATTTCCGCAAGTCTTGTCCTTCAAGCACTTTAATTTCCGCAAGTCTTGTCCTTCAAGCACTTTACTTTTCAGTATTTACTTTCAGTATCGTATTTACTTTCTTTACTTTCAGTCATTTACTTTCCAGTACTAAAATCACAGCCAACCCACGCTACTCTCTGTACTAAAACCACAACCAACCCCAAACTGTCCAACTTTAAGAACAACTTTTCACCTGACTCCCTTGGGTTCGACCCCTACTTACCCTTTACTACCCACTAGTAGAGTACGAGCAGCGGAGATATAAATTTATTTTGTACAGAGAACATCGCACCTTAACGACAGTGCAGTGGGCTCCGTCAAACTTAGACTAACCTTACAATGAGACTAACTAGACGAACTTGGGACGAACAAAGACAAACTTAAGTCTCATTCTAAGGTTTGTCTAAGTTCATCCCAAGTTCGTCTCGTTAGTCTCATTTTAAGGTTAGTCTAAGTTCGTCCTCACAAAGCGACTAACTTGGGACGAACTTAGACAAACCTTAGAATGAGACTAACGAGACTAACTTGGGATGAACAAAGACAAACGTTAGTCTAATTCTAATGTTTGTCTAAGTTTGTCCCAAGTTAGTCTCTTTCTAAGGACGAACTTAGAGAAACCTTAAATAAGACTAACGAGACTAAATTGGGACGAACAAAGACAAACTTAAGTCTCATTCTAAGGTTTGTCTAAGTTCTTCCCAAGTTAGTCTCTTTCGAAGGCGAACTTAGAGAAACCTTAGAATGAGACTAACGAGACTAACTTGGGACGAACAAAGACAAACTTAAATCTCATTCTTAGGTTTGTCTAAGTTCGTCCCAAGTTATTCTCTTTCTAAGGACGAACTTAGACAAACCTTAGAATGAGACTAACGAGACTAACTTGGGATGAACAATGACAAACTTATGTTTCATTCTAAGGTTTGTCTAAGTTCGTCCCAATTTAGTCTCTTTCTAATGACGAACTTAGGCAAACGTTAGAATGAGATAACGAGACGAACTTGGACGAACAAAGACAAACTTAAGTCTCATTTTAAGGTTTGTCTAAGTTCGTCCCACGTTAGTATCTTTCTAAGGAAGAACTTAGACAAATCATTGAACGAGACTAACGAGATTAACTTGGGACGAACAAAGACAAACTTAAGTCTCATTTTAAGGTTCGTCTAAGTTCGCCCCAAGTTTGCCTCTTTCTAAGGACGAACTCAGACAAACCTTAGAATGAGACTAACTTGGGACGAACAAAGACAAACGTTAGTCTCATTCAAAGGTTTGTCTAAGTTCGTCCCAAGTTAGTTTCTTTCTAAGGACGAACTTAGACAAACCTTAGAATGAGACTAACGAGACTAACTTGGGACGAACAAAGACAAACTTAAGTCTCATTCTAAGGTATGTCTAATTTCATCCCAAGTTAGTCTCTCTCCAAGGACGAACTAAGACAACCCTTAGAATGAGAGTAACGAGAGTAACTTGGGACGAACAAAGTCAAACGTTAGTCTCATTCTAAGGTTTGTCTAAGTTCCTCCCAAGCTAGTGCCTTTTTAAGGACGAACTTAGACAAACCAAAGAATGAGACTAACGAGACTAACTTGGGACGAACAAAGACAAACTTGAGTCTCCTTCTAAGGTTTGTCTAAGTTCGTCCCAAGTTAGTCTCTTTCTAAGGACGAACTTAGACAAACCATAGTATGAGAATAATGAGACTAACTTGAGACGAATAAACACAAACGTTAGTCTCATTCTAAGGTTTGTGTACGTTCGTCCCAAGTTAGTCTCTTTCTAAGGACAAACTTAGGCAAACGTTAGAATGTGACTAACGAGACTAACTTGGGACGAACAAAGACAAACGTTAGTCTCATTCTAAGGTTTGTATAAGTTTGTCCCAAGTTAGTCTCTTTCTAAGGACGAACTTAGACAAACCTTAGAATGAGAATAACGAGAGTAACTTGGGACGAACAAAGACAAACGTTAGTCTCATTCTAAAGTTTGTCTAAGTTCATCCAAGTTATTCTCTTTCTAAGGACGAACTTAGACAAACCTTAGAATGAGACTAACGAGACTAACTTGGGATGAACAATGCCAAATTTAAGTCTCATTCTAAGGTTTGTCTAAGTTCGTCCCAATTTAGTCTCTTTCTAATGAAGAACTTAGGCAAACGTTAGAATGAGATAACGAGACGAACTTGGACGAACAAAGACAAACTTAAGTCTCATTCTAAGGTTTGTCTACGTTCGTCCCAAGTTAGTATCTTTCTAAGGAAGAACTTAGACAAATCGTAGAATGAGACTAACGAGACTAACTTGGGACGAACAAAGACAAACTTAAGTCTCATTCTAAGGTTCGTCTAAGTTCGTCCCAAGTTAGTATCTTTTTAAGGACGAACTTAGACAACCCTTAGAATGAGACTAACGAGACTAACTTGGGAAGAACAAAGACAAACTTAAGACTCATTCTAAGGTTTGTCTAAGTTCGGCCTAATTTGGTCTCTTTCTAAGGACGAACTTAGGCAATCGTTAGAACGAGACTAACTAGACTAACTTGGGACGAACAAAGACAAACGTGAGTCTCATTCTAAGGGTTATCAAAGTTCATCCCAAGTTAGTCTCTTTCTAAGGAAGAACTTAGACAAACCTTAGAATGAGACTAACGAGATTAACTTGGGACGAGCAAAGACAAACTTAAGTCTCATTCTAAGGTTTGTCTAAGTTCGTCCCAAGTTAGTCTCTTTCTAAGGACGAACTTAGACAAACCTTAGAATGACACTAACGAGGCTAACTTGGGACGAATAAAGACAAACGTTAGTCTCATTCTAAGGTTTGTCTAAGTTCGTCCCAAGTTAGTCACTTTCTAAGGACGAACCTAGACAAACCTTGGAATGACACTAACAAGACTAACTTGGGACGAACAAAGACAAACATAAGTCTCATTCTAAGGTTTGTCTAAGGTCGTCCTAATTTAGTCTCTTTCTAAGGACGAACTTACGTTAGAATGAGACTAACAAGACTAACTTGGGACGAACAAAGACAAACTTAAGTCTCATTCTAAGGTTTGTATAAGTTCGTCCCAATTTAGACTCTTTCTAAGGACGAACTTACGTTAGAATGAGACTATAGAGACTAACTTGGGATGAGCATAGACAAACTTAAGTCTCATTCTTAGGTTTGTCTAAGTTCGTCCCAAGTTATTCTCTTTCTAAGGACGAACTTAGAGAAACCTTAGAATGAGACTAACGAGACTAACTTGGGACGAACAAAGACAAACTTAAATCTCAATCTTAGGTTTGTCTAAGTTCGTCCCAAGTTATTCTCTTTCTAAGGACGAAGTTAGACAAACTTTAGAATGAGACTAACGAGACTAACTTGGGATGAACAATGACAAACTTATGTTTCATTCTAAGGTTTGTCTAAGTTCGTCCCAATTTAGTCTCTTTCTAATGACGAACTTAGGCAAAAGTTAGAAAGAGATAACGAGACGAACTTGGACGAACAAAGACAAACTTAAGTCTCATTTTAAGGTTTGTCTAAGTTCGTCCCACGTTAGTATCTTTCTAAGGAAGAAATTAGACAAATCGTTGAATGAGACTAACGAGACTAACTTGGGACGAACAAAGACAAACTTAAGTCTCATTTTAAGGTTCGTCTAAGTTCGTCCCAAGTTAGCCTCTTTCTAAGGACGAACTTAGACAAACCTTAGAATGAGACTAACTTGGGACGAACAAAGACAAACATTAGTCTCATTCAAAGGTTTGTCTAAGTTCGTCCCAAGTTAGTTTCTTTCTAAGGACGAACTTAGACAAACCTTAGAATGAGACTAACGAGACTAACTAGGGACGAACAAAGACAAACGTTAGTCTCATTCTAAAGTTTGTCTAAGGTCATCCAAGTTATTCTCTTTCTAAGGACGAACTTAGACAAACCTTTGAATGAGACTAACGAGACTAACTTGGGATGAACAATGCCAAATTTAAGTCTCATTCTAAGGTTTGTCTAAGTTCGTCCCAATTTAGTCTCTTTCTAATGAAGAACTTAGGCAAACGTTAGAATGAGATAACGAGACGAACTTGGACGAACAAAGACAAACTTAAGTCTCATTCTAAGGTTTGTCTACGTTCGTCCCAAGTTAGTATCTTTCTAAGGAAGAACTTAGACAAATCGTAGAATGAGACTAACGAGACTAACTTGGGACGAACAAAGACAAACTTAAGTCTCATTCTAAGGTTCGTCTAAGTTCGTCCCAAGTTAGTCTCTTTTTAAGGACGAACTTAGACAACCCTTAGAATGAGACTAACGAGACTAACTTGGGAAGAACAAAGACAAACTTAAGACTCATTCTAAGGTTTGTCTAAGTTCGGCCTAATTTGGTCTCTTTCTAAGGACGAACTTAGGCAATCGTTAGAACGAGACTAACTAGACTAACTTGGGACGAACAAAGACAAACGTGAGTCTCATTCTAAGGGTTATCAAAGTTCATCCCAAGTTAGTCTCTTTCTAAGGAAGAACTTAGACAAACCTTAGAATGAGACTAACGAGATTAACTTGGGACGAGCAAAGACAAACTTAAGTCTCATTCTAAGGTTTGTCTAAGTTCGTCCCAAGTTAGTCTCTTTCTAAGGACGAACTTAGACAAACCTTAGAATGACACTAACGAGGCTAACTTGGGACGAATAAAGACAAACGTTAGTCTCATTCTAAGGTTTGTCTAAGTTCGTCCCAAGTTAGTCACTTTCTAAGGACGAACCTAGACAAACCTTGGAATGACACTAACAAGACTAACTTGGGACGAACAAAGACAAACATAAGTCTCATTCTAAGGTTTGTCTAAGGTCGTCCTAATTTAGTCTCTTTCTAAGGACGAACTTACGTTAGAATGAGACTAACAAGACTAACTTGGGACGAACAAAGACAAACTTAAGTCTCATTCTAAGGTTTGTATAAGTTCGTCCCAATTTAGACTCTTTCTAAGGACGAACTTACGTTAGAATGAGACTATAGAGACTAACTTGGGACGAGCATAGACAAACTTAAGTCTCATTCTTAGGTTTGTCTAAGTTCGTCCCAAGTTATTCTCTTTCTAAGGACGAACTTAGAGAAACCTTAGAATGAGACTAACGAGACTAACTTGGGACGAACAAAGACAAACTTAAATCTCAATCTTAGGTTTGTCTAAATTCGTCCCAAGTTATTCTCTTTCTAAGGACGAAGTTAGACAAACCTTAGAATGAGACTAACGAGACTAACTTGGGATGAACAATGACAAACTTATGTTTCATTCTAAGGTTTGTCTAAGTTCGTCCCAATTTAGTCTCTTTCTAATGACGAACTTAGGCAAAAGTTAGAAAGAGATAACGAGACGAACTTGGACGAACAAAGACAAACTTAAGTCTCATTTTAAGGTTTGTCTAAGTTCGTCCCACGTTAGTATCTTTCTAAGGAAGAAATTAGACAAATCGTTGAATGAGACTAACGAGACTAACTTGGGACGAACAAAGACAAACTTAAGTCTCATTTTAAGGTTCGTCTAAGTTCGTCCCAAGTTAGCCTCTTTCTAAGGACGAACTTAGACAAACCTTAGAATGAGACTAACTTGGGACGAACAAAGACAAACATTAGTCTCATTCAAAGGTTTGTCTAAGTTCGTCCCAAGTTAGTTTCTTTCTAAGGACGAACTTAGACAAACCTTAGAATGAGACTAACGAGACTAACTAGGGACGAACAAAGACAAACGTTAGTCTCATTCTAAAGTTTGTCTAAGTTCATCCAAGTTATTCTCTTTCTAAGGACGAACTTAGACAAACCTTAGAATGAGACTAACGAGACTAACTTGGGATGAACAATGCCAAATTTAAGTCTCATTCTAAGGTTTGTCTAAGTTCGTCCCAATTTAGTCTCTTTCTAATGAAGAACTTAGGCAAACGTTAGAATGAGATAACGAGACGAACTTGGACGAACAAAGACAAACTTAAGTCTCATTCTAAGGTTTGTCTACGTTCGTCCCAAGTTAGTATCTTTCTAAGGAAGAACTTAGACAAATCGTAGAATGAGACTAACGAGACTAACTTGGGACGAACAAAGACAAACTTAAGTCTCATTCTAAGGTTCGTCTAAGTTCGTCCCAAGTTAGTATCTTTTTAAGGACGAACTTAGACAACCCTTAGAATGAGACTAACGAGACTAACTTGGGAAGAACAAAGACAAACTTAAGACTCATTCTAAGGTTTGTCTAAGTTCGGCCTAATTTGGTCTCTTTCTAAGGACGAACTTAGGCAATCGTTAGAACGAGACTAACTAGACTAACTTGGGACGAACAAAGACAAACGTGAGTCTCATTCTAAGGGTTATCAAAGTTCATCCCAAGTTAGTCTCTTTCTAAGGAAGAACTTAGACAAACCTTAGAATGAGACTAACGAGATTAACTTGGGACGAGCAAAGACAAACTTAAGTCTCATTCTAAGGTTTGTCTAAGTTCGTCCCAAGTTAGTCTCTTTCTAAGGACGAACTTAGACAAACCTTAGAATGACACTAACGAGGCTAACTTGGGACGAATAAAGACAAACGTTAGTCTCATTCTAAGGTTTGTCTAAGTTCGTCCCAAGTTAGTCACTTTCTAAGGACGAACCTAGACAAACCTTGGAAAGACACTAACAAGACTAACTTGGGACGAACAAAGACAAACATAAGTCTCATTCTAAGGTTTGTCTAAGGTCGTCCTAATTTAGTCTCTTTTTAAGGACGAACTTACGTTAGAATGAGACTAACAAGACTAACTTGGGACGAACAAAGACAAACTTAAGTCTCATTCTAAGGTTTGTATAAGTTCGTCCCAATTTAGACTCTTTCTAAGGACGAACTTACGTTAGAATGAGACTATAGAGACTAACTTGGGACGAGCATAGACAAACTTAAGTCTCATTCTTAGGTTTGTCTAAGTTCGTCCCAAGTTATTCTCTTTCTAAGGACGAACTTAGAGAAACCTTAGAATGAGACTAACGAGACTAACTTGGGACGAACAAAGACAAACTTAAATCTCATTCTTAGGTTTGTCTAAGTTCGTCCCAAGTTATTCTCTTTCTAAGGACGAAGTTAGACAAACCTTAGAATGAGACTAACGAGACTAACTTGGGATGAACAATGACAAACTTATGTTTCATTCTAAGGTTTGTCTAAGTTCGTCCCAATTTAGTCTCTTTCTAATGACGAACTTAGGCAAACGTTAGAAAGAGATAACGAGACGAACTTGGACGAACAAAGACAAACTTAAGTCTCATTTTAAGGTTTGTCTAAGTTCGTCCCACGTTAGTATCTTTCTAAGGAAGAAATTAGACAAATCGTTGAATGAGACTAACGAGACTAACTTGGGACGAACAAAGACAAACTTAAGTCTCATTTTAAGGTTCGTCTAAGTTCGTCCCAAGTTAGCCTCTTTCTAAGGACGAACTTAGACAAACCTTAGAATGAGACTAACTTGGGACGAACAAAGACAAACATTAGTCTCATTCAAAGGTTTGTCTAAGTTCGTCCCAAGTTAGTTTCTTTCTAAGGACGAACTTAGACAAACCTTAGAATGAGACTAACGAGACTAACTAGGGACGAACAAAGACAAACGTTAGTCTCATTCTAAAGTTTGTCTAAGTTCATCCAAGTTATTCTCTTTCTAAGGACGAACTTAGACAAACCTTAGAATGAGACTAACGAGACTAACTTGGGATGAACAATGCCAAATTTAAGTCTCATTCTAAGGTTTGTCTAAGTTCGTCCCAATTTAGTCTCTTTCTAATGAAGAACTTAGGCAAACGTTAGAATGAGATAACGAGACGAACTTGGACGAACAAAGACAAACTTAAGTCTCATTCTAAGGTTTGTCTACGTTCGTCCCAAGTTAGTATCTTTCTAAGGAAGAACTTAGACAAATCGTAGAATGAGACTAACGAGACTAACTTGGGACGAACAAAGACAAACTTAAGTCTCATTCTAAGGTTCGTCTAAGTTCGTCCGAAGTTAGTCTCTTTTTAAGGACGAACTTAGACAACCCTTAGAATGAGACTAACGAGACTAACTTGGGAAGAACAAAGACAAACTTAAGACTCATTCTAAGGTTTGTCTAAGTTCGGCCTAATTTGGTCTCTTTCTAAGGACGAACTTAGGCAATCGTTAGAACGAGACTAACTAGACTAACTTGGGACGAATAAAGACAAACGTGAGTCTCATTCTAAGGGTTATCAAAGTTCATCCCAAGTTAGTCTCTTTCTAAGGAAGAACTTAGACAAACCTTAGAATGAGACTAACGAGATTAACTTGGGACGAGCAAAGACAAACTTAAGTCTCATTCTAAGGTTTGTCTAAGTTCGTCCCAAGTTAGTCTCTTTCTAAGGACGAACTTAGACAAACCTTAGAATGACACTAACGAGGCTAACTTGGGACGAATAAAGACAAACGTTAGTCTCATTCTAAGGTTTGTCTAAGTTCGTCCCAAGTTAGTCACTTTCTAAGGACGAACCTAGACAAACCTTGGAATGACACTAACAAGACTAACTTGGGACGAACAAAGACAAACATAAGTCTCATTCTAAGGTTTGTCTAAGGTCGTCCTAATTTAGTCTCTTTCTAAGGACGAACTTACGTTAGAATGAGACTAACAAGACTAACTTGGGACGAACAAAGACAAACTTAAGTCTCATTCTAAGGTTTGTATAAGTTCGTCCCAATTTAGACTCTTTCTAAGGACGAACTTACGTTAGAATGAGACTATAGAGACTAACTTGGGACGAGCATAGACAAACTTAAGTCTCATTCTTAGGTTTGTCTAAGTTCGTCCCAAGTTATTCTCTTTCTAAGGACGAACTTAGAGAAACCTTAGAATGAGACTAACGAGACTAACTTGGGACGAACAAAGACAAACTTAAATCTCATTCTTAGGTTTGTCTAAGTTCGTCCCAAGTTATTCTCTTTCTAAGGACGAAGTTAGACAAACCTTAGAATGAGACTAACGAGACTAACTTGGGATGAACAATGACAAACTTATGTTTCATTCTAAGGTTTGTCTAAGTTCGTCCCAATTTAGTCTCTTTCTAATGACGAACTTAGGCAAACGTTAGAAAGAGATAACGAGACGAACTTGGACGAACAAAGACAAACTTAAGTCTCATTTTAAGGTTTGTCTAAGTTCGTCCCACGTTAGTATCTTTCTAAGGAAGAAATTAGACAAATCGTTGAATGAGACTAACGAGACTAACTTGAGACGAACAAAGACAAACTTAAGTCTCATTTTAAGGTTCGTCTAAGTTCATCCCAAGTTAGCCTCTTTCTAAGGACGAACTTAGACAAACCTTAGAATGAGACTAACTTGGGACGAACAAAGACAAACATTAGTCTCATTCAAAGGTTTGTCTAAGTTCGTCCCAAGTTAGTTTCTTTCTAAGGACGAACTTAGACAAACCTTAGAATGAGACTAACGAGACTAACTAGGGACGAACAAAGACAAACGTTAGTCTCATTCTAAGGTTTGTATAAGTTCGTCCCAAGTTAGTCTCTTTCTAAGGACGAACTTAGACAAACTTTAGAATGAGAATAACGGGAGTAACTTGGGACGAACAAAGACAAACGTTAGTCTCATTCTAAAGTTTGTCTAAGTTCATCCCAAGTTATTCTCTTTCATAGGACGAACTTAGACAAACCTTAGAATGAGACTAACGAGACTATTGGAATGAACAATGACAAATTTAAGTCTCATTCTAAGGTTTGTCTAAGTTCGTCCCAATTTAGTCTCTTTCCAATGACGAACTTAGGCAAACGTTAGAATGAGATAACGAGACGAACTTGGACGAACAAAGACAAACTTAAGTCTCATTCTAAGGTTTGTCTATGTTCGTCCCAAGTTAGTATCTTTCTAAGGAAGAACTTAGACAAATCGTAGAATGAGACTAACGAGACTAACTTGGGACGAACAAAGACAAACTTAAGTCTCATTCTAAGGTTCGTCTAAGTTCGTCCCAAGTTAGTCTCTTTTTAAGGACGAACTTAGACAAACCTTAGAATGAGCCTAACGAGACTAACTTGGGAAGAAAAAAGACAAACTTAAGTCTCATTCTAAGGTTTGTCTAAGTTCGGCCTAATTTGGTCTCTTTCTAAGGACGAACTTAGGCAATCGTTAGAATGAGACTAACTCGGGACGAACGAAGACAATCGTGAGTCTCATTCTAAGGGTTATCAAAGTTCGTCCTAAGTTAGTCTCTTTCTAAGGAAGAACTTAGACAAACCTTAGAATGAGACTAACGAGACTAACTTGGGACGAGCAAAGACAAACTTAAGTCTCATTCTAAGGTTTGTCTAAGTTCGTCCCAAGTTAGTCTCTTTCTAAGGATGAACTTAGACAAACCTTAGAATGACACTAACGAGGCTAACTTGGGACGAACAAAGACAAACGTTAGTCTCATTCTAAGGTTTGTCTAAGTTCGTCCCAAGTTAGTCTCTTTCTAAGGACGAACCTAGACAAACCTTAGAATGACACTAACAAGACTAACTTGGGACGAACAAAGACAAACTTAAGTCTCATTCTAATGTTTGTCTAAGGTCGTCCCAATTTAGTCTCTTTCTAAGGACGAACTTACGTTAGAATGAGACTAACAAGACTAACTTGGGACGAACAAAGACAAACTTAAGTCTCATTATAAGGTTTGTATAAGTTCGTCCCAATTTAGACTCTTTCTAAGGACGAAATTACGTTAGAATGAGACTATAGAGACTAACTTGGGACGAGCAAAGACAAACTTAAGTCTCATTCTTAGGTTTGTCTAAGTTCGTCCCAAGTTATTCTCTTTCTAAGGACGAACTTAGAGAAACCTTAGAATGAGACTAACGAGTCTAACTTGGGACGAACAAAGACAAACTTAAATCTCATTCTTAGGTTTGTCTAAGTTCGTCCCAAGTTATTCTCTTTCTAAGGACGGACTTAGACAAACCTTAGAATGAGACTAACGAGACTAACTTGGGATGAACAATGACAAACTTATGTTTCATTCTAAGGTTTGTCTAAGTTCATCCCAATTTAGTCTCTTTCTAATGACGAACTTAGGCAAACGTTAGAATGAGATAACGAGACGAACTTGGACGAACAAAGACAAACTTAAGTCTCATTTTAAGGTTTGTCTAAGTTCGTCCCACGTTAGTATCTTTCTAAGGAAGAACTTAGACAAATCGTTGAATGAGACTAACGAGACTAACTTGGGATGAACAAAGACAAACTTAAGTCTCATTTTAAGGTTCGTCTAAGTTCGTCCCAAGTTAGCCTCTTTCTAAGGACGAACTTAGACAAACCTTAGAATGAGACTAACTCGGGACGAACAAAGACAAACGTTAGTCTCATTCAAAGGTTTGTCTAAGTGCGTCCCAAGTTAGTTTCTTTCTAAGGACGAACTTAGACAAACCTTAGAATGAGACTAACGAGACTAACTTGGGACGAACAAAGACAAACTTAAGTCTCATTCTAAGGTTTGTCTAATCTCGTCCCAAGTTAGTCTCTCTCTGAGGACGAACTTAGACAACCCTTAGAATGAGAGTAACGAGACTAACTTGGGACGAACAAAGTCAAACGTTAGTCTCATTCTAAGGTTTGTCTAAGTTCCTCCCAAGTTAGTGCCTTTTAAAGGACGAACTTAGACAAACTAAAGAATGAGACTAACGAGACTAACTTGGGACGAACAAAGACAAACTTCAGTCTCCTTCTAAGGTTTGTCTAAGTTCGTCCCAAGTTAGTCTCTTTCTAAGGACGAACTTAGACAAACCATAGAATGAGAATAATGAGACTAACTTGGGACGAATAAACACAAACGTTAGTCTCATTCTAAGGTTTGTCTACGTTCGTCCGAAGTTAGTCTCTTTCTAAGGACGAACTTAGGCAAACGTTAGAATGTGACTAACGAGACTAACTTGGGACGAACAAAGACAAACGTTAGTCTCATTCTAAGGTTTGTATAAGTTCGTCCCAAGTTAGTCTCTTTCTAAGGACGAACTTAGACAAACCTTAGAATGAGAATAAAAAGAGTAACTTGGGACGAACAAAGACAAACGTTAGTCTCATTCTAAAGTTTGTCTAAGTTCATCCCAAGTTATTCTCTTTCTAAGGACGAACTTAGACAAACCTTAGAATGAGACTAACGAGACTAACTTGGGATGAACAATGACAAATTTAAGTCTCATTCTAAGGTTTGTCTAAGTTCGTCCCAATTTAGTCTCTTTCTAATGACGAACTTAGGCAAACGTTAGAATGAGATAACGAGACGAACTTGGACGAACAAAGACAAACTTAAGTCTCATTCTAAGGTTTGTCTATGTTCGTCTGATGAGTCATATTTATACGACTCGTCGAGTCAATTAATCCCATATATTTTGACACTTTATCATGCGAACAATTACTTTTTAGTATGGTTTTGCATTTCAGGTGATTCGGAAGCACTTGGAGGAAATGCGCATAAAAGATGACATTTAAAGCCAAAAACAGCACACTGACAGATTCGACCTTTGGACGTTCAACGGAGAGCTGGGAATTGACCACTGATCAGAAAAATATGGGCGACATGCCCACGCGCAGATAACTCAATTTCCTACAACTCTCTAGTTGACACAAAGAGAAGCCGAGGTCATTTGGGCAGTCAAATCAAAGGAGTTCGGATTACATCAGTGCAGTTCGCCTACGTCTGAAGAATTAAAGCACTTACGTCTGAAGAATTTCAATAAATGTTAAGACCTCCGCGGATTTAAATCATGAGACGTCCGCGTACCACACTGGAAAATCGAATTTCATATATTTCGATTTGCAATCTTGGGACAAAAATAGAAGAACACAAGGACATATAATTTCGGGAGGAAAGAAGGCAGAATTCAAGGAAGTTGGTTGTGGCTTTAACAAAAAGACTAGTGGATGGAGTAAACAAACTCACAAAGGGACCACAAGAGGAGCCTATGTTTTGAGTTTGTCTTCCACAAAGAGGAGCCTATGTTTTGAGTTTGTGTTATAAATAGAAGGTCTTGGCCTTAGGAAATAATCATCCATTGGAAGTGAGAGCTCCTCTCTCCTTCCCACACCAATTCAATACACACATTTTTCCTTACTTCTCTCTAGTCTTAATTTCTTTATTTTCAAGCATTTCCCTTACTTTCTTGTATTACTTTCCTCTACTCCTCACCATGGCTATTGTATTTCTTCTTATGAATACTAGTAGCTAAATCCCCATTTGGTTTAGGGATCCATACATTGTGGGCAAGTTTTGAGACCCTTCACTTAATGCTATCTTGTGTTCTTGTGGAGTAAGTGCTTGGAATGGCCTTACTTGTGACTTGAAATGGAAACAACCACACTAAAGAACACAAGGTTAGATCATTAGAGGTCAATGATGAACAAGCCACAATAGTATTGTCAACACATTTTGAGATTCTTTACTTAATGCTTCCTTTGTGTTCTACTAGTTCTTGTGCCCATTAATCCGGTTTGAACATGCAAGGCTAAGTGGATGCTTGGAATGGCAAAGCTTAGTCAAGTAGTTCAAACCCCCCTATTGCTACTCGTTTGATAATGAATCATGAGAACGGGTAGCCGCACTTAGGCTAATATACCTTGGAATGGGGTATTAGTCTAGCTAGAACTAGAAGTCTATGTGCTTGGAACAACCACGCCTATGAACATGAAGTTAGATCATTAGATATCTATGATGAATGTGTGACAACAAATCCCTAGACCAAATGCTTCTCTTTTTGTTTACTTTTCGCTCATTTCCTTTTGCACTTTCTTTCATTTGTTCGCAATCCCCCAAAACCCCCAACTGTATTTACTTTCCTTTTATTTTCTTGTAGGAACAACAAAGTAGCCATTACAACTCCTCTGGGTTCGACCCCTACTTGCCGCTCTACTAATCCATAGACGCCTTGTCAAATTTGGCGCCGTTGCCGGGGAGTTGTGCGTTGGTGAAGTTGTTCTCTTTATTTGTTTTCCGTTTTTGTTCTTGTTTCGATTATCTTGGTTCACCATGGCCTCTTATTACAATAGAGAGCCTTGGTACGATGTGGAATGTTCCCCACCATCCTTCCAACTTGAAGTCCGCGAAAAGATCAACTACATTGAGCAATCCCGGGATGTAACATTGGATGAGTACTTATGGTACTTTGACTCCCTTGTGACAAGCTGCCCGCACCATGGATTCACGGACTACGATCTTATTCAAAGATTTCTCGGTGGAATGATGCCACATGAGTGGGACAGGCTCAATGAGGCGGCAGGAGGCTCGATCAATGATTTAACTATACGCAATCTTTGGATCTTGGTATATGATTTGGCCGAGGACTCAACGCTAAGGCAAGAACAACACAAGTCGCTTGAGGACGTGATGAAAGAGTTGGCAGCTAGCAACCAACGGATGGACGACATGATGCACAAAAATCAGGCCGTGTCCGAACTAAGGAGAGACCCGGGGAAGCAACTTGTCAATGATTTAGAAGAGCCAAATGAAGGAACGTCCAAAGGAAACCAGACCGGGCCCTCGGACAGACTTGATCCCGCGCTGTCGGACGGACTAGTTCCATCAGATGCGTCCCCGACGCTCAGAGCCTCAGACCCGATGCCAGTCTCAGCGCAAGGCCCGACCTCAGTTCCCACGGACAGACCATCTTTTGCGCCTAAAGCGCTCGGGCTAGTCCCAGCACCCGAGACCGTCCCCTTCCTCACTCCCGGGCTGTCCGAAGAAGACCCAATCCTCATTGATGAGCCATCCGAGGCATGCCTTGTCCTCCTAGCCGAAGAGTCCCAACTTGACCCTTCCTTGTCTGTGGAAATCACAACCACCAAAACTCATGTAATCAAGGATGAGGTTCAAGGCGAGTTAAAAGTGAAATCAAACATGGGTGCAAGCTTGATGTCGCTTGTGAGTGATGGCAAGATTATGATCTTAAAAAAATGCAAGGATGCCATCCGCCCATACATAAAGAAGCGACCGAGGCATGGAATGTTCGCATGGAAACCGGGATGGAGAGACAAGAGGGCACGACTTGATAAATCAGTGGCTAGGCTTAAGAGATCTCCTCCTCCTCGGAAGGATGTGAAGACGAGGCCACCTGACCGGTTGAAGGTAGAACCGAGCCCGCTGCCATATAAGTTCTTTGGGCAAATTGCAAGGGCAGTTAGGGCCAAGTTCGACCTCACACGCCCATGGGATCCTAACTTGTGATCCCTACCAGTCGAGCCTACGACGATAAACAAGGGCGCTCGCCGGGAGGCAGACCGGCACATTCACTCCTTCTTTGTTTTATTTTTCATTTTTTTTATGTCATTTGAGTCGTACTCACCCCCATTATATTCGGGAAAAAGATGATCTTGTTACAGGAAACATGCACCTCAGTGCGGAGTCGTCGAGAGGTCCCGACCGAGCGAGCCTTGTGCACGTAGAGTGGACCAACCCGCTATCCTTCTTTGCGTAAGACTGTTATCCGTCGGGGGTAGTTTCGCACTTTGAATACATTATGTCAAGAAAAATAAGCTTTTGAAGATTCTGTCACCAAGACTTACGAGTCTAAGGAGATTGGTATTTAAGTGAGACCGCTTGTGACTCCACCAATCTCCTGGGAATCCTTGATTTGTCTTAATTTCTTTGACATAATCCTTTCATTTTGTGACGAACCCACGTTGCGATACAAGTTTCTACCAAAGGAAGGTAGGCGCAATGGTACTCTTCGAGGACTCAAAGGAGATGGTCAGCTGTTCCTGAACATCACGCATCGCACGAGGGAAGTACCTGTTCACTCTTAGCTCTTTTATTTTCCCTATTGTTTGTGTGCTTGCGCAAAAATCTTTAACTTATGTGTGCACATGGTTTGATCCAAAAGTGTGGGGTGAGAGTCAGTTGTTGTGTCAGCACGTTTATTTCTTGCACATGCATAGAGTCAGCACGTTTCCCTTGAAATTTTAAATTTTTGAGAATAAGGATTTCTTTCTATTTCCTAGATATGCGAATATGAACTTTCATGATGTGAAATAGATAGATCCGATTACATGCATTTCCTTGTGAAATCTTAATTGTGTTAGAACATGAGAATTTAACTCTCTACTTGTCCTTGTGTGCCGAGATAAATAGGGGATGTGGAGTTGAAAGAAATGCCCTAGAAAGGCTTGACAAGCACTCAAAGGTCCGGATCTCAAAACTATATGGTTATAAGGACTCAGTGGAGGCTAGCACTTCGGGATTGAATGGTTTAGAGTTGGCTCCGCCGTGCAGCGTTTATGCAAAGGGCGGGACGGGAATCAACCGTCCTATCTCTAGTCCGAAGTAACCGGGAAAATAGGTGGTGGGCCCCCATCTTGACTCGCGTCAAAAAGGTCAAGGATGAGAAAGAGCGGGGAAGTATTTCCATATGCTTGCGGGCGATGATTGGACCTCCTTCAAAAGGAAACGGACAAGCAATTCACAACAAAGGAGCAAAGCTCAAGGAAAAATCAGCCATATTGTGAAAGTTCCACCCGAAGCAAAAGTGAAGTGCATCATTCACACATCAAAGGCCAAAGGCCAACCTCACTACAAAAGCTGTCCAACCACACAATCAAAAGAGCTCAACCCATTAAGCCCGAACAAATCACGTGCTAGAGAAAGCGATAGATTATAACCATATAGTAAGAATTCGGAACCGAGAGTGTAGATCATGGGCCTAAGAGGACTATCTCCCACTCATCCAAATTGGTTTGCATCTTGGCTCAAAGGTAACAAGTATCAAGTTACTTCCATGTTTGAGCACGGTACTTTTAGTCGCAATTGAATTACGCATGGAAAGGTGAAGTCTAGACTAGCAATCTCACATTCATATCTAGGATTCCGAAAAATTGTGGTGTTGCATTTATTTTCCTTCTAAGACTTAGTTCTTGTTCGGGACGAACAAGTTTAAGTGTGGGGTGATTTGATGAGTCATATTTATACGACTCGTCGAGTCAATTAATCCCATATATTTTGACACTTTATCATGCGAACAATTACTTTTTAGTATGGTTTTGCATTTCAGGTGATTCGGAAGCACTTCGAGGAAATGCGCATAAAGATGGCATTTAAAGCCAAAAACAGCACACTGACAGATTCGACCTTTGGACGTTCAACGGAGAGCTGGGAATTGACCACTGATCAGAAAAATATGGGCGACATGCCCACGCGCAGATAACTCAATTTACTACAACTCTCTAGTTGACACAAAGAGAAGCCGAGGTCACTTGGGCAGTCAAATCAAAGGAGTTCGGATTACATCAGTGCAGTTCGCCTACGTCTGAAGAATTAAAGCACTTACGTCTGAAGAATTTCAATAAATGTTAAGACCTCCGCGGATTTAAATCATGAGACGTCCGCGTACCACACTGGAAAATCGAATTTCATATATTTCGATTTGCAATCTTGGGACAAAAATAGAAGAACACAAGGACATATAATTTCGGGAGGAAAGAAGGCAGAATTCAAGGAAGTTGGTTGTGGCTTTAACAAAAAGACTAGTGGATGGAGTAAACAAACTCACAAAGGGACCACAAGAGGAGCCTATATTTTGAGTTTGTCTTCCACAAAGAGGAGCCTATGTTTTGAGTTTGTGTTATAAATAGAAGGTCTTGGCCTTAGGAAATAATCATCCATTGGAAGTGAGAGCTCCTCTCTCCTTCCCACACCAATTCAATACACACATTTTTCCTTACTTCTCTCTAGTCTTAATTTCTTTATTTTCAAGCATTTCCCTTACTTTCTTGTATTACTTTCCTCTACTCCTCACCATGGCTATTGTATTTCTTCTTATGAATACTAGTAGCTAAATCCCCATTTGGTTTAGGGATCCATACATTGTGGGCAAGTTTTGAGACCCTTCACTTAATGCTATCTTGTGTTCTTGTGGAGTAAGTGCTTGGAATGGCCTTACTTGGGTTGTGAC
The DNA here is from genome assembly GCA_033675395.1 of Rhodiola chrysanthemifolia. Classification (NCBI taxonomy): domain Eukaryota; kingdom Viridiplantae; phylum Streptophyta; class Magnoliopsida; order Saxifragales; family Crassulaceae; genus Rhodiola; species Rhodiola chrysanthemifolia. The sequence goes on along the minus strand of CM066207.1, from coordinate 34,391,813 downwards.
TTGAAATGGAAACAACCACACTAAAGAACACAAGGTTAGATCATTAGAGGTCAATGATGAACAAGCCACAATAGTATTGTCAACACATTTTGAGATTCTTTACTTAATGCTTCCTTTGTGTTGTACTAGTTCTTGTGCCCATTAATCCGGTTTGAACATGCAAGGCTAAGTGGATGCTTGGAATGGCAAAGCTTAGTCAAGTAGTTCAAACCCCCCTATTGCTACTCGTTTGATAATGAATCATGAGAACGGGTAGCCGCACTTAGGCTAATATACCTTGGAATGGGGTATTAGTCTAGCTAGAACTAGAAGTCTATGTGCTTGGAACAACCACGCCTATGAACATGAAGTTAGATCATTAGATATCTATGATGAATGTGTGACAACAAATCCCTAGACCAAATGCTTCTCTTTTTGTTTACTTTTCGCTCATTTCCTTTTGCACTTTCTTTCATTTGTTCGCAACCCCCCAAAACCCCCAACTGTATTTACTTTCCTTTTATTTTCTTGTAGGAACAACAAAGTAGCCATTACAACTCCTCTGGGTTCGACCCCTACTTGCCGCTCTACTAATCCATAGTGAGCCAATAGTAGTGGACAATTATAAATATAATTTGCAAGGCACGACGACGCCTTGTCAAATTTGGCGCCGTTGCCGGGGAGTTGTGCGTTGGTGAAGTTGTTCTCTTTATTTGTTTTCCCTTTTTGTTCTTGTTTCGATTATCTTGGTTCACCATGGCCTCTTATTACAATAGAGAGCCTTGGTACGATGTGGAATGTTCCCCACCATCCTTCCAACTTGAAGTCCGCGAAAAGATCAACTACATTGAGCAATCCCGGGATGTAACATTGGATGAGTACTTATGGTACTTTGACTCCCTTGTGACAAGCTGCCCGCACCATGGATTCACGGACTACGATCTTATTCAAAGATTTCTCGGTGGAATGATGCCACATGAGTGGGACAGGCTCAATGAGGCGGCAGGAGGCTCGATCAATGATTTAACTATACGCAATCTTTGGATCTTGGTATATGATTTGGCCGAGGACTCAACGCTAAGGCAAGAACAACACAAGTCGCTTGAGGACGTGATGAAAGAGTTGGCAGCTAGCAACCAACGGATGGACGACATGATGCACAAAAATCAGGCCGTGTCCGAACTAAGGAGAGACCCGGGGAAGCAACTTGTCAATGATTTAGAAGAGCCAAATGAAGGAACGTCCAAAGGAAACCAGACCGGGCCCTCGGACAGACTTGATCCCGCGCTGTCGGACGGACTAGTTCCATCAGATGCGTCCCCGACGCTCAGAGCCTCAGACCCGATGCCAGTCTCAGCGCAAGGCCCGACCTCAGTTCCCACGGACAGACCATCTTTTGCGCCTAAAGCGCTCGGGCTAGTCCCAGCACCCGAGACCGTCCCCTTCCTCACTCCCGGGCTGTCCGAAGAAGACCCAATCCTCATTGATGAGCCATCCGAGGCATGCCTTGTCCTCCTAGCCGAAGAGTCCCAACTTGACCCTTCCTTGTCTGTGGAAATCACAACCACCAAAACTCATGTAATCAAGGATGAGGTTCAAGGCGAGTTAAAAGTGAAATCAAACATGGGTGCAAGCTTGATGTCGCTTGTGAGTGATGGCAAGATTATGATCTTAAAAAAATGCAAGGATGCCATCCGCCCATACATAAAGAAGCGACCGAGGCATGGAATGTTCGCATGGAAACCGGGATGGAGAGACAAGAGGGCACGACTTGATAAATCAGTGGCTAGGCTTAAGAGATCTCCTCCTCCTCGGAAGGATGTGAAGACGAGGCCACCTGACCGGTTGAAGGTAGAACCGAGCCCGCTGCCATATAAGTTCTTTGGGCAAATTGCAAGGGCAGTTAGGGCCAAGTTCGACCTCACACGCCCATGGGATCCTAACTTGTGATCCCTACCAGTCGAGCCTACGACGATAAACAAGGGCGCTCGCCGGGAGGCAGCCCGGCACATTCACTCCTTCTTTGTTTTATTTTTCATTTTTTTATGTCATTTGAGTCGTACTCACCCCCATTATATTCGGGAAAAAGATGATCTTGTTACAGGAAACATGCACCTCAGTGCGGAGTCGTCGAGAGGTCCCGACCGAGCGAGCCTTGTGCACGTAGAGTGGACCAACCCGCTATCCTTCTTTGCGTAAGACTGTTATCCGTCGGGGGTAGTTTCGCACTTTGAATACATTATGTCAAGAAAAATAAGCTTTTGAAGATTCTGTCACCAAGACTTACGAGTCTAAGGAGATTGGTATTTAAGTGAGACCGCTTGTGACTCCACCAATCTCCTGGGAATCCTTGATTTGTCTTAATTTCTTTGACATAATCCTTTCATTTTGTGACGAACCCACGTTGCGATACAAGTTTCTACTAAAGGAAGGTAGGCGCAATGGTACTCTTCGAGGACTCAAAGGAGATGGTCAGCTGTTCCTGAACATCACGCATCGCACGAGGGAAGTACCTGTTCACTCTTAGCTCTTTTATTTTCCCTATTGTTTGTGTGCTTGCGCAAAAATCTTTAACTTATGTGTGCACATGGTTTGATCCAAAAGTGTGGGGTGAGAGTCAGTTGTTGTGTCAGCACGTTTATTTCTTGCACATGCATAGAGTCAGCACGTTTCCCTTGAAATTTTAAATTTTTGAGAATAAGGATTTCTTTCTATTTCCTAGATATGCGAATATGAACTTTCATGATGTGAAATAGATAGATCCGATTACATGCATTTCCTTGTGAAATCTTAATTGTGTTAGAACATGAGAATTTAACTCTCTACTTGTCCTTGTGTGCCGAGATAAATAGGGGATGTGGAGTTGAAAGAAATGCCCTAGAAAGGCTTGACAAGCACTCAAAGGTCCGGATCTCAAAACTATATGGTTATAAGGACTCAGTGGAGGCTAGCACTTCGGGATTGAATGGTTTAGAGTTGGCTCCGCCGTGCAGCGTTTATGCAAAGGGCGGGACGGGAATCAACCGTCCTATCTCTAGTCCGAAGTAACCGGGAAAATAGGTGGTGGGCCCCCATCTTGACTCGCGTCAAAAAGGTCAAGGATGAGAAAGAGCGGGGAAGTATTTCCATATGCTTGCGGGCGATGATTGGACCTCCTTCAAAAGGAAACGGACAAGCAATTCACAACAAAGGAGCAAAGCTCAAGGAAAAATCAGCCATATTGTGAAAGTTCCACCCGAAGCAAAAGTGAAGTGCATCATTCACACATCAAAGGCCAAAGGCCAACCTCACTACAAAAGCTGTCCAACCACACAATCAAAAGAGCTCAACCCATTAAGCCCGAACAAATCACGTGCTAGAGAAAGCGATAGATTATAACCATATAGTAAGAATTCGGAACCGAGAGTGTAGATCATGGGCCTAAGAGGACTATCTCCCACTCATCCAAATTGGTTTGCATCTTGGCTCAAAGGTAACAAGTATCAAGTTACTTCCATGTTTGAGCACGGTACTTTTAGTCGCAATTGAATTACGCATGGAAAGGTGAAGTCTAGACTAGCAATCTCACATTCATATCTAGGATTCCGAAAAATTGTGGTGTTGCATTTATTTTCCTTCTAAGACTTAGTTCTTGTTCGGGACGAACAAGTTTAAGTGTGGGGTGATTTGATGAGTCATATTTATACGACTCGTCGAGTCAATTAATCCCATATATTTTGACACTTTATCATGCGAACAATTACTTTTTAGTATGGTTTTGCATTTCAGGTGATTCGGAAGCACTTGGAGGAAATGCGCATAAAGATGGCATTTAAAGCCAAAAACAGCACACTGACAGATTCGACCTTTGGACGTTCAACGGAGAGCTGGGAATTGACCACTGATCAGAAAAATATGGGCGACATGCCCACGCGCAGATAACTCAATTTACTACAACTCTCTAGTTGACACAAAGAGAAGCCGAGGTCACTTGGGCAGTCAAATCAAAGGAGTTCGGATTACATCAGTGCAGTTCGCCTACGTCTGAAGAATTAAAGCACTTACGTCTGAAGAATTTCAATAAATGTTAAGACCTCCGCGGATTTAAATCATGAGACGTCCGCGTACCACACTGGAAAATCGAATTTCATATATTTCGATTTGCAATCTTGGGACAAAAATAGAAGAACACAAGGACATATAATTTCGGGAGGAAAGAAGGCAGAATTCAAGGAAGTTGGTTGTGGCTTTAACAAAAAGACTAGTGGATGGAGTAAACAAACTCACAAAGGGACCACAAGAGGAGCCTATATTTTGAGTTTGTCTTCCACAAAGAGGAGCCTATGTTTTGAGTTTGTGTTATAAATAGAAGGTCTTGGCCTTAGGAAATAATCATCCATTGGAAGTGAGAGCTCCTCTCTCCTTCCCACACCAATTCAATACACACATTTTTCCTTACTTCTCTCTAGTCTTAATTTCTTTATTTTCAAGCATTTCCCTTACTTTCTTGTATTACTTTCCTCTACTCCTCACCATGGCTATTGTATTTCTTCTTATGAATACTAGTAGCTAAATCCCCATTTGGTTTAGGGATCCATACATTGTGGGCAAGTTTTGAGACCCTTCACTTAATGCTATCTTGTGTTCTTGTGGAGTAAGTGCTTGGAATGGCCTTACTTGGGTTGTGACTTGAAATGGAAACAACCACACTAAAGAACACAAGGTTAGATCATTAGAGGTCAATGATGAACAAGCCACAATAGTATTGTCAACACATTTTGAGATTCTTTACTTAATGCTTCCTTTGTGTTGTACTAGTTCTTGTGCCCATTAATCCGGTTTGAACATGCAAGGCTAAGTGGATGCTTGGAATGGCAAAGCTTAGTCAAGTAGTTCAAACCCCCCTATTGCTACTCGTTTGATAATGAATCATGAGAACGGGTAGCCGCACTTAGGCTAATATACCTTGGAATGGGGTATTAGTCTAGCTAGAACTAGAAGTCTATGTGCTTGGAACAACCACGCCTATGAACATGAAGTTAGATCATTAGATATCTATGATGAATGTGTGACAACAAATCCCTAGACCAAATGCTTCTCTTTTTGTTTACTTTTCGCTCATTTCCTTTTGCACTTTCTTTCATTTGTTCGCAACCCCCCAAAACCCCCAACTGTATTTACTTTCCTTTTATTTTCTTGTAGGAACAACAAAGTAGCCATTACAACTCCTCTGGGTTCGACCCCTACTTGCCGCTCTACTAATCCATAGTGAGCCAATAGTAGTGGACAATTATAAATATAATTTGCAAGGCACGACGACGCCTTGTCAAATTTGGCGCCGTTGCCGGGGAGTTGTGCGTTGGTGAAGTTGTTCTCTTTATTTGTTTTCCCTTTTTGTTCTTGTTTCGATTATCTTGGTTCACCATGGCCTCTTATTACAATAGAGAGCCTTGGTACGATGTGGAATGTTCCCCACCATCCTTCCAACTTGAAGTCCGCGAAAAGATCAACTACATTGAGCAATCCCGGGATGTAACATTGGATGAGTACTTATGGTACTTTGACTCCCTTGTGACAAGCTGCCCGCACCATGGATTCACGGACTACGATCTTATTCAAAGATTTCTCGGTGGAATGATGCCACATGAGTGGGACAGGCTCAATGAGGCGGCAGGAGGCTCGATCAATGATTTAACTATACGCAATCTTTGGATCTTGGTATATGATTTGGCCGAGGACTCAACGCTAAGGCAAGAACAACACAAGTCGCTTGAGGACGTGATGAAAGAGTTGGCAGCTAGCAACCAACGGATGGACGACATGATGCACAAAAATCAGGCCGTGTCCGAACTAAGGAGAGACCCGGGGAAGCAACTTGTCAATGATTTAGAAGAGCCAAATGAAGGAACGTCCAAAGGAAACCAGACCGGGCCCTCGGACAGACTTGATCCCGCGCTGTCGGACGGACTAGTTCCATCAGATGCGTCCCCGACGCTCAGAGCCTCAGACCCGATGCCAGTCTCAGCGCAAGGCCCGACCTCAGTTCCCACGGACAGACCATCTTTTGCGCCTAAAGCGCTCGGGCTAGTCCCAGCACCCGAGACCGTCCCCTTCCTCACTCCCGGGCTGTCCGAAGAAGACCCAATCCTCATTGATGAGCCATCCGAGGCATGCCTTGTCCTCCTAGCCGAAGAGTCCCAACTTGACCCTTCCTTGTCTGTGGAAATCACAACCACCAAAACTCATGTAATCAAGGATGAGGTTCAAGGCGAGTTAAAAGTGAAATCAAACATGGGTGCAAGCTTGATGTCGCTTGTGAGTGATGGCAAGATTATGATCTTAAAAAAATGCAAGGATGCCATCCGCCCATACATAAAGAAGCGACCGAGGCATGGAATGTTCGCATGGAAACCGGGATGGAGAGACAAGAGGGCACGACTTGATAAATCAGTGGCTAGGCTTAAGAGATCTCCTCCTCCTCGGAAGGATGTGAAGACGAGGCCACCTGACCGGTTGAAGGTAGAACCGAGCCCGCTGCCATATAAGTTCTTTGGGCAAATTGCAAGGGCAGTTAGGGCCAAGTTCGACCTCACACGCCCATGGGATCCTAACTTGTGATCCCTACCAGTCGAGCCTACGACGATAAACAAGGGCGCTCGCCGGGAGGCAGCCCGGCACATTCACTCCTTCTTTGTTTTATTTTTCATTTTTTTATGTCATTTGAGTCGTACTCACCCCCATTATATTCGGGAAAAAGATGATCTTGTTACAGGAAACATGCACCTCAGTGCGGAGTCGTCGAGAGGTCCCGACCGAGCGAGCCTTGTGCACGTAGAGTGGACCAACCCGCTATCCTTCTTTGCGTAAGACTGTTATCCGTCGGGGGTAGTTTCGCACTTTGAATACATTATGTCAAGAAAAATAAGCTTTTGAAGATTCTGTCACCAAGACTTACGAGTCTAAGGAGATTGGTATTTAAGTGAGACCGCTTGTGACTCCACCAATCTCCTGGGAATCCTTGATTTGTCTTAATTTCTTTGACATAATCCTTTCATTTTGTGACGAACCCACGTTGCGATACAAGTTTCTACTAAAGGAAGGTAGGCGCAATGGTACTCTTCGAGGACTCAAAGGAGATGGTCAGCTGTTCCTGAACATCACGCATCGCACGAGGGAAGTACCTGTTCACTCTTAGCTCTTTTATTTTCCCTATTGTTTGTGTGCTTGCGCAAAAATCTTTAACTTATGTGTGCACATGGTTTGATCCAAAAGTGTGGGGTGAGAGTCAGTTGTTGTGTCAGCACGTTTATTTCTTGCACATGCATAGAGTCAGCACGTTTCCCTTGAAATTTTAAATTTTTGAGAATAAGGATTTCTTTCTATTTCCTAGATATGCGAATATGAACTTTCATGATGTGAAATAGATAGATCCGATTACATGCATTTCCTTGTGAAATCTTAATTGTGTTAGAACATGAGAATTTAACTCTCTACTTGTCCTTGTGTGCCGAGATAAATAGGGGATGTGGAGTTGAAAGAAATGCCCTAGAAAGGCTTGACAAGCACTCAAAGGTCCGGATCTCAAAACTATATGGTTATAAGGACTCAGTGGAGGCTAGCACTTCGGGATTGAATGGTTTAGAGTTGGCTCCGCCGTGCAGCGTTTATGCAAAGGGCGGGACGGGAATCAACCGTCCTATCTCTAGTCCGAAGTAATCGGGAAAATAGGTGGTGGGCCCCCATCTTGACTCGCGTCAAAAAGGTCAAGGATGAGAAAGAGCGGGGAAGTATTTCCATATGCTTGCGGGCGATGATTGGACCTCCTTCAAAAGGAAACGGACAAGCAATTCACAACAAAGGAGCAAAGCTCAAGGAAAAATCAGCCATATTGTGAAAGTTCCACCCGAAGCAAAAGTGAAGTGCATCATTCACACATCAAAGGCCAAAGGCCAACCTCACTACAAAAGCTGTCCAACCACACAATCAAAAGAGCTCAACCCATTAAGCCCGAACAAATCACGTGCTAGAGAAAGCGATAGATTATAACCATATAGTAAGAATTCGGAACCGAGAGTGTAGATCATGGGCCTAAGAGGACTATCTCCCACTCATCCAAATTGGTTTGCATCTTGGCTCAAAGGTAACAAGTATCAAGTTACTTCCATGTTTGAGCACGGTACTTTTAGTCGCAATTGAATTACGCATGGAAAGGTGAAGTCTAGACTAGCAATCTCACATTCATATCTAGGATTCCGAAAAATTGTGGTGTTGCATTTATTTTCCTTCTAAGACTTAGTTCTTGTTCGGGACGAACAAGTTTAAGTGTGGGGTGATTAGATGAGTCATATTTATACGACTCGTCGAGTCAATTAATCCCATATATTTTGACAACTTGGGACGAACAAAGACAAACTTAAATCTCATTGTTAGGTTTGTCTAAGTTCGTCCCAAGTTATTCTCTTTCTAAGGACGAACTTAGACAAACCTTAGAATGAGACTAACGAGACTAACTTGGGATGAACAATGACAAACTTATGTTTCATTCTAAGGTTTGTCTAAGTTCATCCCAATTTAGTCTCTTTCTAATGACGAACTTAGGCAAACGTTAGAATGAGATAACGAGACGAACTTGGACGAACAAAGACAAACTTAAGTCTCATTTTAAGGTTTGTCTAAGTTCGTCCCACGTTAGTATCTTTCTAAGGAAGAACTTAGACAAATCGTTGAATGAGACTAACGAGACTAACTTGGGATGAACAAAGACAAACTTAAGTCTCATTTTAAGGTTCGTCTAAGTTCGTCCCAAGTTAGCCTCTTTCTAAGGACGAACTTAGACAAACCTTAGAATGAGACTAACTTGGGACGAACAAAGACAAACGTTAGTCTCATTCAAAGGTTTGTCTAAGTGCGTCCCAAGTTAGTTTCTTTCTAAGGACGAACTTAGACAAACCATAGAATGAGACTAACGAGACTAACTTGGGACGAACAAAGACAAACTTAAGTCTCATTCTAAGGTTTGTCTGATTTCGTCCCAAGTTAGTCTCTCTCTGAGGACGAACTTAGACAACCCTTAGAATGAGAGTAACGAGACTAACTTGGGACGAACAAAGTCAAACGTTAGTCTCATTCTAAGGTTTGTCTAAGTTCCTCCCAAGTTAGTGCCTTTTAAAGGACGAACTTAGACAAACTAAAGAATGAGACTAACGAGACTAACTTGGGACGAACAAAGACAAACTTGAGTCTTCTTCTAAGGTTTGTCTAAGTTCGTCCCAAGTTAGTCTCTTTCTAAGGACGAACTTAGACAAACCATAGAATGAGAATAATGAGACTAACTTGGGACGAATAAACAGAAACGTTAGTCTCATTCTAAGGTTTGTCTACGTTCGTCCCAAGTTAGTCTCTTTCTAAGGACGAACTTAGGCAAACGTTAGAATGTGACTAACGAGACTAACTTGGGACGAACAAAGACAAACGTTAGTCTCATTCTAAGGTTTGTATAAGTTCGTCCCAAGTTAGTCTCTTTCTAAGGACGAACTTAGACAAACCTTAGAATGAGAATAAAAAGAGTAACTTGGGACGTACAAAGACAAACGTTAGTCTCATTCTAAAGTTTGTCTAAGTTCATCCCAAGTTATTCTCTTTCTAAGGACGAACTTAGACAAACCTTAGAATGAGACTAACGAGACTAACTTGGGATGAACAATGACAAATTTAAGTCTCATTCTAAGGTTTGTCTAAGTTCGTCCCAATTTAGTCTCTTTCTAATGACGAACTTAGGCAAACGTTAGAATGAGATAACGAGACGAACTTGGACGAACAAAGACAAACTTAAGTCTCATTCTAAGGTTTGTCTATGTTCGTCCCAAGTTAGTATCTTTCTAAGGAAGAACTTAGACAAATCGTAGAATGAGACTAACGAGACTAACTTGGGACGAACAAAGACAAACTTAAGTCTCATTCTGAGGTTCGTCTAAGTTCGTCCCAAGTTAGTCTCTTTCTAAGGACGAACTTAGACAAACCTTAGAATGAGACTAACGAGACTAACTTGGGAAGAACAAAGACAAACTTAAGTCTCATTCTAAGGTTTGTCTAAGTTCGGCCTAATTTGGTGTCTTTCTAAGGACGAACTTACGCAATCGTTAGAATGAGACTAACTAGACTAACTTGGGACGAACAAAGACAAACGTGAGTCTCATTCTAAGGGTTATCAAAGTTCGTCCCAAGTTAGTCTCTTTCTAAGGAAGAACTTAGACAAACCTTAGAATGAGACTAACGAGACTAACTTGGGACGAGCAAAGACAAACTTAAGTCTCATTCTAAGGTTTGTCTAAGTTCGTCCCAAGTTAGTCTCTTTCTAAGGACGAACTTAGACAAACCTTAGAATGACACTAACGAGGCTAACTTGGGACGAACGAAGGCAAACGTTAGTCTCATTCTAAGGTTTGTCTAAGTTCGTCCCAAGTTAGTCTCTTTATAAGGACGAACCTAGACAAACCTTAGAATGACACTAACAAGACTAACTTGGGACGAACAAAGACAAACTTAAGTCTCATTCTAAGGTTTGTCTAAGGTCGTCCCAATTTAGTCTCTTTCTAAGGACGAACTTACGTTAGAATGAGACTAACAAGACTAACTTGGGACGAACAAAGACAAATTTAAGTCTCATTCTAAGGTTTGTATAAGTTCGTCCCAATTTCGACTCTTTCTAAGGACGAACTTACGTTAGAATGAGACTATAGAGACTAACTTGGGACGAGCAAAGACAAACTTAAGTCTCATTCTTAGGTTTGTCTAAGTTCGTCCCAAGTTATTCTCTTTCTAAGGACGAACTTAGACAAACCTTAGAATGAGACTAACGAGACTAACTTGGGACGAACAAAGACAAACTTAAATCTCATTCTTAGGTTTGTCCAAGTTCGTCCCAAGTTATTCTCTTTCTAATGACGAACTTAGACAAACCTTAGAATGAGACTAACGAGACTAACTTGGGATGAACAATGACAAACTTATGTTTCATTCTAGGGTTTGTCTAAGTTCGTCCCAATTTAGCCTCTTTCTAATGACGAACTTAGGCAAACGTAAGAATGAGATAACGAGACGAACTTGGACGAACAAAGACAAACTTAAGTCTCATTTTAAGGTTTGTCTAAGTTCGTCCCATGTTCGTATCTTTCTAAGGAAGAACTTAGACAAATCGTTGAATGAGACTAACGAGACTAACTTCGGACGAACAAAGACAAACTTAAGTCTCATTTTAAGGTTCGTCTAAGTTCGTCCCAAGTTAGCCTCTTTCTAAGGACGAACTTAGACAAACCTTAGAATGAGACTAACTTGGGACGAACAAAGACAAACGTTAGTCTCATTCAAAGGTTTGTCTAAGTTCGTCCCAAGTTAGTTTCTATAAAAGGACGAACTTAGACAAACCTTAGAATGAGACTAACGAGACTAACTTGGGACGAACAAAGACAAACTTAAGTCTCATTCTAAGGTTTGTCTAATTTCGTCTCAAGTTAGTCTCTCTCTGAGGAAGAACTTAGACAACCCTTAGAATGAGAGTAACGAGACTAACTTGGGACGAACAAAGTCAAACGTTAGTCTCATTCTAAGGTTTGTCTAAGTTCCTCCCAAGTTAGTGCCTTTTTAAGGACGAACTTAGACAAACCAAAGAATGAGACTAACGAGACTAACTTGGGACGAACAAAGACAAACTTGAGTCTCCTTCTAAGGTTTGTCTAAGTTCGTCCCAAGTTAGTCTCTTTCTAAGGACGAACTTAGACAAACCATAGAATGAGAATAATGAGACTAACTTGGGACGAATAAACACAAACGTTAGTCTCATTCTAAGGTTTGTCTACGTTCGTCCCAAGGTAGTCTCTTTCTAAGGACGAACTTCGGCAAACGTTAGAATGTGACTAACGAGACTAACTTGGGACGAACAAAGATAAACGTTAGTCTCATTCTAAGGTTTGTATAAGTTCGTCCCAAGTTAGTCTCTTTCTAAGGACGAACTTAGACAAACCTTAGAATGAGAATAAAAAGAGTAACTTGGGACGAACAAAGACAAACGTTAGTCTCATTCTAAAGTTTGTCTAAGTTCATCCCAAGTTATTCTCTTTCTAAGGACGAACTTAGACAAACCTTAGAATGAGACTAACGAGACTAACTTGGGATGAACAATGACAAATTTAAGTCTCATTCTAAGGTTTGTCTAAGTTCGTCCCAATTTAGTCTCTTTCTAATGACGAACTTAGGCAAACGTTAGAATGAGATAACGAGACGAACTTGGACGAACAAAGACAAACTTAAGTCTCATTCTAAGGTTTGTCTATGTTCGTCCCAAGTTAGTATCTTTCTAAGGAAGAACTTAGACAAATCGTAGAATGAGACTAACGAGACTAACTTGGGACGAACAAAGACAAACTTAAGTCTCATTCTGAGGTTCGTCTAAGTTCGTCCCAAGTTAGTCTCTTTCTAAGGACGAACTTAGACAAACCTTAGAATGAGACTAACGAGACTAACTTGGGAAGAACAAAGACAAACTTAAGTCTCATTCTAAGGTTTGTCTAAGTTCGGCCTAATTTGGTGTCTTTCTAAGGACGAACTTACGCAATCGTTAGAATGAGACTAACTAGACTAACTTGGGACGAACAAAGACAAACGTGAGTCTCATTCTAAGGGTTATCAAAGTTCGTCCCAAGTTAGCCTCTTTCTAAGGAAGAACTTAGACAAACCTTAGAATGAGACTAACGAGACTAACTTGGGACGAGCAAAGACAAACTTAAGTGTCATTCTAAGGTTTGTCTAAGTTCGTCCCAAGTTAGTCTCTTTCTAAGGACGAACATAGACAAACCTTAGAATGACACTAACGAGGCTAACTTGGGACGAACGAAGGCAAACGTTAGTCTCATTCTAAGGTTTGTCTAAGTTCGTCCCAAGTTAGTCTCTTTATAAGGACGAACCTAGACAAACCTTAGAATGACACTAACAAGACTAACTTGGGACGAACAAAGACAAACTTAAGTCTCATTCTAAGGTTTGTCTAAGGTCGTCCCAATTTAGTCTCTTTCTAAGGACGAACTTACGTTAGAATGAGACTAACAAGACTAACTTGGGACGAACAAAGACAAACTTAAGTCTCATTCTAAGGTTTGTATAAGTTCGTCCCAATTTCGACTCTTTCTAAGGACGAACTTACGTTAGAATGAGACTATAGAGACTAACTTGGGACGAGCAAAGACAAACTTAAGTCTCATTCTTAGGTTTGTCTAAGTTCGTCCCAAGTTATTCTCTTTCTAAGGACGAACTTAGACAAACCTTAGAATGAGACTAACGAGACTAACTTGGGACGAACAAAGACAAACTTAAATCTCATTCTTAGGTTTGTCCAAGTTCGTCCCAAGTTATTCTCTTTCTAATGACGAACTTAGACAAACCTTAGAATGAGACTAACGAGACTAACTTGGGATGAACAATGACAAACTTATGTTTCATTCTAGGGTTTGTCTAAGTTCGTCCCAATTTAGCCTCTTTCTAATGACGAACTTAGGCAAACGTAAGAATGAGATAACGAGACGAACTTGGACGAACAAAGACAAACTTAAGTCTCATTTTAAGGTTTGTCTAAGTTCGTCCCATGTTCGTATCTTTCTAAGGAAGAACTTAGACAAATCGTTGAATGAGACTAACGAGACTAACTTCGGACGAACAAAGACAAACTTAAGTCTCATTTTAAGGTTCGTCTAAGTTCGTCCCAAGTTAGCCTCTTTCTAAGGACGAACTTAGACAAACCTTAGAATGAGACTAACTTGGGACGAACAAAGACAAACGTTAGTCTCATTCAAAGGTTTGTCTAAGTTCGTCCCAAGTTAGTTTCTATAAAAGGACGAACTTAGACAAACCTTAGAATGAGACTAACGAGACTAACTTGGGACGAACAAAGACAAACTTAAGTCTCATTCTAAGGTTTGTCTAATTTCGTCTCAAGTTAGTCTCTCTCTGAGGAAGAACTTAGACAACCCTTAGAATGAGAGTAACGAGACTAACTTGGGACGAACAAAGTCAAACGTTAGTCTCATTCTAAGGTTTGTCTAAGTTCCTCCCAAGTTAGTGCCTTTTTAAGGACGAACTTAGACAAACCAAAGAATGAGACTAACGAGACTAACTTGGGACGAACAAAGACAAACTTGAGTCTCCTTCTAAGGTTTGTCTAAGTTCGTCCCAAGTTAGTCTCTTTCTAAGGACGAACTTAGACAAACCATAGAATGAGAATAATGAGACTAACTTGGGACGAATAAACACAAACGTTAGTCTCATTCTAAGGTTTGTCTACGTTCGTCCCAAGGTAGTCTCTTTCTAAGGACGAACTTCGGCAAACGTTAGAATGTGACTAACGAGACTAACTTGGGACGAACAAAGATAAACGTTAGTCTCATTCTAAGGTTTGTATAAGTTCGTCCCAAGTTAGTCTCTTTCTAAGGACGAACTTAGACAAACCTTAGAATGAGAATAAAAAGAGTAACTTGGGACGAACAAAGACAAACGTTAGTCTCATTCTAAAGTTTGTCTAAGTTCATCCCAAGTTATTCTCTTTCTAAGGACGAACTTAGACAAACCTTAGAATGAGACTAACGAGACTAACTTGGGATGAACAATGACAAATTTAAGTCTCATTCTAAGGTTTGTCTAAGTTCGTCCCAATTTAGTCTCTTTCTAATGACGAACTTAGGCAAACGTTAGAATGAGATAACGAGACGAACTTGGACGAACAAAGACAAACTTAAGTCTCATTCTAAGGTTTGTCTATGTTCGTCCCAAGTTAGTATCTTTCTAAGGAAGAACTTAGACAAATCGTAGAATGAGACTAACGAGACTAACTTGGGACGAACAAAGACAAACTTAAGTCTCATTCTGAGGTTCGTCTAAGTTCGTCCCAAGTTAGTCTCTTTCTAAGGACGAACTTAGACAAACCTTAGAATGAGACTAACGAGACTAACTTGGGAAGAACAAAGACAAACTTAAGTCTCATTCTAAGGTTTGTCTAAGTTCGGCCTAATTTGGTGTCTTTCTAAGGACGAACTTACGCAATCGTTAGAATGAGACTAACTAGACTAACTTGGGACGAACAAAGACAAACGTGAGTCTCATTCTAAGGGTTATCAAAGTTCGTCCCAAGTTAGCCTCTTTCTAAGGAAGAACTTAGACAAACCTTAGAATGAGACTAACGAGACTAACTTGGGACGAGCAAAGACAAACTTAAGTGTCATTCTAAGGTTTGTCTAAGTTCGTCCCAAGTTAGTCTCTTTCTAAGGACGAACATAGACAAACCTTAGAATGACACTAACGAGGCTAACTTGGGACGAACGAAGGCAAACGTTAGTCTCATTCTAAGGTTTGTCTAAGTTCGTCCCAAGTTAGTCTCTTTATAAGGACGAACCTAGACAAACCTTAGAATGACACTAACAAGACTAACTTGGGACGAACAAAGACAAACTTAAGTCTCATTCTAAGGTTTGTCTAAGGTCGTCCCAATTTAGTCTCTTTCTAAGGACGAACTTACGTTAGAATGAGACTAACAAGACTAACTTGGGACGAACAAAGACAAACTTAAGTCTCATTCTAAGGTTTGTATAAGTTCGTCCCAATTTCGACTCTTTCTAAGGACGAACTTACGTTAGAATGAGACTATAGAGACTAACTTGGGACGAGCAAAGACAAACTTAAGTCTCATTCTTAGGTTTGTCTAAGTTCGTCCCAAGTTATTCTCTTTCTAAGGACGAACTTAGACAAACCTTAGAATGAGACTAACGAGACTAACTTGGGACGAACAAAGACAAACTTAAATCTCATTCTTAGGTTTGTCCAAGTTCGTCCCAAGTTATTCTCTTTCTAATGACGAACTTAGACAAACCTTAGAATGAGACTAACGAGACTAACTTGGGATGAACAATGACAAACTTATGTTTCATTCTAGGGTTTGTCTAAGTTCGTCCCAATTTAGCCTCTTTCTAATGACGAACTTAGGCAAACGTAAGAATGAGATAACGAGACGAACTTGGACGAACAAAGACAAACTTAAGTCTCATTTTAAGGTTTGTCTAAGTTCGTCCCATGTTCGTATCTTTCTAAGGAAGAACTTAGACAAATCGTTGAATGAGACTAACGAGACTAACTTCGGACGAACAAAGACAAACTTAAGTCTCATTTTAAGGTTCGTCTAAGTTCGTCCCAAGTTAGCCTCTTTCTAAGGACGAACTTAGACAAACCTTAGAATGAGACTAACTTGGGACGAACAAAGACAAACGTTAGTCTCATTCAAAGGTTTGTCTAAGTTCGTCCCAAGTTAGTTTCTATAAAAGGACGAACTTAGACAAACCTTAGAATGAGACTAACGAGACTAACTTGGGACGAACAAAGACAAACTTAAGTCTCATTCTAAGGTTTGTCTAATTTCGTCTCAAGTTAGTCTCTCTCTGAGGAAGAACTTAGACAACCCTTAGAATGAGAGTAACGAGACTAACTTGGGACGAACAAAGTCAAACGTTAGTCTCATTCTAAGGTTTGTCTAAGTTCCTCCCAAGTTAGTGCCTTTTTAAGGACGAACTTAGACAAACCAAAGAATGAGACTAACGAGACTAACTTGGGACGAACAAAGACAAACTTGAGTCTCCTTCTAAGGTTTGTCTAAGTTCGTCCCAAGTTAGTCTCTTTCTAAGGACGAACTTAGACAAACCATAGAATGAGAATAATGAGACTAACTTGGGACGAATAAACACAAACGTTAGTCTCATTCTAAGGTTTGTCTACGTTCGTCCCAAGGTAGTCTCTTTCTAAGGACGAACTTCGGCAAACGTTAGAATGTGACTAACGAGACTAACTTGGGACGAACAAAGATAAACGTTAGTCTCATTCTAAGGTTTGTATAAGTTCGTCCCAAGTTAGTCTCTTTCTAAGGACGAACTTAGACAAACCTTAGAATGAGAATAAAAAGAGTAACTTGGGACGAACAAAGACAAACGTTAGTCTCATTCTAAAGTTTGTCTAAGTTCATCCCAAGTTATTCTCTTTCTAAGGACGAACTTAGACAAACCTTAGAATGAGACTAACGAGACTAACTTGGGATGAACAATGACAAATTTAAGTCTCATTCTAAGGTTTGTCTAAGTTCGTCCCAATTTAGTCTCTTTCTAATGACGAACTTAGGCAAACGTTAGAATGAGATAACGAGACGAACTTGGACGAACAAAGACAAACTTAAGTCTCATTCTAAGGTTTGTCTATGTTCGTCCCAAGTTAGTATCTTTCTAAGGAAGAACTTAGACAAATCGTAGAATGAGACTAACGAGACTAACTTGGGACGAACAAAGACAAACTTAAGTCTCATTCTGAGGTTCGTCTAAGTTCGTCCCAAGTTAGTCTCTTTCTAAGGACGAACTTAGACAAACCTTAGAATGAGACTAACGAGACTAACTTGGGAAGAACAAAGACAAACTTAAGTCTCATTCTAAGGTTTGTCTAAGTTCGGCCTAATTTGGTGTCTTTCTAAGGACGAACTTACGCAATCGTTAGAATGAGACTAACTAGACTAACTTGGGACGAACAAAGACAAACGTGAGTCTCATTCTAAGGGTTATCAAAGTTCGTCCCAAGTTAGTCTCTTTCTAAGGAAGAACTTAGACAAACCTTAGAATGAGACTAACGAGACTAACTTGGGACGAGCAAAGACAAACTTAAGTGTCATTCTAAGGTTTGTCTAAGTTCGTCCCAAGTTAGTCTCTTTCTAAGGACGAACATAGACAAACCTTAGAATGACACTAACGAGGCTAACTTGGGACGAACGAAGGCAAACGTTAGTCTCATTCTAAGGTTTGTCTAAGTTCGTCCCAAGTTAGTCTCTTTATAAGGACGAACCTAGACAAACCTTAGAATGACACTAACAAGACTAACTTGGGACGAACAAAGACAAACTTAAGTCTCATTCTAAGGTTTGTCTAAGGTCGTCCCAATTTAGTCTCTTTCTAAGGACGAACTTACGTTAGAATGAGACTAACAAGACTAACTTGGGACGAACAAAGACAAACTTAAGTCTCATTCTAAGGTTTGTATAAGTTCGTCCCAATTTCGACTCTTTCTAAGGACGAACTTACGTTAGAATGAGACCATAGAGACTAACTTGGGACGAGCAAAGACAAACTTAAGTCTCATTCTTAGGTTTGTCTAAGTTCGTCCCAAGTTATTCTCTTTCTAAGGACGAACTTAGACAAACCTTAGAATGAGACTAACGAGACTAACTTGGGACGAACAAAGACAAACTTAAATCTCATTCTTAGGTTTGTCCAAGTTCGTCCCAAGTTATTCTCTTTCTAATGACGAACTTAGACAAACCTTAGAATGAGACTAACGAGACTAACTTGGGATGAACAATGACAAACTTATGTTTCATTCTAGGGTTTGTCTAAGTTCGTCCCAATTTAGCCTCTTTCTAATGACGAACTTAGGCAAACGTAAGAATGAGATAACGAGACGAACTTGGACGAACAAAGACAAACTTAAATCTCATTTTAAGGTTTGTCTAAGTTCGTCCCATGTTCGTATCTTTCTAAGGAAGAACTTAGACAAATCGTTGAATGAGACTAACGAGACTAACTTCGGACGAACAAAGACAAACTTAAGTCTCATTTTAAGGTTCGTCTAAGTTCGTCCCAAGTTAGCCTCTTTCTAAGGACGAACTTAGACAAACCTTAGAATGAGACTAACTTGGGACGAACAAAGACAAACGTTAGTCTCATTCAAAGGTTTGTCTAAGTTCGTCCCAAGTTAGTTTCTATAAAAGGACGAACTTAGACAAACCTTAGAATGAGACTAACGAGACTAACTTGGGACGAACAAAGACAAACTTAAGTCTCATTCTAAGGTTTGTCTAATTTCGTCTCAAGTTAGTCTCTCTCTGAGGAAGAACTTAGACAACCCTTAGAATGAGAGTAACGAGACTAACTTGGGACGAACAAAGTCAAACGTTAGTCTCATTCTAAGGTTTGTCTAAGTTCCTCCCAAGTTAGTGCCTTTTTAAGGACGAACTTAGACAAACCAAAGAATGAGACTAACGAGACTAACTTGGGACGAACAAAGACAAACTTGAGTCTCCTTCTAAGGTTTGTCTAAGTTCGTCCCAAGTTAGTCTCTTTCTAAGGACGAACTTAGACAAACCATAGAATGAGAATAATGAGACTAACTTGGGACGAATAAACACAAACGTTAGTCTCATTCTAAGGTTTGTCTACGTTCGTCCCAAGGTAGTCTCTTTCTAAGGACGAACTTCGGCAAACGTTAGAATGTGACTAACGAGACTAACTTGGGACGAACAAAGATAAACGTTAGTCTCATTCTAAGGTTTGTATAAGTTCGTCCCAAGTTAGTCTCTTTCTAAGGACGAACTTAGACAAACCTTAGAATGAGAATAAAAAGAGTAACTTGGGACGAACAAAGACAAACGTTAGTCTCATTCTAAAGTTTGTCTAAGTTCATCCCAAGTTATTCTCTTTCTAAGGACGAACTTAGACAAACCTTAGAATGAGACTAACGAGACTAACTTGGGATGAACAATGACAAATTTAAGTCTCATTCTAAGGTTTGTCTAAGTTCGTCCCAATTTAGTCTCTTTCTAATGACGAACTTAGGCAAACGTTAGAATGAGATAACGAGACGAACTTGGACGAACAAAGACAAACTTAAGTCTCATTCTAAGGTTTGTCTATGTTCGTCCCAAGTTAGTATCTTTCTAAGGAAGAACTTAGACAAATCGTAGAATGAGACTAACGAGACTAACTTGGGACGAACAAAGACAAACTTAAGTCTCATTCTGAGGTTCGTCTAAGTTCGTCCCAAGTTAGTCTCTTTCTAAGGACGAACTTAGACAAACCTTAGAATGAGACTAACGAGACTAACTTGGGAAGAACAAAGACAAACTTAAGTCTCATTCTAAGGTTTGTCTAAGTTCGGCCTAATTTGGTGTCTTTCTAAGGACGAACTTACGCAATCGTTAGAATGAGACTAACTAGACTAACTTGGGACGAACAAAGACAAACGTGAGTCTCATTCTAAGGGTTATCAAAGTTCGTCCCAAGTTAGTCTCTTTCTAAGGAAGAACTTAGACAAACCTTAGAATGAGACTAACGAGACTAACTTGGGACGAGCAAAGACAAACTTAAGTGTCATTCTAAGGTTTGTCTAAGTTCGTCCCAAGTTAGTCTCTTTCTAAGGACGAACATAGACAAACCTTAGAATGACACTAACGAGGCTAACTTGGGACGAACGAAGGCAAACGTTAGTCTCATTCTAAGGTTTGTCTAAGTTCGTCCCAAGTTAGTCTCTTTATAAGGACGAACCTAGACAAACCTTAGAATGACACTAACAAGACTAACTTGGGACGAACAAAGACAAACTTAAGTCTCATTCTAAGGTTTGTCTAAGGTCGTCCCAATTTAGTCTCTTTCTAAGGACGAACTTACGTTAGAATGAGACTAACAAGACTAACTTGGGACGAACAAAGACAAACTTAAGTCTCATTCTAAGGTTTGTATAAGTTCGTCCCAATTTCGACTCTTTCTAAGGACGAACTTACGTTAGAATGAGACCATAGAGACTAACTTGGGACGAGCAAAGACAAACTTAAGTCTCATTCTTAGGTTTGTCTAAGTTCGTCCCAAGTTATTCTCTTTCTAAGGACGAACTTAGACAAACCTTAGAATGAGACTAACGAGACTAACTTGGGACGAACAAAGACAAACTTAAATCTCATTCTTAGGTTTGTCCAAGTTCGTCCCAAGTTATTCTCTTTCTAATGACGAACTTAGACAAACCTTAGAATGAGACTAACGAGACTAACTTGGGATGAACAATGACAAACTTATGTTTCATTCTAGGGTTTGTCTAAGTTCGTCCCAATTTAGCCTCTTTCTAATGACGAACTTAGGCAAACGTAAGAATGAGATAACGAGACGAACTTGGACGAACAAAGACAAACTTAAGTCTCATTTTAAGGTTTGTCTAAGTTCGTCCCATGTTCGTATCTTTCTAAGGAAGAACTTAGACAAATCGTTGAATGAGACTAACGAGACTAACTTCGGACGAACAAAGACAAACTTAAGTCTCATTTTAAGGTTCGTCTAAGTTCGTCCCAAGTTAGCCTCTTTCTAAGGACGAACTTAGACAAACCTTAGAATGAGACTAACTTGGGACGAACAAAGACAAACGTTAGTCTCATTCAAAGGTTTGTCTAAGTTCGTCCCAAGTTAGTTTCTATAAAAGGACGAACTTAGACAAACCTTAGAATGAGACTAACGAGACTAACTTGGGACGAACAAAGACAAACTTAAGTCTCATTCTAAGGTTTGTCTAATTTCGTCTCAAGTTAGTCTCTCTCTGAGGAAGAACTTAGACAACCCTTAGAATGAGAGTAACGAGACTAACTTGGGACGAACAAAGTCAAACGTTAGTCTCATTCTAAGGTTTGTCTAAGTTCCTCCCAAGTTAGTGCCTTTTTAAGGACGAACTTAGACAAACCAAAGAATGAGACTAACGAGACTAACTTGGGACGAACAAAGACAAACTTGAGTCTCCTTCTAAGGTTTGTCTAAGTTCGTCCCAAGTTAGTCTCTTTCTAAGGACGAACTTAGACAAACCATAGAATGAGAATAATGAGACTAACTTGGGACGAATAAACACAAACGTTAGTCTCATTCTAAGGTTTGTCTACGTTCGTCCCAAGGTAGTCTCTTTCTAAGGACGAACTTCGGCAAACGTTAGAATGTGACTAACGAGACTAACTTGGGACGAACAAAGATAAACGTTAGTCTCATTCTAAGGTTTGTATAAGTTCGTCCCAAGTTAGTCTCTTTCTAAGGACGAACTTAGACAAACCTTAGAATGAGAATAAAAAGAGTAACTTGGGACGAACAAAGACAAACGTTAGTCTCATTCTAAAGTTTGTCTAAGTTCATCCCAAGTTATTCTCTTTCTAAGGACGAACTTAGACAAACCTTAGAATGAGACTAACGAGACTAACTTGGGATGAACAATGACAAATTTAAGTCTCATTCTAAGGTTTGTCTAAGTTCGTCCCAATTTAGTCTCTTTCTAATGACGAACTTAGGCAAACGTTAGAATGAGATAACGAGACGAACTTGGACGAACAAAGACAAACTTAAGTCTCATTCTAAGGTTTGTCTATGTTCGTCGCAAGTTAGTTTCTTTCTAAGGACGAACTTAGACAAACCTTAGAATGAGACTAACGAGACTAACTTGGGACGAACAAAGACAAACGTTAGTCTCATTCTAAGGTTCGTCTAAGTTTGTCCCAAGTTAGTCTCCTTTTAAGGACGAACTTAGACAAACCTTAGAATGAGACTAACGAGACTAACTTGGGAAGAAAAAAGACAAACTTAAGTCTCATTCTAAGGTTTGTCTAAGTTCGGCCTAATTTGGTCTCTTTCTAAGGACGAACTTAGGCAATCGTTAGAATGAGACTAACTTGGGATGAACAAAGACAAACGTGAGTCTCATTCTAAGGGTTATCAAAGTTCGTCCCAAGTTAGTCTCTTTCTAAGGAAGAACTTAGACAAACCTTAGAATGAGACTAACGAGACTAACTTGGGACGAGCAAAGACAAACTTAAGTCTCATTCTAAGGTTTGTCTAAGTTCGTCCCAAGTTAGTCTCTTTCTAAGGAAGAACTTAGACAAACCTTAGAATGAGACTAACGAGACTAACTTGGGACGAGCAAAGACAAACTTAAGTCTCATTCTAAGGTTTGTCTAAGTTCGTCCCAAGTTAGTCTCTTTCTAAGGATGAACTTAGACAAACCTTAGAATGACACTAACGAGGCTAACTTGGGACGAACAAAGACAAACGTTAGTCTCATTCTAAGGTTTGTCTAAGTTCGTCCCAAGTTAGTCTCTTTCTAAGGACGAACCTAGACAAACCTTAGAATGACACTAACAAGACTAACTTGGGACGAACAAAGACAAACTTAAGTCTCATTCTAAGGTTTGTCTAAGGTCGTCCCAATTTAGTCTCTTTCTAAGGACGAACTTACGTTAGAATGAGACTAACAAGACTAACTTGGGACGAACAAAGACAAACTTAAGTCTCATTATAAGGTTTGTATAAGTTCGTCCCAATTTAGACTCTTTCTAAGGACGAACTTACGTTAGAATGAGACTATAGAGACTAACTTGGGACGAGCAAAGACAAACTTAAGTCTCATTCTTAGGTTTGTCTAAGTTTGTCCCAAGTTATTCTCTTTCTAAGGACGAACTTAGAGAAACCTTAGAATGAGACTAACGAGACTAACTTGGGACGAACAAAGACAAACTTAAATCTCATTTTTAGGTTTGTCTAAGTTCGTCCCAAGTTATTCTCTTTCTAAGGACGAACTTAGACAAACCTTAGAATGAGACTAACGAGACTAACTTGGGATGAATGATGGACCATAATTGTATGAATCATAAACACAGTTAAACCCACCAAATTAGACTCTTTGTCTATTTAACTTTTGCTTGTTAGTTCCGATATTTATCTACAGGGTATTTTGGAGTCTAGAGAGAATACAGGCTAAGGAGGAGTTTTAAAGCTGAAAATGAATTACGAGTCGGGACACGACCAGATTCCGACTGTACAACTTTCTTGGAACCGACTTGGAATCATTCAAATATGCTAGAACAGTCGGCGTTTGGACAAGAACGCAATGCAAAGGCACCAAGCCCTGTAAAAGCCAAACAAGGGCAATCTCAGCCGATTTGGGATTTCGACCATGTTCCAAGCAGAATTTGGCTTAGGTTCCTTCTTGAGATCATCTTAGAATGACATTTTCATTCAGAATACACTCTCCAAAATTCGAGAAGCTCCGGTCAAATTCCTGTCAAACCGATGGCTTTTGAGAAACAAATATCTTCCGATGGCTTTTGGAGTGGTGACTCACCCCGATGGCTTTTGCTCTCCTTATGCCATGTGTTGAGATCTCAAGCCACAAGCCTCCTCTTCCCTTGTGACAAGTGTATGGCTCTCCTTGCCTCCCTTAGCCTATAAATAGACATTCTCTTCACTTGTAAATTATCCACAACACACAATTCCAACATCCCACAATCCACAAGTTACTTATCTCTCTAGATTTTGGCACTTTTGTAAGCTTTGTTTGAAATCTATAATACTCCTGTTGGTTCTTGAGTATTCTAGTAGTCTTTGAGAATACTCCTGTTGGTTCTTGAGTATTCTCCTTTACTTACTGTCTTTCAAAAACCCTCGAGTACTTAGCTATGGTATCCACCTCTATGGATATTCGTAGCTAAACTCTTCATTCGGTTGAAGGGGTGTACTTGTATCATAAAATGTTTTAGGCTATACTCTTAGTGCCTCTTCTTTGTGTTCAAAACTTGTTCTATGTGCCCTATATTAGGTCAGAACTTCCAAGGTTGAGTGGATGCTTGAAATGGCAAAACTCTTCCGTGGGGGTTCGTGAACATACTCGGGTAAGTGGATGCTTGAAATGGCAAAGCTTATCTGAGGAGTTCGACCTCTCTAAAACACCATTTGGTTTGATCGGAAATGATTGATCAAATGGATGCACATAGGCTAGTATACCTTGAAATGGGGTGCTAGTCTAAATAGAACAAGTGCTCTACGACCTTGAAATGGGCTAGACAGTGTGGCAAATCGAGCGCTTGAAATGGCCTTGATACACGTTTGAATACTTAGCAGGATCACTAAAGGTCAATGATAAACATGCTATGATACAAGGCCCCCAAAACCGAATGCTTTCCTTAGATTAAAACACTACCTGCACTTACTTCCTTAGTATAAACTGCCCTTTCAACTGCTGACGTTCCGCAAGACTTGCCGATCACGCAACAACCGCTGTAAGTCTTCTTTTTACTTTCAGTATTTACTTTTATGTCATTTACTTTTCCGCACTAAAAACCAAAACCAACCAACCAATCACTTAGCTGTTAGTAGTAAAACCTCAATCAACCAAAAAACACGCCCCCCCGCTGTACGATCCCTCAAAGAACAACTTATCCCCCTAATTCTCTTGGGTTCGACCCCTACTTACCACTTGCTACCCAGTGGTGAAGTCGCGAGTAGCGGACTTATAAATATTATTTGTACACATTGCCTCGCGACAAGGCAGTGCCTGTCAAATTGGCGCCATTGCCGGGGAATTAGTTACCTAATCGGATAAGTTCTTTGAATCGATACTCGCTCCAAAACAACCATGTCTCGCGAAGGAAGCCACCATGACTATCAGGATGATGACGAGATAAACCTGTACGATCGAAATAATGAGGCTCCACCTCCATTTATTGACGATCCGGAACAACTCATAAGAAACCAAAGAGCTCGTAATAGGGAAGCCGTTCGAAGAAACCAAGGACCACCCGAGGACCGAAATGAAGCTGGTCCAGTACAACCCCCTAGACATCCCCCACCTTATGAACCATGATTGAGGTACTGTCGAGCCAACGACGTTAAACAAAGGCACTGGTCGGGAGGTAACCCGACACCTATCTTACTTTCAGTACTTTTATTTTCTGTCATTTAGTTTTTTCTCCAATAAGTCACTCTCACCCACTTGGTGCATAGAATGAAATGACTATTCAGGAATCGGTTATGGGTGCAACATCAAGCCAGTCAGGCCTATGCCAAGAGTTCAAAGCCCCTACCGAACTCCCTCGATTATCCAGCCTCGAGCCATGTCGTTCACTCGACACCTTAAAGGGAGTTCTGTTCTTCCCTTTTCCTTAATGTCATTTCCTTCTCGTATAATACCTGCTTGCATGGCTTTTGAACTAAGTCATTTCGTAAAGAATGCCTTCGTTCAAAAGTGTGGGGTGAGTACCACCTGTGTACATTAGTTAAATAACATGTTTTTCTTTTTTTAATATTATCTTTTTGAAAATATGAACTTGAGAATGTGAAAAAGATAGATCATAATTCATGCATTTACCTTGTGAAAATTCAACTGTTTAAAAACTTAGAATGTAACTTCTCATTTGTCCCTTTGTGCTGAGATAAACTAGGGATGTGGAGTTGATATAAACTGCCCTAGAGAGACTTGGCAAGTACTCAAAGGACTGAATTTCGCTATATGGTTTTCGAAGTCAGTGGAGGCTGCACTTCGGGTTTCAGAGAAGATTGAAGTCATCTCCGCCATGCAGCATTTATGCAAAAAAAAAAAGGCGGGACGGGAATCAAACCGTCCTATCTCTAGTCCTAATAGCCGGGAAAATAAATGAGCGACCCTCATTTTGACTCGCGCAAAATGGCAAGGATGAGAGAGAGCGGGGAGGTATTTCCATATGCTTGCGGGCGATGATTGGAACTCCCAAAAAGGCTTGAGAAAATGGACTAGCAAGCCACAAAAAGGCAGGCCACAAAAAGGCAAAAGCTCAAAGAAGCAAAAGCTCAAAGAGCTAATCAAAGGCCAAAGGCCAAAATTGTGAAGGTTTTAACCGAACAAAAGTGAAGAACTCAAAGAGTCAAATCAAAGGCCAAAGGCCGATTCACTACAAAAAAAGCTGTCCCTCGCCAAAAAGAGATCAAAAGGCTCAACTCAGTGAAACCCGAACCGAATCACGTGCTAGAGAAAGCTACAAGGAAACCATATAGTGCAAGACGGTCCCGAGAATGCAGTCCAGGATCCTGAAAAGGGCTATCTCCCGAAACATCCGAATTAATTTGCATCTCGGCACGAAGGTACAAGTATCGAGTTTCTTCTATTTATTTACACGGTTTAATTTGGTAATAAGTAAGTAATGCATGAATTAGGATAAATCTAGTCCCACAGTCTAACTTTCATATTTTAAAAGCTTACTTAGATAGTGTGTGCCGGCCTTTAATAGCATTGTTCGGGACGAACAACTAAAAGTGTGGGGTGATCTGATGGACCATAATTGTATGAATCATAAACACAGTTAAACCCACAAAATTAGACTCTTTGTCTATTTAACCTTTGCTTGTTAGTTCCGATATTTATCTACAGGGTATTTTGGAGTCTAGAGAGAATACAGGCTAAGGAGGAGTTTTAAAGCTGAAAATGAATTACGAGTCAGGACACGACCAGATTCCGACTGTACAACTTTCTTGGAACCGACTTGGAATCATTCAAATATGCTAGAACAGTCGGCGTTTGGACAAGAACGCAATGCAAAGGCACCAAGCCCGGTAAAAGCCAAACAAGGGCAATCTCAGCCGATTTGGGATTTCGACCATGTTCCAAGCAGAATTTGGCTTAGCTTCCTTCTTCAGATCATCTTAGAATGACATTTTCATTCAGAATACACTCTCCAAAATCCGAGAAGCTCCGGTCAAATTCCGGTCAAACCGATGGCTTTGAGAAACAAATATCTTCCGATGGCTTTTGGAGTGGTGACTCACCCCGATGGATTTTGCTCTCCTTATGCCATGTGTTGAGATCTCAAGCCACAAGCCTCCTCTTCCCTTGTGACAAGTGTATGGCTCTCCTTGCCTCCCTTAGCGTATAAATAGACATCTTCTCTTCACTTGTAAATCATCCACAACACACAATTCCAACATCCCACAATCCACAAGTTACTTATCTCTCTAGATTTTGGCACTTTTGTAAGCTTTGTTTGAAATCTATAATACTCCTGTTGGTTCTTGAGTATTATAGTAGTCTTTGAGAATACTCCTGTTGGTTCTTGAGTATTCTCCTTTACTTACTGTCTTTCAAAAACCCTCGAGTACTTAGCTATGGTATCCACCTCTATGGATATTCGTAGCTAAACTCTTCATTCGGTTGAAGGGGTGTACTTGTATCATAAAATGTTTTAGGCTATACTCTTAGTGCCTCTTCTTTGTGTTCAAAACTTGTTCTATGTGCCATATATTAGGTCAGAACTTCCAAGGTTGAGTGGATGCCTGAAATGGCAAAACTCTTCCGTGGGGGTTCGTGAACATACTCGGGTAAGTGGATGCTTGAAATGGCAAAGCTTATCTGAGGAGTTCAAACTCTCTAAAACACCATTTGGTTTGATCGGAAATGATTGATCAAATGGATGCACATAGGCTAGTATACCTTGAAATGGGGTGCTAGTCTAAATAGAACAAGTGCTCTACGACCTTGAAATGGGCTAGACAGTGTGGCAAATCGAGCGCTTGAAGTGGCCTTGATACACGTTTAAATACTTAGCAGGATCACTAAAGGTCAATGATAAACATGCTATGATACAAGGCCCCCGAAACCGAATGCTTTCCTTAGATTAAAACACTACCTGCACTTACTTCCTTAGTATAAACTGCCCTTTCAACTGCTGACGTTCCGCAAGACTTGCCGATCACGCAACAACCGCTGTAAGTCTTCTTTTTACTTTCAGTATTTACTTTTATGTCATTTACTTTTCCGCACTAAAAACCAAAACCAACCAACCAATCACTTAGCTGTTAGTAGTAAAACCTCAATCAACCAAAAAACACGCTCCCCCGTTGTACGATCCCTCAAAGAACAACTTATCCCCCTAATTCTCTTGGGTTCGACCCCTACTTACCACTTGCTACCCAGTAGTGAAGTCGCGAGTAGCGGACTTATAAATTTATTTGTACATTTGCTCTGACGACAAGCATCTGTCAATGAACAATGACAAACTTATGTGTCATTCTAAGGTTTGTCTAAGTTCATCCCAATTTAGTCTCTTTCTAATGACGAACTTAGGCAAACGTTAGAATGAGATAACGAGACGAACTTGGACGAACAAAGACAAACTTAAGTCTCATTTTAAGGTTTGTCTAAGTTCGTCCCACGTTAGTATCTTTCTAAGGAAGAACTTAGACAAATCGTTGAATGAGACTAACGAGACTAACTTGGGACGAACAAAGACAAACTTAAGTCTCATTTTAAGGTTCGTCTAAGTTCGTCCCAAGTTAGCCTCTTTCTAAGGACGAACTTAGACAAACCTTAGAATGAGACTAACTTGGGACGAACAAAGACAAACGTTAGTCTCATTCAAAGGTTTGTCTAAGTTCGTCCCAAGTTAGTTTCTTTCTAAGGACGAACTTAGACAAACCTTAGAATGAGACTAACGAGACTAACTTGGGACGAACAAAGACAAACTTAAGTCTCATTCTAAGGTTTGTCTAATTTCGTCCCAAGTTAGTCTCTCTCTGAGGACGAACTTAGACAACCCTTAGAATGAGAGTAACGAGACTAACTTGGGACGAACAAAGTCAAACGTTAGTCTCATTCTAAGGTTTGTCTAAGTTCCTCCCAAGTTAGTGCCCTTTAAAGGACGAACTTAGACAAACCAAAGAATGAGACTAACGAGACTAACTTGGGACGAACAAAGACAAACTTGAGTCTCCTTCTAAGGTTTGTCTAAGTTCGTCCCAAGTTAGTCTCTTTCTAAGGACGAACTTAGACAAACCATAGAATGAGAATAATGAGACTAACATGGGACGAATAAACACAAACGTTAGTCTCATTCTAAGGTTTGTCTACGTTCGTCCCAAGTTAGTCTCTTTCTAAGGACGAACTTAGGCAAACGTTAGAATGTGACTAACGAGACTAACTTGGGACGAACAAAACAAACGTTAGTCTCATTCTAAGGTTTGTATAAGTTCGTCCCAAGTTAGTCTCTTTCTAAGGACGAACTTAGACAAACCTTAGAATGAGAATAAAAAGAGTAACTTGGGACGAACAAAGACAAACGTTAGTCTCATTCTAAAGTTTGTCTAAGTTCACCCCAAGTTATTCTCTTTCTAAGGACGAACTTAGACAAACCTTAGAATGAGACTAACGAGACTAACTTGGGATGAACAATGACAAATTTAAGTCTCATTCTAAGGTTTGTCTAAGTTCATCCCAATTTAGTCTCTTTCTAATGACGAACTTAGGCAAACGTTAGAATGAGATAACGAGACGAACTTGGACGAACAAAGACAAACTTAAGTCTCATTCTAAGGTTTGTCTATATTCGTCCCAAGTTAGTATCTTTCTAAGGAAGAACTTAGACAAATCGTAGAATGAGACTAACGAGACTAACTTGGGACGAACAAAGACAAACTTAAGTCTCATTCTAAGGTTCGGCTAAGTTCGTCCCAAGTTAGTCTCTTTCTAAGGACGAACTTAGACAAACCTTAGAATGAGACTAACGAGACTAACGAGACTAACTTGGGAAGAACAAAGACAAACTTAAGTCTCATTCTAAGGTTTGTCTTCGGCCTAATTTGGTCTCTTTCTAAGGACGAACTTAGGCAATCGTTAGAATGAGACTAACTAGACTAACTTGGGACGAACAAAGACAAACGTGAGTCTCATTCTAAGGGTTATCAAAGTTCGTCCCAAGTTAGTCTCTTTCTAAGGAAGAACTTAGACAAACCTTAGAATGAGACTAACGAGACTAACTTGGGACGAGCAAAGACAAACTTAAGTCTCATTCTAAGGTTTGTCTAAGTTCGTCCCAAGTTAGTCTCTTTCTAAGGACGAACTTAGACAAACCTTAGAATGACACTAACGAGGCTAACTTGGGACGAACGAAGGCAAACGTTAGTCTCATTCTAAGGTTTGTCTAAGTTCGTCCCAAGTTAGTCTCTTTCTAAGGACGAACCTAGACAAACCTTAGAATGACACTAACAAGACTAACTTGGGACGAACAAAGACAAACTTAAGTCTCATTCTAAGGTTTGTCTAAGGTCGTCCCAATTTAGTCTCTTTCTAAGGACGAACTTACGTTAGAATGAGACTAACAAGACTAACTTGGGACGAACAAAGACAAACTTAAGTCTCATTCTAAGGTTTGTATAAGTTCGTCCCAATTTCGACTCTTTCTAAGGACGAACTTACGTTAGAATGAGACTATAGAGACTAACTTGGGACGAGCAAAGACAAACTTAAGTCTCATTCTTAGGGTTGTCTAAGTTCATCCCAAGTTATTCTCTTTCTAAGGACGAACTTAGACAAACCTTAGAATGAGACTAACGAGACTAACTTGGGACGAACAAAGACAAACTTAAATCTCATTCTTTGGTTTGTCTAAGTTCGTCCCAAGTTATTCTCTTTCTAATGACGAACTTAGACAAACCTTAGAATGAGACTAACGAGACTAACTTGGGATGAACAATGACAAACTTATGTTTCATTCTAGGGTTTGTCTAAGTTCGTCCCAATTTAGCCTCTTTCTAATGACGAACTTAGGCAAACGTTAGAATGAGATAACGAGACGAACTTGGACGAACAAAGACAAACTTAAGTCTCATTTTAAGGTTTGTCTAAGTTCGTCCCATGTTAGTATCTTTCTAAGGAAGAACTTAGACAAATCTTTGAATGAGACTAACGAGACTAACTTGGGACGAACAAAGACAAACTTAAGTCTCATTTTAAGGTTCGTCTAAGTTCGTCCCAAGTTAGCCACTTTCTAAGGACGAACTTAGACAAACCTTAGAATGAGACTAACTTGGGACGAACAAAGACAAACGTTAGTCTCATTCAAAGGTTTGTCTAAGTTCGTCCCAAGTTAGTTTCTATAAAAGGACGAACTTAGACAAACCTTAGAATGAGACTAACGAGACTAACTTGGGACGAACAAAGACAAACTTAAGTCTCATTCTAAGGTTTGTCTAATTTCATCTCAAGTTAGTCTCTCTCTGAGGAAGAACTTAGACAACCCTTAGAATGAGACTCACGAGACTAACTTGGGACGAACAAAGTCAAACGTTAGTCTCATACTAAGGTTTGTCTAAGTTCCTCCCAAGTTAGTGCCTTTTTAAGGACGAACTTAGACAAACCAAAGAATGAGACTAACGAGACTAACTTGGGACGAACAAAGACAAACTTGAGTCTCCTTCTAAGGTTTGTCTAAGTTCGTCCCAAGTTAGTCTCTTTCTAAGGACGAACTTAGACAAACCATAGAATGAGAATAATGAGACTAACTTGGGACGAATAAACACAAACGTTAGTCTCATTCTAAGGTTTGTCTACGTTCGTCCCAAGGTAGTCTCTTTCTAAGGACGAACTTCGGCAAACGTTAGAATGTGACTAACGAGACTAACTTGGGACGAACAAAGATAAACGTTAGTCTCATTCTAAGGTTTGTATAAGTTCGTCCCAAGTTAGTCTCTTTCTAAGGACGAACTTAGACAAACCTTAGAATGAGAATAAAAAGAGTAACTTGGGACGAACAAAGACAAACGTTAGTCTCATTCTAAAGTTTGTCTAAGTTCATCCCAAGTTATTCTCTTTCTAAGGACGAACTTAGACAAACCTTAGAATGAGACTAACGAGACTAACTTGGGATGAACAATGACAAATTTAAGTCTCATTCTAAGGTTTGTCTAAGTTCGTCCGAATTTAGTCTCTTTCTAATAACGAACTTAGGCAAACGTTAGAATGAGATAACGAGACGAACTTGGACGAACAAAGACAAACTTAAGTCTCATTCTAAGGTTTGTCTATGTTCGTCCCAAGTAAGTATCTTTCTAAGGAAGAACTTAGACAAATCGTTAGAATGAGACTAACTAGACTAACTTGGGACGAACAAAGACAAACGTGAGTCTCATTCTAAGGGTTATCAAAGTTCGTCCCAAGTTAGTCACTTTCTAAGGACGAACCTAGACAAACCTTAGAATGAGACTAACGAGACTAACTTGGGACGAGCAAAGACAAACTTAAGTCTCATTCTAAGGTTTGTCTAAGTTCGTCCCAAGTCAGTCTCTTTCTAAGGACGAACTTAGACAAACCTTAGAATGACACTAACTAGACTAACTTGGGACGAACAAAGACAAACGTTAGTCTCATTCTAAGGTTTGTCTAAGTTCGTCCCAAGTTAGTCTCTTTCTAAGGACGAACCTAGACAAACCTTAGAATGACACTAACAAGACTAACTTGGGACGAACAAAGACAAACTTAAGTCTCATTCTAAGGTTTTTCTAAGGTCGTCCCAATTTAGTCTCTTTCTAAGGACGAACTTACGTTAGAATGAGACTAACAAGACTAACTTGGGACGAAAAAAGACAAACTTAAGTGTCATTCTAAGGTTTGTATAAGTTCGTCCCAATTTAGACTCTTTCTAAGGACGAACTTACGTTAGAATGAGAATATAGAGACTAACTTGGGACGAGCAAAGACAAACTTAAGTCTCATTCTAAGGTTTGTCTAAGTTCGTCCCAAGTTAGTCTCTTTCTAAGGACGAACTTAGACAAACCTTTGAATGACACTAACGAGACCAACTTGGGACGAACAAAGACAAACGTTTGTCTCATTCTAAGGTTTGTCTAAGTTCGTTCCAAGTTAGTCTCTTTCTAAGGACGAACTTAGACAAACCGTGGAATGAGACTAACGAGACTAACTTGGGATGACAAAGACAAACTTAAATCTCATTCTAAGGTTTGTCTAAGTTCTTCCCAAATTAGTCTGTTTCTAAGGACGAACCTAAACCAACCTTAGAATGAGACTAACGAGAAAAATTTGAACGAACAAAGACAAACTTAAGTCTAATTCTAAGGTTTGTCTAGGTTCCTCCCAAGTTAGTCTCTTTCTAAGGACGAACTTAGACAAACCTTAGAATGAGACTAACGAGACTAACTTGGGACGAACAAAGACAAACTTAAGTCTCATTCTAAGGTGTGTCTAAGTTCGTCCCAAGTTAGTCTCTTTCTAAGGACGAACTTAGACAAACATTAGAATTAGACTAACGAGACTAACTTGGGACGAACAAAGACAAACGTTAGTCTCATTCTAAGGTTTGTCTAAGTTCGTCCCAAGTTAGTCTCTTTCTAAGGACGAACTTAGACAAACATTAGAATGAGACTAACGAGACTAACTTGGGACGAACAAAGACAAACGTTAGTCTCATTCTAAGGTTTGTCTAAGTTCGTCCCAAGTTAGTCTCTTTTTAAGGACGAACTTAGACAAACCTTAGAATGAGACTAACTAGACTAATTTGGGACGAACAAAGATAAACTTGAGTCTCACTCTAATGGTTATCTAAGTTCGTCTCAAGTTAGTCTCTTTCTAAGGAAGAACTTAGACAAACTTTAGAATGAGACTAACGAGACTAACTTGGGACGAGCAAAGAGAAACTTAAGTCTCATTCTAAGGTTTGTCTAAGTTCGTCCCAAGTTAGTCTCTTTCTAAGGACGAACTTAGACAAACCATAGAATGAGACTAACAAGACTAACTTGGGACGAACAAAGACAAACGTTAGTCTCATTCTAAGGTTTTTCTAAGTTCGTCCCAAGTTAGTCTCTTTCTAAGGACGAACTTAGGCAAACGTTAGAATGAGACTAACGAGACTAACTTGGGACGAACAAAGACAAACTTAAGTCTCATTCTAAGGTTTATCTAACTTCGTCCTAACTTCGTCCTAAGTTAGTCTCTTTCTAAGGACCAACTTAGACAAACCTTAGAATGACACTAACGAGACTAACTTGGGACGAACAAAGACAAACGTTAGTCTCATTATAAGGTTTGTCTAAGTTCGTCCCAAGTTAGTCTCTTTCTGAGGACGAACTTTGACAAACCTAAGAATGAAACTAACGAGACTAACTTGGGACGAACAAAGACAAACGTTAGTCTCATTCTAAGGTTTTTCTAAGTTCGTCCCAAGTTAGTCTCTTTCTAAGGACGAACTTAGGCAAACGTTAGAATGAGACTAACTAGACTAACTTGGGACGAACATAGACAAACTTAAGTCTCCTTCTAAGGTTTGTCTAAGTTTGTCCCAAGTTAGTCTCTTTCTAAGGACGAACTTAGACAAACCTTAGAATGACACTAACGAGACTAACTTGGGACGAATAAAGACAAACGTTAGTCTTATTCTAAGGGTTGTCTACGTTCGTCCCAAGTTAGTCTCTTTCTAAGGACGAACTTAGACAAACCTTAGAATGAGACTAACGAGACTAACTTGGGACGAAGAAAGACAAACGTTAGTCTCATTCAAAGGTTTGTCTAAGTTCGTCCAAAGTTAGTCTCTTTCTAAGGACGAACTTAGGCAAACGTTAGAATGTGACTAACGAGACTAACTTGAGACGAACAAAGACAAACGTTAGTCTCATTCTAAGGTTTGTATAAGTTCGTCCCAAGTTAGTCTCTTTCTAAGGACGAACTTAGACAAACATTAGAATGAGACTAACGAGACTAACTTGGGACGAACACAGACAAACGTTAGTCTCATTCTAAGGTTTGTCTAAGTTCGTCCCAAGTTACTCTCTTTTAAGGACGAACTTCGACAAACCTTAGAATGAGACTAACTAGACTAATTTGGGACGAACAAAGACAAACTTGAGTCTCACTCTAAGGGTTATCTAAGTTCGTCCCAAGTTAGTCTCTTTCTAAGGAAGAACTTAGACAAACCTTAGAATGAGACTAACGAGACTAACTTGGGACGAGCAAAGAGAAAATTAAGTCTCATTCTAAGGTTTGTCTAAGTTCGTCCCAAGTTAGTCTCTTTCTAAGGACAAAGTTAGACAAACCTTAGAATGAGACTTACGAGACTAACTTGGGACGAACAAAGACAAACGTTAGTCTCATTCTAAGGTTTTTCTAAGTTCGTCCCAAGTTAGTCTCTTTCTAAGGATGAACTTAGGCAAACGTTAGAATGAGACTAACGAGATTAACTTGGGACGAACAAAGACTAACTTAAGTCTCATTCTAAGGTTTATCTAACTTCGTCCTAAGTTAGTCTCTTTCTAAGGACCAAGTTAGACAAACCTTAGCATGACACTAACGAGAGTGACTTGGGACGAACAAAGACAAACGTTAGTCTCATTATAAGGTTTGTCTAAGTTCGTCCCAAGTTAGTCTCTTTTTGAGGACGAACTTTGACAAACCTAAGAATGAAACTAACGAGACTAACTTGGGACGAACAAAGACAAACTTGAGTCTCCTTCTAAGGTTTGTCTAAGTTCGTCCCAAGTTAGTCTCTTTCTAAGGACGAACTTAGACAAACCTTAGAATGAGACTAACGAGACTAACTTGGGACGAATAAAGACAAACGTTTGTCTTATTCTGAGGTTTGTCAACGTTCGTCCCAAGTTAGTCTCTTTCTAAGGACGAACTTAGGCAAACGTTAGAATGTGACTAACGAGACTAACTTGGGACGAACAAAGACAAACGTTAGTCTCATTCTAAGGTTAGTATAAGTTTGTCCCAAGTTAGTCTCTTTCTAAGGACGAACTTAGACAGACATTAGAATGAGACTAACGAGACTAACTTGGGACGAACAAAGACAAACGTTAGTCTCATTCTAAGGTTTGTCTAAGTTCGTCCCAAGTTAGTCTATTTTAAGGACGAACTTAGACAAACTTTAGAATGAGACTAACTAGACTAATTTGGGACGAACAAAGACAAACTTGAGTCTCACTCTAGGGGTTATCTAAGTTTGTCCCAAGTTAGTCTCTTTCTAAGGAAGAACTTGGACAAACCTTAGAATGAGACTAACGAGACTAACTTGGGACGAGCAAAGAGAAACTTAAGTCTCATTCTAAGGTTTGTCTAAGTTCGTCCCAAGTTTGTCCTCTTTCTAAGGACGAACTTAGACAAACCTTAGAATGAGACTAACGAGACTAACTTGGGACGAATAAAGACAAACGTTAGTCTCATTCAAAGGTTTGTCTAAGTTCGTCCCAAGTTAGTCTCTTTCTAAGGACGAACTTTGGAAAACGTTAGAATGTGACTAACGAGACTAACTTGGGACGAACAAAGACAAACGTTAGTCTCATTCTAAGGTTTGTATAAGTTCGTCCCAAGTTAGTCTCTTTCTAAGGACGAACTTAGACAAACCTAAGAATGAGAATAACGAGACTAACTTGGGACGAACAAAGACAAACATGAGTCTCATTCTAAGGTTCGTCTAAGTTCGTCCCAAGTTAGTCTCTTTTAAGGACGAACTTAGACAAACCTTAGAATGAGACTAACTAGACTAATTTGGGACGAACAAAGACAAACTTGAGTCTCACTCTAAGGGTTATCTAAATTCGTCCCAAGTTAGTCTATTTCTAAGGAAGAACTTAGACAAACCTCAGAATGAGACTAACGAGACTAACTTGGGACGAGCAAAGAGAAACTTAAGTCTCATTCTAAGGTTTGTCTAAGTTCGTCCCAAGTTAGTCTCTTTCTAAGGACGAACTTAGACAAACCTTAGAATGAGACTAACTTGGGACGAATAAAGACAAACGTTTGTCTCATTCAAAGGTTTGTCTAAGTTCGTCCCAAGTTAGTCTCTTTCTAAGGACGAACTTAGGCAAACGTTAGAATGTGACTAACGAGACTAACTTGGGACGAACAAAGACAAACGTTAGTCTCATTCTAAGGTTTGTATAAGTTCGTCCCAAGTTAGACTCTTTCTAAGGACGAACTTAGACAAACCTAAGAATGAGAATAACGAGACTAACTTGGGACGAACAAAGACAAACATTAATCTCATTCTAAGGTTTGTCTAAGTTCGTCCCAAGTTAGTCTCTTTTAAGGACGAACTTAGACAAACCTTAGAATGAGACTAACTAGACTAATTTGGGACGAACAAAGACAAACTTGAGTCTCACTCTAAGGGTTATCTAAGTTCGTCCCAAGTAAGTCTCTTTCTAAGGAAGAACTTAGACAAACCTTAGAATGAGACTAACGAGACTAACTTGGAATGAGCAAAGAGAAACTTAAGTCTCATTCTAAGGTTTGTCTAAGTTCGTCCCAAGTTAGTCTCTTTCTAAGGACGAACTTAGACAAACCTTAGAATGAGACTAACGAGACTAACTTGGGACGAACAAAGAGAAACGTTAGTCTCATTCTATGGTTTTTCTAAGTTCGTCCCAAGTTAGTCTCTTTCTAAGGACGAACTTAGGCAAACGTTAGAATGTGACTAACGAGACTAACTTGGGACGAACAAAGACAAACTTAAGTCTCATTCTAAGGTTTATCTAACTTCGTCCTAAGTTAGTCTCTTTCTAAGGACCAACTTAGACAAACCTTAGAATGGCACTAACGAGACTAACTTGGGACGAACAAAGACAAATGTTAGTCTCATTATAAGGTTTGTCTAAGTTCGTCCCAAGTTAGTCTCTTTCTGAGGATGAACTGTGACAAACCTAAGAATGAAACTAACGAGACTAACTTAGGACGAACAAAGACAAACTTGAGTCTCCTTCTAAGGTTTGTCTAAGTTCGTCCCAACTTAGTCTCTTTCTAAGGACGAACTTAGACAAACCTTAGAATGACACTAACGAGACTAACTTGGGACGAATAAAGAGAAACGTTAGTCTCATTCAAAGGTTTGTCTAAGTTCGTCCCAAGTTAGTCTCTTTCTATGGACGAACTTAGGCAAACGTTAGAATGTGACTAACGAGACTAACTTGGGACGAACAAAGACAAACGTTAGTCTCATTCTAAGGTTTGTATAAGTTCGTCCCCAGTTAGTCTCTTTTTAAGGACGAACTTAGACAGACATTAGAATGAGACTAACGAGACTAACTTGGGACGAACAAAGACAAACGTTAGTCTCATTCTAAGGTTTGTCTAAGTTCGTCACAAGTTGGTCTCTTTTAAGGACGAACTTATACAAACCTTAGAATGACACTAACGTTTGTCTTTGTTCGTACCAAGTTAGTCTCGACATTCTCATACTAAGATTTGTCTAAGTTCATCCTTAGAACGAGACTAACTTGGGACAAACTTAAACAAACCTTAGAATGAGACTAACATTTGTCTTTGTTCGAAATAAGTTAGTCTCGTTAGTCACATTCTAAGGGTTGTCTAAGTTTGTCCTTAGAAATAGACTAACTTGGGACGAACTTAGACAAACCTTATAAGGAGACTAACGTTTGTCTTTGTTCGTCCAAAGTTAGTCTGGTTAGTCTCATTCTAAGGTTTGTCTTAGTTCGTCCTTAGAAAGAGACTTACTTGGGACGAACTTAGACAAACCTAAGAATGAGACTAACGTTTGTCTTTGTTCGTCCCAAGTTAGTCTCGTTCTGAGGTTTGTCTAAGTTGGTCCTTAGATAGAGACTAACTTGGGACAAACTTAGACAAACTTGGGACGAACTTAGACAAACCTTATAATGAGACTAATGTTGGTCTTTGTTCGTCTCTCGTTAGTCTCATTCTAACGTTTGTCTAAGTTCATCGTTGGAAAGAGAATAACTTGGGACGAACTTAGACAAACCATAGAATGAGACTAACGAGACAAACTTGGGACGAACAAAGACAGACTTTTGTCTCATTGTAAGGTTTGTCTATGTTCGTCCCAAGTTAGTCTCTTTGTAAGGACGAACTTAGACAATCAATAGAATGAGACTAACGAGACTAACTTAGGGCGAACAAAGACAAACGTTAGTCTCATTCTAAGGTTTGTCTAAGTTCGTCCCAAGTTAGTCTCTTTCTAAGGACGAACTTAGACAAACCTTAGAATGAGACTAACAAGACTAACTTGGGACAAACAAAGACAAATGTTAGTCTCATTCTAAGGTTTGTCTAAGTTCGTCCCAAGTTAGTCTCTTTGTAAGGACGAACATAGACAAACTTTTAAATGAGACTAACGAGACAAACATGGGACGAACAAAGACAAACGTTAGTCTCATTCTAAGGTTTGTCTAAGTTCGTCCCAAGTTTGTCTCTTTGTAAGGACGAACTTATACAAACCTTAGAAAGAGACAAACGAGACAAACTTGGGACGAACAAAGACAAACTTTAGTCTCATTCTAAGGTGTGTCTAAGTTCGTCCCAAGTTAGTCTAAGTTCGTCCCAAGTTAGTCTCTTTCTAAGGATGAACTTGGACAAACCTTAGAATGTGACTAAGGAGACTAACTTGGGACGAACTTAGCCAAACTTTAGAATGAGACTAACGCTTGTCTTTGTTCGTCTCAAGTTAGTCTCGTTAGTCTCATTCTAAGGTTTGTTTAAGTTCGTCCTTAGAAAGAGATAACTTACCAAGTTAGTCTCTTTCTAAGGACGAAATTAGAGAAACCTTAGAATAAGACTAACGAGACTAACTTGGGGCGAATAAAGACAAATGTTAGCCTCATTAGAAGGTTTGTCTATGTTTGTCCCAAGTTACTCTCTTTCTAAGGACGAACTTAGACAAACTTCAGAATGAGACTAACTTGGGATGAACAAAGACAAACGTTAGTCTAATTCTAAGTTCGTCTTTAGTGTCATTCTAAGGTTTGTTTAAGTAAATAGACTAAAGTTTGTCTCTTTCTAAGGACGAACTTAGACAAACCATAGAATGAGACTAACAAGACTAACTTGGGACGAACAAAGACAAATGTTAGTCTCATTCTAAGGTTTGTCTAAGTTCATCCCATGTTAGTCTCTTTTTAAGGACGAACTTAAACAAACCTTAGAATGAGACTAACTTGGGACGAACAAAGACAAACGTTAGTCTCAATATAAGGTTTGTCTAAGTTCGTCCCAAGTTAGTCTCTTTCTAAGGAGGAACTTAGACAAACCTTAGAAAGAGACTAACGAGACTAACTTGGGACTAACAAAGACAAACGTTAGTCTCATTCTAAGGATTGTCTAAGTTCGTCCCATGTTAGTCACTTTCTAAGGACGAACATAGACAAACGTTAGAATGAGACTAAGGAGACTAACTTGGAAAGAACAAAGACAAACGTTAGTCTCATTCTAACATTTGTCTTTGTTCGTCCCAAGTTAGTCTCAGTCTCTTTCTAAGGACGAACTTAGACAAGCCTTAGAATGAGACTAACTTGGGACGAACAAAGACAAACGTCTGTCTCATTCTAAGGTTTGTCTAAGTTCGTCCCAAGTTAGTCTCTTTCTAAGGACGAACTTAGACAAACCTTAGAATGAGACTAACTTGAGACGAACAAAGACAAACGTTAGTCTCATTATAAGGTTTGTCTAAGTTCGTCCCATGTCAGTCTCTTTCTAAGGACGAACAAAGACAAATGTTAGTCTCACTATAAGGTTTGTCTAAGTTTGTCCCAAGTTAGTCTATTTCTAAGGACGAACATAGACAAACCTTAGATTGAGACTAACTTGGGACGAACCAAGACAAACGTTAGTCTCATTCTAACGTTTGTCTTTGTTCGTCCTCTCGTTAGTCGCTTTCTAAGGATGAGACAAACGTTAGTCTCATTCTAAGGTCTTTCTAAGTTCGTCACAAGTTAGTCTCTTTTTAAGGACGAACTTAGACAAACCTTAGAATAAGACTAACGAGACTAACCAAGGCCCTCATTCTAAGGTTTGTCTAAGTTTGTATTTAGAAACAGACTAACTTGGGACGAACTTAGACAAACCTTACAATGACACTAACGTTTGTCTTTGTTCGTCCCAAGTTAGTCTCGTTATTCTCATTCTAAGATTTGTCTAAGTTCATCCTTAGAACGAGACTAACTTGGGACAAACTTAAACAAACCTTAGAATGAGACTAACATTTGTCTTTGTTCGAAATAAGTTAGTCTCGTTAGTCACATTCTAAGGGTTGTCTAAGTTTGTCCTTAGAAATAGACTAACTTGGGACGAACTTAGACAAACCTTATAAGGAGACTAACGTTTGTCTTTGTTCGTCCAAAGTTAGTCTGGTTAGTCTCATTCTAAGGTTTGTCTTAGTTCGTCCTTAGAAAGAGACTAACTTGGGACGAACTTAGACAAACCTAAGAATGAGACTAACGTTTGTCTTTGTTCATCCCAAGTTAGTCCCGTTCTGAGGTTTGTCTAAGTTGGTCCTTAGATGGAGACTAACTTGGGACAAACTTAGACAAACTTGGGACGAACTTAGACAAACCTTAGAATGAGACTAATGTTGGTCTTTGTTCGTCTCTGTTAGTCTCATTCTAAGGTTTGTCTAAGTTCATCGTTGGAAAGAGAATAACTTGGGACGAACTTAGACAAACTATAGAATGAGACTAACGAGACAAACTTGGGACGAACAAAGACAAACTTTAGTCTCATTGTAAGGTTTGTCTATGTTCGTCCCAAGTTAGTCTCTTTGTAAGGACGAACTTAGACAATCCACAGAATGAGACTAACGAGACTAACTTAGGGCGAACAAAGACAAACGTTAGTCTCATTCTAAGGTTTGTTTAAGTTCATCCCAAGTTTGTCTCTTTGTAAGGGCGAACTTATACAAACCTTAGAAAAAGACAAACGAGACAAACTTGGGACGAACAAAGACAAACGTTAGTCTCATTCTAAGGTTTGTCTAAGTTCATCCCAAGTTTGTCTCTTTGTAAGGGTGAACTTATACAAACCTTAGAAAGAGACAAACGAGACAAACTTGGGACGAAAAAAGACAAACTTTAGTCTCATTCTAAGGTTTGTCTAAGTTCGTCCCAAGTTAGTCTAAGTTCGTCCCAACTTAGTCTCTTTCTAAGGATGAACTTAGACAAACCTTAGAATGTGACTAACGAGACTAACTTGGGACGAACTTAGCGAAACTTTAGAATGAGACAAATGTTTGTCTTTGTTCGTCTCAAGTTAGTCTCGTTAGTCTCATTCTAAGGTTTGTTTAAGTTCGTCCTTAGAAAGAGATAACTTGGGGCGTACTTAGACTAACTTGGGACGAACTTAGACAAACCTTAGAATGAGACTAAAGTTTGTCTTTGTTCGTCCCAAGTTTGTCTCGTTTGTCTCTTTCTAAGGTTTGTCTAAGTTCGTCCTTGGAAAGAGACTAACTTGGGACGAACTTAGACAAACCTTAGAATGAGACTAACGTTTGTCTTTGTTCGTCCAAATTTAGTCTGGTTAGTCTCATTATAAGGTTTTTCTTAGTTCGTCCTTAGAAAGAGACTAACTTGGGACGAACTTAGACAAACCTAAGAATGAGACTAACGTTCGTCTTTGTTCGTCCCAAGTTATTCTCGTTCTGAGGTTTGTCTAAGTTTGTCCTTAGGAAGAGACTAACTTGGGAAAAACTTAGACTAACTTAGACAAACCTTAGAATGAGACTAATGTTGGTCTTTGTTCGTCTCTCGTTAGTCTCATTCTAAGGTTTGTCTAAGTTCATCGTTGGAAAGAGACTAACATGGGACGAACTTAGACAAACCTTAGTATGTGACTAATGTTTCTCTTTGTTCGTCCCAAGTTAGTCTCGTTAGTCTCATTCAAAGGTTTGTCTAAGTTCGTCCTTAGAAAGAGACTAACTTGGGACAAACATAGACAAACCTTAGAATGAGATTTACGTTTTTCATTGTTCGTCCCAAGTTAGTCTCGTTAGTCTCATTCTAAAGTTTGTCTAAGTTTGTCCTTAGAAAGAGACTAACTTGGGACGAACTTAGACAAACCTTAGAATGAGAATAACGTTTGTCTTCGTTCGTCAAGAAGTTAGTCTCATTCTAAGGTTTATCTAACTTCGTCCTTAGAAAGAGACTAACTTGGGACGAACTTAGACAAACCTTAGAATGAGACTAACGTTTGTCTTTGTTTGTCCCAAGTTAGTCCGGTTAGTCTCATTCCGAGGTTTGTCTAAGTCAAACCGTAGAAAGAGACAAACTTGGGACGAACTTAGACTAACATGGGACGAACTTACAAAGACCTTAGAATGAGACTAACGTTTGTCTTTGTTCGTCCCAAGTTGGTCTCGTTAGTCTCATTCAAAGGTTTGTCTAAGTTTGTCCTTAGAAATAGACTAACTTAGGACAAACTTAGACAAACCTTAGAATGAGACTAACGAGACTAACTTGGGACGAACTTAGACAAACTTTAGAAAGAGACTAACGTTTGTCTTTGTTCGTCCCAAGTTAGTCTCGTTAGT
Organism: Rhodiola chrysanthemifolia; assembly: GCA_033675395.1. Lineage (NCBI taxonomy): Eukaryota > Viridiplantae > Streptophyta > Magnoliopsida > Saxifragales > Crassulaceae > Rhodiola > Rhodiola chrysanthemifolia. The sequence goes on along the minus strand of CM066207.1, from coordinate 34,348,150 downwards.
CTCATTCTAAGGTTTGCCTAAGTTTGTCCTTAGAAAGAGATCACTTGGGACGAACTTAGACAAACCTTAGAATGAGACTAAAGTTTGTCTTTGTTCGTCCCAAGTTTGTCTCGTTTATCTCTTTCTAAGGTTAGTCTAACTTCGTCCTTAGAAAGAGACTAACTTGAGACGAACTTCCACTACTACAGAACAGACTTTATGCAACGGTTCAAAAATCTCATTATGCAACGGTTCAATATTATGCAACGGTTTTCAAAAAAACCGTTGCATAAGGTACACATTATACAACGGTTTAAATTCGAACCGTTGCATAATGTATACTTTATGCAACGGTTCTTAATAACCGTTGCATAATGTGTACCTTATGCAACGGTTAAATTCGAACCGTTGCCTAATATTATAGTAAACCCTAAAATTAAAACACAAGGTCTGTCTTCCCAGTCGTCCGCTCTTCGCTGCCAACAAACCAAAGTCTCTCTTCCCAGTCGCCCGCTCTTCCCAGCCGGATTCGACGCAAGCTACTCCGTCAATGGCGACGTTATCGCTTTTTCAACGGTCTTCAACGCAGTGGCTCGATCGACAAGTTGATTCAGGGAGAATCTCGCCTTCGCAGCGAGCGAGTGGTCGTCGTGGATTTTTCAGGTATGTTAAAGAGGGTGAAGACAAGCGGCGGCTCACTTCGAATTTGTTGATTCGGAGATGGTCTCGCTATGGAATTCCGGTCGCTGTGACGAGTGAAGAGGCGTATGGGAAGAAGGAAGTGATCAGCCTCACTCCTCGGATCTACGATTACGTTCTGTCTAATGTTCGAGAGCCAGGGGTGAGTGATTTGGTGGATTTGAAGTTAATGCTTAGACTTTTTTTTGTCTTCTTGATGTAGATTTTGAGGGAGTTGCTGGAAGAGACTGCTTCGATGAGAGGTAGCCAGGGGTGAGTTTGCATTTTGGTGAATTCAGTTGTTCGATTTTGGGGGTGATTTTGACCTAACTTTTATGATTGATTAAACAGTTTAGGAATTGCATAGTTTGCAGGATTTTGTGTATAATGATATTCAATTTACTGGTGGAGAATGGAATCAGCTATATGAGGAACTTTCTGTTTGAGTTTGTGCTGCCTTTACTACTCCGCATAGGTGAATTTTCTAGCTCATTGGTACGTCCATTGGTGACTTATGTGCTTGTTATGTGCGTTTCTATCATTTTTGCTGTTTCATATTTTAATTGATGAGACTTAAGTGTGTTTGAGCTGGAAGCTGAACTTGAGGTTATGTTTTAAGTTTATGAGATTTAGAGGTGGAAATGTATTGTAATTGGAGTGTTGCTGACTTTGACTTTCTTATTATGTTAGGGACGGGATATTTTGGAAATCAACCACCCTGTTGGCCTCTTTGTACCAAGGTGTGTATGATATTTTATTACATCTGGTTCTTTTTCAGTTTCAGTTGTTTGTGTTACAATTACAAACGAAACCCTATGTGTTTGCGGTAATTATGTGAGTCGTAGACAGATTTACTGGACTTTTGTATCTTCTACTTGTCAATTGTCGTGACACACTTGAAACTGTTGAGTGCATCCAGGTTAGGTGATGTTGCTGGTAAGCCAATATTAGTTCTATCTATTCCGATTACCATATCTTCAGTTGTAGTACCTGTGTATTGTCCACCTTTCTGATTATTTCATTAGCAGCAATAGACTTGTAAAGATCTGTTCCATTTATGTTTATTTCCTGTTCCAGATGTTTTTCTGTCAAGCTAATATTTTCTTGTAACTCCATACTTTTCAGCTGATTGGCTTCTATAAGTCCAAACTGTGCACACTTCATCTCCTGCGTTGTTTTCCAGCTCACTCCTTGAAATCGAATGCTCATGCGTCTAACAGATTCAAGAAGAAAGATACAAGACATGAGAAATGACATCGTCGGCTACTTGCACGACTATTTGTTTGAACATGATCTAATTTTGGCAAGATAAATTATTGTAGTGTTTACATTTGATTGTTTTGTGAAGTTGTATGAATGATGTAATGAATGGTCGTATTTTGAGTGAAATGAAAGTATTTGATGTTTGGAAAATGAGTAACATGGAATTACATTTGTTTGCAATTTGTGTTTAATTTTTAAGGTGAATTTGAGCTATAAAACAATCAAATATACCAGAATTTTTCCACATTTTATGCAACGGTTTGTTGCTAGAACCGTTGCATCATACTTTATGCAACGGTTTGTTGCTAGAACCGTTGCATAATGGTCCTAAGAACCGTTGCATAAGGTCTGTTCTGTAGTAGTGTTCGACAAACCTTAGAATGAGACTAACGATTATCTTTGTTCATCCCAAGTTAGTCTCGTTAGTCTCATTCTAAGGTTTGTCTAAGTTCGTCCCAAGTTAGTCTCTTTGTAAGGACGAACATAGACAAACTTTTAAATGAGACTAACGAGACAAACATGGGGCGAACAAAGACAAACGTTAGTCTCATTCTAAGGTTTGTCTAAATTCGTCCCAAGTTTGTCTCTTTGTAAGGACAAACTTATACGAACCTTAGAAAGAGACAAACGAGACAAACTTGTGACGAACAAAGACAAACTTTAGTCTCATTCTAAGGTTTGTCTAAGTTCATCCCAAGTAAGTCGAAGTTCGTCCCAAGTTAGTCTCTTTCTAAGGACGAACTTAGACAAACCTTAGAATGTGACTAACGAAACTAACTTGGGACGAACTTAGACAAACTTTAGAATGAGACTAACGTTTGACTTTGTTCGTCCAAAGTTAGTCTCGTTAGTCTCAGTCTAAGGTTTGTTTAAGTTCGTCCTTAGAAAGAGATAACTTGGGACGAACTTAGACTAACTTGGGACGAACTTAGACAAACCTTAGAATGAGACTAAAGTTTGTCTTTGTTCGTCCCAAGTTTGTCTCGTTTGTCTCTTTCTAAGGTTTGTCTAACTTCGTCCTTGGAAAGAGAATAACTTGGGACTAACTTAGACAAACCTTAGAAATGAGACTAACGTTTGTCTTTGTTCGTCCAAATTTAGTCTGGTTAGTCTCATTATAAGGTTTTTCTTAGTTCGTCCTTAGAAAGGGACTAACTTGGGACGAACTTAGACAAACCTAAGAATGAGACTAACGTTCGTCTTTGTTCGTCCCAAGTTATTCTCGTTCTGAGGTTTGTCTAAGTTTGTCCTTAGAAAGAGACTAACTTGGGAAAAACTTAGACTAATTTAGACAAACCTTAGAATGAGACTAATGTTAGTCTTTGTTCGTCTCTCGTTAGTCCCATTCTAAGGTTTGTCTGTGTTCATCGTTGGAAAGAGACTAACATGGGACGAACTTAGACAAACCTTAGTATGTGACTAATGTTTCTCTTTGTTCGTCCCAAGTTAGTCTCGTTAGTCTCATTCAAAGGTTTGTCTAAGTTCGTCCTTAGAAAGAGACTAACTTGGGACAAACATAGACAAACCTTAGAATGAGATTTACGTTTTTCATTGTTCGTCCCAAGTTAGTCTCGTTAGTCTCATTCTAAGGTTTGTCTAAGTTTGTCCTTAGAAAGAGACTAACTTGGGACGAACTTAGACAAACCTTAGAATGAGAATAACGTTTGTCTTTGTTCGTCAAGAAGTTAGTCTCATTCTAAGGTTTATCTAAGTTCGTCCTTAGAAAGAGACTAACTTGGGACGAACTTAGACAAACCTTAGAATGAGACTAACGTTTGTCTTTGTTTGTCCCAAGTTAGTCCGGTTAGTCTCATTCCGAGGTTTGTCTAAGTCAAACCGTAGAAAGAGACAAACTTGAGACGAACTTAGACTAACTTGGGACGAACTTACACAGACCTTAGAATGACACTAACGTTTGTCTTTGTTCGTCCCAATTTAGTCTCGTTAATCTCATTCTAAGGTTTGTCTAAGTGCGTCCTTACAAATAGACTAACTTGGGACGAACTTAGACAAACCTTAAAATGAGACTAATATTTGTCTTTGTTTGCCCCAAGTTAGTCTCGTTAGTCTCATTCTAAGCTTTGTCTAAGTTTGTCCTTAGAAATAGACTAACTTAGGACAAACTTAGACAAAACTTAGAATGAGACTAACGAGACTAACTTGGGACGAACTTAGACAAACTTTAGAATGAGACTAACGTTTGTCTTTGTTCGTCCCAAGTTAGTCTCGTTAGTCTCATTCTAAGGTGTGCCTAAGTTTGTCCTTAGAAAGAGATCACTTGGGACGAACTTAGACAAACCTTAGAATGAGACTAAAGTTTGTCTTTGTTCGTCCCAAGTTTGTCTCGTTTGTCTCTTTCTAAGGTTAGTCTAACTTCGTCCTTAGAAAGAGACTAACTTGAGACGAACTTTGACAAACCTTAGAATGAGACTAACGATTATCTTTGTTCATCCCAAGTTAGTCTCGTTAGTCTCATTCTAAGGTTTGCCTAAGTTCGTCCCAAGTTAGTCTCTTTGTAAGGACGAACATAGACAAACTTTTAAATGAGACTAACGAGACAAACATGGGGCGAATAAAGACAAACGTTAGTCTCATTCTAAGGTTTGTCTAAATTCGTCCCAAGTTTGTCTCTTTGTAAGGACAAACTTATACAAACCTTAGAAAGAGACAAACGAGACAAACTTGGGACGAACAAAGACAAACTTTAGTCTCATTCTAAGGTTTGTCTAAGTTCCTCCCAAGTAAGTCGAAGTTCGTCCCAAGTTAGTCTCTTTCTAAGGACGAACTTAGACAAACCTTAGAATGTGACTAACGAAACTAACTTGGGACGAACTTAGACAAACTTTAGAATGAGACTAACGTTTGTCTTTGTTCGTCCAAAGTTAGTCTCGTTAGTCTCATTCTAAGGTTTGTTTAAGTTCGTCCTTAGAAAGAGATAACTTGGGACGAACTTAGACTAACTTGGGACGAACTTAGACAAACCTTAGAATGAGACTAAAGTTTGTCTTTGTTCGTCCCAAGTTTGTCTCGTTTGTCTCTTTCTTTGGTTTGTCTAAGTTCGTCCTTGGAAAGAGACTAACTTGGGACGAATTTAGACAAACCTTAGAATGAGACTAACTTTTTTCTTTGTTCGTCCAAAGTTAGTATGGTTAGTCTCATTATAAGGTTTTTCTTAGTTTGTCCTTAGAAAGAGACTACTTGGGACGAACTTAGACAAACCTATGAATGAGACTAACGTTTGTCTTTGTTCGTCCCAAGTTAGTCTCGTTCTGAGGTTTGTCTAAGTTTGTCCTTAGAAAGAGACTAACTTGGGAAAAACTTAGACTAACTTAGACAAACCTTAGAATGAGACTAACGTTCGTCTTTGTTCGTCTCTCGTGAGTCCCATTCTATGGTTTGTCTAAGTTCATCGTTGGAAAGAGACTAACATGAGACGAACTTAGACAAACCTTAGTATGTGACTAATGTTTCTCTTTGTTCGTCCCAAGTTAGTCTCGTTAGTCTCATTCAAAGGTTTGTCTAAGTTCGTCCTTAGAAAGAGACTAACTTGGGACAAACATAGACAAACCTTAGAATGAGACTTACGTTTTTCATTGTTCGTCCCAAATTAGTCTCGTTAGTCTCATTCTAAGGTTTGTCTAAGTTTGCCCTTAGAAAGACACTAACTTGGGACGAACTTAGACAAACCTTAGAATGAGAATAACGTTTGTCTTTGTTCGTCAAGAAGTTAGTCTCGTTAGTCACATTCTAAGGTTTATCTAAGTTCGTCCTTAGAAAGAGACTAACTTGGGACGAACTTAGACAAACCTTAGAATGAGACTAACAGTTGTCTTTGTTTGTCCCAAAGTAGTCCGGTTAGTCTCTTTCCGAGGTTTGTCTAAGTCAAACCGTAGAAAGAGACAAACTTGGGACGAACTTAGACTAACTTTGGACGAACTTACACAGACCTTAGAATGAGACTAACGTTTGTCTTTGGTCGTCCCAATTTAGTCTCGTTAATCTCATTCTAAGGTTTGTCTAAGTTCGTCCTTACAAATAGACTAACTTGGGACGAACTTAGACAAACCTTAGAATGAGACTAATATTTGTCTTTGTTCGCCCCAAGTTAGTCTCGTCAGTCTCATTCTAAGGTTTGTCTAAGTTTGTCCTTGGAAATAGACAAACTTAGGACAAACTTAGACAAACCTTAGAATGAGACTAACGAGACTAACTTGGGACTAACTTAGACAAACTTTAGAATGAGACTAATGTTTGTCTTTGTTCGTCCCAAGTTAGTCTCGTTAGTCTCATTCTAAGGTTTGTATAAGTTCGTCCTTAGAAAGAGATCACTTGGGACGAACATAGACTAACTTGAGACGAACTTAGACAAACCTTAAAATGCTAAGGTTTGTCTTTGTTCGTCCCAAGTTTTTCTCGTTTGTCTTTTTCTAAGGTTAGTCTAAGTTCGTCCTTAGAAAGAGACTAATTTGAGACGAACTTCGACAAACCTTAGAATGAGACTAACGATTATCTTTGTTCATCCCAAGTTAGTCTCGTTAGTCTCATTCTAAGGTTTGTCTAAGTTCGTCCCAAGTTAGTCTCTTTTTAAGGACGAACATAGACAAACTTTTAAATGAGACTAACGAGACAAACAAGGGACGAACAAAGACAAACGTTAGTCTCATTCTAAGGTTTGTCTAAATTCGTCCCAAGTTAGTCTCTTTCCAAGGACGAACTTATACAAACCTTAGAAAGAGACAAACGAGACAAACTTGGGACGAACAAAGAAAAACTTTAGTCTCATTCTAAGGTTTGTCTAAGTTCGTCCCAAGTAAGTCGAAGTTCGTCCCAAGTTAGTCTCTTTCTAAGGACGAACTTAGACAAACCTTAGAATGTGACTAACGAGACTAACTTGGGACGAACTTAGACAAACTTTAGAATGAGACTAACATTTGTCTTTGTTCGTCCCAAGTTATTCTCGTTAGTCTCATTCTATGGTTTGTCTAAGTTCGTCCTTGGAAAGAGACTAACTTGGGACGAATTTAGACAAACCTTAGAATGAGACTAATATTTGCCTTTGTTCGTCCAAAGTTAGTCTGGTTGGTCTCATTATAAGGTTTTTCTTAGTTTGTCCTTAGAAAGAGACTAACTTGGGACGAACTTAGACAAACCTATGAATGACACTAACATTTGTCTTTGTTCGTCCCAAGTTAGTCTCGTTCTGAGGTTTGTCTACGTTTGTCCTTAGAAAGAGATGTCGTGCGTCGTTGTACCCGTCAAAAATAATTGTTTCTTTATTTCCGACTAGCAAGTGGTAAGTCGGGTCGTATCCACAGAGATTGATATGAGAATCTGTTCACTAAGTATTCAAACAAGTAAATGGAAAACAAAAACACAAGCAACAATGATCACTTATCAAGAGAGCAATCGTCACACGAATTCAAGTATATAATATCAAAGAGAAATGCAAGCTAGAACTTTCTACTGTGATGCAAGACCAAATCATTGACAAATCCCTTTTGATTTCTAATGTTCTACAACTTAGAGCTCCCCCGCTAAGGTTATACTCCCTGTTCTAGTTCTAGTACTTAATCTCGCGCTAGCGATAATCAAGACCCTAACTCGCTAGAGTTGCATGAAGATTTGAACAAGTTGTCCTAGGGTGTTTAATCCTAGTGGTATATTACTCGTGTCCTAGTTTGCTATCCCCGCTAGGTTGCTAGTAAACTTGACAATTGGAATCAACTAACAAACTAAAGCTCCCCCGCTAGGGTTCCACTCGTGTTAACAAAGTCAATTCCATAAACAACGCATAGTAATATGACACAAAACACAGAAATCAATATAAGTCTCAAGTCAAAACATCACAATGTCGAGTTCTAGCCTACACATGTGAGTTTAGCTACTCATCGTAAGAGAATACATCATCAAGTTTTTGAACAGAATGAATCGAAGTTACTGGTGATGAATTCTCCACCAAGCTGCAGCTCCACTCCAGTACTTGAATCCAGCAACGAATCCACGCTCAAGCTTCTTCAATTGCAATCCTACTCCAAGATCTCTCCTCTTCAAATCGAACTTCGAACGAACCCTAAGTCCAGAGCCAGCCGCCCCTCTTCTGTCTCTTCGAAATCTGTATATCTCCTTTCGAGATTGCAAATGAGAAATAATGAATTTCGACTGCCAGGTGGCCTCCGCGGACGTCTCTTGATTTAACTGCCCGCAGAGGTCTTAACAATTATGGAAATTCAGAAGACCTAAGCGGCCGTAATTCTTCAGACTTAAGCGGGCTGCACTGACTCAAATTTCCAGCACTTCAGACTTCATTTCTTCGACGCAAACATCTTCTAACAGGCTCTCTTTAGCCGATATTCCTTCCATGGTCTCTGAATGCACCTGAGAACGAAAACTACACACAGGTAGTGAAATAACATACAGGCAACCACTAAAAGACGGGGTTTTAACACAGAAAATAGTCGTACAACTACGACTTATCAAACTACCCCACACTTGAACTTGTTCGTCTCGAACAAGTACAAAGCCATAGAAAGAACTACAACGACTAGTCATGCTCATCCTTACATCTCATCCGCAAATCCAGCCTATAATCTTATCATGCTTCAGATTCTAACAATGCGAGTATAGATAGAATTTTCGACACTTGTTACCTCGCGAGTTGAAATCCAAATGACCTTGGATGATTGGGAGATAGTCCCCTATAGGTACCACGGACATTGCATTATTTTCTGAGTTCTGGTCTTTTGATTGAGTCAGCGGCTTTCTCAGACACATGATTAATTCACCGCTTTCATACCGTTGAGTCTTGAATTCTTTAAGTTGTATGGACTTTGATAAACGACACATCTTGCTTGAATCAATCAGATTTTGATTTTTTTTCTTACTTGATGGTTTGCCTTCGGCTTTTGAATTTGTTTCTTGTCCCCATAATTGTTTGTGCCCTTGAATCACTCCAATCATAGCCTCCGGATAACAGCATAGGAGTGCGTCCCGCTCTTTTCTCATCCTCGTCTTTTCTGCATGAGGCAAGGTAGGGGTTACCCACCCATTCCCAGCTACTTCGACTAGAGATGGACAGTTTGTTTTCTCTGTCCCGCCACCACTGCGAATGCATGAATAAACTTGTATAACTTGGTGACGGAGCTACTCTCAGGACTAGGCTAGTGAAGCGTCAACCTCCACCGCTTTTCTCAATCATCAGAACCAAAACTCAGAATTTCCTGCAACTTCCCGTACCTTTCTAGGACATTTCTGTCAACTCCACATCCCTGCATATCACAACTCACAAGAACAAAGCATCGAAAATTTTGAAATTTTGCATTTTTAGTCAAATAAGCACAATAGTCATACAAAGCTGAAATACGATTTCGACATAGGAGGAAAGCATAGCAGTACATCATCAATTCATCACAAGTTCATCACGACACAAAACATGATCATAAAAATTTAAAACAGACACGACACACGACTGACTCTATAACATCCCACCCCACACTGAAATTGACCCGTGTCCTCACGGAACGACTCAAGTTATAAGATGGATAAAAAAACAGACTCAAATGCGAAAAATAAAATAAAATAGAGGAACTGGTACTCCCCTAATAGTCTGGTGGTGGTGGCTGCGTGTACTCGGGAGTAATGGCATGTCCTGGACGCCATCCTGGAGGAGCTGAAACCGGATAGAAGCCGCTACCCATCGCCATCATCATAGCCCTGTTCATATTAAATAAATGGTCAATCTGTGCCTGTGAATACTCTTCGGGCTGTCTCTGTGCCTGCTCCTCTGGTGGTACTATGTTCAGCGGGACCTCTACCCCGTCCCTCTGATGTCTCCTACCCTCTGCGGGTCTTCCACGCACTGGCGGTCGCTCTCTCCATCGCGGTGGGCTAGGCGCTGGCCTAAGAGCTGGATCTGCAAAATAAGTCCAACGCACTACACCCTCACTGCTGAGTCTGAATGTCCTCCCAGAACCAACTCTGTCACTGTCAGCTAATCCATAAGCAAGAATATTGTGGCCTGGAAGTGCATCCATGTCAGGGTGAAGACTGCGTAGCAGATAAGTTACCATGCCACCTACACAAAGTGGCCCTCGAGGCTGAATCTACTTCAAGTGCTCACACAAAAAATGTCCCCAGTGTGGGACTACCCATCTCACCAAAGAGCCTAGAAGCGTCAGATCTCGGATAGACGGCTTATCATTTCCGTTCGCCCTCGCAGTCAAAGTCCTCGTCAAAATGAAATGTACCATATACCAGAAAGGATCTGTGAATGCTGCGGATGTAGCGTCGCTCGGTCTGTAGCGTCTCGTCCCCGTAAGGCTCAAGTAAGTGTCGCTAATATCCATCATATTACTGTAATGGACGAAAGTCCCATCTCTCACCTCCGGCCACCCAAAGATTTGACGCAACCGCGTCATCGTGCAATAGTGCTCCACACCTCTGAAAGTGTACCTGAATTCCTCAAATTCCCTAGGTCCAATGTAGTGGTAACCGGTGAAACTCACAAGTGTCATCCATATCAGCATCGCTGCGGAGCGTAAGCAATCCAGGCCAACCACATCTATCCAACAGCTCCCTGAACCTCTCTAAGAATCCGCAATGCTCCAGAAAGAACTGCTCAACCCACATAGGCGGCCTATGTGCAAGCGCCATGAATTTTTCAAATGTTTGCTGCCTTTCATCGACAACATCCGGGACTAGTGCTTCATCCACAACGGGCGGAGATTGGGCTCTTCGAGAACGGGATGAACTAGCACGAGTCGATGAACGCGACATCTTGAGTTGAAACACAAAAATCTGAAATTGCCTGAAAATCCGCGCACCCCTTCTGAATATATTCTCCGCGGAGGCCTTGACTATTTCCCAAAAGCTTCAGACGTCCCCGCCTGTTATGCTTCAGACGTCCGCGGGCTCAACAGATTTCCAGATCTGAGCTCCAATCGACTCAGTTCGCTACCCGACCAATCCTCCTTCAAACGCCACAATCCCAAACTTCAATCCGCACCAAATCTTCAATCGAGCACTCCTTTAGCTGAGAATCGCCACGGAAATCGCGAAAATCGCTCAGTCTTTGTATTCCCCGATTCTATTATTCCTTGCCGAAACACCAGATCTGAAATGCGAGCCTGCTTTAAGTTCTGCGATATCGCGGACGTCTTCTTCATTTACTTCCGCGGAGGTCTGAAGATTTATCTTAATTGTATAGGCGTCCGCGCGCGTAATTGTTCGGACGTGCGGCCACACCACTGAGTTGAATTCTTTTCTTCTTTTCTTCATTCCTTCACCTGAAACCACCAGAAACAAAGATGCACTCGGGGTGCATTATCAGGGTACCAATTCCACTAATTAATCTACTAAAAACATGTGTAAAGTAAAAACACACCGGGTTGCCTCTCGGTAAGCGCCTTTGTTTTACGTCCTTGGCTGGACATTACCTCTAGCTAAGTACAATATACCGGCTCCGCCAGTTCAACGTCCTCCGTGATTGCCTCAAACCCCTCATAGTATGGCTTGACTCTTTGCCCATTCACTTTGAAACTCTCTCCTCCTTCGGGTCTTCGCAATTCCAATGCCCCATGATTGTACACCTTTGCAACAACGTATGGACCTGTCCAACGAGAACGCAATTTTCCAGGCATAAATCTTAATCTTGAGGAAAATAAAAGTACCTTTTGCCCTACTTCATAGTTGCGCCTCAATATGTACTTGTCATGGTACATTTTCGCTCTCGCTTTGTAGTCTGACTGGCTCTCGTAAGCCTCTAAGCGGAGCTCCTCCAATTCACTCAACTGTAGCTTTCTTTCATCCCCTGCATTGGTTAGATCAAAGTTGCATGTTTTAATTGCCCAGAAAGCTTTATGTTGTACCTCAACCGGGAGATGACAAGCCTTCCCATAAACCAGTCTAAAAGGGGACATTCCAATTGGCGTCTTGTAGGCGGTCTTGTAAGCCCACAATGCCTCTTCAAGTCTTAATGGCCAATCCTTTCTCGACGGCTTCACCATCTTCTCTAGTATAGACTTGATCTCTCGGTTCGACACTTCAGCTTGTCCATTAGTTTGAGGGTGGTAGGCGGTGGATACTCGATGACCAACATCAAAGTGTTTGAACACCGATGCAACGGAACGATTGCAAAAGTGTGGACCTTGGTCACCGATCACCGCCTTTGGTACTCCATACCTACAAAAGATATTAGTACGCAAGAAATCCACCACCGTCTTACCATCATCATGTTTGGTGGCCTTAGCTTCAACCCACTTAGATACATAATCAACAGCAACCAATATATATTGAAAATTATACGCAGGGGGAAACGGTCCCATAAAATCAATACCCCATATATCAAATATCTCATCAACAACAATGGGCATTTGAGGCATTTCGTTCCTAGCAGAAATATTCCCTACGCTGCGGCTGCCTCACAGGTTTGGCTCCATCCTCGAGTAAAATCCGGTGCATGCACACGGTAGGACTCACTCCTTTGATGTCCGCAAGTGTCCACCCAATCGCGGTCTTATGTTTCTTCAGTACCGCTGTCAATCTCTCCTCCTGATTAGGCTCCAAGCCTTTCTTGATTATGACCGGCAACGTCTCACCATCTCCCAAAAAGATATACTTTAAATGCTCGGGTAAGGGCTTAAGCTGCAATTCAGGTGCCTGTACAACAGATGGTACAGATGTAGATTTATTAGTTAAAGTAACTTGATTAGCCTCATACCTTGGGGTTAATGGTTCCAAAACTCTAAGCTCCTGTAGCATGTCACTAGTATCACGAAGCATCCCTATCGATGCGCCACGTGACTCAATAGCCTCCCTCAAAATGATTTCAAGCACATCATTCCCACAGGGAATATCGGTAGATTCCACTAGCTCATCGATCGCATCCAAAGCGTGTACTCCTACATCATCAGGTGGATATTGCATAGCTTGATATATATTAAAGTTTATTACCTCACCTTCCACCTCCATGGAGAGCGTGCCACGATCCACATCGATCTTAGCTCTAGCCGTCCTCATGAATGGCCTACCAAATAGAATTGGTGGCTGATCTTGTGCTCCCTCATCATCCATTTTCAGCACATAGAAATCTGCAGGAAAAATAAGATTTTCTACCTGCACCAAAACATCCTCGATCACACCCAAAGGTTGGGTGCATGATCAGTCAGCTAATTGAATGGTCAAACCCGCGGGTTTAAGTGGACCAATACGCAAAGATAAGTATAAAGAGTAAGGAAGGACATTTATGGACGCACCAAGATCAAGCATACAGTTTTCGATCCTCACGTTACCAATAACACATGGAATAGTAAAAGTTCCGGGATCCTTACACTTTTTGGGCACCTTCCTTCGTATCGCTGCTGATACACTCTCTCCAAGCATGACCTGCTCATTCTTAGTCATACGCCTACGGTTAGTACATAATTCTTTAAGAAATTTTGCGTACCTTGGAATTTGCCGAATAGCTTCAATGAGTGGAATGTTGATTTCCACCTTGCTAAACAACTCCCAAACCTCATTGTCTGTGAAAGACTTCTTGCTGGTCTTAGAAACCTGCATTGGGAATGGTACGGGAGTGTTAGAATTTGGAATTTCCTTACCAGATTCTGAAGAGCCCGCGTACGTCTCTTGATTATTGGCCGCGGACGTCTCTTCATTTTGCATCAATTCATCAGGCGTCCGCGGTGTAAATGTTGAGACGTCCTCCTGCACCACTGAGTTGGGATCTTCATTCAGCTTTTCTCCTCCATTTTTCAACTGCTTTCCACTCCTAAGCATTACAACGCTAATGTTGGACTTCGTAATTGGGTTTGGAATCGTTTGTGACGGCAGCTTCCCTTTGTCTTCTCGCTTTTCGTAAACTGCGCTGGCAATTTGAGACACTTGCCTCTTTAGCTCGTTCACGTCTCCAGCTTGTTGGCCCATCTTTTGAGTTAGTTCCTTGAACATGCCTCTCATTTCCTCTCTTAATTCCTTGATCGGGTCCTCGTCTCCTTGTTTGATGTGTGGGGGTTTGTACGGCTGCTTTTGTGGGTACGAGGATTGCCCCACATCGTAATTATTGTTCCTTTGCCAACCACCATCATTTTGCCTTGGTTGCCATTTGTTGTTGCCTTGGTATCCATCATACCTCCTTGGTGGCAAATCTCCCTTGTTCACGTAGCCCACTACAGTCACGTCTTCTGTTCTTTCCTGAAAAACAGCGTTATCATTATTCATTGGATTAAAAGTGGACTTGTTTACCTTACACTCCACTTGTTGATTGCCTTGTGGTTTCTGCGTCACTATTTGAGCCATCATATTCTTCAGTTCCTGCAATTCAGAATGTACATTCACGTTAGCAACTGGTGCAGGTTTATATGTTTCTTCTAAATACCTTGTGCTCTCGGCAACTCTCTCAATCAACTCCCATATCTCCTCGGGGTACATGTCCAGGATAGAACCTTGAGCGGAGGCATCTAGCATTCTTCTTTCCATTAGAATCATCCCATCCATGAAGTATTCAAGCAACATCCTTTGTGGGATTCCATGATTCGGACAATTCTCTTCCAATAGCCTAAACCTCTCCAAATAATCGAACAACGTTTCTCCACGTCCTTGTCTAAGCATAGAGAGCTCCTTTCTTGTTTGAGCCGCCTTCGAATGGGAGTAGTACTTGTCCATGAACTTCCTTTGCAGTTGCTCCCATGAAACAATCGAACCTGAAGGCAAAGACATCAACCAAGATTTAGCTTGACTTACTAAAGAAAAAGGGAATGCCTTTAATTTAAAAATATTTTCTGGATCCGATGCCGATTTCATGGACGTGCAAACTCCATGAAATTCCTTCAAGTGCCTTAGGGGGTTCTCATCGGGCATTCCTCCAAACTTGGGCAAGTGATGTATCACCCCACCCTTTATCTCAATATCTTCTGCGTCCTCATCCAACCTAATGCACCAAGGTGCCTCATCAATATATGGCGCACAAACTCCTCTCATAGTGCGTCCCAAATCCCGACGCCTAGCTAACTGTCCATATTGGTTTCCTCCACCGAGGTATTCTCGATCCAAATCATCCTCGTAATCCTCGTGTCTAGCTCCATGAGGTCTAGCATACTCATTCACAAATCGCTGATTTCTGGGGGGTGGTACTCTTTGATTAACAGGGGGCAGTTGCCTCCGTTCTTACATGTTATCTCCTATTACACTACTTCGCTCTTCTTGATCACGTTCAACACTTCTCTGTGACATTGTTACCTAAACATAAAATAATCAATTGACAAAGTAAAAGACAGTAAAATAAAACTAAAACAAAGTAATACGTAGTGAGATTCTTCGTTACCAATCCCGGGCAACGGCGCCAAAATTTGACGGGCGTCGTTGTACTCGTAAAAAATAATTGTTTCTTTATTTCCGACTAGCAAGTGGTAAGTCGGGTCGTATCCACAGAGATTGATATGAGAATCTGTTCACTAAGTATTCAAACAAGTAAATGGAAAACAAAAACACAAGCAACAACGATCACTTATCAAGAGAGCAATCGTCACACGAATTCAAGTATATAATATCAAAGAGAAGTGCAAGCTAGAACTTTCGACTGTGATGCAAGACCAAATCATTGACAAATCCATTTTGATTTCTAATGTTCTACAACTTAGAGCTCCCACGCTAAGGTTATACTCCCTGTTCTAGTTCTAGTACTTAATCTCGCGCTAGCGATAATCAAGACCCTAACTCGATAGAGTTGCATGAAGATTTGAACAAGTTGTCCTAGGGTGTTTAATCCTAGTGGTATATTACTCGTGTCCTAGTTTGCTATCCCCGCTAGGTTGCTAGTAAACTTGACAATTGGAATCAACTAACAAACTAAAGCTCCCCCGCTAGGGTTCCACTCGTGTTAACAAAGTCAATTCCATAAACAACGCATAGTAATATGACCCAAAACACAGAAATCAATATAGGTCTCAAGTCAAAACATCACAATGTCGAGTTCTAGCCTACACATGTGAGTTTAGCTACTCATCGTAAGAGAATACACCATCAAGTTTTTGAACAGAATGAATCGAAGTTACTGATGATGAATTCTCCACCAAGCTGCAGGTCCACTCCAGTACTTGAATCCAGCAATGAATCCACGCTCAAGCTTCTTCAATTGCAATCCTACTCCAAGAGCTCTCCTCTTCAAATCGAACATCGAACGAACCCTAAGTCCAGAGCCAGCCGCCCCTCTTCTGTCTCTTCGAAATCTGTACTTCCCTTCCCGAGATTGCAAAATCGAAATTAGTGAATTCGACTGCCAGCTGGCATCCGCGGACATCTTCTTCATTTGGCTGCCCGCGGAGGTCTTAACAATTATGGAAATTCAGAAGACGTCCGCGCTTATAATTGTTCAGGCCTACGCGCCCAGCACTGACTCAGCCTTCAAACACTTTGCACTTCATCCCTTCGATGCAAAACATCTTCTAACAGGCTCTCTTTAGCCAATATTCCTTCCATAGTCTCCGAATGCACCTGAGAATGAAAACTACACACAGGTAGTGAAATAACATACATGCAACCACTAAAAGACAGGGTTTACACACAGAAAATAGTCGTACAACTACGACTTATAAAGAGACTAACTTGGGAAAAACTTAGACAAACCTTAGAATGAGACTAACGTTGGTCTTTGTTCGTCTCTCGTTAGTCCCATTCTAAGGTTTGTCTAAGTTCATCGTTGGAAAGAGACTAACATGGGACGAACTTAGACAAACCATAGTATGTGACTAATGTTTCTCTTTGTTCGTCCCAAGTTAGTCTCGTTAGTCTCATTCAAAGGTTTGTCAAAGTTCATCCTTAGAAAGAGACTAACTTGGGACAAACATAGACAAACCTTAGTATGAGAACAATGTTTGTCTTTGTTCGTCAAGAAGTTAGTCTCGTTTGTCCCATTCTAAGGTTTATCTAAGTTCGTCCATAGAAAGAGACTAACTTGGGACGAACTTAGACAAACCTTAGAATGAGACTAACGTTTGTCTTTGTTTGTCCCAAGTTAGTCCGGTTAGTCTCCTTCCGAGGTTTGTCTAAGTCAAACCGTATAAAGAGACAAACTTAGGATGAACTTAGACTAACTTGGGACGAACTTACACAGACCTTAGAATGAGACTAACGTCTGTCTTTGTTCGTCCCAATTTAGTCTCGTTAATCTCATTCTAAAGTTTGTCTAAGTTCGTCCTTACAAATAGACTAACTTGGGACCAACTTAGACAAACCTTAGAATGAGACAAATATTTGTCTTTGTTCGCCCCAAGTGAGTCTCGTTAGTCTCATTCTAAGGTTTGTCTAAGTTTGTCCTTAGAAATAGACTAACTTAGGACAAACCTTAGAATGAGACTAACGAGACTAACTTGGGACGAACTTAGACAAACTTTAGAATGAGACTAACGTTTGTCTTTGTTCGTCCCAAGTTAGTCTCGTTAGTCTCATTCTAAGGTTTGTATAAGTTCGTCCTTAGAAAGAGATCACTTGGGACGAACTTAGACTAACTTGGGACGAACTTAGACAAACCTTAGAATGAGACTAAAGTTTGTCTTTGTTCGTCCCAAGTTTGTCTCGTTTGTCTTTTTCTGAGGTTAGTCTAAGCTCGTCCTTAGAAAGAGACTAACTTGAGATGAACTTCGACAAACCTTAGAATGAGACTAACGATTATCTTTGTTCATCCCAAGTTAGTCTCGTTAGTCTCATTCTAAGGTTTCTCTTTTTAAGGACGAACATAGACATACTTTTAAATGAGACTAACGAGACAAACATGGGACGAACAAAGACAAACGTTAGTCTCATTCTAAGGTTTGTCTAAGTTCGTCCCAAGTTTGTCTCTTTGTAAGGACAAACTTATACTAACCTTAGAAAGAGACAAACGAGACAAACTTGGGACGAACAAAGACAAACTTAAGTCTCATTCTAAGGTTTGTCTAAGTTCGTCCCAAGTTAGTCTCTTTCTAATGACGAACTTTGACAAACCTTAGAATGTGACTAATTTGACTAACTTTGGGACGAACTTAGACAAACTTTAGAATGAGACTAACGTTTGTCTTTGTTCGTCCCAAGTTAGTCTTGTTAGTCTCATTCTAAGGTTTGTTTAAGTTCGTCCTTAGAAAGAGATAATTTGGGACGAACTTAGACTAACTTGGGACGAACTTAGACAAACCTTAGAATGAGACTAAAGTTTGTCTTTGTTCGTCCCAAGTTTGTCTCGTTTGTCTCTTTCTATGGTTTGTCTAAGTTCGTCCTTGGAAAGAGACTAACTTGGGACGAATTTAGACAAACCTTAGAATGAGACTAATGTTTGTCTTTGTTTGTCCAAAGTTAGTCTGGTTAGTCTCATTATAAGGTTTTTCTTAGTTTGTCCTTAGAAAGAGACTAACTTGGGACGAACTTAGATAAACCTATGAATGAGACTAACGTTTGTCTTTGTTCGTCCCAAGTTAGTCTCGTTCTGAGGTTTGTCTACGTTTGTCCTTAGAAAGAGACTAACTTGGGAATAACTTAGACTAACTTAGACAAACCTTAGAATGAGACTAACGTTGGTCTTTGTTCGTCTCTCGTTAGTCCCATTCTAAGGTTCGTCTAAGTTCATCGTTGGAAAGAGACTAACATGGGAGGAACTTAGACAAACCTTAGTATGTGACTAATGTTTCTCTTTGTTCGTCCCAAGTTAGTCTGGTTAGTCTCATTCAAAGATTTGTCTAAGTTCGTCCTTAGAAAGAGACTAACTTGGGACAAACATAGACAAACCTTAGAATGAGAATAACGTTTGTCTTTGTTCGTCAAGAAGTTAGTCTAGTTAGTCCCATTCTAAGGTTTATCTAAGTTTGCCCTTAGAAAGAGGCTAACTTGGGACGAACTTAGACAAACCTTAGAATGAGACTAACGTTTGTCTTTGTTTGTCCCAAGTTAGTCCGGTTAGTCTCATTTCGAGGTTTGTCTAAGTCAAACCGTATAAAGAGACAAACTTGGGACGAACTTAGACTAACTTGGGACGAACTTACACAGACTTTAGAATGAGACTAACGTTTGTCTTTGTTCGTCCCAATTTAGTCTCGTTAATCTCATTTTAAAGTTTGTCTAAGTTCGTCCTTACAAATAGACTAACTTGGGACAAACTTAGACAAACCTTAGAATGAGACAAATATTTGTCTTTGTTCGCCCCAAGTTAGTCTCGTTAGTCTCATTCTAAGGTTTGTCTAAGTTTGTCCTTAGAAATAGACTAACTTAGGACAAACTTAGTCAAACCTTAGAATGAGACTAACGAGACTAACTTGGGACGAACTTAGACAAACTTTAGAATGAGACTAACGTTTGTCTTTGTTCGTCCCAAGTTAGTCTCGTTAGTCTCATTCTAAGGTTTGTATAAGTTCGTCCTTAGAAAGAGATCACTTGGGACGAACTTAGACAAACCTTATAATGAGACTAACGTTTGTCTTTGTTCATCCCAAGTTAGTCTCATTCTAAGGTTTGTCTAAGTTCGTCCTTAGAAAGAGTCTCATTTTAAGGTTTGTCTAAGTTCGTCGTTAGCAAGAGACTAACTTGGGACAAACTTAGACAAACCTTACGATGAGACTAACGCTTGTCTTTGTTCGTCCCAACTGAGTCTCGTTAGTCTCGTTCTAAGGTTTGTAAAAGTTATTCCTTAGAAAGAGACTAACTTGGGACGAACTTAGACAAACCTTAGAATGAGACTAACGTTTGTCCTTGTTCATCCCAACTTAGTCTCGTTAGTCCCATTTTAAGGTTTGTCTAAGTTCGTCCTTAGAAAGAGACTAACTTGGGATGAACTTAAACTAACTTGGGATGAACTTAGACAAACCTTAGAATGAGACTAAAGTTTATCTTTGTTCGTCCTAAGTTAGTCTCGTTAGTCTCATTCTAAGGTTTGTCTTAGTTCGTCCTTAGAAAGAGACTAACTTGGGACGAACTTAGACAAACCTTACAATGAGACTAACAATTGTCATTGTTCGTCCCTAGTTAGTCTAGTTAGTCTCATTCTAAGGTTTGTCTAAGTTTGTCCTTAGAAAGAGACTAACTTGGGACAAACTTAGACTAACTTGCGACGAACTTAGACAAAACTTAGAATGAGACTAACGTTTGTCTTTGTTCGTCCCAAGTTTGTCTCATTACTCTCATTCTTAGGTTTGTCTAAGTTCGTCCTTAGAAAGAGACTAACTTGGAACGAACTTCGACAAACCTTAGAATGAGACTAACGATTATCTTTGTTCATCCCAAGTTAGTCTCGTTAGTCTCATTCGAAGGTTTGTCTAAGTTCGTCCTTAGTAGTAGACTAACTTGGGACGAACTTGGAGTAACTTGGGACGAACTTAGACAAACCTTAGAATGAGACTAACGAGACAAACATTAGAATGAGACAAACGAGATAAACCTTAGAATGAGACTAACGAGACAAACTTGGGACGAACAAAGACAAACTTTAGTTTCATTGTAAGGTTTGTCTATGTTCGTCCTAAGTTAGTCTCTTTGTAAGAACGAACTTAGACAAACCATAGATTGAGACTAACGAGAGTAACTTGGGGCGAACAGAGACAAACGTTAGTCTCATTCTAAGGTTTGTCTAAGTTCATCCCAAGTTAGTCTCTTTCTAAGGACGAACTTAGACAAACCTTAGAATGAGACTAACAAGACTAACTTGGGACGAACAAAGACAAACGTAAGTCTCATTCTAAGGTTTGTCTAAGTTCGTCCCATGTTAGTCTCTTTGTAAGGACGAACTTAGACAAACCTTAGAAAGAGACAAACGAGACAAACTTGGCACGAACAAAGACAAACTTTAGTCTCATTCTAAGGTTTGTCTAAGTTCCTCCCGAGTTAGTCTCTTTCTAAGAAAGAACTTAGACAAACCTTAGAATGAGACTAACGGGACTAACTTGGGACGAACATAGAAAAACCTTAGAATGAGACTAACGAGACTAACTTGGGACGAACAACAAAAAACGTTAGTCACATTCTAAGGTTTGTCTTTGTTCGTCCCAAGTTAGTCTCGTTAGTCTCATTCTAAGGTTTGTCTAAGTTCGTCCTTAGAACGTTACTAAGTTGGGACGAACTTAGACAACCTTAGAATAAGACTAACGTTTGTCTTTGTTCGTCCCAAGTTAGTCTCATTCTAAGGTTTTTCTAAGTTCGTCCTTAGAAAGAGATAACTTGGGACGAACTTTGAAAAACCTTAGAATGACACTAAAGTTTGTCTTTGTTCGTCCCAAGTTGTCTCGTTTGTCTCTTTCTAAGGTTTGTTTAAGTTCGTCCTTAGAAAGAGACTAACTTGGGACGAACTTCGACAAACCTTAGAATGAGACTAACGAGGCTAACTTGGGACGAACAAAGACAAACAGTAGTCTCATTCTAAGGTTTGTCTAAGTTCGTCCCAAGTTTGTCACATTCTAAGGACGAACTTAAACAAACCTTAGAATGAGACTAACGGGACTAAATTGGGACGAACAAAGAAAAACCTTAGAATGAGACTAACGAGACTAACTTGGGACGAACAACAAAAAATGTTAGTCTCATTCTAAGGTTTGTCTTTGTTCGTCCCAAGTTAGTCTCGTTAGTCTCATTCTAAGGTTTGTCTAAGTTCGTCCTTAGAACGTTACTAACTTGGGATGAACTTAGACAACCTTAGAATGAGACTAACGTTTGTCTTTGTTCGTCCCATGTTAGTCTCTTTAGTCTCATTCTAAGGTTTTTCTAAGTTCGTCCTTAGAAAGAGATAACTTGGGACGAACTTTGAAAAACCTTAGAATGAGACTAAAGTTTGTCTTTGTTCGTCCCAAGTTGTCTCGTTTGTCTCTTTCTAAGGTTTGTCTAAGTTTGTCCTTAGAAAGAGACTAACTTGGGACGAACATAGACATACCTTAGAAGGAGACTAACATTTATCTTTGTTCGTCCCAAGTTGGTCTCATTCTAAGGTTTGTCAAAGTTCGTCCTTAGAAATAGACTAACTTGGGACGAACTTAGACTAACTTGGGATGCTCTTAGACAAACCTTAGAATGAGACTAACGAGACTAACTTGGGACGAACATAACAAACCTTAGAATGAGACTAACGATACTAACTCGGGACGAACAAAGACAAACTTTAGTCTCATTCTAAGGTTTTTCTAAGTTCGTCCCAAGTTCGTGTCTTTCTAAGGACTAACTTAGACAAACCTTAGAAAGAGACTAACGAGACTAACTTGGGATGAACAAAGACAAACGTTAGTCTCATTCTAAGGTTTGTTTAAGTTCATCCCAAGCTAGTCTAAGTTCGTCCCAAGTTAGTCTCTTTCTAAGGACAAACTTAGACAAACCTTAGAATGAGACTAACGAGACTATCTTGGGACGAACAAAGACAAACGTTAGTCTTATTCTAAGGTTTGTCTATGTTCGTCCCAAGTTAGTATCTTTCTAAGGACGAACTTAGACAAATCTTAGAATGAGACTAACAAGACTTACTTGGGGGGAACAAAGACAAACGTTAGTCACATTCAAAGATTTGTCTAAGTTCGTCCAAAATTAGTCTCTTTAGTCTCATTCTAAGGTTTGTCTAAGTTCGTCCATAGAAAGAGACTAAGTTGGCACGAACATAGACTAACTTGGGACGAACCTAGACAACCCTTAGAATGAGGCTAACGTTTGTCCCAAGTTAGTCTCGTTTGTCTGTTTCTCGGGTTTGTTTAGGTACATCCTTAGAAAGAGACTAACTTGGGACGAACTTAGACAAACCTTATAATGAGACTAATATTTGTCTTTGTTCGTCCCAAGTTAGTCTCATTCTAAGGTTTGTCTAAAGTTCGTCCTTAGAAAGAGACAAACATTAGTCTATTTACTTAGACAAACCTTAGAATGACACTCACGACGAACATAGAATGAGATTAACGTTTGTCTTTGTTCATCCTAAGTTAGTCTCATTCTAAGGTTTGTCTAAGTTCGTCCTTAGAAAGAGTCTCATTATAAGGTTTTTCTTAGTTCGTCCTTAGAAAGATACTAACTTGGGATGAACTTAGACAAACCTTATAATGAGACTAACATTTGTCTTTGTTCGTCCCAAGTTAGTCTCGTTAGTCCCATTTTAAGGTTTGTCTAAGTTCGTCCTTACAAAGAGACTAACTTGGGACGAACTTAGACTAACTTTGGACGAACTTAAACAAACCTTAGAATGGGACTAAAGTTTGTCTTTGTTCGTCCCAAGTTAGTCTCGTTAGTCTCATTCTATGGTTTGTCTAAGTTCGTCCTTAGAAAGAGACTAACTTGGGACGAACTTAGACAAACCTTATAATGAGACTAATGTTTGTCTTTTTTCGTCCCAAGTTAGTCTCATTCTAAGGTTTGTCTAAAGTTCGTCCTTAGAAAGAGACAAACATTTGTCTATTTACTTAGAAAAACCTTAGAATGACACTCACGACGAACTTAGAATGAGACTAACGTTTGTCCTTGTTCATCCCAAGTTAGTCTCATTCTAAAGTTTGTCTAAGTTCGTCCTTCGAAAGTGTCTCATTTTAAGGTTTGTCTAAGTTCGTCGTTAGAAAGAGACTATTTTGGGACAAACTTAGACAAACCTTACGATAAGACTAACGCTTGTCTTTGTTCGTCCCAAGTTAGTCTCGTTAGTCTCGTTCAGAGGTTTGTCAAAGTTATTCCTTAGAAAGAGACTAACTTGGGACGAACTTAGACAAACCTTAGAATGAGACTAACGTTTGTCTTTGTTTGTCCCAAGTTAGTCTCGTTAGTCCCATTTTAAGATTTGGCTAAGTTCGTCCTTAGAAAGAGACTAACTTGGGACGAGCTTAAACAAACCTTAGAATGGGACTAAAGTTTGTCTTTGTTCGTCCCAAGTTAGTCTCGTTAGTCTCATTCTAAGGATTGTCTAAGTTCTTCCTTAAAATTAGACTAACTTGGGAAGAACTTAGACAAACCTTATAATGAGACTAACAATTGTCTTTGTTCGTCCCTATATAGTCTCGTTAGTCTCTTTCTAAGGTTTATCTAAGTTCGTCCTTAGAAAGAGACTAACTTGGGACGAACTTAGACAAACCTTATAATGAGACTATCATTTGTCTTTGTTCGTCACATGTTTTTTTTCTAAAACTGGATGGTGCTAGTGCCTTTATTAGAAAAAGATCCAAAAAGCCTGGATCATGGCTAGTACAAAAAAGCCCTCAAGGTTATAAACTCCAACTCGTTAAAAAAACCGAACAAGCTAACGCAGAAACAAACAAATCCTGGACATATATCCGTACAAGAAAAAAAATTCAAACACAGTCACCAAGATAATGAAGCTGACAGCATGAGCCTGTCACAAAAGACCCAAATGAACAAATCAGACCCAAAATGGCATGATTCCAACCGGCCTGGTTCATAACCTAGCCGACCAGTTGGAAAGAAGCTAACTCACCAAAGCTGAAAATCACAAATTTATAACAAGTTCGCTTCACCATTATGAAGACGTTGGGGCAACGATCTTGAACACCAGCATCACCATTTAGAGAGCAATTAAGGCAGGTGTTAAGGTCAAAGCAATTCCAACCGACTTGATGAATGCCATCATGTCTACACCAAGCTATTTGAACGGGTTTAGGCAATTCTTTAACACTCCTGAATATCCTTGTAGAAGCAGACACCTTGGCAAAGGATAAGGCAATAGCAGGCTGATTAGAAGAGGGATGAACCTCCGCAATAAGGCAATGAGAAGTCTTTTGCTTGGCTTTTCTCCAACAAACAAATTTATCCCAAGGGCCAAGGTATGCATCAGAATGCAGAAAGAGCATATCCCGATGAGAATAGAAAATGTACGCAATAGGCAGGCCACTGCTATCCAAACACTCCATCAAGCCAATAAGAGCCTCAAAAATATCATCCTCCACAACACCATAAGTAGCTGCCAGCTTAAAAGTGCCCTTAAAGTCTCTAATAATACCAGCAACAATGTCATTATTAATAGCAATAGAAAGGGACATACCTAAAGCTCCGTGGATCCAGCGGAGCCAAGAGCCCTTGATAGAAAAGCTAGGCTCCTTGACCTGAAGAGTATCCAAGATGATCTTATTATAGAGAGACCTTTTATAGTTGGCTTTGATCAAAGGAACCAGGGATAAAGCCCATCTGAATAATTTCCTTTTGATATTTTGATAGGTTTACCAAATATAGTGCAGTTCCTGAAGTTCCAGATCTCCCATGAAGTGCAGCACGCCATAGTAAGGCCAAGACAATGTATGAAGTCCTTGGGGTCAAAATTTTGCAGCCACTCCTTTTTAAAAAGAGCCAAGCTAGTTGGAGCGTTTTTATTGAAGAGCGTGCTAACAAAACTCCATATATTCTTCGCCACATCACTATGGAAAACAAATATAAGGTAGATTCCATACTAGGCTTATTGCAACATCGGCACTTGGAAGAAATAAGGATACCCAACTTGGTGATAGCCTCATCGGTAGGAAGACCACGATGCAACAATTTCCACATGAGCCCACTGATTTTCGGAGGTATCCACAATTGCCAAATATTCTCAAAACTGGTAATCTTTGGAAGGTTCTTCCTTCTATATTCATAAAAAACCTTGACTGAGAACTTTCCATTGCTAGAGACTCTCCAAAAAAGTCCATCTGGGACATCTGAGATCTAAATCTGGGGAAGGATACCATTTAAAACTGTTGGACACCATTTCAAGAACCTGTTCCTCTTACTTTGATCATTAACAAGATCCCAGATAGTCCATTGTGCAGCCACCTTAGGAGGTCTAAAGTCCAGCCATTCACATAGGTGATTAATCAGCATAGTTCCTCTACCAATGGCCTAGTAGGTTTCCGTTCTCAGCCTCTTAATCAAGCGACGAGTAGCAGACCAAACAGTAGATTTCTTCTTCTTGTTAAGATATTTATCTATACAGAATTTGGCCCATAAGGATTCATTACTAAGGAATTTCCAAGCCACCTTGGCCAAAAGAGCTTCTTTCACTCCTTTCATGTTTTTAATTCCAAGCACTCCTTCTAAGTTCGTCGTTAGAAAGAGACTAACTTGGGACAAACTTAGACAAACCTTACGTTGAGACTAACGCATGTCTTTGTTCTTCCCAAGTTAGTCTCGTTAGTCTCGTTCTAAGGGTTGTCAAAGTTATTCCTTAGAAAGAGACTAACTTGGGACGAACTTAGACAAACCTTGGAATGAGACTAACGTTTGTCTTTGTTCGTCCCATGTTAGTCGCGTTAGTCCCATTTTAAGGTTTGTCTAAGTTTGTCCTTAGAAAGAGACTAACTTGGGACGAACTTAGACTAACTTGGGACGGACTTAAACAAACGTTAGAATGGGACTAAAGTTTGTCTTTGTTCGTCCCAAGTTAGTCTCGTTAGTCTCATTCTAAGGTTTGTCTAAGTTCGTCCTTAGAAAGAGACTAACTTGGGATGAACTTAGACAAACCTTACAATGAGACTAACAATTGTCATTGTTCGTCCCTAGTTAGTCTAGTTAATCTCATTCTAAGGTTTGTCTAAGTTTGTCCTTAGAAAGAGACTAACTTGGGACAAACTTAGACTAACTTGCGACGAACTTAGACAAACCTTAGAATGAGACTAACGTTTGTCTTTGTTCGTCCCAAGTTAGTCTCATTAGTCTCATTCTAAGGTTTGTCTCAGTTCGTCCTTAGACAGAGACTAACTGGGGACGGACTCAGACAACCCTTAGATTGAGACTAACGTTTGTCTTTGTTCATTCCAAGTTAGTCTCATTCTAAGGTTTGTCTAAGTTCGTCCTTAGAATTAGACTAACTTGGGAAGAACTTAGACAAACCTTATAATGAGCCTAACAATTGTCTTTGTTCGTCCCAATATAGCCTCGTTAGTCTCTTTCTAAGGTTTATCTAAGTTCGTCCTTAGAAAGAGACTAACTTGGGACGAACTTAGACAAACCTTATAATGAGACTAACGTTTGTCTTTGTTCGTCACAAGTTTTTTTTCTAAAACTAGACGGCGCCAGTGCCTTTATTAGAAAAAGATCCGAAAAGCCTAGATCATGGCTAGTACAAAAAAGCCCTCAAGCGCCAGGGGAGGGTTATAAACTCCTACCCCTTAAAAACACCGAACAAGCTAACGCAGAAACAAACAAATCTTGGACATATATCCATACAATAAAACAAACACAAACACAGTCACCAAGACAATGAAGCTGACAGCATGAGCCTATCACGAAAGACCCAAATGAAGAAATCAGACCCAAAATGGCATGATTCCAACCGGCCTGGTTCATAACCTAGCCGACCAGTTGGAAAGAAGCTAACTCACCAAAGCTAAAAATCACAAATTTATAACAAGTTCGCTTCACCATTATGAAGACGTTGGGGCAACGATCTTGAACACCAGCATCACCATTTAGAGAGCAATTAAGGCAGGTGTTAAGGTCAAAGCAATTACAACCGACTTGATGAATGCCATCATCTCTACACGAAGCTATTTGAATGGGTTTAGGCAATTCTTTAACACTCCTGAATATCCTTGTAGAAGCAGACACCTTGGCAAATGATAAGGCAATAGCAGGCTGATTAGAAGAGGGATGAACCTCCGCAATAAGGCAATGAGCAGTCTTTTGCTCGGCTTTTCTCCAACAAACAAATTTATCCCAAGGGCCAAGGTATGCATTAGAATGCAGAAAGAGCATATCCCGATGAGAATAGAAAATGTACGCAATAGGCAGGCCACTGCTATCCAAACACTCCATCAAGCCAATAAGAGCCTCAAAAATATTATCCTCCACAACACCATAAGTAGCTACCAGCTTAAAAGTGCCCTTAAAGTCTCTAATACTACCAGCAACAATGTCATTATTAATAGCAATAGAAAGGGACATACCTAAAGCTCCGTGGATCCAGCGGAGCCAAGAGCCCTTGATAGAAAAGCTTGGCTCCTTGACTTGAAGAGTATCCAAGATGATCTTATTAGAGGGAGACCTTTTATAGTTGGCTTTGATCAAAGGAACCAGGGTTAAGGCCCATCTGAATAAATTCTTTTGATATTTGGATAGGTTTACCAAACATAGTGCAGTTCCTGAAGTTCCAGATCTCCCATGAAGTGCAGCACGCCATAGTAAGGCCAAGACAATGTATGAAGTCCTTGGGGTCAAAATTTTGCAGCCACTCCTTTTTAAAAAGAGCCAAGCTAGTTGGAGCGTTTTTATTGAAGAGCGTGCTAACAAAACTCCATATATTCTTGGCCACATGACTATGGAAAACAAATGTAAGGTAGATTCCATACTAGGCTTATTGCAACATCTTCACTTGGAAGAAATAAGGATACCCAACTTGGTGATAGCCTCATCAGTAGGAAGACCACGATGCAACAATTTCCACATGAACCCACTGATTTTCGGAGGTATCTACAATTGCCAAATATTCTCAAAATTGGTAATCTTTGGAATGTTCTTCCATCTGTACTCATAAAAAACCTTGACTGAGAACTTTCCATTGCTAGAGACTCTCCAAAAAAGTCCATCAGGGACATCTGAGATCTGAATCTGGGGAAGGATACGATTTATAACTGTTGGACACCATTCCAAGAACCTGTTCCTCTTCCTTTGATCATTAACAAGATCCCAGATAGTCCATTGTGCAGCCACCTTAGGAGGTGTAAAGTCCAGCCATTCACATAGGTGATTAATCAGCATAGTTCCTCTACCAATGGCCCAGTAGCTTTCCGTTCTCAGCCTCTTAATCAAGCGAAGAGTAGCAGACCAAACAGTAGATTTCTTCTTCTTGTTAAGATATTTATCTCTACAGAATTTGGCCCATAAGGATTCATTACTAAGGAATTTTTAAGCTACCTAAAGAGCTTCTTTCACTCCTTTCATGTTTTTAATTCCAAGCACTCCTTCCTATTTTGGGAGGCAGATAGTATCCCATGAGATCCAATGATGCTTTCCATCCCATAGAAAATTAGCAAAAAGTCTCTCCATACTCTTAATACAAGTAATAGGTACTGGTATGACAGACATTGTATATATGCTAAGAGAGCTCAGAACTGAGTTAATCAGAGTAGCACGACCACTAATGTTCAGGGAACTTTTAGTCCACCCCATGATTCTACCTCTGATGTTATCCTCCAACTTCTTTAAATAGGCAATTCTGGCTCTCCCAGGAAATAGGGGAGCTCCCAAATAATTCGTAGGAAATGTACCCTCATGGAACTCAGTTTCTTTTAACATCGTCCTTCTTCCTATCAAGACCAATGTACTTGGAGAAAAAGATCTTACTCTTAGCATGATTCAACTTCTCACAAGACAGATCACAAAAGTTTTTGATGATCTTCATTAACTTATCCACTGACTTAATGTTGCCATTAGAGAATATTAATAAGCCATAAGCATACACCAGATGATGAATATGAGCTTTGCAACCTTCAACCTTATAAGGGCTAATCTCTCTTCTCTGAATACACATTAATCAGTTTGCTTAGAAATTCCATAGCAGGAATAAAAAGAGTAGGAGATAAAGGGTCACCTTATCTAACTCCTCCATTGGATTTGAAGAACCCATAGGATCTACCATTCCACAACACCGAGTACCAGCAGTTAGAAATATTCCTATACACCAAGTTAATCCAATTATCGGAGAAGCCCCAAGCAGATAAAATTTTAATGATGAACCTCCAAGAAATTCTGTCCTAAGCTTTAGACATATCAATATTGAGCATGATATTACCTCCAAAAGTCTTTACATTAATGTCTCTCACCATATCATGAGCCAATCCAATGCTATCATGGATATTCCTGCCCTCAATTAATCCAGCCTTGAGTTCAGGATCTTGGAGATAATTTTGTGTAGAAAGTTACACAAACTAATAGGTCTCACCTGATCAAGACTGCTAGCCCTATTCACCTTGGGAATCACAACAATGTTAGTCGAAGAAATAATCTTTGGAAGCTGCAAACCTTTAAAGAAGCCCAGAATAGCCTCTTTCGGATCTTCCTTAATAACATCCCAACAGCAGGTAAAGAACTTCCCAGTGAATCCATCAGGGCCTGGAGAGCTATCACTTTTCTTACTAAAAACAGTTTCTTTTATCTCCTCCATCACAGGACTAGCAGTGAGCCTCATATTATCATCATCTGAAATTATAGGATGCACCAAGTCACCTAGATGCAGGTCCTCAGAGGCTGAGAACTCCCCAAAAAGATGCTGAAAATATTGGGAAGCTTTGAGGCCAACAAAATCCCCATCATCTGATGTGGTGCCATCCTCTAAAGTAAGTCTGATTGTATAATGAGCCCTCCTAGCCTTAATAGCAGCATGAAAAAATTAGAATTCCTGTCACGATCTTTATACCAGGACACTTTCGCTTTTTCCTCCAACATCCCAAACTAGTAATGTTCCTATCAAACATTTCCATGGGGAGGCCTGGGAATCTAATCCACTTTGTGACAGTGGTGGATTCCTTCTTTGGGGTATACTCAGATGATCATCGAAACAGTCTGAACATAGTGTGTCCCACTTTGCGCAAGGAACTGGTAAGAACCTCATTCACATCTTTTTCTGAATCAAAAATAATAACAACATGCCTATCATCCAATTAAGTGGTAACGGTGATTCTGTCTATAATTTTCCAGGTTGCCAGCATAGTCTTCTTAACAATATCGAAAGGAGGGCGACCAACTTGAAATTTAGCAATAAGAGGGTGTTCCAACCTCTGAGTCGCAGCTTGATATTCCGCCAAAGTGTGTGCCAACCTCTGAGTCGCAACTTCACTCCATACCGGCGGGCAGCCAGTTGTATTTCTGGGAAGCGAGGATTAACCAAAGGATGAGCCAATACAGACGCAAAAGAAGGCTTTGGACCTCCTGTCGCACCACTAAAAGATCCCGTTTCTATACCTGGAAGAGCGCTGGTGAGATTGGGAGCGGGCTGAGTTCTCTGGGAGTGGACTTACGAATGGACTGAGGCCAAATCGGCCGGCGACGCCATCGAGCGAAACGGGAAGCAACTGTCGCACTTCTTCAAAACAATTCAGCCAATAGGTCTCGGCAAGTTAGTCTCGTTAGTCCCACTCTAAGGTTTGTCTATGTTCATCCCTCGATAATCAATTTCTAAGGACGAACTTAGACAAACCTTAGAATAAGACTAACGAGACTAACTTGGGACGAACAAACACAAACGTTAGTCTCATTCTAAGGTTTGTCTAAGTTCGTCCCAAGTTAGTCTCTTTCAAAGGACGAACTTAGACAAACATAAGAAGGAGATTAACGAGACTAACTTAGGACGAACAAAGTGAAACGTTAGTCTCATTCTAAGGTTTGTCTAAGTTCATCCCAAGTTAGTCACTTTCTAAGGACGAACTTAGACAAACCTTAGAATGAGACTAACGAGACTAACTTGGGACGAAAAAAGACAAACATTAGTCTCATTTAAGGTTTGTCTAAGTTCGTCCCTCGTTAGTCAATTTCTAAGGAAGAAATTAGACAAACCTTAGAATGAGACTAACGAGACTAACTTGGGACGAACAAAGACATACGTTATTCTCATTCTAAGGTTTGTCTAAGTTCGTCCCATATTAGTCTCTTTCTAAGGACGAACTTAGACAAACCTTAGAATGAGACTAACTTGGGACGAACAAAGACCCAAGTTAGTCTCTTTCTAAGGACAAACTTAGACAACCCTTTGAATGAGACTAACGAGAATAACTTGGGACAAACAAAGACAAAGGTTAGTCTCATTATAAGGTTTGTCTAAGTTCGTCATTAGAAAGAGAATAACTTGGGATGAACTTAGACAAACATTAGAATGAGACTAACGTTTGACTAAGGTTTGTCTAAGTTCGTCCCAAGTTAGTCTCTTTCTAAGGACGAACTTAAACAACCCTTAGAATGAGACTAATGAGACTAACTTGGGACGAACAAAGACAAACGTTAGTCTCATTCTAAGGTTTGTCTAAGTTCGTCCCAAGTGTGTCTAAGTTCGTCCCAAGTTAGTCTCTTTCTAAGGATGAACTTAGACAAACCTTAGAATGAGACTAACGAGACTAACTTTGGACGAACAAAGACAAACTTTAGTCTCATTTTAAGGTTTGTCTAAGTTCGTCCCATGTTAGTCTAAGTTCGTCCCAAGTTAGTCTCTTTCTAAGGACGAACTTAGACAAACCTTAGAATGAGACTAACGAGACTAACTTGGGACGAAAAAAGACAAACTTTAGTCTCATTCTAAGGTTTGTCTAAGTTCGTCCCAAGTTAGTCTAAGTTCGTCCCAAGTTAGTCTCTTTCTAAGGACAAACTTAGACAAACCTTAGAATGAGACTAACGAGACTAACTTGGGACGAACAAAGACAAACTTTGGTCTCATTCTAAGGTTTGTCTAAGTTCGTCCCAAGTTTGTCTAATTTCGTCCCAAGTTAGTCTCTTTCAAAGGACGAACTTAGACAATCCTTAGAATGAGACTAACGAGACTAACTTGGGACGAACAAAGACAAACTTTAGTCTCAGTCTAAGGTTTGTCTAAGTTCGTCCCAAGTTTGTCTAAGTTCGTCCCAAGTTAGTCTCTTTCAAAGGACGAATTTAGACAAACCTTAGAATGAGACTAACGAGACTAACTTGGGACGAACAAAGACAAACGTTAGTCTCATTCTAAGGGTTGTCTAAGTTCGTCCCAAGTTAGTCTCTTTCTAAAGACAATGTTAGACAAACCTAAGAATGAGATTAACGAGACTAACTTGGGACGAACAAAGACAAACGTTAGTCTGCTTCTAAGGTTTATCTAAGTTCGTCCCAAGTTAGTCTCGTTAGTCTCATTCTAAGGTTTGTCTAAGTTCGTCCCAAGTTAGTCTCTTTCGAAAGACGTACTTAGACAAACCTTAGAATGAGACTAACGAGACTAACTTAGGACGATTAAAGACAAATGTTAGTCTTATTCTAAGGTTTGTCTAAGTTCGTCCCAAGTTAGTCTCTTTCTAAGGACAGGCTTGGACGAACCTAAGAATGAGACTTAGACAAACCTTGGAATGAGACTAAGGAGACTAACTTGGGACGCACAAAGACAAACGTTAGTTTCATTCTAAGGTTTTTCTAAGTTCGTCCAAACTTAGACAAACCTTAGAATGGGAAAAACGAGACTAACTTGGCACGAGCAAAGACAAACGTTAGTCTCATTCTAAGGTTTGTCTAAGTTCGTCCTTCGTTAGTCAATTTCTATGGACGAACTTAGACAACCCTTAGAATGAGACTAACGAGACTAACTTGGGGCTAAGAAAGTCAAACGTTAGTCTCATTCTAAGGCTTGTCTACGTTCGTCCCAAGTTAGTCTCTTTCCAAGGAGGAAGTTAGACAAACCTTAGAATGAGACTAACTTGGGACGAACAAAGGCCAACGTTAGTCTCATTCTAAAGGTTGTCTATGTTCGTCCCAAGTTAGTCTATTTCTAAGGAAAAACTTTGACAAACCCTAGAATGAGACTAACTTGGGACGAACAAAGACAAATAGTTGTCTCATTCTAAGGTTTGTCCAAGTTCATCCCAAGTTAGTCTGTTTCTGAGGACGAACTTAGACAAACCTTAGAATGAGACTAACTTGCGACGAACAATGACCTAAGTTAGTCTCTTTCTAAGGACGAACTTAGACAAACCTTAGAATGAGACTAACGAGACTAACTTGGGACGAACAAAGACAAAAGTAAGTCTCATTATAAGGTTTGTCTAAGTTCGTCCTCAGAAACAAACTAACTTGGGACGAACTTAGACAAACCTTAGAATGAGACTAAGGTTTGTCTAAGTTCGTCCCAAGTTTGTCTCTTTCTAAGGACGAACTTAGATAAACCTTAGAATGAGACTAACGAGACTAACTTTGGACGAACAAATGGAAAACTTTAGTCTCATTCTAAGGTTTGTCTAAGTTCATCCCAAGTTAGTCTAAGTTCGTTCCAAAATAGTCTCTTTCTAAGAACAAACTTAGATAAACCTCTGAATGAGACTAACGAGTCTAACTTGGGACGAGCAAACACAAACGTTAGTCTCATGCTAAGGCTTGTCTAACTTCGTCCCAAGTTAGTCTCTTTCTAAGGACGAACTTAGACAAACCTTAGAATGAGACTAACGAGACTATGGAAGAACAAAGACAAACTTTAGTCTCATTCCAAGGTTTGTCTAAGTTCGTCCCAAGTTAGTCTAAGTTCGTTCCAAAATGGTCTCTTAATAAGGACGAAGTTAGACAAACCTTAGAATGAGACTAACGAGACGAACTTGGGACGAACAAAGACAAACGTCAGTCTCATTCTAAGGTTTGTCTAAGTTCGTCCCAAGTTAGTCTAAGTTCGTCCCATGTTAGTCTCTTTCTAAGGACGAACTTTGACAAACCTTAGAATGAGACTAACGAGACTAACTTGGGACGAACTTAGACAAACTTTAGAATGAGACTAACATTTGTCTTTGTTTGTCCCAAGTTAGTCTCGTTAGTCTCATTCTAAGGTTTGTTTAAGTTCATCCTTAAAAAGAGATAACTTGGGGCGAACTTAGACTAACTTGGGACGAACTTAGACAAACCTTAGAATGAGACTAAAGTTTGTCTTTGTTCGTCCCAAGTTTGTCTCGTTTGTCTCTTTCTATGGTTTGTCTAAGTTCTTCCTTGGAAAGAGACTAACTTGGGACGAATTTAGAAAAACCTTAGAATGAGACTGACGTTTGTCTTTGTTCGTCCAAAGTTAGTCTGGTTAGTCTCATTATAAGGTTTTTCTTAGTTTGTCCTTAGAAAGAGACTAACTTGGGACGAACTTAGACGAACCTATGAATGAGACTAACGTTTGTCTTTGTTCGTCCCAAGTTAGTCTCGTTCTGAGGTTTGTCTACGTTTGTCCTTAGACAGAGACTAACTTAGACAAACCTTAAAATGAGACTAACGTTGGTCTTTGTTCGTCTCTCGTTAGTCCCATTCTAAGGGTTGTCTAAGTTCATCGTTGGAAAGAGACTAACATGTGACGAACTTAGACAAACCTTAGAATGTGACTAATGTTTCTCTTTGTTCGTCCCAAGTTAGTCTCGTTAGTCTCATTCAAAGGTTTGTCTAAGTTCGTCCTTAGAAAGAGACTAACTTGGGACAAACTTAGACAAACCTTAGGATGAGAATAACGTTTGTCTTTGTTTGTCAAGAAGTTAGTCTCGTTAGTCCCATTCTAAGGTTTATCTAAGTTCGTCCTTAGAAAGAGACAAACTTGGGATGAACTTAGACAAACCTGAGAATGAGACTAACGTTTGTCTTTATTTGTCCCAAGTTAGTCCGGTTAGTCTCATTCTGAGGTTTGTCTAAGTCAAACCGTAGAAAGAGACAAACTTGGGACGAACTTAGACCAACTTGGGACGAACTTACACAGACCTTAGAATGAGACTAACGTTTATCTTTGTTTGTCCCAATTTAGTCTCTTTCTAAGGACGAACTTAGACGAACCTTCGAATGAGACTAACGAGACTAACATGGGACGAACAAAGACAAACGTTAGTCTATGTTCGTCCCAAGTTAGTATCTTTCTAAGAACGAACTTGGGACGAACTTAGACAAACCTGAGGTTTGTCTATGTTTGTCCCAAGTTAGTCCTAAGGTTTGTCCTAAGGTTTGTCTATGTTTGTCCTAAGGTTTGCCTATGTTTGTCCCAAGTTAGTCTCTTTCTAAGGACGAACTTAGACAAACCTTTGAATGAGACTAACGAGACTAACTTGGGACGAACAAAGAGAAACATTAGTCACATTCTAAGGTTTGTCTAAGTTCGTCCCATGTTAGTCTCTTTCCAACGATGAACTTAGACAAACCTTAGAATGGGACTAACGAGAGACGAACAAAGACCAACGTTAGTCTCATTTTAAGGTTTGTCTAAGTTAGTCTCTGTCTAAGGACAAACGTAGACAAACCTCAGAACGAGACTAACTTGGGACGAACAAAGACAAACGTTAGTCTCATTCATAGGTTTGTCTAAGTTCGTCCCAAGTTAGTCTCTTTCTAAGGACAAACTAAGAAAAACCTTATAATGAGACTAACCAGACTAACTTTGGACGAACAAAGACAAACGTCAGTCTCATTCTAAGGTTTTTCTAAATTCGTCCCAAGTTAGTCTCTTTCCAAGGAAGAACTTAGACAAACCATAGAAAGAGACAAACGAGACAAACTTGGGACGAACAAAGACAAACTTTAGTCTCATTCTAAGGTTTGTCTAAGTTCGTCCCAAGTTAGTCTAAGTTCGCCCCAAGTTATCTCTTTTTAAGGTTGAACTTAAACAAACCTTAGAATGAGACTAACGAGACTAACTTGGGACAAACAAAGACAAATGTTAGTCTCATTCTAAAGTTTGTCTAAGTTCGTCCCAAGTTAGTCTCGTTAGTCTCATTCTAAGGTTTGTAGAAGTTCGTCCTTAGAAAGAGACTAACATGGGACGAACTTAGACTAACTTGGGACGAACTTAGACAAACCTTAGAATGAGACTGACGTTTGTCTTTGTTCGTCCCAAGTTCGTCTCGTTAGTCTCATTCTAAGGTTTGTCTAACTTCGTCCTTATTAAGAGACCATTTTGGAACGAACTTAGACTAACTTGGGACAAACTTAGACAAACCTTACGATGAGACTAACGCTTGTCTTTGTTCGTCCCAAGTTAGTCTCGTTCTAAGGTCTGTCAAAGTTATTCCTTAGAAAGAGACTAACTTGGGACGAACTTAGACAAACCTTAGAATGAGACTAACGTTTATCTTTGTTCGTCCCAAGTTAGTCTCGTTAGTCTCATTCTAAAGTTTGTCTAAGTTCGTCCTTAGAAAGAGACTAACTTGGGACGAACTTAGACAAACCTTACAATGAGACTAACAATTGTCATTGTCCATCCCTAGTTAGTCTAGTTAGTCTAGTTAGTCTCATTCTAAGGTTTGTCTAAGTTTGTCCTTAGAAAGAGACTAACTTGGGACAAACTTAGACTAACTTGCGACGAACTTAGACAAACCTTAGAATGAGACTAACGTTTGTCTTTGTTCGTCCCAAGTTAGTCTCATTAGTCTCATTCTAAGGTTTGTCTCAGTTCGTCCTTAGACAGAGACTGACTGGGACGAACTCAGACAACCCTTAGATTGAGACTAACGTTTGTCTTTGTTCATTCCAAGTTAGTCTCATTAGTCTCATTCTAAGGTTTGTCTAAGTTCGTCCTTAGAATTAGACTAACTTGTGAAGAA
Organism: Rhodiola chrysanthemifolia; assembly: GCA_033675395.1. Classification (NCBI taxonomy): domain Eukaryota; kingdom Viridiplantae; phylum Streptophyta; class Magnoliopsida; order Saxifragales; family Crassulaceae; genus Rhodiola; species Rhodiola chrysanthemifolia. Next base: position 34,311,083 of record CM066207.1, on the reverse strand, counting down.
CTTAGACAAACCTTATAATGAGCCTAACAATTGTCTTTGTTCGTCCCAATATAGCCTCGTTAGTGTCTTTCTAAGGTTTATCTAAGTTCGTCCTTAGAAAGAGACTAACTTGGGACGATCTTAGACAAACCTTATAATGAGACTAACGTTTGTCTTTGTTCGTCACAAGTTTTTTTTTCTAAAACTAGACGGTGCCAGTGCCTTTATTAGAAAGAGATCCGAAAAGCCTGGATCATGGCTAGTACAAAAAAGCCCTCAAGCGCCAGGGGAAGGTTATAAACTCCAACCCCTTAAAAACACCAAACAAGCTAACGCAGAAACAAACAAATCTTGGACATATATCCATACAAGAAAACAAACACAAACACAGTCACCAAGACAATGAAGCTGACAGCATGAGACTGTCACAAAAGACCCAAATGAAGAAATCAGACCCAAAATGGCATGATTCCAACCGGCCTGGTTCATAACCTAGCCGACCAGTTGGAAAGAAGCCAACTCACCAAAGCTGAAAATCACAAATTTATAACAAGTTCGCTTCACCATTATGAAGACGTTGGGGCAACGATCTTGAACACCAGCATCACCATTTAGAGAGCAATTAAGGCAGGTGTTAAGGTCAAAGCAATTACAACCGACTTGATGAATGCCATCATCTCTACACGAAGCTATTTGAACGGGTTTAGGCAAATCTTTAACACTCCTGAATATCCTTGTAGAAGCAGACACCTTGGCAAAGGATAAGGCAATAGCAGGCTGATTAGAAGAGGGATGAACCTCCGCAATAAGGCAATGAGCAGTCTTTTGTTTGGCTTTTCTCCAACAAACAAATTTATCCCAAGGGCCAAGGTATGCATTAGAATGCAGAAAGAGCATATACCGATGAGAATAGAAAATGTACGCAATAGGCAGGCCACTGCTATCCAAACACTCCATCAAGCCACTAAGAGCCCCAAAAATATCATCCTCCACAACACCATAAGTAGCTACCAGCTTAAAAGTGCCCTTAAAGTCTCTAATACTACCAGCAACAATGTCATTATTAATAGCCCTTGATAGAATGGGACATACCTAAAGCTCCGTGGATCCAGCGGAGCCAAGAGCCCTTGATAGAAAAGCTTGGCTCCTTGATTTGAAGAGTATCCAAGATGATCTTATTAGAGAGAGACCTTTTATAGTTGGCTTTGATCAAAGGAACCAGGGTTAAAGCCCATCTGAATAAATTCCTTTTGATATTTGGATAGGTTTACCAAACATAGTGCAATTCCTGAAGTTCCAGATCTCCCATGAAGTGCAGCACGCCATAGTAAGGCCAAGACAATGTATGAAGTCCTTGGGGTCAAAATTTTGCAGCCACTCCTTTTTAAAAAGAGCCAAGCTAGTTGGAGCGTTTTTATTGAAGAGCTAACAAAACTCCATATATTCTTGGCCACGTCACTATGGAAAACAAATGTAAGGTAGATTCCATACTAGGCATATTGCAACATCTGCACTTGGAAGAAATAAGGATACCCAACTTGGTGATAGCCTCATCAGTAGGAAGACCATGATGCAACAATTTCCACACGAACCCACTGATTTTCGGAGGTATCCACAATTGCCAAATATTCTCAAAACTGTTAATCTTTTGAAGGTTCTTCCTTCTATACTCATAAAAAACCTTGACTGAGAACTTTCCATTGCTAGAGACTCTCCAAACAAGTCCATCAGGGACATCTGAGATCTGAATCTGGGGAAGGATACCATTTATAACTGTTGGACACCATTCCAAGAACCTGTTCCTCTTACTTTGATCATTAACAAGATCCCAGATAGTCCATTGTGCAGTCACCTTAGGAGGTGTAAAGTCCAGCCATTCACATAGGTGATTAATCAGCATAGTACCTCTACCAATGGCCCAGTAGGTTTCCGTCCTCAGCCTCTTAATCAAGCGAAGAGTAGCAGACCAAACAGTAGATTTCTTCTTCTTGTTAAGATATTTATCTCTACAGAATTTGGCCCATAAGGATTCATTACTAAGGAATTTTTAAGCCACCTTGGCCAAAAGAGATTCTTTCACTCCTTTCATGTTTTTAATTCCAAGCTCTCTTTCATATTTTGGGAGGCAGATAGTATCCCATGAGATCCAATGATGCTTTCCATCCCATAGAAAATTAGCAAAAAGTCTCTCCATACTCTTAATACAAGTAATAGGTACTGGTATGACAGACATTGTATATATGCTAAGAGGGCTCAGAACTGAGTTAATCAGAGTAGCACGACCACTAATGTTCTGGGAACTTTTAGTCCACCCCATGATTCTACCTCTGATGTTATCCTCCAACTTCTTAATATAGGCAGTTCTGGCTCTCCCAGGAAATAGGGGAGCTCCAAAATAATTCGTAGAAAATGTACCCTCATGGAACTCAGTTTCTTTTAACATCCTCTTCTTCCTATCAAGACCAATGTATTTGGAGAAAAAGATCTTACTCTTAGCAGCATTCAACTTCTCACCAGACAGATCACAAAAGTTTTTGATGATCTTCATTAACTTATCCACTGACTTAATGTGGCCATTAGAGAAGATTAATAAGCCATAAGCATACACTAGATGATGAATATGAGCTTTGCAACCTTCCACCTTATAAGGGCTAATCTCTCTTCTCTGAATACACATTAATCAGTTTGCTTAGAAATTCCATAGCAGGAATAAAAAGAGTAGGAGATAAAGGGTAACCTTATCTAACTCCTCCATTGGATTTGAAGAACCCATAGGATCTACCATTCCACAACACCGAGTACCAGCAGTTAGAAATATTCCTATACACCAAGTCAATCCAATTATCGGAGAAGCCCCAAGCAGATAACATTTTAATGATGAACCTCCAAGAAATTCTGTCCTAAGCTTTAGACATATCAATCTTGAGCATGATATTACCTCCAAAAGTCTTTACATTAATGTCTCTCACCATATCATGAGCTAATCCAATGCTATCATGGATATTCCTGCCCTCAATTAATCCAGCCTTGAGTTCAGGATCTTGGAGATAAATTTGTGTAGAAAGTTACACAAACTAATAGGTCTCACCTGATCAAGACTGCTAGCCCTATTCACCTTGGGAATCACAACAATGTTAGTCGAAGAAATAATCTTTGGAAGCTACAAACCTTTAAAGAAGCCCAGAATAGCCTCTTTCAGATCTTCCTTAATAACATCCCAACAGCATGTAAAGAACTTCCCAGTGAATCCATCAGGGCATGGAGAGCTATCACTTTTCTTACTAAAAATAGTGTCTTTTATCTCCTCCATCATAGGACTAGCAGTGAGCATCATATTATCATCATCTGAAATTATAGGATGCACCAAGTCACCTAGATGCAGGTCCTCAGAAGCTGAGAACTCCCCAAAAAGATGCTAAAAATATTGGGAAGCTTTGAGGCCAACAAAATCCCCATCCTCTGATGTGGTACCATCCTCCAAAGTAAGGCTGATTGTATTATGAGCCCTCCTAGCCTTAATAGCAGCATGAAAAAATTAGAATTCCTGTCACCATCTTTATACCAGGACACTTTCACTTTTTCCTCCAACATCCCAAACTAATAATGTTCCTATCAAACATTTCCATGGGGAGGCCTGGGAATCTAATCCACTTCTAATCCACTAACTTTTGACGAACAAAAGACAAACTTTAGTCTCATTCTAAGGTTTGTGAAATATAGCAACCTGTTCAAGCTACTGTTCAAGGGACTGGTTGAGACAGACCTTGAACACCTCTAAGACTGTGCAGTAAGTAGAAAGCAGTAGCAGCACACACAGAATGATACCCAGTTCGGCTACGCCTACTCTGGGGGGTTTCCCACACCCTAAAAGGGACACGAATCTTTATTACGTGCTTAGAACAATAAGAGGACTTATGCTTACAAAACGCCGTGTTCGTAATTGCCTTGCTTCTAAGCCACCGTCTCTCAGATTTGAAATCAAGGATCCCCTCGGTTCACCTTGATCCCCTTCGCCCAAACCTTCCGTTTGAACGAGCTCGACCTTCTCCTGAAGTCGGAAGCTTTTGCGTGAAAGCTGGTTGTGAGTACTCGTCGTGTGCAACGGTAAGCTCCTATCTTGGACTGTCTGAATAGCACACTAGAATAGACAGATCCAGTGCCGATGAATTTCCAGTGGGGAAACACAGTCGGCCGTCGCTTTCTCCAATCTCAGATCAGCAGGATACACTCGTGTATTTTTCTCTCAGAAAGCGATGGAGATCTGGTCGCCCTAGGTGAGTATTTATATGCATGGGCGCTGTCCAAATCTGCTCCAGATATCTCATCAAATATTTTAGGAAATATTCCTAAATATTTTGATGTGTATCTTTATCAAATCGGTAGGAAGAATATTCGAAGATTTCCTTGCCAAGTCAGCCACGCCGCCTTCAATCTGATATGTAGATATTCATTCGAATATCTAATGATCGAAATCTTCACTGTCCAGTAACAGATCGAACCGACATTCAATCTTTCGAACATTCCGGAAGGCCTCTTGGCGTCTGCTCCACGCTGTACTGTAGTCCTAGAATGTGTTCGAACTCCCCCTGAACTCTTGCTTGAACTGTCTAACTATGTTTTGCCAAATACATGCCACTCAAGGGAACATCAATCTCCCCCTTGGCATTTTGGCAAAACCAAATCTACTAGATAACTAGATCTATCTAACTATCTAGACATTAGACAACCTTGAGAGAAACAAAAATTGTCACCTCTCAAAATACTCCCCTCTTTTGCCACAAACTGGCAAGGGGTCCAATCTAAGTTCAAACAGTACGAACCGATGTGCCAGAACAAGCACTAAAAAACACAACATAATGAAAAGTATCAAGGTTCAGAGTTCAAAAGTGACAGTAGTGGACCTTCATGCCGACGACCTTCCATCGGAATCACCATCAGATTCCTCATCCATATCTTCATCGTCACTTGGATAGCGCAGAGCAAGGGCCAGCTTGTTGATCTTCATGCGTTGCTCCTTAGCAGTTGCGATAATGGCTTCCAATTCCTTTATCAGCCTAGACCACTCATCACGACCCCTCCTGGCTCCCCCTCGCTTTGAGGGTTCTGGAAAGTCCATTCCTCGCTGTCTGGCCTCCTTGAGATCATTCACGTGCCTCCCTTTGAAGAGCTTATGATCGACCGAGAAATTTTGTGGAGCTTTGGAGAGACGACCATTCGGATCACACAGTTCTGGAGCTTGGTTGATGATCAACTCATAGATGAGAGATGGGAAGCATATCTGGTGTAGAGAACGGCAGGAGATAGCATGTTCTGCGATCTGTTTAAACATGACTCGACCCAGATTGAACACCTTCTTGTTCCCAAACTGGTAAATCAGTAGAGCCACATCTTTGCTGACTGTAGAGTGATGGGAGGAGGGCTTCCAGTTGAACACAGCAATGAAGAAAAGCATGGAGTAGAAGGTTGATAAATCAGCTGTGGCCACAACGGTGTCAGGCCACCAAGGAACGGAACCAGCAGTGATAGTGTCCGCAATTTTGTCATAGTCCGCCACTTCCACATCAACTTCTGGGTCATCCATCTGGATGTAAGTGTTGATAAGCTCAGGATTGATGATAATTCGTCTCCCCCTCACATAGACCACCCCATAGTCTTTATCCCCAACAATGCCAAACTGCGGAGGAAGGTTTGCCATGGCTTCACGAATCAGCTGATCATTAAACGGCTTACACTTGGTGAGAGTCCAGATCTGGCAATTTTGCCTCGGAGTATGCACCACCTCTGTACCTTTGTATCGAGTATCATCAAGATGACGTTCAGGGATAATCTTTCGTTTCTGGACAGCCTTCCACTTTCGAGCTGCATCCTTGGAAGCAACCCAGATCCCTTTCTTCACAATCCCGACTGGAGGGTCCTCAAAAACATGAACAGAGGTTCCACGCTTTCTCTTTTTAGCCCTGATGACCTCTCCTGAAGCCTTACTAACAGCTTCCTTATTTGTACTGACTTTCTTGGCGGGGCTTTTAACAGCATTCTTCTTCTTCATTTTGACAATCTTTTCTTTCCTGAGTATTGCAAGAGGAACAGCATCTTGAGCATCTTCAGAAGATGTGTCTGATAGAGAGACAATCTGGGCAGCAACTTCCACCGCATCATTCACAGCCGTGTCTTGTATGCTGACTGGAACTGCATTTTCAACTGACTCAGCCTCCGAGCCAGAGATTTCTTGAGGCATGACTGTCTTAGCAGCGAGCTAACACCCAGTTGGAACACCTCCTGCAGAGCTTGCCTCTTTTCCACTTTCCGAACTGCTGGTAAAAGTAGCATCTTCAAGCACGGCTTCCTTGGCATGTGAGGACTGAGAACTCATTGGCACATCAGTGACACCCTCCTTCTGTAGATCCTCTATGACCGCATCGATGTCTTTGAAAAGGTCATCAAGCTCTTCATCCTGCACTGATGCATCAGTCAGACTGTCACGATCCTTTGTTTGAGGATTGCCACCTGAACACCCATGCACCTCCCTTGTGCCACCTTCTGTAACTTCACCAGCAGTCACCTTTCCTTTAGTGGTGGGAGCAGGAACCTGATCAGCCACTGGTTCTGTCGTTGCTTCTGAGCGTCTTCTGACCGCACTGATCTTGGCAAGAAGCATTTGTGCAGACTTATCCTGACGATTTACCATATTCCTTCGTAGACCAGAAGGACGCACATAACCAGACGCATGGATTTTCTCCTTCCATGATTTCGAACGCACAGACACCTTGGAAACAGACTTTCCCGTACTGACAACATTCATAGTATCAAACAGAGAGATTACCAATACTAGCCCTCCTGGCTTCACCACAATCTCCATCTTTCTTCTTCTCAACAACCGCCTCTTTAACATGCAAAGAAAAAACAACTGGAGCAGTAGGGATTGAAGATACCTCAGATTGGGACAGGATTTTTGGAGGAACGATGCTAGATGGTGACGAACTGGCTCCGGTTAGTTTAGGAGGTTTCTCCGCAGGTTGCGAAGAGACTTCCTTCTGCTTCGCAGCAGGTTCCGGTCCTTCCCTCTCCACTACCCCGACATTCGGGATTGAGGAAATTGCTACGCCGTTTGAGATTTTGATACCAGGTAAAGACAAAGTTTCTGCAACTAAAGGCGACGCCTTTTTCTTCAATGGAAATTTCGACTTCGTCGGTTTTGGAATTTGAGCTTTTGTCGTCATAGAATCAGATGATTTCTTGTCCGCCTTCTTTGATTCCGAAGACCCCTTGATGACTGATTTGGAGGACTTTCTGGTGTGAACCATTGTTGCCGCAGAGATGAAGGTTTGGGGAGACTTGCGAGGAACGGCTGTGTTAGGGTTATGAAATTGAATTTCCTTTTCAACTTCCCAAACATGGTTTATAAAATAAAACCTCCTTTCCTTATAACGGCACGAAAATATCTCCCAGAAATATAAAAAATATTCATCTTCTAAAATTGTACCTTCTAATCCAGCTCCCTTCCTTAAGTGGTCAGTCCAACTGTTTTGCTGGAGTTCGGACTTTGACTTACCACTACCCTGTCGGGCTTAGTGATTGATAGCACCTAGACCCTGCAAAGATCTAAGGGTCTCAATCTCTGTAGGATTCAACCACATACGGATAGCACCTAGACCCCGCACGGATCTAAGGATTTCAACCTCTGTAGGCTTTAATCGCATACAGATCCCTTTCTCCTGTTTCCTTTTGTGTTTAGACTGTTTGAGGGGAGTAGTGACATGCGTTCTTTGGAGACTTGCTAGCTTTGCGGCATACTTGCTTTGTAAGGGCACGAATGTTTTCTGGCGTAGACTTGCTAGCTTCGCGGCATACTTGCTCTGTAAGGGCGCAAATCTTGTTTGGCCCTGCGAACGGTTGTTGGATCTGAATATGGTATTATCAACATGCGTGTGTGGGATTCTGGCTTGTGGTAACACTCCCCCTCGAACATATCCATGATTGATGGGGCGTTTAATCCGAACTCCGGACGACAGCCCAACCATGCACGCAGAAACAAGCTTGGAGCTCCCATAGTTCCCTGCACGTGTCCGGTCTTCAAGTAGTACCAGCACGTGCGAAGATCTTCCTTCTGATCTGAGAGGGTGCTAGCTCGATTATTGCGAGTTCTTCTTTGACTGGCCGAGCACTTTTCTTGGGACAAATCCACTTTCAGTCTTGGGTGTTGTCTCACCTTCTCTCCCACATTCTGTTTCAACTTTATTCTCTGAGACTGAATCACCTTCTGTTTCACCTTCTGTTCAGACTTGTTGTGAACAGTTACTGGTTTTGCTTTAACAAGCGTTGTACCTTTTGAGCATTCTTCTTTTGCGAATCCCAATCCCCGGTGTCCAGACTCCATTCGTTGTGACATGAGAATCTCATTTAGAGTTCAACATCTTCACCGACTGTTTGAGCTGGTTGAGCTCCTTCATGGTGGCTGAATGGTCCATTTTCTCAGATTCTACCTGGAGTTCCAGAGACTCTACTTTCCTCAAGAGGAACACTTCTTTGTGCTTCAGATCGGTAATAGTTTTCCTCAGACCTGTCATCCCAGTTGGATAAGTTTCACGATCTTTCTCCATGTCAACTTTTAGGGAGGAGATAGTACCCAGGAGATCCGTCTTCTGAGCCAGCAGACATGACCTATCTTGTTTGATTTCTGTAAGTTGACTGTTCAGTGAATTGACTTCAGCCTGGAGTTCCACCTTCTGTGCAACCAGAATATCAACTTCCTGCCATAGCTTGTCCTTTTCTTCAGTCACGGTGGCAACAGTGTCGTTGAGTTTTTTGTTCAGATTGAACACCAACAGCCACTTTTCATGCATGTCTTTGTATGATTCAGCCAGTGACTCTTGCGTGAGTTCTTCATTGTCGCTGTCTGAAGAGTCATCAGTCAGAAGAGTTGGTTGAGGAGACTTGATGTGGCTGGATTCACTGCATACTTCTGTGATAGACGCAAATGCTACAAAGTTGGTAGTTTCCTCCTCCTCATCACTGTCGCTGAGGTTTGCAACCATTGCCTTTTTCTTCTTGAGGGTGTTAGCACATTCAGCCTTGATGTGTCCGAAGCCCTTACACTCATGGCATTGAATTTCTTTCTCTTTCTCCGAAGGGTCCTCCGTTTTCTCACTGAACCTTGTTTTGCCATTTTTCCAATTACGAACGTTACCTAACGAAGACTGACCTTGATCAGGGCCACGTCTGTTGAGTTTCCGAACCATCCTGCCAAAATTTTGAGCCAACATTGCCAGTTGCTCAGTGTTGCAGTCTGTCTCAGCCACACCGTCAGATACATCTGCTTTCAGGGCAATTCCCCTGACTACCTTAGATTCCGCTTCGTGATTCATTTCGTATGTTCTGAGAGAACCCATGAGCTCGTCCAGTTTCAGCTTGGAGATATCATGCATCTCCTCAATCGCAATGACCTTCATAGCAAATCCTGGAGGGAGTGATCTCAGAACTTTGCTAACCATCCTTTCTTCATCAATGGGTTTGCCCAGTGCAGCAGCCTCGTTGGACAGATCTAAAACTCTCGCATTGAATTCAGGAATGGTTTCACTGTCCTTCATCTTCATCTCCTCGAATTTTGTTGTCACGATCTGCATACGTGAATTCCGAACCTTGTCAGTGCCTTCTTAAGCAGTTTGAAGGATGTCCCAAGCTTCTTTAGCGAGTTCATAGTTGATGATCAGTTTCAGTACATTCTCATCCACTCCAGAGAAGATAGCGTTCATAGCTTTTGAATTTCCGATGGAGGCTTTCTCGTCTGCCTCGTCCCATAGAGCTTCAGTTTTAGGAATGACTTCTCCTGTGAGATTTTCCATCATGGGCTGAGTCCATCCAACCAACACTGCCTTCCAAGCTTTCTCATCGAGGGATCTTAGAAAAGATTTCATTTTCGGCTTTCATGAGGCATAATTTGATCCTTCCAGAAGTGGGGGTCGGGTAATACTTTGTCCTTCCTTCAGAGTCATCTTGAACAGTTCAAGGATCCCACTCAGTGTGTCGAGTGTTTGATCTGATACCAATTGAAATATAGCAACCTGTTCAAGCTACTGTTCAAGGGACTGGTTGAGACAGACCTTGAACACCTCTGAGACTGTGCAGTAAGTAGAAAGCAGTAGCAGCACACACAGAATGATACCCAGTTCGGCTACACCTACTCTGGGCGGTTTCCCACACCCTAAAAGGGACACGAATCTTTATTACGTGCTTAGAACAATAAGAGGACTTATGCTTACAAAACGCCGTGTTCGTAATTGCCTTGCTTCTAAGCCACCGTCTCTCAGATTTGAAATCAAGGATCCCCTCGGTTCACCTTGATCCCCTTCGCCCAAACCTTCCGTTTGAACGAGCTCGACCTTCTCCTGAAGTCGGAAGCTTTTGCGTGAAAGCTGGTTGTGAGTACTCGTCGTGTGCAACGGTAAGCTCCTATCTTGGACTGTCTGAATAGCACACTAGAATAGACAGATCCAGTGCCGATGAATTTCCAGTGGGGAAACACAGTCGGCCGTCGCTTTCTCCAATCTCAGATCAGCAGGATACACTCGTGTATTTTTCTCTCAGAAAGCGATGGAGATCTGGTCGCCCTAGGTGAGTATTTATATGCATGGGCGCTGTCCAAATCTGCTCCAGATATCTCATCAAATATTTTAGGAAATATTCCTAAATATTTTGATGTGTATCTTTATCAAATCGGTAGGAAGAATATTCGAAGACTTCCTTGCCAAGTCAGCCACGCCGCCTTCAATCTGATATGTAGATATTCATTCGAATATCTGATGATCGAAATCTTCGCTGTCCAGTAACAGATCGAACCGACATTCAATCTTTCGAACATTCCGGAAGGCATCTTGGCGTCTGCTCCACGCTGTACTGTAGTCCTAGAATGTGTTCAAACTTCCCCTGAACTCTTGCTTGAACTGTCTAACTATGTTTTGCCAAATACATGCCACTCATGGGAACATCAGTTTGTCTAAGTTCGTCCCAAGTTAGTCTCTTTCTAAGGACGAACTTAGACAACCCTTAGAATGAGACTAATGAGACTAACTTTGGACGAACAAAAGACAAACTTTAGTCTCATTCTAAGGTTTGTCTAAGTTCGTCCCAAGTTATTCTTTCTAAGGACGAACTTAGACAAACCTTAGAATGAGACTAACGAGACTAACTTGGGACAAACAAAGACAAACGTTAGTCTCATTCTAAGGTTTGTCTAAGTTCGTCCCAAGGTAGTCTCTTTCTAAGGACGAACTTAGACAAACCTTAGAATGAGACTAACGAGACTAAATTGGGACGAACAAAGACAAACTTTAGTCTCATTCTAAAGTTTGTGTAAGTTCGTCCCAAGTAAGTTTAAGTTCATCCCAAGTTAGTCCCTTTCTAAGGACGAACTTAGACAAACCATAGAATGAGACTAACTTGGGATGAACAAAGACAAACTTCAGTCTCATTCTTAGGTTTGTATAAGTTCGTCCCAAGTTTGTCTAAGTACGTCCCAAGTTAGTCTCTTTCTAAGGACAAACTTAGACAAACCTTAGAATGAGACTAACGAGACTAACTTGGGAAGAACAAAGACAACCTTTAGTCTCATTCTAAGGTTTGTCTGAGTTCGTCCCAAGTTAGACTAAGTTCGTTCCAAAGTAGAATCTTTCTAAGGACGAACTTAGACAAACCTTAGAATGAGACTAACGAGACTAACTTGGGACAAACAAAGACAAACGTTAGTCTCATTCTAAGGTTTGTCTAAGTTCATCCCAAGGTAGTCTCTTTCTAAGGACGAACTTAGACAAACCTTAGAATGAGACTAACGAGACTAACTTGGTACGAACAAAGACAAACTTTTGTCTCATTCTAAAGTTTGTCGAAGTTCGTCCCAAGTTAGTCTCTTTCTAAGGACGAACTTAGACAAACCTTAGAATGAGACTAAGGAGACTAACTTGGGACCAACAAAGACAAACTTTAGTCTCATAGTAAGGTTTGTCTAAGTTCGTCCCAAGTTAGTCTCTTTCTAAGGACGAACTTAGACAAACCTTAGAATGAGACTAACGAGACTAACTTGGGACGAACAAAGACAAACATTAGTCTCATTCTAAGGTTTGTCTAAGTTTGACCCAAGTTAGTCTCTTTCAAAAGACGAACTTGGATAAACCTTAGAAAGAGACTAAGGAGAGTAACTAGGGACGAAAAAAGACAAACTTCTGTCCCATTCTCAGGTTTGTCTAAGTTCGTCATAAGTTAGTTTAAGTTCGTCCCAAGTTAGTCTCTTTCTAAGAACAAACTTAGAAGAACTTTAGAATGAGACTAACGAGACTAACTTGGGACCAACAAAGACAAACTTTAGTCTCATTCTAAGGTTTGTCAAAGTTCGTCCCAAGTTAGTCTAAGTTCTTCCCAAGCTAGTCTCTTTCTAAGGATGAAATTAGACAAACCTTAGAATGAGAGTAACGAGACTAACTTGGGATCAACAAAGACAAACTGTAGTCTCATTCTAAGGTTTGTCTAAGTTCGTCCCAAGTTAGTCTCTTTCTAAGGACGAACTTAGAAAAACCTTAGAATGAGACTAACGAGACTAACTTGGTACGAACAAAGACAAACTATAGTCTCATTCTAAGGTTTGTCTAAGTTCGTCCCAAGTTAGTCCAAGTTCATCCCAAGTTAATCTCTTTCTAAGGACGAACTTAGATAAACCTTAGAATGAGACTAACGAGACTAACTTTGGACGAACAAAAGACAAACTTTAGTCTCATTCTAAGGTTTGACTAAGTTCGTCCCATGTTAGTCTCTTTCTAAGGACGAAATTAGACAAACCTTAGAATGACACTAACGAGACTAACTTGGGACAAACAAAGACAAACGTTAGTCTCATTCTAAGGTTTGTCCAACTTCGTCCCCAGGTAGTCTCTTCCTAAGGACGAACTTAGATAAACCTTAGAATGAGACTAACGAGACTAACTTGGGACGAACAAAGACAAACGTTAGTCTCATTGTAAGGTTTGTCTAAGTTCGTCCCAAGTTAGTTTATGTTCGTCCCAAGTTTGTCTCTTTCTAAGGACGAACTTAGACAAACCTTAGAATGAGACTAACGAGAATAACTTGGGACGAACAAAGACAAACATTAGTCTCATTCAAAGGTTTGTCAAATTTTGACCCAAGTTAGTCTCTTTCTAAAGACGAACTTAGATAAACGTTTAGAATGAGACTAACGAGACTAACTAGGGACGAAAAAGGACAAAATTTAGTCCCATTCTAAGGTTTGTCTAAGTTCGTCCCAAGTTAGTCTCTTTCTAAGGACGAACTTAGAAGAACCTTAGAATGAAACTAACGAGACTAACTTGGGACCAACAAAGACAAACTTTAGTCTCATTCAAAGGTTTGTCAAAGTTCAACCCAAGTTTGTCTAAGTTCGTCCCAAGTTAGTCTCTTTCTAAGGACGTACTTAGACAGACCTTAGAATGAGACTAACGAGACTAACTTGGGACGAATGAAGACAAACGTTAGTCTCATTCTAAAGGTTGTCTAAGTTCGTCCCATGTTATTCTCTTTCTAAGGATGAACTTAGACAAACTTTAGAATGAGACTAACGAGACTAACTTGGGACCAACAAAGACAAACTTTAGTCTCATTCCAAGGTTTGTCTAAGTTCGTCCCAATTTTGTCAAAGTTCCTCCCAAGTTAGACTCTTTCTAAGCACGAACTTAGACAAACCTTCGAATGAGACTAACGAGACTAACTTTGGACGAACAAAAGACAAACTTGAATCTCAATCTAAGGTTTGTCTAAATTCGTCCCAAGTTAGTCTATTTCTAAGGACGAACTTAGACAAACCTTAGAATGAGACTAACGAGACAAACTTGGGAGGAACAAAGACAAACTTTCGTCTCATTCTAAGGTTTGTCTAAGTTCGTCCCAAGTTAGTCTCTTTCTAAGGACGAACTTAAACAAACCATTGAATGAGACTAACGAGACTAACCAGGGATGAAAAAAAGACAAACTTTAGTCTCATTCTAAGGTTTGTCTAAGTTTGTCCCAAGTTAGTCTCTTTCTAAGGACGAACTTAGACAAACCTTAGAATGAGACTAACGAGACTAAGTTGGGACCAACAAAGCCAAACTTTAGTCTCATTCTAAGGCTTGTCTAAGTTCGTCCCAAGTTAGTCTAATTTCGTCCCAGGTTAATCTCTTTCTACGGACGTACTTAGAGAAACCTTAGAATGAGACTAACTTGGGACGAACAAAGACACATGTTAGTCTCATTCTAAGGGTTGTCTAAGTTCGTCCCAAGTTAGTCTCTTTCTAAATATGAGACTAACTTGGGACCCACAAAGACAAACTTAGACTAACTTGGGACGAACTTAGACAAACCTTAGGATGAGACTAAAGTTTGTCCTTGTCCTTCCCAAGTTAGTCTCATTAGTCTCATTCTTAGGTTTGTCTAAGTTCGTCCTTAGAAAGAGGCTAACTTGGGACGAACTTGGAGAAACCTTATAATGAGACTAACGTTTGTCTTTGTTCGTCCCAAGTTAGTCTCGTTAGTCTCATTCTAAGGTTTGTCTAAGTTCGTACTTAGAAAGAGACTATTTTGGAACGAACTTAGACTAACTTGGGACGAACTTAGACAAACCTTAGAATGAGACTAAAGTTTGTCTTTGTTCTTCCCAAGTTAGAATCGTTAGTCTCATTCTAAGGTTTGTCTATGTTCGTCCTTAGAAAGAGACTAACTTGGGACGAACTTAGACTAACTTGGGAGGAACTTAGACAAACCTTAGAATGAGACTAAAGTTTGTCTTTGTTCGTTCCAAGTTAGTCTCGTTAGTCTCATTCAAAGGTTTGTCTAAGTTCGTCCTTAGAAAGAGACTAACTTGGGACGAACTTAAACTTACTTGGGACAAACTTAGACAAACCTTAGAATGAGACTAAAGTTTGTCTTTCTTTGTCCCAAGTTAGTCTCGTTAGTCTCATTCTAAGGTTTGTCAAAGTTCATCCTTAGAAAGAGACTAACTTGTGACGAACTTAAACTAACTTGAGGCGAACTTAGACAAACCTTAGAATGAGACTAAAGTTTGTCTTTGTTCGTCCCAAGTTAGTCTCGTTAGTCTCATTCTAAGGTTTGTCTAAGTTTTTCCTTAGAAAGAGAATAACTTGGGACGAACTTAGACAAACCTTAGAATGAGACTAAAGTTTGTCTTTTGTTCGTCCGAAGTTAGTCTCGTTAGTCTCATTCTAAGGTTTATCTAAGTTCGTCCTTAGAAAGATACTAACGAGAGGACAAACTTGGACTAACTTGGGATGAACTTAAACAAACCTTAGAATGAGACAAAAGTTTGTCTTTGTTGGTTCCAAGTTAGTCTTGTTAGTCTCATTCTAAGGTTTGTCTAAGTTCATCCTTAGAAATAGACTAACTTGGGACGAACTCAAACAAACCTTAGAATGAGACTAACGAGACAAACTTGGGAGGAACAAAGACAAACTTTCGTCTCATTCTAAGGTTTGTCTAAGTTCGTCCCAAGTTAGTCTCTTTCTAAGGACGAACTTAAACAAACCATTGAATGAGACTAACGAGACTAACTAGGGATGAAAAAAAGACAAACTTTAGTCTCATTCTAAGGTTTGTCTAAGTTTGTCCCAAGTTAGTCTCTTTCTAAGGACGAACTTAGACAAACCTTAGAATGAGACTAACGAGACTAAGTTGGGACCAACAAAGCCAAACTTTAGTCTCATTCTAAGGCTTGTCTAAGTTCGTCCCAAGTTAGTCTAATTTCGTCCCAGGTTAATCTCTTTCTACGGACGTACTTAGAGAAACCTTAGAATGAGACTAACTTGGGACGAACAAAGACACATGTTAGTCTCATTCTAAGGGTTGTCTAAGTTCGTCCCAAGTTAGTCTCTTTCTAAATATGAGACTAACTTGGGACCCACAAAGACAAACTTAGACTAACTTGGGACGAACTTAGACAAACCTTAGGATGAGACTAAAGTTTGTCCTTGTCCTTCCCAAGTTAGTCTCATTAGTCTCATTCTTAGGTTTGTCTAAGTTCGTCCTTAGAAAGAGGCTAACTTGGGACGAACTTGGAGAAACCTTATAATGAGACTAACGTTTGTCTTTGTTCGTCCCAAGTTAGTCTCGTTAGTCTCATTCTAAGGTTTGTCTAAGTTCGTACTTAGAAAGAGACTATTTTGGAACGAACTTAGACTAACTTGGGACGAACTTAGACAAACCTTAGAATGAGACTAAAGTTTGTCTTTGTTCTTCCCAAGTTAGAATCGTTAGTCTCATTCTAAGGTTTGTCTATGTTCGTCCTTAGAAAGAGACTAACTTGGGACGAACTTAGACTAACTTGGGAGGAACTTAGACAAACCTTAGAATGAGACTAAAGTTTGTCTTTGTTCGTTCCAAGTTAGTCTCGTTAGTCTCATTCAAAGGTTTGTCTAAGTTCGTCCTTAGAAAGAGACTAACTTGGGACGAACTTAAACTTACTTGGGACAAACTTAGACAAACCTTAGAATGAGACTAAAGTTTGTCTTTCTTTGTCCCAAGTTAGTCTCGTTAGTCTCATTCTAAGGTTTGTCAAAGTTCATCCTTAGAAAGAGACTAACTTGTGACGAACTTAAACTAACTTGAGGCGAACTTAGACAAACCTTAGAATGAGACTAAAGTTTGTCTTTGTTCGTCCCAAGTTAGTCTCGTTAGTCTCATTCTAAGGTTTGTCTAAGTTTTTCCTTAGAAAGAGAATAACTTGGGACGAACTTAGACAAACCTTAGAATGAGACTAAAGTTTGTCTTTTGTTCGTCCGAAGTTAGTCTCGTTAGTCTCATTCTAAGGTTTATCTAAGTTCGTCCTTAGAAAGATACTAACGAGAGGACAAACTTGGACTAACTTGGGATGAACTTAAACAAACCTTAGAATGAGACAAAAGTTTGTCTTTGTTGGTTCCAAGTTAGTCTTGTTAGTCTCATTCTAAGGTTTGTCTAAGTTCATCCTTAGAAATAGACTAACTTGGGACGAACTCAAACAAACCTTAGAATGAGACTAACGAGACAAACTTGGGAGGAACAAAGACAAACTTTCGTCTCATTCTAAGGTTTGTCTAAGTTCGTCCCAAGTTAGTCTCTTTCTAAGGACGAACTTAAACAAACCATTGAATGAGACTAACGAGACTAACTAGGGATGAAAAAAAGACAAACTTTAGTCTCATTCTAAGGTTTGTCTAAGTTTGTCCCAAGTTAGTCTCTTTCTAAGGACGAACTTAGACAAACCTTAGAATGAGACTAACGAGACTAAGTTGGGACCAACAAAGCCAAACTTTAGTCTCATTCTAAGGCTTGTCTAAGTTCGTCCCAAGTTAGTCTAATTTCGTCCCAGGTTAATCTCTTTCTACGGACGTACTTAGAGAAACCTTAGAATGAGACTAACTTGGGACGAACAAAGACACATGTTAGTCTCATTCTAAGGGTTGTCTAAGTTCGTCCCAAGTTAGTCTCTTTCTAAATATGAGACTAACTTGGGACCCACAAAGACAAACTTAGACTAACTTGGGACGAACTTAGACAAACCTTAGGATGAGACTAAAGTTTGTCCTTGTCCTTCCCAAGTTAGTCTCATTAGTCTCATTCTTAGGTTTGTCTAAGTTCGTCCTTAGAAAGAGGCTAACTTGGGACGAACTTGGAGAAACCTTATAATGAGACTAACGTTTGTCTTTGTTCGTCCCAAGTTAGTCTCGTTAGTCTCATTCTAAGGTTTGTCTAAGTTCGTACTTAGAAAGAGACTATTTTGGAACGAACTTAGACTAACTTGGGACGAACTTAGACAAACCTTAGAATGAGACTAAAGTTTGTCTTTGTTCTTCCCAAGTTAGAATCGTTAGTCTCATTCTAAGGTTTGTCTATGTTCGTCCTTAGAAAGAGACTAACTTGGGACGAACTTAGACTAACTTGGGAGGAACTTAGACAAACCTTAGAATGAGACTAAAGTTTGTCTTTGTTCGTTCCAAGTTAGTCTCGTTAGTCTCATTCAAAGGTTTGTCTAAGTTCGTCCTTAGAAAGAGACTAACTTGGGACCAACCTTAGAATGAGACTACCGTTTGTGTTTGTTCGTCCAAAGTTAGTCCCGTTAGTCTCATTCTAAGGTTTGTCTAAGTTTGCTCTTAGAAAGAGACTATTTTGGAACGAACTTAGACTGACTTGGGACGAACTTAGACAAACCTTAGAATGAGACTAAAGTTTGTCTTTGTTCTACCCAAATTAGTCTCGTTAGTCTCATTCTAAGGTTTATCTAAGTTCGTCCTTAGAAAGAGACTAACTTGGGAAGAACTTAGACAACCCTTGGAATGAGACTAAGTTTGTCTTTTGTTCTTCCAAAGTTAATCTCGTTAGTCTCATTCTAAGGTTTATCTAAGTTCGTCCTTTGAAAGAGACTAACTTGGGACGAACTTGGACTAACTTGGGACGAACATAGACAAACCTTAGAATGAGACTAACGTTTGTCTTTGTTCGTCCCAATCGTTAGTCTCATTCTAAGGTTTGTCTAAGTTCGTCCTTAGAAAGAGACTATTTTGGAACGAACTTAGACAAACTTGGGACGAACTTAGACAAACCTTAGAATGAGAATAAAGTTTTTCTTTGTTCAACCCAAGTTAATCTCGTTAATCTCATTCTAAGGTTTGTCTAAGTTCGTCCTTAGAAAGAGACTAACTTGGGACAAACTTAGACTAACTCGGGACGAACTTAGACAAACCTTAGAATGAGACTAAAGTTTGTCTTTGTCCGTCCCAAGTTAGTCATGTTAGTCTCATTATAAGGTTTGTCTAAGTTCGTCCTTAGAAAGAGACGAACTTGGGACGAACTTAGACAAACCTTAGAATGAAACTAAAGTTTGTCTTTGTTCTTCCCAAGTTAGTCCCGTTAGTCGCATTCTAAGGTTTGTCTAAGTTCATCCATGTAAAGAGAATAACTTGGGACGAACTTAGACTAACTTGGGACCAACTTTGACAAACCTTAGAATGAGACTAAAGTTTGTCTTTGTTCGTCCCAAGTTAGTCTCGTTAGTCTCATTCTAAGGTTTGTCTAAGTTCGTCCTTAGAAAGAGACTAACTTGGGACGAACTTAGACTAACTTGGGACCAACTTTGACAAACCTTAGAATGAAACTAAAGTTTGTCTTTGTTCTTCCCAAGTTAGTCACGTTAGTCCCATTCTAGGGTTTGTCTAAGTTCATCCGTGTAAAGAGACTAACTTGGGACGAACTTAGACTAACTTGGGACCAACTTTGACAAACCATAGAATGAGACTTAAGTTTGTTTTTGTTCTTCCCAAGTTAGTCTGGATAGTCTCATTCAAAGGTTTATCTAATTTCGTCCTTAGAAAGAGACTAACTTGGGACGAACTTAGACTAACTTGGGACCAACTTTGACAAACCTTAGAATGAAACTAAAGTTTGTCTTTATTCTTCCCAAGTTAGTCTCGTTAGTCTCATTCTAGGGTTTGTCTAAGTTCATCCGTGTAAAGAGACTAACTTGGGACGAACTTAGACTAACTTGGGACCAACTTTGACAAACCATAGAATGAGACTTAAGTTTGTTTTTGTTCTTCCCAAGTTAGTCTCGATAGTCTCATTCAAAGGTTTGTCTAAGTTCGTCCTTAGAAAGAGACTAACTTGGGACGAACTTAGACTAACTTGGGACCAACTTTGACAAACCTTAGAATGAAACTAAAGTTTGTCTATGTTCTTCCCAAGTTAGTCTCGTTAGTCTCATTCTAGGGTTTGTCTAAGTTCATCCGTGTAAAGAGACTAACTTGGGACCAACTTAGACTAACTCGGGACCAACTTTGACAAACCATAGAATGAGACTCACGTTTGTCTTTGTTCTTCCCAAGTTAGTCTCGATAGTCTCATTCTAAGGTTTGTCTAAGTTCGTCCTTAAAAAGAGACTAACTTGGGACCAACCTTAGAATGAGACTACCGTTTGTGTTTGTTCGTCCAAAGTTAGTCCCGTTAGTCTCATTCTAAGGTTTGTCTAAGTTTGCTCTTAGAAAGAGACTATTTTGGAACGAACTTAGACTGACTTGGGACGAACTTAGACAAACCTTAGAATGAGACTAAAGTTTGTCTTTGTTCTACCCAAATTAGTCTCGTTAGTCTCATTCTAAGGTTTATCTAAGTTCGTCCTTAGAAAGAGACTAACTTGGGAAGAACTTAGACAACCCTTGGAATGAGACTAAGTTTGTCTTTTGTTCTTCCAAAGTTAATCTCGTTAGTCTCATTCTAAGGTTTATCTAAGTTCGTCCTTTGAAAGAGACTAACTTGGGACGAACTTGGACTAACTTGGGACGAACATAGACAAACCTTAGAATGAGACTAACGTTTGTCTTTGTTCGTCCCAATCGTTAGTCTCATTCTAAGGTTTGTCTAAGTTCGTCCTTAGAAAGAGACTAACTTGGGACGAACTTAAACAAACCTTAGAATGAGACTAAAGTTTGTCTTTGTTCTTCCCAAGTTAGTCTCGATAGTCTCATTCAAAGGTTTGTCTAAGTTCGTCTTTAGAAAGAGACTAACTTCGGACGAACTTAAACAAACCTTAGAATGAGACTAAAGTTTGTCTTTGTTGGTCCCAAGTTAGTCTCGTTAGTCTCATTCTAAGGTTTGTCTAAAATCGTCCTTAGAAAGAGACTAACTCGGGACGAACTTAGACTAACTTGGGAGGAACTTAGACAAACCTTAGAATGAGACTAAAGTTTGTCTTTGTTTGTCCCAAGTTAGTCTCGTTAGTCTCATTCTAAGGTTTGTCAAAGTTCATCCTTAGAAAGAGACTAACTTGGGACAAACTTAAACTAACTTGGGGCGAACTTAGACAAACCTTAGAATGAGACTAAAGTTTGTCTTTGTTCGTCCCAAGTTAGTCTCGTTAGTCTCATTCTAAGGTTTGTCTAAGTTCGTCCTTAGAAAGAGAATAACTTGAGACGAACTTAAACAAACCTTATAATGAGACAAAAGTTTGTCTTTGTTGGTTCCAAGTTAGTCTTGTTAGTCTCATTCTAAGGTTTGTCTAAGTTCATCCTTAGAAATAGACTAACTTGGGACGAACTCAAACAAACCTTAGAATGAGACTAAAGTTTGTCTTTGTTCGTCCCATGTTAGTCTCGTTAGTCTCATTCTAAGGTTTGTCTAAGTTCGTACTTAGAAAGAGACTATTTTGGAACGAACTTAGACTAACTTGGGACGAACTTAGACAAACCTTAGAATGAGACTAAAGTTTTTCTTTGTTCTTCCCAAGTTTGTCTCGTTAGTCTCATTCTAAGGTTTGTCTAAGTTCGTCGTTAGAAAGAGACTAACTTGGGACGAACTTCGACAAACCTTAGAATGAGACTACAATTTGTCTTTGTTGGTCCCAAGTTAGTCTCGTTAGTCTCATTCTAAGGTTTGTCTAATTTCATCCTTAGAGAGACTAACTTGGGACGAACTTTTACAAACCTTAGAATGAGACTAAAGTTTGTCTTTGTTGGTCCCAAGTTTGTCTCGTTAGTTTCATTCTAAGGTTCTTCTAAATTCGCCCTTAGAAAGAGACTAACTTGGGACGAACTTAGACAAACCTTAGAATGAGACTAAGTTTGTCTTTTGTTCGTCCAAATTTAGTCTCGCGAGTCTCATTCTATGGTTTATCTAAGTTCGTCCTTCGAAAGAGACTAACTTGGGACGAACTTGGACTAACTTGGGACGAACTTGGACTAACTTGGGACGAACATAGACAAACCTTAGAATGAGACTAACGTTTGTCTTTGTTCGTCCCAAGTTAGTCTCGTTAGTCTCATTCCAAGGTTTGTCTAAGTTCGTCCTTAGAAAGAGATTACCTTGGGACGAACTTAGACAAACGTTAGATTGAGACTAAAGTTTGTCTTTGTTGGTCCCAAGATAGTCTCGTTAGTCTCATTCTAAGGTTTGTCTAAGTTAATCCTTAGAAAGACACTAATTTGGGACGAACTTAAACTAACTTGGGGCAAACTTAGACAAACCTTAGAATGAGGCTAAAGTTTGTCTTTGTTGGTCCCAAGTTAGTCTCGTTAGTCTCATTCTAAGGTTTGTCTAAGTTCATCCTTAGAAAGAGACTAACTTGTGACGAACTTAGACAAAACTTAGAATGAGACTAAAGTTTGTCTTTGTTCGTCCCAAGTTAGTCTCGTTAGTCTCATTCTAAGGTTTGTCTAAGTTCATCCTTAGAAAGAGACTAACTTGGGACGAACTTAAACTAACTTGGGACGAACTTAGACAAACCTTAGAATGAGACTAAAGTTTGTCTTTGTTCGTCCCAAGTTAGTCTCGTTAGTCTCATTCTAAGGTTTGTCTAAGATCGTCCTTAGAAAGAGACTAACTTGGGACAAACTTAGATTAACTTGGGACTATTAAGACAAACCTTAGAATGAGACTAAAGTTTGTCTTTGTTCGTCCAAAGTTAGTCTCGTTAGTCTCATTCTAAGGTTTGTCTAAGTTCGTCCTTAGAAACTAACATGGGACGAACTTACACTAACTTGGGACGAACTTTGAAAAACCTTAGAATGAGTCTAAAGTTTGTCTTTGTTCGTTCCAAGTTAGTCTCGTTAGTCTCATTCTAAGGTTTGTCTAAGTTCATCCTTAGAAAGAAACTAACTTGGGACGAACTTAGACTAACCTTAGCATGAGACTAAAGTTTGTCTTTGTTCGTCCCAAGTTAGTCTCGTTAGTCTCATTCTAAGTTTCTCTAAGTTCATCCTTAGAAAGAGACTAACCTGGGACGAACTTGGACTAACTTGGGACGAACTTAGACAAACCTTAGAATGAGACTAACGTTTGTCTTTGTTCGTCCCAAGTCAGTCTCGTTAGTCTCATTCTAAGGGTTGTCTAAGTTCGTCCTTAGAAAGAGACTAACTTGGGACGAACTTAAACAAACCTTAGAATGAGACTAAAGTTTGTCTTTGTTCTTCCCAAGTTAGTCTCGATAGTCTCATTCAAAGGTTTGTCTAAGTTCGTCCTTAGAAAGAGACTAACTTCGGACGAACTTAAACAAACCTTAGAATGAGACTAAAGTTTGTCTTTGTTGGTCCCAAGTTAGTCTCGTTAGTCTCATTCTAAGGTTTGTCTAAATTCGTCCTTAGAAAGAGACTAACTTGGGACGAACTTATACTAACTTGGGAGGAACTTAGACAAACCTTAGAATGAGACTAAAGTTTGTCTTTGTTTGTCCCAAGTTAGTCTCGTTAGTCTCATTCTAAGGTTTGTCAAAGTTCATCCTTAGAAAGAGACTAACTTGGGACAAACTTAAACTAACTTGGGGCGAACTTAGACAAACCTTAGAATGAGACAAAAGTTTGTCTTTGTTCGTCCCAAGTTAGTCTCGTTAGTCTCATTCTAAGGTTTGTCTAAGTTCGTCCTTAGAAAGAGAATAACTTGGGACGAACTTAGACAAACCTTAGAATGAGACTAAAGTTTCTCTTTTGTTCGTCCGAAGTTAGTCTCGTTAGTCTCATTCTAAGGTTTATCTAAGTTCGTCCTTAGAAAGATACTAACGAGAGGACAAACTTGGACTAACTTGGGATGAACTTAAACAAACCTTAGAAAGAGACAAAAGTTTGTCTTTGTTGGTTCCAAGTTAGTCTTGTTAGTCTCATTCTAAGGTTTGTCTAAGTTCATCCTTAGAAATAGACTAACTTGGGACGAACTCAAACAAACCTTAGAATGAGACTAAAGTTTGTCTTTGTTCGTCCCATGTTAGTCTCGTTAGTCTCATTCTAAGGTTTGTCTAAGTTCGTACTTAGAAAGAGACTATTTTGGAACGAACTTAGACTAACTTGGGACGAACTTAGACAAACCTTAGAATGAGACTAAAGTTTTTCTTTGTTCTTCCCAAGTTAGTCTCGTTAGTCTCATTCTAAGGTTTGTCTAAGTTCGCCGTTAAAAAGAGACTAACTTGGGACGAACTTCGACAAACCTTAGAATGAGACTACAATTTGTCTTTGTTGGTCCCAAGTTAGTCTCGTTAGTCTCATTCTAAGGTTTGTCTAATTTCATCCTTAGAGAGACTAACTTGGGACGAACTTTTACAAACCTTAGAATGAGACTAAAGTTTGTCTTTGTTGGTCCCAAGTTTGTCTCGTTAGTCTCATTCTAAGGTTCTTCTAAATTCGCCCTTAGAAAGAGACTAACTTGGGACGAACTTAGACAAACCTTAGAATGAGATTAAGTTTGTCTTTTGTTCGTCCAAATTAATATCGTGAGTCTCATTCTATGGTTTATCTAAGTTCGTCCTTCGAAAGAGACTAACTTGGGACGAACTTGGACTAACTTGGGACGAACTTGGACTAACTTGGGACGAACATAGACAAACCTTAGAATGAGACTAACGTTTGTCTTTGTTCGTCCCAAGTTAGTCTCGTTAGTCTCATTCTAAGGTTTGTTTAAGTTCGTCCTTAGAAAGAGATTACCTTGGGACGAACTTAGACAAACGTTAGATTGAGACTAAAGTTTGTCTTTGTTGGTCCCAAGATAGTCTCGTTAGTCTCATTCTAAGGTTTGTCTAAGTTAATCCTTAGAAAGAGACTAATTTGGGACGAACTTAAACTAACTTGGGGCAAACTTAGACAAACCTTAGAATGAGACTAAAGTTTGTCTTTGTTGGTCCCAAGTTAGTCTCGTTAGTCTCATTCTAAGGTTTGTCTAAGTTCATCCATAGAAAGAGACTAACTTGGGACGAACTTAGACAAAACTTAGAATGAGACTAAAGTTTGTCTTTGTTCGTCCCAAGTTAGTCTCGTTAGTCTCATTCTATGGTTTGTCTAAGTTCATCCTTAGAAAGAGACTAACTTGGGACGAACTTAAACTAACTTGGGACGAACTTAGACAAACCTTAGAATGAGACTAAATTTTGTCTTTGTTCGTCCCAAGTTAGTCTCGTTAGTCTCATTCTAAGATTTGTCTAAGTTCGTGCTTAGAAAGAGACTAAGTTGGGACGAACTTAGACTAACTTGGGACCAACTTTGACAAACCTTAGAATGAAACTAAAGTTTGTCTTTGTTATTCCCAAGTTAGTCTCGTTAGTCTCATTCTAGGGTTTGTCTAAGTTCATCCGTGTAAAGAGACTAACTTGGGACGAACTTAGACTAACTTGGGACCAACTTTGACAAACCATAGAATTAGACTTAAGTTTGTCTTTGTTCTTCCCAAGTTAGTCTCGATAGTCTCATTCAAAGGTTTGTCTAAGTTCGTCCTTAGAAAGGGACTAACTTGGGACGAACTTAGACTAACTTGGGACCAACTTTGACAAACCTTAGAATGAAACTAAATTTTGTCTTTGTTCTTCCCAAGTTAGTTTCGTTAGTCTCATTCTAGGGTTTGTCTAAGTTCATCCGTGTAAAGAGACTAACTTGGGACGAACTTAGACTAACTTGGGACCAACTTTGACAAACCATAGAATGAGACTTAAGTTTGTCTTTGTTCTTCCCAAGTTAGTCTCGATAGTCTCATTCTAAGGTTTGTCTAAGTTCGTCCTTAAAAAGAGACTAACTTGGGACGAACTTGGACGAACCTTAGAATGAGACTACCGTTTATGTTTGTTCGTCCCAAGTTAGTCCCGTTAGTCTCATTCTAAGGTTTGTCTAAGTTTGCTCTTAGAAAGAGACTATTTTGGAACGAACTTAGACTGACTTGGGACGAACTTAGACAGACCTTAGAATGAGACTAAAGTTTGTCTTTGTTCTACCCAAATTAGTCTCGTTAGTCTCATTCTAAGGTTTATCTAAGTTCGTCCTTAGAAAGAGACTAACTTGGGAAGAACTTAGACAACCCTTAGAATGAGACTAAGTTTGTCTTTTGTTCGTCCAAAGTTAATCTCGTTAGTCTCATTCTAAGGTTTATCTAAGTTCGTCCTTTGAAAGAGACTAACTTGGGACGAACTTGGACTAACTTGGGACGAACATAGACAAACCTTAGAATGAGACTAACGTTTGTCTTTGTTCGTCCAAAGTCAGTCTCGTTAGTCTCATTCTAAGGTTTGTCTAAGTTCGTCCTTAGAAAGAGACTAACTTGGGACGAACTTAAACAAACCTTAGAATGAGACTAAAGTTTGTCTTTGTTCTTCCCAAGTTAGTCTCGATAGTCTCATTCTAAGGTTTGTCTAAGTTCGTCCTTAGAAAGAGACTAACTTGGGACGAACTTAGACAAACCTTAGAATGAGACAAAAGTTTGTCTTTGTCCGTCCCAAGTTAGTCATGTTAGTCTCATTATAAGGTTTGTCTAAGTTCGTCCTTACAAAGAGACGAACTTGGGACGAACTTAGACAAACCTTAGAATGAAACTAAAGTTTGTCTTTGTTCTTCCCAAGTTAGTCTGGTTAGTCTCATTCTAAGTTTTGTCTAAGTTCATCCGTGTAAAGAGACTAACTTGGGACGAACTTAGACTAACTTGGGATCAACTTTGACTAACCTTAGAATGAAACTAAAGTTTGTCTTTGTTCTTCCCAAGTTAGTCTGGTTAGTCTCATTCTAAGGTTTGTCTAAGTTCGTCCTTAGAAAGAGATTACCTTGGGACGAACTTATACAAACCTTAGAATGAGACTAACGTTTGTGTTCGTTCGTCCCAAGTTAGTCTCGTTAGTCTCATTCTAAGGTTTGTCTAAGTTCGTTCTTAGAAAGAGAGTAACTTGGGACGAACTTAGACAAACCTTAGAATGAGACTAACGTTTGTGTTTGTTTGTCCCAAGTTAGTCTCGTTAGTCTCATTCTATGGTTAGTCTAAGTTCGTTCTTAGAAAGAGACTATTTTGGATTGAACTTAGACTGACTCGGGACGAACTTAGACAAACCTTAGCATGAGACTAAAGTTTGTTTATGTTCTTCCTAAATTTTTCTCGTTAGTCTCATTCTAAGGTTTGTCTAAGATCGTCCTTAGAAAGAGACTAACTTGGGACGAACTTAGAAAAACCTTTGAATGAGACCAACGTTTGTGTTTGTTCGTCCCGAGTAAGTCTCGTTAGTCTCATTCTAAGGTTTGTCTAAGTTCGTTCTTAGAAAGAGACTATTTTGGAACCAACTTAGACCGACTTGGGAAGACCTTAAACAAACCTTTGAATGACACTAAAGTTTGTCTTTGTTCTTCCCAAATTAGTCTCGTTAGTCTTATTCTAAGGTTTGTCTAAGTTCGTCCTTAGAAAGAGACTAACTTGGGACGAACTTAAAGAAACCTTAGAATGAGACTTACGTTTGTGTTTGTTCGTCACAAGTTAGTCTCGTTAGTCTCATTCTAAGGTTTGTCTAAGTTCGTTCTTAGAAAGAGACTATTTTGGAACGAACTTAGACTGACTTGGGACGAACTTAGACAAACCTTAGAACGAGACTAAAGTTTGTCTTTGTTCTTCCCAAGTTAGTCTCCTTAGTCTCATTCTAAGGTTTATCTAAGTTCGTCCTTAGAAAGAGACTAACTTGGGACGAACTTAGACCAACCTCAGAATGAGACTAAGATTGTCCTTTCTTCGTCCAAAGTTAGTCTCGATAGTTTCATTCTAAGGTTTATCTAAGTTCGTCCTTTGAAAGAGATTAACTTGGGACGAACTTGGACTAACTTGGGACCAACATAGACAAACCTTAGAATGCGACTAACGTTGGTCTTTGTTCATCCCAAGTTAGTCTCGTTAGTCTCATTCTAAGGTTTATCTAAGTTCGTCCTTAGATAGCGACTAACTTGGGACGAACTTACAAAAAGCTTTGAATGAGACTAAGTTTGCGTTTTCTTCGTCCAAAGATAGTCACGATGGTTTCATTCTAAGGTTTATCTAAGTTCGTCCTTTGAAAGAGACTAATTAGGGACGAACTTGGACTAACTTGGGACGAACATAGACAAACCTTAGAATGAGACTAACATTGGTCTTTGTTCGTCCCAAGTTAGTCTCATTCTAAAGTTTGTCTAAGTTCGTCCTTAGAAAGAGACTAACTTGGGATGAACTTAGACAAACCTTAGAATGAGACTAAAGTTTGTCTTTGTCGGTCCCAAGTTAGTCTCGTTAGTCTCATTCTAAGGTTTGTCTAAGTTTATCCTTAGATAGAGACTAACTTGGGACGAACTTAGACAAACCTTAGAATGAGACTAAAGTTTGTCTTTGTTCGTCCCAAGTTAGTCTCATTAGTCTCATTCTAAGGTTTGTCTAAGTTCGTCCTTAGAAAGAGACTAACTTGGGACGAACTTAGACAAACCTTAGAATGAGACTAAAGTTTGTCTTTGTTGGTCCGAAGTTAGTCTCGTTAGTCTCATTCAAAGGTTTGTCTAAGTTCATCCTTAGAAAGAGACTAACTTGGGACGAACTTAAACTAACTTGAGACGAACTTCGACAAACCTTAGAATGAGACTAAAGTTTGTCTTTGTTCGTCCCAAGTTAGTCTCGTTAGTTTCATTCTAAGGTTTCTCTAAGTTCGTCCTTCGAAAGAGACTAACTTGAGATGAACTTTGACTAACTTGGGACGAACTTAGACAAACCTTAGAATGAGACTAAAGTTTGTCTTTGTTCATCCCAAGTTAGTCTCGTTAGTCTCATTCTAAGGTTTGTCTAAGTTCGTCCTTAGAAAGAGACTATTTTGGAACGAACTTAGACTAACTTGGGACGAACTAAGACAATCCTTCGAATGAGACTAAAGTTTGTCTTTGTTCTTCCCAAGTTAGTCTCGTTAGTCTCATTCTAAGGTTTATCTAAGTTCGTCCTTAGAAAGAGACTAACTTGGGACGAACTTAGACAAACCTTAGAATGAGACTAACGTTTGTGTTCTTTCGTCCCAAGTTAGTCTCGTTAGTCTCATTCTAAGGTTTGTCTAAGTTCGTTCTTAGAAAGAGAGTAACTTGGGACGAACTTAGACAAACCTTAGAATGAGACTAACGTTTGTGTTTGTTTGTCCCAAGTTAGTCTCGTTAGTCTCATTCTATGGTTAGTCTAAGTTCGTTCTTAGAAAGAGACTATTTTGGATTGAACTTAGACTGACTCATGACGAACTTAGACAAACCTTAGCATGAGACTAAAGTTTGTTTATGTTCTTCCCAAATTAGTCTCGTTAGTCTCATTCTAAGGTTTGTCTAAGATCGTCCTTAGAAAGAGACTAAATTGGGACGAACTTAGACAAACCTTTGAATGAGACCAACGTTTGTGTTTGTTCGTCCCGAGTAAGTCTCGTTAGTCTCATTCTAAGGTTTGTCTAAGTTCGTTCTTAGAAAGAGACTATTTTGGAACCAACTTAGACCGACTTGGGAAGAACTTAAACAAACCTTTGAATGACACTAAAGTTTGTCTTTGTTCTTCCCTAATTAGTCTCGTTAGTCTTATTCTAAGGTTTGTCTAAGTTCGTCCTTAGAAAGAGACTAACTTGGGACGAACTTAAAGAAACCTTAGAATGAGACTTACGTTTGTGTTTGTTCGTCACAAGTTAGTCTCGTTAGTCTCATTCTAAGGTTTGTCTAAGTTCGTTCTTAGAAAGAGACTATTTTGGAACGAACTTAGACTGACTTGGGACGAACTTAGACAAACCTTAGAACGAGACTAAAGTTTGTCTTTGTTCCTCCCCAATTAGTCTCGTTAGTCTCATTATATGGTTTGTCAAAGTTCGCCCTTAGAAAGAGACTAATTTGGGACGAACTTAGACTATTTTGGGGCGAACTTAGACAAATCGTAGAATGAGACTAAAGTTTGTCTTTCTTCGCCCCAAGTTAGTCTCGTTAGTCTCATTCTAAGGTTTGTCTAAGTTCGTCCTTAGAAGATACTAACTTGGGACAAACTAATACTAACTCGGGACGAACATAGACAAACCTTGGAATGAGACTAACGTTTGTCTTTGTTCGTCCCAAGTTAGTCTCGTTAGTCTCATTCTAAGGGTTGTCTAAGTTCGTCCTTAGAAAGAGACTAACTTGGGACGAACTTAGACAAACCTTAGAATGATACAAAAGTTTGTCTTTGTTCTTCCCAAGTTAGTCTCGTTAGTCTCATTCTAAGGTTTGTCTAAGTTCGTCCTTAGAAAGAGACAAACTTGGGACGAACTTAGACTAACTAGGGACGAACTTAGAAAAACCTTAGAATGAGACTAAAGTTTGTCTTTGTTCGTCCCAAGTTAGTCTCGTTAGTCTCATTCTAAGGTTTGTCTAAGTTCGTCCTTAGAAAGAGAATAACTTGGGACGAACTTAGAAAAACCTTAGAATGAGACTAAAGTTTGTCTTTGTTCGTCCCAAGTTAGTCTCACTAGTCTCATTCTAAGTTTTGTCTATGTTCGTCCTTAGAAAGAGACTAACTTGGGACAAACTTAGACAAACCATAGAATGAGACTAACGTTTGTCTTTTGTTTGTACCAAGTTAGCCTCGTCAGTCTCATTCTAAGGTTTTTCTAAGTTCGTTCTTAAAAAGAGACTAACTTGGGACGAACTTAGAATGAGACACAGTTTGTCCTTTGTTCGTCCAAAGTTAGTCTCGTTAGTCTCATTCTAAGGTTTATCTAAGTTCGTCCTTCGAAAGAGACTAACTTGGGACGAACTTGGGATGAACATAGACAAACCTTAGAAGGAGACTAACGTTTGTGTTTGTTCGTCCCAAGTTAGTCTCGTTAGTCTCATTCTAAGGTTTGTCTAAGTTCATTCTTAGAAAGAGACTATTTTGGAACGAACTTAGAATGACTTGAGACGAACTTAGACAAGCCTAAGAATGAGACTAAAGTTTGTCTTTGTTCTTCCCAAGTTAGTCTCGTTAGTCTCATTCTAAGGTTTGTCTAAGTTCGTCCTTAGAAAGAGACTAACTTGGGACGAACTTAGACAAACCTTAGAATGAGACTAAAGTTTGTCTTTGTTCGTCCGAAGTTAGTCTCGTTAGTCTCATTCTATGGTTTGTCTAAGTTCGTTATTAGAAAGAGACTATTTTGGAACGAACTTAGACTGACTTGCGACGAACTTAGACAAACCTTAGAATGAGACTAAAGTTTGTCTTTGTTCTTCCCAAATTAGTCTCGTTAGTCTCATTCTAAGGTTTGTCTAAGTTCGTCCTTAGAAAGAGACTAACTTGGGACGAACTTAGACAAACCTTAGAATGAGACTAAAGTTTGTCTTTGTTCGTCCCAAGTTAGTCTAGTTAGTTTCATTCTAAGGTTTGTCTAAGTTCATCCTTAGAAAGAGACTACCTTGGGATGAACTTAGACAAACCTTAGAATGAGACTAACGTTTGTCTTTGTTCGTCCCAAGTTAGTCTCGTTAGTCTCATTCTAAAGTTTGTCTAAGTTCGTCCTTAGAAAGGGACTAACTTGGGACGAACCTTGACAAACCTTAGAATGAGACTAACGTTTGTCTTTGTTCGTCCCAAGTTAGTATCGTTAGTCTCATTCTAAAGTTTGTCTAAGTTCATCCTTAGAAAGAGACTAACTTGGGACGAACTTAGGCAAACCTTAGAATAAAACTAACATATGTCTTTGTTGGTCCCAAGTTAGTCTCGTTAGTCTCATTCTAAAGTTTGTCTATGTTCATCCTTAGAAAGAGACTAACTTGGGACGAACTTAAACTAACTTGGGACGAAATTAGACAAACCTTAGAATGAGACTAAAGTTTGTCTTTGTTCGTCCCAAGTTAGTCTAGTTAGTCTCATTCTAAGGTTTGTCTAAGTTCATCATTAGAAAGAGACTACCTTGGGATGAACTTAGACAAACCTTAGAATGAGACTAACGTTTGTCTTTGTTCGTCCCAAGTTAGTCTCGTTAGTCTCATTCTAAAGTTTGTCTAAGTTCGTCCTTAGAAAGGGACTAACTTGGGACGAACTTAGACAAACCTTAGAATGAGACTGACATTTGTCTTTGTTCGTCCCAAGTTAGTATCGTTAGTCTCTATCTAAAGTTTGTCTAAGTTCATCCTTAGAAAGAGACTAACTTGGGACGAACTTAGGCAAACCTTAGAATAAAACCAACATATGTCTTTGTTGGTCCCAAGTTAGTCTCGTTAGTCTCATTCTAAAGTTTGTCTAAGTTCATCCTTAGAAAGAGACTAACTTGGGACGAACTTAAACTAACTTGGGACGAATTTAGACAAACCTTAGAATGAGACTAATGTTTGTCTTTGTTCTTCCGAAGTTAGTCTCGTTAGTCTCATTCTATGGTTTGTCTAAGGTCGTCCCAAGTTAGTCTAAATTCGTCCCAAGTTAGTCTCTTTCCAAGGACGAACTTAGACAAACCTTAGAATGAGACTAACGAGACTAACTTGGGACGAACAAAGACAAACGTTAGTCTCATTCTAAGGTTTTCGAAGTTCGTCTCAAGTTAGTCTCGTTAGTCTCATTCTATGGTTTGTCTAAGTTCGTCCTTAGAAAGAGACTAACTTGGGACGAATTTAGACTAACTTGGGACGACCTTAGACAAACCATAGAATGAGACTAACGAGACTAACTTGGGAAGAACAAAGACAAACTTTAGTCTAATGAGGCGAAATCATGGCACGAGCAAGCCGACATAGCTCGATCGTACTTAGACAAGGCGGCAAAGAAGATGAAAAAGTGGGCGGATAAGAAGAGGAGGCATGTGGAGTTCCTCGTTGGAGACTTGGTGCTCATCAAGCTCAACTTGGATAAGCGCAAGCGGCGTGGGAATCTCCACAAAAGTCTAATGAGGCAGTACGAAGGATCTTGTACCATCATACAAACGGTCAGAAAGGCATCGTACAAGGTCGATCTACCGCCTACCTTGAAGAAGATCCACCCCGTCTTCCACGTGAGCTGCTTGAAGCCGTATCATGGAGACGAGGAAGATGCCTCAAGGGGTGAATCTTTGAGAGCACCACCATCCATTCTCACCTCGTTTGACAAGAAGGTCGACCACATTGAGGCCAAGAGAGTCATAAGGCGAAAGAGTCATCCTCCGAGTACCCAATATTTGGTATTTTGGAAGGGACTACCAGAGAGCGAGGCGAATTGGGAACCCGTCGAGTCTTTGTGGCAATTCAAGGACAAGATTCGAGACTTCGAAGAAGCATTGACGAGGACGTCGACGGATTAGGTGGGGGAGGATGTCACGGCTCGATTATTTTGCGGTCGATATTTGGAGGTTTCGCCGGGCCATGACAAGGCATTTCTTGACTAAGTGTTCTACCCCAACACTTAGCCAAATTTGGAAACCCTTTTTAGAGATGGACTTGAAGGAAGAAATAGCCCAATAGATGGAAAGGCCCAAGCCCGATATCTAGAAGGCTATGGAAGAGTGCGGAAGATTATGGAAGCTTATGGAAGCTTACAGAAGATGGTGGAAGGGTCTACCACTTGTAAATATCTTAGATATTTTGGTAGGAACTTTCTAGAGTGTAATTCTAGTCGTAGGATTAAATCAATCTTAACCATCCATTGAGAAGGTCTAAGTGTATATATAGGGGAGGAGTCATTTGCTCCAAACCATCAAGTGAAATACAATGAAGTATTCTCCAAGAGTTTATCTCTCTAAGCATCCTTTGAGTTGTTTGGTCCTTTTCAACTTAGCCGCGTCGAGGCATTTAGGGGAAAGGCTTACTTAGCTAAGCAACTTTGAGGCGAAAGTCTAGCTAAGTGCCGCACGACTTAGCGAGCAAAAACTAAGTCCGTGATAGTCCGGTGTGCTTGTGTGGGCTTGAGCTTCCTATGAAATGCATCGGGGTGCTTGGCGAGGATTCCTATGTTGTTTTGAGGGGATATCAGAAATTGTTTGGAGCTGATTTGGGCATTGTAGAAGATTGGATTCGAAATGCCTGGAAAAGCAAAGGGGAATGCCTGATTGAAGTTCAAACTCATACAAATTTTCGCCAAGCCTCACGTATGGCGGCTTCAGCTAAGGTGTCAACATTTTTTGTGGTCTCGTTGCTTGGCCTTTTTTATAAAGCCCAAGTGAGTTACCCAAACCAAATAGTTTGGCACTACGGTTGTTGATCTTCAGCGTGTGAGTGGCAGTTTGATCGTTTGTGTCGGCTGGCTCCTTGCTTGTGCAACAAACTGTCGATGCTTACATCTCTTCGTCCCAATCGATTGTGCGGCGCTCAATGAAATGTGATTCCTTTGTTTGGAACTCAATTGATGGTATTCTCGATGTCCTGAAGCCTTATCTTTCGTCGAATGTCGCTTGCGGCGCTAGATGAACACCAAAGCTGTCCCTTTTTAGTCCTTGTCCACCCTCTTTTAGGTACTTGGAGAACTGGTGGCCTTTGCTTGTTGCCTCGGTTGCAGAGCATGAACCGGGCATGTCAGGTAATTCCCTCATCGTTCATTCAGAGCTCTTTTAGTTGCTCGGAACGGAACACCTTCGTGCTTAGTTTGGGCCCATCCCATCCAGGCCGTTGTGTAAAATGAATGCTACCTGGTTGATCCTGCCAGTAGTCATATGCT